>CM061260.1:105991960-108391960 GCA_030848825.1 Tadarida brasiliensis | reverse complement strand
GGATAAAAGAAAAAAAGAAGACAGAAGAAGCAGCAGGAAAATGTAGGACCACAGAAGCCAAGAGAAGAAAATGGTTCAAGAAAGAGAGACTGGGTCAACCGAGGCTGCTGAGAGGGTGGGCGAGATGAAGCCAGTAGTGACTGTTAGGGTTGGCCTTCCGTGACCTGGGCACAAGCAGGGTCCGTGGGGCGACGTGGGCGCAAGCCCAGCTGGTGAAGGCTGAGGGCAGAGGTCTGCAAAGGACGGAACTCGTGGCCAGATTGTGTGTGCCCTGGAGCGAGGGTAAATTGTGCTCTCATTTTACGTTATATGTATTTTACCACAATTAGAAATCAGTAAGTTCCAGTGCCATTGTCTCGCAAAACAAATGCATCCTGTGACTCTCTTGGGTGTCACTGCAGAGCCTTTGGTGGCCCTCACTGAAACATGTGGCCGAGCTGAACTACTTTCACTGGGTGACCTCCATGAGCTCATCTTCGCGAAAGCCCAGAGCGCGTTCCTCAGTCTTTCTGAACAAACCACTTGCTTCATCTCTCTGTGTAATCTCTCCGTGTGATAAGGAGGGTTGCGGAGGGCTCGTGAGCTGTTTGTTTTTTAGCATCGTCCTAAAGAAACGTTAAGTACTGAACTCACCGCTGTGATTTAGTTGTGAAATATTATTGATCATGATTACACATCCTTCCTTCATTTTAGACCTGTATTTCTAAGAATGGTCTTCATATAAACCCCTTCGAAGAGAAGGGGGAGAGAAATAGCTTCCCTGTGAATGTCAAATGGCCGATGAAGTGAGTGGGGGGAGGGCACAGTGACTCCACGCCCACGGCCCAGCACACACACAAACTCTCACACCCTCACTCCCACTCACAGATGCACACTCTGGAGATTGCTGACACTTGGCAACTCAGAAATAAAACAGAGTTGAATCTACCTGCTTTATATCACTTTTGACAAGTCATGCTAACAATAATAGTGGACTTTCTTGTTACATTTCACCGCGGATTTCCCATACTTTTGACTGCGATACAACGACTCTGTCCTTTTTCTTTTCAGGTGTTTACGGCTCCCTCCTATCCCCTCCCCTATCTTCTTCAGAAACTCTGCCCATATAATGAAATCAATCCATAATCAACTCGGGTGGAGTTCATCAGTAAAACTCATTTGGGGAGTGAAATGACTTTGGCACCCTGTTTAAGAGAACAGACTTCAGCTGCGAACCTGTGCGTGTATCCTGGCTCTACTTTGACCAGATCTGGGGACTTGAGCGAGTTAAGTTCCTCATGCCTCAAATTCTCCCTTTCTTAGAACGGGATAACGATGATATTTTATGGGTTCTGTGGGTGTGAATGCATCTAATCTTTACGATAGCCCGACAAGAGAGGTAATAGAGTCAAATCCATTTTACAGATGAGACCAAAGCGCAGATGTTAAGTAACCTCTACAATTCATATACTCCAGCAATTCTACTTCTGGGTGTACAGTCATAAGAATCAAAAGCGGACTCTCAAAGAGATGTTTGCACACCTTGTTCACTGTTGCACAATTCACAATAGCCAGAAGGTGAAAGCAACTCACGTGTTATTCAGCCTTAAACCTCCCGTAACGTAGACGAACCCTGAGGAAATTATGTTACGTGCAATAAACTAGTTACAAAGAGACAAACACTGCGTGATCCCACTTGAAGTACTTAGAGTATCAGATTCAGAGAACATAACCTGGGGATAGTAGAAAGCAGGAGGGCGGGGAGGAGAGGAGGGGAGTGGTTTAAAGAGCGGAGTTTTAGATTTGCAACATGGACAACAGTTGTACAGCAATGCAAATGTACTTACCACTGCCGCACTCGTCACTTAAAAACGGGCAAGACGGTACATTTTATGTTGTATGTTTTTACCACAATTAAAAATAAACCCAAAAAATGAACCTACCCACAAAAACAAAAATAGAAACAAACCAGAAAAAGAAAGTCAACACAGTGGGGTTGAGAACTTACTGGTCCGGCATGGGTGAGGGTCGAGGAGAGCGGGGAAAAGACACCTGCTGGGTGAGGGAGACTGGCCGTCAGTCATTGACAAGCCCAGGGACAGCGTTTAGTAGTGAGCCACGTGCAAAGGTCCAGTCGCCAGCTGGGAATGCTGTCTGAGGTCGGCGATCTGTACCCTTGGAGGGGCTCCGAGGTCAAGCAGCAGGGTGGTGGGTGTGGGCGGGTGGAGGGGAGGACAGAGGCACAGGACAGCTGTTGGAATCTCCTGGAGGAGAAGGAGCCTGGTGCGGCCATAACCCCGGAAAGGGTCGCTGGAGCCCAGCAGACAGCAGACGCAGCTGGGAGCTCAGTAAGGGAAGTGTGAAGCTTGCGATCTGCAAAGCTATTCAGCTGGCAATTAGTTTAGCATCTGAGAGGCCACGTGGCCTCTCGTCCGGCATTTTCTCGGGTGGACTCCGTGCTCTGAGAAACGGCTCTCTTCGATATTCCCGGGGCACGGGAACACACCAGAGCCCCGACACTGCTTTGGGAAAGAGAATGGCTTAGCTTTGTTTAACGTAGGCTTTTTCTAAACTCGTTGGCCTGCCCGATCCTTTTTTGTTTTGTTTTTGTGTTTTTTTTCCATGAAATATCTATTAACGTACTGAGGACTAACTACACTTTGGGGAATTGCTCTCTGGTTTATGCAGATATTTTTCTGTTGACAAAGTAGAGGAAAGGAGAAACTGGTGAGGAGGCTGACAGATCTGTGGGTATTCGGCGTGTCCCTCTCAGATCACCAGGGTGAGGAAACCCAGAAACCCAGGCCTGACCTGAGCGCTGAGGACACTGACCCCCGTGCGTGGGCCGCGCGGTGGAGGCTGCTGGGGGTTTTGATCAAAGACAGCTTGTTTTCTTGGCTTCCTCCCTGCTCCACACGCGCCAGGAAAGCCCTGCTCCAAGCCCTCCCCTGGTTCTTTTTCATCCTCTAGGTTGGCTCCCTGTCCTCGCTTTCCATTTGCATAACGAGTGCGCACAGCACAGAGCGGCTTTAAAGACAGCTGGCCGGCACATCTTGGATGCTAATGTCAGGAAACATCTGGAAGAGGGCTGAAGTTACTGCAGGCCCGCTGAGAACAATGGGAACACATTAATACGGAAACTTCAGTGTGGGAGGGCTTGTGTGCATAAAAATGGCTGCCAGGCCACTTAGGAAAGCCTGCAACCCTCTCAGGGTGGGTACAGAGCCACCGCGCCGTCCGACGGCAGGCCAGAGCGACTGAGATGCTGCCGCTCTTCCCTGGACCCTCATCTCTGAGTCTTTCCTTTTCTTAAAAGATTTCCCGGAAGTCCTGCCAGCTAACCAAGATACTCTTTTCCGGAAAACCATGCACTAGTATTTTCTTTTATTAGAGTACTTTTCAGCTAATCTCCCTCTTCCCTCCTTATTTCAAACGATAAAGATATGAAATAGAGTCTGAGACATACATTTTTGCTGTCTCAAAGAAGCCAGTGTTGGCCCTGGCCAGCTGCCCAGTGGTCAGAGCATTGGCCCACGGACCAAAGAGTCGCAGGTTCAATTCCAATAAAGGGCACATGCCTCAATTGTGGTTCGGTCCCCGGCCCTGGTCGGGTCGTGCGGGAGGCAACCAGTCGATGTGTCTCTCTCACATCGACGTTTCTCTCTCTCTCCCTCACACTCCGTCTGAAGATAAATGGAAAAATATCCTCGGGTGAGGATTAAAGATAAAAGAAGAAGAAGCTAGTGTTGGCAGAAATATTGAGCTTTACAAAAATTACGACTGCAATATTTAAATATAAACACAATTTCCCGAGGCTGCCTGGTATAGCAGCTAAAGAAAATGGCTTTTAGAGTTCAGATTCCAGCTTGTCCTCTTAACCAGTGTTAGTGACCTTTGGGTCAATTAATTAACGAGCATAACTTAATCTGTAAAACTGTGGCAATCATTCACGCCTGTTTGGATGGTCACGAGGTACACAGCCTAACGTGTGTGAGAACTGGTCACTGAGCTGCCTGGCCCGGGTCAGCGAGAATGACTGGCTTTGCTGATATCCAGGGATTAAAACACAGTCCCTGCTGTACTCTATTTCTGAACCCAACTGCAAACATGGAGGATTTGCTTTCAGTGTCTTGTCCTACAGATGTATGTTTCAGAGTCAGGATTTCTCTTCCAAGTGTTCCCTGGAGTTCTACCTATAGTTTCCCTTTATTTTTTAGAAGCCGAGCCAGTATCTGTCTCTTGTATGGATTCATAATGTGGACCCTGGGAAAGAAGATACCTACTAAGAAGGACTCTGGTGGCCCTGGCCGGTGTGGCTCCATTGGTTGGCGCATCGTCCTGTGCACCAAAGGGTCACCGGTTCAGTCCCCAGACGGGGGGTATGGGAGGCCACCAATGGTTGTATCTCTCTCATATCGATGTTTCTCTCTCTCTCTCTGCTTCTTCCTTCTCTCTCTAATCAATTAAAAAAAGAAAGAAAGAAAGAAAGAAAGAAAGAAAGAAAGAAAGAAAGAAAGAAAGAAAGAAAGAAAGACTTCTGGTGGCTAACTGGGCTCAAATTTAAAAAACAACGACAAGCCCTGGCCAGTTTGGCTCAGCAGTCAGTGTTGGCCCGCGGACCGGAGAGTCCCGGGTTCGGTTCCCGCTAGGGGCACGTACCTTGGTTGCAGTTTGTCCCCGGCCCCGGTTGGGGTCGTGTGGGTGGCAACCAGTCGATGTGTCTCTCTCACATCGATGTTTCTCTCTCTCTTCCTCCCTCTCTCCCTCCCACTCTATCTGAAGATAAATGTAAAAATGTCCCCAGACAACGATAAAAAAATAATAATAATAAAATAAAATAAAAAACAACGACACACACAGCCATTCCCACACGGGGGCCTCTCACCCAAACCGCACTCCAAGAAGAAGCCTGCACGACGGCCCGCCTGCGCTGTGATCCTGCCCCTGGGCAGCTCTTCTAGAGGGGCTCCTGGGACCCCATTTCAACCGGTAGGCTGTCCCAGTCCAGTCCGAGCGGTGCAGCATGTCCCCACCAGCACCAGTCGGATGTGAGGATTTGGGGTCTCATCTGCATGAGGACGGACTGGTCAGGGACCAGGGCTGGGACTTCTGCTTACGCACGTCAGCTCCCCCTTGGCTGAGACACTTTCCGCTGAAGAAAGAAGACTGTTTCCCTGGCTGGAGCTGAAATGCCCAAGACGAAACACTGAGGATGTCTGGCCAGACCAGAGTGGAGGAGAGGGCAGCAGACTTGCCCAGCACCAACCAGAGCAGGCAGTGCCCAGCGGTCGAGCCAGAGAGGGGCCTCCCCCGGGTCGCCTCACCCCAGGGTGGCCCAGGGCCATGCTGTTCCAGCCCAGCTGCTTCATGACCGAGCTGTCACACTGCTGAGCTAGCTGTTTGCACCGCACACAGGTTCTTCACCGCGCCCCAAACTGCGGATGCCCCTCGGCGTTGAATTGGCACCAGGGACCATCGGCTGACAATAATCACCATCCTAGACGGCCGTCCAATATTCGGACTCTCGGTCCTCTGCGTGACATCCGCTTTCTCACTCTGAAAGCTTGTTGAGTCTCCATCCTGTCTCCGGGGCTCTTGCGTTTCACGGGGATGTGCTTTAGTGTTGGTCTGTTTGAGTCCGTTGTACCAGGACCCTGTGGCCGGTCAGCTCGCAGTTTGTGTCCCTTGGTCTGGGAAATCTTGAATTATTGATTTATTATGAGTTCCTCCCCGTTATTATTTCTATTCTCTCTTTCTGGAACTCTTGTGTTTTTTGTTTTTTTGTTAGTTTTTAATTTTTTTTCCTTTATTGATTTTAGAGAGAGAGGAAGGGAAAGGGAGAGAGAGATAGAAACATCGATGAGAGAGAACATCGACTGGCCGCCCCCTGCATGGCCCCCACTGGGGATCGGGCCCACAACCTGGGCATGTGCCCTGACCGGAAATCGAACCGGCAACCTCTTGGTGCATGGGTCGATGCTCAGCCACTGAGCCACACCGGCCGGACTGGAACTCTTGTTTATTGAAATATTGGACCTTCTAACATTAATCTTCGGTCTCATCTCTTCTTTCTTATTATCTTTTTCTTTGTCTTTTTGCTTTATTTTCTGAGGGCTCTGCAACTTTATCAGCTTCAAGGTTCTGTTAAGTTTTTAAATTCTATTATCATAGTTTAAATTTCCAAACATTCTCTATTGTTCTCCAGCGATTCTTTTTTTTTTATAGCATCCTATTCTTATAAAAATCTCTGACTCCTCTGAAGATATTAATAGCTTCTTCGGTTGGGGGAAGCTCTTGCTTCCCTGCATAGTCTCTGCTTCCTCTCCAGTCGGTTGGCTTTCGTGTTCGTGCTTTGCCTCTGTCCTGTCCGGGACAGGCTTTCTTCTGATGCCTGAGGAACCTGGCCCTTCGCTCGGACTCTAAAGCCGACGGGGAAAGCTGTGAGAGGGACGGGTGCTGAGTGCGCCCCTACTAGGGCCGTCTGCCGGGGACGTTTGTATGCGCGGAAATGTCACCGCCTTTACGGGTTCTTTTTCTTGGTCTGTTTGAACCTTTCGGGGAGAAAACACCTACTCTCCCACCTAGAGGACACCGGCTGCCAGGGTGTCGGAAGCTGAACGTGGGAATCTCAACACGTTACAGGAACCGTTTTTCTAATCTCTGTGCTTTCAGTGTGGCATCCCGACTCTTAATCATGCCCAGTGCCCCTAATCCTGGCTTTGAGACCCTTACCCTCTGCTGAGAAAACTGCAGGTCTTTTGCCGTTTTGGAGAGAGGCGGTGGGGTAAGCTGCATGGGGGGGTTGGGGTCGTGTGGAAGATGACCGATTGATGTTTCTCTCTCACGGTGATGTTCTCTAAGATCGATAAAAAAATATTTTTGTAAAAAAGATATTCTTGCCCTGGCCGGTGTGGCTCAGTGGGTAGAGCCCCAGCCTGGGGACCAAAGGGTCAAGGGTTCGATTCATGGTCAAGGGCACGTACCTGGGTTGCAGGTTCAATCCCTGGTCCCGGTTGAGGTCATGTGGAAGGCAACCAATGGATCTGTCTCACGTCAATGTTTCTCTTTCTCTCTTTCCCTCCCTCCCTTCCACTTTATCTAAAAAAAAAATCAGTGGAAAAATAACCTCGGGTGAGAATACAACAACAACAAAAATTTAAAAAGATATTCTTAATGTAGTGATTTATCCTGAAAAATTAGATTTTCCGTGCCAGAATCTCAAATCAACCGACTTAGAATCGTTCTGTAAATGTGTTCATTCATTGTTTTCGAACTGGTTTTTAATATTTCGGCCGTTATAACGACTGCGTGGTAAATGTTTCTGTTTGTCGTCAACCCTCTTGGGCCGTTCATCACCTTTCATGTGGTTAGGGATGTACGCCACATGTGTGCCCCAGATGGACCCCGACACCCCGGCTCCCACTCTGTGACACACTTCAGGGCACCAGAGGCTTCCAAGCACCCCCAAACTGCCTCGTCCCGGCTCGCACCCTGCAGCTGCAGACGGAGTCACCCCGACTACAGTCTCCAGTGAGAAAACCTGCACATTCAATATCGACGTTGACGGGACCTTTATCTTCTACCTTCTTTCTGAAGAGGGAGGTGCAGGAATAGATTTGGACTTGGGTCGGGGGAGGGGAGGGCGGTAACAAAACAGCCCGAGCAAGGCCTCAGGTCCACGCTGAGCGCGACTACCTTCCACATTCAAACTCAGGTTTCACGGGCTGGTGCGGAGTCCCACAGCTGGCACCTCCGGGCACAGCTGATTTCGTGGGCGGGGGCAACCCCGGCAGTCACTCGAGGGGCCTGGACCCTGTGGCGTGTGGCATGTGGCCAGTCCCTCAGCCACACGGAATCCACAGCCCTTACAGGCTCAGAAACCCACGGCCAGCCCGGTGAGCAAGTCAACGGAAGTTTCTTAAACCGATCTTCAGCCTCCGCAGTCCAAGGAAGACCCATCTTGCTTGTTTTTTTATTAGTCAGTCAGAAGGTGTCTGATAGTACCTCTTCGGTTTGCAAGATTCAAGTCCGGAAAAGCTGCTTTAGAAAATCAAAAAAATTATAGGAGTTCTTGTTATTTGGTGCCCACAATCTGCCCGATGCTTGGCACACCTGGGCTCATTTAACCTCCCCAAACAATGAGCAGTTTTATTATTAGATCCGTTTTGCAGATAGAAAAGGGTGAGTCTCTGATAGGTTAAGCAACTTACCTGAGGTCACAAAGCTGCTAAAAAGTCAACTGGTATTTCAAAGCAGGATTTGAAGACTCTTCTCCGTAGCCCAGGCTCCCGGCCAGACAGCAAGGCCGCCAGATGGCTGGCGCAGTGTCCGCTTCTGAACGCAGGGACCTTTGCAGATGTGCGAGAGGACATGTGTTTATTCTCGTTGACATGTAACGGAATGAAAGGCAAACATGTCCATTCTGACAGATGATGAACACGGACAGAAGGGTCCGCCGCGGGGGCCGCTTGCCTGGGCTGCCATTTGGTCTGAAACGCTCCCTGCCCAGTCGTGGAGCGGCAGAGATTTGGAGTCCTGGTGTCGGTCGGTACCGAGCAGGTGTGTCGGGCTTGTCGCCTATGACGGAAGCTCACCTTCGTTGAATGCCTAATGTGTGCCAGGCACATTTTTCTTTTTTAATTTATTTGTTCTTTGGAATGGTCTATACATGTCCAAGGATTATGGAGGATGCTGACCTGAGCCTCCCTCTCTCCTTGTCCCCAATCTTGTGAGTCCCTCCTTGTCAACAGTTCTGTGTATCATTTCCAGAGGCATCAGGAACTTCATGTGTATTATGTCGTTTAAGCCTTTTTATTAGTGCTTCAATTTAACTTAATTCAAAATTAAATGTTTGGCCCTGGCCGGTTTGGCTCAGCAGTTAGAGCATTTGCCTGCGGACTGAAGGTCACTGGTTGGATTCTTGGTCAAGGGCGTGTACCTGGGTTTCAGGTTTGGTCCCCGGCCCTGGTTGGGGTTGTGTGGGAGGCAACCAACCAATGTGTCCCTATCACATCGATGTTTCTCTCTCTCTCTCTTCCACTCCCTCTATGGAAAAATGTCCTCAGGTGAGGATGAACAAATAAATAAATAAATAAATAAAAAATTAAATGTTTGTCTTTTCTTAGGATTTGAGGAAAAAAAGGGAGGCCAGTATATGGGTTCAGTCTGCATTTTTATGCAGTTTTTAATCCCCATTTTACAGATTTTAAAACAGAGGCTCTGTGAATGAAAGCAGCTACTTACATTCTCAGTAGTGGAGCTAAGAGTCATCCACTTATGCAGTACTTACGTGGTGTGACTGTGACGGGCCAGGCACCATGCTGCGTCTTGATGGTGAATCACACAGGCCTTGCCTCTCAGTTTAGTGCAGGGGGGTTAAAAATTAACCAGATAGCCCTGGCCAGTTTGGCTCAGCAGTTAGAGTGTCGGCCGCGGACCAGAGAGTCCCGGGTTCGGTTCCCGCTAAGGGCACGTACCTCAGTTGCAGTTTGTCTCCGGCCCTGGTTGGGGTCGTGTGGGTAGCAACCAGTTGATGTGTCTCTCTCACGTGGATGTTTCTCTCTCTCTTCCTCCCTCTCTCCCTCCCGCTCTGTCTGAAGATAAATGCAAAAATGTCCTCGGGTGAGGATAAAAAAATAATAATAATAAATAAATAAATAAATAAAATACAAAGTAGCCAGATAAGGGTCCGTGTGCTGCGGTTGCTTCCTGGGGTCGCAAAGGAAGGCTGCTAGAAGAAAGACATCAGGGCTGAGTGAGAATTAGCCAGGTGCAGGGGGAGGCCATGGAGGGTGGAGAGGAGGAACCCCAGCAGTGAACCGCCTGGGACAAGACCTGCAGTCGCAGGTGCTGAGATGCTCTGAGGATGACTGGGGCAGCAGAGGTGTGTCCAGAGCAGATGGGGGAGGATTAACGCGGCCCGATAGGCCAGGCGTTGTTGAAGGATTGCGCAGGGGAGGAATGATGGTGGCCTGAGCCAGGGTCAAGGCGGAGGTATTTGGGAGGTGAAAGCAATAGGTGTTCAAGGCCTGGCTGTGCAGTGATGGTCACCAGGCTCCAGAGCCACCAGGTCACCAGGCTCCAGAGCCACCAGGTCACCAGGCTCCTGCTTCCTCCCAGCACAGCTGTCGGGCCTTAAACTGCTCATGATGCTGTACGAGGCATTCTGATCTTTCTAAGTGTCAGTTGTTTCATCTGTAAAATGGACGTAAGAATTGGATCTGCGTGGGGATACTGTAGTACCTACCTCATATGGTCATCATAAGAATGCAAAGAGAGAATCCCTGTGAAGGCTTTGGTGGGATCGCCAATGTACTCCGCATTCAGAAAACGGCAAAGGAAAAGGCGGAGCCCAGTATGTCTTCCCGGTTGCAAGCATGGGCACCTGAGTAGTTGGTGGTGCCAGTCTCTGCGTTGGAGAAAAAGGAGGGACAGCTTTGGAGGAAGGTTATAAATTAAGTCTGCATTTGTCTGGTTCCAAAGCCCACAGCTATTCACCACACCAAAATCCTTAAAGACACTGCCAATTCCTAGCTGTGCGACCCGGCCTGTTATTCAGCCTCCTGTATCTCAGTTTTCTCATCTGCAAAATGGGAATGATAGTATCTTCCTCATACAATTCTTCTTCTTTTTTTTAATCCTCACATGAGGATATTTTTCCATTTATCTTCAGACAGAGTGGGGGCGGGGGAGAGAGAGGAAGAGAGAAACATTGAAGGGAGAGAGACACATCAACTGGTTGCCTCCTGCATGACCCCAACCGGGGCCGGGGACAAACTGCAACCAAGGTACATGCCCTTGGTCGGAATCGAACTCGTGACTCATTGGTCTGCAGGTCCATGCTCTACCACCGAGCCAAATGGGCCAGGGCCATACAATTGTTTTAAGGATTGAATGAGTTAAACCATGAGCCTGGCATACAGTATCATTAATAGCTACTGTAATTGTGTATAAAAATGTGGAAGTCCCTAACAATATAAAAACGTGTTTTCTTTCCCTTCGTTTTATTTTGTGTAGCAATTGTGTCTTTTATCATATTTTTCTTTTGGGTTGCAGGAGTATCTTCTTTTTTTCTTCGATTTTGTGAAGCTTTCACTGCACAAACATTTCAGAAATACCTATTTTTTAAGGATAAAACATTTACCCTATTCATATACACTTTTATTTTCATCAGCAAAGCTTTTCTCAAATTACACATTGTATGAAGTTCAATGATTGGGTAGAAAGAATGCTTAAAGTTTTATTATCATTAAGTTTTACAAATTTTTTCTCGTGCATCTGTTTCCCTTTGATATCACATGTTGAGCAGCGGGCATGCCGCTTCCTTCAGAAGGTTTTTTTTTTTTTAAGTTTTTTTTTTTTTTTTAATCCTCACCCGAGGACATTTTTCCATTTTTTGTTCAGATAGAGTGGGAGGGAGAGAGAGGAAGAAAGAGAGAGAGAAACATCGACATGAAAGGGACACATCGAGTGGCTGCCTCCCGCACAACCCAACCAGGGCCGAGGACAAACTGCAACCGAGATACATGCCCTTAGCGGGAACCGAACCCGGGTCTCTCTGGACCGCAGGCCGACGCTCTAACCGCTGAGCCAAACCGGCCAGGACAAAGGTTGTTTTTTTTTTAAATCAACAGTGAAGGAGAAAATATACTGCCAATTTAGAATTCTATACCCAGTAAAAATATCCTTTGAGAATGAAGGTGAAATGAAGACATTTTTATATCAGCAAACTGAGAGAGTTTTCCACCAGCAAAACTGCACTAAAGGAAATATTAATGAGTGAGGTGCAGACAGAAGGAAAATGATCCCAGTTGGAAGGTCAGAGATGTGTAAAGGAATCAAAAGAAAAGAAAGTAGGAAATACGTATGTAAACCTAAATGAACATTGACCATATTAAATAACAGTAATGAAGTCTGTGAGGTTTAAATACATAGCAGTAATAGTATATGAATAAGAGGGGACATATGAAGTTAAAGTGTTCTAAGTTTCTTGCAGTGACTAGGAGGAAAGTAAGGTTATTTTTAACACTAGACTTTGTTAAATGGAGTATACATATTGTCATATCTAGGATAACCTCCAAAAGTATAGAAAGAATGTATAGCTCCTAAAATTGTAAAGAGAAAAAAATAAAATGTTAAAAACATAACCAATAAAAAAGAACACACAATGCTGAACACATTTTCAAGCTTACATTGCAAGTAAAAGTTTCATAACTTTTACATTTTCCAGTAGGGCAACTTTAGAATTTCTAATTCATATGCACTATTTGTCAAGGCGAGAATGATAATCATCTCAACTGAGGAAGCTAAGACTTTTCAGTTAAGCTTAAAAGAGAGCTTATTTGGCCCTGGCTGGTTTGGCTCAGTGGTTGGAGCGTCGGCCTACGGACCAGAGAGTCCTGGGTTCAGTTCCCGCTAGGGGCACTTACCAGAGAGAGAGAGAGAGAGAGAGAGAGAGAGAGAGAGAGAGAGAGCGCTTGCTTGGATATACAAATGGAAAACTAGAAAAAAAAAATTTAATCTCAATTTTTAATGGATTATTTCCCTAGTTGATTATGTTTCTGCTTTATCTGGTAATTGTATCTCTTACTCCATCCACATAGTAACAGTGTAAACAATCTTGTTTATATAATAGGACTTCTTTGCACTAGTACTTAGTCCTGCTTTTGTAACAGCATGGATGAATGGGAGAGCATTATGCTGAGTGAAATAAGCCAGACAGAGAAGGACAAATATTGCATGGTGTTACTTATACGTGGAATCTAAAAATAAAACAAAACACAAACAACAGCAAAGAATTCAAACTCATAGAAACAGAGGGTAAAATCATGCTTGTCAGGGTTGGGGGTCAGGGTTGGGGGTCGTGGTGGGGGGAATGGGGAGAGGTTGGTAAAAGGCTACAGACTTTCAGTTATAAGACGAATAAGGTCTGAGGATCTAATGTATGATGACTATAGTTGATAATACTGTCCTGTATAATTTAAATTTTCTAAAAGAGGAGAACTTAAATGTTATCAACCCCTCCTAAAAAAAAAAAAAGAGTAAATATGTGAGATAAATGGATGTTTAATTAACTCAGTGGAAATCTTTTCAAAATGTATAATCATTACAGTGTATATTTTAATATACTATCATTTTCTTTGTGAATTATGCTTCAGTAAAGCTGAAAAAAGTCAACTGGATGAAGAATGAGTGCGTGCTTCAGTTTGTGCCAATGAGCTATTTCATCTGGGACCTTGGAATTAGTATTAAAAGACTTCCAGTTCATGTATCGGGTGCGATCATTTCCTACTAAGTGACTAGGAAAACTGAAAGAGCTGGTCTTCAAGAGGAAAATGAAGCAGAAAGGAAGATAGGTGAGAGACAGAGAGGGGTTTCTGGATTCCCTTCAGCCCTTCAGACCCTGGATCGAGAGGGTTAGCAAGGCCTAAATGCATTACTGCCCTTGGTTTCCATGAGTTAGCCATAAGACCACGTGTTAATTTTCTGGTTATTAAAAACTAAACTAAAAATAATTTTTTTCACACAGCAATTCCAAACTTCTCAGATTTAAGTTGTGCGCCACGGTGTGATAGCAAGTTGGGAAGCGTTGAATTAGAGAGATGTTTAGAAGGTAGAGCCACACTGGAACTGTGTGGTTGAAGAAGGAGGGATGGAAACTGAGAATGACGTATAAAAGTCAGGTGTCAACAACCAGTCGGCGGTGATGGTACTTCCCAGCAGAGAAAATGTTGGGTGAAGAGCAGGTTTGGGATAAGAGTGAGACAATGAACTCAATTTTAGACATGTTAAGTTGGATGCTTATAGGAGCACCATGAGGAGATGTTATGGGGTGTCCGGAGCTGGAAAAAGTTGTACAGACATCTATTTGGGACTTGTCAGCATATGACATGTAGTAGAAGCCATGACAATGGATGAGTTTGACCAAGACACTGTGTAGTGAGAAGACAAAGGGACCAATGACCCTGGGACCACCAGCTTCTCCAGTTCTAGGGCTGTTTGCATCTACAGTGGTCTTTTTCATCAACGGTATTTTGGGGCAAAGATATTTTTAACAAATATGAAATGGAGTGTCAGGTTGCCTTGGGATTGTTCCTTCTATATTTAGGAGTGTCAAAATTATCCAGTTGACTTTGGAGATGGGAGGCAGTGATCGACTTCAGGGTTTAGGTTGCTTCTCCTTTGACTTTTTTGCAGACTTCCTCTTGAAAAGCGTGCACATTGCAAAGCCCATGGCTTTCCCTGCTTTCCATTTCCTCCCTTCAAAAAGTCAGTGGTGTGTGGCAAAACGAGCATGTGCCTTTGAGATCGGCACACCTGGTTTAGAATCCCAGGTAACTGGCCGAGGGCAAGTTCCGCTGACGAATCTGTACTTTCTCATCTGTAAATCTGGACTGAGAATATCCCGACGGCAGGGTTCTGAGAGGACTGGAAATAACATGTGCAAGCGCCCTGCGCACCCTGACAGACTAAAGCTGACGTCATCCTCAGAAAGGTCATCCACGCCAACGGATTCTTTAATTTCTTCTTTCTGCAAAAAACACAAAGCATCTTATTAGTTAAAAAGTGTGCTCTTAGCCCTGGCTGGGTGGCTCAGTTGGTTGGAATGTCATCCTGTACAGCAAAAGGTTTCAGGTTGATTCCTGGTCAGCGCACATACCTAGGTTGTGGGTTCGATCCCCAGGGGGGCACGTACAGGAGGCAACTGCTCAATGTTTCTCTCTCTCTCCTCCTTCCCCTCTAACTAAAAAAAAAAAAACCAATGGAAAAATATCCTCAGGTGGGGATTGACAAAAAGCAAGCAAACAAAACAGCAACAACAACATATCCTCCGGTGAGAATTTAAAAAATAAATAAAAACAGCCCGACTGGTGTGGCTCAGTGGTTAAGCTTCGACCCAGGCACCAAGAGGTCGTCGGTTCGATTCCTGGTCAGGACACATGCCCAGGTTGTGGGCCAAATCCCCAGTGGGGGGCATGCAGGAGGTAGCCAATCGATGTTCTCTCTCATCCATGTTTCTATCTCTCTCTCCCTCTCCCTTCCTCTTTTTTTTATTTTATTATTATTTTTTTTATCCTCACCCAAGGACATTTTTGCATTTATCTTCAGATAGAGCAGGAGGGAGAGAGGGGGGAAGAGAGAGAGAGAAACATCGATGTGAGAGAGACACATCGAGTGGTCACCACCCACATGACCCCAACCAGGGCTGGGGACAAACTGCAACCAAGGTACGTGCCCTTAGCGGGAACCGAACCCAGGACTCTGGTCCGCGGGCTGACGCTCTAACAGCTGAGCCAAACCAGCCAGGGCCCTCTCCCTTCCTCTTGCTCTCTAAAAATCAATAAAGAAAAAAAATTTCAAAAATAAATAAATAAATAAATAAATAAAAACCTTTAAAAAAATGTATGCTCTTATTCAATAAGAATGATACTGAATGTTCATATTCCTGGGGTGATGAGAGATCATTAGGACCCCCCCCCCCTTTAAAACCAGAGATGTCTCTCTGTTCCAGCCTCTGATACCTTTCCCCCTTCTCCCTCAGATCGGGCAGGGAGAAACTTCCTGTGTGGCAGGGACCACAGCTCTTGTCAGCAGGAAGCAGTTACTGAAGACAGAACATCCTTACTCATCACCCCTAAAGGATTTTAGGGATGGAAGTCTCTGAGGGGGTAATGAGACAGGCTAGTAAGCCAGGACAAGTGGAACAGGAAAACTGAGACAGACAGTTAAACAGCAGTTTGCAGCCATCTAGTAAATCCTATCCTCCCTAAACCAGGGACACTTAAGAGTAAATGGTTTGAGCCCGGCTGGTGTGGCTCAGTGGTTGAGCATCGACCCATGCACCAAGAGGTCACTGGTTCGATTCCCGGTCAGGGCACATGCCCAGGTTGTGGGCCCGATCCCCAGTGGGGAGCATGCAAGAGGCGGCCAATCGATGTTCTCTCTCATCAATGTTTCTCTCTCTCTCTCCCTCTCCTTTCCTCTCTCTCTAAAATCAATAAAGGAAAAATATTAAAAAAAAAAAAAAAAGAGTAAATGGTTTGCAATTCTCCTCCCCCACCAGAGGGTAAATAGCTTAAATCACCCTGTTCAGGGAGACAGACAGCAGAAACCCAGTTAGTGCCATTTGCCAACCACACCCAAGGACACATAAAGTTAAGAGAATACTGTAAACTTCGTTTTGTTACATCAATACAAAGCTGATGAATATTCTATTGAGATCCTTCCCTAAGACTTCCCCTACATGCCTAGCCTTTAAAGCCCCTCAAAGCCTGGCCGGTGTGGCTCAGTGGATTGAGCATCCTCCCATGGACTGAGAGGTCCTGGTTCGACTCCCGGTCAGGGCACATGTCTGGGTTTCGGGCTCGATCCCCAGTAAGGGGGTGTGCAGGAGGCATCCGATCGATGTTCCTCACATGGATGTTTCTGTCTCTCTCTCCTTTCATTTCTCTCTAAAAAAATCAATAAAAATATATTTTAAACCCCCTGAGAACGAAGGTCCATCATACTCTCCCTCCCAGGAACACACCCACGCATTTCCCCACCCCACAGGCATGCATCTCTTAAACTCTAAGGGACCCACGAGCCTTGCAACCAGGGCAGCAATGGGCAGTGACAGTTCATCCCAGGCAAACCCCTGAACCGGGCCCCAAGGCCGCCTTTCCTCTGACTTCTCAGTGAGCCAGAGCAGACCAGCCTAGGCTCATTCCCCCAGAATTCCTGGTTTCACTGTTCCCAGCTTTCACAAACGTCCTCTACAATTAAAACAAGCAAAAACAAAGAACCCTGAGATGCCGAAATCCTTAAATGGTCTAGAAACACTCTAATTGAATTTAGGGAACAGAATTCCTGTTTTGAACTATAGATAGATCTATACCTTAAGAAGAGGTTAAGGTTGGCGGAGGTATGTCTCTCTTGGTTTTCTCTAAGCAGATGGTCATTTATTATTTTTTTCCTTTGGCGTTAATTCCCTTAGAGGGGTTAGCTGTGGGACATTAGGACAGGGCCAGTGCTCCTCCTTACCCCTTCCTCTTGAAGATACTACCTTCTGCAAATAGGTTTTATATTGACGTTTAGGGCCTTGATAGCACCCTGAGGTTTATTTCCATGCCTCTGATTCGGTGCTGGCAATTTCCACGTAGAAACACCACTATTCTTGCCCGGCTGGTGTGGCTCAGTGGTTGAGCGTCGACTCGTGCACCAAGAGGTCGCCGGTTCAATTCCCGGTCAGGGCACATGCCCAGGTTGTGGGCCTGATCCCCAGTGGGGGGCATGCAGGAGGCGGCCAATCGATGTTCTCTCTCATCGATGTTTCTATCTCTCTCTCCCTCTCCCTTCCTCTCTCTCTCAAATCAATAAAGAAAAGAAAATTTAAAAATACATAAATAAAGTATTGACTTCGGAAGAGCCTCCTGTACTGATTCAGCAACACACCTGGCAGGTGTTCCCACGTAAGGCAAGGTTCGGCGTTGGAGCTGGGGTGTTTGGGCCGTGCTGGGAGGCTACGGGTTCAGATATGTTGTCAAGTGCCGAGGTGGAGTGACAGTGTCTCTCTTCCAGGTTATTGTCAAAGAACGCATGGCTTTAGGGAGAGACCCATGACAGCAAAGCAAAGAACACCTGAAGTGCTGCGAATGGTGGCTGCCGTTTGTTTTCAGTGACTCTCAAAACTCAGCCTCGGAGGCGCCGTTAGTGGGAAGGACCTCCACAGTGGGGTGAGCACTGCAGGTTTCTGAGGCCGGTGCTGCGCAGGGCTGAGGGGCCCCGCACACAGCAAAGCGCACACGCTGGACTCCCACACGCCGCACTCCGTGTCGTCCCCCTTCTCCAGAGCACGCGTGGATGACGCTCTCTGAACTGGTGCAACGTTTGGGGACGTGCAAATTCTTTTCAGTTTAACTGAAGTGTTTTCTGAGACGACTGCGTGCTCTGGTACACTAGATAACCCTCGTGGATAAAAGGTTTACATACTTCCCCCTGGCCGGTGTGGCTCAGCGGTTAGTGTCGGCCGCGGACCAGGGAGTCCCAGTTCGGTTCCCGCTAAGGGCACGTACCTCGGTTGCAGTTTGTCCCCGGCCCAGTTGGGATCAGTTGGGGTCGTGTGGCTGGCAACCAGTCGATGTGTCTCTCTCACATCGATGTTTCTCTCTTTCTCCCTCTCTCCCTCCTGCTCTATCTGAAGATAAATGCAAAAATGTCCTCGGGTGAGGGTAAAAAAAAAGTTTATTTACATACTTCCTTTATGTAACGTGGGCATGACTGAATAGAGTAATTAAAACTTACATATATGTAACCAGTGGGCATAGACAACAATCCTGTGTGTGTGGCGGGGGGGGGGGGGGGAGATCGTGAGGAGGGTATCTGGGGGAAAAAAGGAGAAACATCTGTAACAGAAATAATTTGATTCATAAAATAAAAAAACAATAAAATAAAACTTATAAAATAAAATATATGAGCTCTGTCCAGTTTTGCTCAGTGGTTATAGCATCAGCCCTCAGACCAAAGGGTCTTGGGTTCGATTCCCAGTCAAGGGCACGTACCTGGGTTGCAGGTTTGATCTCCAGCCCTGGCTGGGGTTGAGCGGTCAAGACTGTAGCGTGGGTAAATGTGGTCTCGCCTCCTCCCACAGCCACATCAAAATGACAACTAAATTACAAAACAACCGTCTTTCAGAACCACCTGAAATCGAGCTGAATGGAAGTCCTACAACTACGAGATTAAAGAAGAACCACATGGAGACGGGTAGGAGGGGCGGAGGCAGATGGGCTGGTCCCACACCCACGTGTGGCGGATAAAAACCAGGAGGGACACCTCAGCTGGGAAGGTCCTCCCTGAGGACTGAGGGGTCCCCGCCCCACACCAGGCGCCCAGCTCAGGGTTCCAGTGCCAGGAAGAGAATCCCCATCACTTCTGGCTGGAAAACCAGCAGGAACTGAGGCTGAGGGAGGCTGAGGTGGCTGGAGCCCCAGGCAACTCCTCTTAAAGGGCCTGCGCACAGGCTTACTGAGACTCGCTCCCTCTGAGGTTCAGTGAAGGGGCAGCAGCCTGAAAGGCACTAGAGACATACAGGGAAGAACTGAGTTGTTTGGCCTCAGGGCGAGGGCTGGAGAGGCAGCTTTCTCCTGGATGGACATGCTAGCAGAAGCTGTTGTTCCTTTGGTGAGCCCTTCCCCAGGTCAGCAGATGGGTACCATATCTGGGACTCCAGCAACCTGGCTGACACTGTTTGCCTACCCTGGTGATTCCCTGAGGCCCTGCCCCACCCAGCTTTCAGGCCCACCCAAGCTGTTTCTAGTGGCTTCATCATAGGAACGCCCGTCCGGGCTGATGCTTTGGATTTCCCTAAATTCTCTCAGACAAGCAGCATCTGGCTTCAGTAAGCCCCATACGTCTCACTAAGTGGCCCCAGGCCTGGCACTAGCTGCAGCCAGCATTGGTTCACAGCTTGGCCACTCCTGGGCACCTCCTAGCTCAGCATAAGAAGCAGCTATCTGGAGATCACTTTGCAGCTTATGCCTGGTGGCTGACCTTGGCCTGTGTCTCCTGGGTGGCCCTAGAGCCAGCACTCCCAGTGGACAGCTTCAGACCACACTGAAGCACCACAACCCAACCACCTCCACAAATAACACACTCAAGAGGTGGACTCAGTGGGCACCAGAGCCCTAATGGAGTAAGTCTTACTCTGTGTGGTGGGCCCTGCACAGCTGAACCTCCAAGGAGTCAGAGGTTGGTGGTCAGTGGGCTCAGCCAGTCCTTGCAGCTAATCACCCTGAGTAAATCCCTCCCAGTGACGTGCCAACAGCAATCAAGACTCAATTACAGCAGAAGGGTGTACACATTGAAGGCCCAGCTGGGGTGACCAGGGAGGCTGTGCCACTGGACCCTACAGGACACCTACCAAAACAGGCCACCCTACCAAGCCTAGGAGATGTAGCAACTCTACCTGATATGTAGAAACAATCACAGGGAGGCAGCCAAAATGAGGAGACAAAGAACAATGTCCCAAATGAAAAGAACAGAACAAAACTCCAGGAAAAGAACTAAACCAAATGGAGATAAGCAATCTAACAAATGCAGAGTTCAAAACACTGCTTGTAAGAATGCTCAAGGAACTTAGTGAGAACCACAAGAGCATAAAAAAAGGACCAGTCAGAAATGAAGAATGCGCTAACTGAAATAAAGAATAATTTACAGGGTATCAACAATAGAGTAGGTAAAGCCAAGAACAAAACCATTGATTTGGAATATAAGGAAGCAAAAACACCCAAACAGAACAGCAAAAAGAAAAAAGAATTCAAAAAAGTCAGGATAGTGTAAGGAGCCTCTGGAACAACTTCAAGTTGTACCAACATTTGCATCATGGGGGTGCCAGAAAAAGAAGAGAGAGAGGAAGAAATTGAAAACCTATTTGAAAAAATAATGACAGAAAACTTCCCTAACAGAAGGAAACAGACATACAAGTCCAGGAAGCAGAGAGTCCTAAACAAGATGAACCCAAAGGAGCTCACATCAAGACACATCATCATTAAAATGCAAAAAGTTAAAGAAAAAGAGAGAATCTCAAAAGCAGCAAGAGAAAAGCAGTTAGTTACCTACAAGGGAGCTCCTATAAGACTGTCAGCTGATTTCTCAAAAGAAATTTTGCAGGTCAGAAGGGAGTGGCAAGAAATATTCAAGATGATGAAAAGCAGGGACCTACAACCAAGATAACTCTATCTTGCAAAGTTATCATTTAGAATCAATGGACATATAAAGAGATTCCCAGACAAGAAACAACTAGGAGTTAATTACCACCAAACCAGTAATATAAGAAATGTTGAAGAGTCTTCTTGAAGAAGAAGATAAAAAATATGAACAATAGCCCTGGCCAGTTTGGCCTAGCAGTTAGAGCGTCGGCCCATGGACCAGAGAGTCCTGGGTTTGGTTCCCGCTAAGGGCACGTAACTCGGTTGCAGTTTGTCCCCGGCCCCAATTGGGGTTGTGTGGGTGGCAACCAGTCGATGTGTCTCTTTCACATCAATGTTTCTCTCTCTCTCTCTTCCTCCCTTTCTCCCTCCTGCTCTATCTGAAGATAAATGCAAAAATGTCCTCAGGTGAGGATAAAAAAAAATATATATATATATATGAACAATAAAATGGCTATAAATACATATCTATCAACAAGGGAATCTATAAACCAAATGAACAAGCAGAACAGAAACAGACTCATAGATATAGCAAACATTTTGATGGTTGCCAGATGGGAGGGGGGTTGGGGGGGCAAAAAAGGTGAAGGGATTAAGAAGTACAAACTGGTGGTTAGACTGAGGAACCTCAGAGGGAAGGGGAAAGGGGGGTGGGAAGAGATAAACCAAAGAACTTATATGCATATATGCATAACCAATGGACACAGACAATAGTGTGGGGAAGGCAGGAGGGGTTTGCAGTGGGGAGGAGAGGGTCAATTGAGGAAAAAAGGGGGGACATCTGTAATACTTTCTTTTTTTCTTTATTGATTTTAGAGAGAGAGGAAGGGAGGAGAGAGATAAAAACATCGATGAGAGAGAACATGGATTGGCCACCTCCTGCATGCCCCCCACTGGGGGTTTGGCCCACAACCTGGGCATGTGCCCTGACCAGGAATTGAACCAGTGACCTCTTGGTGCATGGGTCGACACTCAACCGCTGAGCCACACTGGCCAGGCTGTAATACTTTCAACAATAAAGATAAATTTTTTTGAAAGTGCTAATAGGTAAATATAGAGCTGGATCTTCCCATTTTCAATTAGATTGCTAAATAACTATTCTTAGGACTTGGAGGTATAAAAAAAAAAGAAAGAAAAAGGAGAGGGAAATGTAGTCAATGACACTCTGCTAAGTTTGCACAGTGACAGATGATGACTAGAATCAGTGAGGTGATCCCATTGTTAGGTATAAAAATGTCAAATCACTACTGTACACCTGAAACTAATATACTAATATAATATTGTATACCAACTATACTTAAATAAAAAATTAATTAATTTATAAAATATATTTTCTCATATAAAATTATATGCTAGCTGCCATACTAGTTTTTAGCAGTTCATACTTTTTTCTCTTTCATTAAACAAATAGGAAAATTGATAATATAAATTTTAAAAACCTTAATGAATCATTTCATTTCCTAATTTTTTATGTGTGATTTTTTTTTTTTTTTAATCCTCACCCGAGCCTATTTTTCCATTTATCTTCAGACAGAGTGGGAGGGGGAGAGAGAGAGAAAGAGAGAGGGAAGGGGAAACATCAAGTGAGAGGGACACATCGACTGGTTGCCTCCGGAACAACCCCGACCAGGGCCGGGGAAGAACCGAAAACAAGAGACATGCCCTTGACTGGAATCAAAGCCGCAACTCCATGGTCCGTGGACTGAGGCTCTACTGCTGAGCCAAACCGGCCAGGGCTGCACCTTATTTTATACATTACAATCTAAAGAGAAGACACAAGTGGGTTACATGAAATCCACGGGTGATAGATTAGGGAGGCGGGAGAAAGCAAAGGGTGGATGAAAAGTAAAAGGACAGACACGTACATCTTGTACAGAGGTGGGTACAGGACAGTCAACAGTCAACAATGAGCATGGTAACCATAACAATGAGAGGATTTATGGCCTCAGCCCTGGTGCCTTGGTTGTGCCCTGAGGGGTCTGGAAAAAGGGAAGTTACCCTGACTTCCAAAGGTATGTTCTCCTAGAGGCAAAAAGACAACAGACAGGCTCAGGGAAGATTCTGACAGCCTGCCACAAACTGATTTTAGTTCACAGGTTTTCATTTCAGACCACCCTTTGTGGCTATTTGACTGAGTGTATCAGGCCTCCCTGAGCTTGTCAGGTTCGCAAGGGCCCCTTTTCGTCCACAGGGGTAACATTTCTAAACACGAAAAATAGAAATAGCACCGATGCTCTAACTGGGCACACATGAACTTATTAAGAACTGTACTTCTAATAAAATTTTACTTTTTATGTTTATCTTCATTTGTCACCTATGTGGGTTATACTGACACATTTTACGCTATGAATAATTATGATGATAAAATCCTTCTGGCATGTTAGAGCCTGCCCATGGTGGAATCTACTGATACTGTTACAAATAACCCTGTTACTAATTAATAACAGGAAAGGAGCAAAGGGAAGCTGCCGTTTAGACTCCTGCCCAGTAAGGTCTGGGCCACGTGGGAAGGTGCTTGGCTGTCAATCACCCCTGGGAACAGGGCATGGCCAGAATGGGCGTGGCCACCGCAAGGGCAGGAAATCCGAGATACATAAGCTCCTGAGCAAAGGGCGTTCCCTCTCCTGGCTCCTTGGCCCTCTTGCTCTCCTGCTGGCCCGTGCTCCTGGCTTTCTTGTTTATGGGGAGCATTCTCCTGCATTTGCCCACATGTTCCTGGCCATGGGGACCCCCACACAATGACCTAATGGACTGTGATTAGCCTGATGCGACATCGGACTCAACTCCACTATGGAATGGAGACTTTGGACACTGGCTTTGATTTTAGCTCTGCTGAATCCCCAGCTACCACTCTTCCAGGACTGGACGAAGGGAACTGGGACTTAGCAAACCGAGGGGTGTAACTTCAGGAAAGTAAAGCTTTTTACCACATCTCATTCTCCCATGGGGCCTCCAGAAATTTTTATTCCCGCAGTGCCCCAAGAACCGCACTCCCCCTACTGATGGAGAAATTCTACCCGTGCAGTTCTCCGGGATCGCTATTAGCTGCCTCCCAAATTTTGTCCTCCCCGGTTTGGGGTGCACAGCTGGCCTGCATTTCCCCATCTGTCTCGCTGGAAGGTGTAGCCTTAGAGTTGTTCTGGCAACAGAATGTGAGTGGGAGTGAGGCATTCACTTCCAGGCCTTGCCCTGTAAAAACCTCTTCTATGCGCTCGGCTTCTCCTTCTACCAGCCAGATACAGTCAAAAATGAGGGTCTCCTGGCCGCCTGGTGTGGCTCAGTGGTTGAGTGTTGACCCTGCACCAAGAGGTCACTGGTTCGATTCCCGGTCAGGGCATATGCCCAGGTTGTGGGCCCGGTGAAGAAAATTTTTTTTTAAAGAAAAAAGAATGAGGCTCTAGGAGAGGGGCTGGCAAACTTTGGTAAAGGGCCAGATACTAACTATTTTAGGCTTTGCAGGCCACATAAGACCTCTGTCTTTTATCCTGCCATTTTGTCTTTTTTAAAATAGCCCTTTAAAAATTATGAAATTCTATTCTTAGCTCTCAGGACACACAAAAATTGGCCTGCAAGCTAGACCCTTGTTCTAGGCCGGCAGAGCCGTATGCTGGAAGAAAATTGGCCCTTCAGGCACTGTGTGTAGGAAGGCACCTCACCCAAGTCTGTTACATGAGGAAGAAAGAGAACCTTTCATGGTGTTGAGCCATTACCTGCCTGGGCCTACTTGTTATTACCGTTTCGCCTAACAAAAACACAGGAAATTGAAACACTGAATTCATAAACATTTTTCTTGCCGAGAAGTAGAACAATGAATAAGAAGATTTCTGAGCATGACAATAAGGTAGATTAGGGTAAAAGTATGTAGAAGTCGGATAAAAATAGGAGCTTAAAGAGAAAAGGGAATGATGGAAAATTTCTGACTGTTAAAGAAGAAATTGTTTATATATATATATTATATATATATAATTGTTTTATATGTGCCCCTAGTGGGAACTGAACCCAAGACTCTCTGGTCCGCAGGCCAACACTCCAACCACTGAGCCAAACCAGCCAGGGCTATATTTTTAAATGGATAGTGATGGGTATTAAACTGCTTTGATTTTAGATTCAATTGGATATTTTAAAGAGTATTGTACCCTGGTCAGTTTGGTTCAGCGGTTAGAGCGTCAGCCAGTGGACCGAAGTGTCAAGGGTTTGATCGCAGCCAAGGGCAAGTACCTGGGTTGCAGGTTAGATCCCTGGTGTGCAGGAGGCAACCATTTGATGTGTCCCTCTCACATTGATGTTTTTCTCTCTCTCCCCCTCCCTCCCTTCTACTCTATCTAAAAATCAATGAAAAAATATCCTCAGGTGGGGATTAACAACAACAAAAAAGTATCGCAATAGTTTATTTTGAAATACCTATATTAATAATATGCTAGAAATGACAACCTTTACAATTATTTAAAGATATGAAATATTTTAGACGTCAACTAAAATTTGGTGAAGGAGTACATGGTTTTAAGAAATTATTTGAGAGAATGTGCTAATTTTTTAAGGGACTTCAAAGAACCCTTCTAGACCCAGAACCGAACCTCTTTTGAAAGCGTCATAGATTCCCTGGGATGGAGGAAGGGGCAGGGGCTTTGCTGGTCCACTTGTGCCCTTTCCGAAATCCTGGTTGTCTGGGACAGCGCTCCCGCCGAGATGTCTTTGCAGGTCAGGGGCCTGGCAGGGCAGTTTCTCTGCTCCGTGGAGCCTCATTTCTCCTGACCTTAGGTTCCCCGTGGAATCATGAGGATGAGAGGTGTTCTCTTTCTTCCTTTCCACAGTTTTCCTTTTTTGGTTGTTCTGAGGATTCTGAGTTAAATATTTGTTAAGTACTTTGCAATATTTGGCTGAAAGTACAAAGTCTTATGTAGTATTGTTGGACCGATGAACTGTATCATACAAGTGCAAAGGATCCTTTTCCTTCCAGGGCACACAGCAGCATCGTTCTCAATCCCCAGGAAACTCAGGACCTCTTCTTCTGCCTGGCCTCCTCATTTACATAACCGGCCACAAATTGCACGAACAAAGGACTCCTGGAAGCAGATGTGTGCTTTCCCCTTTTCTTTGCAGCATGTGTACTTTCCTTAGAGGTGTACTGACTCTCTTTGCAGGTTGGCCCAATAGTCCTCAGTCATTCTCCGCAGCCGGATTCTTGCTTTGGAGAGAGGAAGACCGTAGGCAGGGAGTAAACCAAGAAGATTGAGTTCTTATTGGGATCGATCCTTGTCTATTCGTGCGACCCTGGACAAGTCACCTCACCTCTCTGAGCTCCATCTTCCTCATCTAAAAAAATGAGGGAGTTAGAATAAGTAGTTTCTATGATTCTTTCACACTTAAAATTTCCTTTTAACGTGGAAAATGGCTCAGAAAATTTCAACATTTTGGTTGTAGCATTTAGTAATAGGTCTCCACACCAAAAGAAGTGCAGGTGAATGAAATGAATGGGAAATACTGTTTGCCTAATACTTTTAGGGTAAAGTTCTTTATTTAAATCCAGTTTTCATAGTAAATGCATTTTTAAATCTTTTTTTCTTTATTGATTTTAGAGCGAGAGGAAGGGAGAGGGAGAGAAAGAAAGAAACATCGATGAGAGAAACGTTGATTGGCTGCCTCCTGCATGCCCCCACTGGGGATTTGGCCCATAACCTGGGCATGTGCCCTGGCCAGGAATCCAACTGGCGACTTCTTGGTGCATGGGTCGATGCTCAACCACTGAGCCACACTGGCTGGGCAGTAAATGCATTTTATATTGTTAGAGCTATGTGGCTACTGCTGGTAGTGATGATGGTATAACCTTCACAGTGACCTTGAATGAAAACACATGTATTGATGCTTCCATCATAGTCTGTTCATCCTCATAATTCCCACAGTGCTCAGCACATTGCCTTGCACAAAGCAGGTACTCAATAAATGTTGGATGGAAGGGTGTCTGGCAGATAACTACAGATGCATGTTGTCCTAACATCTAAGGCAAAAACCTCAGATTTAATTTCACTTGGTATTGTTATTAGTGGAAGTTGGGGATCCCTTTCCCCAGCGGGTGCTGGGCATCGGGTTCTGACAATATCTTGAGAAAAAGAATTTTCTAAGACTCGCATGGGAGGAGTGATTTTTATGTGTATGGAATTACATCCCTCGGTTTCTAAAGTCCCAGTTCCCTGAAACCAGTCCTGGAGGAGGTGCAGCTGGGGATTCAGCAGAGCTAGAAGCAAAGCCAGTGTCCAGAGCTTCCATCTCATGGCAGAGGCGGGTCCAGCACAGCCTCAGGCTAGTTCCAGCCCATCAGTCCATTGTGTGGGGTCCACATGGCCGTGAGCCACTAGGGCGAATGCAGGGGAGCATGCCCCAGTGTGCAAGAGAGAGGGAACTCCTTTGTTTAGGAGCTTATGTATCTCAAATCTTCCTGCAGTCGCAGTGGCCACACCTACTCTGGCCAATGACCTGTTCCCAGGTGTGACTGACAGGCAAGTACCTTCCCTGTTTCATTCAGACTGTACTGGGCATGTGTCTATTCTTCCCTTTGCTCCTTTCCAATTATTAATAATTAATAATA
This sequence comes from Tadarida brasiliensis, assembly GCA_030848825.1. Classification (NCBI taxonomy): domain Eukaryota; kingdom Metazoa; phylum Chordata; class Mammalia; order Chiroptera; family Molossidae; genus Tadarida; species Tadarida brasiliensis. The sequence goes on along the minus strand of CM061260.1, from coordinate 108,364,714 downwards.
ATCACAATGGTATCACCCAGCCGGTGTGGCTCAGTGGTTGAGCGTCGACCCATGCACCAAGAGGTCGCTTGTTCGATTCCCGATCAGGGCACATGCCCAGGTTGTGGACCCCATCCCCAGTGGGGGGCATGCAGGAGGCGGCCAGTCGATGTTCTCTCTCATCGATGTTTCTATCTCTCTCTCCCTTCCTCTCTCTCTAAAATCAATAAAGAAAAAATAAATTTAAAAAAATCACAGCGGGCCCTGGCCGGTTTGGCTCAGCGGTTAGAGCGTCAGCCTGCGGACCAGAGAGTCACGGGTTCGGTTCCCGCTAAGGGCACGTACCTCGGTTGCAGTTTGTCCCCGGCCCCGGGTGGGGTTGTGTGGGTGGCAACCACTCGATGTGTTTCTCTCACATCGCTGTTTCTCTCTCTCTCTTCCTACCTCTCTCCCTCCTGATCTATCTGAAGATAGATGCAAAAGTGTCCTCAGGTGAGGATAAAAAAAAAAAATCACAATGGTATCAATTTGGTAGGCTTTCTAAGAAGGTTATGTAAATACTGTTGCTGGAGTCATTTTAATTGATTGGCTCGTACTTAACTCTCCAGAGAAGAATGAAAGCTGTGTGAATTATAGGAGGGTCTTTATCAAAAGTAGTAGAAAAAAGGCCACTGAAGTAAATCTATGCAAAGGGATAAAGTTTCCATAAGATCTGTGACTTGGACTATATCTGAAAATTAAAAGTAAAAATGATAAAAATAATTTTACCATATATGTAACAAAATTCAGGTTATCATAGAAACTATGGGCTAGTCCTTGAAAAGCACAAAGACTGAATCATGTATTGCTTTTTCTTTGGAGAGCACATAATTTTTCCAGCAAACATTAACACGGTTCAGAACACCCTTCACTTAACGTGCAGAAATGCCTGAAGTGTTTCAACGATTTTTCCTAATACCTTAATCGTTAGATTTTCAAATAATTCCACGAACACGTGATCACCCTGGTTAATTTTTTTCTTCTTCAGTTATTAACTCTCCTAACATGAGATTTCAAACATTCTCTAAAAATAATGAAATTACACTTAATGAAATCTTTTATCTTTTGCAAAATTTACATTTTCATTTTAGTGTGTGTGGATATCATAACTTCCAACAGAGATACTCTCAGTGTTACGTGGGAAGAAATATTTGACTGTATATTAGAGAATACTTTCATTAGATGGTGACTTTTCTGTATCACTGTTTTAGTGGGGCCCCTGATAATTAATGTTCAGGTGATAACGATACCTTGTATTCATTCAGTCAACATCTATGCAACATAATTGAAAGAAACTCACTGAGCAAATACTATTTTACAAAGATGGCTATAACAATATTTCTTCTCCCACATGCTCATCTTACCATGTGACCTTACTCCTCTCTGATCAAGAGGTGGAATCTACATCCCTCCCACTGGACCTGGGTGGCCTTTTGTGACCTTTCTGCCAATAGCAGGTAGTGGAAATGACTCTGTGTGTTTTCAGAGACTAGATCATAGACGGTGATACAGTTTTTGCCTGGCTCTCTCAGGACACTTCTCCCGGAACCCAGCTACCATAGTCTAAAGCAACCCGGGCCACATGGAGAGGCTAGTTATAGGTGTTCTAGTCAACAGTCTCAGCTAAGGTCTCAGACAAGAGCCAGAATCAGACACCAGACTTGTGAGTGAGATAGCCTTTGAGATGACTCCAACCCCAGTCACCATCTGACACCAACCATGGGAGATACCTTGAGCTTAGTACACCCCCAGGACCATGAGAGACAATAATAACAAATTACTTTTATTCTTTTATACCACTAAGCTTGGGGTGGCTTGTTTTGCAGCGATAGGTATCTGAAACATTTGCTTTAATGTAATTGGCCTCTTAAATACTTGTAAGGTAATAATGCTTTAAAGTGGTAACCCTGGAACTGTAAGGATCCATAGTTCCTGTGCCTAGGTCTGCTGTCCACCCTAAATACTCTCAGGTGGTGAGCTGCAATTTAGCATTGCCTATTATGAGCTGTGTTCTGTTGGATCCACCAAGCCATAAAGTTGGACAGACCCAAGGGCAGTCTATCATAAAATGGAAAATGATATACCTGGGGTTGAGTCTCAGCAGGACTAGAGGGCATGAGTAAATGTCATGAGCAGGTGTCCCAGAACCCCATGCATGCACCACAGAAGCACTGGCTGCCTTAATTCTCTGTAGAGTTCCAAGCAGCTGAAGGGAGAGGAAAAAGCCCGAGCTTGGTTTCTGGATCAGTTGGGTCAATATGTGTGTGCAAGACAAAAATGGACAGTGGCATTTTCCAGTGAGTACAGCTTCAAGTATGAAAAGGTCATGCCCTTTGTATGGAATGGGAGGTGACTGCTGAGATATGACATGAACACCTTCCTGTGCAGTGACCCTGGAAGAGAAAGGACTGGAAGATGGGAGACAAAGAGGTCAGAAGCAGAGGCGTGTAGGTGGATATATGGGAGTGGGCATGATTTTGTATTACGTATTAATGCCTACCCCAAATCACTCACTATTGAAGAGGCACGAAGCAATCAAGTAGACAAAATGGACTTGGCCAGTTGACGTTAGCCAGTCTTCACCATCAATGACGCCAGAATTGACGTGATGGGCAAATGAAAGGTGATGGAGACAGAGGCTATGCGTGGGCCCAACCGCACAGACTCTCACTTCCCAACGCTGATCCAGGTCCTGCTGCTGTCAAATACCCACTGGTACTGCTCCTGAGCCTCAAATATGGCAGTGTGCCTGAGGAGTCCACCCAGCTACTTGGAAAGCTGACTACAGCAGGTTCCTCCATCCAGTCTGTCTTCACCTACTGTGGGTATAGGTTTACCTTTCCTGCCCACAGAGCCTCTGTCAGGAGCACCATCTGGAAGCTTATAGAATGCTTGCTCCATGGGCATAAAATCCCATATAGTACAGCACCCAGTCAGGGCATCCACTTTGCAACAAAAGAGGTGTAGCCACGACCATAGTATATTAAGATGCACTGGTTGTATTACATACAACAATATCTGGAATGAGCTGCACTGGTAGAGAGTGAGCACAGCTGAAGCATTAGCTTGTAGGTCATACTGTGCAGGGATGGGGTGCCATCGCTTAGGGTGCAGTGTATACACCAAACTGGAGATCTTTATGTAGTGTTGTGTCACATCGTAGGAAGAGTGTACGCGTCCAAGGGTGCTTGGACCCGTGAACAAAGGAGTGGAAGCAAGAGTGGGGTCATTAAAAATCACTTCCAGTGACCTATTGGGGAATTTTGGAAATTTTTTTTCTTTATTGATTTTAGAGAGAGGAAGGGAGAAGGAGAGAGAGATAGAAACACTGATGAGAGAGAACATCGATTGCCCGCCTCCTGCATGCCCCGCACTGGGGATCAGGCCCACAACCTGGGCATGTGCCCTGACCAGGAATTGAACCGGTGACCTCTTAGTGCATGGGTCGACGCTCAACCACTGAGCCACTCTGGCTGGGCCTGTTGGGGAACTTTGTGCTTTCCATCTTCACAACTTTGGGCTGTGTAAGATTAGAGGTCCGGGTCCCCAAAGAGAATACATTCTTGCTAGGGAACACAGAAGAGTATCATTGAACCATAGTTTGTTAACGCCACCTAGACACTTTAGACTCCTGTGTCCAGGGTCCAGCAGTTAAGAAGAGTCACCATCAGCCCTGGCTGGGTAGCACAGTTGGTTAGGGCGTTGTCCCCATATGTCAAGGTTGTGGGTGTGATCCCTGAGCAGAGCACATATAAGAATAAACCAATGAGCCCTGGCTGATGTGGCTCAGTTGGTTGAGCATCATCCCATGCACCGAGAGGCTGCCATTTTGATTTCCCGTTGGGGTACATGCCCAGGTTGTGGGCTCATTCCCCAGTAGGGGGTGTGCAGGAGACAGCTGATTGACGTTTCTCTCTTTCTCCCTCACCATCCCTCTCTCTCTCTCTTTCAAATCAATAAAAACGTATTTTTAAAAAAGAATCAACCAATGAATGTATTAATAAGCAGAGCAACAAATCATTCTCTCTCTCAACAAAATAAATAAATAAATAAAAATTAAAAGAAAAGAAGAGTCGTCATCATCCTGGCCAGAGTCGATGACCCTGGGCAGCAGGAGGAGCCGAGGCTGCAACTGCACAAGGGCTGGGCAAGGAGCAGTGGGCACAAGCTGGTGATCCACCTGGTGCCTCAGGGGGTCTCCTGCCCAGTCATAACGTACACAGCAGCCCTACTCTGAGAAGGGTCTGATGGCAAGGACTTGGGTTCTTTAGATGTGAAGGTTTGAGTTGTACCACCAGGTACACAAGCCATCAACACCCGCAGAGGTGATAGCATGGGAGGCGGAGACTTTAGGCTAGGGAGGGGAGAGAAGATAAATACCAGCTGTGGCCTGAAGACCAACTGCAGCAGCAGGGGCTGTGGTTTGCCTCACTAACCTCCCTCTTGCTCATCCACGTCCACCTTGGATCTGCGTCCTGGGGGACCTGGACTGACCCCCAAACCACACTGGCTAGTTGTCTTCCAAGCAATCATCTGTTTTTCTCAGATTGTTGTTTTCTTCATATATAGCTTGAACACGGAAGGTCAAGCAGACACGTCTTTGCTGGACAGTATCTTTGTTGGGCAACTTATGTAATTTAACTCTGCAGAGGAGTTACCGGATGTGTAAGTGTCTGCTAGAACTTGTACCCGGGGGGCCGAGGTACACTTGGCAGAAGGGCGAGTTCACCTTCAGCGTTTTCTCGATGACTTTTAAGATGCCCCCCTTCCTTTCTCCTTTCTATTAGACTCCAGTAGGGACCCTGTCTGTCTTCTTTAAGCCACAGAACTGTGAATTCAAGTGCGATGACGTTTCCAGAAGAATATAAATTCCTGATTCAAACGAGGCCCTTTCGAGTTCAGATGGATTTGTGATAATGAAAAGAAAGAGCACTCTTGTTCCCAGAACAGCTCTATGCTGCTGCCCCAGACTGTGAGTTAATGGCACTGGCACAGGAAGAAGCCTGGTGGGATTTTCCTTGGTGGGATTTTGTGGCCACCGAGGAGGTTCCCTTGCGGATAAATAAGTCTGGGTAGGAAAACACCTGTAGGTGGGGTTCTTACTGCCTCTCCCCAAAACACCCCCACCCCTGGCAGTGGTGAAATAGAAGAGGCTGACTAAAGGCAAAAACTTGGACCCTGCACAAAGGTCTTTGGTGATTTTAGGTAAAACAGGCTGTAAGGTTTGGCCTCCAGACTCGTTTGGTCAAGCTGCCGAGCAAGTCAAAGGGAGGCTTCATTAGCGAAGGTGAAATTTACCACCAGATTATGTCTGTCTTTTCAGCCAAATAGCCTGAGACTTAACCCTTGGCAGTGTCTCTGTGGGGTGTTTAAAAACTTTTTCCTTTCTTTATTGACTTTAGAGAGAGAGGGAGAGGGAGAGAGAGAGAGAGAAACATCGATGAGAGACATCAATGAGAGAGAACATCGACTGGCCACCTCCTGCATGTCCCCCCACTGGGGATCAGGCCCACAACCTGGGCATGTGCCCTGACTGGGAATTGAACCGGCGACCTCATGGTGCATGGGTCGACGCTCAACCACTGAGCCACACCGGCTGGGCTCTTTGTGGGGGTGTTTAAACACAACTGCAGAAAGTTTTGAAGCCCAGTGCCATTCTTTGGTGAGCAAGTGTGTGCGGGGCTTATGTGGGAGAATCAATATAATTATGTCGTCACGAAATTCATCAAAAGGTTTCCTCTATTGGCCACTACTTTTGTTCTAAGAATGGGATCCATCACTTCTGAGTTAAAACTTTGGGTTGTAATATGAAGTAATGAAGCATTAGCCTGATAGATCTCAATATACCTATCCCCAGGGCAGGTAGAAGAGATATAGCTCTCACTGAGATATATTTAAATCAACATCAGACAAAGAACTTTGTCTTTTCCTCGTTGAAAGGTACAAGTTGCCATACCTAATTAAATTAGGCAGTCTTTTTCCTTTATTGATTTAGAGAGAGAGGAAGGGAGAGGGAGAGAGAGATAGAAACATCGATGAGAGAGAACATCGATTGGCTGCCTCCTGCATGCCCCCCACTGGGGATCGGGCCCACAACCTGGGCATGTGCCCTGACCGAGAATTGAACCGGTGACCTCTTGGTGCATGGGTCGATGCTCAACCACTGAGCCACACCGGCCGGGCATTCTTTTTTTTTTTTTATTCTCACCCGAGGACATTTTTGCATTTATCTTCAGATAGAGCAGGAGAGAGAGAGGGAGGAAGAGAGAGAGAGAAACATCGACGTGAGAGAGACACATCGAGTGGATGCCACCCACACGACCCCAACCGGGGCTGGGGACAAACTGCAACCGAGGCACGTGCCCCTAGGGGGAACCGAACCTGGGACTCTCTGGTCCGCGGGCCGACGCTCCAACCGCTGAGCCACACCAGCCAGGCATTCTTTTTTTTTTTTTGAGGAACACACAGAATTGTGTGTGCTCACAGAGGAGAAAGCAATTAAGACTATGATTCAGTTAAGAGTTATGAGAGAAGTATAATGTGAAAGCCTGTTGGTGCCAGCGAGTTTGCATTCGGGCCCTTCTGTCACAAGCTGGTGGCAAGGCTGGCATACCCGAACCTTTGTGTTCTTACCTGGAAGGGAACAGGAGTTCTGGTGCGGCTGGTCTGCGTTTCGCAGAGTTACTGTGAGATTCCTGTGTACCTGTGAAATTGTTTATTGGTCTGGAAAATATTACAAAAATATTTACTATGACTGTGATGATCGAAATACTAACAACTTGTCATTATTATGACTAGGTGGAAATGTCTACAGTCATAGAATCAGAGTGGGATTTATTGTGTGGCAGACACAATCTGGGAATAAATTCACCCTCTTGCCTAAGATTATCTGCAAATACACATTTTAAAAGGAAAATGGTGTTGTTTTTAAGCGTGTGTGAGTTGAACTCATGCCCACAGGGTCAGCTCTCTGGTAGAGCAGAACTGAGTTCTGGGCTTCCCCCCGTCTCGGTTTGGCTGGTCCTCTTCTCTTCTCCTTGGCTCTAAACCACAAACCGACCTTTCTTTTGTTGTTGTTGTTAATCCTCACTCAAGGATATTTTCCCATTGATTTTAAATAAAGTGGAAGGGAGGGAGGGAGGGCAAGAGAAAGAAACCTCGATGTGAGAGAGACTCATTGATTGATTGCCTCCCACACAACCCCAACTGGGGCTGGGGACTGAACCTGCAACCCAGGTACGTGCCCCTGACTGAGAATCGAACCCAAGACCCTTCAGTCGGAAGGCCAACGCTCTAACTGCTGAACCAAACTGGCCAGGGCCACAGAGTGACCTTTCTTGACCAGGCACGAAAAGTGGCCTCACTTGAGTCTGGACAATGCCGAGACAGAGATAATAGGACAGCTCGTGTGTGCCTGGCTCCTGTCAACAGGACAAATGAGACAGGGGAAGAGCAGTGGCTTGAACAGCTGGTGTAACCAGATCTGGAACTTATTTGAGCAGAGGGAGGAGCTGAATGACATCGTCAACCAATGAATGTCCTATCAGGTCGCAAACTCTTCCAAGCTCAGCCTGAAAGACCACATCTGGTCTCGCAAACCGTGGACGTTGAACGTATGTTTGATACTCAGCACCTTGAAATCTCCCCCAAAACACTGCTAAGCAGTTCTCTCGACACACCCGAAAGGATATCAATATGGTTTAGGCTTCTGAGAGTGAAGATTCTCTTTCTCTATCCGGTTACACATCCACGGATGTATACAGCTCTAAGTACATGGAAACAAACATTTATCTTTTTATTTTTACGTAGGTATTTTATTTTTTGGTATTATTTTAACATCTTACTTTTCATTCATTTCCCCCATGTTTTTGAACACAGTTGGAATTATGGTGTTCATAGATATCTGTTTCTGGACTTTTTTCATCAAAAATTAAAGATCCCATGCCCGGCCGGTGTGGCTCAGTGGTTGAGCGTCTACGCATGCACCAAGAGGTCGCCGGTTCGATTCCCGGTCAGGGCACATGCCCAGGTTGTGGGCCCGATCCCCAGTGGGGGGCATACAGGAGGCGGCCAGTCAGTGTTCTCTCTCATCCATGTTTCTGTCTCTCTCTCCCTCTCCCTTCCTCTCTCTCTAAAAATCAATAAAGAAAAAAAAAAAATTAAAGATCCTTTCACGTTGTCTTCATAAATATTCTTTCAGAAAGCTACCAAACATTTCATTGGATACATTATGCCGTCAGATATACGTAGCCAATCTCTTGTTAAGTGGTTTCCTTACAAATAGATTTCCCCTACCATCTTTCAATGTTCCTCTACTGTAAGTCATGCCGCAATTGGCGACTTCACAATTCAGTTTGATCGTTAAGCTAGGAACCACCCTCTACGTTGTTACACATTTCCAAAGTGTATTTTTCTTTTCGAAGAAAAGAGTTCTTAATTAATTAATTTTTTCCTATTTAAAAATATTTTTCCCATGTTAAAAAAATACCACGAAAATACTAAAGGATAAGCAATTTGCACATAGGATGTAAGTAAACACCAAATCTGAGGAATTTCTTTTTCCTCTGGTCCAACTGCATTGCTGAAGCCGTAGATAACATTAGGCAGAAGGTAGTCATACATCATCATTACTGTCATTATTAAAATTATATTCCTTATAAGCGTGCCAGTTATGCATTTTTTAAGACCACAGAAGCAAAGTGAGACGAGGGGACATGCACCTGGAAAAAGTAAAAGCAAAAATGGGTGGCAGGCACACCAATTTGTTTTAAGTGTTTGTACATTTACTCCTGCTCGACACTGGGGATGTGGTAGATCATGAACACACGCGTCATGCTTGATTTGCCGACTCGTGTTCCTGTTGAAATAAACATGAATATTCAACAGTTTTCTGGACTCTATTATTGGACCTCTCGTCTACTTAAGGTCCTTGTCTGTTTTCCTCTTCTTCAGTTGCTAATGGTGACCCTGCCCTGGGACTTTTCTCCATACTGGTTCAACAAGTCCAGGCGGTTCTGCCCCAAGGGCTCTGGGCCAGAGTCCTCTAACAACTTACCCACCCCCCAAGCTTCTGACCATTCACCTGAGCTGCGGTCCTCAGACCAAGTCAACAAGTCAAGGGGGTAGGGCTGAGCAAAGCAGCCTGTGGCTTTCCCGAGGCAAAAATGGCAGATGACCTAGCCGGGACAACAGCCACTGGGCGAGGTGACCACACGTCCTGGACACTCCTGTGGGGAGAACACCCTGTTAGGCACAGAAAAACAACAGCAAAAGAAAATGAAGTCCTCCTAGAAGTGTCCTCAGAAAGCTTGCAGTCCTGTTCAGGAGTGGCCCGTGCACGGAGCCCAGATGGCTGTGATGGTGGGGTGGGGCCTTACAGAGTGTGACAAGGGCCCCCGTGGGTGCCGAGAGAAGAAAGGCTCATCCCGCCCTCCACAAGGAATGACCCTCCAGGACAGCAGTTCCACAGAGAAATGCAAGATGCTTCCAGCCCCACAGCTATTTCCCAGCCAGGCGGGGAGGCAAGATACACGGAGGGAAAAGTTATCATACGGGGCAGCGTGTAATTATGTGTCCAGGGAGTGAAAAAGACAAGAACAACCTGAACTGAGGGGAAGGAGGGAGAGATGACCGAAGGCTGACAATGGAGGGCAGGGTCAAACAGACGGAGGTGAGCGAAGGAGCAGACCACTGCGCTCGGGTCAGAGCCTGGCTGGAGTGGACAGAGGACACGCGTGTAAGAACCAAGGTCGCACAGCTAGGAGATGGCAGTTTGTTGGGAGACTTTGGGCCCTAGATTGATAGCTTTGACCTTCATTTTTGTGGGCAGTTGCTGAAAGCGTGTGAGCCAAGGGATGACATCATGAAAACAGGAGACTGGAGACGAGAGACTGGAGGCAGAGAAACCAGTCAGGGGGCCACTGCAAGCATTTCGAGATAAGGTCCTGCTGCGGGAGGGGGGGGCAAGGATGGGTTGAGGGACACCAGAAGGAAGAACCCACAGCGCTGGCCCTGGTGGTGTGCGGACAGAGAGGGCGGAGGGACCCGAAGCAGGGTAGAAGTGTGCGGAGGGGAAATCGGGAAGCAGGCAGGAGCCAGTGGAAAGTCCTTGCAAGTGGAGGGAAAGATTTACATATCTGCAGGAGTGTTCTCTCAACTGATTAGCTTATAAAAACGGTGGAGTTTCTCTGTGAGATAGGCGGCAATAGCAATACCGCCCATTTAAAATGACGATACCAGGGAGCTCCTGCGGGCTCCCACAGGATGGGAGAGTGGGAAAAGCAACCCGATCTGGGATTACAAACCCTGGGCTGAATCCCAGGCGGGTGTTTGCATTTTTCCACACATTCATTGCATGTACTTGGACAACACACTTTAAAACTCATTGGGCCAGTTTCCGCATCTGTAAAATGGGGATATAGATAATATAGTATTTGTTCTTTGGGGTCTTAGATCCCACCCATGACTTGTTGAGTGCTTTAGAATGTAACAGCACTTGTGTGAAGAACTTCAGTTGCATTTGCTTATTTAATCCCCAGAAGGTCCGTTCTGCATTTTTTTAAAATTCCAAAAGGTAGTGACTTAAAACAGTATCCGTTTTCTTTGCACAGTTCTACAGTCTGGGCGGGGCTAGGCTCTGTGGTTCTCGTGTTGGTCCCGTATTGTCACTGCCGTGTTTGCAGGCAGCGGGCGACCCGGCTGGGGGTCGGGTGCAGCTCAGACTGAGGCTGGCTGGTCTCTCCCTCCACAGTCGCAGGGCCTCTCTCTCCACGCACTTTCTCCAGCAGCGCCCTTGGCCCTCTCACCTAGAGTGGCTTAACCCTTCCAAAGGTACAAAAGCAGAAACTTCCACACCTGATCTCCGGGTGTGGGCAAGGTCACCGGCCCGGTCCAGATTTAAGGGGGAGGGGCTCCAGGAGGTGTGAGTCACAGGAGGGTGGTCCACTGCAGGGCAGCAATGGGACAGACTACCACAATGTGATCTCGATTCGTAGATGAATGATCTGTGACTTACGGAGGATATGGTACTTGCCCAATGGAGAGGGTCGAGCTGGCAGTTCAAAGCTTGTCTTGTAAATCATGGGGCAACAGATGAAATTTGTACAAGCGTACCTCCTTTTACTGTGCTTTGCTTTATTGGGCTAACAAAAGCTGTGGTTTTTTTTTACAAATTGAAGGCAAGACCCACCAAAAAAAAAGATTACACTTGCTTCACTGTGATACTTGCTTTATTGTGATGGTCTGGAACCAACCCTGCAATATCTCCGAGGTATGCCCGTCTAGTGTTTAGATCTAGAATCCTGTGAGGTGGGTACTGTTATTGTCCCTACTTTTCAAAGAAGGAAACCCAGGATGGAGAGCTTAGGTATTTTGCTCAAGATTACACACGTATCTGCTACACCATGCTGCTTCACATGGGCAGTACCCGATAAATACAAGGCACGTGTAAATGTTATTTAACCTGAAGCTATCATTTGAAGGCGAAGGACTCAAGCAAATCTCTTCAACCGTCCACGATGGCATCTTATAGGCTGTTTGGGAACCGAGAGTTTTTCTGCTATTCAGTTTTGTTTTGTTTTTTTTTAATCCTCACCCGAGGATATTTGTTATTCAGACAGAGTGGGAGGGAGGGAGAGAGGAACATCAATGTGAGAGGGACACATCAACTGGTTGCCAGGGCCCGGGACGAGCCGCAACCGATGTCCTTGGCTGGAATCGAACCCGCGATTCATTGGTCTGCGGGCCCGACGCTCTAACCGCTGAGCCAAACTGGCCAGGGCTGCTATTCGGTTTTCATTTCAGGTATCTGCTCCTCTGTCCTCCACTATCCATTTCTTGAAGCCTAGCAAGCAGTGAAGACAACGTTCTTGCCCATCCAGTCCCAACCCTGCTTCCCAGTGCAGGATTAGCTTCACATGCCTTAGCAGTTTTCCTCTTGGAATAGCCAGGTATTCTTTACACAGCAGGGCCTTCCTTCTTGGGTGAGGACCTTCATGGAGCAGGGCAGGCCTCAAGTTTCCATCCTTTAATCATCAGGGTCAGCCTTGCAGCTTCTGAATTAGTAACCATATGGTCCCAGTCACTTCCTCTAGTTTCATAGCTAATTTCCCCATCGTCAAAACTGGTGGCTTCTGAAGACAGCGTTTGCAAAGACGCTATTTCCTATGGAGTGACTTTGGTGGCTTCCCCCTTCCCGACGTGGGTCCTGTGGGAAGAGTACTTGCTGTGTGGGAAACCCAGAGTTCCAACCTCCTGAAAGGAGCCATGCTCTGCTTATCTTTTTAAATTTTTTTCCTTTATTGATTTTAGAAAGAGAGGAAGTGAGAGATAGAAACATCGATTGGCCGCCTCCTGCATGCCCCGCACTGGGGATCGGGCCCACAATCTGGGCATGTGTCCTGACCGGGAATCAAACCGGTGACCTCTTGGTGCATGGGTCGATGCTCAACTAGTGAGCCACACCTGCCAGACCTCTGCTTATCTTTGAAGGTGATCCCTGTGGCTGTGTGTCCCTAAGGCAGCCCTGATCTTTTTATGTTTTTAAATCCGCACCTAAGGATATACTTATTGATTTTAGAGAGAGGGGAGGGAGAAAGGAGAGGAGAGAAGAGGGGAGGAGGGGAAATATTGGCGTGAGAGAGAACATCGATGGGTTGCCTTCCATCCGTGCCCCCACAGGGGATGAACCCACAACCTAGAAATGTGCTCTGACCGAGAATCGAACCTCAAACCTTTCAGTATGTGGGAGGATGCACCAACCACCTGCTGCGAGGAGTCTGCAATCTGAGTACACCCGCAAGAACATGTAATGGGGGAAGGTGGTTCACTTTGGTCGCTCTCTCTATTTGGGGCAGTGATGGGCAGTGGCCATTGAGGGAGAGGCTCCAAACACTGCTACCTTCTCCAAGGCAACACTTTAGGGTGGCCTCGCCTTTCCTATAAGCTTTTCTTCTTCAAGACAACTCCAGATTCTAATTTTGACTTCTTTTCACCCTTATAAAAATGTTGAGGCACGATACTTGCACTTAATACAATTCTATTTTATTTAACACACAGGTATGGAGCTGGGCTGGGCACTATTCAAAGTACTTTACATATATTGCGTTTTTTGACTTATTTCATAAACTTCTATATGAATCAAATGGGGATGGGGTAGGGGTTGTTTGAAGCGTGACTTACCTAGTATCCACTCTCTCTCTCCCCCGTGGAGAGGGGACGGGAGAGAAGGAACTGAGCCACTCCGGAGGGCAGAGCGCCTGCTACTTCTCGCAGCTGTCTAGCCAGGCGAGATCCAGGGGCAGGGGGTCTCCGCCCCTCGCCCAGATCCAGTCGTGGGAGGGTGAGAGGCTTTTTCCGGGTCACTGGCGCACCCTCTGTACTCCCAGCCACCTGCTCGGGTTCCATCCCGGTTCCAGGCTCTCTGGAGGGCGTCAGGGACATTCCAATCCTCCCACTACCCGCGCGGATGTGGCGGGGGAGGGGACCACGATGGCTCTCCCATTCCAGCACCCAGCTTTGGCTAAATTTCTTCTCGATCTCTGGTGAACGGAGTCACCCCGGAGAGGAAACTAAGGATTGATGAGCGGTTTGAAGGTTGTTTGTTTACAACGCGCCCGTGGGTGAAGCCGCATCTCTCACGACAGAGGCACTTTCTGGGCACCGTCTGCGCTGGAGCAGACAACTGAAAGCCAAACAGCCGATGCCTCCTCGCCAGACCAAATATGGTCACAAGCGCTAAGCAGCCTCCCGTGTAAAGGCTGGCCCTGGTGTCTCCCGGTGCAGGGGCGCACCCGGGCCCGCCCTCGGGCAGAACCCCGGATCAGTGCGGCGCTCCCGGCCTTGGCACCCGGCACCAAGGGAGGGCGCGGCGCCCAGGACCGGCCCTTCCTCGGCCCCGGCCCCTCACCCGCGTGCCCTCCGCCGCCCCCGGCCTTGGTTTCGGTCCACAAGCCCTTGATTAAACAGGCCCGGGTCACTTTCCCTTTGATCCCGCCCCAAGTCCGTGGTAAACTCAAAGGAATGCAGATCCAGGGCTCCGCGGGAGAGGTCCGCGCGACCAGGAGGAGTGGGTGGGGGGGCACCGTCTCCTCTTAGCCTGCAAAGTACCCATCACGCCCAAGGTTTTCTGGAGCCGGGGTGGGGAAGAAGGAGGAGGAGGAGGAAGGGGAGGGACAAGCGGGGGCAGGCAGGCTCAGGACTTGGAGGTCATGCATAATTCAACAGCTCAACTTTCGGGCCCGCCTCTTTCCTGGGAGTGGGAGTTTGCTCCAAACTTTGTTTATGGGACAGTCCGGGAGCCGCCGCGGCCGCGCTGTCTGCTTCTCCTCCGCCTCCTCCTCGGAGAGCGCAAACGCCTGAGGCCAGTTTGGGGGATGTGAGAGCCGAAGGCCCTCGACTGCCAGGCACCGAGGCGGGTCGGGATTTGCCAGCCGGGCTCCAGTCCTGCAAGCTCGGGACGCACCGGAGCGACCCAGGCCCGACGGCGGCCGCCGCACGCCCAGATTCGGCTTCGCTGCGCGCCCAGGTAGTGCCCGCTGGAGCGCGCCCGCGCACCGCTCCAGGGTGCCCGGCTCCTCGGGCTTCCGGGGGCGAGATGTGGAGCTGGCTTGGGTTGAGATTTCTTTGGGGGGGCTGCCTGCCCTGGAGAGTTGCGACCTGTTCCGCAACGTCCCGAGGGCAGTTACCTCCCCCACCCCTTCCTTTTCTGAGTAACTCCTTTGCTCCAAGAAAGTTGCATAATTCTGGAGGCCGGGAGGGACCCCTCCCCCATGCGGCTGGCCTTCTGGCTGTGTCTGGGATCTCCAGGAGGACACCTACCCGTATCTTTTTCTTTTCTCTCCATTTTCTCCCAGTACCTCCTCCTCCGACTTTACATAAAAGGCTGATCTGAGCTTTTCCCTTGCAGAAGATGAATCCGGCCTCGGCTCCCCCTCCGCTCCCGCCGCCCGGGCAGCAAGTGATCCACGTCACGCAGGACCTAGACACGGACCTCGAAGCCCTCTTCAACTCGGTCATGAACCCCAAGCCCAGCTCGTGGCGGAAGAAGATCCTACCGGAGTCGTTCTTCAAGGAGCCTGACTCGGGCTCGCATTCGCGCCAGTCCAGCACCGACTCCTCCGGCGGCCACCCGGGGCCCCGGCTGGCCGGCGGCGCCCAGCACGTCCGCTCGCACTCGTCGCCCGCGTCCCTGCAGCTTGGCACGGGCGCGGGCGCTGCGGTCAGTGCCGCGCAGCAGCACGCGCACCTCCGCCAGCAGTCCTACGATGTGACCGACGAGCTGCCGCTGCCCCCGGGCTGGGAGATGACCTTCACGGCCACTGGCCAGAGGTACTTCCTCAAGTAAGTCGGCCTGGAGCGGGGAAGGGGGGAGGGGCACGGGGCCTCGATGCCCGGGGCGCGCGCACGCATGTGAGTGTGCGGTGGTGTGTCCTTCCCGGGTTCGTTCCCAAGGATCTGGGAAGCTGGAAGTACGGAGTGGGTCCCTGGGTACTGGAATTGTCAGGGGTCAGAAGCAGAGTCTGGTGATATTCTTCCAGGGTGTCCCGAGAGATTCAGGACATGTCCGTTCTTAGACGTAAGAGAAATAAAAGTAGTTTTGGGGGATCCTCATGAAACACAGAGGTGACTGCCCTTAATCTGGAGTATCGATACAGACTTCTGGGCACAGATCTGTGCCGCCGTCCCCGGTCGTTCTAAGTCAGATACTCAGAGCCTGGCGTGCCGCCGGGATGAAGGCGAGAGAAGTTCTGAGGCTTGGGGAGAAGAGGGACTCTTGGTAGTGGAGGTGGTCTGCCGGCTCTGTTCTGCCGGAAAGCGAGCTGGAGAAGTGGACACTGCCTGGTGGGCCTTACCCTCCCAGCTGGGTGATGTAATGACCCCGCAGCACAGTGATGTAATTAACAACTGCTGGTGAAGTAGTTGTGGGCTGGACGAATGCTGTGTGGAAATTGGGTCAGAAGTTGTATTGTGTAGTGCTTGGTAACCTAAAATACCAGCAAATCAGAAGCCCGCTTTGTCCTCCTTCCCTTCACGTTGTTCCGGCTTTCTGATGTGATGAATTTTACATTGGATTTGTATTAGACTGGACAGGAAAATACGTTCACAGACATAAAGAGGATTGTTTCAAATACGGTACCTTAAGATAATTATATTCCAGAGGAGAAATCGGCTGGAACTTGAAAGGTAACCAGTGAGGTCATGGAGGGTCAGGCTCTGCAGGGCCTAGATGGGAGCTGGGCCAGGCGGACCACTTGGTTCAGGATTGCAGGTCACAGCCACGGAGGGAAACTTCTCTGACGAGAACTTGCCTTTAGCGTGTATTTATTAGAGCCCATGTTTCTATGATGGAGCAGCCTTAGTGTGGAAGTTAAGACATTATGTGCTTTTTAAAACTATAATCAGCCTGGCTGGTGTGGCTCAGTGGATTGAGCTGCGTCCCGTGGACTAAGAGAGGTCGGGGCACAGGCCGGGTTTGGCCTTAATCCCCAGTAGGGGGCGTGCAGGAGGCAGCCCATCAATGTTTCTCTCTCTCTCTCTCTCTCTCTCTCATGGATGTTTCTCCCTTCCCCTCTTTCTCTAAAAAATCAATAAAAAACAGCCCTGGCCCTGGCCGGTTTGGCTCAGCGGTTAGAGCGTCGGCCTGCGGTCCAGAGAGACCCAGGTTCGGTTCCCGCTAAGGGCATGTACCTCGGTTGCAGTTTGTCCCCGGCCCTGGTTGGTCGTGCGGGTGGCAGCCACTCGATGTGTCCCTTTCATGTCGATGTTTCTCTCTCTCTTCCTCTCTCTCCCTCCCACTCTATCTGAACAAAAAATGAAAACAAAAAACAAAAAAACAAAACAGCCCTGGCCCGTTTGGCTCCAAACCTGCTCAGTGGTTAGAGCATCGGCCCTTGGACCACAGAGTCTGGGGTCGATTCCGGCCAAGGGCACGTACACAGTTGTGGTTGTGGTTTGGTCCCCAGCCCTAGTCGGGGTAGTTGGGGAGGCAACCAATTGATGTGTCTCTCTCACATCCATTTTGTTTGTTTGTTGTTGTTTTTTAATCCTCACCCTCACCTGAGGATATATATATATTTTTTTCTATTTATCTTCAGACGAGTGGGAGGGAGAGAGAGAGAGAGAGAGAAACATGGACGTGAGAGGGGCACATAGACTGGTTGCCTCCCTCCCGGCCCCAATCAGGGCTGGGGACAAACCGCAACTGAGGTATGTGCCCTTGACGGGAATCGAACCCATGACTCTTTGGTCTGCGGGCTGACGCTCTAACCACTGCGCAAGGGCGTTGTGCAGTGATGTTTTTATCTCTCTTTCTCCCTCCCACTCTATCTGAAGATAAATGGAAAAATATCCTCAGGTGAGGATTTTAAAAAAAAACATATTAAAAATAAGCATGTAATCAGTCCTTTCTTTGGCATTAATATTTGATACTTTGATTGCTATCCTAGGGCCCTAATAACGAGTACACGGTAATGGAAGAGGTTTATTATAACCAGCTCTTTGACTCATACTGGTGACCAATTATTCCTTCCCCATCGCAAAGCTGTTGACGTCTTGTGCAAGGAGGAGTTCTTTATTTTGTTTCTGGGCTTGGTGCAATGCTGAGAAGGACTTGTCCTGAAACAGACGTGGTGGCCATTTTATTCCACCACTGGTCTTCTCTCTGTGTGTGAGTGACAGTGTGGACATGTACTTTGTCCTCTGACTTTTAAATGGCTGGTGGAATTCAAGTACGTGATGTAAGAACATGACGTTTTCCTAGATGTGATGATGTTGTTTTTAAGGATGACACTAGTTTCTGTAGTACACAAAGATCCAGGATAACTAGCATCTTGTATTAATAGGTAAATGCAGTTTTGAATATTTTATGGTGTCTTTTATAGAAATGGACTTAGTAAGAAATGAAGTAGAAAAAGACAAAATCATTTACAGTAATTTGGGGGGGATCTCTTTGGGACCTAAGTGATTTTTAAACTGTTTATGAATATACACACAACTATATAAGAAGAGCTGGGATTGCCCATTATCTGAGGAAAGCTAGGAAAAAAAAACCCTCAAAAAAAAAGCAAAACAAAATAATTCTCTTTTATACAAGCCTTGAATGAGTGGAGTAGCTCAGAAGCATGTGAAACTAGGGCAACAGTGGAAGTTAGCCTTAGGCTTGGAGAGAAAGTTGCTCTGATCCATCTGCCCATCTCCCCAACTGCAACCACTCCCCAAAGTAAAGTACATCTTCATTTCACCGGATCCTCAGAGAAAACAGCAGCTGAAAAAACAGGTAGGTAGTAGGCCAGCCTGATCTGATGCTATCCCTGGAAATTTTTTGGCTAAGTAGGTAAGGTAATTAAAGAAATTAAGTCATCATGACTATTGTCTTTCAAGATTAGCAATCTGCCAAGAGTTCTCTGAGTTTCTATTGGAACTTGTTTCGAGTTGGAATAAGGTAAATGCACTGTGTCACACTTTGTTACACAGCTTCAAAAGGGAATGCATGTTGGTGGATTTAAGTAGAAGTGTGAAAAATGATGGCAAGTGACCCTGATTTAATTTTCATAAAATCTACTCATTATTTTGCTCCATCATCTGTGAAATGGGGCTAGCAGTAGAATCCTAAGTCAGGAGTCGAGGGCTTCATAAGTCAGAAGTCAAAGTGCTTTAGAATTGACAAGGGTCACTTTTTTCTCTCTCTCTCTAAAACACTGAGGTCAGGAAAGGTGATGATTTGACATTGGGGAAGTCATGTCGTTATTTAATGGTGGACCCCGGATTGGGCCTCTAATCTGTTGACCTCTGTTTACAGAGCAGTTTTCTGTTTTCCCCATGTCCACCTTCATCCCCATGTCACTTCACCAGCGGAACAATGCGCTTTATGGAAAATAAAGCCGGGGCATCTAAGACGCTTTCAAGAGCTTTTACTCATTTTCTCAGGGAAGATTGTTCCTAGGTATATGATGTAATCACTTTCTGGTACCTCTTAAAGGGCACCTTTCCCGAGTGTTCACACCTTTCTTGTGCCGTTCGGGCATTCCTTTAGGGTAGCGTGTAACCACAGACAGGATCAAATGCTCAAACACATGGCCTCTGAAAATGGCTGCATTGTTCCCGCTGTCCTCCAGAGATCATAAATCAGGCTGGGTGTGTGTGTAGGTATCGGGCTCTTAGCAACCTGGCACGCTGACTTTGAACATTGATCACGTTAAAATTAAAAAAAAAAAATTTCTGGTTGTAAATGGAATACATGTGTATTGTACATAAACCAGAAAATGGGAGATTATAAAGAATAACACGATCTGGCTTCCATAGAACTTTCAATTCTTGCAGAAATTTTTTTTATTTGAGGAGCATTCTCTATGAAAAAAAAATTCTATCCCCACTCTTAAATACAATTCCAATTATAATGTTTGCCCGCCATTCCCAATTTTTAGTAATAAATTTCATGTTTTGCCTTTTTTGAAATATGTCATAGAAAATTATTTTTGTCAAAGTGATTTATGCATTTGGTAACAAAGCCAACAGAACAGAAGGACTTTTGTTGCAAAACAACAGTTTCCTTCACTTCCTTAAGCCCCACAAAGAGAGCCTTTGAATTTTTAACTATTTCTGTATTTTATTCTTAGATTTTTACCTTTTTAAAAAATTTTATTTATTTTTTGTTAATCCTCACCTGAGGATATTTTTCCATTGATTCTTAGAGAGAGTGGAAGGGAGGGAGGGAGGGAGGGAGAGAGAGAGAGAGAAACATTGATGTGAGAGAGACACATTGATTGGCTGTCTCCCACGGGGCCCCTGGGGATTGAACCTGCAACCCAGGTACATGCCCTTGACTGGGAATTGAACCTGTGATCCTTCGGTCTGCCGGCTGACGTTCTAACTGCTGAGCCAAACCAGCCAGGGAGATTTTTACCTTCTTAACTTTTATATGCATTTAAAAAATTTGATTTCTATTTCTGACCTATAAACTTTAACTCCTGATATGAAAGTGAGAATGTAGTTCCTTACGTTTTTAGTTTGTCTGTTAAGTCACCTTTGTCATTTTTTCGGTCAACTTTTTTTTTTTTTGTCCTCACCTGAGGACATTTTTTGTTCAGATAGAGTGGGAGGGAGAGAGAGGAAGAGAGAAAGAGAGAGAAACATCGACGTGAAAGGGACACATCGAGTGGTTGCCACCCGCACGACCAACCAGGGCCGGGGACAAACTGCAACCGAGGTACATGCCCTTAGCGGGAACCGAACCCGGGACTCTCTGTACTGCAGGCCGACGCTCTAACCGCTGAGCCAAACCGGCCAGGGCTCGGTCAACTTTTGACAGTATTTCTTGATTCCTCATTTTGTAAGTCAAGGAGGTTGGGGTAGCTACTACTTATATTAATTGCTTTTTGTCAATGACACTCTAGCATTCCAAAGCCCTGAACCCATAACCAAGAAAGGTTTTGTGCTTTATCCCAAAATTGACCTTTTTATTCATGAATTATTCTTAAAGTTGAAAATCTGTAGGCAACAATTACATTACTGCAATTCTACAAATATAATTCATTGCCTATGTATTAAGATTAGATTTTAGACATGAACATTGGGGCTTGGGTCAGGACTCCTGGGTCAATCAAAGGAAGATATATCCAGCACCAAAGTCAAACAGATTTTTCCTTTTTACTCTTATCAGTTTAAATTTGTGTCACCTTTTAGTTTCTTCATATTTGTACCTTGACTCTCTTAAACATTTTTTCCCCTGGTATTTCTAATTGTCTCTTTATATGTTTTATTTGCCTTTATTATGCTATTTGCCTTTATTATGATCTCAAATTTTTCTAGGCTCTCAATCCCATTGGTTTTATCAAGGCTTCTTTCCCTAAGCTTATGCCCAGATTCTTTCATCTTTCTGTGCCACTCTGGATTCTGACTGCTCCCCAGGCTTACGAAGGAGGTGTCCTGGGACTTCTTTTTACTTTGCTCCATGGCTGAAAGTACTGTTTCCTTTTTCCATGTCTTCCTCTTTTTTGGTTTATGCCTTCATTTTGCTGGAGTACACGCTTGAGTAACTTCTTAAGAAATATTGGTGGGATGTAAATTTTTCAAATCCTTTTCAATTTGGAAATATTTATTTTAAAAGTTGTTATAAATTTATTTTCTTAAAGAACAGACTTGGCTGGTTTTTTTCTATTTAGCTTTGGATGACAATATAAGGTAGTTGTTTTCATGAAGGGCTTCTTGTTATTCAAAAAAATATTGCCTGCTGCCTTAGTTTCTTTGTAAGAGGAGGATAGTAATACCTATTTTATGCTATTTTGTAAGATTAGATGATAACTATTTGAAGTAGCTGGCACATAGCAGACTTTCAGTGCAAGTTTCTTCTTGCCTTCCTATGCCTCTCTCCCCACACACATCCTCTGTCTACCTGGCCAAACTCAGATGCACAAGCCTTGGCAGGAGAATAGGCTGATTTTGAGTCTGAATGACACTCCGGATCTGGGGTCGAAAGCCAGTTTTTAAAATGTAAAATAAGGACTGAGAGTCACTTCTGTTAAGGAACCCACATAGGAATGCCCACCATGGGCGGTGCCCTTTGGCTGTAGCCCCTTGAACAGAGAATACCCAACTCCTCTGAGGAGGGTTTACTTTTTATTTTTTGGAATCTGGTTTGTAGCTACTCCTTGGGCTAATTTTGTGTGGGATGGGGGAATGATGGGATGGAAAAATGGGAGAGTTGAAGAAGGAAGGACGTTGACATTTGTGGGTGACCTGCTCTGTGCCAGACAAGGCAGGGAGCTGAATCAGGGCCTCCCAGAGAGAGCGAGCGCCAGAATCAGCCATGGAACACCCTGTGGACACGGGTGTGAAGCCGTTTCTCACAACCCAGCTGCTTTCCTGTGTATTCTTTCTTTCAACCTCATAGTGACCCTGTGAACAGGTATCTATTTATTATGCAATTTACTGTTGAGGAAGGAGGCTCGGTAAGGTTGAGCAAATGGCCCAGGGTCACCTAATAGGTGAGTGGCAGAGACGGGATTAAAATTGTGACTCTAAAACCTGTGCCCTTCCATTGTGCTGCCTCATGCCAATTACATGCCCATAATTAGGCTCTGTAATTAGGTATCCTTGGTGACCAGATAACTCTGGAGTGGTGGGTGGAGCATTCGAGTTTGCTTCTGAACTCAGTCTGGGTGATCAAATTTGGAGCTCTGGGTGTTGGAGAGGGAGAGGTGATGAAAGAAATAGACAAAGCAGACTTGGACAGTATACCTACAGTGCCTATTTATATTTTATTCTCAAGATTTCCACCATTAAGAAATCCATATCATTTTACAGGGAGCCCAGGGGTGACAGGGAGGGCGGATGACCTCACTGAGGTCTGGCACACCGCTGGGGACTTGTTGAGAGGGCCAGTTAGATAAGGTTTGCAAAGGGGCTTCAAGGAGAAACGGAGCCAGGTTGCTTCGCGTTGCCTTTATAATTGCAGAGATTGATTGGAAATACAGTTCTGTAGAGGTTTGAGGCTGTAATGAGTCTCAACTGTTGTTTGGTGACCAACCGAGTTAAGACTTGAAGGAATTACAACCTGACATCTCATCGCCTCTTTCCTCTTCCTCTTTCAATTCATTAAACATCTAACCACAGGAGAGGGTGATGGAAGTAAAAGAGCCAACCAATTCAGGGGACAGTTTTTATTTTTTTTTGGAGGGGTGACTTGGAAGATTGAGGACTGAAGTAATTGGCTTGTTATTGAAGGGCAGATTCTGGAGGAGTGGCACTTCTGCTGGTCTGTGGAGGGCCGAGAATGTTTTAGTGCACTGAAATATTGGTAGAGCAGTGTTTTTCGAAGGGTGTCCTTTGGAACCCTACGCCGTTCAGATGCTTTGTGAACAAGGGGTTCTGGACCAGTAGGTTTAGGACACGTGGCTCTGTCCTCTTAGAGTTCACAGTGTACATGAAAGACTCCAAAGTTACTTATTACAAACACTAGTGTATTTTTGTTTAACCCAATATTTCACAAACTTATTGGGTTTTTGAACATTTTTATCATAACTCTTATCTATTACCATCCACTCAGGAATGTTTGTTCTATAGATCACACTTTGGGAAAACCTTTTGTGACTTTTATTATTCTTACACTTGGTTTCATGTTTGAGTCAAGTTATAATTTTTCTTTTCAGTGTGCTTTGTGTATGAATATTTTTATTTGTATTTCTTGATTCAATAGTCAATTACCAATGCTGAGAGGTGAGAAATGGCCCTAAATATCAGACAAGTAGGATATAACACAAGAAAAATAACAATTAACAGTACAGTTTGATAGTATCATAATGCTGGTTTATTTCTAAAAGTGTTTGTGCGCAATGGAATACTATGCAGCTGTAAAAAAGAAAGATCTCTTACCCTTTGAGATGACATGGAGGGACCTGGAGATTATTATGCTAAGCGAAATAAGCCAGTTAGAGAAAGACAAATATCACATGATCTCACTTATTTGTGGAATATAATGAACAAAACAAGCTGATGAACAAAATAGTCCCAGAGACATAGAAGTAGGGTACAGACTGACAAACCTCAGGGGGGGTTATCTCTTTTTGGAAGAGATAAACCAAAGAACGTATATGCGTGTATGCATAACCAATGGACGTAGACAGCAGTACTATGAAGGGAGGGAGGGAGTCGGGGTGTGGGGAGGGGGCGTCAACGGGGGAAAAAGGAGAAACAATCTGTAACAAAAATAAATTAATAATAAATAAAAGTGTGTGTGCGAGGTAGAAAGGTACATACCAACATGTGTACGATTCATTTCTGGGACTGTGGATGATGTTTCGTGTCTCCGTTCTGCCTCTCTGTATGTTCCAAATGCCCTACAATAGACATACATTTCTTTTTCAGTTGGCAGGGTGGGGTTGTAAGAACTGCCTGAGAAAGAAAGTGCAGCCTCAGTGGAGTGGTAGACTTGGGGTCTGGGGCCATCCTAGCCGTAGCTTAGTAACCGAAGGCTGGAGCTTAGGCAACTGAAGTGTTGTTCTTGTTCTGGGTTACATTCTTTAGAAATGAACTGACACAATTGACGTAGTCATTGCTAAAGTCTTGACCAAGAACTCTCCGCAGAAGTGACCTCGGGAGAAGTCGGCTTGCGGCAGTCTCAGAGCCTGTGGACTTCCTTCCGCGGATCCCTTACCTGCGCGCCCTGCTCCCTAGACCTCTGGCTTTTGTTGGTCCCGTCCAGGCGCAGCGGGGGATGAGCAGGAAGGGAAAGTAATGTTCCCGTGTGTGGTGCTGTTAGACGAAGTGACATCAGGGCACGTATGCGGCGCTTATCGCTGTGCCTGGCAGGTACCCCCTGTTGAAAGCGTACTAGCTACATTCCCCATCGAGCTGGAAGGGGGCCGCGATCTCCCACGACCTGTCCTTTGCAGCGCCCAAAGGATCCTTGGCTGTTTTAGCCTTTACAACTAGAAACCATTGACCTCCTGCGTGCTAGCGCCGCGGTGTGGCGGGGGAAATGCGAGCCAGGGTTGCAGCTGGGGGACCAGGAGGACAAGAGATGGCTACAGAGCTGCCTTCCGCCCTGTGTGGCTGAGCCGAGAGCTGGGCTCCTCTATAAGGCAGTTGTTGCTGTTTTTTGGCTGCGGGGCTGAAGTTCGTAGCCGAAATGAACATCTTTTGGTTTCTCCCATTGGCCTCGGAAACTTGGCACAAACTGTCACCTGTGTCTGGAACACTATTTCCCTGCTTTTTGCTTGGTTAACGCCCTGCAGGAGGGTCTCCTGGTCAGCCCACGCTGCTGTCGATGCGCCTCTGTGCTCCAGGGCGCTCTGTGCCCCCCAGCCTGGTGCTGTCCATGCACCTCTGTGCTCCAGGGCGCTCTGTGCCCCCAGCCCGCTGCTGTCCATGCACCTCTGTGCTCCAGGGCCCCCTGTGCCCCCCAGCCTGCTGCTGTCCATGCACCTCTGTGCTCCAGGGCGCTCTGTGCCCCCCAGCCCGCTACTGTTGATGCGCCTCTGTGCTCCAGGGCGCTCTGTGCCCCCCAGCCCACTGCTGTCCATGCACCTCTGTGCTCCAGGGCCCCCTGTGCCCCCCAGCCTGCTGCTGTCGATGCGCCTCTGTGCTCCAGGGCGCTCTGTGCCCCCAGCCCAGCACTACTGCCCTGTTACTGCTTAATCATTTCTCTTTTCTTACTGCTCTAATCTCCATGAAGGCAAGAATGATGTTTGTCTTGCTTGTCATTATATAACCTGAGCACAGTGCCTGGCATGTAGGTAGGTGCTTGATAATGAAGGAATCCTGTCCTGTGTTCTTGGAGCCATTTGCATTGCAGGCTTGCTGCCTGGCATCTCTCAGGGGAATCGGCCATGTTCGGGACTGACGCCCTCACGTCTGTGCCCCCTGGACTGACGTTTAGAATGGCAGCTCCACGTACTACATGCAGCGAAGAGGACGGTGGATGAAGGGCAGGTGGGTGTTCAGAGACGGCTCTGTAAAGGTGGTTGGACATCAGAGGAACCTTGAAAAATGGAAGGAATGTGGGTAGGTGGACAAAGAGGCCTTCCAGGAAAGGGGACAGGAAGCGCAGTGCAGAGGCAGAGATGCTCAGGGTGTGGTTTTGAGGCCAGGAAGAACGTGACCCAACTTGGGTGGAAGGGTAGTGCTGGCAGGTAGGTGACTGTGCACGTCTTTGAGGCTCTGGAGCCTCAGCGAGGATGGGCACGCTGACCTTCTGCTAGGAAATGTCAACTTCCTCCTCCCTTAATTCTGAGACATGCCGGTCCTAGCTCTATCCGAATATAGCACCAGACCCCACCATTGTCCCCTATGTGGAGATCTTCCTAGTTGTTTAAGGGACTAAGCATTTTATACTGACTTAGGAGTCTGAAATGACAGAGCCTTTATAGCAATGCATCCATCCACCTGTCCATCCATATGTCATATAATCAATTTAGCCTGTACAGTTTCACAACACTGGGTGGTCTTTGCTCTTGGACTCCGGCCCACTCCCAATGATTCTACCATTTCTGCTGGTAAATGAATAGCTGTGGGTCTGGTTGTTCCCATAAAACCCTCTTGGGATTTTGGATAGTTTCTCAGTTCTTCTGAGGTTGATCAATGGGCACAGACAGAATTGAGATTCTGCAACTATGGTGAACCCACCGAGGCCCGCCTAGGCTCTGTCCCCTGAGGATGCCAGCCTGAGCCTCCAGAAGCCCCCCTCTCAGGGGCATCCTCCCTAAACTCTCAGTGAAGCCCAGTCAGAGCCTCTTCAGACTAAGCCACGATGCTGAGTCGCATATTCATGTTTTCAGATGGCTTCTCTTAGTTAAAATCAAGTTTTTGAGTAGGTAATACATGTAAATGATAAAAAATTCAAATAGTAGCAAAGCACACACTGTGAGAAGTCTCTCTGCCCTCTCCCCGAGTCTTCTGGTTCTCTTCCCAGAACACCGGTTCCTTTTGTCCTTCTGTAGAAACTCCATGTGAGTACAAGCATGCGTGTACATATGTACATGTAAGCGGATATGCCCACCTAGACTTTCTGATACAGTTCAAACGGTATGTATTCTTCTGCACCTTCCTTTTCATTGGTGTTCACGCTTCTTTCGTATATAAATGCCTGCTTTATTTTTTTATATTTTATTTTTCAATTTCATTTTCATTAAAATTTTTTTTTTTTTTGGTACGTGCCCCTAGCGGGAACCGAACCCAGGACTCTCTGGTCCACAGGCTAACGCTCTAACCGCTGAGCCAAACCAGCCAGGGCTTCATTAAAAATTTTTTTATTTTTCAGTTACAGTCGACACACTATTTTATTAGTTTCAGGCATACAACCTAGTGATTAGACATTTATATAACTTGTGAAGTGATTCTGCTTTATTTCTTTAAGGACTATGTAGTGTTCCATTGTGTGGATATACTATAATTTTAAAAAACTGATCCCCTGTTGGTGGCCATCTAGATTGATTCTTACTTTCTCTTTTCTAATTCTAAAAATAATATATGCTCAAACAGTACTGGAGGGCAGAAAATGGAAAATTAATTCTTCTGATGTTCCCTGGATCCCTATTTAGAGAGAACCATTAACACTTTATGCAGAGATAATCTTTGCACAAGGAGCAGTTCTCTGGCTCCTATCTAATTTATTATCTCTCTAGCTCATCCGTTACCCAATTTATTGATCACCTACTATTGTGCCTGTTAGTCAGTACGTCTGCCCTTCGAATGCAAGGGTGATACCTGGTCTGGCAAATGCACTTGCCAGTCAGAATTAGTGGCCTGCCAACGGGAAGTAGCTGATGATGCTTCTCAGTGCTGCTCAAAGTGTGGCTCGTGGACTAACCAGTGAGCGAAGGTAGCTGGTCCAGGACAAGCTAGATACGGAAGCTGAGAGTGTTCAGAAACTTTTGTAGCAGAATGGTATCATTGTGATACTTTAGCACATGATCACTGGGATTTTCTTGTGGAATAGGGTAGTTTTGTGGTGAGTCACATGTGGCCCGAGTGACATACACGCCATCCCCAGTAGGACCACATACTGGTCTTGACAGATTGAAAATAAAAAACACTGGCCCTTTACCACAGATAGTTTGAGAATCACTGATCCATCTGTTTCTCTTGATTCTATTTATCTATTTATCCCACCAACCCATCCATCCATTTACATACCTATCATTTTATTCTTCCATCCATCCTTATAACTATATTTTATGTATCAACCAACCAATCAATTAATTGTACCTGTTATTAATTTAACAAGAATAGTCCATGTTAGATGCTGAATAATGAGTCTCAATATGGAAACAAGCATTACAGCACAAAGGTTATATATGATCTATTTCAGTACGTAATATATTTTATGTCTTTGTGGCCCCTGTGCTAACTCATTGTTTTAGAAATATGCTTTGGTGCACTTCAATTCTGAACACTGAAGAGAAGTCTAAATTCTCTTATTTTTGTGTGAATAATCTACCTGCAAGCATTGCTAGCTACAGGCTTGGTAATTAAAGCACAGTGACTGGAGGAAAACAGACATGTTGGATAGTTTATCAAAAATATATTTTTCTAGAGGAAGATATAAAAAAAATGGAAACATATACCATGTTCATGGATTGGAAAAGTCAACATCATTAAAATGTCCATACTACCCAAAGCAATCTACAGATTCAATGCAATCCCTATTAAAGTACCGATGGCACACTTCAGAGGTATAGAACAAATACTCCAGAAGTTTATATGAAACCATGAAAGACCCCTAATAGCCACAATAATCTTGAAAAAGAAGAACAAAGTGGGAGGGATCACAATACCGGATTTCAAGTTATAGTACAAAGCCATTGTAATCAAAACAGCATGGTACTGGCACAAGAACAGACATATAGATCAATGGAACAGAATCTAGATACTGATCCAAGACAGTATGCACAATTAATATTCGACAAAGGAAGCAAGATTTATACATTGGAGAAAAGACAGTCTCTTCAATAAATGGTGTTGGGGAAACTGAACAGCTACATGCAAAAAACAGAAACTAGACCACCAACTTACACCGTACACAAGAATAAACTCAAAATGGATAAAAGACTTAAATGTAACCTGTGAAACCATAAAAATCCTAGAAGAAAATGTAGGCAAAAATATCTCAGACATTATGCGTAGCGGAATTTTCACTGATACATCACCTAGGGCAAGAGAAACAAAGGAAAAAATTAATAAATGGGACTACATCAAACTAAAAAGTTTCTGCACGGCTAAAGAAACCAGCATCAAAATGAAAAGGGAACCCACTCTCTGGGAGAACATATTTGTCAATGACACATCAGATAAGGGGCTAATATCCAAAATATATAGAGTGCTCATACAGCTCAACAAAAGGAAGATGAACAATCCAATTAAAAATGGGCAGAGGACCTGAATGGACACTTCTCCAGACAGGACATACAAATGGCCAGGAGACATATGAAGAAATGCTCAACATCTCTAATCATCAGAGAGATGCAAATTAAAATGACTATGAGATATCACCTCACCTGCCAGAGTGGCGGCCATCAACAAATCATCAAACAAGTGCTGGCGAGGGTGTGGAGAAAAGGGGACTCTAGTACACTGCTGGTGGGAATGCAGACTGGTGCAGCCACTATGGAAAACAATATAGTGTTTCCTCAAAAAATTAAAAGTGGAACTGACATTTGACCCAGTGATCCCACTTCTAGGAATATATCCTAAGAAGCCTAAAACATCAATCAGGAAAAATGTATGCACCCCTATGTTCATAGCAGCACTATTTACAATTGCTAAGATCTGGAAGCAGCCCAAGTGTCCATCAGTAGATGAGTGGATAGAAACACTGTGGTACATATACACAATGGAATACTATGCAGCTGTAAGAAAGAGAGATCTCTTACCCTTTGAGACGACATGGAGGGACCTGGAGAGTATTATGCTAAGCGAAATAAACCAGTCAGAGAAAGACAAATATCACATGATCTCACTTATCCAGAATCGTGGAATTAGGGAACAGACTAACAAAACTCAGAGGGATGGGGGGTGGGAGGGTGGGAAGAGATAAGCCAGAGAATTTATATGCATATATGCACAACCAATGGACATGGACATTAGTCTGGGGAAAGCAGAAGGGGGGTGGGAACGGGAAGGAGGGGGTCAATGGGGAAAAAAGGGACATCTGTAATACTTTCAACACTAAAAAATAAATAAAAATAAAATTTGAGCTCAGTCAGTAGGAGCTATTCTTCAAAACAAAAAAATATATATATATTTTGAAAACGAAATCATTTCTTGGCCTAGGTGTTCAGAGGTTGAGGAAGCAGCTGTGGTAACCCCTCAACAAGTAGAAAATGCAAGTGATAGATGCAACTAAAACAAACAGACATAGCATTTCCCGACGATTTTATTTTTAAAAGCTTCCTTTTTAACGTAGTTTTATAAAGATAAACGGAAACAGAACTGAAAGCTAGAAAGTGAAGAGAGTGCTTCACCCAGTAGTTCTACGCAGGTGCAACACTGTCCGCAGTGGCTTGTGTGTCTTCCAGGGATTTATTCCGCACACACTCGACCTCAGCGCGGCGCCGGTTGGTTGTTTCGGTGTTGTGGGAACCACCGCCTAGGTGGTGTTTGTTTCTGGGTGACCCCCACACAGCCTCAGGACTGCAGAGAGCACAGGCACGGACTCAACGATCGAGAAGTCGATGTGATGACTGTTGGGGAGCCCTTGGGGTGACAAGCTGTGTTGGGGTAACTATAGGTCAGAGACTGGGACTGGGCCTTGTGGTTCAGGAAGCTGATGTCCTGGACAACAGTGTGCTGATTGTGGGGGTGGGAGGTGGAGCGTGGGGGGTAGGTGGGTGGAGGTGGAGGAGGGCATAGAGGGGATTAAAAAAAGCCCTGGCCGGTTTGGCTCAGCGGTTAGAGCGTTGGCCTGCGGTCCAGAGAGACCCGGGTTCGGTTCCCGCTGGGGGCATGTACTTCGGTTGCGGTTTGTCCCTGGCCCTGGTTGGTCGTGCGGGTGGCAGCCACTCGATGTGTCCCTTTCGCGTCGATGTTTCTCTCCCTCTCTCTTCCTCTCTCTCCCTCCCACTCTATCTGAACAAAAAATGAGGGAATGTCCTCGGGTGAGGATAAAAAAAAAAAAAGAAAGAAAGAAAGAAGTGCTTGGCGCTCCAACACTGATCAGGTTTTCGAGGACAGTCTGTGGGCTGCGCAGGGATGAATCGGGATGGAAATTGTAACTGCAGCTTCAGAGTTCACAAGCAGAGGCTTGAGTGTTTGCCACTCTGGAATGACGTCCTCACAAGAGTGGTGTAATTGCTGGGAAGTTGCTTTGGTGGTGCTGGAAAAGGGTGACACGATTTAAGGGATATTAAGGACAGGATTTGGTAATGGGTTAGATCAGGGCAGTGAGGAAAAGATGGGGAAGGGAAGATTTGCAGGTCCTATAATGCATGAATGAAGGTGCCCCTGATGGTCACACACAGTACTGGAAGGTCTAGAAGAGGCTGAGACATGTTCGAATATGTTGTGTTTGAGGTGACATTAAGACAGCCAAGGGATATATATATTTTCATGCACTCACACATATATAGTCGTTAACTAATCTATATCCAGATAACCGATCTATCTCTAACTATGTCTGTGTGACTGTAACCATAAGGAGAGAGAGTTACTCACATTTGAATGTGGATGAGATTAGATAGAGGAGAAAAGAAGTCCCGATAGACCTGGCGAAGGAGCTGGAGAGGAAACCGCCGGAGGGAGAGGAGTGATCCAGAAAGCGGGGCATGAAATCCAGGGAGGGTCGAGGAGGAGGGCTGGTTCTGTGCTTGCTTCTCAGAGGTCAAGGGAGGTGAGAGCCCCAAAGTGCCCACTGAAGAGTTTTCCCACGGAGGCCACTTTCTTTCCAGGTCGGGGCAAGGGTCTAGGGTACTAATTTATGTAATCTGGTTTTTGAAGAGGGAAATAATGAAGACAAGAAGCATCTTAATTAGATGAGGCATGACCTCCAGTTCCCATTTACCCTGTGGGGTTTGTGCCCAAGGTTCTCTCCCTAAGACCCGGTGACTTACAGAAGGACCGCGCATTTGCCTGTTTAAACACCTGTTCCGAGGAGGTCTGAAATCAGTTGTATAACTAACCAAGATAAGGTGTAGGACCTGGTAAAAATATTACTCTAGTTGCTATGATAATCCCTGACCGGGAGGGACTTCAGTCTCCAGTCCCCGCTGTGGTGAAATCCGTCACCGCGTGGAGCACCCCTCGCTGTTCCTGCCCGGACGCGTCATACTTGATTGCAGCCGTCAACCCAGCAGATTCTGTTTGGAGAGCATCAGTTAAAAATTTATGCTTCGAGTATTACGTAACAGTCTTTTCAGATAAACGTTTGTCTTTCCTACCTTTATTTCTCCGCTCGCCGGAACTGATTCTGGTACCTGGCAAGGGGGATGCTGAAATTAACGCAGGTAGGTGCGCAGGCCAGCCTCTCCTTCCACAGGAGGTAAATAAACCAAACGTGTTTGCTTACACCCAACTGTTCCAGTTCGGATGCATAGGGTGTCCCCAAAAATGTATACACAACTTTGAATAATTATACAGCCAGTGTTTATTAAAATACATCTCATTTTCAAAATGTAATCGAATCTGCAGACACCGGTATACATTTTTTGGGGGGACACCCTGTATGTTGTAGTGAAAAGTCGGCAGTTCAAAGGCCATTTTTGCTGATATGGGAGCATCTGGTGGTCTTGTTACTCGTTCGGAATTTGTATAAGCGTGTGAATTTAGTAGGAAGGATTAAGAATCATAAAAGAAGCAGTGCATTCCAGTGTGGTTTATAAAATTACTTATGTTTTCTGAAGATGTGCTCTCTAGGGCAAAAGGCTCCCTTTTATGAGTCTTTGTGTCACGTGCTGTGTGAAATAGCCTTTGTATATCGGTGTTTGGAAACTGTGGCTTCTTCTGAAATAATTATATCATCCAACATATATTGCCTATTCGTGCATTTTAACGTAAAATTGAACCATAAATATATATTATAGAAAAACCTGAAGGAAGGAAAGATAGGAATGGAGAAAGGATCATTACTTAATGGTTAAGCTGCACCAAGTGTGTTTTTAAGATATAATCTCTTTTTCTTAGTTTTTTTTTTTTTTTTTAAATCCTCACCCAAGGATATTTTTCTGTTTATCATCAGATAGAGTAGAAGGGAAGGTGAGGGAGGGAGGGGGAGCTAGAGAGAGAGAGAAACATTGATGTGAGAGAGACACATCGACTGGCCGCCTCCCGCACGACCAACCAGGGCCGGTGATGAACCGCAACCGGGGTACGTGCCCTTGACCGGAATCGAACCCGCGACTCATTGGTCTGCAGGCTGACGCTCTAACCACTGAGCCAAACTGGCCAGGGCTCTTTTTCTTAGGGTTTTAAAGAAGTTTAGTTACCTGTGGTCTGAAAAAAGTTCACCTTGACCTGACCGATCTTGCGTTTCTGTCGGTGTGGCGATGGCAAGGGCCGTCCTGGGGCTGAAGCCGAGCTCCCGAGCTGAGGTCCGAGGCTGTGACCCCGCGGTGCCCAGGGCAGCTCTGTCCTTTCGGTCCGCCCGTTGCTTCCCTGTTAACAGCTATTGAGTAGTCTGCGATTAGGAACAGATACAGATAGCAGGAGCAGAGCAGAGCAGGGTCGGGTCATCAGGGACACGGGAATGTCAGTGTAAAGAAGCGATTTTAGGCCGGGTCCAGCACTGTGGACGCTTTCGCCAGAGCCTGGCAGGGAGCAGAGCGAGCGCCCAGCACAGCCTTCTCAGTTCCCAGCCCGAGTGCAGCGAGGCCAGGTCTGCCCCGGGCTTTCTGCGGAACCTCCTGCTCGGCCAGCCCTGGGGAGCTGGTGGAAAACCTTGCAACGGCCCGGCTTTCCCAGTGCCACGTGGTTCTGGAAGGTTCGCCTTGCCTCGTGTGTGAGAACAAGGCCCACAGCCTGGCCGCCTTGTCCGTGCTCCCCGTAATGCGAAGCATCAGCAGCCAGTGAGGCTGTGAGTCCCTGGAAGGCCCTCTGACACCTGGTGAACAATTTGGGGACTGGTGCGTATCTCTTTGGAGTCTCGTTCTGAGAGCTGCTGAAAAAGAGTATTTTAACCTTCCCGGTGAGCACAGAAATGGAAACGGATACCACGGAGTTGCCTGAACTGAAGGGAGATTTCGTCTCTCCTGACACATACTTACTGCAAATGGGCTTCTAAAACAATGTCTGTTTTGTGCAGGGAGAGTCAAGTCTGCCAAGAGTAGAACAAAAAAGGTGTATTGTGGAACAAGAGAAAAGGATACTGCGAAATAAATAATGTCGAATACCATTAAAATGTAAGGTTTTCTTTCCACAATGTAAACACGAACGTCTAAGTGAAGGTTTTAGAAATCTGGTTTAACTTTGATGTGCCCGGTGGCTGGATACCTAAAGCAATGTGGTGCTGCCGGAGCCCAGAGCCGCACTGCTTCACGAAATAATGCATCTGCAGAGTGTGTCAAAGACAAACAAACCTCAAGGGACATTTTGTTTCGTGGTAGCACAGAAATTGTTTTCTATTATAACGGGTCAAAAGGAGTTCATTGGCAATAAGCAGAATGGTTTTTATCTGTCCGTTTTTAAGACCAGGATAACATCTTATGTAAATATGTTGGTTCTAACCTTTGTCCACATACACAGTCATTGGTCTATGAAAATCAACGAGGGATTGTAGGCACAGGAGGGGACAAGCTATAGCAATATTTAATGTAGAACATTTGAGCATGGGATCTGATAAGTAGTTCAGGTTGTTTCACTCTTGCTCTGAGTGGATTTTAACGTAAGGAGAAATTGCACGGAATTAAAAATTGTTGCTCCTGATCCTAGCGGAAAGACATTTGTCTGAATACAGTGGGGAGGACCATACGTGTTGCTCACAGGGATGTTATAAGAAAGGTAGGCCCTGGCCAGTTTGGCTCAGCGGTTAGAACGTCGGCCCGAGGACCAGAGAGTCCCGGGTTTGGTTCCCGCTAAGGGCACGTACCTCGGTTGCAGTTTGTCCCCGGCCCTGGTTGGGGTCGTGTGGGTGGTGAGCACTCGATGTGCCTCTCTCAGGTCGATGTTTCTCTCTCTTCCTCCCTCTCTCCCTCCCGCTCTGTCTGAGGATAAGTGTGGAATGTCCTCCGCTGAGGATAAATAAATAAATAAATAAATAAAAAGGAAAGGTGGCACCATTCTTGTGCACAGTGGGCCACCTGTTAACGAGCTCCAGGGAGTCCCTTCAGTGCCTCTGGCAGTGATAACCTTTCAAAGGTGAGCTTTTGAGGAGGTGGCTTGGGAGGAGGGGGAGATAATGGAATACGTTGAACAGGCGTTCAGAGAGTTAGGGTTTATCAGAGACCTTGACATGTTTGTGGATGTCCTTTGCTGTAGGACAAGGCCAGAAATGTGCCCAAGTGGTGTATAGGAAGAGGTCAGGAAGAAGAGGGATTTATTTAGACATTTGAAAGAGTGGCCTTTGGAACCGGCTCCCAGAGCTTTCTGCAGTGGGCTGACTTGAAAGCAGAGAGTGCAGCCAGGTCCTGAAGTGCCACTGTGCTGTGTGGCTCTTCCCAGCAGCCAAAGCCACCGTGCCAGCCTTCACTGTGACGTGCTGGCCACACGAAGATGCCCGGATCCCAGCTGAGCTAGTGCTCCAGGGTTTTGCTCTCCAGCCTGACGGAGACGGGCCGGCTCTGACTTGCTTCCTGCCTGCTTTGGGTGAATTTAAAAATCTGTTTTGTTTCGCTCGTCATCATCCGGCTGGGCCTTACCCATAATTCCTGCATTTTGATTATGGGGGTTATTATAGGACAAGAGCTTCTTTGTAAAAGAGCATGCTTAGTACTCTGGAGTCTAGCGTGACTAGCGGATATAAATTGTATGGGAGCAATTAAACTCGAAGGGAATGTCGTGTGGGCTGAGTTTAAACACACAGGCTTGTGGCACTGATTTTTTTTTTTTTTTTAACTTACACAGAGAAGGGTGGAGGGAGAAAAATAAAGGAAGGGAAAAGAGAATAGGCCAAGACGTAAGGGAAGTACTCAAAGAGACAAGAGAAAAAGAGTCATTTTTATTATTTGATTAAAATCCAAAGTCCAGAGCCAGTATGATGCTAATGCCTTTGCCCTTCCTATGAACTGTTTTTTAAAAACAATATTTTTTCTTTATTGATTTTCTTTCTTTCTTTATTTATTTATTTATTTATTTATTTATTTATTTATTTATTTATTTTGGTATGTGCCCCTAGCGGGAACCAGACCCGGGACTCTCTGGTCCGCAGGCCGACGCTCCAACCGCTGAGCCAAACCGGCCAGGGCTCTTTATTTATTTTAGAGAGAGAGGGAGAGAGAGATAGAAACATCGATGAGAGAGAACATCGATTGGCCGCCTCCTGCATGCCCCCCACTGGGGATCAGGCCCACAACCTGGGCATGTGCCCTGACCGGGAATCGAACTGGCGACCTCTTGGTGCAGGGTCCACGCTCAACCACTGAGCCACGCTGGCCGGGCCATACGAACTCTTTAACAATATGAATGTCAGGGAATTACACTCCACTTGGGGGCTGGCATCCTCTCTAGTAGGTCACCTTCATCTCAAGGTGTAACAGGGGAGTGATTTCCTGGGCATGAAGGCAGCCCATAGCATTCATAAACGTGCTGCTCTTCCCGGTTTTCTGTTCGTGGCCTCTGCATATTTCATACAGAGTGGCTTGTCTTTGGACTCCTGAGTAAGAGTGCGTGTCGTTTCTCTTGCTGGCCTGGAATATCCCCATCTCCCTGCTTGGTCGGTTAAGACTCGGCCAACCCCCTCTCCCCTCTAGCACCTATTGGACCAACCAGCTAGAAGGGCTCTCCTCCTCCTCCTCCGATCCCCATAGTAGTGTGATATGTACAGGTAATTTGGCAACTCATCTTTT
The DNA here is from genome assembly GCA_030848825.1 of Tadarida brasiliensis. NCBI lineage: Eukaryota > Metazoa > Chordata > Mammalia > Chiroptera > Molossidae > Tadarida > Tadarida brasiliensis. Next base: position 108,328,274 of record CM061260.1, on the reverse strand, counting down.
CTCTTGTCCAGTAAAATGTTGGATAAGGCTTGTTCCGTGAGTGGCTTTATTCATTCCCCCCATGTCAGCTCTCAGAATATGAGCCCGGTGTTGTATGGTCCCTCATGCCCGTCACCTTGGTACCGGGGGGTGATTGTTGAGATCAGCGCTGATGTTGAACACGCTGTTGAAATAAAATGTGACTAGGTGCTCCGAGGCAGAAATCGGTGCTTTCAGGTTAGCTGTAACAGCCAAAGTTTGATTTGGAATTGAGTGTTAGAAATAATAGACAACTCTCGATTATTTGCTCCAGGGGAGAGTGCTTGTGTTTTATTTTCATCCTTTGTACTATAGGACAAGAACCAAATCTTAACCACCCTTTACCTCTCCAGTGCCTGGCACACAGAGCAGAATTTCAGTTACTATTTGCTGAAAGAAATATAAATGATTCTTAGTTTCTCCATTGCTTAGATCGTCTGGTGCTTCTTTTCTGTGCAACATGCTAACAGGTATTTATTGAGCACATACTGTGTGTCGGATATTGGTCCCGTGCTTCACAGAGCAGGTACACGTAAAGTCTATTACACTTTGGAATATATTTTATTCTTTGTCTTTAATTATTAGTCTAACTCTTAAATTCCAAGAAATCACTTCCTGAAACAGAACGATGAAGGATCCAAGAGAGGAAACGTTGCTGGTGACGATCCAATATATTCATCTGTCCCCAGATTATTTCCACATCCCACCCCAAGCTGGAAAGTCAGCCGCCCACCCTGTCCCTCTCCTCCCCACTTTCAAATGGGCCTGAGAGTGCAGCCTTTCCCAGGGGAGTGGGAGAGGTAGTAGACTGTTTAAGTTTCAAAGGACTTTTCAGGATGTAAAGTAAATAAGGGGACTTTGAGATATCAGCAACACTGTAATTAAGCAGATTAACTGTGTCAATAGTGAATACAGAGATGTCAGAGGAGCTAGTTACTAGTAAGTCTTTGCACACAGACTCCAGTTCATTCTCAGGGGTATCACCGCCATCCACAAACTTAAAAGGAAGTTTAACCACATAAACCCGGGAGAAATGATTCTCCTGGGAATATCACATTCTAAATCATATATCTGGTATTAATATCTTTATTATAAAATTTAGCTTTGGCTCTTTTATTCTCTCCTGTCCCTTCAGGTCACACAGAACTAGGGTTTAATATTATTGTGTTTTTTCAGCTCTCCAGAGACTGGAAAATGAGCCTCCTTCTGACCAGAATAAAGGGAAGAATTTAAAGTTATAAAGCAGGTTTACTTTACTCATGGATGGTAATATATTTAAATACAACAATATCCATTTTTTTATTAAAAAAATTTTTTTTTCCCTTTATTGATTTTAGAGAGAGGAAGGGAGAGGGAGAGAGAGAAACATCCATGAGAGAGAACATCGATTGGCCGCCTCCTGCATGCCCCCCACTGGGGATCGGGCCCACAACCTGGGCATGTGCCCTGACCAGGAATCGAACCGGCGACCTCTTGGTGTATGGGTCGATGCTCAACCACTGAGCCACACCGGCTGGACCATTTTTTAATTTTTTAAAATTGTCCAAGTTATATTTTGCTTGAAGAAATCCAGCCAGAGACAGTCTCTCTTGACTCTCTCCCCCAGCCCTGCCCCTCTCCCCAAGGGGTGAGTTCCCGCTCTGTTCGGGGTCTGGCCTTCAGGCGTACACTTTCACCCACAAACCTGCGGCTCCGATGTTTTTACACATTGTAACCTAATTTCCATTTTTTTACTTGGAAGTATGTTTTTCCATGATAGTAGCTAGAAGTCTACTTTATATATTATCCCAGCATATGGCTATCCCAGTTTATCTGTTGTCTAAGTAACGGATCTGGAATGCTATTTAAGCCTCTCCTGAAATACCTGGTATCCAGTTGTTACTTCACTGAGGTTTTGTTTTTTTTTTTTAAATCATTCTGAAGGGTTATTTTTAGTAATTATCCAAAGACATGAGACTCAACAAGTCCAGTTGCTAAAATTACATTGCATTTTTATGAGAGTTTAAAACTTTCAGAAATATGGGCGCTGTATCTCCAGCAGTCCTGTGAGCGTGCCCCATGGGGGTGGGGTGGGCAGAGACACCCCGGCGTAATCACAGCCGCATGCGGGTGAGGGTGGAGCAGAGCCCTGTTCTGATTCTGACTGTCCTCCGGGCTCTTGGGTCAAGATCATAGACTGTGTTCCTTCCTCTGGTGCTGGAAATTCCTCCCCTCTAGTCTGCAAGCCGTGCCCAGAACTTTCTGGCCAGCGTTGTAGGTTCAAGGTCTGGCCTCAGAGGCTTGGATTTCAGCTGTGCGGGGACAGGCGTGGGGAGGGGAGGCTGTGGCCAGGCCCGGAGGGGGAGCTTCTAGGAAGCAGAGCAGGAAGGAGGCTGGGTGGGTCCCGGGTCTGTCCGCGCCTGCCAGGGGCAGCCTCAGCTCACCCAGGGCACCGGCTGCCTTTCACACAGGGCAGAACACCAGCCTGGCTCCAGGTCTTTCCCTCCTGCGGGCTGCTCACCCAGATCCTTCAGCCGTTTCCTGTGCGTGGGTGTCCGTGGGGAATAGTCACGGTGCTGTGCTCTGGCCTCTGTCTCCCAGAAGGCCGCCCTCAAGGGCAGGGAGCACGTGTCACTCTGGAGAACTCAGAGCGAGGGGTGAATGCATGGGGAAAAGTGGGTGAGGAAGGCAGCCTGGTGGGAGCTCACGAGGCTTTTCCCGATCCTGCTCCTGTCTTCAGAAGCGGGGTCACACAGATCGTCACGGGCATTTACACGTATTTACTTAACAGACACGGCCTAGCGCTTCTCCGTGCCAAGCGTTGCTCTGAGCACTGGCACACTTAATTCTCCCAGCATCTCTGACAGAAACACTGTTTTTATCCCTGCTTTACCCAGAAGACGGCCACACAGCTGATCAGGGTTTAAACCCCGGGTGGTCTGGGCCCGAGTCAGTGCCCTCCGCCCTCTGCTCCTGTCGCGGGTCTCGGGTGTTCAGGTTTGTGCTTCCTGTGCGATCGCTCCTCCTCCCTTCCTCTCCCTGCCTGTGGCCCCTGCCCTGTGTGTGTCTTGATGTGTCATTGGCAGGTTACAACACTGGCCTCTGACCTCGGTCCCTTGCACACCGTGGCCAGGCTTGTCTCCCGTGCAGACAGCTCACGTCCTGTCATTTCCCGCTTCAGCCCGGCACCCTGTCCTCTCGGCTGACGTCCTGTCTGCTCACCCATTCTCCCAGTAGTGGGGCTGCAGTGTGATTTACCCTCATCTGCAAGGCCTGAGATAAATTGAATTCTTTAAAAAAAAATTTTTTTTTCTTTATTGATTTTAGAGGGAGAGAGAGATAGAAACATCAATGAGAGAGAACATCGATGGGCCACCTCCTGTACGCCCCCCACTGGGGATCGGGCCCACAACCTGGGCATGTGCCCTGACTGGGAATCGAACTGGTGACCTCTTGGTGCATGGGTTGATGCTCAACCACTGAGCCACACCAGCCAGTGCCTGTCCCTTCCCTGCAGGGCCCTCACCTCCTGCTTGAGTCCTCGGCTCCTGTGGTCTTGACCCATTCTGAACCCAGTGCAACAGGCTGTTGGTATAACCTCACTGTTTCAGCCTTGAAAAGCCCAGCTACAATTTACGCTCCTTGGCGGCAGGGATGCGGGGCTCCCATTATCCATGGTTGGCACTGAGTTGGGTACCCAGGTGACACTGAGTAGTGGGTCTGGTAGGCAGGGCACATTGGGACACTGATTTAGACCCTAACACTGAGGTCGTTGCTAGGTTTCCTCACCTTTAAATGAGGGACGTGAAGGTGATAATAGCTAAGGTCTCTCTTAATTTTCTTAACAGATTACATTTATTTTTAAATGGCTTTATTGAGATATAATTTATATGCCACACATTTTACCTATTTGAAGTGTACGATTTAATGATTTTTCCTATATTCACAGGTAATGTGCAACCATCATCACCGTCAATTTTAGAATGCCTTTATCCCACAAAGAGAATCCCTTACTAGCGAGACAGCGTGTTAACTGCCCCTCCCTCCCCAGGCACACGGGTGCCCCGGTCCTCCCCAGCCTAATGCTGACATGCTTTATGTCTCTACGGGCTGGCCTAGCCTAGACATTCCATACAAATGCAATCACATATTATATGGACTTTGTGACTTGTTTCTTTTAGCTATTTATTTATTTATTTATTTATTTATTTATTTATTTTTTAACCCTCACCTGAGGATATTTTTACATTTATCTTCAGACAGAGTGGGAGGGGGAGCGAGAGAGAGAAACATCGATGTGAGAGAGACACATCGATTGGTTGCCTCCTGCACGACCCCAACTGGGGCCGGCGACGAGCCGCAACCGAGGTACGTGCCCTTGGCCGGAATCGAACCCGGGACTCTTTGGTCCGTGGGTCGATGCTCTGACCGCTGACCCACACCGGCCAGGACATGACTGCTTTCTTGTAGTTGGTTGGCATAGTGATTGCAAGGTGTATCTATGTTGTAGTGCATACTGGAACTTCGTTTCTTTTTATGTAGATATACCACACGTGTTTCTCCATTCAGCTGTCGGACATTCGGGCTGTTGGCACCGTTTGGCTGATTACACTGACTTCTTAGGGGGGCACGGCTCTCTCTGCGCGTGGACAGGTGGCTGCAGCCTTGTCACCAGGGCAGGGAGCGGTCCCAGGGAGTGGAGTCCTCGTGAGTTTCGCAGTCAGACATTCTGGTCTGCATGACAGCGTGCCACTCGGCGAGCTTGCGTCACTGCGGCCAGCTCAGGTCCTCGGAAATGAAACCTCCCCGCCTGCTCCCTCCCCGCCGGCTCGTGCTGGGAAGGGTGTGGAGCCCGGGCCACTCCAGCAGAGGGACCTCATTACGGCCACAGAAAGGAAGGAGTGAATAAGTAAAAATAAATGTATACACAACACACGCTCCAAGCAGGCAATTTCAGGAAGGTGCAGCGCCTTCGGCCTCCCTGCCAGGCCTGGAGCCCGGGCGTCCGCAGCTGCCTCGCCAGGTGGGCCTGCTCAGTCTTGCTGGGATGACTCAAGTCTCCCTGTGCATGTGTAATGGCCTTGCTCTTGGGTCTCCATCTGTGCTCTGGCTGCTGCTCCATCAGGCCATTGGAGAAGAATGACTGTAGGAGGTGAGCCGTCCATCCCTCCCCCGCCCGCTTTGAGAAGAAGAAACAGAGGGGTTGGCTTTCACGCTCGGTGGGGTGGGCAAGGGAGACGGAGCGCTTCAGTCACTGTGAGTAAGGGGTGAAAAGTTAATATGATCCAAACTTTATCTGGAGGGCGATTTCATAGCTGTATCACTGATTTGGCTGTTCCGAAGAATCCAGGAACCCTACCGACACTTTTGGATTTTAGGCAAGGCCTGCCTCCCAGAATCACAAAAAGATTGTTTATTGTTTAAAGTAAGTAGGTTTTAAAAACATACAGCTCTTTCGTTTGTAACAGCAGGACTTGCAATAAAATGGAAAGTCAGTCATTTTCTTCACCCAGCCTTAGCTCTGCCCCTGTGAGCTTGGTGCGCGGTAGAGAAAATCCAGAGGTCGAGGAAGTCGATGGTGGGGAGACAGGAACCTTCGCTCCCCCGTTCTGTGCTGGCCCAGGTGAGCGGAGACAAGTCTTCCTGGGCATCCTCCCCACTCGCCTGAATTGTGCACAGCAGTTGTGACAGGTCAACATTTCCAGGCTGACACAGTGACGAGATGTTGTGTGGGAGATCTCGACAAAAGAATATTTGTTTTCCGGGCGACTGACACCCCTTTTTCCCCATTAAGTGTGACCTTTCCATCAGTAGATTGTGGCTCTTTTTCAGAATGAAGTAGAGCTCAGAAAGAAGGAAGGAATGAGTAAAGGAAATTTAGTTGGCTGCCTCCAAATGCAAATTGTGCAAAAAGAAATGGAGGAGGTGAGAAGGGACATCATTCCTGAGTGACCTCAGGACCCTGTGTTCCAACTCAGGACCCTGGAAAGGAGAGTTTAAACGGCTGAGTTACCTGCTGCTTTCATTACCTGACTGCTTCCTGGGGTCCAGGGGTCCTGGGCCTCAGCTGCACCGAGTTACACGCAAACGTCTTCTGTTTGCCCGCCCACCAAGGGCAGAAGGGTGTGGGCTTCTGACCGTGCGAGGCTTTGGCCTTGGGTTTCTGTCTCGTGCTGCGTGGACATACAGCAGGGAGCTGAGCGACCCCAGCTGGTCTGGAGGAAGCAAGTGGAGGGCGAATCCTATCTTCAAGGTGGCCAGCAGGAATAAATGACCTCCCACATGTTAGGTCTGTCTTTGGCTATTGGTCTGAGAGAAGTTGCTGATTTTTCTTTTTGTGTGTGTGTAAAAAAAACCCTCTTTTTTCCGTCTCTTCCTGTGCATTCTGAAGGCAGAAGCAAAAATGTAAAGACTGAAGGTTTTCATTTCATACAAGTCATTTGGGGACCATCACACATAATTATGGTTCGCTTAAATATTAGAATATTACTTATTGCAAAAGTAATTTATAATGATAATTGGAATACTATTTTTTTAAAAAAGAGAAGACATGAAAAAAAATCTCATCACCTAAGAACTTCACATTCTTTCCTATGTGCTTGTATATATGCTTTTCATACTGTTAAGTGCTTTCATAATCAAATATTCCAGAGTAGGTTGGTCGGCTGACTTGAAAGATTTAAAAAAAAAATTCTGTTATGTCTGTTTAAACCAATTTAAAACGTATAGGGGCTTTAAATGCATTATTCAGGGTCAGTCCTCTCTAAAACAAGATCTGTTTATCAAAGATGATTGTGATGAAGAAGTTAAGGCTTTGTGTTAGACCTCACCGAGATGCTGGACAGGTCCTGGGGTTTGGAAAGCAGAAGGGAGATCTGCTTCCGTCAGATTCAGATACGACAAGGCGTGGGAGTGATGTTGGGGAAACCACGGAGCTCCGTGGAAAGAGTCCTTAGAGGCCACATTCAAGTCCTAACCTAAGAAATATGGAACGAGTGCTTTGATGATCGTTGAGGTCCTGCTTTGTAGGGGTGTAAGTATCTAAGTAAATAGGAGGAAAGTACAACTATAAGGCACTTTGGTGAGCCCCAAGGTCTCTGCTGTGGGATCAAAGACAAACATTTTAGTTTGATTGAGAAAGGAATGGAACTGTTGTTTATAAAGAGCCTTATTTATTTAACTAGGGAGGCTAAGGCCTTTCCTGTCTTCAGACTTTAAATGCTGCTGGAGTTGGGGACGGCTTTTCTTTTTAAACCTAGGCTGCACAGTTAATAAAAAATGTTTTTCTTTTAATTTTTTTTTTATCCTCACCCGAGGACATTTTTGCATTCATCTTCAGATAGAGCAGGAGAGAGAGAGAGAAACATCGACGTGAGAGAGACACATCGACTGGCTGCCACCCACGCGACCCCAACCGGGGCCGGGGACAAACTGCAACTGAGGTACGTGCCCTTAGCGGGAACCGAACCCGGGACTCTCTGGTCCGCGGGCTGACGCTCTAACCGCTGAGCCAAACCGGTCAGGGCTTTCTTTTAATTTTTTAAGTTCTTGGGCAGAGATGAGTGCTGGAAGAATGATCTCCATGATCGGATTAGGGTTATCCCTTGTGCTAAAGTCTGAAATGGTTGGACTTGATCTAGGTAGTGATTTTTCCAAACTTCAGAAAAGCCGGATACACCCGCTCCATCATATGGAAAAGAACTCCTGGAGGGAGAATGAGCCCAGCTTACAAAGCAGTGGGCAATACCAAGAACCAAACTTGGCTTCCGTGGGAGCTACTTGTTAGAATAATGTTTGTTGTTTGTGTTTCCCTGCTGGCTTAATAATGGGAATTTTTTTTTTATGCCTTTAGATTGTTTTTAAAACAATACTTTCTCTAAAGAAAAAAAAAAAAAGACCTATCCAGGCTCCACTAAACACAGAAAGAGGGGAAGACCCACCCTCGAGAGCTTTGTAAATCTTATCACTGATGAAAACCCCCTGGGACTCATGGGCCATGCATGATGTCTCTGGTTGGTCTGGTGCACATTTCACCCAGGTTGATTTGGGATGCTCTCGGTGGCCCCTCTCTCGTCAGCTGTCACCACCTCCCCCTTCCTGGCTTCTCTGGATTTCAGAGGGGACGCCGAGAGCTTGGTTTAAGGCAGCTGTCGTGGCTTCCGTTCTTTCCGGCTTCTTACCCCTAGCAGAATAGAGCACTTTCTTCCCATCAGCACTTGGTCCTCCTTTGCCTGTTGCATTTTATTGCTCAGCAGAAATTCAGGGTTGACTCCCCCATATGACACCCCACATGGCTGAGAACGGGGGTTTCCCAGGAAACGTGGATTATGGTCAGGAAAGAAATGGGAATCACTGGTGTGTAGTCACCCACAGCTGTTTACCCTAAGTCGGGCTGCCGGAAGAAATACAGATGTCTAGTTAAATTTGAACCTCGGGTAAACAATGGCTGTGTTCTTAGTATAAGTCTATCCCAAGTGTCGCATGCGATAAAACTCTTTCTTGAGTTTAGTCACTATCCCAAACAAAGCTAATAACTTCTCTTGTTGGAACCAGAGTTTAAAGAAAATGTTTGTATACAAGCATCCATGGGCAGTAGGAAAAAAACAAAACAAAACATTGACCAGAACCAATGTGTTTAGCATACAAATCAAAATAACTTTTACTTCAAATAATTCTCATCGAAAACCCCAAAGCAGACTCACTATGATCGGTTAGAGGTGAATGTCTACTCTTCTTTTCCACGTTGTGTCTGAAATTCAGGTAAGACTGGGTCCCTGCATTTTTCTTTGCTAACCCTGACGATCCAGAGTCCTGAAGATACCTCTCATGTCTTATTGGACATTTGTTAGCCTCTAGCTTCCCTGGCCTCAGATTGCTTTGCTTGGAGAGGTGCTGGGAGTGGCACCGAGGGCTGTTACAGCCCTGAGTGTGGACTGGGCGAGGACAGGGCAGGGCATAAATAAAGTGTTTGCCAAGCAGCTGCTTGGTGGCCTGAAGACAGAGTAGGTGTTCAGCTGCCTGTCCACTCCATGCCAAGGTTGGGCAACATCTTGTTTTTGATACTATTCTTGGATGCACCCCTATATGCTCTGTTTCATCACCCCATCCGAACACACGTTCGGTAGGGACGGTTTTCCAACTGCTGCCATTGTGTCATCTTCGTGAGCACACACGGCCCAGACCTTCCCTTGACATTTGGGAAAGAGGAGTGGGGGTTCATCTCTAACCTGTCATCGCGAGTCTGCGTTTGGGTGTTTAATGAAAATTACTTGAAGTAAAAATTATTTTGATTTGTATGCTCGACACGTTAGTTCTGGTCAGTGTTTTCTTTCCCCCTACTGCATGTGTATGCTTGTATACAAACATTTTCTTTGAACTCTGGCTCAAGTAAGAGAAGTGATTAGCTTTGTTTGTATAGTGACGGAACTCCACGGGGTGGATTTAGGGGAGAAAAAAAGCATACGAATAGGATCACATGACCCAGAGGATGCCTGCCGACCTGGTCTGCCCCTGGGGGTGGGGTGGCATCACTGTCTGCTGGGTTTGGGGCCCTCTTTTTTCCTGAGGCTCTGTTATTAATTAGTAGGTTCCAGTCATGAATGTAGAGGATTAACAGAGTGGGATTAGTTTATTCATAATTTCTTCCTCCTGAAGCCTTCACAGACACAGTGTCCCCGTTTCAGACCTGTGCCTTGTACCTTGGTTGGACTCAGAACAGCGTCTGTGATGTTTTTGTTTCCTGGGCCCTGCAGGAAAACTCATTTGTCATAAGTGACAATCACTTTGCAGTCATCACCGTGTGGTTGCAGCACACTGGTTGCCAGAAATGGTTTCTGAGTGTCGTCACCTTGATCCGTGAGCTCAACTGGGTGTCAGACATCAAGGAAGGGAGGGACTTGGTAGGCACTTAAATGGGCAACAGGGTGCTGTATGGAGGTGTACTAATGATTAAGGAGGTGGCATTTGGGTTGAGTCAGGGCATTTAGTGCTGTGCTTAGAACAACTCGTGTCTTCCTTATGAGAAAACACTTGTTTGTATGTGGTCCTAATTTTTGCTTCCTTAGAAACGACACAAATGAATCAAGTCGCTGTAATTGTGATGCAGAGGGCAGGGATCCAAAGGGCAGAGTTGTCTGTTGTACTAACCACCAACCTTGCCTGAGAAGAGACTTCGATTAAGTGATGATTTATTTTTCCCTGTGTCATAAGAACCAGCTTCTTCTCCTTTGCACAAGCACTGGCATTTTAGAAGGATGCAGCAGAGTGAGTCTGTGTGACCTACACCTTCAAGGTGATAACCCAGTGACCTGGAGGGCTTGGACAGCCGCGATTGGACCTTTAGGCCACGAACACAGCACAGAATGCAGAGTCCTCTCTCTGGCTCGTGTGAGTGAAAATGTACCCGTCGAGACTGCTCCAGCCCGGCCGGTGTGGCTCAGTGGTTGAGCGTTGACCTGTGCACCGAGACTGTTCCAGCTGCGAGTGACCAATGTCCAGCTCCTACTAGCTGGTGCATGTACCAAGCGAGGTGAAGGTGGACTCCAGATCCGGGGAGTACATCAGCATCATTCGTATTCCCATCTGTTTTCCGGCATCTCTCTTCCCCTGGCCACATCTCTTCTCCTGTTGTCAGGAGTGTGGCCCCGGGCAGACCTGAGCTTCTGTGTCCCAGGCGAGAAATCTGGACGGGTGAGAGGGCTTCCTTTTACCCCCAGCTTCAGTGTACACCAGTGTCCGCTTGCTAGCCCTCCGAGGACCCCCGCAAAGCAGGGCACTGGCTTGGTCACCACCCAGGAGAGGGACAGGTTTCTCCACAGAAGTGGCTGTGGTGGCCGAGGAGGGGTGCGGAAGAGGAAGAGAGTCCAAGCAGACAGTGGAGCGAGCATGGCATTGCCGGGCTGCACACAGGTCGTGAGGAGATGCAGAGTGAAATGCCATCATTGTGAAGGAAGGTCGTTCCGAGAGGACTGTGAATTTTTAGCGTTCCGTGCAGTTTGCCATCTGCCATGAGAAGTAGCCCTCCAGTCTGTTCATCACGATTTTACCTCTTTTCTCCACGGACACATAGTGGGAGATTAGTCCTGGGAGCAATAATGTGTCTATTTATATAGATCTACATTTCCCATGACAAATTGTTTCTCTCCTGTTCAAGTCAGACGTCAGAATAAAAGTTCATTTTATTTAGTGATGTTATTTAGTAGATATAGGCTTTAATTCATAAAAAAAAAAGACAACAGCCCTGGCTGGTGTGCCTCAGTGGGTTGGGTGTTGTCCTGTGTACATACATCGAAAGGTTGCGGGTTCAATTCCCTGTCAGGGCACATGCCCGGGTTTTGGGCTGGATCCCCAATAGGGGGCATGCGGGAGGCAGCTGATTGATGTTTGTCTGTCTGTCTCTCAAAATCAATAATAAAAAACGACAACGTATTTTGCAAACTTGGTGATTTGGAATGCCTTCCACAACCAGTGGCATTGCAGCCTGACTTGACTAGCTGGCCAGTATTCTCTTTGATGGCCGTACCCTAATTTATTCATCCAGCCCCCATTAGTGAGAATTTAGATTGTTTCCCATTTTCACACTTTAAATAAGCTGTGTGATAAATATTCATACAGATTTTTAAAAATGTGTCCGTGATTGCCTCATTAGAATTAATTCTTAGAAATGTAGTTATTGGATCCAAGACTATTATTGCCTTGGGTTTTATTGGGGATAGCGAGGAAAGAATGATCATCAACTTAGAATCATTTTAGTTGGTTATTGAATCAAGTACGTTAATTCTTTATTTTTCTTTTACTTTGTGGGAAAATAGAGTTTAATAGTAATTACCAAAAGATTATTATTATTATATATTATTCATATACTTTATTATTGGTATATATTTAATGTCCCTCATAAATTGAAAATTGGTTGTATTTTCATGGTTTAAAAAAAAATAAGCCTGTTATTCAAATAATAACAACCTGGATGGAAAAGATACTAGCTCTTGGGAAAGTAATAACAACATCCCAATATTGCTTTAACCAACCTGGTTATAACTAAAACATTGTTGTCAGGGAAACACCTCACACGACTGGGTTAAAACAAGCCCCTTCCTATTCTTTCTTTCATTTTTTTTAATAATTTTTTTCCCCTTTATTGATTTGAGAGAGAGAGGAAGAGAGAAGGGGAGAGAGAGAGAAACATTGATGAGAGAGAACATCGACTGGCCGCCTCCTGCATGCCCCCCACTGGGGATCGGGCCCACAACCTGGGCATCTGCCCTGACCAGGAATCAAACCGGCGACCTCTTGGTGCATGGGTCCACGCTCAACCACTGAGCCACACCGGCTGGGCTGGATTCATGATTTCTACTAAAACGCCTTTTACATAAAGGTGAATGAGTGAGAGCTGAGAGAACAAAGATAAGGGAAACCTAAATGATTAATTAGGCCATTTTGACTCGTTGGGACCCAGCGCCAACATCCTTATAACATCAAAGAAAAGAATGTTGAAACTGTGCCAACAGGTCGCAAGGATAGTAAAGTCGTTGAAGAGTTGAACGTTAGGTCACTTATCTGCCTCCCATGTACAACTTTGCGAGAACACCTGCAATGCATAACATCACACAACAGAACCTATGTAGTTCTTCCAAAATAGATCTGTAACATAACTGGGCATGGGCCATACAGTGTGACTTCTGTCTTCTCCTGAACTGAGCGTTTATTTGAATTTCTTCTTCTCCTCCTTAGTTGTTTTTCCTTCTGTGTTTTTTTTCCCTTCTTTCCTATAATTAGCAAAATATTGCCAGTGAGAGGAGCTGCACCTGGTTACTTTGGTTAACATATCAAGGGAGCTGGAAAACCTGGTTGCTGGTCACCACACACTCTTGGCCACAGTGACATATAACAGGCTACAGAGGTGCGGCGTCTCCTTCTCTGTGGGGCCTTATTTCTCACCGCACTTGCTACCAGCATTAGTCACTTCTGTTTGGGCCCTGTGGTTTGCTCCTTCCTTCCAATAACATTACTTGAGTTTTTTAAAAAAAATCACAGAAATATAGTTTCACAAAGACTTCTGTGATTAGGGTTACCGTCTGGAATTTGTAAAAGTAGACAGCGAAAAAGCAAATTTAAGAAGCTTGAAAAGTTGGAAAACAAGGACTCTTTCTTCCTAGGAGAGGCGGGGGAGCTGTTTGGTCCCTGCTCCTTGCCCTGTAAGAGCCATATTTAGCACACCTCCAGCAGTTCAAGCGAGGCGAAAGTCGAGGTAGCGAAGGATGTCAGTCTGTGACATTTTCAGGACCAGAAAGTGAGAATGGCAGCGAGCGTGTTCTCAGGGATCTGTGGTTCATTCGGCGGAATGAATCCCAGGGCAGGATTTTCCTCCGAGGGCGACACGCATTGTTCTGCGGTGCCCCGGGTCCTGCAGTCTGTTTGCACGGTCCCCGCGTGTAGCATCCCCGGCGAGTCGAGTCGGTGGAAGGCACCGCAGTCAAAAGCTTGAGATGCTCGTGGAAAGGGCGATGTGTGTGGTCTCCGCAGCCTGGAGAGTTTATTCCTGGACGTGGGCGGACATCGTTGGCACTTTTTGCCGTGGAAATGCTGTTAGTGGAATTAGACAGGTGGGATCTGAGCTGGATGTTGACCTGCAGATAGGTAGGATCTAGATAACAATGATGGAGACATCTGTTGCACCTCCTATAGAGACTTCCTCTGTCACGTTGAGTAGGTACTCCGCTGTTTAAAAGAAGCCTTTTACAAGGTGGATGTGTGTGTGCGTGTGTGCGTGTGTGTGTGTGTGTGTGTGTGTGTAGGAAGGGTACAGGACAGCATGACATGCATGAGACCCAGCTCCCCAAAGGGTCTCCTTAAGGCACTTGGAACTGAATTTGAAGGTGACCAATCCCCGAATGCTCCCCGTCACCCAGCCTCGTCAGTGCAGCTGAGCTCTGCGGTCAGACTTAGTGCCACCTTGCAGGGCTTCAACCTGAGGGCCGACCAGACAGGCTCAGAGAAGATCCAGTTACGTTCTTGGGCCTCACCCCACTGAGGTAGGATGTCCATGGCCTTGTACCTCTGTCTGCGCTCACACACCATGCTTCCATTTCTGAGAACCCTGTTTAAATACTTTTTCCTTTATTGATTTTTAGAGAGGGAGAGAGAGATGGAAACATCGATGAAAGAGAACATCGACTGGCCGCCTCCTGCATGCCCCCCACTGGGGATCGGGCCCACAACCTGGGCATGTGCCCCGACCGGGAATCAACCGGCAACCTCTTGGTGCATGGGTTGACGCTCAACCGCTGAGCCACCCCGGCTGGGCTGAGAATCCTGTTTAAAACATAAAGAAAACAAGTCACCCTAAACGCTCTGAGCAGGTGGCCCAGTACAGTGTTGAGAAAGGTTCTGGGGCCAGATGTTTGGGTTCAGGTCTTGACTCTGCCTCTCAGGAGCAGTGTGGTCCTGGGCGCATTACTTAAGTTCTCTGTGTCTCAGTCTGTCCATCTCTGAACAGGGATAACAAAAGCACCTACCTGTCCAACAGGGCTGTTTCTGGGACTCAGAGAGCCAGTCTATGTAAAGTACTTTGGTAAGAGCTCAGGAGTGCCCTGTGATGAAGCCCAGGACCAAACAGATGTCAGAAATCGAAGTGTGTAGATGTTCAATGGAGCCCGTCCCGAGTAGGGCGCCCAAAGGAAGGCACAGCGGCCGAATCCTGGACGCTTCCAAAGCATCACCCATTTGGGAAACAAAGTCTAGAAGCCAGTTCCCTGAGATGTTGAGAGAACCACACCATTGGTGTGACATGATCCGCAGGGTCAGATTTTAGGACTAACCAGCAACCCCAGCAGGTGGGATTGGTGGGCCATCCCATCCTCGGGCAATCAAGGTAAACCATGGCTTCCCTTTGGCAGTTTTGTAAAGTAATAGGCGTGAACTAAAGTACCTCCACTGTGCTCCAATAAAGAGAGTGTGGCCCCGGCTGGTGTGGCTCAGTGGTTGAGCGTTGACCCATGCACCAAGAGGTCGCTGGTTCTATTCCCGGTCAGGGCACATGCCCAGGTTGTGGGCCCGATCCCCAGTGGGGGGCATGCAGGAGGCGGCCAGTCAATGTTCTCTCTCATCGATGTTTCTGTCTCTCTCTCCCTCTCCCTTCCTCTCTCTAAAATCAATGAAGAAAAAAAAAAACGGTGTGGAGACTGAAGAGGTCTCCAACCAGGGCTCTACACCTGACTTCTTTTTTAGCACAACTGCTGACAAACACTGTCCCTTAGGGACGCCTGTCCGTCAGTGTGGATTTGGGGGAGCAGTGCTATTTTCATTCTTTGAGAAGTTGCCGGGGCCTCCAGGGTTGCCTTCTGAGAGTCCCTGCTCCCCACCTACACCGCCTGGCGCCGCCTCAGAGAGATGTGACTGATGGCGACCTTCACGTCTCTGTGAAGGGCGCCGAGAAGACAGAGCAGGGCTGGTCCTCCGTGCATTGTTTCTGTCTGTGTCCAGGCAGTTCGAGGGCATGACAGTGGCAGGTTTATCTTGGATTTCCTTGTCTGGCCAGCAGCCTCCATGTCTTTGGGTATCACTCAGATGTCAGTGGGTTGAGGCTGGCGTTGGCTCCTGCATGGCCCCTCTGGAGCCCAGGTGGCACTTGGGGAGAGGGGCGCGGCAGAGGGTCCGGTTCACACTTGTCTGGTCCTGCTCTCCCAGTTGGCGCTTCTGCGGCCTTTCCAGGCTCCTGCCACTTGGAGAGGACACATAGCACGAAGCTCAGACTCGATTCCAGACGGAAGTGGGCTCGAACCCCACCTCTGCCCTTTGTAAGGTTTCTCTGCGCTGCACCCCAAATCCCTTGTGCTCACTCCTCACTGACGCTGTTCACACCCGGGTACACATCCCCCGCTTTTCTGCATCAGTCTGCAAGCTCGGCTGTGTGAGGACCACATCCTCGTCTTCCGTTGGTTCGGAGCACTTCCTGGAGCCAGACTTACCTGGTTCCAGAGCCTGGCTCTGCCACGTCAGGCTGTGTGACCTGGCTAAGTCACGGCACCTCTTGGTCGCCTTGGGTGTCGTGAAGGTCAGGCAAACATGTGGGCCCTCTGGCACCCAGACCGGCACGGATGGGCCACCACCCCGGCTTGGTCTCAGCGCCTCAGTGTCTGCTGACCCCACCGGCACACCCGGACAGTCTGCTGGCTGCATGCCATGGTGGCCCAGGCTGGTGGCCAGTTGGGCAGGCAGCCTGTTGGCTCGAGGAGCCCCTCATTCCATTCTTCAGGGTCTGAAGGGTCGTGCTTGCAGAGGGCAGGCTTTAGCTCGGTAATCTCGTGTTTCAGTCCATCCTGAGAACTGGACGGTAGCCCTTAGAAAATAATTCTTACAAGTTATTTCAAAAGTAATCATAGTTTTTTTTTTTAATGCTCACCGAAGGATATGTTTTTATCGATTTTTAGAGAGAGAGAGAAACATCTATCTGTTGCCTCCTGTACGTGCCCCAACCAGAGATCAAACCCACAACCGAGGTAAGTGCCCTGACTGGGAATTGAACCCACAACCTTTTGGTATATAGGACGAGACAACCAACTGAGCCACTGGCCAGGCCCCAAAGTAATCATAGTTTTTTGTTAAAGGAGGGGGGAAAAATCTCCCACAACCCACCATTTGAATATCCACTGTCCGCGAGGGAGACATCTTCTCAGGTTTTTCCTGCGAACGTGTACTATAGTAACAGCGATTTTCTTTTATGCAGTGATGGAATAGTCTACATTTTATTTCGCACCCATGGGGGAGGGTTTTAGAATTCATGAAGAATATGGGTGTGATGGAATTCTGAAGGGCTCCGGTGCTTTGTGAGAAGGGGGCCAGCTAGAAATAATGGCCGCCTCTGATGCATGGAGACCCGTGGACCAGTGGCGTGGACTTGCAGACGCCCAGTGACGTCTCTGTGTGTGCAGCGAGCACACCCACCTGCAGCTCCGTGGGCCTGGAGAGAGAGGGGGCAAAGGGAAGATAGGATGGTTGCATGATGCTTCTCACAGGCTCTGCGAAGCTGTGCCCTGGGGTGAGTGACATGAGGTGTGTTTTTCCTGCTGCTCCTCTTGGCTCCCAGGAGACCCTCAAGAGTGTGACTGTGGTATGGTGCCCAAGGGCAAGCCAGTTGTCTTTGAGCCGTCTGGCCGAACGCTGGGGAGACCGGGTGTGCTGCTTTCATGAAGGATGGAATGTCTAAAAATGGCACAGCAAATTCATGTTCAGTTAGATCTCCGAAAGCAGTTTTTCTGCACCAGTTTGCCTTTACGTGGTGACTTTATTATTATTATTGCCTTTATTGATTTTAGAGAGAGAGGAAGGGAGAGGGAGAGGGAGAGAGAAACATCGATGAGGGAGAACATCGACTGGCTGCCTCCTGCATGCCCCCCACTGGGGATCGGGCCCACAACCTGGGCATGTGTCCTGACCAGGAATCGAACCGGCGACCTCTTGGTGCATGGGTCGACGCTCTACCACTGAGCCACACCGGCCGGACTACGGGGTGACTTTATTAGACTCACCTCTGGCCTGTATGTAGAATGCACCATTCCCTCCCTCCCAGCTCCCTCCCTCCCTTCTCCCCGGCCACATCGAGCTTATTCTGTGTGCTGAGACTGTGGGATGTAAGCGTGAATCGACACAGGGCCTTTGTCCTCAAAAACTGCCACTGAGTTTCAGAGAGAAATCTGAGCACGGCCTGTCGTCACATATGGTGATGGAGGACATTGATCAAAGGAGGGCGGCTGCTGCCTTAGGGAGCTCAGAGCAGGAGACAGTTCCACCAGCGGACTGTGGGGCCTCGGAGGACTATGGGGTCTCGGAGGACTATGGGGCCTCGGAGGACTATGGGGTCTCGGAGGACTATGGGGTCTCGGAGGGTTATGGGGTCTCAGAGGCGGTGCTGCCCGAGCAGGCCTTCAAGGTGGGGGAGAGTTAAGGTCGGCAGAAAAGAAGGGCGGGAGAGGGCACCCCGTTACGGGGAAAGATAAGGGACCCTGTGGAAGCCTGAAGCTGCAGCCGTTTGCAGAAGTGGGGTTCCTGGGGTGACAGGGAGGCAGAGCCCGCACAGGGGTCCGCTCCTGGGCCCCACAGTGGGTGTTTGTGCTCCTTCGGACCCCCTGGAATATTCCTGGTCTGTTTCACGAGGGGATGTCTCACGGAGGATATTGACTCACGGACATTTCCTTTCAGCCAGGATGGCCTCCATCAGACCAATATTGTTCTCCGGCCTTTTTTTCGGTTTTGTTATCTTGGATAAACAGAGAGAGGCTGATTCATTTTTCTAGAAAAACAGGATGCACTAAAATACTGCAAGTGACAATGAAACAGACATGCTCACGTACAATAATATTTATAAAGGGACGGAACAATCGGGGTGGCAGACACCTCTGCGGTGTGGCTGTTCTCCCGCCGGGCTCACTCGCCTTGAGCCCTCGGCCTGGCTTCTTTGAGTCTCATTCTCCTCAGATATCGAATTGGGGCAACCAACCCAGCAGGCATGCCATGAGGAACAGAGGAATATAAAGTGCCAGGATCACCCGGCCGGTGTGGCTCAGTGGTTGAGCGTCGACCCATGCACCAAGAGGTCACCTGTTCCATTCCCGGGCAGGGCACATGCCCAGGTTGTGGGCCCGATCCCCAGTGGGGGGCATGCAGGAGGCGGCCAGTCGATGTTCTCTCTCATCGATGTTTCTATCTCTCTCTCCCTCTCCCTTCCTCTCTCTAAAATCAATCAAGGAAAATAAAATAAAATAATAAAATAAAATAAAATAAAAAAGTGGTAGGATCAGTAGGCCCTTCAATAAAGGTTAGTATCTTTACACTGGGTATGAAAGATTTATTCACGATAGGCGCAATATAGTCACAGTGATTTTAAGAAACTATGCTTTATGGAACTGTTGAAATACTCCACATAAAAGCAGAGAGACTAGTGTGATAAATCCCCATGTACCCACCATCACCCACTTCCACAGTTCCCAGCACTCTGCCATTCTTGTTCATGGGTCCCGCTCTCTGTTAAAAATATTTTAAAGTTTGCAACGAATAACTGCTAGCTGAATTATTTTAAAACAAACTTCCGGACAGCGTCTATTTCTGCCGAGGTAGTCTGAGAAATCGGCGGGCCAAAGAAACCCTTTTAAAAATGGCCGAAGTCAATAGTTTGAGCCCAATTTTCACAGCTGAGTTTTAGCTGTTTCTGAGTTAAATCAGAAGATGTTTGCAAATATTTGATTCAAGAGTGGCACTTTGAAAGTACAAAGTATTGTTTATTTCATTCGGTGAGTACTTTGCATCATGGTCCACACATCGTCAACCAGCACTTAGGTACACGTGCAAGGTATTTAAAAAAAATAAGATTTCAAACATACCTGATGCTCGGAGAAGTATAATGAACCCCCTGTATCATCACCTCATACCACTCTGACCTCTCCCTTTGCAAGATGTTGTGAGAGGCGTCCAGGGTCAACATGGCCATATCGATTTTTGAAAAAGGTATGGAATCGTACATTTATGTTTTCCTGGATGGAAGGACAGTCATAATCATCGGTGCTGTTGCCTTTGAGAAGTATGTCCGTGAGAGCTTTCAGAAATGATGTCCCAGGTGGGACAAAAGTAAAATAGGACATTTGAAACTAGTTCAAGAAAGACCCCTTCAAAAGCCACGGGAGCCAGAACAAGTTTGGAAGGCAATACGCGAGTGTTAGCGGTGGGTTCTCCGAGTGGGGAGATGGTGGATTTCCCCCTCTTCCTTTTCTTTTTTCCATCTGTTTGTGTTTCTCATTTTTGTTTTTCTGTACTCTGTAATTTTCCCACTGTGAGTCTAGATTATTTGGTTGTTGGAAAAGTCATAAAAACAAAAGAAGTCATGCCGGCAGTAGAAATGGGCTATACCGTGGTGTGGACTACGTCAAGGGAATGCAGATACTTTTTCTTGACTGCCAAGTTTTTACCCTAGCCTTGCTGCTTCTCCCAGCCCTGTGCTTGGTCCCTGGCTCCCCCTCTGTCTCCTCATTACTGATGGGGAGTGACGCTCACCTTCCTGACATGCCATCTTACTAGGCCAGGGGGAGGACAGCTGACCACACTTCGTAGGCCTGTCCCCAAATCTGTGTTTGATTCTGTTCTGCCTTCTTCCTTTCCTGATCTGTCTGAGACTCGCTTCAAGAGATGGTCTTGGGAAAGGCCAGGAGGTGGTGGATGCTGGGAGGCCGGACATGAGCAGAGCGACTGGGACACGGACCTCGGAGCAGGGGCAGCCCCTCCTCCAACCCTGACAGCGTTCACAGTGTCTCTGCTCCTCTGCCAGCCTCCCCACCTCTACTTCCGAAGAAGAAGGATCACAGACTCCAGAATGGGTTTCGGACCTGCTTTGGAACCGTCGTCTGTTCTGGAGTTAACTAGAATGGAAGCAGTTCAGAGGCCTCTGGACAGACTTGGGTAATGCAGGCCGTTCGAGGAGCTCAGCGTTAAACACTGCAGGAAGAGAAGCTTGAAGGGTCCGTGGAGGTGCATGGGCGTGGAGAGGCGGGGGAAGTGACAACTTCCATGGTCAGAGGAAGCGTTTATACCAAGTCGGTGACTGGAAGCTCTGACCTCCGGAGGGACAGGTGGTGAGGGGAGCTGGTGTCTTCCTGCTCGCGTACTCATCACCCCGAGTATCCTGCTGGAGGGACTCAGCGCCGCTGCCTCGTGATCCTCTGCCTAGGAGATGCGTGGCGTCCCGAGGTGTGAGCTTCTGTTCACGGCACCTCCCTGGAACGCAGATGTAACCTCGTGAGCAGGCAGCCGGGCTGTCTAAGGGACTCATTCAAACCCCGATCATTGTATTTGCCAGAACAGAGGGACAGGGGAATTGATGACCCACCATGCCTTTCTTTTGAGGACCCTGAATTTTCCAGTGCAGAATGAAGATGATCCAAGTGCCAAGGTTTGTGCGGGTGGGCGGGCTGTTTCCGTCTGTCACGGAGTCACGCCAATCCGCGTGAACACTGTCCGTTGTAACAAAACAGTGCGTAGTGACTGGAGCTCACCGAAGCCCAGAGGGACTCACCTCGAATTCTTGCTCTTCCGTCTGGTTTTGAGTGACACCAAGCTTTAACCAGTGCCGCTACCAGGCCACAGTGTAGGTTTGGCAAGGATGTGTCCCCAAAAAAGCATTGCTGTTTGATTATTTGTTTGTTTGTTTTAATTTTTTTCTTTATTGATTTTAGAGAGGAAGGGAGGGAGAGAGAGATAGAAACATCAATGAGAGAGAACATCGATTGGCTGCCTCCTGCATGCCCCCCACTGGGGATCGGGCCCACAACCTGGGCATGTGCCCTGACCAGGAATCGAACCAGCGACCTCTTGGTGCATGGGTCGATGCTCAACCACTGAGCCTCACCGGCCGGGCTTGGTGTTTTGTTTATTGGAATTTCTAGTCTCAAATGCAGCCCATGTGGCAGCCCCTTCGAGATGAGTGTCTTCCTAACGTCAGTCATGGGATGGAGCAGAGAATCCACGGTCTCTTGGCCCCAGCTCCATATGGGACACGAGGTTAGTCTCTGAGTTTATTCCTTGGCCAAGTGGCAGTAAGTCTGTCTGCCTTGATTGAGGGGTAAATGCAAGTCTAGGCAATAATGTAAAAAAGTGTTCTTGAGATTAAAATCACATGCCAATTGAACATAGTAATCAATCGGTGAACAAAGATTTTTTTTGAACTCCTGTATTGCACCCTGGCTTTTGCTAAGTCCAATCAGGTTTGCCATACGTGTCAAGGAAGACAAGAAGAAAGGGAGTGACCTTGACAGTAAGTGAGCAGACACGGGGACACTGTTATTCACCGGTAAACTTGATGGTCTAGGGAAGTACTATTGGCCGTGTTGCCAGTCTCCCTCCTCGGATTCTGCACCCCATTCAGATCCGGTGTGTTCATTCTCAGACTTGTCTCCTCTTGGCCATTCTGCCCCTCACAATATTCTTTTCCCATTCCGGCCTTTTGAAACTGTGTATTTTTCAAGGCTCAGACTGAATGCCAGCTCTTTTATGTGGTCTCTTCTGATTACCCCAGCTGGATGTGATCTCCCCGGCATGTTCAGGGGTTGGCAGACCTTTCCTGAAAAGGGCCAGATAATAAATATTTCGGCTTCGCGGGCTACGTGGTCTCTGTCGCATGTACTCAGCTCTGCGTCAAAGCAGCCCTGGACAACACACAGATGAGTGGGTGTGACCATGTGCCAATAAAACTTTATCCGCAGAAGCAAGCTGGATTTGGCCTGCAGGCTGTAGTTAGTCAACTGTGTAGCTCTGTTGGTTCTGTGCACATTTTATTTACCTGCTGGATAGTAGTTTTCTTAAGGGCAGAGTCTAGGCCTTTTTGCTCTTTGTAATCCCCTGTTGTCTAGGTAGGAGGGTGTCCACTGGATGTTTGGCAAATGAGTGAGCAGTGGCCCAGGGGTGGCTGCTATCGGAAGCTGGCAACCTCAGGGTCTTCCAGCCATGTGGTGTCCTGTCCCCTCACCTGGCCCCTCTGGAAAAGGAGAGGAGAGGCCCCCTCAGCTTTGGGACCATCTCTCGTCTCTGTTTTTCTCAGCCAGCCTTCCACTATGAGCAACTGCTATTTACAACTCAAGGAATTCTTTATTTACACAGCGTTGGAGACTGTTCACTCGTGTTGAACTAACATTAGGTTTCTCTGACTGTGCTGCGAAAACGAGGAAGAGTGTCCATTTGTACCTTCAGAAGCATGACGGTGGGGGGTTGTGATGTACGTGCGCATGGACACCCTTAAAGCTACTTTCCAAGGCCCGGGGAACGGGGCCTTCCTGTTTTACGCATCACAAGGCAGTGATTTGGGAGCGGAAAGTGAAATGAAACAAAAGTCAAACAAAAAACTTGATTCCACCGTAATAATCATTCTGCAACACTGAGTAGGTATGAATTTGGAACTTGGTTTTCGCTTGGAAACCTGCAAGTCGAACATTTAAGCATAGGCATTATAATGTTCAGTTTTTAGAAGATGCCTAATCTATTAGAACCATTTTCACACTTAGATATTAGAAGAATAGTATCTCCAAGTAAGAGAAAAAATGCTTTTCAGTTCCAGATAAGAACCGCCCCCCCCCCGGGGGGGGGGTGTAAATTCAGTTTTGCTAATGCAGCTGGTTGTTTTTGGTTCCTGGCCTGAGCCCTTCGCTGTCCAAGTGAACCTTGGTGCCCCGAATTCGGTTGGGGAGAGTGAGGTATTGCTTTTCATTTCGCTGGAAGTGAGGCAGAGGAGGACCTTGGAAAAGGAAGGTTATTATTTCCTTTGTGGAAACTTTTATCTTTGTTTTCTAAGTGACTGGTGAAAACAATAGTTTGCTGTGGAGTTTCAATAATCAAAGAAGAGGAAATAGCATGTGAGTGACTGCAGCCGGTTGGCAGGAACTAGGCTGGCTCCTTGGAAGGTGAAGTTTACCGAGTCCCATCCACCTTCTCCCGGCACAGGGTGTAACAAGCACTGTTACGCTTTTAATTTGTTTCACTTGTTTAGAAATGGAAGCACCGCTCTCAGCTTGCTGACTGTACAAAAGCAGGTGGTAGGTGGCTTCGGGCTGCAGGCCGTCGTTTGCTGACTTCTGCCCATCCTGGTGCCCAGCAAGGTGATTTCTCGAAGTCGGGGGAGGGTGTCGTGGTGAACACGTGGCATATCTGGTACTTTTCAGTTTACCTTTGAGTCTGATTAGGACTGATTCATGCAGACTTGGGAAGAACATCCCTGGTGGCGTGTGGATGACTGCAGGAGTCCTCGCCCCACGAATACAAGGTTCAGCGGCACTTGGTAGCTCATGTGGTGTATGATGGGGTTGGACTAGATGACTTTTTTTTTTTAATGTCCCTATTTTTTTCCCCCCTTTATTGATTTTAGAGAGAGAGGAAGAGGGAGACAGAGAGAGAAACATTGATGAGAGAGAACATCGATTGGCCGCCTCCTGCATGCCCCCCACTGGGGATCGGGCCCACAACCTGGGCATGTGTCCTGATTGGGAATCGAACCGGCGACCTTTTGGTGCATGGGTCGACGCTCAGCCACACCAGCCAGACTGGACCAGATAACTTTTAAGGCTTCATGTAGATTTTAACATTTTAGGCCCTATAGCGCTTGTACGTGTGCTGATGAGCATTCTTGCAATTTACCGTCTTAAAAATTATTTAGATACTTGTTGAAAAACAAATAGGTTCTATCTGTCCAGGGCTTGGTGGCAGCGGTGGCTGTATGCATGGGGGTGGGTGGTGGGGTAGTCAGAACACAAAAACATACATTTTCGTATTCTAAATGAAAATTTTTCTATATTGTGAAAAAAGAGAAAAATAGCCTTTCTTGGAGTTATAAAAACAATAGAATGGGTAATTATACATTTAAAATATATTCCTAAAAATAATAAATTATATGAAATTGAGAAAAGTTTTGAAAGAATCAGATCTCGCCTGGTTGAGTGTTGACCCATGCACCAAGAGGTCGCCGATTCGATTCCTGGTCAGGTCACATGCCCAGGTTGTGGGCCAATCCCCAGTGGGGGGCATGCAGGAGGCGGCCAATCAGTGTTCTCTCTCATCAATGTTTCTATCTCTCTATCCCTTCCCCTTCCTCCCTCTCTAAAATCAATAAAGGAAAAAAAAAAAAAGAATCAGATCTTAATATCTGCACTGTTGCTGTAGTTCCTCGTTTATTCATTCATGCAACACGTGTTTCTTGAGCACCTACCATGTGCCAGGCACTGATCTTGGCATTGAGGACCAAATTGTCTTTATAAAGCTCATTTTTAAAACGTCATTTTAATTTTAAATATAAAGCTTATCGTCTCATGGGAATCGTTTGGTGAAGATGGTGGGTGGGTCGTTTTTGTACTTTTCACTAGAGGTCTGCTTGCTCACTACTTGTTTTCATATTGTTTTGTTTCGCTTATCTCTTGGCAAATCTCTGAGTAATGTTTTCGAGTGGTCAGAGGAAACTACCGTCAGCCACACAGGTCTTTGTTGACGGTCCCAGTCTCCTAAGGTTGTTAATCATTGAACATAATTCTGATTCCTCACTGACAGAGAATGAATTCACTCTATTTAGTTACACTAGCTACTTTGAAAAGTACTTTTGTCAACAGAAAACTTTAGGCAAGGCCAATCAAGTAGGTCCTTTAGAAAATCACTATGTCCAGTTCTCAAAGCAACTTAAGTTACCCACTCTATCAGCCTTCTAAGCAACGACAGTGGATTTAGATGTGTGTTACACAATACTGTTTACAGAATATTCCACATGCATTGATTCAGCGAATACTAAGAAAAATTATGGGCAAAATAAAAGCAACTTCGTACCCATTCAAGCTGTCTCACGACTTTACCTTGAAGTCACAAATTTCGTTTATTTACGAGAGGGTAATGTTCTTGGACTTGACAACTAGAAAAAATACCATTACAATCATATAACAATAACAGTAATAGCCCGGTAGCGAAAGCTGTCTTTCCTCCCCGCCCCCTCAGACCACTCCCCACTCTGCTCTACTCAGTTTTTCTGATCAAATAAAGTCAAACCTGGCCTCGGAACTCTCACACGCTCATTTGCTGCTTTGGGGGATTCCCTTAATTTCCGATGTCTCACCTTGAAAGGTCGGCCTCCTCTTCACGGAAGCATCCCCTGACCTCGCTGGGGATCGGAGGTTCCCCTCCTAGCAGGCCCTGTGGCATCCTCGTTTCTTCGTAACGACTGTAATGAGTCGTTGACGTCATTATCTGACAGTCGGCCAGATGGACGTAGAGTCTGTGTTGCCTGTCACTGGACCCCAGCACTCAGTATAAGGGGCTGTATGAGGAGGGGGGATGCCAGGCCAAGATCTTGTCACCCCAGATGCCCCCTCCTGGGCACGTCAGTCAGAGAATCATCAGGATCAGCAGCTGCTCATGTGACTCAGGGAGACAGCTTGGTGTTTCCTCATCCCGGGTTCGGTGTGTCTTCCGTGGATCGCAACCTTTCACGGCCTAAATATTTACTTATAATGTGAGCTGGCTAGACGTGTTCGCATACTCTTTGAGGACATGTTGGAACTTTTCAGGAAATTTAGTGGCACAAGAGTGCATAGGGCCAGAATATTTGGAACCCAGATCTCCTTGGAAAAATCGGGGCATAGGATAGACCCCTCTTTGTCTTTAAAGGTGGGTGGGATGGGAAGATACATACGCGTGAAATAAGTAGTCTGCAAGCAACGACAGTGTTTGTCTGTCTGTCTGGTGTTTCCCCCGGTATCTCATTGATGTTGTCTGGCCTGCTGAGTGCAGGGGTGGAGTTCGGAACAGGAATTGGTGGTGAGAAAGCAGCTCTGTGGGGGGCTGGGCTCGAGGGGGGCTGTAAGGCATGGAAGATTTCGGTAACTAGGGAAGAGTTTCCAGCCACCGGGTGCTGGAAGTGCCCCGTCTACACCTCCACCTTCAACCTGTCCTTTGAGACCAGACCCTCATATCCATCGGGGCTTCAGACACATCCGCTTCTGGGACCCACAGTCACCTCCGAATGAATTCACCCTCTCACCCCCAGACGTGCTTCTCCGCCATTGTTTTGGAACTGGTCGATGTTGCCCAAGCTGGCACCTCACCCATCATTTCTCCCGCACTCACCACATTCAGTCTTTCTCCGGGTTCTCCCAGCCCCACCTCCAGAATCCCCACAGAACCCCCTTCTCCTCGCTGCCTTGTCTAGGTCACCATTCGCTCTTGCTTGGGCTCCGGCAATAGTCTCCTAAGTGCTCTTCCTCCTTGCAGATGGCCTTACCCCTATCGTGTCACCTGCTTTAAAGCTCCTCATGAAGGTCGAATGCTTCACTGAGCTTCCAAGGCCCTGGTGACCCCTGCCAGCCCCAGCCGCGTCACACTTCCTGCAGGTCCTCCCGCGCATTGTATTCTCTCCAGCCTCTGGGCCTTCACGGTGCCATTCCCTCTGCCCGAATTACCCGCCTCATCAGCTGGCCATCCTTCCCTCCTCCAGTGCACAGGCCTGAAAACCGTTCTGTGAACCTCAGTGCCCTGAAATCCAGGAAATAAGGTGGCGATAAACCTCAGCAAATCAAGCCTTCATTGACATGTCCCCCCTGTGCTTGGTGGGTGAGAAGGCGGCACTTACGGCTTCAGGGTCCTTGTGGGCCTTTCTCTGCCTGGTTTCTCCTGGGACCTGTCCCCGCACCTGCCTTCTGATCTGTCCGTGTGTCCCATCTGGGAAACATGGGGAGGGTCTGATGGAGTGAGCAATGCTGCAGCAGGAAGGACAGCCCAGGGAGGGCCAGGAGCCTTGGGTTGCCTGACCCCCACCCCCAACACGCACACACATATGCACACACACGCACACACACACGCACACACACTGAGCAGCTGGTCAGCATGTGAGCTGGGAAGAATGGGGCTGTGCTGGGCCCTGGGGATTAAGGCAGCCCTCGTAGTAACAACTGTGACACAGGGAGCACCTGGCCCTCCTGGAAGTCCCGGGGCTCTTTCTTTGACCTCATTCCTCCCCTTCCTGGATTTTCTGAATTGTAGCTAAAAGGGAGAGATAACCCTAGGAGTAAACCAGGCTGCTGGCTTTGATTTCCTGAGACTGACTTCTTTTTAGCTGAGGAGCTTCCCTGAATGATGAGTAGAAACGGAAGCCATCTCTGGTGCCCTGGCAGATTGTGGCAGATCCCTTCCCAGGGCGCCCTGGGACTGGCAGTCTGTGCGCTGTGATAAGGGGCCCACCCCGGGGAGCTGGGTCAGCCATTGACCGGCAGCATGATTTTAGGCAAATTGTTTCAATCCCGTTTCTTCACCCCTAAAGTTGGGATCATACTTATCTTCCAGGGTTAGAACACGAAATAAATATTAGGAGAATCAGAAGCAAAAAAGCTTTGCACATGATGAAAATGTGAAAATACTTTGCATATGCTACTTATTTATATTATCGCTACTACCAGTAGGAATATTATTCTTACAGAGTTTTAAAATGTTCTGCCTAGTGAATATATTTCATACATTCAGTCTTTTAATTTTCTCTATGTATCCTGAATGCAGCCTGAAACCCTGGGATGTGGGGACTGTGCCTCTCGCTGAGATCTGGGCTGCTTTCCACGCCGATTTCTGCGTGACATTTACAGGGTGCCAGCCGAGCATTTTACCGTGGCCGCATTTTTTCTCATTGACCACCTCTCATAATCCAATCATTATTGGGAGAAAATGTCAGTTGATTTTTTTGCATCGCTAAGACCATGAACAAAGAAAACTGTGTAACCTAAAACTTTCTGTAGGGGACAGAGAAGTCGAGTCGCCCTCGTGATGTCATCACTGGGCAGTGCACAGCTTTGGGGCGGCCGGATGCGCTCCCACTTCAGTTAACCAGAGGAGTTGGGGGAGGGGGGCTGGGGAGAGCAATTAGAGGACAGAAGAAAATAACTCCCCAATTCAATTATTAGGATTATTGTGAAGGAGCTGTCTTGTGAATGGTTTTGAAGCCAGAGAAGTCCTGAAGCGGTATTTTTATGTGACCCTTTTCCTTTGCGTGAGGTTTCCAAGCCAAGAGTTCTTCATAACTCTTCATTAAGACGTCAGCATTCCTGGTGCGGCCTGTCTTCCTTTGCGTTCCCATGTGCAGGGATTAACAAAGGACCCTTTATGCTTCCACCCAGCTTGGTTTCAGTCATGAACTCCATTTTCCTTTTATTATTTCATAGAATCTGGTTACTTGACTGGACTTAATAAATCATTTCTTGAGGACTTGGTGGGAAGCCAGAGAATGGAGAGGGCAGTGGGGGAGCCCAGGGCGAGGGGGGACAGAGAGGGGCAGGTCACCAGGGACACTGCTTCTCCAAGTCAGAAGAACCAGATTATTACCTCCGAGTTTCTTCCCTTCAGATTTTAAAAATTGTTGGCCAAGAGTTAATACATTTTGCAGTTTGGAAATAGATTTCTGCAGTGGAAGCATGGAACTGGACGAAATCTGGTTACTATTGTTGTTATTATCAATTAGGCTTTTCTCGTAAACTGTTTGAGCATCAGCAGGGTCAAGTCAAACAGTGATGAGGGTACGAGCTGCAAGGGCCCTGCGACCCTTTGGAAGCTGTGCTGTGGTGATGATCAGCCACGGGGGTGATTCCTGTTCAGATCTCGTGCTTTATACCTTTGGAGTCTGTGAGATCGGGTTGGGATGTGTCCAAGCATTGAGGAGCCTGCGTCTGCCCGGGTTTCAGAGCCGCTCGGGGCGCGGAGTGACCGGGAGGGAGGATCACTGCGACGGAAAACCTCCCCCCATCTCAGGCTGCTGTCACTCACATCCTCTGCTCATAAACCAACCCAGGCCCGCGGCTCGCTCCTAAGCAGTTGTTAGCAAAAGTACATGCGGACGCTCGTTTGAGAATAGACAAGGTTTTTAAAGATTCTGTTCCACCGTGACGGTGGGAATGGGAAACTCTAACTGAACTTTGCCTCGTGTTTTCCTAACATTCCTTCTGAAACCCTCCCAGATGCGTTTTTCTCCCGTGGGCGAGTTTAAAATGTTTTCCCCTCATTTTCCCACCAGCGGTGTTTGAGTGCCTGTAAAATGCGTATTGATCGTCCTCGTGGGGCCTGGGTGTGGTTATCGGTGGTGAATGCGAAGATGAGATGTGGTCCAGGCTCAGGAGTTTAAAACCTGGTGGGACTGAGACCTGCCGCAGCCGTGCGGGTGAGTCTCTGGATAAACGGGAATGCAGTGTAAGGCACGCCACGGCTCACATCTTGCTGACGTGGAATTCTCTCCGTGTCGAGGCGCCCACTCCACACCGTATCAGTCAGTCTGTGGCTGCTTACTTGCTACGGCGCTGCCTTCAGGACTGTTTGCTGAGTGTTACAAACATGCACATTTTATTTCTCAAGTAGACCAGGGGATCCTTAAGAGGTACGCAAAGGACAGTATCTTGTACATTTCTGTTTTGTATACTAAGCCATGCTGAGCTGTTAACAGTGACATCCATTATAGGGCAAAGTACTGGAAGTTGCATTGGTTTGGGGGTATTTGGGCTGGTTATGAACTAGAGAAGTGTTCGATGGTAACCATGGGGAAGTTTTTGGGGGAGGATTGACCTTCTGGTTTCAAGTAAAGGAGCAAGAGCTATGCCTGGCCGTTTTGGGGTTACTTCTTTTGAAATATGACCCACCCCTTAAAATTTATAGATGTTTGAGTTCAGAAATGTCGGTTCATTAGAACCTGAGCGTGGCTCTGTGTTCTATTGAGATAATGTTATTAAAAAAAAAATTAAGACATTATTTATTTTTCTCTCACATCTGTGATTTTGACAGAGGTTGGTGGGGCAGCCCACTCCCCCAGCTAGCAGGTGGGGGTTGGCGACGGCTCCGTGCATCCCTTTCTCTCCTCGGGGGCTTCTCTGTGGACGGCTTGAGCACGGTGGCTGGGTTCCAGGCATGAGCCTTCCAGGAGACAGGAGGTGGAAAATGTGAGTTTGTTAAGACTTGAGCCCAGAAACTGGCATCATATTCTAAGGTCAAGCAGTTGATAATGTGAATTTTAAACAGGCAATTATATGTGAACTTCATTTAATGCTTCAAATGGGCATGCCCCTCCCCCTCGACGGTGGCTCCTTGGAAGGTGGTCTTACTCCTATGAAGTCCATGAGGAACAGTTAATGCTTATTACGAGGCCTGTTTGAGGAGTCCCCTTCAGCTGAACGGAGTGTCAGGGACAGAGGACTGGATCCCAGCTTAAGCGTCTTAGCGGGATGAGGAGGACACACTTGTGTTAGGATCGGGGTGAGGGAGTTGACAGGCTGCTTCTCCTTTTTGGCTCTGTGACTTTATTAGCTGAGCTATTGTTACATACAATGTATGTAAGCATTGTTACATAGTGCTTACAATGTATCAGACGCTTTATAGCTATGATCTCAGTTATATTCCCGTAAGAGACTGTTACTGGGGAGAGAGATATGTCTCTCTCACATCGATGTTTCTCTCCCTCTTTGTCTCCCCTGTCGCTCCCTCCCTTTCACTCATCCTAAAAATCAATGGAAAACATATCCTCAGTGAGGATTAACAACAACAACAAAAAAAGACTGTTTCTGGTAGAATCTTAAGGTACCGCTGCTATGGATTCTTCGTCATGACATTACTTTTCGCAGAGATCGTTACTGATAATCCCTTGCCTTGTCTTATTACTCTGTGTAATAAATACATTGCTGCTAACAAAGGTAAGTCCAAAGACATTTTGAAGTTCTTACTCGTTTTTAATGTTTTTGAGCACATCCTTAAATCCTTCCTCATATTATCATTGTTTCTCTTAACACTAGCATAGACATTATCTTAGCATATTTTACTTTTAAGCAAAAAAAAAATAAAAAAAAATTCTGATTTAATGAGAATCCAGGTATTTGAGTTTGGGACGGTACCACCCGTCCGAGTTGGCCGGGTCTTCCCTTGATTAAGCCTTCTTTCTGCTCAACACCTTCTAATAGTGTGTTGAATAGCACGAGGGCCAGGGCAGGACTGCCCCCCGTTTCAGACGAGGTCAGCTGGCAGCCAGCGTGCAGTTTCTCCGTTTTGCCAAGGTTTTGCTTGGGCAGAGACTCCTCCCTTAACCGAAGCCTGCTTTCCATCTGTTTTTGATGGCACTGGAGCGCATTTCCCAGCCGTGCACAAACAGCGCCTGTCTGGGGGCACTTCCTGGACACAGCCCGACAGCCGTTACCGGCCAGCGTTTTTTGAACTTCAGTGATTAACCTGGTTATTTGTTCTGCGCTTTCTGCCACGGGAACCAGTAAGCTTATCTTCCTGAATTTAGCAAAGGGTCCAAGAATAATCCATTTGCTAATTAGACCCTTTGTTTCCCCCAGCATAGATACTTGATGAATCGAATCTTCCAACATCCAGCTATTAATCTACAAGTCAGTACTACGCAGAGTGCTGCTAATTTCTTTTTATTCTTTTATTTATTTTTCCTTTATTGATGTTAGAGGCAGAGGAAGGGAGAGGGAGAGAGAGATGGAAACACCGATGAGAGAGAACATCGACTGGCTGCCCCCCACCTGGGCACGTGCCCGGACCGGGAATCGAACCGGCGACCTCTTGGTGCACGGGTTGACGCTCAGCCACTGCGCCACAGCGGCCGGGCGTAATTTCTGTGGTAGCAGAAGGTTCCTGTGGCAGCCCTTGGTCTTTGTAGTTTTAGAATCCTTACCGTATAGACAGACACAATCCAAATACGGCAGGAGCAGAACATCAGTGGCCTGTGATTAATAATTGGTTGGCGAGCCCTGGCCAGTTTGGCTCCGCAGTAGAGCATCAGCCCCTGGACCAAAGAGTCTCGGGTTCGATTCTGATCAACGGCACGTGCCTCGTCCGTGGCCCTGGTCAGGGTCATGCCAGAGGCAACCAATCGATGTGTCCCTCTCATGTCGATGTTCCTCTCTCTCTCTCTCTCTCTCTCTCTCTCTCTCCCACTCTGCCTGAAAATAAAAATGGAAGAAAGTATCCTCGGGTGAGGATTTAAAAAAAAATTGGTTAGTGAATTAAAGATAGTTTTATAGTGCAAATATCATTAATATGCTGCTATACACAAGTAATTTTATCAATCCATATGTGATGAGGCACCCTCAACAATAAGGCAATCATTTTTTTTTTTTTACTCTATAAAAGTAAGCAAAAAACAAAACTCGTTGCTGTGCTTCTGAAAAGCTGTTATCAAAAGAACTTGGTTGATTGTGCTACCCTTCCAGAGGGGAACAGAGCCCCCGGTAGTGGCAGACTGGGAGGTCCAGTGGGCAGCACCACGCCACTCGTGCCCAGTCTCATCCTCTCTCCTGCGGTGGGTGAGAGGTCTGAGAGACGCGTGTGATTGTAGTGCGTCCTGCTGTCACTTCGGAGTGTGCACAGTGAGGACGACACACTGACAAGGAAGTCAGATTAGGTGGTCCCCAAGGCTTTCCCCTGTCTTGGCATCCTCATTGTGACGGGAATGATGCATGCGTTTTTGTCTTCTAGGAATAAGCGCTTTGATTATAATGCACATGAAAGAAAAAAAGGTGCTCTGATTTAAAGTTGTATTTGAAGCCCTGGCCGGATAGCTCAGTTGCTTGGAACATTTTCCCGATGCACCAAGGTTGCGGGTTTGATCCCCTGTCTGGGCATATACGGGAAGCAACCAATGAGTTCATAAATAGGTGGAACCACAAATCGAGGTTTCTCTCTTTCTCCCCCTCTCTTCCTCTCTCTCCCTCTCCCTCCCTCTCTCTCCCTCTCTTCCCTCACTTCCTCTTTCTCTCTCTAAAAATCAATAAAAAAATTAAGAAGTTGTATTTGATTACAGCTTTTGAGAAGTACAGCCTTTCTCATAAGTGATGAATGTTTACATGTTGCTGGATATTATTAATAAAACCATTTATGCCCTGGCCAGTTTGGCTCAGTGGTTAGAGCGTCGGCCCGAGGACCAATGAGTCGTGTGTTTAATTCTGGTCAAGGGCATGTACCTTGGTTGCGGTTCATCCCCAGCCCTGGTTGGGTCCTCTGGGAGGCAACCGGTCAATGTGGCTCTATCACATCGATGTTTCTCTCTCTCTCTCTCTCTCTCTCTCTCTCTCCCCCCCTCCCTCTCACTCTGTCTGATGATAAATGGAAAAATATCCTCAGGTGCAGAATAAAAATAAATAAACAAACAAACAAACAAATAAATAAATAAAACCATTTATTCGCCCTGGCCTGTTTGGCTCAGTAGTTAGAGCGTCCGCCTGTGGACCGAAAGGTCTTGGGTTCAATTCCCAGTCAAGGGCACATACCTGGGTTGCAGGTTCCATCCTGGCCCCAGGTGGGGTTGTGTGGGAGGCAACCAATCCATGTGTTTCTCTCACATTGATGCTTCTCTCTCCCTCCCTCCTTCCCTTCCACTCTATCTAAAAATCAATGGAAAGATATCCTCAGGTGAGAATTAACCAAAAACAAACAAAGAAAAAACCCCAACACATTTATTCAGTGGCGGGAACCTGCCCTGGAGACAGCTGCAAATCCAGTCTTCTCAGCAGCCTGCCTGGGGGCTTGATGTAATGCAAGGGACACAGGAGTTTGTTGGGAAAAGTTCCTTACATGCTGTGCTGGATGCAGGGTGCTTTGTGGTCACTGTAATCCATGACCAGACCCCCGGCGGAGATATTTGGGATGTGTTCCGGTGGGTGTTAAAGAATCCTGGTATTTTAATTATCAGTATATTCGCGTAGTCACACAAAGCCTGATGAGAATGGGGCGGCTGGTTTATACTTGGACCACCTTTGCAGGGCTCTTTTCTTGAAAATGGTAATGGTGTGGTCCACACTTAGAAGGGTTACTGTTAATCCTGATGGAGCCCGGCCGGTGTGGCTCAGTGGTTGAGCGTCGGCCTGTGTACCAAGAGGTCGCTGGTTCGATTCCCAGTCAGGGCACATGCCCAGGTTGTGGGCCCGATCCCCAGTGGGGGGCATGCAGGAGGCGACCAATCGATGTTCTCTCTCATTGATGTTTCTATCTCTCCCTCTCCCTCTCCTTTCCTCTCTCTCTCTCGGAAAAAAAAATCCTTACGGAAAAATCTGTTTCAGTGTTTTTCTCACAAGAGCTCAAAGGTTAAGTATAAAAATGCCATGACTTCTGGCTTTGACACTCATAAGTGTCACTAAAATGTCCAACATTTATCAACATTTTACTCATTTTTGCTTCCTCTAATTAAAAAACAACAACATCATTTCCATAAGGAAGCCATCTTGTATGTACGACGCTCCAGGGACCACAGAGGCAGAGCGACACCAAGCCTGTCTCCTCCCAACCCCTCGCCAGAGCTGGGACCGACCACCGCAGGTCACGCCCGGCAAACATTCCACCTGTATTCATTTTGCTAAAAATAAGGCTGCAGGCTGTTTCCCCGTCCCCTCCGGCAGTTGTCCCCTTTCAGGCGAGTTCCCTGTCCTGGAAGAGGGCCAGAAGGAAGCCCGCCAGTGGGAAGGCGCAACAGACATTCATCTACATGCACACTTTGTTTATTATTTATTTATTTATTTATTTTTCAATTTTTTATTTAATTTTATTTTTCTAGGCATTTTCTTTTCATTAAAAAAAATTGTTTTTTCTTTATTGATTTGAGAGAGAGAGGAAGGGAGAGGGAGAGAGAGATAGAAACATCGATGAGAGAGAACATCGATTGGCTGCCTCCTGCATGCCCCCCACTGGGGATCGGGCCCACAACCTGGGCATGTGCCCTGACCGGGAATCGAACCTGCGACCTCTCGGTAGGTGGGTCGACGCTCACCCACTGAGCCACACCGGCTGGGCTGAGTCACATTCTTTAGCCACAGAGGAGTGCTTTCCCCTTTCTCCCCTGCCCTCCCTGTCTTTTAAAATCTCATCAACCTTCCATCTGTGATTGGACCTGATCGTGCTACTTTCGAGTAGTCAGCTGGCCCAGGACAGCCAGTGGGGGAGCAGAGCCGGTCACCCCTGTGGACGGCGCTGAGAACAAGCGGGAGACCCGCACAGGGAGCAGAGCACAGGGGCGGGGAATCCACCCACCTGCTGTGTTTAGAAAGTGGTGTCTTTTGTTCTGTACCAAGCCCACGGGGGCATTCTTGGACTTGGCTGAGCTTAATTCTTCATAATATTTATTTTCTTTTAATTTTGGATTCAGATTCTTAAGATGCTAAGTCAATTATTTTTCTTCCAAGGGACACTAACAAGAAGATTCAGGAAAATCTCAGGAGTGCCTGGCATGGGTGCCAAGGAGACAGACCTAGGTCCAAATTCCTACACGATTTATGAGCTATGGGTCTGTAAGCAAGTCTCTTTAACTTTTTAAATCTCAGTTTTCTCATTCATAAAATGGGGATAATGCTTTCTCTTTTCGGGATTACGGTATTAAATGAGATAACGATTCAAGCAAAATTCTTGAGATTCTATGGGAGACCAGCAGCTGGGTGGTACCTGGTACCCAGCTGCTTCAAGACGGTGATCTCAGGTGTGTTCTTGGCTTTGGCGTCGTGCTGTGATTTTTGCATTGTTCGCTTCTAATCTGCCCGGCCACTGAGAAATCGAGATGCTGTGAAGCATCTGTTGGGGGAGAATGTGCTTCATGGCTTCTCTGGTCCCCTGTAGGCACTGTCACATGCTCAGGAACCATCGCTGCCTACCTGTGGTGGCCTCTAATAGCAGCCTGATGCTGAGTATTTTCAGATGGACAGCTACAGAAAAATCTGCGTCTACAGTAACATTGATAAGGGGGCAGCTTATTTTTTTAGGAAAAAGAATCACTCGCTTTTCAAAGAGATTGGCGACAAAATTGTTTTTCAAAGAGAGCTCTCTGTGCGCATTTACAGGGTGACGAAAACAAGCCAAATGAGGGATTTCAGCGTCAGCTTTCAGCGGCGCACAGGGAAATGCGCTTGTGTCCGATGCTGGGCTCCTTTCTTTCCTCTCAAGCGTTTGTAGGGCCGACCGCAACTGTTCCCATCATCTGCTTCCTATTTCATATTTTAACTTACTTCCGGAGGCGGATGCCGAGGCTCACGAGTGCATCTTCGAATGCTGTTTGCGTCTTGCTCCGGCCGTCGTCGTGCTCCTTGGGGCAGGGAGGATTTTAGGAAGTGGCGTGAGCAGTCGCTGCTGAAGAGGGAACGCCACCGAGTCTTTCTGATCCTCTCTTTCCTCACCAGTAAACGAGTCCTATTGGCATTGCTTACCCAACGGGGTTATCGTGAAGCCCAATAATTATAATAACAAACATTTAGGAACAGTTATTGTGTACCAGGCACTACGCTAAGAGCTTTCTAGGCCTTAGGAACTAATTTCACGATAACTTTATGGGCTGGATACTTTTGTCCTAATAATAATAACAGTAGCTAACGCTTACTGATGGCTTTCTACCTGCCAGCTCGCCAGGGTCTTTGTAGGCGCCAGGTGTTGGTGGAGAACTGAGGCACACAGAGATTCGCTGACCTGCTCAAGGTTATACAAGAAGAAGTGCAGGAGCTGGGAGTGGAGGGTTGGAACACAGTCTGGCTCCAGACCTCTTTTTTTTAACGTTAAATTTCCCCCCCAATTTTATTGAGATATAATTGACATTTAACATTGTTTAAGTTTGTGTACAACGTAACGATTTGCTATATGTATATATTGATATCTGTTACTTTATATAGTTAATTCTTTTCAAAAATTTTTCTTCTTTATTGATTTTTAGAGAGGGAGGAAGGGAGAGGGAGAGAGAGATAGAAACATCGATGAGAGAGAACATCGATTGGCTGCCTCCTGCATGCCCCCCACTGGGGATCGGGCTCACAACCTGGGCATGTGCCCTGACCGGGAATCGAACCGGCAACCTCTTGGTGCATGGGTCGACGCTCAACCACTGAGCCACACTGGCCGGGCAATTTTTTTTCCTGTAAGGAGAACTTTTAAGGTCTATTCTCAAGCAGCTTTCAGTTAACAGTCTCGTGAACTGCAGCCACCGCGCTGTGCACGACATCTCAGAACTGACTTATCTTACAGCTGAAGTGTGTACCTTTTGATCATCTTCACCCATTCCCCCCCCCCCCCCACCCTCTCCTCGCCTGTTAACCCCTGTTTGACATCTCCATTTTACAAATAAAGAACCTGGGAGATAGAGGCTGAGTAACGCGTCCAAGGTCGCCCATCCAGTGAGTGGAGAGGTGGCCGTCAGGCCGGGCTCTTCACGACGCCACTGTCTACACGTTACCTGCCGTGCAGTGTGGCCCAGGTGGCTTTTTCACAGCGATGTGTTCAAACCAAATATTGTGCAGCATTTTAAGAAGAACAAGGTAGAAAAATAAATGTACTGTCTTAATCCTACTCCTTGTAAACACGTTAGGTGAATTCCCGTGCTTCTGGAGATTGCAACGATATCCCTTTTACTTTTATAAAGATGACTCTTGAAAATTAATTTCTCTTAATTACTTTAAAAAATGAATTTTGATGAATTGTCGCAAATTGAACACACCCCCGTAATCAGCTCTTAGGAACCAGGACATTCCCAGCTCCCACCTGCCCCTTTCTAGCCCCTCCCCCTCCCCAAGGGTACCACTCTCTTATGTCCAGTGTCATGGACAAAATGACTTCTAGTTCCCTAAAAGGGGGAACACAAATTAGAGAAACCATAAAAGATATGTATATTTTACTTATTGTGAAGACCCATCTTTAATCAAAGACGTTTTCAATGATAAACTGTATATATTTTCACACAAAATCATTCCCACAACAATGTTTTACATAATGGTTGCCTTCAGAGGCTCGCCCTGCTCCGGAGAAGTGGGATTCCGTCCAAAAAGCTAAAGGTTAAGTTATCAATAGAACTCTGAGGGCATTTTGTTTCCATTTGTGTAAGTCATTCAGTGTTTTTTAAGTCCACGCATATGTTAACAATGGAGGCAGTCAATTACAGGCGAGCTTAGCTAGGCATTCTTCGAGTTCTCCTTGGTGGGGAGCAGTGTTGGGGTGAATTCGGGAAAAGAGCAACTCCTTGCACAGAAGGAAATTATTTTAATTAGTAACTCTCAAAGGATAGCAAACAGTCCGATAATTCTGAAATCTGGCTTTGGGACATGTCATTGTAATGAGCATGCAGTTAAAAAAAAGGGAAAAAAAACTGGGGTGGGGGCATGTACAATCAATTAAATGCGAGTAAGTACCCCATGAGGGCGTCGTGACATTTCATGGTACATTAACAGTGCAGAAAAGCATGCATCCTGCGTTCTAGTGAGAAAGCCGACAGATCACTCAGTGGCTTTCAGGGTCTTCTAGACTTTAGGTCAGCGATTTTCAACCGGCGTGCTGCAAGAATTTTTAAAGCGTGCCGTACCTGACGAGTCAGGAGCACCGACCTCTTTTCCCTTAGACTGTCAAAGAAAAAAAAAAACGACAACAGCCAGCATAGTAGCCGTCCGGTGTGAATGCCCTGTCTTGAGCCATATATATATAGGGCATATCACAGTTTTATCTTAGT
The DNA here is from genome assembly GCA_030848825.1 of Tadarida brasiliensis. NCBI lineage: Eukaryota > Metazoa > Chordata > Mammalia > Chiroptera > Molossidae > Tadarida > Tadarida brasiliensis. The sequence continues at coordinate 108,289,294 of CM061260.1, read as the reverse complement.
GGTCATCTGATTGGTTAATTCTTGGTACCAGAAATCCTTATATATAAGTAGAGGCACCTGATTTTTTAAAAAGTCACTTTGGAGCAAAAAGGGTAGGCAATTACTACTACTACTACTGCTATTTATTTATTTATTTATTTATTTATTTATTTATTTTTAATCCTCACCTGAGGATATTTTTCCATTAATTTTTTTTTTTTTTCAGATAGAGTGGGAGGGAGGGAGGGATAGAGAAAGAGAGAGAGAGAAACATCGATGTGAGAAAGACACATTGATTGGTTGCCTCCTGCAGGACCCCGACCAGGGCCAGGGATCGAACCTGCAACCGAGGTACGTGCCCTTGACTGCAAATTGAACCTGCGACTCTTTGGTCTTCGGCCCAACACTCTAACCACTGAGGCAAACTGGCCAGGGCTATTATTATTTTGTGTGTGTAAATCAATCAAAATTATACCTATTTTTTTTTTTGTTATATCAGCAAAAAATGTAGATTTTACGGTGTGCCACAGAATTTTGGTGATTAGTGTATGTGTGCCATGAGATGAGGAAGATGGAGAATCACTGCTCCAGGTTACCGGGCTTCCAGATGGGCTGACTGGGGGGTGATGGAGGCCTGCGGACTTGGGGTGTCTAGTGAAGCCTTAGATCACTGGCGTGCCCAAGTGAAGGATGTGGACCCTGCGTTTCGCATTTGGGCGCTCTTCCTGCAGACGCCCGCGTGTGACCTTGCTGTGTGCGCCGGGGCGCTCAGGGCGACAGGCATCTGCCTTCACTGAGTGGTTTACAGTGCGGCACGCCCTGGGGACACGAGTGTTTAAGTGACTTCTAAAGTTAGAACGTGAGCTTGAGCAGCTGGGTCGATGGCCCAGTGCAGGTTCCCACCAGTTGGTCAAGGAGATGGGAGCAGCCACGCCCCGTGCTGGGCAGCAGCTGTGCCCCGGCCCGAGCTGCGCACCACAGCGCACGGAGGGTGGACAGCAAGGCGCTCGGCCCTGCAGTACGGTGAAGGGTACAGGCTTCTGGATGCAAACAGCTCCGTTCGCTTAAGGAAAACACAAGTTTTGTCTGGCCGGTGTGGCTCAGTGGTTGAGCGTTGACCTATATACACCAGGAGGTCGCCGGTTTGATTCCTGGTCAGGGCACATGCCCGGGTTGTGGGCGGCCAGTCCATGTTCTCTCTCATTGATGTTTCTGTCTCTCTCTCCCTCTCACTTCCTCTCTCTCTAAAATCAATAAAGGGAAAAAAATTAAAAAACAAAACAAAACAAACCACAAGTTTCATTAAATTTAATTTTTATTATTTTTTTTAAATCCTCACCTGAAGATATTTTTCCATTTATCTTCAGAGAGAGAGATAGAGAGAGAGATCGATGTGAGAGAGATACATCGATTGGTTGCCTCCCCCATGACTCTGACCAGGGCTGGGGACCAACAGCAACTGAGGTACGTGCCCTTGACTGGAATCGAACCCGAGACTCTTTGGTCCACGGGCTGTCGCGCTAACCGCTGAGCCAAACCAGCCAGGGCCACAAGTTTAATTTTAATATGTACACACACATACATATGGAAGCTTGAGATTAAACTTGTGTTTTACACACACACGCACACACGCACACACGCCTCTATGTGCCCCCTCCTCTCTATCTCTTTTCTACATTAACTCTGCTTTGGATAAACTTTGTCCCAGGGACACTTTGGAATTAGGGCTTTGTAGCTCTGCTGACTCTCCGTAGGAACTGCCTGTAGTTTTTAGCTCTGGTCAGCTGGTTGTAAAGATGTTGTTACGATGTCTGAAGCATACTGTGTGTTCAGACAGTGCTGCTGAACTGAACCTGCAGCCCTGCTTGGAATAAATGCCACAGGTGCTGTGTTCTAATTCCTCAAATGCGTTCTCCAGCATATTGACCCAGTGAAAACAGATGACACCTGAAATAAATTAGAGGGACGTTAGGCGAAGCTAATTTAAACGCAGAGACTTTTATAATAATACATATATAGTATAAATTTTATGAGGGAAATATAGCATTCAGTGTCCCCCAAACTTGTTTGATAACAAAACGCTTTTGAGTATGGCGTGGGGGTGAGGGGTGGGGGGTGGGGAGGGAGGGGAGGCGCAGGGATCATCTTCTGGGACTAATGTTCTGTAGAACGTACTTGAGAGGACCTTGTCCATAACTGCATCTCCTCAAGGGCAATGTGGCTGAGCCCAGAGGCTTCCACAGAGGAAGAGAAGTAGGTTTAGGGTGAAATGTCACGAGGCCCATCCATGCCGAGAAGTGATGGGCACCTTTGGACGTGTCTCCTCCTAGTTGCCTTATAGTAGCTGAGTGTTGGTCCTGAGACCCCCACCTTAGCGCCCACGTTGTTCATTTTCATCTTTTTGTCAAAATAGTTGTCAGTATGGTGGGAATTTTGGAGACTAAAGCTCAGTCGCCTGACTGACCTGACCTTCCTTCGGCAGAGTGCAAGAATGTAGTGTGCATGAATGTAGTGTGCAAGAATGTAGTGTGCACGAATGCAGTGTGCATGAATGCAGTGTGCATGAATGCAGTGTGTACAGATGTAGTGTGCACGGATGTAGTGTGCACGAATGCAGTGTGCATGGATGTAGTGTGCACGGATGCAGTGTGCATGAATACAGTGTGCACGGATGCAGTGTGCATGAATGCAGTGTGTACAGATGTGGTGTGCACGGATGCAGTGTGCACGGATGCGGTGTGTACAGATGTAGTGTGCACAGATGTAGCGTGCACGGATGCAGCGTGCACGGATGTAGCGTGCACGGATGTAGTGTGCACGGATGCAGTGTGCACAAATGCAGTGTGCACAGATGCAGTGTGCACGAATGCAGTGTGCACGAATGCAGTGTGCACAGATGTAGTGTGCACAAATGCAGTGTGCATGAATGCAGTGTGCACAGATGTAGTGTGCACAAATGCAGTGTGCACGAATGCAGTGTGCACAGATGTAGTGTGCACGAATGCAGTGTGCACAGATGTAGTGTGCACAAATGCAGTGTGCAAGAATGTTTCAGAGTTATAGAAGGAACACGTTTGTTGTAGGGAACATCAGCCCCCTTTGGATCTTTCTCCTAGTCATCAACATGAATAAAAACGGAAGACGAGTCCGGCTGAAACGGATCGTCACAGACTGGCTTCTGGAGGGACAGGCTTCCCAGGGGGCAGGCCGGCCACCTTCCAGCCCAGCTCCGGGCAGTGCCCACACGCCATGGAGGGCACATCCAGTTGCTCTCCCATCTCCAGACCCATCTTCAGAGCCCTTTGCCTTTTAAGCCAGAGCAGAGCCTGGGCCTCTGTACTTGCTCTGTTTTCAAAGTCGTAGCGTGTCCCCCCCTCCTCTGTCCCTGACATCCACTACAGGACCACATGGAGCTCGTTTGTTTGACTGCTGTGAGAGAGCCCCTCTGCTTGACGGGAGGGGCCTGATTAAAACCAGGCAGTGACCAGGTCAGCTTGGCAGGTGTGACTCAGGGCTTCAGGGGGGACGAGGCCGGGTGGCGGTGTGTTCCTGGAGCAGGAGGGAGAGTCTGTCGCTGGGGCCCCTTCCTCCGCAGGACCGAGCCTGTGGGAGATGGTCCAGCACGGGTCCACTGTCAGGCACCTGCCCCCATACCCGCTTTTCCCTTCCTTCCTAATGGCCCAGGCCGTTTGCGTCCGCCTCCTGGGGTTCACAAGGTCGTGTCATGCAATGGAAAAAGCCCCAGACGTGACGATCAGAGCAGGGTGGTCACACAGAACCTCCAGTCATTTCACGACTCCCAGCGTACTGTATGGGTCTTCAAAACGGGGAGGAATAAATCTGTTATGTGAGCATCCAATTAAGATAATTGGTGAAGCTATAAAATGCTCTGTGAATGTGAGCTGTTCCTCTCAGACATCACTATCATTATGAATCATTATTATCATGGCTATCATTATTAACAAATATTAGCATCAATCCGTTTACTTATTTATTCAGCAAACATTATTGAGTGTCTACCCTACACCAGGGTGGTTTGCTTTCAGGGTCCGTGGTGGGTGGCACCCGGTACGGGCTCAGTTGACTGTTTTCTGAATGAGCTGATAATGCTTTCACTTGTTTTAGAGGATGTTGTCGTAGTCTCGAGCTTTCAGGTCCTTACGGGGGCAAGTAAGAACAAATCTTCCTAGATAAGTTCTTTGGGTACTTTATAGATTAAAGTATATAAGATATTCATTGATTCATTTGATACAGACTCTGAGAAGCAAAAGGATTTGCCAAAAGAAACCCATTAAATATATTCACTCATTCATTCATCCATTCATGCATTAATTCATTCATCCATTCATCCCTTCGTTCGTTCATCCATTCATTCATCCATCCATCCATCCATCCATCCATCCATCCATCCATCCATCCATCCATCCCTTTTCTTACTTCATTTATTCCATGAGTGGTTTCTGAATATCTGATTGAGTGCCTTCTGACCCTCAGTACACAGTTGGAACCACTGAGAAGTTGAAAGCTTATTTCAAGTGTCCTCCAAGTTCAACACCCTTTAAAAGAGTCTCACGGGAAGGAAAATCTGAACGCATCCTGTAAAGAACATACTGTGTCCTCTGACGGTTCTTGTGATCTGGGTCCTGTTTCATTGCCCGCATGGAGGTCCTCTCCAAGTCGGGGAGCGCCAACGGCCTGAAGGCGGGGGTACCTCCCAGTGCGATGAGAAGGAGCCTTGTGGCTGGTCATCGGGCTAAATCCAGCCATTATTGGGAGTGAATAACTGGGGGTTAAAAATGAAAAATACAGCTGCAAGGGGAGGTGAGAAAGAAAAAAGTCGAGGGTGGAGGGCGGGCAAGAAGAAAACAAACACAATTACACGAGACGGGCATTCTGTCTCCTAAGAACAATCAAAGATAGTTTCCTCCTGATCTTTCTAGATACAGTGAATGCCTGTCCTCCTGGATTAGGCAGATGACAGCAGTCACAGCACCGCAGCTGGGCGTCTCCGACCCCGACAGGTGCCGGCTCTGGGATGCCCGTCTGCCCTGTGAAGTGCAGACAGTGCTGGGAGGAGCGGCCCCGCTTGGGCTGCCCGAGGGGGGCTGCTCTCCTCTGTGGATGCCTTGTTCAGAGTCTGCCCTTGGCTCCAACAGCTGCCATAAAATGCTGCTTAATTATAGAATTTCCCTTCATGCTCTTGATCCCTCCGTTCTGGGCGCCCTTGCCTGGTTCAGAGCACCTTCAAGCTCACCTCTCATGGGGGCATTACCATGGCGCCGCCGCGAGCTCCCGGCTAGGGACTGACAAGGTTTCAGCCCTACACTCGAGCTGTGGAATTATTCTCAGAGGCTGTAATTAGCAGGTACAGGTTCAAATGTGGAATGCACCATGATTTTTAAGCAGGAAGTGAGTCCATTTGGGGGGGAGGGAGGCTTTCTCATTCTCTCTTTGTTTTCTGATGGAAAAAAATAAGGCCTACTGTACGAAATAAAGTACAAAGAAACCTAAAGCTATGAATGAAACCCACGTTCCCCTCATTTATATGTTCTGTGTATTAATCAAAATGGGATTATATTCACTTAGCAATATATTGTGAACATTTCTTCTATTTTAACAAATACAGACAGGTCTGTGCCATTTATATCATTGTCAGACTAAACCATACTTTACTGAACCCATTTAAGTTATAAAGAAAACTGCAGTGGGCATACTTGTGCATGTATTTTTCATGCTGCTTGTGTTGGTTTGGAATTCTGTTTGTGAATAATAAGGGGGTGAAATGAGATTGCTGATGATCTGTAACATGAAAGGAATCTGAAATAAGACAGGAGGGCTGGTTCGATGGCTCCTCGTGCGCTTACCCTTTTTAAAATTTTGTTGTTCTTATTGAGTGGCTTCCATTCCTCATGACTCAAGAGGGCTGCTGTAGCCCTAGCCATCGTGTCCACATTCCAAGCTGGAGGAAAGAAGATGGTGGAAAGAGGAAAAGCCTCCCCAGAATCCCTCACAGTCCTTCTGTCTGTTCTGTTCCTTGTTGAGAATTTGGTCTGGCCACGCCTAGCACCTAGAAGAAATGCAGAGCGGACATTCAGAAGCAGCCTGCCATCTCTGCCATATCTAATTGTGCCCTTGGTATAAGGCCATGGAAGTAGAGTTGGTGGGTCAAAGCTTTTTCACGCACTTCGTTACATGTTGGCAAAGTCTCCTCCAGAAAGAGGGTACCCAGATAAGTCTAGTGCGGACCCTTACTAAGGCTGCAGATTCTTTTGTGAGCATCTTATGGGCATTTTTAAAGCTTTTTTCCCCCCCTGAAGCTGTATTTTCTTTTGTTTAAATCACACATGTTGCAGAGGGTGGTGTGGGGATTTTTGATATATTGACAATTTTTTCTTCAAAGTCTGTGTCTATACAAGTAAAGTATTCCTTCCAGACATTGGGAGGACATTTGCCTGAGAACGTAAATGTTATTTACACGTATTTCCTCCCGTTCTAAGAAACCTTATGTGAAGGTTGAATGAATAAATCAACCAAACTAAGGTGGTTCTCTTCCAGGTTGAAAAGTCTCCCTGCCAGTTAAGTAAAAGGCGCAGCGAAACAGCGGGTCTGCCCAAGTCAGTGTTTAGACGTGTCTGATTCCTGTTACACCTCGGGGTGGCCATCCGCAGCTCCAGAAATACTGGCCTCACCTGCCGGAGTGTCCCTCCTCTTGGGTGGGGTCTGTTTCTCTTTCAGTGAAAGGATTTTAAGGGTCACCATTACTGCCAAGTTTTTTGTAGCTTCTGTTTAGACATTAACAACTTTGGTGTCGCTGCCTTAATTTTGATTACTCAGATCGATTACGTTAGCCTTTTTTTTCCATCGAATTTCTTTCTCTTGTGTATGTTACGGAATAAGGTTGACTTCTCCTTAAAGTTAGAAAAGTGACCTGCCAAAGTATTACTCTCACTGAAGAAGCAGATAAAAACAGATGGTTATTCTAGTGCTACTCGTCAGGTAGAAGTACTTTGAAAAAAATTGGACAGGGTGTGAATCGGGAGGTGGGAGTACCTCATATGTTCTTGTGAGTTCCTGTAAGTTTAAAATCGTATCAAAGTTAAAAGGTACATACACATAAGTAGCTGCTTATTTAAATGAGCATTAATACCAGCTACTCTAGTGAAAGAATGTTGGGTCTGGATGGGGAAATTAGTCATAGAAATGGAAACAGAGACATATTGCTATTCTTTGTTAAATAAAAAAGATGAAGCAATAGTATATTTTTTAAGATCGACCGTGGGGACAAAGCTAACTCTCTCTGGAGTTTGCACAAACATTGCACAAACTATGGTACTTTTGCCCGGCCAGTGTGGCTCGGTGGTTGAGCATCGACCCATGCACCAAGAGTCGCTGGTTTGATTCCCAGTCAGGGCAGTTAAAAAAAAAACAAAAAAACCCCCAAACTATAGTACTTTTAGGCTAAATTTTGTTTTTCCATTTGTTGTGTCATAGAAGCCTCAAGTTATGCATTTATGCAACCGAATCTGTACCCCCACTTTTTGGGGGAACTGGGTAGGGTTAACAACAGTCTCCTTGTAAATGATTAAAACACTAAATTAGCCTAAAAATTCTTGAGCTTTTCTGTTGGAAAACTAAGGGAAGCTTTTACATATTTCTAATATTCAGTCTGACCATGTTTTTTACTTCAAGGTGAAACCTTTTCCTATTTAAAAAAATTTTTTTGATTAAAAATTTTTTTTCTTTATTAATTTTTAGAGAGAGAGGAAGGGAGAGGGAGAGAGAGATAGAAACATTGATGAGAGAGAACATTGATTGGCTGCCTCCTGCATGCCCCCCACTGGGGGTCAGGCCCACAACCTGGGCATGTGCCCTGACTGGGAATTGAACCGGTGACCTCTTGGTGCATGGGTCGATGCTCAACCACTGAGCCACACCGGCCGGACAAATCTCTTCCTATTTTAAAGGTGAGGCTGGAAGTCTTGTGCTGGTACAAGAATCTCGTCACCATCACCACGGAAAGGACCGAACAGGCCCTGGAGGAATCCCAGCTGGCCTTCCTTACCTGGGTTGAGATATTATTAGGACACACGCAGGTGAGGTTGCTGCCTGGGGCCGCTGGTTAGCTAGTTCTTCTGTTTTGAGAATGTTTTTCGTCTCCAGAGCAATTATCACTTAGCTATCTGACTGTGTGAAAGTAAGTATATCTGTAGTTTTTGCCTGGAATTGATACTCACCATGATTTCCCTCCATTTGGGGGGGTTCATTGTACAGGACCACGGGGTGTTTGCATTTAAATTTCTCACGTCTCTTTAAACAGTTGTGATGGACTTTCATAAGGGAAACGAAAGGAATGGATATTTATCATGTCATGTGTGTCTGACACTTTTGTTATTTAATGAAATACTCAAAACAACAATGTTACTTACCTGGTTAATAGCAGAGATAAGTTCAACACCGTTGTACCATATTGATACTTTCAACCAAAAATGCCAAGAAATACATGTAAAGACACGCTGTGGGCTGGGTTCAGAACACGAAACAGAAGCAGTGTTGCCCAGTGATTATCTTCGAGGTCCCCAGCACCCCGTCTCCTCCCTGCAGAAGCCCAACTCAATGCCTTCTAATGCCTCAGCTCTTGTCTTTGATTCTCCAAATCAGTTCCCGTGAAATGGGACCCTGGCTCTGAAGAGCACCCCAGCCTTTCTCCAGACTAGGTGTGGGTTTCTTGCCAGTTTGTTCTCTAGTTCCAGTTGTCATATGTCTTTCAAACCTGCAGAAAGTGACTGACAGCCAGATGACCAGAGCCCAGGGTGGCTCATCCTTTTCCCAGAATTACACACACACACACACACACATACACACACGCACACACGCACGCACACACACTCACACACACACGCACACACTCACACGCACACACACACGCGCGCACACACACACACGCACGCACACACACTCACACACACACGCACACACTCACACGCACACACACACACACGCACACACACACACACACCCCAAAAACAACCAAAGGGAATCAAATCTCTTCACATGAATAGAGGAGAAATAGACTAACCCAAAAGGAATTTTTGGTTTTAAGGAGGCTGTGCCTTCTTTTTTGGGGCAGGTGACACTGAAGTCATTTGACCTCGTCGGGAAGAAGAGGAGGGAGGGCAGCCGCCGCTCGGCTTGGGCGGGCCAGCCGTGCGACAATGCCCCAGTTAAGAACAATTGGAAAAACAGCAGGTCGAAGCATGTGCTGGGCACAGAGCGCCTGGAAAAACAATTTTCAAAGTATTTTCACATTTAGAGTAGCTCAGTGGCTTAAAAACAAACTCCTTTTAAACACGGATCGCCAAAGCAAAGCTGTTTCCCAGATGTCAGACGCAGCTGATATGGGGAGTGTGTTCAGCACGCAGCTATCGAGACAGAATGTCAGGCCCTGGACCTCTTACAGTGAGGACCAAAGAGGGGTCCGGGCTCTGTCGACCCGCACAGCACTCACTCCCCACCGGTTCGATTGCCAGCTTTGGGGCCCACGCTGGGCCATCTTCTGTGACACTGCAGGCCTGTGTCCGTGGCACGAATTCACCACGGCACACTTAGCCGGAGTCCCTGGAGCTTGGCTGTCCCTAACCCTGGTGGGAACGGGCTGCGGTGGATGTACTGAAAAACAAGATAAAACACAGCAAACCTAGTAGACTGTACCTTCTGGGCCATTGAAACGACTTTCAGTGGTGATTTTCACCCCATCCACATTTGCCTAAACTGATCTTGGAACGGAGTCCCCATGGAAAACACAGCTCCGCCGTGATGCTTGTGGGATGACTGCGTGGATGACTGTTGGTAATTCCAGAATTCTCCATTCATAAGGAGCCTCATCTCTTCCCACTGCCTTCATTCCCACCCCATGTTTCTGTTTTCGAAAAAAGAGAACGAGAAAATATGTACCAAGTGCATACTTTACACTTGATATCTTTAAATAATGGAACAGTGCAACAAAATGTCATGTTGTGGTTCGGTTGGAGCACAAGAAGCTACACGTGATTTGTCCACCTTTTAACAGCAGTTTTGATCCCGACACGAGAAGAGAAAAACATGCTACGGGCCTAGTACAACCTTGATGCAGCCAGCGTTCTACTGGGCTGCTTGGCCTGGGCGCACAGGCCGACCCAAACCCTGTCCTTTACTTTGTCTTCTCGCTTTGTGAGGGAATAGGGAAAATGAGGTTAAGCAAGGGTTCAGCTCGGTTTGCCGAGTCACGTTGCCTACATCCAGTGCCTCTGGGGACCTCAACCGGGGCGACCGGGTTCTCTAGCTCTGGTCACCCTGTGAGGCAAGGTGGGTGAGTCACACCTCGGCTGTGTTGATGAGTCACTGGTTTTCTCCAGAAGTGTAGCACACTCATAGTGTCCCCTTTTTCCCCACCCCAGGGACACAGTGCTGGTAAACAAACCCCCGCAGGAACTGGGGCTATTACAGTCCCAAGCCGCTCGCCCTGGGCCCTGGGGGCGGACCGCAGGTCGGCCTGACTCAGCGCTGCCCTGACTGACAGGCTCAGCAGTGAGTCTGCAGAAAGCTGGGCTCCCTGGAGAGGGTTCCAGTGAACAGATGGGCACAGCTGGCCCGGCGGAAGTGCTCGGAGACCTTTCACGCGGTGGCGGCCACTACTGCTGCTAATTTAAACGAGTGGAGGCTTCTTGGCACGGCTGTGATGGAAGTCGAGGATTAGAGCCTGGTAGTTAAAAATACAATCCCTGCCATTCATTCGGAATTCCAGAGAACGCTGACATTTTTTGAATTGGCAAGTGAATGGTAGAGACCGGAAGCGTGCACCAAAATAATGCTTCTGGTTTTGTATATCTTTTATTAGAGGATCCTAAAAAATCCCCTCTTCATATGGGAGTTATTATTTCTGTGTCATAGACGGCAGCTATGTTTGATGAGCTGCCTAAGTGAAAATCGGACCGGAACCTTTTAACTATAAATTCCTTGTGGTTTTCAAAGAAGGATGAGCTTTCTCATCTAACACACTTTGTTATGTGAGAATCACCTGTATTATACGGCATGAGAGAGTCCGTTTTTATAGCTTTGAGACTTCTGCGAGTGATACAATGTTTGCTAATGGATGTGTCAGCTTGCACATTTGCAGCCTGACTTTTACCTCTTTGTAGCGTTTATCCTAACCCATCGGGCTAGCAAGAGATGGTGTTGTTTAGGATTTGGGCAGAACAGAGAAAGAACTGTGACCAGCTATAGTGCTATGAAAGCTGCTTTGGGCAAAGAACCTTTCTTGGAGTGACAATCGGAAGGATGACAACTTGGGAGAGAGATTGATGGCTTTAGAAATAAAAGGGAGCATTTCTCATTGTCGGTGCATCCAAGTCCAACGGAGCTGATAGGGTTAAGCAGAGGGGAGCAATGTACCGGATGGCGGCTAATCCGGTGGGGTTGCCAGTTTTGCATGTGGGCGATGGGGCGCCGCTGTGATCATCCCTCCCCGTGTTCTGGAACTGTCTGGAGAAAGGGTGTGCCAGCCCAGCTGTCTTTGTTCTTGCGGTTGAGACCACCTCTCCTATCGGTTGGAAGAGCTAAGTACCAGTGGCAAAGAACACAGAACGAAAGGCGCCACTCAGAGAAACGCACGGTGTGAGTAAGACATGAGGTGTCTTGCCTGGGTCTTGACCTTTAAACGAGAACACAGTGCTGGCATGTTTCATTTAATTGAAATACAGGCAGCATGTACCCCTGAAACACAACAGAAAGCTAAACCAGCTTTGGCATATTTGTGTTTTAATTTTAATTGGGGAAAATCTCAAACCTTGAATGTGTCTTGCCATCGGGTCCAGGGTGTGGCGTTGGCATGGCGCTTGTCGTCCGCTGACAGTGGGTCAGTTTTACTTGGCCTGCCCTACCTGGGAAATGATCAACCTCATGCAAGTCCGTTTCAGCTTTAATTTTTAACACTGATGGGTTTAATCGAACTGGTTCACAGCAAGCAAATTGCAAAGCTATTTCATTTAGCAGTTTTTGTTCTTGGTAATCCTCACCTGAGGATATTTTTCCATTGATTTTTAGATAGAGTGGAAGGAGGGAGGGAGGGAGAGAGGGAGAGAGAGAGAGAGACATCAGTGTGAGAGACTCACACATTGATTGGTTGCCTCCTGATCAAACCTGCAATCCAGGAACATGCCCTTGACCAGGAATCGAACCCGAGACCCTTTGATCTGCAGGCTGATGATCTAACTGCTGAGGCAAACCAGTCAGGGCTCATTTAGCCGTTTTTAAGCAAATAATCTTCAGTGTATATACATCGGTTATAACATTAAGAGGGTGGTGAATTGGCCTAGTAAATAAAAAAAGATTTTTAATATCTGGTTTTTAAAAATCAGTTTACTGCCCTGGCCGGTTTGGCTCAGCGGTTAGAGCGTCGGCCTGCGGTCCAGAGAGTCCCGGGTTCGGTTCCCGCTAGGGGTGTGTACCTCGGTTGCAGTTTGTCCCCGGCCCTGGTTGGGTCGTGCGGGTGGCAGCCACTCGATGTGTCCCTTTCACGTCGATGTCTCTCTCTCTCTCTCTTTTCCTCTCTTTCCTTCCCACTCTATCTGAACGAAAAATGGAAAAATGTCCTCAGGTGAGGATTAAAAAAAAAAAAATCAGTTTACTTATGCCCTACATTGGGCTTGTGAGTATTATGGGATTGCAGCAGTGTTGCTTTCCAAATGCCTGCTATTAGCTCAATGGTTGAGCGTCGACCCTGCACCAAGAGGTCGCCGGTTCGATTCCCGGTCAGGGCACATGCCCAGGTTGTGGGCCCGATCCCCAGTGGGGGGCATGCAGGAGGCAGCCAGTCGATGTTCTCTCTCATCGATGTTTCTATCTCTCTCCCTCTCCCTTCCTCTCTCTCTAAAATCAATAAAGAAAAAAAAAAAGATTGTATGTTCCATTGGAAGAGAAATAGCAGCACCCCCCAAAAAAAAGAAAGAGTGAAGGAAAAGGTTAGGAAGAAACCGGGATCGTCACTGGATGAAACCGAGTGCCCTGCACGGGAGCTGAGTTTGAGCCATCAGCCATGGTTGTGTGACCCCGGCTGCCTTTAACTTCCCAAGGCACGGGTCGCTTCTCCAACCACCTCGCTAGCTGTGGTGACGAGGCTGGTTGGAGGTGCTCCCCGTGTTGTCCCAGCAGCTCTGTTAGTGGTGGGAGCCCTGAGGAAGGTCTGACACGAACGTGAAACTCACATATCAAAGTGCTGAGCGGGGGCAGGGTGGCGGAGTCCGAAGGCTCCTATTTGAAGATGAAATCTTTGTCCATGGAAATAAGCCAGCGGCTTATGTTGCTAGGAACTTAGTCTAAATGCTTTCAAAATTAAGCCCTTGTAATCATCCTCGTTTTTATTTCTGCGTATGCTTCCAGCAATACAAAATGTATTACCTAGGCTCCTGTGTTTCGGAGTCTTTGTGACGTGGTTCCTTCCATAAGCTGGTGTGACGGGCCGTGACCCGGAGGGCACATTCATCCAGAACGCGGGGGCCTTTTCCTGCGCGGGGAGAAGCTGGTGGATTTGAGTTTTACAGATAAGATTTTATCTTTGCCTTGAATGGTTCTGCTGCGAGTCAGGGTTTTCTATTTACAAAATGCTTTTCCTCTTTATACTTACCTAGTCCGTCACGTACAATAGGTGTACTGTCCCTGCCTGTTGGATAAACTGGAACCTAGCTGCCGGCCTTGGGAGGGCTGCGGCTGCCTTCCCCGCGTTCGATACTTGGAGGGAAGCCCGGTGAACGGGGCCAGAAATCGGTAGTTTCCCAGGTGTGTTTTTCATTTTGACCTCGTCTCATGGATACAGGTGCCGAGACTAAGGTGGGATAAATGTCTCGCTGACTCAGGTCACACAAGCTAGCATTAAAACGCAGGTATGTGTGACCCCAAGACTGTGGTCCTTCCAGAGCCCACAGCTGTCTGCCTGGATCAAGTCACTCCTGGGCCCTGGGTGCCCACTGTCCAGGAAGCAGAAGGACCTGGCAGAGGGTGGAGGGTGGGAGGAAGACCTGGGGAAGGAGCCCAGAGAGAGCTGACCAAGTAGGTGAAAGGCCCTGTGGAGGCTGCCAGGAGGAAATGGGAGCTAATGTAGCAATCCCCTGCAGGCTGGGGGGAGGGCCAGGCAGAGGGGGTGGTGCCTGGGGGGGCGGCAATGCCCCCTCCCTCGCTGATTTCAACGACATTTTAACTACACAGACTTTCCTTAATAAATAAAATGGCTTTTTTTTTTTTTTTAAGTTTGTGTCTTTAGTGAAAAACATATTAATCCAAGAAAGAAAGTGTATTCCACACGCATAGTTTCCCATAAGCTACTGTTTCCAGACAGATACCTCGTCAGAGGAGTGGCCGCCTGTCCCCTCTGGAGCACCTGTTCTCTCTGTGCCTGGGAGAGAAGGCAGTCTGGGAAGCAGGGTCCGAGGGACCCTCGAGGATCAGGAAGAGACCCCCCACATATAGCACCTTTTCCACCCTCAGGCCTCAGAGTGAAACCCTGTAGTCACTTCTATTGTAGTGTAGGAAAAAAGATTTTGGGGGTGTGTGTGCCAGTTTTTCTTTCCCTTAGCCACTGGTATCCCTTTTTCTTTATAAACAACTGAAGCCCGGTAATGGACTCCATTTCCCGTCTTGCTTTGGCCAAACGAAGACAGATAGGCACCATTTTCCTTTCTGTCTTTTCGTCCCTTCGTGAGTATTTTGTTTTTCCTGGTTATCAAAACAATGGATAGTCTCTGTTAAAAACCTGGAAAGTACAGAAGAGTTTAGATAAAGGGGGGAAAAAAAGCAGCAGTGAGCCATTGCCTATATCAGCATAAAAGTTTGGCATCTTTTTGTAAAATATATTTTTTCTTTTATTTACCTTTACAAACATACATATACGTATATTTCAAAGAGAAATGAGACCTTAAAGATGGCACAGAGATATTCTTGCAGTAGATTCAAGGGAGTGAAACCAGGAGGGAGGTGGGATTCTGGTGAAGCGGGGATTAATCTGGCTGAGCTGTGGGTCCTGGCAGGCAGCGAGGTTACTCTGAGAAATACGAGAAAGGAAATGACTCAGGAACTCGGAGAGGGAGCCGAGATGAGACAGCAGTGTGGATGGCTTGTCCTACGTTTGGGGACAGGGTGAGGGGTGCTGAATGATTCCAACAATAGAAGAATCTAGCTTTCGAATCAAATCATCAGCAGGGTATTAAGTTCTCGTGAGTAATGCCCTTGCCCTTGGCGTTCAGACGGAGCCACGACACCCCGTGGGCTGAGCCCCAGGGCAGAGCTGCCGTCCTGCCCACCGTGGGCAGAGGCTGGGCCTCTCAGTGGCTGTCTTCTCAGGGTTGTTTGGGAGCAGTGAGAACTGTTCACTGAGGAAAGGCTCCCTCTTGTACTTGAGTCTCTGGGAAATACTGTGAGTGACACTTTTAATTAACAAATCTGCTGGGAACGAAACTCCTTGAAAAGCCTTGGCTGGGGGTAGAGTCTGAGGGGTGGGCTGCGGAGGCTCCCACGGTCCCGGGGGAGTTCTGACTCCGTGGCCGAGGTGTGCATCTCTGGGGCCAGGCCTGTCGGAACGGGGGCCAGACTGTCCGCCCAGAGAGCCCCGCTGTCTGCCCCCGGGGTGGGGCTGGCCAGCTTCCGTGGCAGCTCTTAGGCCGGCAGGGCTCATCTACCACGGACAGTGGTCTCACTGCTCTCCCCAGGTCCCGGAGCCACAGCCCAGTTGTTTTTTTATTTTTTATTTTAAAATTTATTTTTTTAATTTTTTTTCTTTATTGATTTCAGGGTGAGAGGAAGGGAGAGGGAGAGAGAGAGAGAAACATCAATGAGAGAGAACATCGATGGGCCGCCTCCTGCATGCCCCCCACTGGGGATCGGGCCCACACCCTGGGCATGTGCCCTGACCGGGAATCGAACCGGTGACCTCTTGGTGCTTGGGTCGACGCTCAACCACTGAGCCACACCGGCCGGACTATTCTATTTTTCAATCACAGTTTACATTCGTCATTATTTTGTATTAGTTTCAGGTATAGAGCACCGTGGTTAGACAATCATATACATTACAAAATGCCCCTCCGTCCCGATATTTCAAGATACCCACCTGGCACCATACATAGTCATTATAATATTGTGTTGACTCACAGCCCACTAGTTCAGAACGGGGGACCAGCATTTGGGAATGTGTCAGTGTGGCTCCTGTATTGTTCCTACTACTGGCTGGTCGCCGAATGACCACAGCAGTGTCCCCAGATGTCTGCCACTGTTCACGGATATCACTCCATCTCACCTGGGCTGGGCTCGTATGGTTCCAGCACAGAATCAATACTCCTGGTGTCCGAGGGTCCGAGAAAGGCTCCTGATGGAGAGAATGACTCTCCCCCTTCTGGTGCCACGGTGGAAAGTATGCATGCAGGATGTGTCTTCCGTGGAAGACAAGTTTTAATAGTGTGGTCCTGAAGGGGCAGCCAAAGGGTTCCTTAGCTCCACTCACTTCGGTAAACAAAGCAAGTACTTCACTTGGACATCCTCATCCGTCCGTCCCTTCCTCACGTTGAAGGCCTGTTCTAACCCCTGAGGCTGGCGATGAGTTTCCACAGAACCGAAAAGTTGACAGAAGTACTTTATGAAAGCTTTAACTTTAAGCAGAATGGCAGTCCTTAAACCCCAGGTGGAACCGAGACCGTTGTTTTTCTTTTTCTGATGCTTAGGTAATTCATTCTGATCTCTTTAGTTCAGTCTCTTCCCCTTCTATTTGTTGTTGTTTTTTTTCCTTAACAAGGTTGTTGTTTTTTGTTAAATCCTCCCCTGAGGACATGTTTTTTAAAAAACTGATTTTAGAGAGAGAGAGGAAGGGAGGGAGAGGGAAAGAAAGAGAGGGAGAGAGAAACATCTACCTGAGGGAGAAACATCTATCAGTGCGGGGATCGAACCAAAAACTTAGGTGTGTGCCCTGATCAGGAATCGAACCCGCCGCCTTTGAGTGTACGGGACGGCAGACACTCCAGCCAGCTGAGCCGCCCGGCCAGGGCTCAACACCATAGCTTTGGTTCTTCGCTTTTTGAAGACTGCTGGTCGCTCCTCCAGTAGTGAAACGCAGCAGCTCAGCCTAATTCTGCCTTTTTTACCGAGGCTGACCCCCCCCCCCCCCTCCGCCCCTTATGAATTTACACTCATTTAAAGGTATTCTTGGGACACATCCCCATTTCCGGCCAGGCAGTGGATGAGTTCCCCAAGGCAGTAGCTTCCAGTCTGGGATGGAGACCTCAGAAGAGGAATGTAGCTGGGGCTGTGGCAGCATTTCAACGTGAAGAAGCAGAAGGAGGAGAAAAGACAAATACAGCGCCGGTTAACCAAGGCAGTGGTTTCCAGAGGGGGCTGCTGTTACTCAGGACGTCGGGCTGTTTAGCCAGACGGCCCTCCTGCCTCTTTTCCTGTGGTGCCTGGGAGTGGACACCGCTGTGTGTGCTGTCTTTGATGAATACACTCATCTTTAAAAGAAAAATGTAACAACCTCTCGAAAACAGGCAGAGCCCTTGGCGTGAGGCGCCCAGAACGCCTTGTGATGTGGTTTGGAGGCAGGTTGGCACAGCCGAGGTCCCGCCCATCCTTCTAAGGACGGATCGGAAACTGGGCAGAGGCTTCTTGTGCTCCTGAGATTCAGTCATAACAACACATCTTGGAAGCTGTACACGACCCACAGTCTGATCCTGTGTGCTCCCTCAGAAACCTTCGTGCCCCGGCGTCCAGGTTCTCCGTAGCCTGGCACTCACCCTCCTTCCTGCACTGTTTCCTGCTGCTTCCTTCTCCAGCTGCACAGTTGTCACCTTGGAGGCCGCCCACGCGCCTCTCCAGGGTTTTGTGTGTTACCTACGTGGCTCCAAGTGCCTTAGCCTTAGTGAGAGATCAGTCATGTCCTGGTTAGGAGGCTGGTTGCAGGGCCCCGTCTTTGGCTGGACAGGCGGAGGTGTCCTCATTATGTCAATTAGAGGAGCCTCCAGAGCGTGGGA
This sequence comes from Tadarida brasiliensis, assembly GCA_030848825.1. Taxonomy (NCBI): domain Eukaryota; kingdom Metazoa; phylum Chordata; class Mammalia; order Chiroptera; family Molossidae; genus Tadarida; species Tadarida brasiliensis. The sequence goes on along the minus strand of CM061260.1, from coordinate 108,271,280 downwards.
GGGCTGGCTGGCCCCGCTTCTGCAGGGGAGCTCACGCCGTGGTTGGACGGCGAGGAGTCCCGGGGAGCTGGGGACACAGGCTCCGTGGGCTGGGGCCTGTGTATCCCCCAGGAGGCAGGAGACCTTTGACAGGGGTGTCTGGGACAGCTAAGTGGTGGGCTGGTGTTCAGGGAGTCCCGGCAGAATCCCTCCTGGGGCCCCACGGGGTGGAAACAAGCACGGTGTGCTCGGAAGTAGGTCCTCAGGGAAGCAGAGCCCTCGCCACTGAACTGTGGCGCTGCTATTGGTGACGGTGACGACGGTGCTGACAATTAACAGGATGATTGTTTTCCTTCTTTCAGTCACATAGAAAAAATCACGACGTGGCAAGACCCTCGGAAGGTGATGAACCCGCCCCTGAACCACATGGGCCTCCACCCCGCTGCCAGCTCCACGCCGGTGCCCCAGAGGCCCATGGTGGTGGCCCAGCCGAACCTCGGTAAGCCGCGCTCGGGCCGCGCCGAACCCTGTCCGCCGGGCTGCGGCTCGGGGGCCCGCGGGCCTTGGCCGATGCGAGCGCCCGGGAGGCGGTCTCTCCTGCTTCCTGGCTGCATCACCTTCCAACACGTTTGCCTTCTTTTCTTGGCCTCCTTGCTGCCATCCATGCTGCCTAGGGTGTGCACTCGGGTCCGGCACCCTCTCCGGCTGCCTTTCTGGAAGTTCTGTGTCCCATCTCCATCCAGACTAAAGCACGGGGGGGACAGGGGGGCATGCAGCCGGCTTCTGTGTATTTGGTCCCTGAAGCCACAGCTTCAGTTCTGGCCCCAAATCCCTTTCCTTCCTTTTTGTTTTTTTTTCTCATAATGTGTGACTGATACCAGGGCAGATGTTTTTGCTTTATCTCGTTAAATCCTCGCAACAATCCTACAAGAAGGGGCAGCGTTCCCGTTTATAGAGGGGACGCTTGGTCAAAGGCGCAGCTTGGGGACAGCAGAGTGGAGCTCAGACTCAAGGTGGTTTTATTTTATTTTCCTTTATTGCTTTTAGAAAGAGAGGAAGGGAGAGAGAGACAGAAACATCGAGAGAGACATCGACTGGCCGCCTCCTGCATGCCCCCCACTGGGGATCGGGCCCACAACCTGGGCATGTGCCCTGACCGGGAATCGAACCGGCGACCTCTTAGTGCATGGGTCGACGCTCAACCACTGAGCCACACTGGCCGGGTGGCCCTACCATTTTAAAGCTTGCAGATGTAAAGTATATCCAAACAGCAAATGACTTGGAATAACTTCTGTGGTGTTACTTGTCTGAAGGGCAGATCGAGGAAAATGGTATCAGTGCTTCTACCAGCAGTGGGAAAACAAAACTTCCCATGAGCCACTTGTCCCCAGTGTGCGCAAGCTCAGGTAGAAAGCAGATGTCGTGAAGAAACCACACGTCAGCGGGCATGCGAATCGTTTCAAGGTTCCTTTCACCACTTCATTGTCATGAGCAATGCTAAAAACCCATGATAGAGCATTAACCTGAACTTTATAATCACGGTCACTGGGAAAAATATCTTTGATGGTCTTGGCTGAAAAAATGCAAACACGCTTTCAAAACGGTGTTCAAAAAGTAAGTCTTCCTCTGTCCCTCACATGGTGCCTGGGGTCAAGCAGTGTTGTCAGTCGCATACAAATGCTAGCATATTATGTCCACTGGTCCGTGCCCTGCCTCGTCCACTTCTCAATCTGCACATACAGAGCTACCTCATCCTTTAAAAAAATTGCCCAATAGCTCAACAGGTTGGTATGCTATAATTAGTTTATTTAACCAGCCCCCAGCTGATGGATATTTAGATACTAGTGTTGCTAGTACATAGAACACTGAGAGTTAATTTTTAAAAATTGTGCAGCAAGTAGGAAGTAGACTGAAAAAGGACCATAAATGCTTGAAACTTGATGTTGTGGTCACACGTGAATCTGCCCACACCACACGCACACGCACACAAAGCTGGTTAAGTATATCTGAAGAAATTGTCATCTGAATGTCTGAAATAAGTGTACCTGTGGTTGAATAAAATACCTAACTTTCGAGATTTCTAATGAATTGGGGCAGTAAATGTCTCATGACACTCATTCCGGGGTTTCCCCAGCAATGTTTGAGTATTTGCCCATCACCAAGTGTGCTGCTAGCCGAGAGAATCACAGGTGTTTCTCGAAGATGGAAATGTAGGGGAATGCAACGTAAAAGCCAAAGACGGGGGCAATAGAGTCACAACATGGTCCTGTTAGCCGATGATTTACTTAGAATACTTTATTTCAAGCTACAGGTCAGCCTGTAGTTTATATTATCAATCTTTAAAAATATAAAGAGCAGATTCTTCTCCTCCTCTCTTTTTTGAGATTTAGAATGTGGTGTTTTATTTTTATTATTTTAGAATTAATAGGTATACATCAGTGTTTTTATATATTATATATAATATACCTATTTCATATACATTAGCCTATATAAACATATACATGTACATATATAAAATCAATATTTTTGAATAGGATTCAAAATTTCTATGTCTGTTTTACGTCAACTGCATTTTTTCTCTTTTTACCTTTTGGCCAGAGTATATTCTCCTCCTCCTCAGATCTAGAAGTTTCGGTCTTTTCATGGAATATAGCTGACAAATAAGTGGACGTAAGCGATACGCCCACTTCACAGGGAGGTTTTTATGTGTGTGTGAAAATGATGTCAAATACAGTTAATAACATCACTACCAGAGGATAGAATTTGCACCATTCATAAGCTAGTTTTATGTATTTCTCTAGCTGTGATATAATTAGTGACATAGGTAAATACATTAATCAGTTAATCTCCTTTTATTACTAGCTTGGTGACATTAATTGTGCCTCAGTTTTCCCATATGTAAAACGAGGATTATTTTTATATGTAAAATGCTTAGACCCATGCCTGACACATAATAAGCTCTAAATAAGTGTCTATAACCGTCATCATTATTCTTTGTGGAAAGAAAAGTTTTATATTTTATTTAATGATAGAATGTTGGGTTTGAAGACAGTTTTATTGTTTATTGCAAAAGCTCTCAAGGGGAAAATAAAAGTTTTCTTTTGGGCTGTTTAGAATTCGAAGTGCTTTGAATTAGAACATTATATTTATTACTTTCAGTGGGGATAGCGCCCCCTGGTGGACATGTTTCAGCCCCTCCCCCCATCCCCCTTTCTGATTGTGGCAAGGCGAACCACACTTTAATGGAAGAGAAAAATCTATCCCTTAAAGGCATCCTGGATGAGTGACTTTGTAAAAAGGGAACGTACTTCTGTCAGGCTGCACCAGTGTCCAGTGAAACTGCATCTCTCAGGACTGACTTTTCAAATGCCTAAGCAAAATGAAATACTCTGCAGGGAAAAAATGTAAAATAATTTGTTTGCACTTTTTTTATTTTTTCAAATACTCATTTCTAGTTTCTAACTGAAATTTTTGTTTTCACGTTGGCCAAATTATGTCGTCTGTCAGGTTTCATCCAGTTTGATTCTGTCCGCGCAGATTAGTGACCTTGAGTCTGCGTCCCCAGAGATGCTAGTGAATGGAGAAGGAAGGGAGAAGAAAGAGGAGAGCTCACCACTGGGGCTGACAACTCCTTTGTGATTCTCACTGTCACGTAACACAGTGGAGTGGGGAATTCCTACGCTCGTGAAAGCTCATTTTTTTCATAACATAGACTGGATAGGATCTAACATCTTTTGAATGGGTTGTTGGTACGATAATTACCATTCATAACCACTAAAGGTTATTTGAAGGAGTTAAAAAAATGAAATGGAAAAAAATACCCTAAGACTCGACACAGGCCCTATTATATGTAGAACAATAGGCCCGGGGAGAACTGGAGCCTGCTGGAGAAATCAGTTAGGGGCCCGGCCGGTGTGGCTCAGGGGTTGAGTGTCGACCGATGCACCAAGAGGTCACTGGTTCGATTCCCGGTCAGGACACAAGCCCAGGTTGTGGGCCCGATCCCCAGTGGAGGGCATGCAGGAGGCGGCCAGTCGATGTGCTCTCTCATTGGTGTTTCTCTCTCTCTCCCTCTCCCTTCCTCTCTCTCTCTCTAAAATCAATAAAGAAAGAAAAAAAATTTTTTTAAATAAAATATAAAAGAAATCAAGGTGTTAGGATGGTGGTGGGGGTGTGGGGTGGAGGGCAGGTTTAGTGGTTGAGTGGTGAATGGGAAGAACTTGAAGTCAGAGCTGAGTTTCTATTGGGTTAGACATTTATGAGTTGCTTCTCTTGTCTAACCTCTGAGTCTCCTTTTCCTTGTCTGTAACGTGGTGGCAATGGGAGCACCCACCTCATGAAAGTTGTTGGAGTCCAGCCAGTGTGGCTCAGTGGTTGAGCGTGGACCCTGCACCAAGAGGTCGCCAGTTCGATTCCCGGGCAGGGCACAGGCCCAGGTTGTGGGCCTGATCCCCAGTGGGGGGCATGCAGGAGGCGGCCAATCGATGTTCTCTCTCATTGATGTTTCCATCTCTTTCTCCCTCTCCCTTCCTCTCTCTCTAAAATCAATAAAGAAAAAAAAAAGAAAGTTGTTGGGGTACTTAGGTGGTCCCTGCCTTGGCGCTTGGCCTAGAGAAAGGCACCAAGGCCCTGTCTTGTTAAAAGTCACTGCTACCAGAGGAAAGGGGGGAGGGGGCAACAGAGGGAGGGTATGGGGGTGATAAATGTTGACTCGGGGTGGTGAACACACAGTACAATATCCAGATGGTGTATTATAGAATTGTACCCGTGAAACCTATGTCATTTTATTAAACAGTGTCATCCCAATGCATTCAATAAGAAAGACAGAAACACCTCTCGGTGTTGGCTGGTAGCCGGCTTTTCCCCACGTTCCCGGCCCCTGTGTGCGTGCTCCCCGCTCAGGGAAAGCCAGCCGTGGTTCCTGCAGCTTTTCTCATCTGGGCACTTCTGCTGACACACTACGAAAACGACCTTTCACCCCAGACAGCAGCTGCGCGTGACCTGGCTCCTTCGCTCTCACACCTGTGACAGGGAGCTTGTGACGACCACCCATGCTGAAGTCATGTGGCAACTTAACATATCCCCACGTTTTAAAGTGCTTTTGCCAAGCCCTGGCCCGTGTGGCTCAGTTGGTCGGGTATTGTCCCATGCACTGAAAGGTTGCCGGTTCGATTCCCAGTCAGGGCACATGCCTGGGTTTTGGGCTCGGTCCCCAGTAGGGGCCGTGCAGGAGGCAGCCGATCCATGGTTTGCTCTCATTGATGTTTCTCTCTCCGTCTCCCTCTCAAACAATCAATTTTAAAAAATGTTTTGGCCAAGAGAAAGTGACATACAATTTCGCCCTTTTGGTGATAATCCTAGCCATCATAAACCATTGTGTGCTGGGCTCCCGTCACATGTTAACCTCTTTGCTTGAATTGGGCCTGGGCTGGGGGTGCCAGCATCCTCCCAGACAGGACAGGAAAAATAAAGACTGTATAAAAACTTCACCAGATTGCCAGCCCGGGCCGGTTTAGAAACTTTTGGTTGAGTGCAGCCAGAGTGTATTTTTAACGCTATAGGAATGTTAAAAATATCACGCGTGCGCTCACGCACACACACACACACACACACACACACACACACACGCACGCACTTCCCCCCTTTGAAGGTATGCCACCCCTCGGCCAGAGTCGAAGGTCCTCCAGGTCTGTCTTCATCTGGACTGCAAATCACTAACATATGTGTTTTTTGTTTTTTGTGCTTTTGCAGGGCATGCTTTTCAAGACAAGATGGAAGGAAAATCTTGTCTGTGCTCATTTGCTAAGTTGGCTTATTCTTCTCCCTAGGAAGTGGACAGAGACACTTAAAACCATTTTCTCAAGAGCAAATAAAATAGCCTAGCACAGCTTGAAGCCTGTAGGAAGGTAGGCTGCGAGTGTGTTAAATGTCAGGTTTTTATGTAGCATATCTATTTCTTTCTTTTTCCTGTTTTTTTCCTAGTCCACTTTATGTGGTGAGTTCATGGCAGACGGATCTGGCTACTGTGTTTTTTCCAGCTCTGATGTTCTCACTACTTTTTGAACTTTGTGGTTTCTGCAGGATAAATTAGCCTAGAGCATACTAGCGCACACACACACACACACACACACACACACACACACCCAAAGACAAACTGGAACCTCCAGACTTTATGGGGGAGGGTGGGGGTGATGGGGCATTGGTAGGATTGGGGTGCTGGAAAGTGGGTGTTTATGGAAGAGAAGGAAGACTGGTGGGCATGGGAAAAGGGAAAAGGTAAAAAGCGTTTGTGTGTGTGTGTGTGTGTGTGTGTTTATTTTATTTTTCAATTACAGTTTACATTCAATATTATTTTGTATTAGTTTCAGGTGTAAAAGTTTTTTGTTTTTTTTCTTGATTAGAAAAAGAAGAAACAGTTTTGTAAACTCTGTAGAAAATCAATATTATACTTTATTTTTAGATTGATTTGAAGGAAGCCATCTGTTGTCAAAATTTACTCTATTTCGTCAACGTTATTGAAGACTGCTCTTCGGGTTTTCCAAAAGGAGATTCATTACAGTTCCTTTCTTTTAAGAATTTTAAGGAATTTGTGAAATGGGCGCTGAAAACAAATTATCAACTGATTTAATTCCTCTTCTTTTTTTTAGGGAGAGAGAGGGGAAGAGAGAGAGAGAAACATTGATGTGAGAGACACATCGACTGGTTGCCACCCACACGACCCCAACCAGGGCAGGGACAAACTGCAACTGAAGTATATGCCCTTGCCCTTAGCGGGAACCGAACCTGGGACTCTCTGGTCCGCAGGCCGATGCTCTAACCGCTGAGCCAAACTGGCCAGGGCTGGGTTCTTTTTAAACGATTGATTGATTGATTGATTTTAGAGAGAGTGGGAGAGAGAGAAACATCCATTTGTTGTTACACTTATTTATGCATTCATTGGTCGACTCCTGCCTGTACTCTGACCGTGGGTCGAACCCACAACCTTGGCATATCAGGATGACACTCCAACAGAGCTCCCTGGCCAGGGCCTGATTCATTTCCTTTTGTGCAGTAACACAGAATGTAATAGTATATAAAGAAATGAAGCTTGTGTTGCCATGACATATTTTATTTATCTTAACGCGCATGAAATCTGTTATTTAGATCAGTTTTCATTTATCTTGATATATTAAGATTAGGTATGAAGACTTGAGATTTTGTTATGTGAAATTTAGGAATCTAGATAGAAAATCTCTTGTTTGATAAGAAATCTCAAGATCCATGAAAATTGTCTGATGCCACAATTTTCCTAAGAAAGTATTCTTCAGGATAAAATTCTTACGTCGCCTGCCAGGTGCGCACCGTGGACACCTATACACAGAGATGTGTCCTTTATAATGTAACCCCCTCATCAAATGCCTGCAGCACAAAAATAAATACATTTAACCGTTAAAATAATAGTTACAAGGACTGTGCGGCACATGGAAAACTTTATGTCAGTCTAACTTTATAAAGAGGCAAAATTGCTTATACTGTGATGACCATTTTATTAAAAAAAAAAAGACTGCTCAGATTCTCTCTTTCCACTAGATTTTGCTGTCCATCTGTGGGTTTCTAGCCCCTAGCCACGTGCACCATTTTGGAGAATAAGTATATTGAGTAAATCAAGTGTGTATTTTTAAATGTTAATAGTGATTATAGCAAGACTTAGATTGGGGATGATTCCCTCTATTTTTTTCTGTAATGTGGTTATATTGCCTTTATGATAGCTAGAAGAAGACAAAAGAACCGCTTGGTGTGGTTTTCACGGTGGGGGATGAGGGTGCGGTGTTGGGGGAAGGCTCTGGCCCCTCCACGCCACCCCCACGAGCACTGTGGACAGCAGGGCCCACAGGTCACTAGTCTCTAAGGTCAGTGTCTCTCCGAGTGGGGCCCAGGTCGCAGCCCTTGGGGCATTTGTCAGCCGCGTGGTTCAGGACCCAGCAGGGCCACGGGCTGCTAGGAGGAATACGGCCGGGCCCCACCCCTGGGACATCCTGTTTCAGACAATGCAGGGTGGGGTCTGGCAAAGGGAGCTGTTTTCTTGTTTCCAGATGACTCTGGTCCTCAGCCAGGTGTCTGGAACCACAATGGAAGTGTGTGTTTCAGCACTGTGGTTGGGGGAGGCCATCATAATGAACGGCAGAAACCCACTCAGGTATTCAGTCTTTAAGCTGAGTTACCCGAACAGGGCTCCAGGGATGCTCACCAACTCCTCGGCTGGCTTCTTTGGCCAACATCGACATTCCCTGTGGCACTGGACTCGTCCCTCTGAAACTGGGTGTCAGTGCACCCCAGAGCACTGGGTACGTGAATGCCGGAGCCACTTTCCAGAAAGTTCTCACCCCAGTCGCACCCCGTGAACTTCAAACCCTCGGGGAAACGTCTCGGTTCGGGTTCAGGTGCTTGAACTCTGTTGTCTAAATTCACGGGTAAGTGTGTAAGCCTGCTTTGCACTTGGCTTCCTGAGAGGTGGCCTGAAGTTCCCGGGGGAGGGGGGGCGCCCCACACCCCCAGAAGAGCAGAGCCCCTGAGCAAGAGGGAAAGGCCAGGTCCGGCTGCTCCTTAGGTCTTCGTGTGCACTCCCTTCGATCTTGCATTTATTCCTCACGGAGTCTGATGTCCTCACCAAGCCGTGGGCCCCTGTGGAGAGTCTGGGAGAGAATCTGACAGTTTCTGTGCTGTCTGCTGGCTGGCTTCCCACGGTGCGCCCGGGGCGTCCTCGCTGTGGCGCTGGCCTCCCGAGGCAGGGGACTCTGGGAGGGCTGGTCTTTCCGCCGCTTGTTCCGAGGTGAGAGGTGACATTGGGACACTTTCCTTTGATCTCCTAGTTGGGGCCCCTGGTGACACTGTCTGGCCCGTGCGTGATCATCACCTCCCCCCCGCCCCCACATCAACTGGAAGATTGATCTCTTCTTCCTTTCTGGAAGTCTAAATTTGTTCCCTGGGTGTCTCGCAGTTGCTAGTGGTCAGGGACAGCTGTTCCGCCACGCTTGACTCTGAACGATTCTCTGCTGGAGTCAGCAAAGTAATACTGTGAAAGAAGCCAGGAAAACAAAGCCTTCAGAGCCCTTTCTCCCTGGATGCTGAAGAGAGGGAGACCACCTCCTCTCCTGCTTTTTGGGGGGAAAAAGGAAAAAATAAGATCCTAAAGGTATTTGAGGCAGCGAGATTCAGAGGCTTCTTTCTCCCATGTTGTGGAATTGCTGTCTGGTCATTGTGGAAAACGCCCATCAGCAAAAACACGAGAAACGATAAAACACTACCATCTGACGACTCCGAATCACACTAACGTTTTCTCACACATTTGCCTTTTTCCAGCACAAAGGTTCACAGAAAAGGTTGGAAAATCCTCTACGTTCTTTTCTGTAGCCTTTTTTTTCTCCAGACTCACATATCATGAGCTTGTTTTTACTTCAATAACTATTTTCGTACAATGTTTTTGATTAGCTGTTTTTATTGGGAAAATGGCACAAACATGGCAAAAAATTCAAACAGCTCTAAAGCGTATTCATGAGAAATAAGTCTTCATACTAGAACCCCCGGCCTTTCCCTCCTCCCCAGAGAAACGACTGCTCCCAGCTCTCTCAGGGAATGTTCTAGAAATGCCCGAATGCATGTGTGCGTGCTTGGATATACATGCCTTTTTATTTTATCTAAAAAAATTTTTTTTTTCCTTTATTGATTTCAGAGAGAGAGGAAGGGAGAGAGAGAGAGAAACATCAATGAAAGAGAACATCGACTGGCCGCCTCCTGCATGCCCCGCACTGGGGATCGGGCCCACAACCTGGGCATGTGTCCTGATCGGGAATCGAACCGGCGACCTCTTGGTGCATGGGTCAACACTCAACCACTGAGCCACACCGGCCAGGCTACACATGCCTTTTTAAAACTTGATATATCTTAGAGAGCTTCCTAAATGAGGACTTGTAGATGTATTCATTCTTTGTCAGCAATGTGTAATATTCACTGTATTGATGTGCCACGGTTTATTTATTAACCTGGCCCCTGTGACAGCGATTTGGTTCTTTTCTGATCGTTTGCTGTTGTCCATCCCTGTACGTGAGTCCTCGTGCCGTATACTGTTTATGTGTGGATGGTGTCAGTGGTGGGGTCCCTGGGCCAGAGATTCTGCGCACTGAAGCTGTGAGAGATGTTCCGCTTCCCTCCAAAGTGGTGACACTGATTCATGTTCCCACCAGCTGCTCGCCCCCGACTGGCCAGTAATGTCCCTGATCACACCTTTTAGTCTTTGTAATTCCGATAGGTGCAAACTAGATTCTCATGGCTTAATTTCTTTCTTTGTTAAGTTATGAATGGACTTGGGGAGATTTCTGTTGATAAGTCATTATACCATGTTAAAGGCTGTACAATATTCTATTATGGGACTACCAAAATTCATGAAACCACTTCCTCTACTGAGAGACATGTAAGCTGATTCTATCTTGTCACCAGTATAAATGATGTTGCAGTAAAATTCATGTACATAAAGTTTTAAAAATTAATGTATTTTTGTTGCAGATGTTTCTCCTTTTCCCCCCATTGACACCCTCGTCCCGTCTCCCCCACCCCACCCTCAGCATTGTTGTCTATGTCCATTGGTTATGCTTACATGCATAAGTTCTTTGGTTTATCTCTTCCCTCCTTCCCACCCCCTCCTCTGAGGTCTGTCAGTCTGAACGCTACTTCTATGTCTCTGGGTCTATTTAGTTCGTCACCTTATTTTGTTCATTATATTCCACAAATAAGTGAGATCACATGGTATTTGTCTTTTTCTGATTGGCTTATTTCGCTTAGCATAATACTCTCCAGGTCCCTTCATGTCGTCTCAAAGGATAAGAGATCTTTCTTTCTTACAGCTGCATAGTACTCCATTGTGTATGTGTACCACAGCTTTTTTATCCATTCATCCACTGATGGACACTCGGGCTGTTTCCAGATCTTAGCAATTGTAAATAGTGCTGCTACGAACATAGGGGTGCATATATTCTTCCTGATTGATGTCTCAGGCTTCTTAGGGTATATTCCTAGAAGTGGGATCACTGGGTCAAATGGCAGTTCAGTTTTTAATTTTTTGAGGAAACACCGTATTGTTTTCCATGGTGGCTGCACCAGTCTGCATGCCCACCAGCAGTCATGTACATAAATGTTTGTGCCTTCCCTTAACTCCCTCATTTTTTCCAGTTTCTTTGGAATGTTTATTAGTAAAGTAGAAGAACTCCTTCAAAAATACAATTTTGACGTGGTTCGTTTTTATGGAACTAAACAAGTAATTGTTTGCAGATGCACTGTGCGTGTGTTGGGGGGAGCGATTTGTTTGGGGTGCTACTTTCTTTTACAAAACAATGATTTAAGGTTGCCTCAAAAAGTGCATTTTTGACCAGGCACCTAGCGTTCCCGCTGGCTGGTTTCAGCGTGTGTATCCATATGGTTTTGACTAAGCCATAGATGGAAGTTTCGTTGGAAGTTATGTTGCTTCCCAGGACCACATGGCATGCATTTCATTCCATATTATTTTCGTCCTTTTCCTTTCCCGTCTTATATTTCTCAGACACCAGTGAAGAGTGAGTTGCGAGTTTCCACTTTTGCCAGGAGTTAAATATTTGCAGAGCTGGGAAAAAAAAAAAAAAAGTAAAACAATTTTTAATGTGGCTGATTTGGTCCTGGCTCCCAAGACACTTTCATTGAGCTGCTTCAAAGCTCACACTTGAACTACCCAGAAAAATAGTTCTGTTTCCACCCATATCAACTGCCTCGATACCTGAGCTAGTTAGAACGGACCATGATTTCTCCCAGACGGAACCGGATCATCTCCCGCTAATGAACGAACGCTCGGGGCAGCAGCACGTGGGAGGTCCTGGACCCTGGCCTCCATCGTCTTTGCTGTCCTTCTGTTGCTGCCTGGGACACTGTGAATGAGGGGTGCTTCCCTGGGACCCCACTCGTCTCATTTGCTGTGTCTTCTCGGTCTCGACTCCAGTTTTAGCATGAAACGTTTCCTCTGCAATGCGAGGGAACCCCCGGGTCCACACTATATTAAGATAGGGTGGCGTTGGCCTGAGACAGTCCTTTCTGGAACACGCTTCCATAGCCTTGCGTCTGCTCGTCCCTTCTCCGGCCAGAACCCCGGCCTCCTTAGCGTGTCCGTTTTCCTTCTATGAAGAGTGCAGGTTCTTCGGCGATGACCCCGGGACGTGAGGACCGTTCATGGCCAAGTGACTCTCTTGGAGCCCGGGTTCCCCCAAGAACACGTGTGGTTCTTCCATCCTGCGTCTGCCCGCGCAGCTGGGCAAGCTGTTTCTTCTGAAAGACCGTCCCAGCCAGTCCCCAAGGGCAGCTCTCTGTCCCGTGTTCACAGGCTCTCTGTTTTTGAAAATTCGATTTTTCCCTCTCTTTTTAAGCAATTGAGATAGAGCCCGGCCGGTGTGGCTGAGAGGTTGAGTGTCAACCCATGCACCAAGAGGTCGCCAGTTCGATTCCCGGTCAGGGCACATGCCCAGGTTGTGGGCCCGACCCCCAGTGGGGGGCATGCAGGAGGCGGCCAATCAATGTTCTCTCTCATCGATGTTTCTATTTCTCCCTCTCCCTTCCTCTCTCTCTCAACTCAATAAAGGAAAAAAAAATTAAACAATTGTGATATAATTGAAATATAATATTACATTAGTTTTAGGTGTGCACCACAATGATTCGATACATGCATGTATTGCAAAGTGATCACCCCAGTAAGTCCGGTTAACATCATCGCAACATAGCTACACATTGTTTTCTTGTGCTGAGAACTTTTAAGATCTACTCTTTGTAACTTTCAAACATGTGATACAATATTATCAGCTATGGTCACCGTGTCGTACATGACATCCCCAGGGCTCATTTTATAACTTTTGACCACCTTCAGCCAGGATTATTTCTACGTTAGCGGTTGGGGTTGGGGGTTGAGGGGGGAGGCTGGGAGGGACAGTGAATGAGAGATGTCAGAATCATGTGACACGGGTTACAACCAGGGTTCTCACCCTACAAACCCCGGTCAGCGCTCAGAACCATTGTTTAGTAGGGGTTTCCTCAAAGATAAATGACACCACAGGACAGTGGCCCATAAATGACGCAGTTTCTCTGAATGATGCCAGACTGAGAATTCCTGTCAACCGCCAGGGAGTTTCAGGTGTATATAGGGAAGTTTTTTCTTTGTTGTTTTGATTTTTATTTTTTCAAAAATGTTTTTTCCTTTATTGATTTTAGAGAGAGAGGAAGGGAGAGGGAGAGAGAGAGAGAAACATCGATGAGAGAGAACATGGACTGGCCGCCTCCTGCATGCCCCCCACTGGGGATCGGGCCCACAATCTGGGCATGTGTCCTGACTGGGAATCGAACTGGCGACCCCTGGTGCATGGGTCGACACTCAACCACTGAGCCACACCGGCCAGACTGTTGTTTTTGATTTTTTAACATGTCACTTTTTATTTTGAAATCGTCTTAAACTTACAGAAGAGTTCCAAGTATAGTACAAGGAACTGCTGTGTACCCTTGGCCCGTATTTGCCTTTGTTGATTGTCTAGCACTTGCCATATTTGTCTCTCTCTCTCTCTCTCTCTCTCTCTGTGTGTGTGTGTGTGTGTGTGTGTGTGTGTGTGTATGTGTATATATATATATATATATATATATATATATATATAGTGTGTGAGTGTGTGTATTTCTTTTTCTCTGAACCCTTTGAGACTATGTTGGAGACATGATGCCCCTGTACCCCTAAATGTTTCAGATTGTATTTTCTAAAAGAACATATTCTAGTGCTTACAGCTCTTTTTGAATTTGTCTAGTAGGTCTTAGGTTTTTACTGGAAGGCCCTCCTTATTAAAAATAAAAAATAAAACAAAAGGACATATTCTCACGTGAGTACAATAGAGGCACAAAACCAGGAGATCTAACATTGGTACATTACCCTTGGCTAACCCACAGTCTGTGTTTGATTTCTTCAGTTATCACAGCAATGTTGTAATGGCCCTTTTGGTTTCTGGTCCAGGGGCCGTTGAGGAGCGTGCGTTGCGTTGCGTTGTCCTGTGTCCTCAATCTTTACCTGGAATGGTTCCTCAGCCCTGTGTTCCTGGACCTGGACATTCTGGGGGAGTGTCGGCCAGTTATGTTGCAGACTGTTTTCATCTGGGCTTGTCTGGTGTCTCCTCATGACTGGGATGCGGGTTGTGCATTCTGGGCAGGCACGCCGCCGAGGGGATGTGTGCTGCTCAGCGCGTCCTGTCCTTGGGCTCGCGCTGTCAGGGTCCCCGTCCGGGTGGTGTTGGCTCCGAGCGCTTGGCTCCGGCAGTGTCTGGAAGGCGAGGGAGGAGGCGGTTTGCTCAGTTACCTGGAGCGTGTTCCGTGGAGGCAGTGTGCTCGGAGGAGAACTGCTTGCTGCTTCTCTGTAAGAGATGGCCTCGGGTCATGGAAACCTTCTCCTTGGGGTGGCGGGCGAGCCATTTCCAGCACGCTCCGTTGAGCTTCACAGAACAGTATATATTTAAAAAAATATTTTTCCCTTTATTGATTTTTAGAGAGAGAGAAAGGGAGAGGGAGAGAGATAGAAACATCGATGAGAGAGAACATCGATGAGAGAGAACATCGATGGGCCGCCTCTTGCATGCCCCCCACTGGGGATCGGGCCCACAACCTGGGCATGTGCCCTGACCAGGAATCGAACCGGCGACCTCTTGGTGCAGGGTCAATGCTCAGCCACTGAGCCACACCAGCCGGGCAGAACAGTATTTAACTGGACAAATAGAGTGAAGTATCTGCGCAGCTGTATACACAGATGGAGTTTCAAACGGACTGTGATGCTTCCATCCCTGTATTCCCTACTCTGGCTTCTTATGAAACACATACTTCGAAAGGATACATGTAAATAATTGAGGCACAGGGAGACTGTGGGTGAGAACATTTGTTATTTTATTAGCCAGGGAGCGGCAGGCCTACCATGGCCCTGTGTGGTTGCGAGAGGGGCTAGAAGATTTGGCTTTAAGACTTGGGGACTCTTGCAAAGAAGGTGATATGTTCGGTTACAGGAGTCAAAGCACTCATGAGCTGAAGGCTTTCCTGGTGACAAGGAGAAATCGACTTTTCCCAAGGTCAGGTGCCTAGCAGGGAGTTCTCCCCTAACTCCCCATAAATGATCTACACACTGGGGTGCAGGAGACAGTCCTGAAAACATCTGACAGTGACCTCCAGGAGTCTTAGAGGGAGGTTTTCTATAACCTCCCTGAAGGCCGGTGCGGGCGTGGTCTCAGAGCACCAGCCAGGACTCTCTGGGGACCAGAACGAGCGTCCACCCCATGCCCAGGGTGCGGCACGGGTAAACTTTAGAATAGCCAGAGTTGTAGCTTTTTGGTTGTGTGTTTTGTTTTGTGTTTGTGTTCACGAATAGCACCCCGTTGGTACAGCTCTCCGAATCATGTTTAGAGGTATAGGTTTTTGTTTTGTTCTGCGTGGGAGCAGAATCTCCTTCTAAGTGTTTCAAAGCGGAGCTGCTTGGGTTCCCCTGTCCGGACGCCCGCCCCAAAGCCTTTCCCTCTCCCGAAAGAGGGTGAGGGCCCCGAACCACCTCACGGGCGGCAGGGACACCGGCTCGCAGACAATTTCTCCATCTCTGCATTTCTTCAGAATTTTTTATTTGACCACAGTGTAAGAAATTCTCTGGCACTTTCCCATGTAGTTCAGCAGTGAGCCAAAAGGAGATTGCTATCACTCTGGAATAGCGGCCAAGGACAGTGCTCACCACAGCCACGGGGCCCCGCGGGCCCAGGTCCCTCACCCGCTGGTCCTCAGCCACGTGGCTGCAGTCACTCCAAGCCCCAGGTCTGGCACCTTCCCACCTTAGGGCCTTTGCTCTTGTTATTCCTCAGCCTAGATTGGCCCCCAGATGGATTTCTGGACTTGATTCAGATTTTTTTTTAGATCACAGAGCACTTGCTCAGAGAGGTCTGAGATCTTCCTAAACTTCCGGACCTGAAGTAGCCCCATATTGGTTTGTCCAAAGCCCTTCGCCCTGGAATTACGCTGTGGATTTGCTGTTGTCTGTCTCCCCACTGGACCACAGCTCCCGAGGGCCAGGGCCTTTCCGTCTCGTCCGTCAGCACCTCTGGCACCTAGACGCAATGCCTTGCACCTGTTGGGCGCGCAGGGCTTGCTGAGCGACAGTTCATGAACCGCAGAAAGAACACTGAAAAGAAAAAAGCCATGTAGAGTCCTACCATCCAAACGCCACTATTATTAGTATTTTGATGCTTTTTCATCTCAAAAGCAATTAACCTTTTGGGGTCACTATTTTTTATTTTATTAAAAGATTGTTTTTTCCTTTATTGATTTTAGAGAGAGAGGAAGGGAGAGAGAGATAGAAACATCGATGAGAGAGACCATCAATTGGCCGCCTCCTGCATGCCCCACACTGGGGATCGGGCCCACAACCTGGGCATGTGCCCTGACTGGGAATTGAACTGGTGACCTCCTGGTGCATGGGTCGACGCTCAACCACTGAGCCACACCTGCCGGACCTTTTGGAGTCACTATTAGATCTAGGGGTGCAGTCCTCAAAATGCATATATGCACAGCTTCCTGAAATTGGACATGTCATTTTATCAGAATTCCTAATCTTGCTACCCCTGATTTAATTCTTGTTTTACCACCCCCGCCCCGTAATCCTGGCCCCGTGCAAAGATGCAAAACGCTCACATCCCATTGTTACCTTTGTAATCCGATTGCTGAAAAATGGCTCTTCCTTTAACTTGCATTTCTGACTTCTGGTGAGGCTGACGATTTTTCTGTGTCTGGTTACGAATTGCGTGTTCTCTTTCATAAATCAAGTCCTTTGTCTCTGAGAGTGCCTGCTCTATGAGCTCTTTCAGTAATAAAGATGTTTACTAAAATGGCATGTTACGAAAAGAAAACAGATGCAGCGCGAGCGGCCCACACTGGCAACCTTTTCTCCACTTCTTGTGGAAAACAGCTGTGGGTTCGTTTTCTGATATTTAGCCGGGGCCGCCGCACTTCGCACCTGGGGTCGTTTTAAACCCTTTCAGGAGGGCTGACCAATAAAAAGCTCCAGTCAACTCTCCTCTGACTAATGAAAATAAGTGCACGAATCCGAGTTTCCATTCCCTGCTGGAGGAAAAGTATACCCATTGTCTGGAGAGAATGAAACAGTGTGGGGTTGCTGCGGGTGCCAGGGCACGGCACTGAATTCAAAGGCGCACAGATAACTGTGAGGCGGCACCGTGAAGCTCCCGGTTTCTTGTTTTCCAAGTTAGCGCATTATTTGCCTACATTCCCTAGCTTCATCAGTGTGCTTCCTGCCACAGCCCACGTCGGATCAATCTGGAGAGGGCCCTGAAATCAGGTGGAATCTGAGCAGCACATTCTGATGCTGCTTTAAGTGGAAGAACTAGGATTTCTTTGCAGCAAAAGGATGCAGGAGAAATCAACAGGCCAGGAAGATAAGATCTCCTTCTAGCTCGATTGGATGCAGTGCAGTGGTGACAACTGATGTCTGCATGCCAACAGAAGGTGCACTTTAGGTCATGCGTTTGCTAGGAAGCCATAAAGACCCCTGCGGTGGGCATTGACGTCTTTTCACCTAGGAGAGCAGCATTGCACACGGGCCGGTCGGATGGGCAGACAGACAGCAAGTGGGAAAATCATTTCCTGGTCCTAAAAATTCAAGGTTTCCTGTGAAGTACATGCAGCTTGGGTTACACACCTAAAACCAGAAGACCTGGGGGCATCTGGAAAGCCGCAGGCCCCCCTGTCAGGTTTGGGGGCCGCCTGGAAGTGTTTTCGAGGCTCGAGGCCGCGAGGCTGGGAAAGTGGGGCCGAGGGCCCCCGAATCCCAGGGCTCGGGTCCTTATCAAGCGAACCGGTGAGAAATGTCCTTACAGCGATTCTCACCCGGAATGGGAAGAAAGAGCTCAGTGTGAAGTCGGGAGAGTGCAACTTCTTGGTTTAATACTTTACAGATTTTTGGAACCAAATGCACCCTGAAGTGAAAAGCTGCTCTTTTTTTTGCTGACCTTGTTGGATGGCGAAGACTGTTTCTGGGAAATAAGAGAAACAAGCGGCCGATTGTTGGCAGGACCTGAGAGAGACACAAGAAGGGCGAGAGAGGCGTCTGCAGCCCCTTTTCTCTTCGTTGTATCGTGACTGAGTCAGGGCTGGCCTGCGCTGGCTTTTTCTTCCTGCCTCGGTAGACATGTGTTTCGCATCAGACAGGGCTGCGTGATGCCTGACGCTGGCCAGTTCACAGGAATTAAGCCACGGATGGGCCACGAACAGAGAGAAAAGACCCGTGGCTGCACCAGACGCTTGGCTCTGCCGCGTGTTCGAGGCCTGGTGGCTGGGTTCCCTGGGACAGAGACGGTGGCCCGCTGCGTGCTTGGCCTCTTTCTGTGCAAAGCATTGCTTCCTGGGCGGCTGTGGCCAGAGGCCCAGGGTGGCTCGATGGAGCCCTCTTCTTCCTTAAACCTTCTTGAATTGTGAAATGCAACTTGGCAGAGTTGTCTGATTTTGTCTTTTCCTCTCTCTTTGAGAGCCGAAGAACACCTCGCGCCATGCATTCTGTAACGCCAGATCACACAGACAGGCTGCCACGGGACATGTGATCCACGCTGATCTCCTCATTTCGTAGCAGCAGATACGTTCATCGCATTAACCTCATCGGGCATTTTAGGACGCAGGGCAAAGGCAACGCTTCCTGTCGCCAGATTTAACTCAGTAAACATTTTTTTAAAAATATTCTTTCTTTATTGATTTTTAGAGTGAGGAAGGGAGAGGGAGAGAGAGATAGAAACATCAATGAGAGAGAACATTGATTGGCCGCCTCCTGCATGCCCCCCACTGAGGATCAGGCCCACAACCTGGACATGTGTCCTGACCGGGAATCCAACTGGCGACCTCTTGATACATGGGTCGACGCTCAACCACTGAGCCACACTGGCCGGGCAAACTCAGTAATAAACATTTTTGATGAGACTGAGGGTGGACAGGGCAAGGCAGCCATAGGTGAGCAGCACAGCTGACGCCAGCCAGGGCATTCTGGCATATTCTCTGGTCTTCACAGGTTTGTCAGTCTATGCCGGTGATTTGTGCTGAGTCATTTAACCTTCTTCATCTCTAAAATGAGTGAATTGGCCTCAATCATTGGTTTTAGATTATTATTATTATTTTTTTTTTTTTTTGGTACGTGCCCCTAGCGGGAACCGAACCCGGCACTCTCTGGTCCGCAGGCCGACACTCCAACCGCTGAGCCAGACCGGCCAGGGCTAAATCATTGGTTTTAAAGTGTGTCCCAAGGTCCCATGCCAGGGTTTCAGGGGGATGTGAGCAGGAGCAAAGCTTACTGAGTATCCAGTCTCCAAAAGCCACGTCAACAGATTTAAAAACTCTGTTTCATATTTTGTGATATGAGAGTTGAGAAACGCCAGTAGGGAAAGCAGAGAGGATGCAAGACCAAGAGAATTCAGAGCAGACAGTCACAGGCGCAGCTAAGAGTGCTCTCTGGCCCACCGGCACGGGCCCCAGGCCCACTGTGAGTGGGAGGGTGGCCTCTGCTTCACGCCACGTAGCAGAATCAGGACAAAGATCCTGTTGTTTGTTTTCTTTTCTTTCTTTATTGATTTTAGAGAGAGAGGAAGGAAGAAGGAGAGAGAGATAGAAACATTGATGAGAGAGAACATTGACTGGCCGCCTCCTGCATGCCCCCCACTGGGGGTCGGGCCCACAGCCTGGGCATGTGCCCTGATAGGGAATCGAACCGGAGACCTCTTGGTTCTTGGGTCGATGCTCAACCACTAAGCCATACCAGCCGGGAGAAAGATCCTATTGTTAAAGAAACATTTGAGAACCCTGGTTTAAATGGACTAAGGCCCCTCCAGCCTGAACGTCTATGGTGATGGCACAGTGTAGGGTAAATTCACGGCCCCACCCATAATGAGTGTGGTGGGGAGGGTGGTTTGTAAACCACTAATAATAAACCAGCAAAATGAGATGGGTGCTCAGCAGGGAATATGCTCTGGGGAGTATAGAGAAGGCAGCAAAAAAAAAATCTAGTATTCATGAAATATCCACTTATAAGGCTATAGGAGCAGTGATTAAAATGCATTCCTTCAGAGAAGAAGACTTGTGTCTGTGTGTGTGGGGTGGAGAGGGATTTCCAGTTTGTCCTGGAATGTCTATGGTGATCATCTTCTTATAAATAAAACTGATATTTTGCTACCAATTTCTGACTCATAAACCCTGAAGTTTACTCAATTCAGACAGAACGTACTTAATACCTACTATGTGTGTTAGCAAGTCAGATCCGAAGTGCACTAAATTATTATTGTTACTATCATTATTATTATTATTAATTTTAAACCAGAAGTTTATTTAAACAACAAGACTCCTGCTTCAGGGGAAAACGATCCAGGACTTGTTTCTTTCAGAGTGATTTATCCCTACGTACGAAATAGTTATAAAATTGTTCTTGGTTTTACAATGATACATGGAAAACATTAAAAGTCTCCAATCAAACAAGGTATGCAAGGATTTTTATGTCCTTTTGTTGTTGTTGTTGTTAAACAGTGAGAGGCAGATGACTGACTGGAATACAAAGATGAGAGCTGACTGAGCGTGCTCCTGTTGGAGAAACGGGGTATTTTCACAGAACCGCTATTTCCCCCCATCCCATCTCCATTTGGTGTCGCTCAAACATACCATTGTCCATTTTGTTTAAAAAAAAATGTAAATGTGCCTGGCCGGTGTGGCTCAATGGATTGAGCATCGTCCCATGGACTGAGAGGTCCCGGTTTGATTCCGGGTCAGGGCACAAACCCGGCTTTCGGGTTTGATCCCCAGTAGGGGGCGTGCAGGAGGCAGCCAATCGATGTATCTCTGTCTCACATTGATGTTTCTATTCCCTCCCTTCCTCTCTCTCTAAAAAATCAATAAAAACATATTTTAATAGATGCAAATGCGTGTGCACAGACATTGGGTACTTTACGCACAGTAAACGAACAAACGGGAAGAGAAATGAAAGAACAGAGAAAGCTACACTGTAGCAGTCAGGGTGTGGTGCAGCCAGATGGCAGTTCTCTCGCTGAGCATGTCTCCTCCTGGAGGAAGCGAGTCCTGGAGTGCAGCAGCCGTTCCCTGTTAGCAGACACCTCCCGTCTGCAGCTGGGGCACCTCCCTGCTCCTTCACCCTCCCCGTCCACCTGTGCAGCGTGTCTGTTTGATTGGCTGCCTGACAGATGGGGATCCGATCGGCCTCACTGACAAACCCTCATTCACAATGGGCTTTCGTTAGTTACCAACTGGCACGTGCCTCCTAATCTTTCCCTGCAGCCCAGAACCATCCTGCCCGCCACCTCAACTCCATACGATCCCTGTTCTCAGTCTCGATCCTTGGGCTTTTCATCGGCCACAGCGAGGGCCGGGTCCTCTCCGCTGCCGTTTCACAGAGGTGCCAGGTCGGCACGCACCGAGCACACAGCACACTACATTACGTCTGTTCTGTGTTTTTAAGGAAGGTCCATGTTGCTGGGCTCAGTTCTGGGCTCAGTTCTGGACATAGTGGAGGCGGCTCCTTGCCAGGACATAGTGATAAAGAGCACGAATCCAGCCCTCAGGACGGTGCGAGTTAGTTCAAACCTCAGGAGAATAGCTCACTGTTTCTTTTTTTTTCCTTCATTGATTTTTAGAGAGAGAGGAAGGGAGAGGGAGAGAGAGATAGAAACATCGATGAGAGAGAACATCGATTGGCCGCCTCCTGCATGCCCCCACTGGGGATCAGGCCCACAACCTGGGCATGTGCCCTGACCGGGAATCGAACGGGTGACCTCCTGGTGCAGGGGTCGACGCTCAACCACTGAGCCACACCAGCCGGGCAGCTCACTGTTTCTTCAAAGAGCTTCTCTTCTTTGCTTGCGGCTCAACCTGGAACCCTGCAGGAAAGAGTCCCTGACTTTCAGACGAACCAAGTGCGTGTTCACGCGCGACGCAAAGCGATGTCATAAATGCAGCTCGATTTCCTTAAGACGTTAGTCAGTGGAGGGGTAATATTGCCTCTGATGATCCCAGACATCGAACTGAAGGAGACACCTATTCTGTCTGGGAGGAGGACGTTTCTCAGATCCCAAATCAAGTGCCTTACCCCAGGTGTGTACTTGAATGTGGCATATTCTCACCTGTTTGAAAAAGGTGGTGCTCGAATGTTGCCTAGTCACCTGTTTCGAGGAAATTGCAACCGGGTTTTCAAAACAATATCGGCCTCATCCTTGTCTCACTCTCAAGGGATGATGTTAGAAGGATCGTTTGGAAGAGTTAGTGTTGTTTGATCACAGAAACAAGTAAAAAAGCCCCAACTAAATGGAAAGATAGGTTATTGTGAATCTATGGAACTCGGGTTAGTTCAGCAAGGTTCTGCTCACGCCCTGTGAAGTGGATGTACAGGGTACAGGGTGATCCGTCTTTGAAATTTTCCAGTTAAATCGACGTGTTGTGGAGAATTTCTGCAGATACTCTGTTAGTCTTTTGTGAAATGCTCGCTTTCCCATTTTGGTTTGTTCTATTTTGTTTGTATCTTGACCAGCAGTCCGATTCTAAGCACACGAAATCACCTTTCTGCACACGAATTCACCTTTGTACACACGAAATCACCTTTGTACACACGAAATCACCTTTGTATACACGAAATCACCTTTGTACACATGAAATCACCTTTGTACACACGAAATCACCTTTGTACACACGAAATCACCTTTGTACACACGAAATCACCTTTATATACACGAAATCACCTTTCTGCACCTGAATTCACCCTTGTACACATGAAATCACCTTTGTACATACGAAATCACCTTTATATACATGAAATCACCTTTCTGCACCTGCAGGCTGCCTGCTCCCTCCTCTGGCTCCAGGTCCTACACAGCTGCTTCTCTGACTTTGGCACATAGTAGGAGCTTACTAACTAGTGATCCATTTCCAGTTCAGTAGCCAAGACATCTGCTGAAGTAGAGGCACACCGGCATTTCCCAGGTTCCTCCTCGGACCAGCACGCGAGCGCTGCATTTGATATCTCCTCTTGGGACGTCTCAGTCTGTTGGCACACGATTTCTCCCCTGTAGAGTGCCTGTCCCCCACCATTCAATACTGTTCTCTCTGGGAGGAGGTCACCGTACACAGTCTGCACTTA
Source organism: Tadarida brasiliensis (assembly GCA_030848825.1). Taxonomy (NCBI): domain Eukaryota; kingdom Metazoa; phylum Chordata; class Mammalia; order Chiroptera; family Molossidae; genus Tadarida; species Tadarida brasiliensis. The sequence continues at coordinate 108,248,074 of CM061260.1, read as the reverse complement.
CGGGATGGAGAGGACAGTGCCTCTACATTAAACTCTTTGCAATTCTTCTCTCTGATTTGTCTCTCCTCCCTCCATCTATGTATTTAATCATTTGTTTGCATGAAGATTCAGTTTTTATTAAACGAATGCACCGTAGTCGACAGCACGTGACACTTTCCCCACGGTTGGTAGACGTGTGGCGCGGGAGCGGGTGCTGTGAGTGGGAAAGTCCCGGGGTGCTGGGGGGCTGCCTCCCTCCCTCCCGTGCAGTTGCGCCTCTGACCTGTTGACTAAACCACGCCTTTCTGAAAGGTCAACTGGAAGAGCCAGGTGCAGAGATAGCTCAGCTGAGAGGTTTGTTGTCAAAGGGAGAAAGGAGGCCGAGAAAGAGATGAGGGATGTGTAACCAGCTGCAGGTGTTCCTCTTTGCCCCCGCACCCCCAGACTCGCGTGTGAATTGGGGAGAAGGACTGGAAGAAAATAAAGTGATCTCTGTCTTTCTAGGGCTGAGTGTGTCTTCCAGCCAGCGGCACCCTGGGTGTCTTTGCCGTCATCTGCTCAGGCCTGTGATGGGTTTTGAACTTGAGCCTAACTTTTGTTTTCTTCACTTGGCCGTGTGTGTGTGTGTGTGTGTGTGTGTGGTTATTGGTGGTGGTGTGTGTATATGGTGGTGTGTGTGTGTGTTGGTGGTGTGTGTGGTGTTATTGTGTGTTGGTGAGGGGTTATGGTGTGGGTGGTGTTTTGGTGGTGTGTGTGTTGGTGGTGTGTGTGTGTGTGTGTGGTGTGTGTGTTGGTGGGGGGTGTGGTGTGTGTGGTGTGTGTGTTGGTGGGGGTGTGTGGTGTGGGTGGTGTGTGGTGTGTGTGTTGGTGGGGTGTGTGTGGTGTGTGTGTTGGTGGGGGGTGTGTGGTGTGTGTGTGGTGTGGGTGGTGTGTGTGTTGGTGGGGGTGTGTGGTGTGTGTGGTGTGTGTGTTGGTGGGAGTGTGTGGTGTGTGGGTGGTGTGTGGTGTGTGTGTTGGTGGGGGTGTGTGTAGTGTGTGTGTTGGTGGGGGTGTGTGGTGTGTGTGTGTGGTGTGTGTGTTGGTGGGGGTGTGTGGTGTGTGTGTTGGTGGGGGGGTGTGGTGTGTGTTGGTGGTGTGTGTGTGTGTGGTGTGTGTGTTGGTGGGGGTGTGTGTAGTGTGTGTGTTGGTGGGGGTGTGTGGTGTGTGTGTGTGTGGTGTGTGGTGGTGTGTGTTGGTGTGTGTGGTGTGTGTTGGTGTGTGTGGTGTGTGTTGGTGGGGGGTGTTGTGGGGGGTGTGGTGTGTGTGTGTGGTGTGTGTGTTGGTGGGGGGTGTTGTGGGGGGGTGTGTGGGTGCTCACACACATGCACACTGGGGACACACAAAGCCAGCCACTGGGCCTGTGCAGGCCAAGGAGACATTGGTCAGACGTGCCAGCGGCCGCGGGCAGCCTCTGCTTCGCAGGCCCCCAGGCCGTCCGCAGCTCCTGGCCGGGCGGCTGCCCAGCACATTCCCTGGGAGTCTGCTGCCCTCCGGTCCCTGCTGCAGCCAGCGGCCAAGTTCAGGGGTGAGGCCTGTACCTCTTCCACTGTCCTTCGGATACAGCAGATGGCCTGGGGCTTCAGCTGGGTCCGGGGCTCCCCTGGCCTCAAGCCTGCTCTCGAGCTTTCAGACGAAGTGACCGAGTGTGTGGCCCGAACAGGTCAGAGGGTGACAGTGTGCCTTGTCCTGGCGGCCCTAAGCAGAGGGTCGTCTCCACATGGTCACCCCCACACCTGCTACCCCCACTCCCAGGTTGACTGTTAACTTCACTGAGGACACCGTCATTGAGTCCAAGGGGGTGCTCGTGTCCCGATGCTGTGGAGTTTGTTTCGTTCTCCGGAGCAGCAGTGACACAGTTCTGATCACATCTGCAGAGCACGGTGACTGATCCTGAGCACAGGACAGAAAGCCAAGTACTGAAGGAAAAAGGGAAGAAAAGGGAAAAGGAGAGGAAAACAATGAAAAAGAAAAACGTGGATTTAAATGTCAAGTCTGACTGTTTTGGAAGGAAAACACGCTGTCTCTGCTTTAGATTGGAGGCCTCCTGCTCCGATGAGAAGTATTGTTTGGGTTATTCCTCTGCGTGGGGACTGGCAGAGTCGAGGACTGACGAGGACAGCCTCTTGGAGACGTGTAATGGCAGTCTGCCCTTGACTGCTTTGGCCTCAGACGCTGCATTTGGGATACTGTGCCTCTTTTTTTTTAAACTGAGCTATTGTTCTCTCCCTAAAATGTTCTGGAATATTTTCCCAAGTTGTATTTTGTTCATCGCAAATGTGGATGCTTCGCCCTCCCGTGCCCTGGGCCTCCTCCCTGTCCCGCTCCGCCTCGGCCCGCCCGCCCCTGAGCAGCTAACGGAGGCAGTGGTCTAAAGCACCACCTGTCGGTGACGTCCCCAGCTGCGGTCTCAGAGGAGGCTCAGTGACAGTTTGAAGTGGACCCACTCCAGGGACAGGCGGCAGTGAGTCATGAGCACCCAGGGTGAGTCAGGACACCTGGTTTCTGGGTCCCCGCCCCTGTTGTGACCTTGACTAGCTCCCTCTTTCTCCGAGTGTCGGTTTCCTTAGCTCCACAAGGAGGGGTCGCAGCGGGTGGGCTCTCGGCTTCGATGACCTTGATTGTATTCTCAGCCTCATTTGTTATTTTTCAAGTCATTTCGAGGTCCCCTCCTTCCACTCCTACCAGGAAAATACTGGGTTTGGTGCCTGCATGGCCATCTTTTGTTTTATGTTGTTTAGTTTTACGTTTTGTTTATGTTGTACATAAGTAATAAATGCGCATAGGAGAACTTCAAACAGGAGAGGAAAAGGAGGATCTCCCATCCCCCGCACCCAGCTTCCTCTCCAGAGGCCCCGCGGGTGCTGGTTCCTTGTGCACCCTTCTGCAGAGATTTGCTGTCTGTGTGTGAGAACCCCCTTTTCTGACTACAAGGGCGCATGCTCCTGTCTAGAGTTCTGCCCCATGGATCCCCCCCTCCGAACAATGTGTCTTGGAGATTGTTCCATAAAAGCACCTGCAGGGCCCCTCGTCCTCTGCAGTGGTCCACGCAGAATCCCTCCCATTGAGTGGATCATCATCTCCCACTGGGGGACAGGAGAGAGGAAGGGAGAGGGAGAGAGAGATAGAAACATCGATGAGAGAGAACATCGATGGGCCGCCTCCTGCATGCCCCCCACTGGGGATCGGGCCCACAACCTGGGCATGTGCCCTGACCGGGAATCGACCCGGCGACCTCTTGGTGCAGGGTCGACGCTCAGCCACTGAGCCACACCGGCCGGGCTGGTGGACAGCTTTTAGTCCTTTGCTGTTACAGACTAGACTGCAGTGAATAGCCTCATGCAGACTCACTTGTGTTTTGGTGCCTTACTTTGGAAACACAGCCATTGTCCAGGGTGCTCTCCTTTTCGGTCTCTTCAGTTCCTGCCTGGCGATGTCTAGTCTGAATGGTCCAATCTAAATCAAGTGGGAGGAAGCAGCATCCCCACCTGCCTCCCTCGGACGGCTGGGTGCGGGCTGGTGCTTTGGAGACCAGCGGGCGTGTGGCTCTGGATGACCTGCTCACCCAGTCTCAGGGCCTGCAGATAAGGACACAGACGTCAGTACAGTGTGCGGAGAAGTGTCTGCGTGCTGTGTGGACATGAGTGGGGCAGGCTTTTGCACACTCAAGATTTTGCACACTCACTGAGTCCTCCCAGGCCACTGAAGACAGCGCTGCTCCCATTTATTTATCTGTCACGCCAATAACTTAGCAGACCTGAGTCCTGTTTTGAAAAGTGGTCAAAATCTCTGAGTTATAAAAAAAATGACCAGTTAATAACCTCTGAGCTACCAACAAAATCCCCTCCCCTTTCCAAGCCTCTTTTTCCTGACCTCTGAAGGTTTCTGATATTGGAAACAGTCCATTTACACATTTATAGACACAACTGGGCATCTTTTTGTTGGTTCTATCAGAAAAATGGGAGCCTCATTTTTTCAGGAGGTTCAGAAACGACTATCCCTGGAAATAATCACCACCCCCTTGGCCTGGAAGAGGCCTAACGAACCGAACCCTTGCGGGTCTCTGGGCTTTGTCGTACTGGGATCTGTGCCGAAAAGCTCTTTCTCCTTGGGCACGGTCCCTGGCCGCCGCCTCAGTCCTTCCGATGGAGACTGCCATCAGGCTCTGACATGCTAAGGAAATGAAATACTCATCCATTATTTTGCCATCAGCCGACTTCTTTTTTTCTGTTCTCAAGCTCACAACATAAGAGATGCCCAGGTGCTTTTATTCATTCATGGCATCATGTACGCGGTGTGCCAGGGATGGGGGGCCTGGAGGGGGCGTTCTTTGTGGGGGGCGTCGTTCCGCGAGGGAAGGCTAAACCGTGTGGACAGAATGCTCCACGTATTCTTCCCTGTCCCTGCAGCAGCTCGTTACAGAGCAGAGAGCTGTCCGGCTAGCCAAACCCTCCTTGAGACCGTCCTGTTTGTAACCTGGACGACCTCTGGGCCCAGGCCCAGTTCTGATGACCTGCTGTCTAAGTGCTGCTTCCTCGCGATCAAAGGCGGACTGGGTTGGAGGGTGGCTCCCTGTTTGGGCAATGGTTCCTGTTCTCCAGTCGGAGGCGAGGCGGAGGGCGGCCAAGGACCGTGGGAAGAGCAGGCGGACCGGGTCCAGGAGGCAGCTGGGGCTGTAGCTATACCTGCCACTGTCCGAGCACAGCTGGGGCTGTAGCTATACCTGCCACTTCCCCTCTCTGGGTGTCCGTCTTCTCCATAGGATGAAGTGGTGGGCTAGATACCCTCCAAGGTTCCTTACCAGCCTGCATTCCACAGCCACACGTAAAGTCCCACCTCCTTTCTTCCCACATTTCTTCCTACAACCTGTGCGTTCCTGTGCGGGCAGGAGCTATTTATTCCAAGTACCGCCCAGTGCCCGGTGCACAGTGGGGATGCAGTAAAGATTTGAGGATTTTTTAAAAAAAGAATGGTTTGCCTCCCTCTCCCCCCAACTGAAGGAAGTTCTTGCCGTGAAATTAATTGTTCCTTAAGGAAACCAACCGTGTGTGTGTGTGTGTGTGTGTGTGTGTGAGAGAGAGAGAGAGAGAGAGAGAGAGAGAGAGAGAGAGAAATTGTTGTCTTTGGCCCTGACCTAGGAGAAAATAGACTGAAAAGCATTATTACAGGATATCGCCCAGGCAGCAGTTAAACAGATCTGACTGGTAAACTTTTTTTGAGAAAAACTAGCGCTTTTTAAAATGCATTTTTTTTTGTTTTGTTTTGTTTTTATCCTCACCTGAGGACATTTTTGCATTCATCTTCAGATAGAGCGGGAGGGAGAGAGGGAGGAAGAGAGAGAGAGGGAGAAACATCGACGTGAGAGGGACACATCAACTGGTTGCTACCCACACGACCTCAACCGGGGCCAGGGACAAACTGCAGCCGAGGTACGTGCCCTGAGCGGGAACCAAACCCGGGACTCTCTGGTCTGCAGGCTGACACTCTAACCGCTAAGCCAAACCGGCGAGGGCTTAAAATGCATTTTTTGTGAGAATGCCAATGATAGAATTTATTAGAGGATGTTTCCATTGATTTCTAAAGTATGACATGCTAAAATTTCAAAAGTTGGTAAATGCAGGTAAGTGGAAAACCCTTAACAAGCTTAAAGAGCTTCTGGTGCCTTCATCCAATCACAAGCATGGTTAACGTTTTGGTGTGATTTCTCTATCACTAAGTTTTCTCTGCGAAAACGGAAACGTTTTTTCTCCACCAGTTATTCGTTCCTGAGCTTAGCTCATGGTTCTTGGGGGCACCCTTTTTAAACAGAGCACTGATGGGGTCCTGTCTGTGGGCAGGTCCCTGGTCCAGGGGCCGTGTTTGCTGTCGCTGTTGCTGTCGCCCCAGGGATCAGGGCATGCCCAGCCCTGGCTGGTGCACCTGCTTCCTCCACGCGCGTGGGTTGGAGGAAGTGGGCTGTCTGAGGAAGTGCACGCACGCCAGGTGTCCTGGCGAAGTGATCTCACAGGCTGTGCGAACCTTTGCAGAATTTACTTTTGACCCCTATGTTCTGTGCAAGGGTTAAAATGTCCTCGGGACACAGGGAAGGTGTGGAGTAAGATTTTTAACAGGGTGCAAAAGCCGAGACTAAAGGCGTCAGGAGTGGGGCCAGTATCTGAGTCTCCGTGAACCGAATGAAGGTAATCACGGCCTGAACGGTATTGAGCGACAGGAAAGCACGCTGGAAGGGACCTCGGGTATCTGTGCGCCGAGGCACAGACGTTGTGCTGGCTTCTTTTCGATGAGGCGTCGTCACTGACCTCCTCTGTTCCTCCCTCCCGCAGTGATGAATCACCAGCACCAGCCGCAGATGGCACCCAGTGCCCTGAGCCAGCAGAACCACGCTACGCAGAGCGCAGCGGCCGGGCTCCTGAGCATGCCCAGCGCGCTCACCACTCAGCAGCAGCAGCAGCAGAAACTGCGGCTCCAGAGGATCCAGATGGAGAGAGAGAGGATTCGAATGCGCCAGGAGGAGCTCATGAGGCAGGTACGGCCTTCCAAGGTGCCCGGTGGGGCTTCGTGGCCCTTGTTGCCGGAGCAGTCGGAAAGGGAGCTCCTAGTCATCGGGGTGAGTCTTCTGTAGAAGCGTTAAAGGCCCAAAGCCCTGCTGCAGACCTCACGAGTAGACTCCGTTTCTTCTCCCAGCCTCTGCCTGCACTGTGTGCAGAGGCCCCGGAGAGCAAGGACTAGCTACCCCACGTGGCTGCCTCTGGCTCCCCCTGCTAGTCTTAGGAGAGAAAGGAGATCTTCCAATGATCTGCTGCTGTGTAACAAGTCGTCCTGAAATTCAGTGACTTGAAACAGTAGCCATTTTATTATATCACACTTTGGAGGGTCTGGAATTCAGGCAGGGCTCAGCTGGACGGCTCTCCGGCTCTACATGGTGTCAACCGAGGTCACTTAGTGGTGTCAGCTGGTGGGCAGGCTGGTCTGGAGGGTTCAAGGTGGCATTGCTGGAGTATGTGTTGCCATGATTGGGATTGCTGGGACAGTGTGCTTAGCTGGCATCTCTCGCATGGCGATCCCAGAGCGATGGGGCATGGTACATAGCCGTTCGGATCTCCCCGAGAGAATGTTCCAGGAGACAGGAGATGGAAGTGACCAGTGTCGTAGGGCCAGGCTCAGGAAACTGTCCCAGAATCATGCCTGCCATCTTCTCTCAGCCAGAGCAGTCACAGAGCTCCTCCCCCGCAGGTTCGAGCAGATAGCAGAGGGGACGTTCTGCGGAAGAAATGACAAAGAATCCGCAGCCATGTTTGATCTGTCCTGGAGCATGAAAAAGAAGGAACGTTGAGGGGGCGTGAGAAAGGAAAATGGTTTGCCTGGGGACTCGGATAGAGCAGTCTGTGAACGGCCTGGGGTTGATCGGGCACCTTTGTACTGTACAGCATTCACTCATTCATTCATTCATTCATCCATCCATCCATCCATCCATCCATCCATCCATCCATCCAGGCAACAGGACGTGGCTGTGTGCTCTGGGTCAGCCTCAGCGCTGTGCCTCAAAAACGGAATAAAGAGAATCCCTGAAGGACCCCGGTTTTTTCCCTGCGTCAGGGGCTGGGCCTATGCATAGACGTCTCCCTTCTGAGTTGCTGAACTAACAGCATGTTGAAACACAAGTTTTTGAGTCTCATACATTTTGCATTTAGGGGAGGAAACTTCAGTTTAGTGTTCTAATTCTTTAGAATTTGCTTTATGACTCCCGTGAAGCCAGATACATGGGTAGCATCCTTTCCCTGGTTTTTAAGGAAATAAATAGTTTTTCTTTTTAAATCCTTACCCAAGGATATTTTTCTATTTATCTTCAGACAGAGTGGGAGAGAGAGAGAGAGGGAAAGACAGAGAAACATCGATGTGAGAGAGACACACATCGACTGGTTGCCTCCCACATGACCCCAACCGGGGCCAGGGACATACTGCAGCCGAGGTATGTGCCCTTGGCCAGAATCGAACCCGTGACACTTTGGTCCAATGGCTGACGCTCTGACCACTAAGCCAAACCAGCCAGGGCAGGAAATCAGTAGTTTGAACTGTTTTTGAGACGTTTCTTGCAGGGAGCTAGGGACACTAGGGTAAACACTTTCTTTTCTTTTTAGTTACAATTGATACTTTAAATATACATTGACTTAGCATAAATGAATAATGTACTTCTCATCAAATAAATTCTAAGATACAAAGTATCTATGTTGTGTGATGTTTGAAAAACATGGCGAATTAAAAGAATTCCTCAGAGAGAGCCTTTGAAAATGAGGGAAGGGAAATGAATCTGATTGTGCCTTGTTCATTTGAACTATCCTCTCAATTTGAGGAATACAACTTCACAACTTAACTACAGTTGTGCATTTTACCCTGCGGATTTAGGTCTGAACTTCCATGGTTATTTCTGGGTAACAGTTGTTTATACTGTTTTTAGATAAACAGTATCATGTTTCTCAGCAGGAAATACTTATATTATTGTTTTCTGTCTTTGGATAATTCCATTTGGAATAATTTTTCTATCTGATAATGTAGAGTAAATTAAGCAGAATTATTCTAGTAACGTTTGTAAGTTTCCTCTTAGTTTTTTATTTAAATGAGCTTTTCTTCCTCGGGCATAGCCATAACCGTTTTGCAGAGAAAGGCTTGTTTCTCGGTTTCTGCCTCTTTCTGTGTTTCTCTCTCTCTGGCCCCACCTCCTTCTTTCCCACAGAAAGTATTTCTGCAGAGGGGTGGGGAAAAGTGCCCCAAATTGTTTCCTCTATTCCAACCGTAAGTGCCTTTGAACCAGAATGTGCTATTGATGGCTCCTATTACAGAAATGCCAACCAAGTTCCTGAAATGCTGATCCCAGGGGCTATGGCATTTGGTGCATTCTGCTGCCTCATGGCGAGCATTCCACTGGGTAGCCAGTGGGGAGAAAGCTGTCCAGATTTGCACGGAGGCTCACACAGGACAGCCTTGACCGTGTGTGTGTGTGTGTGTGTGTGTGTGTGTGTAGTTAGGAGAAGGAGATGGAATGGAGGGTTGATGTCTCATTCTTTTTATTATGGAATATAGGCTAAAAGGCTTGAAGAGACTCTTTAGTGCTGGGAGACTTTGTTCCCTGTCCAGAGGCAACCTGCCCTTTTGTGGCAAAGACTTCTTAGGGCCATAGAATAGATGGCGTTGGAGTGTTCCGTGACAGTTTTCGGGGCCATTTCCCAGGATGCCTGATTGTTCGGGTGTGGATTCTGTCTGTCATCGTGGTGGTTTTTCTACTTGTTTGTTTTGGTGATTTTTCTGCTTCACTGTTTGCACTGAAGCCAGGGCAGAGGCCGGGAATGGATCGGCCGTACAGATGATGTTTGCCTCACCTGGTAGCTACCTTCCAGCGTCTGGTAGAGATGTGGAGGGATGGAGAAATGGGAAGTCCTGCTGAAGTCGGAAGATGATCTGTGGACTGTATGTTCATTCTGCCCACTGCCATGGCCTGGGTAGCAACAGCCGCCTGAGTACCCTCGGCTCACTGGGCAGTTTGTAATTCCCCTGCTGGCTCAAGCTGGCAGGACGGCCCTAGTTATATAGTTATATAGCCTATCTCCAGGGTCCGAGCCCTGCGGGCAGGCCTCTAGCTGCATGCAGTTCTCTCAAGGGAGAATTTCCCATGCTCTGTCTCTGTACTAGGACGGGACGCTGGCAAATTTAATAAGTAGGTGAATCAATTCCCTAATTTTGGGGAAGTCATCACTACTCTGTATATTTTTATTATTCTTAAATATATGACAAATGTGAAAGCTGTGTATAAATTATGTGCTATATACATATTCTGTTTCTTCTTCCTCTTCTTTTTAATCTCCTGTCTCTCCTTGCTTCTTCCTTCCATGGTGTTAGTCCTCTAGGCATATAGTCTGATGATGTTGTGCCATGGAGAAAACCACTCCTTGGTCCTCATCGCACAGTCTGATGTACACCTCGCAATGCCAAGGGCTCAAATGTTAACTCGTTGTCGCTGAAATCATGTCAGGATATTAACAAAACGGATTTGAGGGAAGTTGGATCGCAGATCTCAAGGAAACCGCTATAATTTCATGACGGAAAAATAGTTTTCATTCCTTCTTTTATCTCCTCATTCCTTTCTTCAACCAACATTTATATAGTGGAAAATAATAAGTGGGACATGGCTGCCCTTAGGTAACTTCTATTTTAGCAGAGGAGATAAAAGGATTAAATCTAATTGTTGGCCAGAGGAGTGAATTCAGACTCTTCCCCACTTTATGGGGCTCAGGTGGCGGCCATCTGTGAACCTCGTTCCTGGAGCAGGGACCAGACACCCCGAGCGCAGAGTTCTATGAAACTGAGTGGAAAATGCTTCTTTATTTTTTTTTTCCTGTGGCCCCTCAAGCCAGTAAGTTGTTGAACAGCTACAGACTTAGGATCAGAGGGCCAGTGAGGTTTGCTGTCCCCCCGGCCAGGAACCGTCCGAAGCAGGAGAGTTTCATTAAAAACGGCTTCTACAATTTAGCGTTGGCTGCTGTAGCTAGAGTTGCACTATTTGTATCTGATCATTGATGAATTATCTTGGAATGTGCCAGGTGCTCGGGGGGAGGGTGCCCTGAGTGCCGCGGCAGGGACCCCAGGACACTACCCTGTTAGGAATGCTTCCAGTAGGCATCTGTCACCGACATGGTGGAGAGGGAACTTCTGCAAAGGAGCTTCCCCGTTGGCCCTAATAATGAGGGTTTAATTTTCGCTAAATTTCCCAGAAGGCTGTGAGGCAGATCTGGGTCTACCAGAGAAAGGCACCCCTAGAAAAGAGAGCAGTTTCTTTCTTTCTTTTTATTTTTTTAATCCTTGCCCAAGGATATTTTTTCATTTATCTTTAGATAGAGTGGGAGAGAGGGGGAAAGAGACATCGATTGGTTGCCTCCCACATGACCCCGACCAGGTACCTGCCCTTGACCAGAATCGAACCCGAGACGCTTTGGTCCATGGGCTGATGCTCTAACTGCTGAGCCAAACCGGCCAGGGTGAGAGCAATTTCAGTTGAAGTTGTACTTCCTGGTATCTTCATAGTAAAAAAAAAAGAAATCAGTATTGAGTTTGTGGAGTTCTTTTTTCTTTCAAAGTAGAAAAATTAATACGTTTTTAACTTTTAAAAATATAACTTAGGTTTTTTTTTTTTTCCCTAATTGAGATAAAAGAAATCATTTTGCTAAGAGAAAGAAGCCAGACCCCAGAAAGCTACATACGATATGATTCCGTTTATATGACATTCTGGAAACGGCAAACAGTAGGGACAGAGAACAGGTGAGTAGTTGACAGGGTGGGAGGGGAGGAGAGGGAGGGGCTGACTGCAAAGGGACAGTGCTAGGGAATTTGGGGGCTAATGGCACCGTTCTGTACCTTAGTTTCGATGGCTGTTTCACAACTGTATTTGTCAAAACTCAGAACTGCATGTAAATGAAAATAATAACATAAAACACATTCATTATAGAAAATATTTAAATTACTCAGAAACCAAGGAAGAACATAGTCACTCATGCTCTTACCCAGGTAGGGCACCTGTGAGGATGGTGACGTCTTTCTAGTCCTTGTATGTATCTGTGTGTGTACTTAGTTTTTTATTTAAAAAAATTTTTTTTTATCCTCACTTGAGGACATTTTTCCACTGTTTGTTTAGATAGATAGAGAGAGAGAGAGAGAGAGAGAGAGAAAGAGAAACATCGACGTGAAAGGGACACCTTGACTGGCTGCCTCCCGCACGACCCAACTGGGGCAGGGGACAAACTGCAACCGAGGTCCGTGCCCTTAGCGGGAACCGAAGCCGGGTCTCTCTGGACCGCAGGCTGACGCTCTAACCGTTGAGCCAAACCGGCCAGGCAGCCCCTGGGGTCCCTGAGTGCTATTTGCTTATTTTTTAAAACACAGTTGTATCACTGCTGGGTCGTCTGCTGTCTTGGGAGTCGTGTCTTCATTCTGGATCACGGCAGTTGTGCTGTGACTTTGGTTGCATCTGTCCTCAGCTGCCTGGCATCCTTTCTGCACTAGGGCTAGACATATTGGAAGGTGCCACGGGCCACATGTGCCCACGATGCCCGTAGCATATTCTGCTGTGACAGCTTCAAAGTCAGCACAGCATTTGCTCAGTATCATTGAAGGGCATGCTTGCAACTCTGCCCCATGAAATGGAAAATTTTAGTGCTTGGTGAGACATTGAGAAACAGGCTTCTCAGCCCGTTTACCCCTCTGAAAGGACAATTCCTTGACATGAAAACAGGCTCATGTCTGTATCTGAGGAGAGGATGTCTTTTCATGTGTGTTATTCATTCACTATGAAGCTGGGGCTTCTGCCTCTAAGATTTGAACCTCGAGGACTCCCGGTCGGACCCAGGGCCTGGAAGACCCAGTGGAGAAGCCTTGGCCTCCCTTCGCTCCTTCCAGGGGCTGCGTTGTTGGGAAACCGTTCCTGTTCCCGGGCAGACTCAGCACTGTGTTTACCTCCATCCTCTCCTTAATCGAGGCTCAGTGGACAGGAGAATGCAGCTTGTCACACAAAAATGCTGACTAAGCTTGGCCTCTGGTTGCCAGGGCAACAAGGACTAGGAGAGAGAGTCTGGGCGGGAGGCTGCAGAATTTTTTTGGCAGGTCTCAGATTTCTCTTGGGCTTGAAAGCCGCTACCGGGTCGGCCTGGCCAGCTGGCCGGCTCCTCGGCCATTCCTGACCAAGGGCGCTGGGAGGGACACACCCGGCCGTGAGCAGCTCTGGCCTGGGGGGAGGTTCTGAGGTCTGTGTTTTGTCATGGGAAGAAGAGCCATTTAAAGAGGTTACAAAGTGTCACATCATAGTAGACCAAGAAGCATCCGTGGCGGCTATTTCTTAGCCTTCCATTGAGAACAGGGGCTAAACTTTAACTTCTAAAAAGGCATGATGTAGCATCACGTTTCAGGGTTGACTGCCACTCCACCAGCATGTAACTCCCTCTAGAGCAGCCTGTCTCTTTAAATTCATTCATCCGTTGTTCAGCAGATGCTCTGGACACTGACAGAGCGGTGAGCCCAGACTTGGTTCCTTGCCTCACACAGCTCCCTGCTCGCTTCCGTCCAGTGTTTTCTTTGCCTGCAAGTCCCAGAAAGAACCCATTTTCTAAAAGCTTCTCGTGTTGTTGAGGAGTAATATCGATTCACGTCTTTTTACAAGGACCCTTTTGCAAATGTTACGCGCTGAGCACGTTTTTTTTAATGGAGGTTCACGTTTGCACGAAGGAAAAAGCAGCTGCTTCTTTCCGATCTGAATAAGGTCACGGGCTATGAAGGAATAATCCCCTTCAGATCCATTCGGCTTTTTTTTTTTAAGCGAAGAGAGGGTCGTGGAAGTGACGCTGTGATGATAATATCGAAATTGCAGTGTGTTCCTTGCTGGGATTCTGAGGAGCAGCAGAGATCACAGAGTCACACAAGGTTGTCACACACATCCTGAGCGAGAGGAGCAGCGAGCAGGCCGAGGGTGGTAATCACGGACGCGGGTCTTCCCGAGAGTGCCGGAGTCCCCACTGTTCTTCCACGGCGACGGCCTGGCAGCCGAGCAAGTGTGGGGAAGTATTTCAAGAAGGGAGGCTCCAGGAAATGGGACAGAGACTTTCTAGAAGCCTTTGGCAGAGTTCAGAAGAACTCACGCCGGGCACTTTTTCCTCTCCGAAGAAGGTGAATGATGGAAGCTTCGGCCTCTGCAGCCTTGGGGTGCTGGCAGATGGAGCGGCCCTGTATTTTCATGTTAGGATTTCAAAATGTTGTCTTTCTTTTTTTCGTTTCTTTCCAGTCGCCCCACCCTTTATAATGAAAACAATTCAGTCTTCCATTTTTGTGGAATCCCTGCCCACACACACCTCTCTCAAGTGGGGCACCCTCAGCAAAGGTCACTGTCATTCGTTTCTCTTTGACGTGTGTTCCAGCAAGCCCAGGGCGGCGGCCCAGGAGGCTGTCACCTGCTGTCCCCTCGCCCCCTCCGCTGATTTATTCGGAAGGAGCTGCAGGCCCTGGGGAGCCCTGGAGAGGAGGTCTTCCTTCTCCTGACAAATCCGCGTGTTCACACCCTCACCCTCCAGCTCTTCTGCGACCACCCTGTCCCCCAGCAGCGCCGAGAGGGCGTTTAAACCTCCTTGCACTCACTTATTTCAGGGAGCTCGATGGCCGGCCACGAACTCCACCGCAGACTCTGAAAGGTTCTCAGGCCCTCATTTTGCAACAGACTCTCCGCCCCCAGCTTGGACCTAGAGCAAAATAAAGCGGGGGGGCGGGGGGGCAGCTTTCCAGATCTTTCCGAACTGGCTTAAAATCGGAACCTCTGGCTTTGCTTGGTGTGCTGTGAGTTCCCAGGCTCCACCCATACCCCTCCAGGAGGGTCACAGGGCCGCGCGGTGCCATCAGGACAGTTCACTGCCTTCAGGAGTCTCGCGTGCCCTCGCATTGATCCCCTCAACCCCCTGAGGGAGCAGGTTGGCATTTCCTTTCCAGAGCTGGGCAAACAGGCCCAGAGAAAGGAAATACCTTGTCCAAGCCCCACAGCCGGTAGGTCTGCCCGCTCAGCCTCGGTTTCCCTCTCTGCCACCCTGTGTGCGGCCAGGGCAGCAGACCCTGGAGCCAGAGCCTGAGAACGGCGCTTCCCTTCTCCGTGCCTCGGTGTCCTTGCTGGTGATGTGGAGACGGTCGGTCGGCTGTGGTGACGATGAAGTGACAGGGTCCGAGGGCTTGGGAAGGGCTGCGCACAGGAGTTGGCAAACATCCTGCCTCCAGACATGTTCATTCCGTCGGCGGCCCCCGGTGCCAGGTTCTCTCTGAAGATGCTTTTTAGTCTTTGTCGCGGTCCAGCAAAATGAGCTAGCGATCAGGCTTGTTCATCTTGTAGCTGGCAAGATGAGCAAGCTAGCAGAGGTTAAGGGCTGAGTCCAGGTGTGCTGGCTGGGGAGTCGCTGAGCTGGGGTTTGCACTCCAGTCTTTCGGATGCCGAGGACACGTTTCCTGGGCCAGGCCTGGGCGTGTCTGAGAGCACCGAGCCTTTAACGACCGCTGGAGACTCACGATGTCCAGTAGCCCGGAGACGAGCTGGTTCCACCCCTGAACAGACAGCCCTTCGTCATACAGGCTCAAGTCTGGGGTAGAAGGGATCTCCGTGTTCCCATGTCATGGTTGTTTTGTTTTTGTTTTTTTACTATGTTTTTACTGATTTTTTTTTTAGACAGAGGAAGGGAGAGAGAGAAACATCGATGTGAGAGAGAAACATGGGTCGGCTGCCTCCTGCACACCGTGTCCCCACTGGGGATCAAGTTCACAACCGGGGCATGTGCCCTGACCGGGAATTGAACCATGACCTCTTAATCCATGGGACGGTGCTCAACCCACTGAGCCACACCGGCCGGGCCGTGTCATGTTCCTTTAATCGTCTGAGAGCCAAGATGTGTCCCTCAAGTCTCTCTTCTGGTTAAACAGCCCCCTACTCCTTCATAGGGCACTTCACCCAGACCCTTCCCATCCTCACGTTTCTTCTCTGGTCACTCTCGGCAAAGCGCAGAGCAGAGACCTGGGTGCAGCCCTGAGTGGCGCTGGGCAGGTCAGTGGAAGTATCTAGAGGGCCGTGCGCACCTGCCACTTGAGATGGAAAGGGGGTGTGGACATGGGGCTCTCAGGCAGGTGGGCTCCACCTGGACCGCCCTTGCCCGTCATCATGTTTGCTGTAGTCTGTCCGCCCTTGGAATGCTCCCCGAGGGAGGGCACTGTCTGTTCACGGCCTGTCTCCGCTGCAGAGAACGGAATCTGGCACCTGCTAGTCTCCATGGTACTTAAAAAAAATAGAGGAATAAATGAAGGAAGG
This sequence comes from Tadarida brasiliensis, assembly GCA_030848825.1. NCBI lineage: Eukaryota > Metazoa > Chordata > Mammalia > Chiroptera > Molossidae > Tadarida > Tadarida brasiliensis. Next base: position 108,232,194 of record CM061260.1, on the reverse strand, counting down.
AATTGTGAGGACCGAGGGAGTCCGTTGACTTGGACTGGGGCTGGGTTAGGTGGTGACGTTAGCGGGAAGGGCTGCTTTGGGGCCGGAGTGTTTGGGAGACCCACGATTTCAGACCCCTGCCGGATGTGTCTGTTTAGGGGTTCAGGGATGCGGGAAAGGGGAGGTACGGCGTGCTGTGGTCACTGCGGTCAGGGAAAGCATCCCGGGAAAGGTGGTCCGAGGGAACCCTAGGGTGGGCGATGGCTGATGAAGAGAGACCCAGAGTACCGAGGAGTCTAGGAAACGGAAGGCTCCCTTGGGAGCACAGGGTGGGTGCGGTGGAGGGGACACTGGGAAGGGTGTGCGTGCAGACCTGCTGGACTGGAGTGGGAGGTGAGAGACAGACCGCGAGGCTGGGCTGTGCCTCCAGCCTCCACTAGAGCGAGTGAGGACGGAGCCCAGGGTCGGTGAGGGCTGCACCCCCAGTTCTCCGAGTCCGAGGCTGAGTCACGGCCAGACCAGCTTGGACAACTGTCCCACTGCACGCAGTTGACTCAGCCAGTGCCCCCACCTCTGTCTTTGCTTCAGCTGCCTCGGTCCAGCAGTGCCGACTGCTGCTGGGTCCGACGGGTCAGGTGTTCAGCTGGTGCGGGGCGTGGGTCCGTGGGGCGTGGGTCCATGCGGCAGCCAGGATCGCACCGAGTCGGGGGCTGAATTTTATACCTAAATTTAGTTGTTTTTTAAAAACCCTCCCTTGTTTGGATGGAGGTGTGTTATGAGGTTAGTCTTTTTATTGCAAAAACTGGGATTTGGTGCTGCTTTTTCCCTCCTTCCATTCACGAGCAGCAGTAGGAAAAGAATGTCATTCAAACAAGGGCGAGACTTTCAGAAGTTCTAAATGCAGAACTATTATATTATAAAACGTCACTGAGTAAAGTGAAACGTCTCACCATTCCCCATTTATACTAAAAACGAAGTGCAGCCCTGGCCGGTGTGGCTCTGTCGGTTGGAGCACGGTCCCACACACCACAAGGTCGTGGGTTTGATTCGTTCAGGGCACACACCTAGCTCTGGGGTTCCATCCCCGGTTGGGGTGCATATGGGGGGCGACTGATCAGTGTCTCTCTCCCTCTCCCTGTCTCTCTGAGATCAATAAAAACATGTCCTCGAGGGGTGATTTGTGAAAACAGAACCCCCCACTAATTTTATGTTACGCAGAAAGGTTTACAAACCTCTCCTTGTGAAACAAAAAGAAACTGCTCTCTCAGCCTTGCTGACTCGTCACGGCGGACTTCCCACTCACGGTGAAAGCGGCCTAGGAAGAAGTGTCCGACCTCTCGGAGGGGATCAGTTCCACGCAGCAGTGGGCTCTTCCAGATTTTTAAGTTTGTTTCTGCTTTTATTTTCTGGGGTTGGAATATAGAACGTGAGGGGACAGTCACACTCAGTTGACATTTATGGGGTGCTCTCCCGTGCCAGGCACTGTTCTAAGTGCCTTGAATGTATAACCTCACTTATCACAGCCGTTCATGGGTAGATGCTGTTATTATCCTCGCTCGGCAAATGGGGAACACGGGGGTAAATAACCGGCTGGGAGATGTCAGGGCCATGGTTCAAGTCCAAGCGTCCGGCCCCGAGACCCCTGCTCCTGAGCACTCTGGCCTCCTGCTCGTCCTCTGTGCCAGGAGCAGGGAGGAGTCCAGGGGGTGATCGCACGAGGATGGAGCCTGTGCCCTGCGAGGTGGGGTGCGCACTGTGGGCTGTTGTTTCTCTCACATTTGTGGTTGAAGATGAGAATCGAATGTTCTTAGCTTACTTTTCTCTTTTATTACTAACTGCAACGTAAAATATGTCCATCTGAATTCCAGCCACGTTTTTTACTTATTCACTGAGCGGGTATTTAGCCGGTGCCTGCTCTGTGCGCAGCTGTCCCAGGGAGCGGGGACACAGGGTGAGCAGGACGGTCAGGTCCTTCCCTCGGGGCAGAGACGGAGCACGTGTGCAGGCTGCTGAGAAAATGCAGTGCAGCCTTTGAAGACATGCAGCTGCAGGAAGCCCACAGTGCGGGCCTTTGGGAAGGTCTGAGGGGCGTGTTCCGAGCAGAGGGAACAGTTGGTGCAGATTCGGGAAATGGGGGGGGGGTGTGTGCGGGGCCACGTGGGCCGCGAAGGAGGAAAGTCCTGCAGGGCTGGGGGCCACCGTGGAGGTGGGTTTACAGCAGGGGGCCAGCAGGATCTTCAGGTTGGCTGCTGTGCAGAATGACTTGTGGAATCATCTTGGAGAAAGTGGTACCCCTTATCATAACTTTCTTTTTTTTTTTTTAATTTTTTTTTCTTTATTGATTTTAGAGAGAGAGGAAGGGAGAGGGAGAGATAGAAACATCGATGAGAGAGAACATCGATTGGCTGCTTCCTGCATGCCCCCCACTGGGGATCGGGCCCACAACCTGGGCATGTGCCCCGCCCGACTGGGAATCGAACCGGCGACCTCTTGGTGCATGGGTCGACGCTCAACCACTGAGCCACACCGGCCGGGCCCAAGAGTGACTTTAATGAAGAGGAATGTTTAGAATTATATATTTTATACTTGGTTTCTGGTACTTTTTTTCTTCTAATTTTTATAATTTAAACATTTTCATATTATATCACTACAGATCATAATTCATATGCTTTATATACATAATATATATTTTTTGTTCCATGAAATTCCAGAAATGATTCTATTCAGACCACCTAAAATTTTAAATTCAATCAGTATTCTTAAAACATATGGTGATAAGATTTTTATCAAATATAATGAAATGCACCCGTCTCTTCATGTTTGTTTAAAAGGGCACAGTTTTGGGGGCAGACCGCACATTTTTGAGTGTGTGAGTGTGCTTGAGGGGTGCTGGGTTCTGGGCCCCTGACACCAGGTCCAGCCCCTGTGCACCCACATGAGCCCTTCGGGGGAGCGTTGGTTGGGGAATAAGGTGTCCAGTGCACGCTGCCTGGCATAGAAAGATAACTGTCAAAAAATATTATTTTCTAGATTTATTTGGAAGGTACTTCTAAGATTTTGATTATGGATTAAAATCACCTTTAAGAAAAATATCTTTTTTTTTTTTGGTTTGTTTTTTGTGGAGTCACTGAATAAACTCTTATTTGCCCTCTGGGTTTAGCAGAAGGGGACCAGCAGCCAGGGTGTTCCCTCCCGTGTGCGTTAGCAGTGCGTTCGGTTCCCATCAGCCCGCCTCTCGCAGTCCCCGAGAACCACGCCACCGTGACGCCTAGTAACAGTGCGATGAACTCGAGTAACCGAAAACTTTTATAGCCGATGACTTCACTGGACTTGTCTAGACAGCAGTTACTCTCTGAAATCCTAGCATGTTAGGGCTGGAACAGATCTAACAAAGATGCTGTAACTTAGACGGTCGAAATCTTCTCTTTGCCATTGTACCACGGTGTGGAGGTTTAAGGGACAGCGAGACCAGGGTCGTTAGCCTGGAAAGGGGGCAACTGGCAGGCATAAATATGGGAAGGGCCTGGCTTTGATTTGGGATGAAGTAGAAACACACAAAAGCATTCTCCTCTGGAAACAGCAGCAAATCGGAGAGAAATTTGATATCTGGTCATGTTTGTCAAAATGAGAGAGACTCCCCGGAGGTTGTACCTAGAGAAAATTATTGCAGTCAACTCCGTGACTTTTGGGTTGACTCTCTTGGCAAAGCAGCGCTAGCTTTAAAAAAATAACGCGGGCGTTCTGAGTCTGCGAATGCAATGCGGGCGCCCGCAAACAGGCCATCGCCAGTGCGCTCTGGACTGGGTCTGCCTGGCTCCCTCACCTTCAGCCATTTCCGTCGTCGACAAAATAACTCGTCACCTAGAACAACTGATGGACAAGCTTTTTAACAGATCGTTTTGCTCTCCTGGCTGTTGATGTAAGTTCAGGTAAGCTGCCAGATGTGAGTTCAGGCGGAGCCTCAGCTGTCATCTCGCAGGGTTGCTGGTCGGTAAGTGGCAGAGACCAGAACGCACCTGCTAGTGGGGAGCAGTCCAGCTGCTTCCACTGATCTAGATTTGATCTGGGCGCCTGGGGTTTCCGAGAAAGTGTCTTGAGGCCTTTTTAAGATTTGGGTATTTAAACAATTGGAGGGTTGGGACAGTGGCTACGTCAGTGCCCTGAGGGCAAATGTTAGCTGAGTTTTCTCATTCACTTTGTGGATGTAAAGAAGTGTCTTACGCCTGTAGGACTTTCTTCCGAGAACGAACACTGATGGTTTCCTGATGATTTTGACTTATCAGGAGTAAATGTGAGGTGCTTTGTATTTGGGGAACCGTTTACACACGAGGTGTACTTTGCTCTGCTCCGTGTGACCAAGGGAATCACTGTCGCCTCTCCCTCTGACCGGTTATTTCTGCAGGAAGCCGCCCTCTGCAGACAGCTCCCCATGGAAGCCGAGACTCTGGCCACGGTTCAGGCTGCTGTCAACCCCCCGGCCATGACCCAGGACATGCGATCCATCACTAATAATAGCTCAGATCCTTTCCTCAATGGGTAAGTTCATATTTTGGGGCCACTTATTTTTGCTTTCTTTATTTTGTGGTCAGGAGTACGGTGGGTGTTTGTTTGTGCTGGGAAAAGGTGGGGAGCTTGGCGGTCAGCGTGAGGACAGAGGCAGCAGGGGGAGGGTGGTGGCAGGAAAAATAAACGCCGAGGAAGTGAACTGCTTTTCTCTTTCTCTCTCTTTTTTTTTTCTTTATTGATTTTTAGAGAGAGAAGAAGGGAGAGGGAGAGAGAGGTAGAAACATCGATGAGAGAGAACATCAATTGGCCGCCTCCTGCATGCCCCCCATTGGGGACCAAGCCCACAACCTGGGCATGTGCCCTGACCGGAAATTGAACCGGTGACCTCTTGGTGCATGGGTCGACGCTCAACCACTGAGCCACACTGGCCGGGCAGTGTCTCTGTCTTTTTTTTTTTTTTTTTTTTTTTGTACGTGCCCCTAGCGGGAACCAAACCCGGGACTCTCTGGTCCGCAGGCCGACGCTCCAACCGCTGAGCCAAACCAGCCAGGGCACTTTTCTCTTTTGAATCTCAAATTTAAAAATTGGTGATAGGACATGAACTGAACCCCTAGTCGATAATTTTAAAATGGAGATGAACTGATCCTTTCAGTGGGATGGTGTTGCACAGTGATTGGACGGATCTCGTGATTTCATGTAGGCAGTGGGGGCGGGGGAGGGGAGCATGACATGTGGCACATGGAGAGCAGAACGGTGAAGAAATGGTGTTTGTGGTGAAGTGGGAATTAAGTCTCTGGTCTAGTTAGTAGTATATGATGTCGGTTTCCTGGTTTTGATCATTTCACGGTGGTTATGGAAGATGTCCTGGGGGAAGGGTACACAGGAATCTGTATTCCTTTTTGCATGTTCTATGTGATTCTAAAATTATCTCACAATAAAATTAATTTTAAAAAAGAGATGTTTTAAAATAGGAAACGTACGAGCAGATGGAAAATATAGTTTAGTCAGGAATAGCTTCATGAGCAGAAGTAGGCAACCTTAATTGTGGTCTCGTCAACGCAAATAAAGGGCAGAGTTCTATTTCCGAGGCCTTTTCTGCCCTTGCAGAGGGTCTGGCAAACAAATACAATTAGGAGAGTTACTAAAAATGGACATGAAGACAAACAGTAGCTGAAATAATGAAGGCAAGTGTTTAAATTGTTGATTTGAAAGTATTTCAAATGTTTGGAAAAATATAAAGAATAGTGTAAGATTCCCCCATGTACCCAAAAGGCAGATTTCCCATATTTTTGTACATTTTATTTTTTAAAAAATAAATATTACAATTAATATTTAAACATACCCCTACCACTACTGAAATGTTTCTTTTTCTCTTCCCTCCCTGGTGGTAGCTCTGTTCTCAAGTTGCCTGTGCTCACCACACGCCTTCTTATTCTTCCTGTTGCCTGATAATGTATGCATCCATAAGCAACGTTCAGCGTTTCTGTTTTTTTAACATTTACATAAATGGTATCATACTCGATATGTAGACTCGCGTTCAAATTGTTATTTTGAGATGGAAAGGAAATCCATGTCAATGTACTATGAACAGCTGATTTTATTTGCTTGCAATTTATTAATTGCATTGCCATTGGGATGTATGTTTCCAAAAACAAAAAAAATTAAAAGGAGGTGGAAAGTGTGCCTGTGTTCATTACCTGGGAAGGTGGGCGCAATGACGGAACTACTAGGTCAGGGTTTTCATGACTACCGTACTTTAGAAGTGTCTTTATGGGCTCACTCTGGCGTCTCTCCACCTGTCACTCTCCAGGGGACCATATCACTCGAGGGAGCAGAGCACCGACAGCGGCCTGGGGCTAGGGTGCTACAGCGTCCCCACGACCCCGGAGGACTTCCTCAGCAACGTGGATGAGATGGACACAGGTAGGGCACAGCCGGCCAGTACTTGCAATGCGTTTGCACTTGAAATCGTCTTTTTCTTCATCTCCATTCTAGAATCCAACCAGAAACACTTAATCTCAACAACAACAACAACAAATGACAACGAAAAGGCCACCCAGCTCCTCAGGCATTATTAATAAGCCCTAGCCACCCCCACTCCACGGTTTATGCAAGCGTAGTTTTGTATGTGGGCCCAAGATGTTAAATTCTGCTTTTTCTCTTCTTCTGCTTCTCCTCGCTTCACGTAGCCCTTTGCCCGCCCCTGTGCTGGCACACGGCCGTCCACTTTGCCATGCTCCCCCGGTGGAGCCGTCGTGCTCGGCCCGGGTTGCGGCGTGGGGCCACTGTCCCTCCGAGAAGGGGACCGGTGTACGGTTCCTCCAGCACGCAGAGCATCCCGTGTTCCCTGCATTTGGGAGACAGTTAGTGGGCATGTGGCAAGTTAAGCCACGCAGAGGATTCCACATTGTCAGCTCCGAGTCCCAGCATGGTGACAGCGTCCTCCTCGGAGATGCAGAGACGGGTCAGGTTGACTTTACCCCGGTCCCCTGCCTGCCCCGCCTTCAGGCCAGGCCCCCGCTGGCTTCCCGGGTACCTCTGCTTTTGTCCTGTCCTCCAGGAGCGAGGCCTTCCGTTGCAAACACGGAATGGGGAAGTATCAGCCGAGTAAGACGTAATCATCAGAGTCCTAAACTCCCAGAAGATAGTCCTAGAACCAAAAATAAAAGAGCTGAGGGTCCACTGTTTGGAGTTTTTCGTGCTCGTTTCTCCTCGATCCTCACCGACGACAGAAAATGATTGCTCTGTGGTGGAAGGGATCGCTTTCCCCCTGCTGCTGTCCCGTAGGGCCCGTGAGGGTCACTCTGCCCCTGAGTTGTCGGTCAGGCCAGAGACAATGTCCCTGCAGGCTGTCACCGTGTTTAGAGGACGGCACGGACTGCCTTGGGAGGAGTCACACAGGAATGGTTTGAACTGTTTGTTGTTATACTTTGTGACTTCAGTTTTCTCCCTCCCTCCCTTTCTTCATCTCTCTCTATTTTTCGGTGTGAGATTTATTTTGCCCTCTTTGGAGTGGCTCCCTCCTATGTTTAATCATTGTTTGCTTCATCTTTGAAACACTGGGAAGCCAGTGAAGATAAAAGGCAGAGTTAAATAGGAAAAGACTAAGGAGCTCTAAATCTAAACCGGACGTTAAAAAAAAAGGATGAATTCTATTCAATGGCTTTTTTAAAAAAAATTATTATTATTTTTCCTTTATTGATTTTAGAGAGAGGGAAACATTGATGAGAGAGAACATCGACTGGCTGCCTCCTGCATGCCCCCCACTGGGGATTTGTCCCACAACCTGGGCATGTGCCCTGACCGGGAATCGAACCCACAACCTCTTGGTGCATGGGTCGATGCTCAACCACTGAGCCACACCGGCCGGACTATTCAATGGCTTTTATAAATGACCCTGAGTGGGTAAATAAATGTTTTAAAGCCGAAACGTGGAATTAAGTGGGGTCCCGAAGAGGGCATAGTCTTTGGAGACAGGCAGCCTACGCCGAGGTCTTGGTTCTCACTTCCCGGCAGGGGCTTGGGGTGAGTGCGATCATCTCCCGGGCCTCCGACTCCTCACCCGCAAAGTGGGGGTACTGTGCTCACATCTTCGAGTTGTGAGGGGTCACGAGATCACAGAGCCTGGCCTCTGGGAAGGCTGAGGCGTAGGAAGGAACTTGATGAGTGTTAGGTTCCAAGTTCACCTGGTTAAGTGAGTGTCAGCCCACTGAGTTTGGGGTCACTTCTGTGACGCCTTTATAGGAAGTGGGCATAAAGCCTCTGACGGGGAGGAATGCCATTAATTACGCTAATTACACAGTAACAAGACGAGGGAAGGCTGAGGGTGGGCGGAGTGTAGCTGGAGAAGGTCGTTAGGTCCACTGACCGCATGCGGGACGGGAGCGAGCCAGCAGAGCACGCCCCTTGCGAAACACACAGAAGCATCTGCACTTGGTGTGGATGGAGTGCAGCAAAGAGCAAAGCCTGGGGACTTACTCATCCTTCCGGAGTAGCCTGAAACAATCACACCCTTTAAGACTTGCCTGGTTTCTGTCTCTCCCGCTTTTAAGCGGATAAAACTGTGAAGACCAAAAAGATCACAATGAGATTGCAAAGTGCTCCAAAGGCAGATATCTTCTTTTATTTTTTTTCCCAATTTTTATTAATTTATTTTTGTTACAGATGTTTCTCCTTTTTCCCCCCTAGACACCCTCCTCCCCATCCCGTCCCCCCCCCCCCCCCAGCACTGTTGTCTATGTCCATTGGTTATGCATATATGCATATAAGTTCTTTGGTTCATCTCATCCATCCCTCCACCCCGCTACTCTGAGGTTTGACAGTCTGAACCGTACTCCGTACTCCTTTCTATGTCTCTGGGTCTATTTCGTTCATCAGCCCACCAAAGAGAGATATTTTAAAATTGTTAAACTCAACAAAGAACCTTAACTAGTCTCCTCACGCCTTCCATGTCGGAGGAGAAAGGATAAGAGGAATTCTTTAAAACGGAGAGCTTTCATTTGGCTAAAAAAGTGTGTTCTTGAGTTATTAGAAATTTAAAATGAGAAATCAATAGAGACTAATGATTCTAACTGGAGATGATGAAAAAAAAGACATCCAGTACCTTAGATCACATCATTTTTCAAGGCAAAATTACCTCTGTTACACTCTGGTGGTTAGGAAAAGCTATTTTGGATTTTCTTTTCTATTTTGATGTTTTTCAATATGTGGTTGAACTTGATTTAATTTTTCATTGCCTTTTGCAATGAAAATCCACTAAAATATTGCCAAGAAGCATTGATATTTCATGAATTACAGAAAAGTCGTTGCTGTCACCAAAATAAAGTTGGATTCTGTGTCCCTCATCCCTAGGGAAGATGTAATTTTTCTCCCCGGAAAAGATTTAATGCATATGGTTAAAATGAACTTTCTGTAGTTTTACTCAGAATAGTGGAATTTCTACGCATGCTTTTCAGGAACGCTACTGCACTTTTATGACCCAGACGCTAATTTAATGAGTTTCTTCGAAGCGATGCTGTGTGGAAGCTGGCCTTGGTTGTCAGTTCTCCCTCTCTGAGGCATATTGTGTTCCTTCAGAAGAGTGTTTGGGACTGTTGGAATGAAGTAGTTCTAAATCTATAAACATTTATAGTGTTTTGTATGGATCTGCGTTTGTGTGAGTGGGGCCGGGAGCTGTGGGTGTGTTTTACTTTAGTTTGTGAAGAAGGTGCTATAACCCCAATTTCATGCGGGTAAATTGAGGGTCAGACAACTCACATACAACAAGTTACGTGTATCAAGGTCACACAGCGGAGAAGGTCAGTCTCCCTGCACACAGGTCGGCACATTTTCTCCTGTGCTTCTTCATGAGGAGTGTGTATGCCTCATGTCACACCCAGACGCTTACTTTTCCTCTAGAACAGCCTTTTCTCAACTGTGTTCTGTACACTAGTTCTGTTAGGATATACATTCTGCCAGAATCAGATGAGGTGATTCAGTAGGTTTAGGAAATAGATTTCTTGACAAACAAGATAAAATGAAGAAGATTTCTTTACTGCGAGGCATCCCAGAAGCTCTGTGTGCTCACAGGCATTGTGACTCGTGATTGTGAGCAAGGCAGGTGGCTGGGGGCTGTGTGGCGGGAGGGGGATGGTCTGCAGAACCCACTTTACAAACCGCTTTGAAATGGATCCCTAGAGCCATCCATGAAGACAGCCTTCTGATAACACGGTTCAAAGAACTCCTCACTGCTACCTCTGATCATCAAGAGGGAGGATATGGGTACATATAAGCTTGCAGTTAAATCCCGAGATCACAGCCCTGTGATAAGGGGTTTATTACACGCAGGGCCTCTCTACACTTTCACAAACCAGCTCTTCATGCCGCTGTCGCGCGAAGGCACAGATCGTAGGTCAGACCCCCAGGGCCCTCACGTGCACCTGTCCTGTCTCCCCGGACTTGTCCCTCTGCACCACGCCTGCCCTGACCAGTTCCCGATGCCCCGGCACCTCTGCGTCTCCTGTGAGCCAGCATCACCAGCTCGGTGGCAGCTGTGGCGGCTGAAGTGTTGCCCAGAGATGAGATATTTTAGACCTGCAGGCACAGCGCAAATGAACATGAGAGTCACGTTAACACTTGGACTGTCCCTCTTTGGAGAGTTTAAAAAGAGTCAAAATGGTCTCCTTTCGTTCTGTTGCAGGAGAAAGCGCAGGGCAGACACCCATGAACATCAATCCTCAGCAGACCCGTTTCCCGGATTTTCTGGACTGTCTTCCGGGCACCAATGTGGACCTCGGGACCCTGGAATCTGAGGACCTGATCCCCCTCTTCAATGATGTAGAGTCGGCTCTGAACAAGAGCGAGCCCTTTCTGACCTGGCTGTAATCATTGGCACTGCACGTGGGTGCAGCCTGACCTGACATTTCCTGGGCCCCTGGGGAAAGCGCTGGAGCCGAGCAAGTCTGCAGGTGAACCGCTCTCTGCCTCCACGACTCATGCTCCCTCCTTTCCACGTGGCCAGTTTAATCATTGCCTGGTTTGGATTGACAGTAACTTAAGTTAAACGTAAATAAATGTGCTATTTTCATTTTCTGCAAGCCTGCATTCCTGTGGTGGGTTATGCAGAGTTGCTTCCCCGCTTTGCTCTTGCGGCCCCGTGACTAAGCTTCATGGGTGTTAGTTGAAATTTATACATCAATTGATTATAAACCATAACGAGATGACCACAGGCCGTGACTTCTGACAGGCGGCTCGGTCCAGGAAATGTACACAAAATTAGACCTGATTTACAGTTTCAAAAACTGTATTGATTACAGTAGTGCCAAATGCTTTAAATGTTTAACCTGAGCTTTAAAAAAGAAATCATTGAATGGATAGTAAAATTCTGCTGTATGGGATACAATGTAGTGTTGACTCCATGCTGGTTCTGATGATTCTTGCTACTTTGTATTTACGAGGGCACGCTCGGTCCTCTTGTGGTTTATCCTCCATCACCTTACGGCATAGCATGGGGACAACCAGTCTTTCCAGCGGGAGAGTGGCCTCAGTGTTGGTGACCGCCCCCGCACTGCAGACCTAATGAGAGAGACCCGTTTAGTACTAATTATGAGCATTTATTAAACAAAACATTTTAAAATTGCAAGTTGGATTTAAAAAAAAAATTGCTGCCCAGAATTTGATGTTTATTTTATGAAGCACTCTGATTTTGTAGCTGATGACAAAGGGTAGCCAAATGTTTTTGATACATGCTTTTGACTGTGTTTTTGTCTTTTGAAACTGTTCCGAAATCATCAGGACACTTAGCTTGCAACCTGATGGGACACACGGCAAGCCGTTGCTTTTAAAATCCTGAAGCCTTGTCAGTTTTGCTTTTAAGATTTCAAGTGTTTAAACTAGTCTTATCTATGAAGCTGTTAAGGATGAAGCAGATCTCTGACTGACATTTTAGAAAATGCCCTCTTGAGGGTATATGGTGGAGACATATGTTTCTGAATTCAGTAAAATTGATTCCTAAGTATATTATCCTAACCCTGTTTGCTACAGTTGGTATAAAAAGGCATGAAATATGTACTCAATACCTCTTATGTAACCAAAACATGTTTTTTTTATTAGCTTTTAAGGACTGAGAGAGCATCAGGTCACCTGGCATGCACTCTGCCTGCATTGCCAATGAAGTCCTCAGCTGTTTAATGTTCTCGACTGACATTATTTATAATCTATGAATTTAGTATCTTTTTTAAAAGACAATGATTCAGGTCTCTGGGAGGAACCTTTCAATTGCCAAGGGGGCTTTTGTTCGGGATCTCAAATAAGATCCTTTTGACCTTTCAGAACACAGACGGGCAGAATACATTTTATCTTGTTGGAAAGAAGGCACGTGAAGAGGGCAGAGATGAGGTAGTCAGGTCATGGAATATAGGGGCAAGGATGCCAGTTGTGAAGTGGAAATAGACAAGTTATAGTAACCCACACGCAAGACAAGCAGAAGGTGTGAGCAGTGCCCCCCCAAACCAAAACAACAATTTTCTACTACAACCTTTATACCCAAAGACTGTTGTCGAAGAAAAGAAGGCTTTGGTGCACTTTATGTGGAGGGGGAGGGGCAGGGATGCTGGGGCTGGGCACAGGCGGGCAGGGCGGGAGCCTGTCGCTTCCAACACGATGAAGTGATTTCTTTTTCCTGAAGGACCCAGGGTTTATGTTCCTCTGATTTCTTTTCTCTCTGAGTGCTCTGAGAGAGATGGGGGTGACGTTTATGTAGCTACTAAATTGAAGGGAGCACTACTTCTTTTTCTCTTATGTGAGCAATAATTGCAAAAAAGAGTTGTACATTCTAAGAAATGAAACAAAACAAGGGACCTAACAAAACTCAGCAGTGTTACTGTATTTTTTAAAATATTTTTATAGACTCATTTTCAGGTTATTAAGTGTAAAAGAAACAGATACCCCTCTTTTTTCTAAAGTAGTTAAAACATCGATGATTTGTATTATCAATTTTTAGAAGTAATTTCCTAGTAAGCTTGTGGCATTAGAAAACACTAGAAGTTTTTTTTTTTTTAGTGAAATTAGTTGAAACATTTATTAATAAACATAACAAATATTTTTCCAGAATTAAATATGGACCCTGATTATGTGTTTACTAATAGATAAAGCCAGATATCATTTTTGTTTTTGTTTTTAAGGCCGTAAAATCTGGCCTTTGTTAAAGAACACTAAAGCTAGAAATCTACGTAAGAACAGCTTTTTAAAGGCTACTTCCTATGATTGTGTGTTAAAACCCCTGCAGAATCACGATAAGGTGCTATTTATACTGTTTTTCTTATTAGAAAACAGCTACCAGGATATCTAGTCTTTTAGTCCTTCATCCATCAATCAATTCCAACATTTCATTCAATAGTATGCTATAGCAAAGACATATTAAAATTGAAATGGAAAAATAACTTCAGAGATCTTCCTACGTATATATTTTTCCTGATTAAACACATTTTCTTGAAGTAAATACATTGTTAAAACCTATTTGCAACTCTAGTCAATCTAAGTAAGTCATTGTTAGTGTTTCACCATAGTTTTAGGACGTGAAATGCCATCTCTTTCACTGATTATACAAGATACGAGAAGCATGTAAAACAGGAAAAAAGTCAGTGTGCTGGGGGGCCGTTCCCAGCGGGGTAGGAAAGCTCTGTAAGAGGTGGTCTGAAGTGTTGCTAATCCTGAATTGTGTTCTCGTGACACAATTCGGAAGTCACTTCTGAAAGTACAACTTCTATGGGGAAAAAAAAGCTGTTACAAAGAAATTGTCGATTAATTTAATTGGGAAAATGGACGACCGACAGAGACCGTTTCCCTAACACACTACATCATTTATGTGCTAGTACTTTAACTTTTTAAAAAATTTACTTCTACATTTTGTAATGTGACATGTGGTGTTTATTTTTCATTCAGAATACCATGCGTACAGAACGTGTGAGCCCAGTCAGTCAGATCAAACCGTTTTACCTGGACTTTGGTACTGTACTGGTTTTCACTTCTCGGATTCTGTATAAGAAAAATAAATACAATTGAGTTTCCACTTGGAGTCTCTGTCTTCTTATTACGTGTGTGTGTTCCTTTTACGGAGGGCTTTGGGAGGTACTAGACTGAAAAGACACTTATGCAACCTTCCCGGCAGACAGTGAAAGAAAGAACATTTTGTAGGCAAACATTTTTTTGGATCAAATGTCTGTTCTTTAATATTCTAAATATCCTTTATTTGAAGTGACCCACTGGGATTTAAAAAAAATTTTTTTTCTTTATTGATTTTAGAGATGGAAGGGAGGGAGAGGGAGAGAGAGATAGAAACATCAATGAGAGAGAACATCGATTGGCCGCCTCCTGCATGCCCCCCCCATTGAGGCCCACAACCTGGGCATGTGCCCTGACCGGGAATCGAACCGGTGACCTCTTGGTATATGGGTAAATGCTCAACCACTGAGCCACACCGGCTGGGCCCCACTGGGATTTTTACAGTGTGTATATATGTGTGTGTGTACTTTAAAATCATACTGTCACCCTGGCCAGTTTAGCTCAGCGGTTAGAGTGTCGGCCTGCAGTCCAGAGAGTCCGGGTTTCGGTTCCTGCTAAGGGCACGTACCTCGGTTGCAGTTTGTCCCTGGCCCAGGTTGGGGTCGTGTGCGTGGCAACCACCCCATGTGTCTCACTCACATCAATGTTTCTCTCTCTCTTCCTCCCTCTATCTGAGGATGGATTCAAAACTGTCCTCGGTGAGGATAAAAAATAAATAGATAAAAATAAATAAAATAAAATCACACTGTCCTTCCAACACCCTCACAGATTTGACAGAGACATCAGCAGTGTAGGAATTCGGTTTTGCTTCTATTGTTAACAGTAGACCTTCTTGTTGTCCGAACTAAAACCAGCTCCTCATTCATCCCGTGTGTGCTATGACGGTGCATTTTCTCCGCCTGTTGAGTCCCTTGATTCTCACTGTTGTGGTGATGCCTTTCACCACACAGAACACCAGGTGGCAGCACTTAGTGGAAGAGGGTTTAAGAGAAGCATTCAGCTAGGCAACAGAGAAGAGATGCTGGAGGAAACAGTCAAGGCTCAAGCATCGTTTAAAAAACCAGATTTCATCATCACTAATAAGGTAACATGCTCGTTGTTGAAAATATAAATCACGATGTGTATAAAGTAAAAAGTGTAAGTTTTATATCCCCCAAATCTTACATTAAAAAAAAAAAAAGTGTATGTTAGATGTTTTTCCTGTAAGTTGGATTTTTTAACAAATGGAAAGCAATTATACATGCTGGTTAGAAGCTTTTTTTCCTCTCTCTTAACAATAAAAACGATATTACTAATACTGATTGAGCATTTACTGTGCCAGACACGATGCAAAACAATTGCTACATATTATCTAATTTAATCTGTGCAGCAACCTTAGTTCTTGAAGAATATCCTCAATTTACAGATGAAGACATCTGAGGTTTGGAGAGATTATGTAACTTGCATAAGATCACACAGTAAGCAACAGATGTATCGAATGCCTTCTGGTTATCTGTCCGCACCAGTATCCACCTGTAGTTGCATACTTCATTATTTTTAACAACAAATACTATTCTTTTGTATGGATGTTCCTTACTGATAGCCAGCTGATAGCTACAAAATGTGCTGCAGGCAACAACTTGTTCTTTTGGAGGATAAATTCCTAGGAAAGAAATTACTACATCAAAAAATGTGTGATTTTAGCCCGGCCGGTGTGGGTCAGTGGTTGAGCATGGACCCATGCACCAGGAGGTCGCTGGTTCGATTCCCAGTCAGGACACATGCCCAGGGTGTGGGCCAGATCCCCAGTGGGGGGCGTGCAGGAGGCGGCCAATTGATGTTCTCTCTCATGGATGTTTCTATCTCTCTCTCCCTCTTCCTTCCTCTCTAAAATCAATAAAGAAAAAATATTTTTTAAAAAAAAGATATGTGATTTTAAATTTTGATAAACTGCCAAATATTTTTAAAAAATGTACCAATTTCTGCTTCCAACAACAATGTATGCCAAGGCCTGTTTCACCATTGCCAACCTAAAGCTGAATGATGCCTAATTTTTAAAAATCATTTTTTATTTTTTAATTACAGTTGACATTCAATGTTATATTAGTTTTAGGTATACAACCCAGTGATTAGACATTATATAACTTACTAAGTAGTTATCCTGATAAATCTCGTACCCATCTGATACCGTACATAGTTATTAGAATATTAGTGACTGTATTCCCTGTGCTGTACTTTACATCCCCATGACTATTTTGTAACAACAAATTTGTACTTCTTAATCCCTTCACCTTTTCACCCAACCCCCCAACCCCTCCCATCTGCTAACAGTCAAAATATTCTCTGTATCTATGAGTCTGTTTCTGTTCTGCTTGTTTATTTATTTTTTTAGATTCAATTGTTGATAGATATGTATTTATTGACATTTTATTGTCCATATATTGACTTTTTTTCTTACTTTTTTTTTTTAATCCTCACCTGAGGATATTTTTTCCATTCATCTTCAGACAGAGTAGAAGGGAGGGAGGGAGAGAGAGAGAAACATCGATGCGAGAGAGACACTTCGATTGGTTGCCTCCTGCATGACCCCGACCAGGGCTAGGGACCAAACTGCAACCGTGGTACGTGCCCTTGACCGGAATCGAACCCACGACTCTTTGGTCCACGGGCCAACGCTCTAACTGTTGATCCAAACCAGCCAGGGCTTTTTCTTATTAAAGAAGACCCTTTAACATTTCATGTAATACTGGTTTGGTGGTGATGAACTCCTCTAGCTTTTTCTTAACTGGGAAGATTTTTATCGGTCCTTCTAGTCTAAATGATAACTTTGCTGGGTAAAGTAATCTTGGTTGTAGGTCCTTACTTTTCATCACTTTGAATATTTCTTGCCAATCCCTTCTGGCTTGCAAAGTTTCTGTTCAAAAATCAGCTGACAGTCTTATAGGAGCTTCCTTGTAAGTAACTTAACTGATTTTCTCTTGCTGCTTTTAAGATTCTCTCCTTGTCTTTAACCTTTTGCATTTTAATTATAAGGTGTCCTGTTGTGAACCTCTGGGTTCCTCTTGTTTGGGACGCTCTATAATTCCTGGACTTGTGTGTCTATTTCTTTTACCAGGTTAGGGAAGTTTTCCATCATTATCTTTTCACATAGGTTTTCAGTTTTTTGGTCTCTCTCTTCTCCTTCCAGCACCCCTATGATGTAACTGTTGGTACGTTTGAAGTTGTCCCAGAGGCTCCTTACATTGTCCTCATTATTTTGGATTCTTTTTTTCTGCTGTTCTGATTGGGTGTTTTTTGCTTCCTTATATTCCAAATCACTGATTTGATCCTTGTCTTCATCTGCTTTACTGTTGATTCCCTATAAATTATTCTTCATTTTAGTTAGTGTACAGTAAAACCTCGATATAATGGACTAATTTAGGTGAGGGTGTGTCTGTTCATGCCAAAAATCTGTTATATGATAAAGTAGATTTTCCGAATGCATATGTTAAAAATTGACAACTTAGTTAGTTTACCTGTTTTTACTTATGTAGACATGTTTGTGTAATTAAGTATGTATAAAAAGTTTAATTTCACAAAAAAGTCTTCTATACGTATTACTGTAATTTGAAATTTATACTGAATAGGTCTCATAAATGTATGCATTCACCGGTCACCATAAGTAAACAAATGCACACAGCTGGGGCATGGCTTAGCATACATTGAAACATTGGCCAGCATGTGTCAAAACTGCTGCAGAAAGTCATGTCACATGACAACAGAACTAATTACCATATGAGATGCAGTGTGATCCTGTGCTAATCATTCACTGAACATTGTTTATGAGTGGTGACCCTTGGATTTAAATATGTAGGCTATCATTGTAGATATGTAATATTTATGTCAGCAAAATTACTATAGTATTTTTTGCAACATGTGGCCTATTCGCTAAAATTTGTTAAAAATAACAGTGAATTAGTAACCAAAAAAAACCCTGTTAATTTAATTGTAAGCAAATCTTGATGAAAAGCATTTAAAAATTAATGGTGTAAATTTTCACATATGACATACAGACCAGAAATTTTGTCCGTTAAATCAGAAGTCTATTAAATCAAGATCCGTGAAATCGTGGGTTTACTGTATTCTTCATTTCTGACTGGTTCTTTTTTATGGTTTCCATGTCCTTTTTTATGCTATTGAAGTTCCCACTAACTTCATCTACTCTTCCCCCAAGTTCCTTGAGCATCTTTATAACCTTTTGAACTCTGCATCTAGTAGATTGTTTGTCTCCATTCTGTTTAGTCCTTTTTCTAGAGTTTTGTCTTCTTATTTTGGAAGCTTCACTGTGTTTGTTTCTATGTGTTAAGTAGAGCTGCTATGTCTCCCGGGCTTGGTAGAGTGGTCTTATGTAGTAGGTCTACTGTACCATCCAGGGGCACAGCCTCCCTGCCCACCTGAGCTGGGCACTCCAGGTGTACCCATCCATGTGAGCTGTGTATATCCTCCTGTTGTAGTTGAGCCTCGATTGCTGTTGGCACCTCAATGGAAGGGATTTACCCACAGGCTGGTGAGCTTCAAGGATTGGCTGCAATAGTGGAGGATCACCTTTGCAGGGGCCCACCCCACGGTGCAAGACTTACTTTGGCGGGGCTTTGGTGCCCGCTGAGTCTGCCCCTTGAGTGTGTGCCTTGTGGAGGTGGTTGGGTGGATCTTCAACAGGGAGCTGTCCGCTGGGTGCGCTGGCTCTGGGGACTCTGGAGGTGCAGGCCAAGACCAACCGCTGTCTGTGTTTTGCTTGGGGCGACCCGGCATGAGCTACAGAGTGATTTGCAGATGACTGCGACTTGTGCTGGGCTTGGAGTTGCCCAGAAGAGGCCAAGCTGTGAACCAAGGCCAGCTGCTGCTAGTGCCGGGGGCATGCCAAAGCCAGATGCTTCTTGTTTGAGTGATTTTAGGAAAGTCTGAAGTATGAGTCAAGACAGGCCATTTGTATGGAAAAGCCACTGGAAACAGCTTGGGTGGGCCCACAAGCTGGGTGGGGTGGGGTCCCAGGGAATCACCAGGGAGGGACTAACAGTGTGAGCCAAGCTGATGGAGACTCAGATATGGTCCAGCCTGCCCCCTCTGCCAGCACTTCTGTCTGGGAGAAAGCTGTCCTTCCAGCTCTCACCCCAGTGCCACACAACTCAGTTCCTCCCTGTAGGTCCCTGGTGCCTTCTGAGCTGCTGCCCCAGCACTGGAGCGCAGAGGAAGTGAGTCTGAGTAAGTCCGTGTGCAGGTCCTTTAAGAGGAATGACTGGAACTCCAGCAGCCTCTGCCTTGTTCAGACTCAATCCCAGCTGGTTTTTTACAGCAGAAGTTATGGGGACTTCTCTTTCCGACGCTGGAACGCCGGGTGTGGAGTTGGGACCCCTCCCTTCTCAAGGGGGACTTCTTCAGCTGTGATAGCCCATCTGATTTTTTTTTTCTTTATTGATTTTAGAGAGAGAGGAAGGCAGAGGGAGAAAGAGAGAGAAACATCGATGAGAGAGAACATCGATTGGCCACCTCCTGCATGTCCCCCACTGGGGATCGGGCCCACAGTCTGGGCGTGTGCCTTGACCGGGAATCGAACCGGCGACCACTTGGTGCATGGGTCGATGCTAAACCACTGAACTACACTGGCTGGGCTCCCACCTGTTTTGTTTTGTTTTGTTTTGTTGAATCCTCACCCGAGGACATTTTTCCATTTTTTGTTCAGATAGAGTGGGAGGGAGGGAAGAGAGAGAGAGAGAAACATCGACGTGAAAGGGACACATTGAGTGGCTGCCTCCCGCATGACCAACCAGGGCTGGAGACAAACTGCAACCGAGGTACGTGCCCCTAGCGGGAACCGAACCCAGGTCTCTCTGGACCGCAGGCCGACGCTCTAACCGCTGAGCCAAACCGGCCAGGGCCCACCTGATTTTTTAACTGCCACATGTGGGGGTGGGAGCAGCCTGTTCCACATGTCCCCCCCCCTGCCGGTCTCGATGTGGCTTCTTCTTTGTATCCTTAGTTGCAGGACTTCTGTTCAGCTAGATTTCAGGCGGTTCTGAAGGATGCTTGCTCTGTAGTTTAGTTGTAATTTTGATGTGGTTGTGGGAGGATGGAAGGACTGCATTTACCTATACCACGCCATCTTGACCCACTGCTTAATTTTATTTTATTCTTTTATCCTCACCTGAGGACATTTTTGCATTTATCTTCAGATAGAGTGGGAGGGAGAGAGGGAGGAAGAGAGAGAGAGAAACATCGATGTGAGAGAGACACATCGACTGGCTGCCACCCACATGACCCCAACTGGGGCCGGGGACAAACTGCAACCAAGGTACGTGCCCTTAGCGGGAACCGAACCCTGGACTTTCTGGTCCGCGGGCCAATGCTCTAACCGCTGAGCCAAACCGGCCAGGGCTTATGATTAAGACATTTTACCACAAACATGCAGTTTCAAAAAATAGGTCAATTTGATTTGTGTAAACACTAACATTTTTTGTTTTGTTTTCCCCTAGTTTATACTCGCCACAAAATATTTCAGAAGATATGTGGAACATGTAAATAAAATTCAACATTCGAATGAGAAATATATTTTCTATTCTAGCAATAATACACAATGTCAGTGAATTCCGTCCCCCCCCCCCGTTTTATTGAAATATTGACAGATAACATTAGTTTAAGGTGTACAGTGTAGTGATTTTATATATGTACATATTGCAAAATGATTCCCACAGTCAAGGTACTTAGCACATGCCTCACTCACATAGCTGCAGTTTTTTATTTTTTGTGATGAGAACTTTGGTCTAACTCTTAAATCTTTGTAAATATGATAGGTAAAAACTATCTTACTCTTAAAATGTGTGCTTCTTGAGTGACTAGTGGAGTTGAATAATCTTTTAGAATGCTATTGTCCATAGTGCATGTCAGTTCTCCACCTTCCGTCCCCCGTCACTGTCCTGTGCCCCACACCTGCCGCCTTGGTCTGTTTCTGCTTCCAACAGCCAACACTTGCGGCTCTTTTTCTTTTAATCCTCACCTGAGGATACTTTTTCTATTTATCTTCAGATAGAGTAGGAGGAAGAGAGAGGGAGAGAAAAGGAGAGAGAGAGAGAGAAACATCGATGTGAGAGGGACACATTGACTGGTTGCCTCCCGCACGACCTGACCAGGGCCTGGGACGCATTGCAACCGAGGTACACACCCTTGGCCAGAATCGAACCCGGGACTCATTGGTCTGCGGGCCGATGCTCTAACCGCTGAGCCGAACCGGCCAGGGCACCTGTGGCTCTTTTTAAAAGGCATGCTAGAGTCCCTTTGACCCCACACGTGCAGAGAGCTAGAAACGCCTAAGAATTCACATCCTATGACCTTTGGCCAAGGACAGGTGGGTGTGTAACACTCTAGCATCCGGCAGAGACCACCTCTTCCGGACGTTGCCTAAGAGCACACCCTCGCTTTGTTTCCTTTCTTTTCCTGTCCTGCTTCACCCTCTCTTACCAGCTTCTCCCACATACATCCACTTCCTTGGTAAATAATTCTTAAATACTGCTTCTTTAAAAATCACTTGGACATGAGTCCTTGTATCAGGATCTACTTCTGGGAACCAGACCAAACATAGTATCCAGAATGCGCAACACACTCAGGTGAATCAGTAAGAGAAACAGTCCAATAGAAGTATGAACAGAGGATATGACCTGGAAACGTATAGGACGGGAAACTGGATGGCAAATAATGTACTGACTTCATCACTAATCAGGAAAATGGAAATCAGATAATAACGACATACCATCTCACTTATATCAAACTGCAGTAAAAAGATTAACGAAATGCTGGCTGGGAGGTGGGGAGACGGGAACACAGCGAGCTGTCGATGGCAGTGTCAACTGACACAGGCGCTGGTAACCTCCCTGAAGCTGGCAGCTTGCTGCTTTGTTGACCACTCTGTCCCCAGTCCCAAGGCAATGCCCAGAGTATAGTGGATGCCCAGAAAATATTTGTGGAGCGAATTAATATTTTTGCACATTCTATTCCCCGAGGAAGTGAGTAGTTTCAGAGGGAGAACAGAGGTTGCAAAATAGGGCAGGAGAAACTTCATAAACAATTTCATCGACTAAACAAATCCGCCACCAATCAGCAGCCAGCCAGGTTCATCTAGTTGATTAATGTAGTTGGTAAGTGAATCTGTCACAGGCATTGCAGCGACATCAGTTCCGAGCTGCGACGTGGACATGTATAGTGTAGTCAAGATTTTTTTTTTTTTAGGATTGAAATCTATTGAAAACTCATGTATAGCCATTTCCCATGAAAAACTGTAGCCACCATATTTTAGGTTTTCCCCAGAGGTACTGGTTTTTTAAACATCGTGATTAAATATTGTGTGGACATCATAGCTCCTGGATATATAACTGACTTGGCTTCACTGAGATCACATATGATGGTATTATAAGTGTTAGGCTAACATCTGGAGAAGCTACAACATCTGCCTTGCTGCCCAGAATAGACATGTATGTAATATATTAAAATGAATGTAGAATCAACATCAGACATATTATGCCCTGTTAAGAAGAGTTTCTGGTCACTGGAGTGAGATAGGTCTGTAAATTCTGGGCCTAAAACAGGATGGATTTATTCCATGATGCCCTAGAAAATCTGGTACATGCAGGTCCTTCACACAGAGCTCCTCAGAACTTTTCCTGGAATGCCCCAAAAGTTGAGCATTCACCAACAGTTAACAAACGCATTGTACTTTTTCAGGGTCTCTGAAGGATTTGAGAAACGGCTCCAAGCTTTGGATGTTGTTCATGGTTGATGCTCACACATACATGTACATGAATTCCATCAACTCGCTAAGGCCCTGAGAGTGACCTTGGATTCTGCAGCTCATTCCCACGGCTGTCCTTCGAAATAAGCCCCTTGTATCTTAACATGTGATTTGATAAAGCCTTGACCTGGAGTCAGCAGAGATGTGGAAGTTGTGTTTAGAAATGTTAATTTGTGAGGGTCACAGACAGAGTTTACCCTAGAATTCTGTGTCCTAAGTGGACTCTTCTGCTTACAAATCGTTAATTGAACAAGGTGACACATGCTTCGCTTGAGGACCAGAAGTAGAGTGACCAATTGTTCTGGTTTGCCTGGGACAGAATTGTTTCCTAATTGGGGACTTTAAGTGTTAAAATCGGGGAAGTCCCAGCAGACGGGGAAAGTTGAGAAGTGTGCACCATGTACTCGTGGGCAGACTGGCTACATAATTTGTGGGAGTCAGCACAAAACGGAAACATGGGGCCCCTTGCTCCGATATTTAAAGAATTTCACGATGGTGGCATGAGAGCATGTAACCGGGTGAAGGGCTCTGCTGAATGGGGCCGGGGACAGCACAGGACACGTCCAGGAAGCCAGCCTGCCCGCCGCAATCCTGCAAATCAGGGGGTTGCTAGTGCTGGTGTATCTCTGTAAAATTAAGACAAAAGAGGATAATATAAAGGACTTGATAAAAAAGAAATAATTACTAAAGAAGCCAGGGAGGTACTAAAATTTTTCTGAAATAACCTCTCCTCACATATTGCAGGGAGCCGGCTGGGTTTCCAGCAGTAGGGGAGAGTTTGGTGGGTCTGAGGCCTCTGGTCCTAAAACAGCTTTGGTTTCTCCCCCAAATGCCAAAGAATATAAAACATTTTAGGACCTTCTTTTTTATCTCCCAACATTCTCAGGATCTAAAATCAACAACAAGCAAATATATACTGAACTCATTCATTCATTCATTCATTCATTCATTCGTTCATTCATTCCGCACTCCGTACTTGCTCAGCCCCTGCCATGTAGAAGGCACTGGACAGGCATTGGAAACACAAGGATGAAGAAAACGCAGTCATTTTCAAGCTTACAGTTTAACCAGGGCCACACATTGTGGGACAAGGAGTAGTGGGAGCTCGGAGTCGGGAAGGGAGAAGAGGGAACAGCCCCAGGAGGCTGTGCTGTGTGCGGCAGGCCCTCTAGCTGGGCAGCGGAGAAGCCCTGGCTTCGAGGAGTTACCGGGCACTGAGGCAGAGGAAACAGCATGTATGAGAGCAAGGACCTCGGAGGAGGAGGGGTGAGAAGTCCATGCCCTGGAGGGAGAGTGCGTGGGGACAATGGCAGGAGGTGAGGCCCAATGAGACAGAGGACACTAATCCTGGAGGGGGCGCGTTTGCTTTGGTCCAGAGTTGGGGTTCATCCTGCGTGGCGGCAGCCACAGGAAGGTGTCCAGGAGTAGGGGACTTGAGGAAAACAGGAGGATCGTGGACACGGAGCTAACTGGAGACAAGGTGGTGGGCCTATTTGGTGCTTCGAGGACAGGAAGAAATGGAAATCATTTCCTTATCCACTACACACCCACTGTACCCCATTTTATACTTTTCCTAGTGTTTGAACGGATTTTCTACATTCAGGAGGTAGATTTGTGTCATGTGCTCAAAAACACACACTTTTTCTTATAACACTTTGAGAGTCTGATAATTATGAGACTGGAAGATGAGAAACTGGTATTTTAACTATGACTAACCCCCCTGAATGACAGAATCCAGCAGGCTGTTCTTCTCTGCCCCACTAGAGGGCCTGGCATTTCCCCATTAGGACTGGGGACTGTTTCCAGGAAAGGGCCCCACCCAGAGAAGTTACCTGGGTGATGACGGTTTGACCAATAAGCTGTAAATGAGTAGTTATCTGTGTGATGAGCAGAGGAGGCCGTCACTGAGCCCTGGCTCTGGGAGAGAGGGTGCATCACGGACTGACAGAGAGGGACACCGGCTCCGAGAACGAGGACGGGGAGGTGTCCCTGGGAAGGTGAGCTGTGCCTTCCACACAGCGCTGCACGTCCGGGGAAGGTGAGTGAGCCGGCAGGGGGCAGGCGTGAGCATCTCCTTCCCAACTCTGCTGGGCTTCCTTCCTGCAACCAGTTCTGACGTTCAGTGAGAGCAGCTGTTAATTGTCACCTGGGCCGGGTTTCCTGAAGTTCTGGATTTCAGTTTCTTTACACATAAAACTGGCTATTACAGTAAAAAGTAGGGGTACGATGAGAGAGTGAAGATGGGGAGAAGTGACGTATGTAGAGCACCCAGAATTCAATTCACAGGTGGCCCATAAATGTTCATGTTCTTCTTCTTTTTTTAAATTCTCGCCCGACGATATTTTTCCATTTATCTTCAGATAGAGTAGGAGAGAGAGAGACATCGATGTGAGAGGGACACACCGACTGATTGCCTCTCGCTGGACCCCCACCAGGGCCGGGGATGCACCTCAACGGAGGCCCGTGCCCTCGACCGGAATCGAACCCGCGACTCTTTGGTCCACGGCCGACGCTCCAACCGCTGAGCCAGACCAGCCAGGGCGCACGTTGTTCTCTTCGTGAGCTTTTCCCTCGCTGCTTCCCGGCCGCGTTTTCGTCCACAGCAGTTCACGCGCGAAGAGCAAGGGGGTCATTCACGTCCTCGCTGTCTGGCCAGAGCGTCTGTCAGCGCTGCGGGAGCATTTGCGTCGCTTTGGTCCGAGGTCCTTGCACCAGGCCTGCTGCCCTGTTCCGACTACTCTCAAGGCATCCGCTGAATGAATGAACGAACGTGTGGGAATACTGTCTCTCACAGACACCTCTCCCTCTGGGCGACTCCACCTCCGACGGACTTGTCCGCTCGCCCTTCCCGGTCCTGACTAACAGGCCTTTGGAAAAGGTTCCTCGAAGGGGAGGCAGGAGAGGAAAATGGGGTTCTGCAGAAAGGTGGCGGATCCTGTCCCTGAGAATTGTCTGCTGAGTGACTGCTGGGCCGAGCGGCCATCAGAGGGCAGCAGTGAGCAGCGGGTGAGGTGAGCAGAGCCCCACTCAGGGGAGGAAGAGGGGGAGCCTGGGGAAGGGTGGGGTGTCACGGGGAGGGGAAGTAGAAGGACATGCAGAATACTGATATGCGTGTTCCCTTCTTTGCACTGACCTATATATCCATTGCCAGGGCGGTCTATGGCTTTTGAGTGAGAATAAAGTTATTTTTCAGTACAGAGAAAAAATAAGGCATTTTCTGAGAAAGGCTCATAGAGGAGTCTGGATGTCTGCTCAGAACATCCTAAGATGTGAGTGTAAACTGGATTTCTCTGAGTCCTGCATCTGAATGAGGCAGAGGGTGGGGATCTGCATTATTTAGCTCCCAGGTGGTTCTGGGGACTCGGAGGACTGGGGACCACCTCACAGGTGAGTAGTCGCCAAACCGTGTCATCAGGGAGCCCGGATGAACATATGTCTGCTTTTTTTTATTTCTTTATTTATGGCATATGCACGGATGACTGCTCTAACGTATTGTACATCATAAAACATTCACAAAAATGGGAATTTTGAAAGGGTGGGAACCACCCATGTTCAAGTTTCTCAGTGAACTTCCCACATTTTGGATGAGAAGATGAGGCTAGTTTGGCCGGTGAAATGTTATTTAACTGACCCCCAGGGTTATGGTGATGGCGCCACACTCACCTCCTCACGTGTATGGCCCAGAGATCCACGGGCACGACCCAGCGTGATCATCTGCAGAGGTTTCAT
Organism: Tadarida brasiliensis; assembly: GCA_030848825.1. Lineage (NCBI taxonomy): Eukaryota > Metazoa > Chordata > Mammalia > Chiroptera > Molossidae > Tadarida > Tadarida brasiliensis. The sequence continues at coordinate 108,205,646 of CM061260.1, read as the reverse complement.
TTTGGCTTCTTAGTATCATTGGGAATTCCCTCTCTCTCTCTCCCCACGAAAGTCCCCTTTGGTGTTCCAGAGAGTTGTCCTGTTTACTCTCTTCCTTAGCCTGATGCCCCAGGTGCTCTGGGCAGGGTGTTGTTGCACCATGGAGCCCACAGTGCTCAGGCACTCACACTCACATGCACACTCACATTCACACACACACACACACATACTCACGCATGCTCACACACTCATACATGTACTCACATGCACACACACATGTGCACAAGCTCACACTCACACATGCTCACACACACCGTCACACGCAGACACACAATCACAGATGCACACTTACATGCACACTCACACACACATGCACTCACACAATCATACACTCACACACTCACACATGCACACACACCCGTGCGCGCACACATGCACACACACACATGCACGCACACACATGCACACTCACACATGCACACACACTTACATATGCACACACTCACACCCTCACACACTCACACATGCACACACACCCGCACGCACACACACGCGCACACACTCACACCCCCACACACATCTGCACACACACACACCCGCACACACACACACACACACACACACACACATCCTGAGACTCCTTCAAGACCGAACACGTTGCGCAGTCACCTGCTGTGAGACCCTGCCTGCGGAACGTTTGAAATTCATGATTAGATTCTGCATCTGCTCTCAGTCTCTGGGGTCATGGGTCTTTCTGAGAATCGAATGCACTCTACGAACTTTCTCTCCAGAGCAGGGAGACAGAATACTCCTGTGACTACACAGAGCGTTTCAGAGGCGTGAACACCTCTGGAGTTCTCCAAGTGTGCACTCTGGGCCAGCGGCATCGGCATTTCCTGGGAACTTACCAGAAATGCCTCACCCCACGCCCACTGAATCAGAAACTCGGGGTGGGAATGGCCTGCGGGTGTCTGTGATGAATATTCAAGTTTGAGAACACCCCGGAGCAGTGGTTCTCAAACCTGCCTCCTCATGATTTATTAGAATCACATGCCGAGTTACACGGAAAGAAAGGACCGAGCTGGGCTGGATGCACTCACTGCCTCTGGAGGCGGGGCCTGGACAGGGGGTGTTTGAAAGCTCCGCAGAGGGGCTGAGCTCTGGGGACCAGATTTGAGTAACCAGCCCCTGTGGTCGTCCCCACCCCAGAGCGTGTGCAGGAGAGGGGAGCGAGCAGCAGCCTGTCCCCACCCCAGAGCATGCGCAGTGCAGGGGAGCGAGCAGCAGCCTGACTCCCGCTTCGTTTGCAGGCAAGGAGGTGAGGCCACGAGACTGAGAAGCTTTTCCAGAGCTGCCGTCACCCACGGCCTCAGCCATCCATCCATCCAGTCCTCCCTTCCCTGGGCAGCGCCTCACACTGAAATAGTGACCCAGCCCGGGCGGTGTGACTCAGTGGATTGAGCGTGTCCCGTGGATTGAGCGTGTCCCGTGGACTGAGAGGTCCAGGTTGGAATCCGGTTCCCCCAGGTTGGGGCTCATCCCCAGTAGGGGGCAGGAGGCAGCCGATCAATGTTTCTGTCTCACATCCATATTTCTGTCTCTCTCTCCCTTCCTGTATCTCTAAAAAAAAATCAATTACAAAATATTTTTAAATGCTCAGCCGGTGTGGCTCAGTGGTTGAGCATCGACCCTGCACCAAGAGGTCACCCATTGGATTCCCGGTCAGGGCACATGCCCAGGTTGTGGGCCTGATCCCCAGTGGGGGGCATACAGGAGGCCACCGATGGATGTTCTCTCTCATCGATGTTTCTCTCTCTCTCTCTCCCTCTAAAATCAATAAAGAAAAAAATATTTTAAAAAATATTAAAAAAAATAGAGATAGTGACCCAAAGCAGTCCTGGGGCACACGTGTGTGGAGGTGGCTGAAATGGTGGCACGTTCCCTGTGGACCCCGCATCAGCTCCCAGCCTGCAGCGCCGCCGCCCTCCAGCTCCGTGCGCGCCGTCTGCGGAAGGAGGTGCGGAGACGTCGGGAGAGTCGGCAGGTCCGTCTGTCTGCACAGACCCCGTGGGAAGCCTGTGACTGACGGGCACTGAGAGCGCCGGGGAGGGCTCCGTCTCCGGTGGCCTGTGGAAAGCAGCAGAGCCCAGGGCACGGAGGAACAGCGCTGGGGGACAGGGCGGAAGGGCCTGCGGGGTTAGGGGAGCCAGATGTCCTGTGTTCATTGTCAGCTCGGCAACTGCGTTGCTCTGTGACCTTGGGCTTCTTGGTGCCTCAGTCTCCTCAGTCTCCCTGAGGTAATCACAGGAGCGCACCCCCCTGGGGTGTGGTGTCAGTGGGGCCACACAGGGGAAGCATGGTGTCCACACCTGAGTACAGGTGTGCAGGTGTCGGCCCTCGGTGGTGGCAGGACCCGGAGCCTCCTTGCTGCTGCACCCGCCAGAGAGCTTAGGATCCTGCGTTTTCTTTTCTTCTTTTTAAACCCTGATGATTCTAGAACTCTACCCTGCCTCCGGCTTTTTGCACACAGAGAGGATAAAATCACTAAATAGAAATCAGTGGGCACGGTGGGCACGCAATACACTATAGAAATGATGTGCCATAGAATAGTGTGCCCTTAAAACCTGGGTAACTTTACTAACCAATGTCTTCCCAACCCATTTAATTTGAAAAGTAAAATAAAATAATGGGGAAATAAGCATAGGAGCGAGCAAGCAATCAGGACGACTGAGTGTGAGTGTATTTACATAGGTGATTTGAAAGATCACACAAAAACAAAAGTTTTGATTATAATATTTTAATTGATAAGTTTCCACAAATTCAGGTTATTAGAAATTAGTGAACAATATAAAGTATAACATTAAAAAATGAAATTTTGGTATTTTCGTTCTGCACAGGAATCTTCAATGAGCCTGAGGAGCGCCCCTTCCCAGTTGCCGTTGGAAGACGCGAAGTCACCACACAGTGGCTGAGAGTGTGGATGCCCCCCCTCAAGTAGTCAGCTACCGGGTTTGGATCCGGATTTCTCACTTGCTGTTTATGGGGCCTGGAAAGCTATGATTTCTTCCTAAGCCTCACTTGACTCGTACACAGACTGGGCTAGCCGTAGTTTCTATCTCCAAGGGTTGTGTCAAATGCAAACAAACCCAGACTTCGATACGGAGAAGCTGGACTCAAAAGGACGATTGGCCCCAGCCAGTTTGGCTCAGCGATTAGAACATCAGCCCACGGACCAAAGAGTCTTGGGTTCAATTCCGGTCAAGGGCACGTGCCTCGGTTGTGGTTGGATCCCCGGCCCCGGTTGGGGTCGTGCAGGAGGCACCCGTCGATGTCTCCCTCTCACATCGATGTTTCTCTCTCTCTCTTTCCCCTCCCTCCCACTCTAGCTGAAGACAAATGGAAACATATCCTCAGGTGAGGATTTAAAAAATAAACAAACAAACAAATAAAAGGACAACTGCCCAGGAGAATCTGCCGTCTCAGGCTTGTGCAGGTGCCTGAGACACAGACAGACGAGGCTGTCCCTTCACGGGGAGGGGTGAGCAGACCTCAGCCACGACGGGAACCTGGCAGCCAGGGGCACGCTGGCCGGGCCCGACGGGAAATGTCTCTCTGTGGTCAGCCCACTGCTTGGAGAAATTGATGGACACTTAGTGCCGTCTCAGGCCGGGCCATGCAGAGGGGCCTGTGGGGAGGGGAGAAGCCTCAGAAAGGTCGAGACAAAGCACAGGGTGAGAAATGGGCCGTGGTGAACACTTGGTCAGTGTTCCGAGGCGTCAGTGAAATTATCCACGTTAATGTAACTTACCAAGGTTTCTGCATATTAACAATAAATCGGGTGATTTTTAAAATTCTTTACAAATGCGTGACTGCAACGTGCTTGGGACTAGCTTCCTCTGTCTTTGGAGCAGAACAATGATAATGATCCAATCAGGGAGCATCTGCTCTGTTCGGGGCAGTGCAGAGGCCGGGAGGGGGGTGATGGGGCCGCGGAAATGCAGGCAGGGTGCGTTGTGTATTTAGGACAGTCATCTGGGGTCACTCCTGAGGTTTTGTGTTTTCTTAATATGGATGATGGCATTCCCTGATACCAGGAGTTCAGGAGAAGCATGTATGGAGGGACTGGGAATGTCGCTTTGAGGGGCCAATGAACATTCACAACCAGACATGTATCCGACAGGGCAGTGGTCTGGGTGAGATGCAGGTACGGGAGTCCTGAACAGAGTCATGGACGCCTGCGCAGGGAACGTCGTCTGGGAGGGTATTTAGACCGAAAAGGCAGTGCTCTGAAGTCAGAATGCCAACATTTCAGGAGCAGGTGCCCTCCTCCAAATGCAAGTCTGTCACTGTGGTGATAGGTACATATTTGCTCATGCACTCACGTGTGCATTCGACCAGTAATTGGTGAGCACTTGCTACATGCAAAACACTGTTGGTGTCCAGGATAAAGTCTAATGGTTCTCCTCAAACACATGATCTAGCCCAGCGAGTCGCAGCCTGGAAGTCCCCCCTCCCCCAGGGATACTGGCAATGTCTGGAGATGCTTGATTGTCACCCTGAGGAGGAGAGGTTGCTCCTAGTGCTGGGTAGGCAGAGGCCGAGGATGCTGCCCAACACCCTGCCATGCACAGGACAGCTCTCTCTCTCTTGGCAGAGAGTGACCTGGCCCCAGGTGACAGGAGGGGAGCCCCTGACCTACAGAGGAACAGTACATGTTCTCGCGAGACTAGAACACCGTTGCCTCTGCACGCTGCGTGGTGGCTTTGTAACCTGTCAACTTGGCTACGCCACACTCCATCCCCCAAAGTCCCCTTTCCTGTGTTCCCTGTCGGGGTGCAGCCCGAGAGCGACTCTGGGAGCTGTGGGGGGCAGAGGGGAGCAGCAGCAGCTCGGGGCTCAGGCACCTGCCGCCCACGTGCTGCACCCCCTCCTGACAGCAGGCAGGGAGAGGGCTCAGCTCTGTGACCAGGCTGCCGGCTTCTCCAGGACACCAGCACCTCCGAGCCACGGGTGAAGGAACTGACGTGGGTTTCAGCTCACCCTCATGGGCTTCAGCTCATGCTCGCAGGTTCAGCTCGTTCCTGCTCCCACACTTCACACCACCTCCCTCGCTGACGCCTGCCCCGTGGACAAGCAGGTCCTCCATCAAACACCACCACAAGTCTTTCAGAGACTGAGAACTCATTCCCGAAATCACTAGGGGCAAGTCCTTGATATGGATGTGACATCCATCCCTGATTGAGCCCAGACTGATGTGTGAGGTTAAGGTCGGGGCTGGCCCTATTGTTTCTAACACAGGACAAAGGAATTCTGTAGAAAGGCAGACTTCTTTCTCCCTGGGGCCCAATCAGTGGTCCTTTGCGATGAATTGCTCTAAACCCTGGACTTATTTTCTACTTGCTTCCCCTCTTCTTCCTCTTCCATCTCCTTCACCTCCTCCCTCTTCTCTCTTTGGTCCTGTCTCACCTTTTGGATGGCTATGCTCCATGGATTGCAACGTGCTCGAACTCTCTCTCCTGCATTGGCAGGTGTGTGCCGGGACACTTACCCAGGGTTTGTTGACTCGGTATGTTCACACTCCATGTGTCCTTTCCATGAGATCACCACACAGTCCTCAGTCATGTCCTGCTGCCATCTGGGTCTCTGTCCATTGAAGGAGTGTGATGTCATCATTGGGAGACTCCCATGATGTTGGGATGGTCCGTCTAACCTCTTGTTTTCAGGTTTGTTTGTTCTTTTTGTTCCCCTTCTGGAGATCTCCAGAGTCCTCCAGTCCTCCTTCAGCTGCTCAGAGCAGAGCTGTCCTCATTCCTGGGCAAAGACCGACCAGGTGGGCCTTTGGCTGTGCTCACGGGCCCAGGAGAAGGCTGGGGCAGAGAGGAACTGCCTGGATTAAAGCCCAGCCATGGTGCTCAGAGTCGGGAACTACATGCAGTTGCAGGAAATACAGTTGAAACTTCTGTATTCAGGGGTCTGTCATGGATCCGTGAGATCATTTCAGCCCCTCATTCAACTTGTAGCTCTGATGCCCACTTCCTACTTATTTTGGCTATTAAGTTTGAAATTTTTCCTACAGTTTATTTCAGGGCCAGGAACAGCACTTACCCAGCCCGAGGGTGCAGGAGAAAGAGACATGGGCTCTGGGGCCTCCACTGACCCCGCAGATCTATGGATGCCTACTAGGGGGTAGGCCCCTTGTCCAGCCCTGGGTGTTGCCTCGAGTCAGACACGGACTTTTCTCAGCAAATCTGTACTCCAGAGTGCAAGGAATAAGTCATGTACTCAATAAAGCAATGCAGTTAGCAGCTCACATACGAAAAATATCTGGACAGCTTCTTTACCAGCCTTGAGCTGTGTGTGTGTGTACAGGAGGGTCTGCGAAGGGAGGCCCAGTCAACCTCACCCTTTGTCTCGTCTCTCCCTTCTGTCTTCTTGTCCGTGGGAAGCTAACTTTCCTAACTTCATGGTACCTGATTTTGAAAAATGGCTTTTTTTGTGTGAAAACTTGTCAAAGACACGTGCTACTTCTTTGTGTATAAAATATTGAGATTGGACTTAATGATGAATACAAACCTTTGTTTCTGAAATCTGCGTCAATGAAAATCCCTAAGTAAGGAATCGATGCCTCACCCACATTCTTGTTTCCCCATCAAAGAAGCGAGGTCGGTGAATGGGTCCCAATGGTCTGCCACCTCTGAGCCTCTGGCACGCAATGACCTGTGTTACCAGTTGTTGGTTTGGCACATACTACATTGTATTAACATTACTCGGTAGAGTGTTAGTACCCGGTGGGCTCTGACTCCTTTACGTCCCTGGTGCCTGCCAGTCTGTGGTCTAGTCCATGGTTGTTCAAAGTGGCTGGATTTTAGCATTCCCTGGTGAGCTTCAAAAACCAAGTCACACACAACAGACTCCCACGCCTCGTGCCTCAGTTTGCAGACGCAGTAGGTCTATGCTGGGGCCCAGGAATCTGATGTTGGAACATTTCCTGGGTACGCTGGTGGTCAGCCACATTTGAGAACCAGAGGTCTAAACTGGTTCGAAACACTGTGTGTGTGTGTGTGTGTGTGTGTGTGTGTGTGTGTTCCCCCAAGGAGATTATAATGGGTACCTGCCTGCCCTTCTCTCTGTTGAGTGCCAGATTTGACCTCTGATCTCCGAGTTCTCATTGCAGTGAGGGCAAAATCAAAAGACGTGTAACTCCCTGTGCCTTCTGTGTCGATCCCCCAGAGGCCGGCACTCAGGGCTGATTGGTAATTGCTTTGTCAGTGACGATGGGAAGCCTAGTAGTCAGTGTGCCTATCAGCTTGCAGGTGCAGAGGTGAGACTCGCTGGTTGGAGCTCCCTCGGAGTCCTCATTGTGCATGAGTCTTGTTGACAATCCCACAGGCCTCCTGGCTTCACCCTTTCGGACGTCAACAATTCTTGGATGACAGATTGCCTTTGAACAGTCCTTTCACAGATGGGGAAACTGAGACTTAGAAAGTAACTTTCCCAGGATCCTCAAGCTGGTATGTGGGGAGTTTGGAAGTTGGAGTTTAAATTCAAATCAACACAATGGATTTAACTCCACATTAGTGCCTGACTCTTACAACCAAAGTTAATGTCATCATATAACACACAGAGTTAATAATAACTATCACATGAACCCTGGGTCCTAGGCTGACTAGTTATTACCCAAGTCAACTTTTTTAAAAATGTTGTTTTAGTTTGATCAAAGGAGGCGTTTGTAGAGAGGTGAAAAGAGGGTGTTATTCATTCAGCCTCCTGCCCCTCCTTCTCGAAACCCACACCGTCTTTATTATATTACCACTGAATTATGATTTTAATTTAATATACGTAAGGAAACCCTTGCTAATGATGGCAGGCACAAAAGACTAGTTACAAGTCACTCGAACGTGTTAGCCAAAAGAAACCAAATAAAAGTTATTTATGATACATCAGTCGCTCTTTTTTTCTCATAAATCTGGAAAAGAAAATTGGTCATGTTTTCTCATTTTTAACGTGCTTCCTTCCTGTGAATTATGTGAAACTTCCACAGACATAAACACCTGCATACACAAAGAAGCAGTGTGGTCGTACGGACGACATCCGTTTTTCATTCTTCAAGAAAAAATTGTGACAGACCAGCTACTCACCTGCTCTTCAGCTCTAAGGGGAAGCTCATTTGACAGATTTATACATCTAACTCACGTGGGCAACCTGTTTCTTACTGGAAACTGACATAAAGCTCCAAGTTGAGCTAAGCTGATTGGAAAGGAGAAGGGATAATGGTGCCCTCCCTAAGCTTTGACAGATCGGAAGCAGATGGACACGACAACCCCATGGAGAGAAGATCAAATTTAATGTGTCTTCCCACATGCCATCGAGTTAGAGAAGGTCATCACAGAGGTTCAGACTCGTCCATATCCCTAGAAGGTAGGAAAATGTAATTATATTATTCTCTTTCTTTTTTATGCTTGCTTTCCCCGTCCCTTCTTCCTCCCCATCGCCCCTGTTCTAGCGATTACTCCCCCACCTTACTGCTTACTTACACTCAACCCTCAATGATTCTCTCCCTCTACCCCCCACATAACTCTGTCTCTCATCCGGATCATCAATGTCATCAAAATATAGGTTTTGCATTGGTGTGTTCTCTTTTCCCGAAGTGTGTTCCGTATACCACTTGGCAACTGTAACCCACGGAGCAGCTCCAGTTAGGAAATGGTGAGAGCACTTGGGGCCAGACCGCGATGCGTCACTGCTGACTACACGTGCACACGACAAATGCCCACTTCCTGGGGACTGTCACATACCATGATTGTAAATTTCTATGTGTATACACAGTCCTCTGCCTCCAGGACTGTGGCCAACTGGGCGTGAGACTAAAATCCCTCGGCTGCAGCCTGGGTATGTTAACATGCACGGAGAGCTGAACTTCTGCTTCCGGCCACACAGCGGCGCTGTTCCCTGGGCTGACGGGGCCCTGCCTGGCATGTCCAGCCCGGCTCTGGTTTTCTGTAGCTGCCACCGTGTCCTTCCACTAGCAGGGGTGGCCAGCCTTGGCTTCCCATCCTGAGGAGGCAGGTCGGAGACCTCCACTTACCCCGCAGCAGCCTACGCACAGGGTCCCCAGGAGGCCGTTGACCACCTGGATGGCGCAGACAGTCATCTGGATCACCGCTATGGCAGCCAGGATGGAGAAGAGGATCAGATTCCAGGACACCACGTTTCTGGGCTCCTCGCACTTGCTCCATAAGGACTTGTCACTGAGGTAGTCCCTGTCGGGAGCACGGGGGAAGAAAGCAGACATCTATAAACAGTAGGTGATATCCTAGACTAGAAAGTCACCATAAAAATTTATCTTTTGAAATACGTTCTATCTAAAACATAAGTTCAATAAGACGTATATTGCATAATATCCAGATTTTTGAAAACGATACCTAATATTTCTTAAAAAAATTTTTTTTTCTTTATTGATTTTTTTTTTTTAGAGAGAGAGGAAGGGAGAGGGAGAGAGAGAGATAGAAATATCGATGAGAGAGAACATCAATTGGCCGCCTCCTGAATGCCTCCCAGTGGGGATCGGGCCCACAACCTGGGCATGTGCCCTGACCGGGAATCAAACCGGCAACCTTTTGATGCACGGGTAGGTGCCCAACCCCTGAGCCACACAGGCCGGGCACATTTCTCTTTTTTTGTAATTAAAATTTTTTTTTATCTTTGTTGTTGAAATTATTACAGATGTCCCTCCTTTTTTCCCCCCACAAACACCCCCTCCCCCACCCCACCCCTTCACCGCACTGTTGTCTGTGTCCATTGGTTATGCATCTATGCATATATGTTCTTTGGTTTATCTCTTCCCTGCCCCCACCCCACTTCCCTCTGAGGTTTGTCAGTCTGTTCCCTACTTCCATGTCTCTGGACCTATTTTGTTCAACAGCTTATTTTGTTCATTATATTCCACAAATAAGTGAGATCATGTGATACTTGTCTTTCTCTGACTGGCTTATTTCGCTTAGGATAATACTCTCCAAGTCCCTCCATGTCATCTCAAAGAGTAAGAGATCTTTCTTTCTTACAGCTGCATAGTGTTCCATTGTGTATATGTACCACAGCTTTTTTATCCACTCATCAACTGATGGGCACTGGGCTGTTTCCAGATCTTAGCAATTGTAAATAGTGCTGCTATGAACATAGGGGTGCATATATTCTTTCTGATTGGTGTTTCAGGCTTTTTCAGATATATTCCTAGAAGTGGGATCACTGGTCAAATGGCAGTTCCATTTTTAATTTTTTGAAGAAACACCATACTGTTTTCCACAGTGGCTGCACCAGTCTGCATTCCCACCAGCAGTGTGCTAGAGTCCCCTTTTCTCAACATCCTTCCCAGCACTCATTGTTTGATGATTTGTTGATGGCCGCCATTCTGAGAGGTGTGAGGTGATATCTCATAATCATTTTAATTAGCATCTCTGATGATTAGTGACATTGAGCATTTTTTCATATGTCTCTTGGCCATTTGCATGTCCTCTTTGGAGAAGTATCTATTCAGATCCTCTGCCCATTTTTAATTGGATTATTTGGTCTTCCTTTTGTTGAGTTATATGAGTAATTTATATATGTTGGACATAAACCCCTTATCTGATGTATCATTAGCAAATATGTTCTCCCATACAGTGGGTTCCCTTTCCATTTTGATGCTGGTTTCTTTTGCTGTGCAGAAGCTCTTTAGTTTGATGTAGTCCCATTTATTAACTTTTTTTCTTTGTTTCACTTGCCCTAGGCAATGTATCAGTGTAAATTCTGCTGCATGTGATGTCTGAGATTTTGTTGCCTACATTTTTTTTCTAGGATTTTTATGGTTTCATGGCTTGCATTTAAGTCTTCTATCCATTTTTTGAGTTTATTCTTGTGTATGGTGTAAGTTGGTGGTCTAGTTTCATTTTTTTGCATGTACCTGTCCAATTTTTCCAACACCATTTATTAAAGAGGCTGTCTTTACTCCATTGTATGCTCTTGCCACCTTTGTCAAATACTAATTGAGCATAATGTCTTAGGTCGATTTCTGGGTTCTTTGTTCTGTTCCATTGATCTATATGCCTGTTCTTGTGCCAGTACCAGGCTGTTTTGATTACAGTAGCTTTGTAGTATAACCTGATTTCTGGAATTGTGATCCCTCCAACTTTGTTCTTCTTTTTCACGATTGCTCTGACTATTCAGGGTCTTTTTTGGTTCCATATAAACATTTGGAGTCTTGTTCTAGATCTGTGAAATATGCTGTTGGTATTTTAATAGGGATTGCATTGAATCTATGGATTGCTTTAGGTAGTACGGACATTCTAATGATGTTGATTCTTCCAATCCATGAACATGGTATATGCTTCCACTTATTTATTAATATATCTTCCTCTATTTCTTTTTTCAATGGGCTGCAGTTTTTTGAAAAGATGTCTTTTACCTCCTTGCTTAAGTTTATTCCTAGATATCTTAATGTTTTTGTTGCAGTGGTAAATGGGACTGTGTTTTTAGTTTCTCTTTCTGTGTTTTCATTATTGGTATGTAAAAATACCATTGATTTCTGGATGTTAGTTTTGTATCCTGCTATTTTGCTGAATTCATTTATGAATTCTAGTCATTTTTTTTTGTTGAGTCTTTAGGGTTTTCTATGTACAATATCATGTCATCTGCAAATATTTAATACTATACCTAACATTTCTGTAGACTATATATTATGTGTTAGGCCTTGTTCCAAATGTTTTACACTTTTAACTATTTTATTTCTAATAGAAGCCTTATGGTTCTTTCCTTCTATTTCACAAATAAGACATTGAGGTACAGACTGGTTAAGTGACTTGCCCCTAGGTTAAACAGCTACCAAGTGATGGAGTGACATTTGTGAGCTGACTGAGAGGATGGGTAAATTCAGTATCTACTAGGAAGCCAGTAACAATAAGACATTCCAGGAGCAGAATCCCACACACGTCCCCAGGCTTTGTCCCACCTGCTGTCATTTGGGACCACATGGGTGTTTGACACAATTCTGTCAGGTCTAGTGGCCACCTGAAGCCACCTGAAAGTACAATCGTGTCATGCAGTTAAAGGGAAGAGCTTGACTTTTTTAAAGGCCCAATTCTAGCCAAATTGTGGATTTGACTCAACTATATTTTTTGTCAACCTGTGGGAATTCCTCATGCAAAAAGATTTACTTAACTAGAAGCACTAAGTCGTCTGCTGCCTTAATGCAAGTTTTACAAAAACTCTGGAAGAGGAGAACTGCGGTACATTCACGAGTCTGTACATTGGGAGTCCCTGCCGCAGGGCTTCGTGCGCGGAGGAGAAGGTGAGGTGCGCTGTGTTCAGCATGAGGACAGTGGGTCAGTCCTCCGGGTTACTGTCATCCCTCCTCACATCTCAAGAATCACAGATAGGTCCCCTCTCTTCCTTTATGCCTCTTCTGTCCTCTCAGGGCCTCGTGGGAAACTCTGTCCACATGTGGCCACTAAATCAACACCCACCTTACGGTTTTGAGATCTTTTTGACGACCTTTGTTTCTGATGAACTCTTTAGTAATCAGTGCACACTTATGCGAATATATTCTGTGTTCAAATGTGAACAATGTTTGCAGTGATGGAGATGCCTTGGCGTTTAGCAGTCAGAAGAACGAAGGAACGAGCGCTTGCTCTTGATTTAAAAATAAAACGTTGTTTAGAGCATGGATTCAGCTTCCATAAGAGTGCAGGTTCAGCCGCTCAAGCTGTGTGACTCATCTGTAAAACGGTAATAACTTTATCTGTGAAATACTAGTAAAGTGCTTAGGACAGTGGCTGGCATATAGTAAGTGCTCAATAAACACTAGTACTGTTATCATTTCACTCAATCTGCGCTCTCTGGTCTAAAGGAAAGAGCCTGGTATTTTGGATTTCGATGGACTTGGGTTTGGATGCAAGCTTTCCTGTAACTAGCTGTGTACTCCTCACAGTTACTTACCCCCTCCCATCCCTTTCCCACCAGGCAGCATCAGTTCTTCATCTATGAAACAGGCTGAAAACAACCTCTCAATTGTGAGAATTCACTGAGATAACACACCTTATGTATTGTGTAAGACCTCTTTTCAGTAGTTATTATTTTTTAAACACTGGTCTTTCTGTTCCACATTTTTCTATGTAGTCCTATCTATCTTTGCAGTTTTTAAGGTTGATGGTAAGAAGTTACAAAGAGACAATATTTTCCAGGCACTTTGGTAAAGAGAAGACCCTGAGATGAAGTGATTGGCCGACCTGAGCTCCTTCCCTGTTCTGAAGCCTGTGAGCAGTGGTGGCCTGACAGCACCCCCTGGTGGGGAGAGTAGTAAAGTGCTCACGGGGGAACTTGGAAGCCAGGCCTGAGTTTGGTGCCTGGAGCAATCCCCAGTCCTGCTCACAAACCAGCAGGATGGCAGTTCCGGGCCCTTCTTCTCTCCCCCCAAACTCTCAGGTTCGGAGACTCTCAGCGATCCGGCAATGCCTGCCCTCCATCCTGCAGGGAGCGGGGGTCTCATTTCGTGGACCTGGGGCTGATCATGTTTCCACACCCTGTGACCCAAGGGAGCGGAGGCAGTTCACACCCCGTTTCCTGAGCTGAGTTTCACAGCGACCTGTCCTTGGGAAGGGCACCCCCACTGGAGCGGCAGTGACGCCCAGGAGTCCTTGCACTCCCTTCGTGCAGCGGAAGGAAGGGCAGGGCAGCCCGCAGGCTTTGCTGGCCACTCGGCCTGGCTCCTGAGGGGCCACCTCCTCTCCTGGGACAGAGCCGGACGCTCCTCCTGCCCTCGGCCGGCTCCGGTCCCCTTCTGTGCTTCCCAGCACTCGCCGTCATCGTCTGGCCACTGGTCCGTCTTCTTTCCAGGGCTGTCCACTCACAAGGGCAGAGACCGTGGCCCTACTCTGCCCCCAGTTCACGTGCTGTGACCTGCCCGAGTTTGGGCCCTGGGCCAGCTGCTTCATGTCGCCTTTCCAGTCCTCCCGGAGGTCCGCTGTCCTTGCCCAGTGCCTGCACAGAGTGGCCTTCAGGCATCAGTCACTGAATGAGTGACCCACACACAGATTAAGAAGTTGAGGTTAGAAATGGAAGGGCCTGGATTTGATCTGAGGTCTGTCTGACTCCAAAGCCAATGCCCTTAACCATTCCAAAAATCCCTCTATTTAAGTGATTATATGTCTTTAGTCTATTTGGAATATGACATGAATAAAATACATAAATGCATCTATAATAGTGTGCCAATCAAGGGTCACCTACGCCATGATAAAGAGATTATTCTTTTGACTGCTTGAAAAGATTCAAATTAAGTCACAAAATTATTATATAAGCATAACATTTAGCCTGGCTCAGTGGTTGAGCATCGACCCATGCACCAAGAGGTCGCCAGTTCGATTCCCGGTCAGGGCACATGCCCAGGTTGTGGGCCCGATCCCCAGTGGGGGGCATGCAGGAGGCGGCCAATCGATGTTCTCTCTTGTTGACGTTTCTCTCTCTCTCTCCCTCTCCCTTCCTCTTTCTTTAAAACCAATAAAGTAAAATATTTAATAAAAAAAGCATAACATTTAAATTATAAATCCTCTCCTGAAGATATGTTTATTGGTTTTAGAGAGAGGAAGGGAGAGAGAAACATGGATGTGAGAGAGAAACATTTATCAGTTGCCTCCCGTACGTGCCCTGACCAGAGACCAAAGCCCCAACCTTTGGTGTATAAGATGACGCTCCAACCCACTGACCCACCTGGCCAGGGCTAAAAGAATAACACTGTAGAAAGTTCTAATGCATAATAATAAATTCCATTTATAGCAATGAATTGTTAATACATCTATCATAGTGTGCCAATCAAGGTTTCTGTGTACCATGGAAAGGGGATTATCCTCCTTGTACCTTCATTTGTGTGCTTGAGAAGATTGAATTAAATCACAAAATCATTAAAGGCACAGGTACCTGAAACAAAACTTGTCAAAAAGGATGTTTCTGCTCTCTAAAGGGAGGTCATGAGAGCTGGGCACAGGGCCCATTGTGCCACAAGCAGGTGTCAGTGTGCCAGGGGAGGATTAGGGCCTTAATGCCACACAGGTGAGACCACTGTCCTGCCTGGGAGTGCGACTTGGAATCTGTCGTGTTTCAGTTCTCCCCATTGATTTGGACATAGACGTACTCTAGCTGATTTTAAATTCATCAAGGGTAGTGTCATTCACCAGATAAAGAGAAAAACCCATTCAGACTGCGCCGATGGTGTTGTTAGAAATGATAAGAAAAGGGTCCTTGGAAGAAGTCACAGTCTGTAGCTACAGCCACACCCCCAGGTGGGAGAGAGTGAGCCCTGAGGGGAAGAACCTCAGGGGGTGGCTCAGCCTTCAGACGTCTGAGTCCTATGCTCAGGCGGGCCAACCGCATGGCAGGGCCCAGCAGCCTCTGTGCGATGACAGGGCTTTTCACAGTGAACTTCGGTGTCCCTGCCTGTCACAGGAGCATGCTACAGGCCTTGCATTCCTGTCTAACTGTAGAGAAGGGAGGGGCGACATTTCACACGAAACCTGTGAACACAGAGACCTCGGATCCCAGCAGAACCAGCACCGCCACCCCCTGTCTGAAGCCTGCTCTGAGCCTCTTCAGCTTTGCACTGGGAATGAATCAAGGGGCTCGAGTTCAGAGCTCGGTGTCCTGCAGATGTTCCAGCAACGAGCCTTCCTCCAGTGCAGGGGCTCACAGCCACCTCTCCTGACCTGCAGCTGTCCGTCACGGTGCTGGGCGGGGCTCCGTGTGAGCAGAGCAGCGGGTCCCAGCCCTGGGGGTTCGAGTCCACCCAGCACCGCGGGGCCGTGACTGGAACTGCCTGTGTCTGAGCTGCAGTCGTCACTACCAGCCAGGTGTGGCCACCGAGTACTTGTGATGGCCCGTGTGACTGAGGAATCTTTCACTTCATTTCATCGAAATGAGTTTAAATGTAAACACGAGGCTCCTGGCTGCTGTGCAGGGCAGGGCAGTGCAGAGGCAGAGAGTGTCAGAGCAGACTGAGCCTGGGGTCAGCAGGTGTGACCTCGAGCCCTGCCTCTGCCCCCAGCTGGCTGCTGACTCTGAGGAAGTCAGGTGTACTGAGCCTGTCTGGGCAGGAAGTAACTTATCTTTTGGGGTTGTTACCGATATTAAATTATAACCTTGTTTAAAAAAAACAAAGGGAAGTTTTTAAATAAATTACAAAGCACCATGGAAATACAGTGTCATTTTAATGAGTTCTATTAACAAACTCTCATGAAGAATGTACAAAGTTTCCAGTGTCACTAGCTGTACCTTTGCACCTTGAAACATTGTTTCGTTACAGAGCATTCGGGGTATGGGTGGAAGCCTCGAGCCCTGTCGGTGAGTAATCATTCTCGTTTCCTACGGTAACATTCGCAGTGGAAGCCAATGCTCCGTTTATGAATACTGTTAGTCGTCTCGTGCGTCTGCCCATGACTCTGGGCGTCAGCGGAGACCCCACACATCTCCTTCCCCAGGCCAGCTGAGGTGCCCCTTTCACTGTTTCTCCTGGTCTCTGTCAAAGCAGCTCCCGTGCCCCTTCGGTCCAGGGCACAGCCCAGCTCTGCCCCACAGAGCAGCCTGACACTCGTCCATCACGACGACAGGAAAAGATGCTCAAGGTCACTAATCATCAGGGGGATGGAAATTAAAACCACAATGAGCCCTGGCCGGTTTGGCTCAGCCGTTGGAGCGTCGGCCTGCGGACCAAAGAGTCCCAGGTTCGGTTCCTGCTAGGGGCACGCACAAAACAAAAACAAAAACAAAAAAACCCCACACTAAGCCATCACTTCACACCTGTCAGAATGGCTACCATCAATAAATCAACAATCAATAAATGGTGAGGATGTAGAGAAAGGAACCCTTGTGCACTGTTGGAGGGAATGCAGACTAGTGCAGCCACTGTGGAAAGCAGTATGGAGTTTCCTCAAAAACTTAAAAATGAAACTGCCTATGACTCAGTGATTACACTTCTGGGAATTTATCTTAAGACCCCGAAACACTAATTTGGAAGAATATATGAACCCCTATGTTCATAGCAGCATTATTTACAATTGCTAGGATCTGGAAACAGCCCAAGTGTCCATCAGTAGATGAGTGGATAAAAAAGCTGTGGTACATTTACACAATGGAATACTATGCAGCTGTACGAAAGAGAGATCTCTTACCTTTTGAGACGACATGGAGGGACCTGGAGAGCCTTATGCTAAGTGAAATAAGCCAGCCAGAGAAAGACAAGTACCATATGATCTCACTCATATGTGGAATCTAATGAACAAAGTAAACTAACAAAGAAAAATAGAAACAGACTTATGGCAGGGTGAAAAAGGTGAAGGGATTAAGCAAAAAAATAAAAAACTCGTAGAGACAGGTAACAGGTGATTATTGGAAGGAAGGGGGTTAGGAGGGTAGAAGAGGGTCTATGTTGGGGGTAAATGGTGATGAGAGGAGACTGGACTTGGGATGTTGAACACACAATACAATATACAGTTGCTGTATTATAGGTTTGTACACCTGAAACCTATATAATTTTACTAACCAATGTTACCCCAATAAATTGAATGAAAGAAAAAAGATGACAGGGCATGTGCACTGTCTCCCGTTGGGCCACTTATCTGATGGCGCCCCTTGTGGTGACAAGTGGGCACTGCAGGGTGTACCTTACCCATAGCTGAAAGGGTAGCCCCACTGGCCATTGTCCATGAGACATTTAGGACCTCTCCTGATTGCCATGAGTGCGATGATAAGTGAGTACCCAGCACCCAATAATCCAATCACAGCGAATATTAAGGAAGAGAACATCTGAAAGAAAATGAGAGAGACAGCACAGTTCTCAAGTGGATCCACAGGTTGTCTCAGCACACCTAACCGGCCTGTCCTTGCATGGTCCCTGCAGGGCGGTTCCAGGCAGAAGCCAGTCTTACAGGAGACGGGGCCTCTGGGGCCTCCTAGAATGACTGCGGTGTCATGTCGCATGCAGGTTCTGCTCATGAGAAAGAGAATTCTAGAAATTCTCCTCATTGGTAGTAGTTCTATTCCTTGAGATCAAAATGACTGAGTCCAACCTCTCATCCACGTGGTAGCAGTCTTTAAAACATCTGTAGACATTTTATACCTTAAACATATTTTATATTAAACATATCTCCACCCCTTCCATTCTATAAAAGTTTTCTCTTCTTTGGGTGGAACAGGCCCGACATTCCTGTTGAAAAGGACTGTTTTTATAGGACAGGGATTACTTAATGAAACATCGATTGTATTAGCATCTTTTTATTTAATTATAAAATCAAAATAGAATTATACAATGTGAAAGGCAGAAATAACCTGGAGACCATTTGACTGTCTCTTACAGATAAAAGAAAAAAAAAAAAATTAGGCCCAGAGATGCAATGTCCATTTTAAACAGTGATAAGAGAATAGTGTGAAGCAATAATGATTTTGGAAACAGGTAGGAAATTATCACCTCTATTACTTTCCTTTGGTGATGTGAAGGTGTACTGCAAAGCACATGATTTTGAAAGTCAGCAGACCCAGGCTCAAATCTCAGCATTGCCACTTTCCTCTGTGGAATGACTGCATAATGGCATTTCCTCAGAGTCTTAGTTTTCCCATCTACAGAATGGGCACGATAAAGCCCACCTAACGGTGCCTTGTGAAAATTAGATGTGATAACCTAAGTTCTTCCTTTTCAGGTTCTTCCTTTTCCCCTTGGTGTATCACTAATAATCTTATCAATGTATATTTAGAGGCTGGGAGTTGCGGGTCGAGAGGACTTGACTGTGCCTGGGCATTTAAATCTATGTAATAATGGAGTTCCACTTCAGTTGGTATTCGTTTTCATATCATATATAAATGTATTTTTGGTGCAATTGTTTAGACTGAGCTCTGGCCCCATGTGCCTTATGAAGCGTCGTCTGACTTCCCAAACAGAACCTGCCAATCCCTCCGCCATGCCTCCTACCCCAGGTACCTGACTGTCTACCTTCTGTCAGCACAGTGCCTGCAGCACTAAAATGTGTACCTTTTTCTGTCTGTCTTCCCCAACCAGAGCACACACTCCTTGAAGCCACGGACAGTGAGTTATTTGAAGCTAGTTAGGACATTGTTTGGGTTTTCTGCTTCTGGGCTTATCAAAGGGTAACACCCTGTTGGATTATTTCAATGGCTAAAATTTCATATCACTCATTTTGTCGATTTTTCCCCTTAATTTTTGTCTAGGGAATCCTAAACCCACTCTCACCTCCAAGAACACTTGTGAGTATAATCTAGGTCAAAAGGAAATGAAACTTTTGGCCAATTTATCATATTAGAACAGGCAGTCTTTTTTCCAAAGGATGTCTTATTGCATAATTTTGGAAATTGCTAAATTATATAAAGTTAAATCATTTTTATTCCTGTTATACTTCTAAGAAACTTTGTGACATGCTAATGTGTGTGAACTTTCAGGAAGGGAACATATAATACTATTTATGCAGGAATATAAGAAAACTATTAGCTCCCAAATTGACCCTCAGGACTGAGTCTCTATTTCATCGATCAGGCAATAAGCACTTCCTCAATGTTGATTCGAACAACCAAGTCCTGTGTGGGGAAGACATTTGTCAGATAGACCCCAATTAATGCTAGGTGACAGAATTGACGAACACATTCATTAATTAGGAAAGTCGACCTCACGCTTCCTAGTGCTGGCTACTGCAGCTAACACGCTTTCCAAGGGCGTCTAAGTGAGCACATGCAGGGTTACAGCTGCGGGGTCGTTAATGTGCACCTGCAAGGGGAACGCGTGGATGTGGTGCTGTCTCATGGGAGCTGATACTCGTGACAGAGTGAAACGTCCACTGACAGCGTGTGTCCAGACTGAAATGGAAGAGGAGACATGTGCTGGGGGAAGCTTTGATGGCTCAGCAGGTGTCTTTAATAGAAGTGAAGACACTGATGTTAACGAAGCGTGAATATTTTAAAAACACATGAGTGGGGGAAAAGTCGTATTTCAAAATCAGTATATTAAAATGATGTTCTATTTTATACGACGTGTGATTTAAAATAAGCGTATGCCCCTGCAAGTTCATATATTCACGTTTGTTAAGAGCTCATTTGGAAGCTTCTTTACGGGACTTCAAACTGATGACTGCCGTATATTGGGGTATCTGTGGTACTTTGCAGAGTTTTCCAGTCTCAGGGAGACTATAACGTTTTTGGGTGGATTCTGGCAAGAACATACTTGGGGAATGCCGCTCCCTTCTGAGAGCTGATCGGCTACGTCTCCGTCTCGGGCCAGCTGCGTGCGCCACCCAACTGGCTGCTCAGTGAGACCCAGACGGAGCTCGTCCAGGGTGGCAGATGGTCCAGCACAGCCCCTGGAGACTCCCGCCCAGGTCAGTGCCTCCCACGCTCCTCGCTGCCGGTGCAGAGTAGGCCGCGTGGCGGGGAAACGTGAGTGGAAGTGCGGCTGTTCACGAGAGGGGTTGTCTCAGTGGAAAACAGATGCTATGAAGGAAGGTTGCTCCGTCCTGACAGTGGTTCGAAGTTCCAAAGCCAGAATTTCACTAAATAAATGGTTAAATATTCTCACGACTATATTTTTGTTAAAAGGAAGATCTCAGAAACCATCTCGTGCCATCACCCCCCTTTCTAATGGAAGTAGCTTCATTCCATGAGCGCCTTGGATGCACCGTCTCATCGAGTGCTCTCAGCACACCTGTGAGGGTGTACAATGTACATTTTCCAGGCAGAAAACTGGACGGCTCGAAATGAGAGGAATCGCTCTCAGCCGAACAGTCAGGTGGTAGGACGGGGATGACGCCACGGCCACTGCTTCCAAAGCCCACGCTCTTGGCTTGGGACTTCCTCAGTCACTTGTCTAGAAGGGGCTGAGCTCGATTATGAGTTGGGGTCTCCTCCTCCCACCCAGTGTCCCGCACCCGGACACCCTGCCAGCACCGGGTCTCTGCTGTGCAAGTTGTCCTGGGGATGGCATTGGTTCGCTCACAGAAATAAAGCGGCATGTAAGGAAAAAATAGTCTTTTGCTTACTTGACTTGAGTGTTCATGATTAGTCAGGAATGATTAAACTACGGATTAAGACTATTAGGGTATCTAAAATTACTGTCCTGAAAAAGAAAGTGTAAAATTGTAGGTTGAAACTTCATCTGAAACGAAGCCAGGAGGCCGGAGGGGGGGGGGGGGGAGCCGGGGAGGCTGGGGGGGGCGGGGGAGCTGGGGAGGCCGGGGCGCTCGGAGAGCTCTCCAACATGGACCGTGGGGCCTGCCAGCAAGAACTCTGCCTACGGGAAAGGCGTTCCTGCCCTGTTTCCCGGGACTTGCGTGGTCCACCATCAGACTGCGCATCTCCAGTTTCACGTTCTGTTGTTTCCAAACAAACTCGTTTGCTGGAGGAATGTCTGTCTATTTTTTTAAGGTCAACCAAAGGTGGTATCTGCAGGAAGACAGTTTGGAAGTCTGAGGAGACCTGGCCTCCAGCCCTCTAGGCGTCAGCCAGGCTCCCAGCTCTCTGGCCTCGGCTTCCTGTGGGAAGCAGGAGAACGTGGTGGAAGGTTCTAGAAGGTCCCTTCAGCTAAAGCAACCCAGGATTTCAACATCTGCTGGCGAGTATGAGAGGAGACACTGGCCGTGCTATTCCTGCTGTGTGAGCAGAGGAAGGCTGTGATGTGGACCCTGGGACATGGGAGCAATCATGTTCACACAGTGAGTGCAAAGGCAAACATTCGTGTCTTAGTGAAGTCTGAGTGTAGCGGTCATGGGCCTGGATGACAGGCAGACCATCTGGTCTGAGTCCTGGTCACTCCCCATGACCTTGGCAAGCTCATCTTTCTGAGGCCTCCACTTCCATTCTGCAAATAAGGCTCAGCGATAAGTACCTGCCTGAGGGAGACCATAACACGTGAGATCGTCAGAGGTACCTACTCTAGAGCATCAGGTAAGCCCAGGTTTATCTAACAGCCCACCCAGTACTTCGCTGTAGGATACCCAGGAATCTCTGCCTAGTTCCAAGTTCCAGATAATTTCCCATGTCATTAGCAAGCACTTGATACATGTTACTGTTGCATTGTAGTATTTTATTATCATATCCTCACACACTCTTGTTTTCCACAAATACAGTTATGCCCAGAGAGCACAGTCTGTGCAGGAAAAGAGAAGTAGACAGGCTAACTCTCTTGCGGCTGTTCAACACACCTGTCCTGTCCACACTGATAAAGACATGTGTTCGCTTATCTGCTCTAAATGCTTCCCTTGGGATGGAAAATTAAATGCCCTCCCTCTCTGTCGGCCCTGGAGGCTGACCCCTCGGGATCGGATCCCAGCTCTGCCCCCGTCCGAGGTGGGTCCTGGGTCAGGTGTGGACTGATGTCTGCTGAGCCAGAGGGAGGAGGCACTGGCGGCTGGGGAGGGAGGAAAAGGGGTGGTCTGGGACATGGCGTTTAGAGACTTGGGTGGTGACAACATGTTGGACAAACAAGTCTGGTGGGCATGGAGCTTCCTCCTTAGCAATTATTCTGAGAGATGTAAAGAGATTACCTGAAGGGTTTTCCCCTTACAACGTTAACGTCCTGTAGTTTCTGCCTCGGCCACGCTGGGGAAGGAGGGAGAATGGCGGGGCGGGGTGTGCACTAGGAAGTTAACGCCATGTGCCTCAGATTCCTAGTTATAAAGTGGGGTGTTCAATGCCTCCCCGAGAAGAATTTGTGAGACTTGAGCCTAAAAGTTCGGAAATCACCTGACATCCCCCCTGAGTGCTCACTTACTTCATTTATCCAGCAAGCATTTATCGAGGACATTGGTGTGCTCAACAGCCCAGCACTGGGTGCAGCCCTTCCCTGCACACTGGTGCATACACTGTCCCCAAACCTGCAGGGTCCCTGTGAGAGGCAGCCAGTGCCCTGATCCGTTTTACAGCGTGAAAAACACTTGGTGAAGAAAGAGGGCTCTATACTGTATTTCTTCTTTTGAGATTATTAAGTTTATTATTTCAATAGAACTGCCTTCTTAAATTCTCAAACTAGCTGAAATGCTCACTCATGAGGAGTCCTTAGGGGGCACTGTGATCACTCTACAATGGAAACACTCCTTTATGATCCAAACCCACCTTGCCAACAGGCCTGAGAGAGCTGGCCCTGCCAAGGCTGCGCTGGGCCTCTACCGGATGTGATTTAAGGATGCTGAAATGACTGCCTGTCCCTACTGTATCTCCGTTATGGATCCACCTTCAGTCCCATTATTAAAGATGCTCTTTGAGTCAATGTCTTCAGAGGGCTCTTATCAACGCTCATACCTAACATGAGTTAGTTGATTAAGCTAATTAGCTGTGTCATTTGGTCCTGAGAGATCAATTTTTAAAAGGATTAGACTGCAAGAGAACCTCCAGGATGGAAGAAAGAGGTGGAGACCTGAAAACAAACCCAGGTCAGGGTTTTTAAAGCTCAGCTTGGAGTCACCCTCCTCTCTCTCCCCAGCTCTCATTTAGTGGGGTTCATTTAAGAGGGTGGGCCTGGGCTGGGCTTCCCTGTGCTCTGCCTCAGAGAAGAGCTCACCTGCATTTTCTAGTTTCTCTGGGAAATTATCAGCCTGGTGACCTCAGGGTTTCCCTGCTCTGCAGTGGCCACACCCTGCTCTACTTCTGACCCTGAGTCCTGATTTTACTACCCAAGAAAGGAAATGAATGATGCAGCTGACTTCTGGGGAATACTCCAGAAAGACATAGCAAAGGGGAGGAGAGAGCGAGGCCAGGAAAGCAAAGAGTGTAGGGTCAGGGGACAGCGGCAGGATTTGGCCTTCAGCCCTCAGCCTTCAGCCCAGTCTGTTCATGCCTCAGGGCCTCTCTGTCCCTCAAGATTGTAGGGATGGGGATTTGGTGGATGCACAAAATATAACCTTGTGATATGCATTCTCACGACCTGCCAGGCTAGGATCAAAGTGTGTGTGGACAGATAGGTTTACCTGGAGGGTAGGAAGACCACCCCATTTGGAATGGAATGTTTTGTTTGCATGTAAATAGATAAAGTTTGCATGTCAATGGGCTGGAAGACCACCCTGAGAGAATAATGGGCGGCAAAGCCTAGGGGTGAATGGATTTGCTTTTTATTTTATTTTATTTTTTTTTTATCTCCTTTGATGTTTCTTCGTAGTGAAAAGCAAGAGACAGGGTTTGGCTGTATGGTCAGCAGATATGCCATCTCAAGGAAATAATCACCTAAATCAACATGTAACCTGGGGAACCACTTTGCAAATAAGTTGGGCTGCATCCAGAGATCTGGAGCATTTTGCTCTCTTGTGATGCCCCCTGACACTCCTACCAGTGTGTGCTTGTAGTTCATTGCATTGTGCTGACCCCCGGCAGGCCGAGAGAGAGAGAGAGAGAGAGAGAGAGAGAGAGACGGCAAGGATTAATTAAACAATGTTCCACAGAAATGCAGAGCTCCTTGAACACCTGGAGAGCAATGCTGTGAGCCTTGGGAAAACAATTCAAATTTTTCAGCATGAGAGCACCAACCAAATGATGCTAAAGCTTTCTTCATCTGACACATGTCTGTACATACTGTCTTCATGGAATGGCACTGCTTCGTCCAGATTCTCAGACAACAAGGGGACAGGGCTTCAGAGCAGGGCGTGCGGCAGTGGCTGGGGGTGGGGGCGGGTAGCGCCGCTAAACCGAGGGCTCAGCCTTGCCCAGTGCAGGCTGTTCTGCCAACATGCAAGCCCAGCAGTGCCATTGGACTTTTTTAATTTTTGAAAAAGAAGTATCTACATAGTTTAGTGAACTCTATTTGGAAAAGTTGGCAGCTGATTAAACAAACAAATCAAAAAAGTTAATGCTTCTGCAGGCATCCCAGAGTGTGTGGTCCCTGGTCCAGGGCTGCTGGGGCGGGTGCCTCAGTTTACACACCGGCTTGCCTGATCCTCTGATGGGCTGTGGCCTTGTGGACTGTCACTTGGAGGTGTCATCCTCAACTCACACCAAGGGCAGATCCCACCGGGTGTGGGGCTGAGGGGCTTCAGGGAGCTCAGACCAACACCTTGGACTGGGCAGAACAAATGTTTCAGATCGTATGGACTCAACTGCACGTGTATAAGCATGACGTTTCAGCCTTTGTCTCGGGCCTCACTGAAATCTAACTAAAAAACAAGCTTCGCAAATACTTTGAATGTTATTTCCCTTTTCACTGTGGTTATATAAACCTAAAAATGAGAGATAAACAATAACCCTTGTTTTAACAGGCTAATCTTCACTTCTATTCAATACCAGGGAATGAGCTGGTAGATTCTATAGTGACTCTTTCTTCTTTTCACCCAATTTCCTTAATTGCTCCCCCCTCCCCATATTCTCATCTTCAACTTATTCCCTTAAAGTCTTCCAAGTAGAACAGGATTACATTTCAAGCAGAAAATTGGTTATATATTTCTTCCTATCTGAATTGCATTGAAAAATCACATTATGAATCACACATAATATAATTATATAAAATAAATTGTGGTTATTTTACATCTCTTTGCAAATGATAATTTAACAGTTATTATAATCATTGATGCTTACTTGGGACTCGGGATGGTGTCAAGAAGGCGAGAACGTTTCGTTCGCATGATCTTTTATCTCGCGTGAAATCCACGTGGTGTGAGCAGGGCACCAGCCTCTGCCCTTCATATGTGCTCCATAAATATTTTTGATTGAATAAATGAGCAAGTGTGGTGAGAAAGAATGATGACTAGCTTTGTCTCAGAACAGACAGCTTATCTTGGAGACGTTAAGGTAAGTGTGTCCAGTTCATCACTGGGGTTCAGGGTGGAGCAGGAGCTGACCTTGCTCATCACCCCACTGTCACCCCACTTCTACCTCCGTCTTTGCCATGTCAACGCACTCGCACTCCTAGTCCTTTTCTCTAAGTCAGCCCTGTCTTTCACTCATTTATATCGTCATCTGAATGGAAAACTAGAATCTTCAGCAAGCATAACCCAACAGCACTGAATCCTTTGTTCATGTTGCTGCAATCCTGGAGCTGGGGGCTTGTTCCCCTTCGGTCAGAAGGGAGATTATGATGGGTTAGGAATAGTAGAAACATCTTTCCATCAAAATAAGATTTTTTTTTTCATGATACACTCGAAAGGGAGAAGGAGAATTGAAAAGCAAACAGTCTTCCCTGTTATTGAAAAATACAGCACACCTGAAGACCAGCAGAGCCGGTCCCAGACTTGGGGGATTCGGATCTAGTCCAACTTCCTCATACGCAGGTGGGCAAAGGGAGGCAGAGAGCGGGACAGTGGCTGGGCCAGTAGAAATGGGACCCCACCCCACGTCCCAGAATTCTTCCCACCCGTGAGGAATGGTGACGCCTAATCTCTCTCCCCACCCGGGAGAAATGAATGGTGTGTGAAGGAAGAGGTCCAGGGAAAATCTGGGAGAAGTGGGAAGAGCTAGGCACTGAGGTAGTGGTGTGGATGGGGAATTTAGGGGGGACTGGGGAGAGGAGGTTACCATCTGCCATCCTGTCCTAACCCCCTTTATCGATGGGCCAGAGAAGGAAATGACTTGTCTAAGGTCTCAGGGCCTCTCTTGGCCAAGGGAGAGGTCTAGTCCCCATCTCTGCCTTCCCAGCCTGCATTCTTTATGTCCCTCCACGGCAGTGCTCCAGTTCTGACATCCCTGCTTCTTTGTAAAATCCGAGGTGCTATATAAATGTATTGTTGTTACTTTGTACCCAGGAAGAATTCTCTTTATCCCTGCACCAGCTGTCCCCAGAGTCCTGCTTGGGGCTGGTTACCCGTCTCTGAAAGGGTTAGTAATGTTTTAAAGGGTAAAGGTAAAAGTTTGCAAAAGGTGTAAACTGTGGAAATTGTGTTGCTTGCATGACCTTTGCTCAGCCTTCTGTTGAGTACAGATAAAGTTTATCTGGATTATCCGCAAGGCAATGGATAACCCAGCAGATGCCGAACGAGATACCAGACCAGCCCTACTGCAAGATGAACAATGGGCCAGATAAAGTACATCAGCAGGAACTG
This sequence comes from Tadarida brasiliensis, assembly GCA_030848825.1. NCBI lineage: Eukaryota > Metazoa > Chordata > Mammalia > Chiroptera > Molossidae > Tadarida > Tadarida brasiliensis. Next base: position 108,178,641 of record CM061260.1, on the reverse strand, counting down.
CCGGGAGCTAGAAGCAGAGTATATAACCGACACCCCAACCCTGATTCGAGGCTGAACCCTTCTCGGCTCAGCCCGCCTGCACCCAGGTGCATGCAATAAAGCCGTTTTGCTCTCCACTGGCCTTGCTGTTGATGTGATCTCCCGCCAGCTCAGACCTTTTAGTCTCCACGCTCCAGATGCCCAGCACAAGGGGAGAGTATACTCAGGACTAATTTAGGGGTCTGCCCCCCTGTAACTCACCGCAAATCTCTTTCCACACCTCTCGTTGCCGCAGCACCCACAGCAGTCATTGTTCTTCAGATCCAAGAACTGGTTCGCAGGGAGGAGCATCTGTGGGCAAGAGAGGCACCTCAGAGCGGGTCCGCGATGTGAACGGGGGCCCCTGCCTGCCTGGCTGGTGAGGAGCCACAGCCGTGATGGGGGACTCGGTGGCAAGGGGTGTGGCAGGAACTGACAGAGTGGGCGGGGCGGGGGGACCAGCGGTATGGAGCATTTAGATGCCATTTGGCCTGACTGCAGTTTCAATGGAGCAAGATTTCAAGATCTCACAGCCCGAGTTTCCATTTAGATTGTGGGTTAGGAAAAGAAAAAAAACAATGTGTCCTCGATTGTCATAAAAGTGTCTGTGTCTAAATCAGAAGTTCCCAGTGTCTATTGGAAACGAGGAATAAGAAAGCCTTGGTGCGTGAGTGGATGGAGAATCCACGGACACCGGCTTCTCTTGGTGGTTCCAGTCCATCAGTTTACTGGAGGCTGTGTTCACCCCCACCCCTCACCCCAGCCCCTCCCTTGTTAGAATGAAGAAATTCTGTGACCTTCCGTGTGGCTCCTGGAACTTCCCTGGCCCCTGAGAACCGCCAGCCCCAGTCTAGTTCGCTAGTGAACACAGCGACAGGTCCCTGCCAGGTCCTGATGGAGAGGGATGGTCACGGCACTGAATTCCCACCAAGCCACCCGCCGGCTCTTGCCCGCAGCGAGTGTCCTCCTGGTCAGTAAGCGCCTGGTTTCAGAAGAAGGGGGTGAAAATCTCCTTCGGGGGATTTCAAGGCTTTTCTACTCACCAAGAGCCCGCTTCCCAATATTCCTCCGAAAAACCAGACCTCTTCGGAAAGGTGGCTGGTACTGTCTATCTCTTTTCCTCCAGGGAAGAATAGCAGGATGTTCGCCAGGAAGGCGATCGTGGCGAGCAGGGTAAGGGTGCACCCCAGGCACTTGGCACAATCCCCGCTGCACATGCCGGGGGGACGGTGAAGGGGTGGACAGACCGTCCCACCCCACCTCCTGCCCGGGGTGTCTTCGCAGGTACAGGCCAGAGCGTCCTGGTAAATGTCCCCCGTCCAATCCGTTTTGGAGCCGAGAAGCAGAGCTGCCTGTGAGCTCTGTCCGAGGAGCTGCTTCAGGGTGTCAATGGAGCAGAGCCCCGCCGGTGATGGCTATTTGTACACGCTCCCCGACCCGGAGTCCTCTTTGGTTTGTGACACGTTCAGAGCGATGATTTTGCCATGGAGACTATGTTCCACAAACTCTGGTTCTATCAGGGTGCACTTTTTGCCCAAATTGGTTTCGGTGATTAAATGCGCTTAGCTATAGAGGCTTCAACAATATAAAACACATACTTTTACTGCGAGACATCCCAGAATCTCTGTGTGCTCACAGGCATTGTGACTCGTGATTGTGAGCAAGGCAGGTGGCTGGGGGCTGTGTGGCGGGAGGGGGATGGTCTGTAGAACCCACTTTACAAACCGCTTTGAGATGGATCCCTAGAGCCATCCATGAAGACAGCCTTCTGATAACATGGTTCAAAGAACTCCTCACTGCTACCTCTGATCATAAAGAGGGAGGATATGGGTACATATAAGCTTGCAGTTAAATCCCGAGATGACAGCCCTGTGATAAGGGGTTTATTACACGCAGGGCCTCTCTACACTTTCACAAACCAGCTCTTCATGCCGCTGTCGCGCGAAGGCACAGATGGTAGGTCAGACCCCCAGGGCCCTCACGTGCACCTGTCCTGTCTCCCCGGACTTGTCCCTCTGCACCACGCCTGCCCTGACCAGTTCCCGATCCCCGGCACCTCTGCGTCTCCTGTGAGCCAGCATCACCAGCTCGGTGGCAGCTGAAGTGTTGCCCAGAGATGAGATATTTTAGACCTGCAGGCACAGCGCAAATGAACATGAGAGTCATGTTAACACTTGGACTGTCCCTCTTTCGAGAGTTTAAAAGGAGTCAAAATGGTCTCCTTTCGTCCTGTTGCAGGAGAAAGCGCAGGGCAGACACCCATGAACATCAATCCTCAGCAGACCCGTTTCCCGGATTTTCTGGACTGTCTTCCGGGCACCAATGTGGACCTCGGAACCCTGGAACCTGAGGACCTGATCCCCCTCTTCAGCGATGTAGAGTCGGCTCTGAACGAGAGCGAGCCCTTTCTGACCTGGCTGTAATCGCTGGCACTGCACGTGGGTGCAGCCTGACCTGACATTTCCTGGGCCTCTGGGGAGCCGAGCAAGTCTGCAGGTGAACCGCTCTCTGCCTCCAGACCCATCGCCCTGCTCCACGCCAGAGGGAAGTGCACGTTTGGAAGCCTACTGCGGTCCCATCTGAGTAACCAGGAGGGGTCGGTTGGAGATTTCTCAGGCATTTCCCATCCAAAATCTATATTTTAGAATAATACATGCAGCCAAAATACACTCAGAACCGAAAGAATTAAACAAATGCTTTAAGGAAGACACAACAAAGGAATAAAAACATAAAACAAATTAAACAGTATGATCTCAAAAGAAATTGGAATAAAATGTCTTATCAATAACACGACCTGTCGGATGAATTCAGAAACTTAGAAACTCGATAAAAACCCAGAGTCAGTTCACAGTTTAGAACTGTGATTCTTACAGTGGTTCTCAACCTTCCTAATGCCCCGACCCTTTAATACAGTTCCCCATGTTGTGGTGACCCCGAACCATAAAATTATTTTCGTTGCTACTTCATAACTGTAATTTTGCTACTGTTATGTCTTAGGCGACCCCTGTGAAAGGGTTGTTCAACCCCCAAAGGGGTCGCGACCCACAGGTTGAGAACCGCTGGTGTAGATGAAAGAGAGGCTTCTGAACCTGGTGAAAGGTGTCTCATAGGGTGCCATCTGCTTCAACTTCAGGAAATCTTCATCTTCGGGTCACTAGATGGTGTGCAGGTCCGGGCAGGGGGAGGTGCTTTCTTTAGACACGTCCCATGAGTCCAGAAGTCCCTTCCCTGGAGTTTGTTGGCACAGTGTAGGTTAGCAATTTCTGGAGGGGCCTTTTCGGTGAGGTTGAAGAGTCTTGGTGGGGGTTATCTTCTCCAGCAGATAAAACCTCCACGATGCAGAGTGTGTCACTGAGGGTCTTCATCGGCCTGGAGCCCACTCTGAAAGGATTGCTGCACCAGAACGTGGTTAATTTTCACAGGAGCAATTAGGCCTTCACAATACTGAAGTATGACTCTTTTGTTCAGCTGTGACTTGCTTGTCTTCCTTTTGTGGAGTTGTATGAGCACGCTATATATTTTGGATATTAGCCCCTTATCTTATGTGTCATTGGCAAAGATGTTCTCCCAGAGAGTGGGTTCCCTTTTCATTCTGATGCTGGTTTCTTTTGCCGTGCAGAAGTTTATTAGTTTGATGTAGTCCCATTTATCAATTTTTTCCTTTGTTACTCTTGCTGTAGGTGATGTATCAGTGAAAATTCCACTGATTTTTCTGCCTACATATTCTTCTAGGATTTTTATGGTTTCACAGGTTACATTTAAGTCTTTTATCCATTTTGAGTTTATTCTTGTGCATGGTGTAAGTTGGTGGTCTAGTTTCACTTTTTTGCATGTAGGTGTCCAATTTTCCCAATACCATTTATTGAAGAGACGTCTTTTCTCCATTGTACGCTCTTGCCTCCCTTGTCAAATACTAATTGTGCATACTGTCTTGGGTCAATATCTGAGTTCCCTGTTCTGTTCCATTGATCTACATGTCTGTTCTTGTGCCAGTACCAGGCTGTTTTGATTACAATGGCTTTGTAGTATAACTTGATATCTGGTATTGTGATTCCTCCCACTTAGTTCTTCTTTCTCAAAATTGCTGTGACTATTTGGGGTCTTTTATGGTTTCATATAAACTTTTGGAGTATTTGTTCTAGATCTGTGAAATATGCCATTTGTACTTTAATAGGGATTGCATTAAATCTGTAGATTGCTTTGGGTAGTATGGACATTTTAATGAAGTTAGTTCTTCCGATCCATGAACATGGTATATGTTCCCACTTTTTTATATCTTCCTCTATTTCTTTTGTCAATGTCCTGTAGTTTTTTGAGAACAGGTCTTTTACCTCCTTGGTTCAGTTTATTCCTAGGTATTTTATTATTTTTTTGTTGCAATGGTAAATGGGATTGTTTTTTTGTTTTGTTTCCCTTTCTGAGTATTCATTATTGGTGTATAAAAATGCCATCAATTTCTGGATATTAATTTTGTATCCTGCTACTTTACCAAATTCATTTATTAAATCTAGTAGATTTTTGATGGAGTCTTTAGGGTTTTCTATGTACTAAATAGCATGTTATCTGAGAATAATGACAGTTTCACTTCCTCTTTTCTTCTTGTTATTTTTTATTCTTCATTTTATATTTTCTTCTTGTCTAATTGCTGTGGCTAAGACTTTTAGTATTATGTTAATTAATAGTGGTGAAAGTGGGCACCCCTGTCTCTTCCAGTTCTTTTTTTTTAATGTTTTTAATTGAATTTTTAGAGATAGAGGAAAGGAGAAGGAGACAGAAACATCAATGTGAGAGAGAAACATTGATCAGCTGCCTCCTGCATGCCCCCTACTGAGGATTGGGTCCACAACCCGGGCATGTGACCTGACTAGAATTGAACCAGGACTTCTCAGTCCATGGGACAATGCTCAATCCACTGAGCCACACTGGCTGGGCTGTCTTGTTCCTGTTCTTAAGGGAAATGCTTTCAGTTTTTGCCCAATGGGTGTGATGTTGGCTGTAGGTTTTTCATATATGGCCTTTATTATGTTGAGATATGATCCCTCTAGTCCTACATTGCTGAGCGTTTTTATCAGAAATGGGTGCTGGATTTTGTCAAATGCTTTTTCAGCATCTATTGATATGATCATATGGTTTTTATCTTTCATTTTGTTTATGTGGTGTATCATATTTATTGATTTGCAAATGTTGTACCAGCCTTGCATCCCTGGGATGAATCCCACTTGGTTATGGTGAGTAATTTTTTAATGTATTGCTGGATCTGATTTGCTAATATTTTGTTAAGAATTTTGGCATTTATATTCATCAGGGATATTGGCCTGTAGTTTTCTTTCTTTGTAGTGTCTTTATCTGGTTTTGGAATTAGGAGTATGCTGGCCTCATAAAAAGAGTTTGGAAGTTCTCCTTCTTCATGAATTTTTTGGAATAGTTTGAGGAGAATGGGTGTTAATTCTTCTTTGAATGTTTGGTAAAACTCCCCCGTGAAGCCATCCGGCCTGGGCTTTTGCTTTGCTGGGAGATTCTTGATTACATTTTCAATTTCCTTACTTGTTATTGGTCTGTTCCAGTTTTCTGTCTCTTCCTGGTTCAGTTTTGGGAGACTGTGTGATCTAGAAATTTGTCCATTTTGCCTCGATTCTCCAATTTGTTGGTGTATAATTGTTCATAGTATTTTTAAACAATCCTTTGTATTTCTGTGGTGTCAGTTGTTACTTCTCTTTTTTCGTTTCTGATTTTGTTTATCTGGGTCCTCTCTCTTTGTTTCTTGGTGAGTCTGGCTAAAGGTTCATCAATCTTGTTTATTTTTTCAAAAAACCAGCTCTTTGTTTCATTGATCTTTTGAATTGTTGTTTTAGTCTCTATGTTGTTTATTTCTGTTCTGACCTTTATTATTTATTTCCTTCTACTTGCTTTGAGTTTATCTTTTTGTTTCATTTCCAGTTCTTTAAGTTGTAGGGCTAGGTACTCTATTAGAAATTTTTCTTGTTTCTTGAGGTAGGCCTGTAGTGCTTTGAACTTCCCTCTCAGGACTGCTTTCGCTGCTTCCCATAGATTTTGTGTTGTTGTATGTTCATTTTCATTGATTTCCAGGAAGTTTTTAATTTCTTCCTTGATCTCCTTGGTAAACATTGTTTAATAACATGTAATTTAGCCTCCATGTGTTTGAATGTTTTTTAGTGTTTTTATTGTAATTAATTTCTATTTTCATGCCATTGTGATCTGAGAAGATGTTTGATATGATTTTAATCTTCTTGAACTTGTAGAGACTGTGTCCTAACATGTGGTCTATCTTTGAGAATGTTCTGTGTGCACTTGAGAAGAATGTGAATTCTGCAGTTTTGGGGTGTAATTCTCTGTAAATATCTATTAAATCCATTTGACCTAGTGCATTATTTAGAGTCTGTTTCCTTGTTAATTTTTTGTTTACAGGATCTATCCAGTGCTGTCAGCAGGGTGTTAAAGTCCCCTGCTATAATTGTATTGCTGTCGATTTCTCCTTTGAAGTCCTCCAGAAGTTTTTAAAATGTATTTTGGTGCTCCTATATTGGGTGTATATAGATTTACCAAGGTTATATCCTCCTGTTGTGTAGACTCTTTCAATATTATGTAGTGGCCTTCTTTGTCTCTAGTTATGGCCTTCATTTTGAAGTCTATTTTATCAGATATGAGTATTGCTACCCAGCTTTTTTTTCCTTTCCATTTGCTTGGGAAGTTTTTTTCCATCCCTTCACTTCCAACTTGTGTGAGTGTTTTGTTGTGAGGTGGTTCTCTTGTAAACAACATGTATATGAGTCATGCTTTCTTATCCATTCAGCTACTCTGTGCTATTGGATTGGAGTGTTTAATCCATTTACATTTAAGGTTATTATTGATGTGTACTTATTTATTGCCATTTTTATTTATTATTGTTATGTTTCTCTACCTATTTCTTTTGCTTATTACAGCAGTCCTTTTAACATTTCTTGCAGTGCTGGTTTGGTGCTAATATATTCCCTTAGCTTTTTTTTTTTTCTGTCTGGGAAGCTCTTTATTTCACCTTCTATTTTGAATGATAGCCTTGCTGAATAGAGCAGTCTTGGATTAAGATCCTTGTTTTTCATTACCTTGAATACTTCATGCCATTCCCTATGGCCTGTAGTGTTTCTGTTGAGAAATCAGCTGATAGCCTTATGGGGACTCCTTTGTAGGTAACCTGTTGCTTTTCTCTTGCTGCCTTTATGACTCTTTCTTTGTCTTTAATTTTTAGCATTTTAATTATTATGTGTCTTGGTGTGGGCCTCTTTGGATTCTTCTTACTTGGGGCTCTCTTCTTGAACTTGTATGCCTTTTTCCTTCACCAAGTTAGGGACGTTTTCTGTCACTATTTCTTCAAATATATTCTCTATCCCTTGCTCATTTTCTTCTTCTTCTGGAACTCCTATGATATGGATGTTGATACACTTCATGTTGTCCCACAGTTCTCTTAAATTGTTCTCCTGTTTTTTTCTTTATTGATTTTTAGAAAGAGAGGAAGGGAGAGGGAGAGAGATATAGAAACATCAATGACAGATAACATTGACTGGCCACCTCCTGCATGCCCCCCACTGGGGATCAGGCCCACAACCTGGGCATGTGCCCTGACCGGGAATTGAACTGGTGACCCCTTGGTGCATGGGTGGACACTCAACCACTGAGCCACACCGGTCAGGCTGTTCTCCTGTTTTTTAATTGTTTTTCTTTTTGGTTCTCTGATTGGGTGATTTTTTCTACCCTGTTTTCTAATTCACTGATCCAGTCTTTGGCTTCCTCTAATCTGCTGGTTATTCCTTCCAATATGTTCTTTATTTCTGCTATGTCATTCTTCATTTCCGCTTGGTAGATTTTCATTTCCAGTTGGTTGATTTTCATTGTTTCTATATCTTTATTCATGCTGTTGAACTTCCTTATAATCATTACTCTGGGCTCTACCTCTGATAACTTAATTCCATTTCATTTTTCCCTTCTTCTGTAGAATTCTCTTGTTCTTTCATTTAGGATTTGTTTCTTTGTTTCACCATTTTGGCTGTCTCAGTGAGTTTTTGAGCCTGCTAAATTTTCCCTGTGGGTGTCAGTGTTCCACCGATTGTGGCTCCCTCTACTGGGTTTGGATGAGTATGGAAGGGACCACACTAAACACCACTGTCTAGTCTTACTTTCCTGGGTAGAGTTGCAGGCCAAGCAAAGATTCAGTTATCCCAGAGCTTTTGCCTGCAGGCTATTAGTCTCAGTTACTTAATGAGCCTCAGGTGTAGCTCTCAGCTGAATAAAAAACCCCTCAGGTGTATAGGGTAAGAGGATTTCCAGCGGGTGGGATAATTGCTTGCTGGTAGTCTCTCACTCTTAATGAGCCTTCGTTTGCGTTTCTCTGGCTTGGCCTCGTAGTGTTAAATTCCTGAGGGAAGGTAGTTGCTTCTTTCCCGGGCTCTGGGAAGGGCCTCTTTGAGTAAGACGGCTACTCTCCTAATAGGGAGTGATTTAGTATAGAACTCCTGTTGGCCTCCTTCCCAGCTCTCCCCAGTGGCATGAACCCCGACTGTCCTCACACAGCTCCAGTCCAGTCCCCCTCCCTCTGCTTGAACCCAAGGTGAGTGGCTATAATTTAGTGCACTGGCCCTTCAGGGAAGTGCCGGTGTTCCCAGTGCCTCCCTCTGCCGGACAAAACCTCTGCTCTGGTGATTTTCCCAGCCAGGTGTTATGTGGGCGCCTTTCCCTGTTCCACCACTCTGTGCTGGGGAGCTGGTGTGGGGTTTAAACCCCGACTTCTCAGAGGGAACTGCTCACAGCTAAGACAGCCCTCAGCTGCTGCCCGTGGGCATCCAGCCAAACTTCACATGCCTCCGCAGCTCCTACCAGTCTCGGTTTGGGTCCTCTTTACGTCCCTGGTTATAAGGGTTCTCTCAAGTTGCTCTATGGTTGGTTTTTCCAGATTACTTGTCTTTATTTTAGTTGTAATTCCAGTTTGGTCCTGGGAGATGGTCTGTGTAGCTTCCATTCACTCTGCCACCATTTTTCTCTCTTGCCAAGGCATTTGGAAGGTCTCTGCCAATGTTGCCAGTTGAGTCTTAATGATGCTGTTAGTGTGTTTAAGTAACCTGAGGATTGAGGGTGGTAAGTGCAGCCACAGTGCCACAAAACTGGCCAAACAGCACAGACTTGTCAATGCATCTGACCCGTTCAAATGCGTTCTCCTATTTGTCATGATGAGCTTGAGAGTGGTTCCCCAGCTAGGGATAATCTTTTCCAAAACGACTTTGGCCACAGAAGCCCATCTCCAAGGGACAACATCAGTTTAGTGAGAAAACATACAGACCCTGAGACTAAAACACATTTACATCCATGAGAGGTGGGAGCTGTATGAAATCCATTTGCCAGACCTCGAATGATGCATTAGGTGATTTCGTGTCTGGGAGCAGTGGGAACAGGCTTCCCCGGGTTGTACTTTGAAAAAGTGGGACAAGTGAGACAGGTGCTCTTTGTGGCCTGTTAATATCTCCCCCGGTCTGAGGCATGAGTGCTGCTGTTATGTCAGAGGACTGTGGTTTAATGTACAGTCACTAGGAGTGGGGCTTTTAGAGTCTGGCAGGACCGGGTTATTATTTGGCCGGAACCAGAACTTCCTCTTTTTATCAAGGCAACAATGGCTGAATTTCCAATCTTGTTTGTCCTTTTCTGAGGCCAATTGTTGGGCTTTTCTCGGCAGTTTTTCTAAGTTATCATTTGGGGAGATCCTTTTTGACTGCTGCTCGTGCCTGTAAGGCAGCCTTTCCTGCAGAAATGTCAGCAGGGTGATTTCCCTCAGCTGCCAGGGAGGTGGGTTTCGAATGCCCTGGGAATTGAACAAGGGCTAAAGTAGCAAGTCAAAATATGGCAGCCAATAATTCCTGAACGTTCTGGCCAGTTTTCATTGCATTTTCACTGGGAGGGAGCCACGCTGCCCCCACCACATTCCAGTGTCATGAGCTTTTCTGCAAGCACGTCCACCATCAACGAGAGTGTTGTCAGCTTTGACCTTGGCTAGGGCGCAGCCCATCTGATGTGACTGTCGGGCTGAGCAGCGGCAAAGGTGCTGCTTCAGCCGCAGAGGGTGTTGATGGTGCGTGTCTGGCACAATCCTTGCCATTGTCACCTTTTAAATAAGAACGATGAGCGGACCCCGAGAAGCCGGGGGTTTCCTGCACATGGTCACGAAGGCTCAGGGGTGATCCGAAGCAGGTGGGAGGGGCTCGGTTGGTGCTGCACGAGGCTTGCTCTGCAGTTTGGCTGAATTCGGAGGTGATGCGGGAGGATGTGAGCGCTGCGTTCACCGAGGCCAGTATCTCGACCGGAAGCTGGAGGCCATGAGGGGCTTTGTCGGTAACGGAGGGGAAAAGAATAGCGTGGTTAAGGTTATTACACCACGAGAGAGTTACAGGAGGGGCCGTTCACAAAAGGATTTCTCGGGAGGTGAGGCAGCTGACTGAAAGATGTTGAGTTTGATGAAAATTCAGAAGGGCTTCCACTGCATGGGGGACAGACATCGTTAAAGGCATCACGCCGTGGCTTCCTCGGTGGCCTCAACCAGGAGGGCAAGGGCCGGGATGGCTCTAAGGCCAGGGGAGGCCCCCGTGCCACAGGGCCCAGTTGGTGCCATCCTACCCTATGGATCGATGGTGGTCCTCATTTTGGGTGAGTACCTGAAGGGCATTCCCTTCCCTTTCATATACTTAAAGGAAGAAGGGGATGTGATTGCTGGAAGCCCAAAGGCAGGTGGGTTTATTAAACGCTCCTTTACGGCTTTAAAGGCTATGTCAGTCCTGTTCTTCCGAAGAAATTCGGTCAGGGTTGTCCTTTAGTAACAAATACAGAGGTTTGGCTGTCGGGAGAGGTTTGGAGTCTAATTTCAGCAATACCCAAAGAGCTTGAGAAAACCCCACAGTGATGCTGAGTTTGGAGTTTGGGGGAACTCAGGACACCCTGACGCCTATTTGGATCAAGGTGCAGCCCTTGTTCTGATATCAGATGCGCTAAATATCGAACTTGGGTTTGGGCAAACTGCAGTATTTTCTTGATGATCTTATGTCTCTCAAAGGCTAAAAGCTTTAGCAAGGTGGATGGCACTGTCCTGTGAGGAGACCTGGGAGGAAGCAAAGAAGCAAGTTGTGCACATATTGCAACAAAGTAGAACCCCTGGAGGACTTCCTGTCATGCAGATCAGCCCTCAGGATGTGGGAGAACCGAGGACTCTCAGCAAATCCCTGAGGCATTGCTGTCCAGTTACTCTCCTTCTTAAGTGAAGGCGAAAGGTATTGACTGGCTTCGTGAGCTGGGACGCGGGAGTGCACTGCATTAACCAGTGACAGTAAAGCAGTTACTTTCCTTTGAGAAGGATGCTAGTGGCATATGAGGCTGGGAAGAACAGGGTGTGGAGGGACAACAATGTGGTTTATTGCTCAGAGATCCTAAAGCACCCCCTGGACCTGGGGTTTCCTCCCAGGTGAAACAGGCCTTACAGCGATTAGTGCAAAGCACAAGGAGGCCCTGAATCTTGTCATCTGTTATTATGGGCTTTATGCCTGAGGGCTTCTTCTTTTTTTGAAGGGCTTCTTTAATTATGGGGTATTGATTGATTTCTAAGGGGATTTGGGGGATCCATTTGAATCTTTTTTTTTAATCCTCACCCAAGGACACATTTTTTTTTTTTTTTTTTTTGCATTTATGTTCAGATAGAGCGGGAGGGAGAGAGGGAGGAGGAGAGAGAGAAAGAAACATCAATGTGAGAGAGGAACAGCGATGTGAGAAAGACACATCGACTGGTTGCCACCCGCACAACCCCAAGCGGGGCCAGGGATGAACCACAACTGAGGCACGTGCCGTTAGCGGGAACTGAACCTGGGACTCTCTGGTCCGCGGGCCGATGCTCTAACCGCTGAGCCACACCGGCCAGGGCCCGTTTGAATCTCGGAAGGAGGTGCACTGTGGATTCTGCCAAGATCAGTTGAAGATGTTGCCCAATAAGAGGGTGGCAGCTGATCCAACAGGGACAGCAGTCGGCGCTCCCAGGTTCCCTTCCAGTGACCCCAGACACGGAGCAAATAAAAGATGTCGAAGGGTCATGTAATTTGCGTGAGTGGCTATTCTAATGCTACTGTCTGATTCTACAATTATTTTCCACTTTTGAGATGAAGAAGTTCCGGCATGATACTTTGCTAAGAAGTGTAGGCCTAATGAATGAATAAGGGCAAATCCAGTGCAAAATGAAATTATGAGCACTTTGCTCAGATTTTTAAAGAATTGCATGATGGTGGCATGAGAGCATGTAACCAGGTGAGGGGCTCTGCTGAGTGGGGCCGGGTCACTGCACAGGACACATCCAGGAAGCCAGCCTGCCCGCCACAATCCTGCAGATCAAGGATTTTGAGTGCTAGTGTATCTCTCTGCAAAATTAAGAAAAAAGAGGCTAATATAAAGGGCTTTATAAAAAAAAGAAATAATTATTAAAGAAGCCAGGGAGGTACTAATATTTTTTTCTAAGGTAACCTCTCCTCACATATTGCAGGGAGCCGGCTGGGCTTCCAATGGCAGGAGAGAGTTGGGTGGGTCTGCGGCCTCTGGTCCTAAGCCAGCTTTGTTTTTTCCCAAGGATACTAAAGAATGTAAAACTCTTTTAGGTCCTTCTTTTATTCATTTATTTTAAAAAATTTTGTTTTTTTTTATTGATTTTAGAGAGAGAGGAAGGGAGAGGGAGAGAGAGATAGAAACATCAATGGGAGAGAACATCAAGTGCCTGCCTCCTGCATGCCCCCACTGGGGATCGGGCCCACAACCTGGGCGTGTGCCCTGACCGGGAATTGAACCTGCGACCTCTTGGTGCGTGGGTCAACGCTCAACCACTGAGCCATACCAGCCAGGTCAGTCCTTCTTTTATATCTTTCAACATTCTCAGGATCCAATATCAACAACAAGCAAATATATACTGAACTCATTCATTCATTCATTCATTCATTCATTCATTCATTCATTCCGCACTCCGTACTTGCTCAGCCCCTGCCATGTAGAAGGCACTGCACAGGCATTGGAAACACAAGGATGAAGAAAACGCAGTCATTTTCAAGCTTCCAGTTTAACCAGGGCCACACATTGTGGGCCAAGGAGTAGTGGGAGCTCGGAGTCGGGAAGGGAGAAGAGGGAACAGCCCCAGGAGGCTGTGCTGTGTGCGGCAGGCCCTCTAGCTGGGCAGCAGAGAAGCCCTGGCTTCGAGGAGTTACCGGGCACTGAGGCAGAGGAAACAGCATGTATGAGAGCAAGGACCTCAGAGGAGGAGGCGTGAGAAGTCCATGCCCTGGAGGGAGAGTGCGTGGGGACAATGGCAGGAGGTGGGGCCCAATGAGACAGAGGACACTAATCCTGGAGGGGACGCGTTTGCTTTGGTCCAGAGTTGGGGTTCATCCTGCATGGTGGCAGCCACAGGAAGGTGTCCAGGAGTAGGAGACTTGAGGAAAACAGGAGGATTGTGGACACGGAGCTAACTGGAGACAAGGTGGTGGGCCTATTTGGTGCTTCGAAGACAGGAAGAAATGGAAATCATGGCCTCTGCTCCCAAAGGGTAATGTACTGTGATGTGTTTAGTACACGTGGATGCTAATATACTTCCGGGAGAGGGAGATCATTTGGGGCTGGGTGGGGGGTGGGAGGGGGGCAGAGCATGCTGGGAACAGGGAAGTGAGAATGGAAGGGCGAGGATGTATAATGTGCCTGTTGTGTTCCGGGAACACAACAGTGTGTGTGTGTGTGTGTGTGTGTGTTGGAATAGCATTACATGTTTAGAGTTACTTAGGCAAAATTATTATCTTTATAATCTTGTCTTTCTACTAATGCAATTTGTTTTCTTAACATTCTCAAAGCATGTTGCTTGAAGACGGGTCCAAACCAGGCAAATGAAACCCCTCCAAGCTCCGAGTCGGCAGTCAGGCACCCTGCCAGCTCTGTCAGAAATGGCAGGAGATGATCGTGGTCTCGGAAATCCACTGGACCTTGCTGGGCCCCAGTACTTGCTCTTATCCATTACACACTCACTGTACCCCATTTTATACTTTTCCCTAGTGTTTGAACGGATTTTCTACATTCAGGAGGTAGATTTGTGTCATGTGCTCAAACACACACTCTTTTTCTTATAACACTTTGAGAGTCTGATAATTATGAGACTGGAAGATGAGAAACTGTTATTTTAACTCTGACTAACCCCCCTGAATGACAGAATCCAGCAGGCTGTTCTTCTCTGCCCCACTAGAGGGCCTGGCATTTCCCCATTAGGACTGGGGACTGTTTCCAGGAAAGGGCCCCGCCCAGAGAAGTTACCTGGGTGATGACGGTTTGACCAATAAGCTGTAAATGAGTAGTTATCTGTGTGATGAGCAGAGGTGGCCGTCACTGAGCCCTGGCACTGGGAGAGAGGGTGCATCATGGACTGACAGAGAGGGACTCCGGCTCCGAGAACGAGGACGGGGAGGTGTCCCTGGGAAGGTGAGCTGTGCCTTCCACACAGCGCTGCACGTCCGGGGAAGGTGAGTGAGCCGGCAGGGGGCAGGCGTGAGCATCTCCTTCCCAACTCTGCTGGGCTTCCTTCCTGCAACCAGTTCTGACGTTCAGTGAGAGCAGCTGTTAATTGTCACCTGGGCCGGGTTTGCTGAAGTTCTGGATTTCAGTTTCTTTACACATGAAACTGGCTATTGCAATAAAAAGGAGGGGTACGATGAGAGAGTGAAGATGGGGAGAAGTGACTTATTAGAGCACCCAGAATTCAATTCCCAGGTGTTCGATAAATGTTCATGTCCTCTTTGTGAGCTTTTCCCTCGCTGCTTCCCGGTCGCGTTTTCGTCCACAGCAGTTCACGCATGAAGAGCAAGGGGGTCATTCACGTCCTCGCTGTCTGGCCCGAGCGTCTGTCAGCGCTGCGGGAGCATTTGTGTCGGTTTGGTCTGAGGTCCTTGCACCACGCCTGCTGCCCTGTTCTGACTATTCTCAAAGTATCCGTTGAATGGATGAATGTGTGGGAATACTGTCTCTCACAGACCACTCTCCCTATGGAACTCCACCCCCGACGGACTTGTCCGCTCACCCTTTGTTGGGAGCGGTGCCACTGGAACAGCGACAACCTCGGTTTGACATAGTCACGGGTGAGCTCCACGGACTGACATAGTCCCGGGAGTTATGAAGGCCTCCATGGTTTGACATAGTCCCTGGAGAAGTGGATTCACTGCGTGGCAGGAATCACAAAGAACAGTGGCTGAAGACAAAGGCCAATAAGAAAAATAAAAATGCAAGATGGCAACTGAAGGAGACTAATCTTTGCTTTCTCTGTCTATCTGTTATCTGTCTGTTAGGCATCATTATAGAAGTAACATGTAGATGATTAATAATATAGACGTCAGACTGCAGAAAGAACAGGCAAGAAAGTAATAAGAATTTAAGATAAGAATGTAAAATCTTAAAAGGATCTTAGATAAGAGGGAAAGTTAAGGTCTATGAGTAAGTAACAGAAATTGAAATAGAGGGTCTGGGGAAGGAAGAAGTTAAATGAGACAAGGTCTGCGTAAATGTAAACAGGAAGGTTGCTAAGCAATGAGTCACATGGTGAAAGTAATTGTAAAGGTTAAGAGCTGATACAATGTCATTGTTATGTCCGGATGAAAAAGTGAAATAGTGATTAACCCTGTACCTAAGCGGAAGTGAATGCCTATACATACTTGCTTAAAGGTCAACAGAAAAAGGAATGAGTAACTTGTCATACAACCTGAAGATATAAAAATACAGATTCTGCCAGCATTAGGTAGCAGAAGGATCCAGCACCCTCTGACTCACACACGTCTCGTCTCCTCCCTCTCTCACCGACTCCGTCCACACCTGAGGGAAACCCTGGAACAGCTGAGGCTGGGCCCCAGCAGCCCTTCCCGGTCCTGACTAACAGGCCTTTGGAAAAGGTTCCTCGAAGGGGAGGCATGAGAGGAAAATGGGGTTCTGCAGAAAAGTGGCAGATCTATCCCTGAGAATTGTCTGCTGAGTGACTGCTGGGCCCAGCGGCCATCAGAGGGCAGCAGTGAGCAGCGGGTGAGGTGAGCAGAGCCCCACTCAGGGGAGGAAGAGGGGGAGCCTGGGGAAGGGTGGGGTGTCACCGGGAGGGGAAGTAGAAGGACATGCAGAATACTGATATGCGTGTTCCCTTCTTTGCACTGACCTATATATCCATTGCCAGGAAGTTCTGTGGCTTTTGAGTGAGAATAAAGTTATTTTTCAGTGCAGAGAAAAAATAAGGCATTTTCTGAGCAAGGCTCATAGTGGAGTCTGGATGCCTGCTCAGAACATCCTAAGATGTGAGTGTAAACTGGATTTCTCTGAGTCCGGCATCTGAATGAGCCAGAGGGTGGGGATCTGCATTATTTAGCTCCCAGGTGGTTCTGGGGACTCGAGGACTGGGGACCACCTCACAGGTGAGTAGTCGCCAAACCGTGTCATCAGGGGGCCCCGATGCACATATGTCTGCTTTTTTATTTCTTTATTTATGGCATATACACGGATGACTGCTCTAACGTATTGTGCATCATAAAACATTCACAAAAATGGGAATTTTGAAAGGGTGGGAAACCACCCATGTTCAAGTTTCTCAGTGAACTTCCCACATTTTGGATGAGAAGATGAGGCTAGTTCGGCCGGTGAAATGTTATTTAACTGACCGCCAGGGTGATGGTGATGGCGCCACACTCACTTCCCCACGTGTACGGCCCAGCCATCCACAGGCACGACCCAGCGTGATCATCTGCAGAGGTTTCATTTCGGCTTCTTAGTGTCATTGGGAATTCCCTCTCTCTCTCTCCCCACGCAAGTCACCTTTGGTGTTCCAGAGAGTTGTGCTGTTTACTCTCTTCCTCAGCCTGATGCCCCAGGTGCTCTGGGCAGGGTGTTGTTGCACCATGGAGCCCACAGTGCTCAGGCACTCACACTCACATGCACACTCACATTCACACACACTCACATGCACACTCACACACGTACGCATGCTCACACACTCATACATGTACTCACACATGCACACACACACCCGCACACACACCCGCACAAGCACACACTCGCACATGCACACACTCGCACATGCACACACTCACACCCGCACCCCCTGCACACACACACACGTGCACACTCACACATGCACACACTCACATATGCACACACACTCACACCTGCACACACACACACACACACACTCACACACATCCTGAGACTCCTTCAAGACTGAACACGTTGCGCAGTCACCTGCTGTGAGACCCTGCCTGCGGAACGTTTGAAATTCATGATTAGATTCTACATCCGCTCGCAGTCTCTGGGGTCATGGGTCTTTTTGAGAATCGAATGCAATCTATGAACTTTCTCTCCAGAGCAGGGAGAGAGAATACTCCTGTGACTACACAGAGCATTTCAGAGGCGTGAAGCCCTCTGGAGTTCTCCAAGTGTGCACTCTGGGCCAGCGGCATCGGCATTTCCTGGGAACTTACCAGAAATGCCTCACCCCACGCCCACTGAATCAGAAACTCGGGGTGGGAATGGCCTTCGGGTGTCTGTGATGAATATTCAAGTTTGAGAACACCCCGGAGCAGTGGTTCTCAAACCTGCCTCCTCATGGTTTATTAGAATCACATGCCGAGTTACACGGAAAGAAAGGACCGAGCTGGGCTGGATGCACTCACTGCCTCTGGAGGCGGGGCCTGGCCAGGGGGTGTTTGAAAGCTCCGCAGAGGGGCTGAGCTCTGGGGACCAGATTTGAGTAACCAGCCCCTGTGGTTGTCCCCACCCCAGAGCATGCGCAGTGCAGGGGAGCGAGCAGCAGCCTGTCCCCACCCCAGAGCATGCGCAGTAGAGGGGAGCAAGCAGCAGCCTGTCCCCACCCCAGAGCATGCGCAGTGCAGGGGAGCGAGCAGCAGCCTGACTCCCGCTTCGTTTACAGGCCAGGAGGTGAGGCCACGAGACAGAAGCTTTTCCAGAGCTGCCGTCACCCACGGCCTCAGCCATCCATCCATCCAGTCCTCCCTTCCCTGGGCAGCGCCTCACACTGAAATAGTGACCCAGCCCGGGCGGTGTGGCTCAGTGGATTGAGCGTGTCCCGTGGACTGAGAGGTCCTGGTTGGAATCCGGTCAGGACACATGCCCAGGTTGCAGGCTCATCCCTGGTGGGAGGTGTGCAGGAGGCATCCAATCAGTGTATCTTTCCCATCGTTGTTTTAATCTTTCTCTCCCTCTCCCTTCCTCTCTAAAAATCAATAAAACATTTATATGTGTGTATGTGTGTGTGTGTGTGTGTGTGTGTGTGTGTGTGTTCTCTGTCTTCACTCTTTTCTCAACTAAGTAGAATTTTTGGGAATTAGAAGCACAGGAGTACTTTGTGTGGTTATCTTTATATAGATTCTTTGAAATAGTATATAAAAATACTAATTTTGATTATGATATTGTTACTGAACAGAAAGAGTCCGTCCACCCAGTGCCAGCAGAGCCAAGCAGTAGACATCTGAGACGTACATGGAGAAAGACTGGCTATTTTACTGTGAATGGCCCCATCTAGGAGAATGGGAAGCTAATACTCAAATGCCCGAACTCCCTGATGGTATGTAGGTTACAGAGTCTGTAGGGCAAAATCACAAGACATGGTGGGTTAGGGGTTTCGGGATTACGCTGGGAGTGATTGGTCAGAGCTGAGGTGAGGGTAATGAGTCATTTCTTCAGGTCTTGAAGACAGTGCTGAGGCCATTCCCTGTATCCCTCTGTCCAGTCTCGTGGGGAAGTAGCCAGGGGTCATTCCACCTTAGGGCTCAGGAGCTGAAACATAACTTAGGTCAGGATGTTATCTTTAGCCTGCAGAGATCCAGACCTTGGGATCCTCAGTCAGGTCCGGGCTACTGTCTTCTGCTGTCTCAGGCTGAGTATCTGAGGGAAAGGCTAGGTCTTGAGGGATATATTTATGATATGATATATATATGTATATATATGATTTCTAGAGTTAGGATTTAAAGCTAAATTTAATCAAAGTCATAAGTACCCTTGGTTTCAATATATCTATATATCTATATATCTATATCTATATCTATATCTATATCTATATCTATATCTATATCTATCTCTCTCTCTATATATATTTTTTGGTTTCAACATTTTAATTGATAGTTTTCACTAATTCGGGTAAGCGGGGAGGAAAAATTTTCCTCTGCCCTTCAAGGTTCTTCAGGCTCGTCTGGCGGAAGAAAAGCAAGTGCAAGCTTAATAACATGTACACCTCCCATGCACCTGGGAGAAACCCGAGAAAACGACGCAACTCAACAAAAGGTAGAGACCATCACCTTCAATACCATCTTCAGCTAAAGACAAAGAGTGTGGGGGTGGGGAGTCAGGGAGGGGAAGGGACCGGGCAGAGCGCAGTACACAGGGGAAGGTTATGCAGACGGAAGGCCAGGCCTTCTCCCCTGAGTGCAGGCAGGCCTGCTACGGTGAGGGAGCCGCCCTTACAAACGTAAGTGTCTTTACAAAGGCGACTTCTACTTGGTTTTCAGAGCTTCTTCCATGTCTGCTGTTTCTTAAAATTACCCAGCCTAAAACAATCAATATTCAAAGACACATATTTTGGTTTGGCAAACTCTGCTCCCCTTCAGCATGAATTAACCAACAGAATAAATGATGACATTTAAAAACATAACACAAGTTTAGTATTCTAAGTTCTATTGGGAACCTTAAATGAGCACGATGGGGCATCTCTTCCTCGATGTGTTTGGAAAACAACATAGGTAGATAGCACAGTGGCCGGGCTCTCGCCCTCAAAAAGTCAGACTATATGGATTTGGGTCCTGGATTTCCCATTGGCTGTCGTGAACTGTGGGGGCGGGATGCTATGTAGCAAAGCGGACAAGCTCAGTGACTCAGCAACCACACAGGATGGTCTGATCATCAGTTCCTAACTGGGCAGGTCACGGTGGGTAGTCACCATCTTGCCCTACGGGTTCGTCAATAAAAGGTTAATCTTTGCCTGCAGCGAGCCCTAGCCATTGCTTTTGTGCATCTAAGACAGCAGACCCCTGCAATGTCAGTAAGTGTTTTCTCCAGAGACCTTGGAGTCTTGACCACGGGCTGGGGGTCTCCGACCCCCCACTCCTCGCTGTCATCGGGTTGCCTCATACAGTCTCTATTGAATGTAAACGTTAAATGTTCTCTCCTGCACCCACCGATGGAAATCAAGTGCACGTTTCTCCTTTACGTTATTTCCAGTCCCAGAGAATTCCCCATTTTGCTTTCACTTACCTCCTTAACATGCCACCAGTGGATTTCATGGGACCTTCCTTATGTTTTTTCTTTGATTCTAAATGTATAAAAACCCTGCAAAATTGCCATTCTCCGCAGCATTTTCTCAATCCTCGGAGACTGGGGTTCCAGGCCAGTCCTCAGTTCAGATAAACACTTATAAAAGTTTTCTACAGTTTCGGACTTTCTTCTTTTATTGACATTGTTTATGGGGCCCTGGAAAGCTATGATTTCTTCCTAAGCCTCACTTTACTCGTGCACAGAATGGGCTAACCATAGTCTGTATCCGAGGGTTGGGTGAAATGCAAGCAAACCCAGACTTAGATAGGGAGAAACTGAATTCAAAAGGACAATTGCCCAGGAGAATCTGCCGTGTCAGTCTTGCGCAGGTGCCTGAGACACAGACACACGAGGCTGTCCCTTCACGGGGAGGGGAAAATGTCTCTCTGTGGTCAGCCCACTGCCTGGAGAAGCTGATGGACACTTAGTGCCGTCTCAGGCCGGGCCACGCAGAGGGGCCTGTGGGGAGGGGAGAAGCCTCAGAAAGGTCGAGACAAAGCAGAGGGTGAGAAATGGGCCGTGGTGAACACTTGGTCAGTGTTCCGAGGCGTCAGTGAAATTATCCATGTTAATGTAACTTACCAAGGTTTCTGCATATCAACAATAAATCCTGTGGTTGTTGTTGTTGTTTTTTAAATAAATGCGTGATTGTAAAGTGCTTGAAACTCACTGTTTCTTTCTCTTGAGCAGAATAACTTAGTCCCACCGCCTTCTAGAGTGTCTGCCGTGTGCCAAGCCCAGTGCTGGGAAGAGGTACGACACTGATGAGAGTTTCTGAACTCAAGGAGTCCTCAGTGCAGAGGGAAAGACGGAGGTGTTATGTGATGGAACATGAAAACGGACAAGTGTCATGGGGAATGTGGAGGGGTATCGATCAGCTGGGGGAACTGTGCTGAAGGCAGAACCTGAACAAGACGACCTTCAAGTCTTGAAGGACAAGAAGCAATTATCTTGGTTAAGAGGGAATGAGCTGTTGCACGCAGACGGGGGGCTATGTGTTAGGCCAGGCTTTGGATGAGTGTGAGGGGCTCCAAGGACGAGTTCTGGGCAGTGATGGTGGAGTCTTCAGAAGCTGGGAGGGGCTGGGTGATGGGGCCTTGGAAAGGGCAGGCAGAGCACGCTATGTATTTAGGACAGTCATCTAGGGTCACTTCTGAAGTTTTGTGTCTTCTTAATACAGATGATGGCATTCCCTGACACCAGGAGTTCAGGAGAAGCATGTATGGAGGGACTGAGAATGTCGCTTTGAGGAGCTAATGAGACATTCAAAACCAGACATGTATCTGACAGGGCAGTGGTCTGGGCTGGAAATAAAGATACGGGAGTCATGAACAGAGTCATGAAAACCTCGGCAGGGAAGGTCATCTGGGAGCGTATTTAGACCACAAAGGCAGTGCTCTGAAGTCAGAACACTGACATTTCAGGAGCAAATACCCTCTTTCAAATGCAAGTCTGTCACTGATGGTTGATACCAGACACTAAATGGGTCTAAGGACGCCTGTCACTACTTGAGTCAAATTAAGTAGAGACAGGGTTGAGTCATATATGAATGTTTATAGCAGTGGTTCTCAACCTTCCTAATGCAACGACCCTTTAATACAGTTCCTCATGTTGTGGTGACCCCCAACCATAAAATTATTTTTGTTGCTACTTCATAACTGTAATTTTGCTACTGTTATGAATCGCTATTGGAAATATGTGTTTTCCGATGGTCTTAGACTACCTCCGTGAAAGGGTCGTTTGACCCCCAAAGGGGTCACGACCCACAGGTTGAGAACGGCTGGTTTATACCAATAATGCTGGCAGTAGAGAGAGAGCAGCAGGTCATCCTGAAAATTCTACTCTACCATCTCCTACTAGCCAGCTGATTATATAGGGACAAGGAAGGAGGGCTGCAGGGTCCGTGGTCCATGTGTCTCCTTCCAGGATCTTGAAGTCCGATAAGAAGGTAGTTCATTTTCTATCATGTTAACAACAGCTCAGCCTGTTCCTGGGACAAGAGGATGGTTAGCATTCCTGAGGCAAACTCCCAGAGGGATCAGGGTCCAGGCACAGCAACCATCAAAGCATGTCCTGTCCTTGGTCTGCGCTCAAAATGTATTTCCTTTTCTGAGTAATGGACTCATCTGGGCTCTGAGGCATCTTATCTTTTTACAGCCCTATATTTCTTCTTGCAGCACATCCTCCAGTTTCCCAGGGTCTGGAAGAAAACCTCTTATCTATAGTTAGTAAGGTGAATAACCATTAAACAACTGTGGTCCTATTCTTATTATGTGCCCTACCCCTATCATGGTGATAGGTAAATATTTGCTCATGCACTTGCGTGTGCATTTGTCCAGTAATTAGTGAGCACTTTCTACATGCAAAACACAGTTGGTGTCCAGGATAAAATCCAATAGTTTTCCTGAAGCAGCACACGATCTAGCCCAGTGAATCACAGCTCTGGAAGTTCACCCCCCAGTGATACTGGCAGTGTCTGGAGATATTTTGGATGTCACTCTGAGGAGGACTTGTATGTCTGTGCTTCCAGGACTTGTATGTCTGTTTCCTTCACCAAGTTAGGGAAGTTTTCTGTCATTATTGTTTCAAATAGGTTTTCAATGTCTTGTTCACCCTCTTTTCCTTCTGGCACCCCTATGATGCGAATGTTGGCATGCTTGAAGTTGTCCCAGAGGCTCCTTACACTATCCTCATTTTTTTGGATTCTTTTTCCTTTTTGCTGTTCTGATTGGGTGTTTTTTGCTTCCTTGTATTCCAAATCGATGGATTGCTTCTTGGCTTTACCTACTCTACTCTTGATTCCCTGTAAATTATTCTTTATTTCACTTAGTGCATCCTTCATTTCTGACTGGTCCTTTTTTATGTTGTTGATTTTCTCACTAAGTTCCTTGGAGGTCTCCTTAAGTTCCTTGAAGGTCTCACCAAGTTCCTTGAGCAACCTTATAACCAGTGTTTTGAACTCTGCATCTGATTGATTCCTTATCTCCATTTTGTTTAGTTCTTTTCCTGGAATTTTGTTCTTTTCTTTCATTTGGGACATGTTTCTTTGTCTCCTCCTTTTGGCTGCTTCCCTGTGATTGTTTCTATGTATTAGGTAGAGTTGCTATGTCTCCTAGGCTTTGTAGGGTGGCCTAGTGTTGTAGGTGTCCTGTAGGATCCAGTGGCACAGCCTCCCTGATCACCCCAGGTGGGCCCTTGAAGTGCACTCCAAGTGTGGACTGTACACCCTTCTGTTGTAATTGAGTCTTGATTGCTGTTGACACATCAGTGGGAGGGATTTACTCAGGCTATTGACCAGCTGCAAGGACTGGCTGTACTCACTGACCACTGGCCTCTGACTCCCTTGGAGGATCAGTTGTGTAGGGGCCCACCACACAGAGCAAGACTTACTTCATCAGGGCTCTGGTATCCACTGAGTCTGCTCATTGAGTGTGTCACTTGTGGAGGTGGTTGGATGGTGGTGCTTTTTGTGGTCTGGAGCTGTCCACTGTGTGTGCTGGCTCTGGGGCAAGGTCAGCCACTGCCTGTGTTCTATCTGGGGCCACCCAGCATAAGCTATAAAGTGGTCTGCAGATGGCTGCTTGTTGTGCTGGGCTTGGAGGTGCCCAGGAAAAGCCAGGTTGTGAACCAAGGCTGGCTGCTTCTAGTGCCTGGCCTGGGGCCACTTAATGAGAGGTATGGGGCTTGCTGAGACCAGATGCTGCTTGTTTGAGAGATTTTAGGAAACTCTGAAGCAGGATCCAAGACAGGCCAATCAGATGGTAAAGTCTTTGGAAACAGCTTGGGTGAGCCAGAAAGTTGGGTGGGGCGGGGCCTCAGGGAATCACCAGGGCGGGGCAAACAGTGTGAGCCAGGTTGCTGGAGTCCCAGATATGGCGGCAGTCTGCTGGCCCAGGGAAGGGCTCACAAAGGAACAAAGGCCTCTGCAGCACGTCTGTCTGAGAGAAAGCTGGCCCTCCAGCCCTCGTCCTGAGGCCAAACAGCTCAGTTCTTCCCTGTATGTCTCTGGTGCCTTTCAAGCTGCCTCCCCTCTGAGTCCTCCTTCAGCTGCTCAGAGCAGAGCTGTCCTCATTCCTGGGCAAAGACCTACCAGGTGGGCTTTTAGCTGTGCTCATGGGCCCAGGAGAAGGTTGAGGCAGAGCATGAACTGCTCAGGTTAAAGCCCAGCCATGGCGCTCAGAGTCAGGAACTACATGCAGTTGCAGGAAATACAGTTGAAACTTCTATATTCAGGGGTCTGTCATGGACCCGTGAGATCATTTCAGCCCCTCATTCAACTTGTAGCTCTGATGCCCACTTCCTACTTATTTTGGCTATTGTTTGAAAATCTTCCTACAGTTTATTTCAGGGCCAGAAACAGCACTTACCCAGCCCAAGGGTGCAGGAGAAAGAGACATGGGCTCTGGGACCTCCACTGACCTCGCAGATCTATGGATGCCTACTAGGGGGTAGGCCCCTTGTCCAGCCCTGGGTGTCGCCTCGAGTCAGACACGGACTTGCCTCAGCAAATCTGTACTCCAGAGTACAAGGAATAAGTCATGTACTCAATAAAGCAATGCAGTTAGCAGCTCACATACGAAAAATATCTGGACAGCTTCTTTTTTTTTAAACCTATCTTTATTGTTGAATGGACTATAGATGTCCCTCTCTTTCCCCCCATTGACACCCTCCTCCAGACCCCACCCCCCTCCTGCTTTCCCCACACTATTGTCTGTGTCTATTGGTTATGTATATATACATATAAGTTCTTTGGTTTCTCTCTTCTCACCCTACCTCCCCCCTTCCCCTTGAGATTCATCAGTCTAACAACCAATTTGTACTTCTTAATCCATTCATTTTTTTCACCCAACTCCCCTCCCATCTGGCAACTAACAAAAAGTTCTCTGTATCTGTGAGTCTGTTTCTGTTCTGCTTGCTCATTTTGTTAGCAGATTCAAATGTTCATAGATATGTATTTATTGCCATTTCATTGTTCATATTTTTTATCTTCTTCAAGAAGATCTGTCAACATTTTATATAATACTGGTTTGGTGGTGATGAACTCCTTCAGCTTTTTCTTATCTGGGAAACTCTTTATATGGCCATCGATTCTAAATGATAGCTTTGCAGGATAGAGTAATCTTGGTTGTAGGTCCTTGCTTTTCATCACTTTAAATATTTCTTGCCACTCCCTCCTGGCCTGCAAAGTTTCTTTTGAGAAATCAGCTGACAGCCTTATGGGAGCTCCATTGTAGGTAACAGACTGCTTTTCTCTTGCTGCTTTTGATTCTCTCTTTGTCTTTAATCTTTGGCATTTTGATGATTGTGTGTCTTGGTGCCTGTGCCAACATTCACATCATGGGGGTGCCAAAAGGAGAAGAGAGAGGGCAAGAAATTGAAAACCTATTTGAAAAAATAATGGCAGAAAACTTCCCTAACTTGGTGAAGGAAACAGCCATACAAGTCCAGGAAGCACAGAGAGTTCCAAACCAGATGAACCCAAAGATCCACAGCAAGACACATCATCATCAAAATGCCAAAAGTTAAAGACAAAGAGAGAATCTGGACAGCTTCTTTGCCAACCTTGAATTATGTGTGTGTGTGTGTGTGTGTGTGTGTATAAGGAGGATCTACGAAGGAAGGGGCCGATCAACCTTACCTTTTGTTTCCTGTCTCTTCCTTCTATGTCATCTTGTCCATGGTAAGCTAATTTTCCTAATTTTGTGGTACATGATTTTGAGAAACGGCTTTTTTGTGTGAAAACTTCTCAAAGACACGTGTTTCTTCTTTGTGTATAAAATAGTGAGATTGGATTTGATGATGAATACAAACCTTAGTTTCTAAAATCTGCATCAATGAAAATCCCTAAGTAAAGAATTGATGCCTCACTCACATTCTTGTTTCCCCATCAAAGAAATGAGGTCGGTGAATCGGTCCCAATGGTCTGCCACCTCTGAGCCTCTGGCACACAATGACCTGTGTTACCAGTTGTTGATCTGGCACATACTACATTGTATTAATATTACTCGGTAGAGTGTTAGTTCCCGGTAGGCTCTGACTCCTTTTCATCCCTGTTGCCTGCCAGTCTGTGGTCTAGTCAATGGTTGTTCAAAGTGGCTGGTTTTTAGCATTCCCCGGTGAGCTTCAAAAACTAAGTAACAGCCTGGCTGGTGTGGCTCAGTGGTTGAACATCGACCCATGCACCAAGAGGTCACTGGTTCGATTCCCAGTCAGGGCACATGCCCAAGTTCTGGGCCAGATCCCCAGTGGGGGGCATGCAGGAGGTGGCCAGTCAATGTTCTCTCTCATCGATGTTTCTATCTCTCTCTCCCTCTCCCTTCCTCTGTCTGTCTAAACTCAATAAAATAAGAAAAAAATTTTTTTAATTAAAAAAAGAAAATGAAGTAACACACGAAAGGTAGGCTTCCACGCCTCGTGCCTCAGTTTGCAGATGCAGTAGGTCTGTGCTGGGGCCCAGGAATCTGATGTTGGAACATTTCCTGGATACTCTGGTGGTCAGCCACATTTGAGAACCAGAGGTCTAAACTGATTGGAAACACTGTGTGTGTGTGTGTGTGTGTGTGTGTGTGTGTGTGTGTGTGTGTGTGTTCCCCTAAGGAGATTGTAATGGGCCCTTCTCTCTGTTGAGTGCCACATTTGACCTCTGATCTCCGAGTTCTCATTGCAGTGAGGGCAAAATCAAAAGACGTGTAACTCCCTGTGTGTTCTGTGTCGATCCCCAGAGGCCAGCACTCAGGGCTGACTGGTAATTGCTTTGTCAGTGACGATGGGAAGCCTAGTAGTCAGTGTGCCTATCAGCTTGCAGGTGCAGAGGTGAGACTCGCTGGTTGGAGCTCCCTCGGAGTCCTTCTCATTGTGCATGAGTCTTGTTGACAATCCCACAGGCCTCCTGGCTTCACCCCTGGGTGATGTCAACATTTCTTGGATGACGGATTGCCTTTGAACAGTCCTTTTACAGATGGGGAAACTGAGACTTAGGAAGTAAACTTCTCAGGATCCCCAAGCTGGAATTTGGTGCAGTTGGGGTTTGAAGTCAAATCAACACAATGGATTTAACTCCATATTAGTGCCTGACTCATAAAACCAATATAATATAACACATAGAGTTAATAACAACTACTACATGAATCCGGGTCCTAGGCTGACTAGTTATCACCAATATCAACATTTGAAACATTGTTTTTTGTTTGATCAAGGGAGCCATTTGTAGAAAGGTGAGAAGGATGCCATTGTAATCACCCAGTTATGAATAACAGGAAAGCAGCAAAGGGAAGTGTCATTTAGTTGCATGACTAGTAAAGTTTGAGTGACATAGGGTGTGCGCCTGCCTGTCAGTCACACCGGGAACAGGTCATTTGGCCAGAATGGGCGTTGCGACTGCAAGCACAGGAAGATTTGATATTTAAACTCCTAAACAAAGGGGGTCTCTCTTGCTTGTCCGCACGCCTGGCTTTCTTGCTGTAGAGGGTGTGCTCCCCTGCATTCACCCACATGGCTCATGGCATACGGACCCCCCGACACACTGGACTGATGGACTGGAACCAGCCTGACGCTGTGCTGGAATGAACTCCACCACGGATGGACATTCTGAACACTGGCTCCGCTTCCAGCCCTGCAGAACCCAGCTGCACCTCTTGCAAGGCTGGTTTAAGGGACCTGAGACTTTGGAAACTGAGGGATATGACGCCACAAAAATAAAAATCACTCATTCTTCTCAAGATAGCATAAGAACCCACCCCCCAGCACCCAATGGGGAAAGGGATCCCACATTTCCACCAATAACAAAAAGGAGGTATGATTCATTCAATCTTTTGCCCCTCCTATCCCAAAACACATACCATCTCTATTATATTACCACTGAATTATGATTTTAATATGCTATACATAAGGAAACGCTTACTCAAAAGAGCGGTCACAATGAATTTGAACACGTTAGCCAAAGACATCAAATAAAAATGATTTATGACATATCAATCGTTCCTTTTTTCCCCATAAATCTTGACAACAAAAATTGGTCTTAGTTGCTCATTTTGAAGTGCTTTTCTCCTTTGAATTATGTTGAACTTCCAAAGACACAGACACCTGTATATGCTAAGAAGCAGCGTGGCAATACATGTGACATTGATTTTTCATTCTCAAAGAAAAATTGTGACAGATTAGCTATTTACCTGCTCTTCAATCTTAACAGGAAGCTAATGTGAAAGATTTATAAATCTGGCAGCAACCTGTTTCTTCCTGGAAAGTGACATAAAGCTCCAAGTTGAGCTAAGCTGATTGGAAAGGAGAAGGGATAACGGTGCCCTCCCTAAGCTTTGACAGATCGGAAGCAGATGGGCACTGACAACCCCATGGAGAGAAGATAAGTCTAATGTGTCTTCACACATGCCATCGAGTTAGAGAAGGTCATCACAGAGGTTCAAACTGGTCCATCTCCCTAGAAGGTAGAAAAAGTTAATTAAGTATGACATCATTTTGGGGGGTTTTTTTTGGCTTACTTCTCCCCTCCCCCCTCCCTTCCCTGTCACCTCTCTTCTCTGATTACTCCTGCCCCTTATTGGCTACTTATTGAATGTTTTCTATACTGTTCTGACTTTGTTTCAGAGCTTTAATCTCTTAACTGTGTTTATGTTATAGGAGTTGAAGCTTCATTTTATTTTGCATCATTTATTATTAAAACGTGTGTTAATCACCCATGTAGACACTCGGTCAGCAACCTCCGGACGCTGGTTTAACAGTCACGTTTGACAAAGGGACAGGCGAGGGCGACTGACTCGGTCAAGACCGCACATCTGGCATCACCCCAGGCCACAGCCTGAATTTTAAAGCACACTTTTATCTATTAGCTCATGCAAGGACTGTGCCGGGCTCGGGACCCTCTCCGAAATGGTTTCTGCCTAGATGAACGCATTTCGAGCTGCTCACTTTCCCTCAAGGCGTTGGGTAGCTGTGACTCTGAGAAGTTAGGCAGCTCCCGCGGGAACTCGGCTGTGGAATAACTGCCGGGAGCCCCGACTTTCCACGCGTGCTACCGGGAGGGGTGCCGCCTGCCCTCTGAGAGGCAGGCCGGCAGAGGAAGGAGCCCTCGCCAGACCGAGCGGCTGCAGCAGTAGTGAGGTTGCATGGTGTCTGCAAATGGCTTTCTGATGGCTGAGAAGGAGAGCGTGAGCAAATACGAGCACCTTGTACAGCCAGGTGAAAACACACAGATGTATACTGATTGTATTGTTCTTTTAAATTTTATATAGCTTGAAGCTTTCCAAATAAAAGGTTGAAGAAGGAAGGAAGGAAAGGAGGGAGGGAGGGAATTCCAGCAGGGTTCATTCACCGTCTACTGTCTCTTGACTATCGAGTGGATTTATTCATTAAAACTGCAAGAATATGGTACCTGAATAGATGATACTGAAAGGAGTCAATGTTCTGACATTTATGGGTATGTTTTTACATTTATAGATAAACATCAGATTTAGTAAACTGCGATCTTCTAGCCAGAGAGCAGCTGTATTTCCAATAACTCTTGCACGAAAAACTTGCTGCCTAACCAGAAAGCGTCTTCTGTGAAAACAGGGAAAGGAATACTGTTGGTGTTTGAAATGAATTCGCTGATTCAGAAAGCAAGAATTCGTTTGGAGGAATCACAAGATTCAAATGCTCACTATTCCTACTGCTATAGTAAAAATAATTTTGATGATTAACTAACTGGTAGATGTCTTTTCTCTTCAGTTGCATTTATTGACCGAAAAAATTAAATACAACACAATAGAATAAAAAAATTATACAAAAAAAGCCAATAGCCAGTAAAATTTACTTGTAATACATGTATTTTATGGTATATTTTTGGAACTTTTTGTTTACTTTTTTATATTTTAAAATATATAATTGTTAAACCTCTATTGAATAATATAAAGTAGGAAGGAAGAAAAAATGAAAGTCTTCTTACCCACAAACAGCTATCATTTAACATTTTGGATGGATTTCCTTTAGGTCTTTTTTATTTATTTATAGCATTTGTTTTTTTCTCCTTCATATAATTTTATATCCTGTATACATTTATTTTGTATTTTGCTCTTTTTACATAATACTATCTCATAAATATTATTAATTAGTTTTAAAAAATCCTTTTAAGGTAATGGGGATAAAAACAATAAAAAGGAAAATCTGGGAGGACATATAAGATATTAGGTAACATTCCTTAGGTGGAGATTGGGGGATTGGGTAGACAGAATGCAAGGCAAGGTACAGCCTTTTCAACGGAATACCTCTCTATGTATCTGTATGTGTGTACACACACATGCACACACATACACATGTTTTGACTTTTAGACATATAATGTTTGCTAAATATTTAAAGAAAATTATTTAATTCATTTAAAATTAGGGAATACTATTATGTTAAGGAGATAGACCTCTATTTACATTTATTTATGTAATTTCCAATCAGAGACCTGAATAGTTTTTTTCCCCCCTTATACATCATTCTGTATATTTAATTAACTTTGTGTGTATGAATAATTGACTGATCTGGTTTGGTCATTAGTTGATTAAATACATTGTCTTGCTTCCCATAGTTCATTGTTATTTTTTATATTCCTGCTAATAATTTACAATGAATTTTGAGACCGAATCCTTTGTGATTTTATTTTCCCCACACTTTACGAACATTTCTTTTACACCAGATATGTCATCAAAATACAGGATTTTTATTCATTTATTTTTTGGTATGTTGTGTTCTTTTCAAGGGAAAAGGAAATATCTTGAAGTGTGTTCCGTATACCACTTGGCAACTGCAACCCACGGAGCAGCTCGGGTTAGGAAATGGTGAGAGCACTTGGGGCCAGACCACGATGCGTCACTGCTGACTACACGTGCACACGACAAATGCCCACTTCCTGGGGACTGTCACATACCATCATTGTAAATTTCTATGTGTATACACAGTCCTCTGCCTCCAGGACTGTGGCCAACGGGGCGTGAGACTAAAATCCCTCGGCTGCAGCCTGGGTATGTTAACATGCACGGAGAGCTGAACTTCTGCTTCCGGCCACACAGCGGCGCTGTTCCCTGGGCTGACGGGGCCCTGCCTGGCATGTCCAGCCGGCTCTGGTTTTCTGTAGCTGCCACCGTGTCCTTCCACTAGCAGGGGCGGCCAGCCTTGGCTTCCCATCCTGAGGAGGCAGGTCGGAGACCTCCACTTACCCCGCAGCAGCCTCCGCACAGGGTCCCCAGGAGGCCGTTGACCACCTGGACGGCGCAGAGAATCATCTGGACCCCTCCTATGACGAGCAGGATGGAGAAGAGGGTCAGGTTCCAGGTCACCACGTTCTCTGGAAACTCGCACTCGGTCCACAGGCCTTTGTTGCTGAGATAATTCCTGTCGGGGGGAGGAGACAGCTATGAAAAGCAGCCATACCCGAGACTGGAAAGTCACCGTGAGACTTTCTTCTGCGATACTTTCCATCCAAACACTTACGCACTCAGAGAAAAATATTCCATAATACCAACACTTTTAACAACAATATCTAACGTTTTTATAGACTATATACTGTGTTAGACCCTGTTCCAAACATTTCCACATAGCAACTATTTTATGTCTCATAGAACAGGGATGGATCTTTTCTTCCTTTTCACAAATAAAGACATTGACGCACAGACAGGTTAAGTGACTTGCCCTAGGTCACACAGCCACTCAGTGACGGAGTGACATTTGTGAGCTGACTGAGAGGATGGGTAAATTCAGTATCTACCAGGGAGCCAGGGAAACGAGCACGTTCCAGGAGCAGAATCCCACACACGTCCCCGGGCTTTGTCCCACCTGCTGTCATTCGGGACCACGTGGGTGTTTGACACAATTCTGTCAGGTCTAGTGGCCACCTGAAGCCACCTGAAAGTACAATCGTGTCATGTAGTTAAAGGGAAGAGCTTGACTTTTTAAAAGGCCTAATTCTAGACAAACTGTGACTCTGACTCAACTATACAGGGATGGGCAAACGTAGGTTTACAGCTATGAGTATACAAGGCACAGAGTTTATTCTTGTATTATTGTTTATTAATTATTGTCTTATTTTCCGTATGAACACGTGTCAGCCTACTTCTGCCCACCCCTGTATATTTGTCAGCCTGCGGGAATTCCTCACGCAAAAGATTTACCTAACTAGAGGCACTGAGTCGTCTGCTGCCTTAATGCACGTTTTACAAAAACTCTGGAAGAGGCGAACTGCGGTACATTCACGAGTCTGTACATTGGGAGTCCCTGCCGCAGGGCTTCGTGCGCGGAGGAGAAGGTGAGGTGCGCTGTGTTCAGCATGAGGACAGTGGGTCAGTCCTCCAGGCTACTGTCATCCCTCCTCACAACTCAAGAGTCACAGATGGGCCCCCCCTCTTCCTTTATGCCTCCTCTGTCCTCTCAGGGCCTCGTGGGAAACTCTGTCCACATGTGGCCACTAAATCAACACCCACCTTACGGTTTTGAGATCTTTTTGACGACCTGTGTTTCTGATGAACTCTTTAGTAATCAGTGCACACTTATGCGAATATATTCTGTGTTCAAATGTGAACAATGTTTGCAGTGATGGAGATGCCTCGGCGTTTAGCAGTCAGAAGAACGAAGGGACGAGCGCTTGCTCTTGATTTAGAAATAAGACGTTGTTGCCCAGCCCGTGTGGCTCCGTGGCTGAGTGTCAACCCATGCACCAAGAAGTCTCAGGTTCGATTCCCGGTCGGGGCACATGCCCAGAGTGTGAGCCCGATCCCCAGTGGGGGGCATGCAGGAGGCGGCCAATCGATGTTCTCTCTCATCGATGTTTCTATCTCTCTATCCTGCTCCCTTCCTCTCTCTCTAAAAATCAATAAAGAAAAAAACAAACAAACATTGTTTAGAGCATGGATTCAGCTTCCATAAGAGAGCAGGTTCCAGCCGCTCAAGCTGTGTGACTCATCTGTGAAGCAGTAATAACATTATCTGTGAAATACTGAAGTCCTTTAATCCTAGGATTAAATGAGTTAATACCAGTAAAGTGCTTAGGACAGTGGCTGGCATATAGTAAGTGCTCAATAAACACTAGTACTGTTATCATTTCGCTCAATCTGAGCTGTCTGATCTAAAGGAAAGAGCCTGGTATTTTGGATTCCGATGGACTTGGGTTTGGATGCAAGCTTTTCGGTAACTAGCTGTGTACTCCTCATAGTTACCCCCTCCCATCCCTTTCCCACCAGGCAGCATCAGTTTCTTCATCTATAAAATAGGCTGAAAACAACCTCTCAATTGTGAGAATTCACTGCGATAACACACCTTATGTAAGACCTCTTTTCAGTAGTTACTATTATTATTATTTTTAGAGAGAGAGGAAGGGAGAGAAAGATAGAACTATTAATGTGAGAAACGACGATTGGCCGCCTCCTGCACGCCCCCTCCCAGGGATCAAGCCCGCAACCCAGGCATGTGCCCTGACTGGGAATTGAACTAGAATCTCTCAGTCCATGGAACAATACTCAATCCACTGAGCCACAATGGCCTGGCAGTAGTTACTTTCTAAACACTGTTCTTTCTGTTCTGCAATTTTCCAGGTAGTCCTATCTGTCTTTACAGTTTTTAAAGTTGATGATAAGAAGTTGCAAAGAGGCAATATTTTCCAGGCACTTTGGTAAAGAGAAGACCCTGAGATGAAGTGATTGGCCGACCTGAGCTCCTTCCCTGTTCTGAAGCCTGTGAGCAGTGGTGGCCTGACAGCACCCCCTGGTGGGCAGAGTAGTAAAGTGCTCACGGGGGAACTTGGAAGCCAGGCCTGAGTTTGGTGCCTGGAGCAATCCCCAGTCCTGCTCACAAACCAGCAGGATGGCAGTTCCGGGCCCTTCTTCTCTCCCCCAAACTCTCAGGTTCAGAGACTCTCAGCGATCCGGCAATGCCTGCCCTCCATCCTGCAGGGAGCGGGGGTCTCGTTTTGTGGACCTGGGGGCTGATCATGTTTCCACACCCTGTGACCCAAGGGAGCGGAGGCAGTTCACACCCCGTTTCCTGAGCCGAGTTTCACAGCGACCTGTCCTTGGAAAGGGCACCCCCACTGGAGCGGCAGTGACCTCCAGGAGTCCTTGCACTCCCTTCGTGCAGCGGAAGGAAGGGCAGGGCAGCCCGCAGGCTTTGCTGGCCACTCGGCCTGGCTCCTGAGGGGCCACCTCCTCTCCTGGGACAGAGCCGGACGCTCCTCCTGCCCTCGGCCGGCTCCGGTCCCCTTCTGTGCTTCCCAGCACTCGCGGTCATCGTCTGGCCACTCGTCTGTCTTCTTTCCGGGGCTGTCCACTCACAAGGGCGGAGACCGTGGCCCTACTCTGCCCCCAGTTCACGTGCTGTGACCTGCCCGAGTTCAGGCCCTGGGCCAGCTGCTTCATGTCGCCTTTCCAGTCCTCCCGGAGGTCCGCTGTCCTTGCCCAATGCCTGCACAGAGTGGCCTTCAGGCATCAGTCACTGAATGAGTGACCCACACACAGATTAAGAAGTTGAGGCTAGAAATGGAAGGGCCTGGATTTGATCTGAGGTCTGTCTGACTCCAAAGCCAATGCCCTTAACCATTCCAGAAATCCCTCTATTTAAGTGATTATATGTCCTTAGTCTATTTGGAATATGACATTGGTAAAATACTTAAATGCATCTATAATAGTGTGCCAATCAAGGGTCACCTACACCACGACAAAGAGATTATTCTATTGAATCATTTTGACTGTTTGAAAAGATTCAAACGAAACCCCAAATTATGCAAGCATAAGGTTTTAGAGAGCTCTAATGCATAACGATACATTCCACTTATCGCAAGGAGTTGTGTCACAGAAACAGTGCTGAGGCTGGACGGGTAGCAGGCACTACGTGGCAGTAATTGTGCTTCATGGACATCTCGCTGTTTCATTCTCGCCTGAACCTGTAAGAAAGATCTTTCTGTTGCCTGCTTTCACAGATAAAGAGCTGAGACATGCAGTCACCGCCCCAGGTCACATCGTTGGTATGTGCTGAGGTGTGACCGGACCCGAAGTCTGGTCAGGCCAAGGGCTCAGCTGGTTCTTAACATCTGTGTGAGTTTCCCGCTTCCTGAGAGCTGGGAACGGGTGGTGCGGTCCCCTGTCTCCCTTCTGCTGTGGATGTGGCTTTCAGCTCTAGGGAATGTGTCCACAAGAGTTTGGGGGGTTCCTTGCTAATAAGTAATCTTTGAAGTGCAAATGCAGACAGTCTGAACTGAAAGTCCAGGCAGATCTCTGCGCTGAATTCAGTTCTGCGTCTTGGTGGGAGAATGTTGGCTCCCCACTTTCCCGGGAGCTACGAGGGCTGCAGTCAGGCGACGCGTGCTGTGCTTGGCTCTGTCCCTTGTCCTCCCCCCCTGCTGAATGTCCTTGGTCTTTCCTCTGGTTTCTCCTCCCACAGCTGTCCCCTTGCCTTGTGCAAGCTGCTTCCTTTTCAGCAGCTCAGGGTCAAAGGAGAGGGGCCAAATGTCTCAGAAAGGAAGACCTTGGATGGGAGGAGATCTTACTTCACAGGAAGCCGAGAGGGAGTATCTCCAAGCGTCTCAGTTTCCTTCCTGCTGTAGGATGCTTCCTGGGATGGTTCTCATACCAGAGAAAGTGAACTGTCTTCGCTCCTTTAACATGATTGCCAACAAATGTATCCGAGGACAACAGTGCAAAATCCGACTTAACTGAAGATTTTGTGCCCCGAGCTGGAACTCTGAGTCCAGCTTGATTCCTTTCCCCCTCACCCCTAGTCCTGATGAGTCCATCTCAGAGGATCTGAAGTCTGTCTCCTTCTATTGAGCCCCAGCCCCACTGTCTGACGGAGACTCATGATCTTATCTGGAGGGTCAACCCAACCTCCAGTTACTGAGCCCTTCTGCTCAGCCACCACAGGGCTGCCTTCACGATCGCCCCAAAGCCCCCAAGGGGTCATGTCCTGCCCGAGGTCCTCTGCTGTTCCTCGATGCCCTGAAGGTCCAGCCTGCTTCTCAGTCACCCCCTCAGGGGGTGCCCCTCCTCTTCCTCTCCCCCACATTCGCCCCGAGCTTCTGCCCTTTCTCTGAGCATGCCAGGCCTCTCCCAGTTGCCTTGGGGCTATTCTTCTCTCTTCCTGAACCGCTTCCCCTCCCTCCTGGAAGGCGCACTCCTCATCCTCGGGAAGCAGCCTTGTCACTGCCTTGAGGAATTCTCCTTGCAATGCTCCATCTCACGCTTTCTGCAGGGCAAAGATATGGCCTGAGTTGTCACCCCAGGCAACCAGGTGCTCACCAGGGCCGCGAGCCTGCCTGTCCTCCTCTTCTCCACGCTGGGACAAGCTTCAGCGCCGAGTAGGGCATTGCCGAGTGTTTTATTTTGTTTGTTTCTTTATTAATTTTCCTTCTGCTAATGACTAGCTGAGGAGCCCTTAGCAAATTTACCTTTTGGACTTCATTTTTCTACTTGAAAGAGAAGCATGCTTCTCAGGTTTATTGGGAAGATTAATTGAGATGATAGGTGTAAAATACTCAGACCTTAACCATGAACAGGAGGAAGAGGAAGAGGAAGAGGAGGGACGGGCAGCTGCCATTTGGTGATCAGGGAAGGGGGCAGCTGTCTGGGGGCTTTGTTTGGGCTCATACACTGATTACTCCTTCCTTCTCCCTAAGTGCACGTGTGTTAGGATCGCAGCCGTGGCGACACCCACTGCGATGCTTGCACACTGGACCCGACGGGTGAGAAGAGTCCTCGTCCTGTAGGAAAGACGGCAGACAGGAGGCCCCCGAGCTTTGCTGGGTAGAATCCATGCGCAAAGCAGACAGCGCCCGTCGGCATGAGCTGAGCTCCAGATAAAGCACCGTGACTCGCATTCAGAGAGCGTGGCTTCGACTTCAGTCACGCAGAAACAGATTCTTTGGGGCAAGTCACTTGTCAGCTCCCTGGGCCTCCGCCGTGTCCTCTGAGGGAGAGTTCATGCTCTCACAAGCTTTCTGGGAGGGTCGGATGAGCCCGGTGGGTGAACGCACCTTGGTGACTGAAAAGCACGCAGCGCCAGGAGGTTTACTTATTGCTGCAGGAAGTGGAAGTCAGGCCTTGCAGTCCCAGGAGGGTTTGGGCTGGGAGATACAGTCCTGTCTGAGCAGGGGGGCCACAGGGCGTAGAAGACAGGGGGCCGCCGAGGACAGGATGCAGGGGCAAGGGAGGCAGTGGGGTGCACTCCGCCTGGGTCCACCCCCGGAAAGCCCTTCCTGCCCCAGCTGGGCCCTGTCTCCCTCCTTGCACAGGGACTGGGCTTACATGTCATGTGGGATTAAATTCCTAAGCCAGGCACGAGGGAAAACCCCACACATAGTCACAACCACTGCTACCCCAGAAGTCCCCTGGCCAGCGCAGTGTGTGTGGTTCTGTCCCACAGCCCGGGGAGCACTGTGATCACTCGGTAGTTTGAAGAACAGTGCAGACAGGGGTGTGAACCTTCTCCCTGCAGCGCCCTGCAGTGAGCAGAGACGGTACAGATCCCAGAACGTCCCTCTGCCCGCAAAGTGGACTCCGTGAGCTTGGCACCATCAAACCGCTCTCACCCGAAACCCACTGACGGATGGGCTCGCTGTTGCGAGGAGTGGATAACATAGCGTATATGACAGTGTCTATCTCAGAACGACGGGCCACGCGTGGTTGTGATGTGAATGAAAAATGGCTTCTCCAGGACAAACACAGAGGACTTTGAAAACTGGTTTCCTGTCCTTCTCCCAGCTGGCCTTCCTGTGCTGGCCCACAGAGCAGCGGCCACGCTCCTGGCTGGGCCATCTGTCGCACTGCACCACAGCAGGTGGGCGTGTGCCAGGCGAGGGTGGCCTTTCATGTCACACAGGTGAGACCACTGTCCTGCCTGGGAGTGCGACTTGGAATCTGTCGTGTTTTTCCCCTCTCTCCTCTGTTTTGGACACAGATGTACTCTAACTGATTTTAAGTCCATCATTGACGTGACAGATAAATAGCAAACCATGTTGGGTGCTGCGCTGATGCCCACCACCTGTCCCCTCCTCCAGAGTTCAGTGAAAGTCTGAGGCCTCGCATGGCAGGGCCCAGCAGCCTCTGTGCGATGACAGGGCTTTTCACAGTGAACTTCGGCGTCCCTGCCTGTCACAGGAGCATGCTACAGGCCTTACATTCCTGTCTAACTGTAGAGAAGGGAGGGGCGACATTTCACACGAAACCTGTGAACACAGAGACCTCGGATCCCAGCAGAACCAGCCCCGCCACCCCCTGTCTGAAGCCTGCTCTGAGCCTCTTCAGCTTTGCACTGGGAATGAATAAAGGGGCTCGAGTTCAGAGCTCGGTGTTCTGCAGATGTTCCGGCAACGAGCCTTCCTCCAGTGCAGGGGCTCACAGCCACCACTCCTGACCTGCAGCTGTCCGTCATGGTGCTGGGCGGGGCTCCGTGTGAGCAGAGCAGCCGGTCCCAGCCCTGGGGGTTCGAGTCCACCCAGCACCGCGGGGCCGTGACTGGAACTGCCTGTGTCTGAGCTGTAGTCGTCACTACCAGCCAGGTGTGGCCACCGAGTACTTGTGATGGCCCGTGTGACTGAGGAATCCTTCACTTCATTTCATCGAAATGAGTTTAAATGTAAACACGAGGCTCCTGGCTGCTGTGCAGGGCGGGGCAGTGCAGAGGCAGAGAGTGTCAGAGCAGACTGAGCCTGGGGTCAGCAGGTGTGACCTCGAGCCCTGCCTCTGCCCCCAGCTGGCTGCTGACTCTGAGCAAGTCAGATGTACTGAGCCTGTCTGGGCAGGAAATAAATTACCTTTTGGGGTTGTTACGGATATTGAATTATAACCTTGTTTAAAAACAAAAAACAAAAAAGGAAAGTTTTAAAATAAGCTACAAAGCACCATGAAAATTATGCTGTCATCTTAATGAGTTCTATCAACATTAACATTTAATTAAGTTCTATTAACATTCTTCTCATGAAGAATGTACAAAGTTTCCAATGTCACTAGCTACCTTTGCACCTTGAAACATTGTTTCGTTACAGAGCGTTCGGGATATCGGTGGAAGCCTCCAGCCCTGTCGGTGAGTAATCATTCTCGTTTCCTACGGTAACATTCGCAATGGAAGCCAGCGCTCCGTTTATGAATACTGTTAGTCGTCTCGTGCGTCTGCCCATGACTCTGGGCGTCAGTGGAGACCCCACACATCTCCTTCCCCAGGCCAGCTGAGGTGCCACTTTTACTGTTTCTCCTGGTCTCTGTCAAAGCAGCTCCCGTGCCCCTTCGGTCCAGGGCACAGCCCAGCTCTGCCCCACAGAGCAGCCTGACACTCGTCCATCACGACGACGGGACACGTACGGTTTCTCCCCTTGGGCCATGTGTCTGCCCCTGCCCCTTGTGGTGATAACTGGGCATCGCGGGGTATACTTTACCCGTTGTGGAAGGGGTAGCCCCACGTGTTATTGGTCATGAGACATTTAGGACCCTTGTCGATGGAGATGGCTGACACGGTAAATGAGTATCCAGCGCCCACGAATCCAATCACAGCGAATATTGTGGACGTGAACATCTGAAAGGGAAGGAGAGAAACAGCCAGGTTCTTAAGGTGTCTGTAGGTTGGTCTCAACACACCTGGGCAGCCGGTGGGTGAGCATGGTGGCTACAGGGACCTACAGGTAGAACCAGTCTTAAAGGGAAGGGGGCCTCTGGGGTCTTCTGGAATGAAATTAGGTGTCTCATGTCCCGTTCTTTACCTCCTGCCTATATCTTTTTCACCTATTTATTGATGACTGAAGTGTTAATTATGATTTGATAGCCCTGAACCAAGGTGTTCAGTCTTGTTAAGTGTAGAGTCTCCTTTGCAGGGTTGATATGGAAGACCAGTCTACTTTAGAATCAAAGACTCTTACAACTGAAAGTGATCATGAATGTTTTCTGGTTTAATAATTTCACCTAGACTAAGTCACTCCGTGGTTTTATGTCGCACGCAGGTTCTGCTTATGAGAAAGTAAAAGTCTAGAAATTCTCCTCGCTGGCCATAGTTACATTCCCTGAGGTCAGAAAGATTAAGCCCACCTCTCTCATGTGTTAACAGCCTTTAAAATATCTGGACATTTTATATCTTAAATAAGTATATTTTATATTTTACTTCTCTTTATTCCTTCCACCCTCTGAAAGTTTTCTCTTCTTCGGGATAAACAAGCCAGGGAAGGAGAGAGAGAGAAACCTCCATGTGAAAGAGACACATTGATTGGTTGCCTCCCCCATGACCCTGACGGGGGCCAGGGATCAAACCTGCAACCCAGGTATGTGCCCCGGACTGGGAATCGAACCCGAGATCCTTTGGTCCGTGGCCGATGCTCTAACCACTGAGCCAAACTGGCTGGGGCAACAATTACAGTTCTTTTAAATGTTTTTATATGACGGAGATTACTTAGTAACAAAATTGATTGTATTAGCAACTTTCTTATTTTTAAATTATAAAGTCAAAAAAATCATACAATATGAAAGGCAGAAAAGAAATCCTGCAGTCCATTCAAGCAAACTGTCTCCTACAGATGAAAAATATTAGGCCCAGAGATGCAATGATTATTTTCAGCAGCAACAAGAGGGTAATGTGGAAAAATGAATAATTTTGGAAATAGAAGTGGAAAATTATCATCTCTATTACTTTGGTGACATGAAGGTATAGTGCAAAGCACAAGTTTTTTTTTCCTTAAAAATAATTTTTTATTTTTTAATTTACAGTTGATATACAATATTGTATTAGTTTCAGATATACAACATAGTGATTAGACATTTACGTGACTTACTGAGTGATCACCCCAATAAATCTTGTACCCATCTGACACTATATATAGTTATTACAATATTATTAACTATATTCTCTCTATGCTATGTTTTACATTCCTATGACTATTTTGTAACTACCAATTTCTACTTCTTAATTCCTTCTCCTTTCACCCAGCCTCCCTCCCACTGGGCAATTATCAAAATGTTCTCTGTATCTGTGAGTTTGTTTCTGTTTTGTTCATTTATTTGCTTTTTGGATTCCACAGTGAAATCATGTGGTATTTATCTTTCTCTGACTTATTTCACCTAGCATACTATCCTCTAGATCCATCCAGATGGCAAGATTTAATTCCTTTTTTATGGCCAAATAATATTCCATTGTATATATGTACCACTTCTTCTTTATTCATTTATCTATTGATGGACACTTAGGTTGTTTCCATATCTTTGCTATTGTAAATGATGCTGCAATGAACATATGGATGTATATGTCTTTTCAAATTATTAGTTTGGGGTTCTTTTGTTTTTTTTTTTTTTGTTTGTTTGTTTTTTTGGTATGTGCCCCTAGCGGGAACTGAACCTGGGACTCTCTGGTCCATGGACCAACGCTCTAACCACTGAGCCAAACCGGCCAGGGCTAGTTTGGGTTTCTTTAGGTAAATATTCAGACATGGATATTGCTGGATTCTTCTTTGTCTCTTGTTATAGCCTTTGTTTTAAAGTCTATTTTGTCTGGTATAGGTATTGCTAACCCAGCTTTTTTGTTTGTTTTTATTTTCATGAAATATCTTTTCCATCTCTTTACTTTCAGACTGTGTGTCTTTCAATCTGAAGTGAGTCTCTTGTAAACAGCATATGTAAGGATTTTGTTGTTGTTGTTACCCATTCAGCCTCTACAGGTCTTTTGATTGGAGCATTTAATCTATTTGCATTTAAAGTAATAGTTGACATATATTTATTGTTATTTTATGCACATTTTTATTCATTTATTTTTCTTCTTCTTCAAGAATTCTCTTTAACATTTCTTGTAATACTGGTTTGCTGGTGATGAACTCCTTTAGCTTTGTATTGGCTGGGAAGCTCTTTATCTGACCTTCAATTCTAAATGATAGCTTTGCTGGGTAGAGTATTCTTAGTTGTAGGTCCTTACTTTTCATCACTTTGAATATTTTCTGCCAATCCCTTCTGACCTGCAAAGTTTCTTTTGAGAAATCAACTGACAGTCTTATGGGAGCTCCCTTGTAGGTCACTAACTGCTCCCCTCCCCGCCCCTGCTTTTAAGATTATCTCTTTGACTTTACCCTTTGGTGTTTTAATTATGATGTGTCTTGGTGTGGGCTTCTTTGGGTTCATCTTCTTTTGGACTCTCTGTGCTTCCTAGGCTTGTATGTCTATTTCATCTCCAGGTTAAGGCAGCTTTTTATTATTATTTCTTCAAATAGGTTTTTAATTCCTTTTTTCCCCCCCTTCACCTACTGGTACCCCTATGATATAAATATTGGTATGACTGATGTTGTCCCAGAGGCACCTTAAACTATTTTCATATTTTTCATTCTTTTTTTTTTCCTTTTCACTGCTCTGATTGGGTGTTTTCTTCTTCCTTGTCTTCCAGTCGCTGATTTGATCTGTTTCATCAAATTTTGTTGTTGATTTTTTCTATTGTATTTTTCCTGACTGGTTCTTTTTTCTTATGTTTCCTATCTCCATTTTTAGATTTCCTATCTCTTTGTTGAAGTTCTTACTGAGATCATTGAGCATCCTTATAACCAGTGTTTTGAACTCTGCATCTGGTAGATTGCTTGTCTCCGTTTTGTTTAATTCTTTTTCTGGAGTTCTGTTCTGTTCTTTCATTTGGGACATGTTTCTTTTTCTCCTCATTTTGGCTGCTTCCTTGTGTTTGTTTCTATGTATTAGGTAGAGCTGCTACATCTCCCAACCTTGGTAGAGTGGCCTAATGTAGGTGTCCTATGAGGTCCAGTGACACAGTCTTCCTGGTCCCCTGAGCCAGGGGCTCCAGGTTTGTCCCTTATGTGGGTTGTGTGTGCCCTCCTGTTGTAGTTGAGTCTTGATTGCTGTTGGAAGGTCCGCATGGGAGGGATTGACCCTCAGGCTGAGAGGTTGTGAGGACTGGCTGTGATTCTGGTGAAGGAGCTATTGTGCAGGTGCTGACACTACAGAGCAAGTTTGCTTCAGCGGGATTCTGTTGCCTGCTGAGTTTGTCCTGTGGGTGTGTCATTCATGAAGGTGGTTGAGTGGTGCTCTGGTGTGGTCTTGAAGCTAGTGGCTGGGT
Organism: Tadarida brasiliensis; assembly: GCA_030848825.1. NCBI lineage: Eukaryota > Metazoa > Chordata > Mammalia > Chiroptera > Molossidae > Tadarida > Tadarida brasiliensis. The sequence goes on along the minus strand of CM061260.1, from coordinate 108,135,206 downwards.
GTATTGATGACTCTTAGGAGGGGCTCTTGTTCAGCCCGAGTTCAACTGTTGCTGGTGTCCTGCCTGAGGCCACTTGGTATGAGATACAAAATGATATATAGATGGTCGCCACTTGCAAAGCACAAAAGTTTAAAAGTCAGCAGACCTAGGCTCAGATCTTAGCATTGCCAATTTTCTCTGTGTGATGACTGCATAATGTATGCTTCCTCAGAGTCTTAGTTTTCCCATCTATACATTGGGCATGATAAAGCCCACCTAAAGGTATGTTGTGAAAATTAGATGTGATAACCTAGGTTAAATGTCAGATACTTCCCTGTTCCTTCTGTGTATTACTAGCAATCTGATCACAATGTATATTTGGGGGATGGAATTTGGGGGTCGAGAGGACCTGACTGTGCCCAGACAATTGAAATCTATGTAATAATGGAGTTCCACTTTAGCTGGTATTTGTTTTCATGTCGTATATAAATGTATTTTTGGTGCAAATATTCACACTGAGCTCTGGCCCCATGTGCCTTATGAAGCCTCGTCTGACTTCCCAAACAGCACCTGCCAATCCCTCCGCCATGCTCCTACCCCAGGTACCTGACTGTCTACCTTCTATCAGCACAGTGCCTGCAGCACTAAAATGTGTACCTTTTTCTGTCTGTCTTCCCCAACCAGAGCACACACTCCTTGAAGCCATGGACAGTGAGTTATTTGAAGCTAGTTAGGACATTGTTAGATTTTTCTTCTGTCTGGCTTATCAAAGACACTGGACAGATACCTGTTGGATGTTTCCAGTGACTAAAGTTTCATATTACTCATTACTTAGACCGTTTCCCCCCTTAATTTTTGTCTAGGGAATCCTAAATACACTCTCACCATCAAGAACATTTGTGAATATAATCTAGGTCATAAGTAAATGAAAATTCTGGTCAATTTATCATATTAGAACAGGCAGTCTCTTTTCCAAAGGATGTCTTTTTGAATAATTGTAGAAATTGCTGAATTAATAAAGTTAAATAGTCTTCATTCCTGTTCTATTTCTAAGGATCTTTGTGGTATGCTAATGTGTGTGAACTTTCAGGAAGGGAACATCGTATTTATGCAGGAATATAAGAAAACTATTAGCTCCCAAATTGTCCTTCAGAACTGAGGGGCCTGCCTTAGGTTTGAGTCTCTATTTCATCGATCAGGCAATAGGCACTTCCTCAATGTTGATTCGAACAACCAAGTCCTGTGTGGGGAAGACATTTGTCAGATAGACCCCAATATATGCTAGGTGACAGAATGGATGGACACATTCATTAATTAGGAAAGTCGACCTCACGCTTCCTAGTGCTGGCTACTGCAGCTAACACGCTTTCCAAGGGCGTCTAAGTGAGCACATGCAGGGTTACAGCTGCGGGGTCGTTAATGTGCACCTGCAAGGGGAACGCGTGGATGTGGTGCTGTCTCATGGGAGCTGATACTTGTGACAGAGTGAAACGTCCACTGACAGCGTGTGTCCAGACTGAAATGGAAGAGAAGACATGTGCTGGGGGAAGCTTTGATGGCTCAACAGGTGTCTTTAATAGAAGCAAAGACACTGATGTTAACGAAGCGTGAATATTTTAAAAATACATGGGTGGGGGAACATCATATTTCAAAGTCAATATATTACAAGTATTTTATATTTTATACAACATGTGATTTAAAATAAGCATACGCCCCTGGAAGTTTGTATAGTAATGTTTGTTAAGAGCTCATTTGGAAACTTCTTTATGGGACACTGAGAGTTGGTTTTATATTAATGATTACCTTATATTGGGATATATATGGTACTTTGCAGAGTTTTCCAATCTCATGGAGCCTGTAACTTTTTCTGTGAGTTCTCGCAAGAACATACTTCGGGAATGCTGCTCCTGTTCTGAGAGCTGACCTAGCTCGTTCTCCATCTCTGAGCGATCTTATGTTTTTGTTAAAAAGATCTCAGAAACCATCTCGTGCCATCACCCCCCTTTCTAATGAAAATAGCTTCATTCCATGAGCGCCTTGGAAGCATCATCTCATCGAGTGCTCTCAGCACACCTGTGAGGGTGTACAATGTACACTTTCCAGGCAGAAAACTGGACGGCTCGAAATGAGAGGAATCGCTCTCAGCCGAAGAGTCAGGTGGTAGGGCGGGGATGACGCCACGGCCACTGCTTCCAAAGCCCACGCTCTTGGCTTGGGACTTCCTCAGTCACTTGTCTAGAAGGGGCTGAGCTCGATTATGAGTTGGGGTCTCCTCCTCCCAACCGGTGTCCCGCACCCGGACACCCTGCCAGCACCGGGTCTCTGCTGTGCAAGTTGTCCTGGGGATGGCATTGGTTCGCTCACAGAAATAAAGCGGCATGTAAGGAAAAAATAGTTTTCTGGTTACTTGACCTCTGCACTTAAGTTCTATTGAATAGTCAGGAACCATGAAACCATTGGTTGTTGAGACTATAAGAGTATCTAAAATTGCTGTAGTGAAAAGGAAAGGCGTTCATAGGAAAGCAATTTGGAGACCTGGCCTCCAGCCCTCTAGGCGTCACCCAGCTCTCTGGCCTCGGCTTCCTGTGGGAAGCAGGAGAACGTGGTGGAAGGTTCTAGAAGGTCCCTTCAGCTAAAGCAACCCAGGATTTCAACATCTGCTGGCGAGTATGAGAGGAGACACTGGCCGTGCTACTCCTGCTGGGTGAGCGGAGGAAGGCTGTGATGTGGACCCTGGGACATGGGAGCAGACATGTTCACACAGTGAGTGCAAGGCAAACATTCGTGTTTTATGCAAGTCTAAGTGATGAAGAACCAGGTTCACACAAAGCATCAATGAGACAGTTTTCCCTTTTCCAAAGAGTTTCTTTCCACTCTAAACATGTCCAATGAAACTATGTTAGTCATACATACAGTGTGGAGCAAACGTAGGTTTACAGTTCACATGGAAAATCGTACAGTGATGAATAAATAAGAATACAAGAACAAACTCTGTGTTTTGCATACTCACAACTGTAAACCTACTTTTGCCTCACCCTGTATGTACGTATATAATTTAATGTTACCTAGTAGCCACCATTAAAAAAGTAAAAAAAAATTTTCTATTTTCTTTTAACTCGACATGTCTAAACTATTATCATTTCAACATATAACCAATATAAAAATTACCAATGAGATATTTTACATTCTTCTCTTTGTACTAATTCCCTGAAATCTGGTGTGTATTTAATATTCGTGGTGCGTCTCCACTTAGACTGGCCACATCCCAAGTGCTCAATAGCCACGCGATGGGGGTGGCTGCTGTCTAGGACAGCATAGCTTAAAACATTTGAAAATTGATTTCTTTGTAGTAAAAGTTAAAAAAAAAAGGTTGGATATGATGTGCACTGAATTTATGATGTGGATGAAAAGGGGGCTCTGTATCAAAGCTAACTGAAAGGAACCTCACAGGGTGATCTGATCATAAATTGCTAATTGGGCAGGTCATGATGGGCCGTCATGCACCTGGCACTAACTAGGTTTATCGTCCCCTTAACCAAGCCGTCTTCTTGTGCATCTAGGTTAACACACCTTGGAAACGCCTCCTTCTCAGGCCCTCAAAGGTGGAACCACCCTCAGGGGAGCACCTCATCTTGTTAACTAGCCTGTAATCTAATCACGGGGATTTCTAGCCTTGCTTCCTCCCACGTGATCTTACTTACGTTCCCGCCTTAATTCAAAATGCATGACAGAACCAGCAAGACTGTCATTCTCTGGAGCATTTGAGGTCTTGCTTCCTGGCAAGTCTTCACTGTGGCCTCAATAACGCGTATGAAACTTCTGTACAGGTCTGAGTGTTCTCACACTGGCAGCGATTACGGTTACTCTCAGGAGGGAGGGCAATGTAACAGAGGACAGGGACACGGTGACTCTCAATGGAGCCAATTATGTTTTAGTTCTTTATAAAATTACCCAAAGAAAATATGGCGTTGAGTTAGAACTTCATAAAACTACAGGGGGTATGTTCTATTTTTATATTCCAAGTTGAAACATCTCTCCTTAAAATGAATAAAACAAACACCCCAAACTGATTTTTCATAATGTTTCCAGATGAAACAAGGTACACACTAACTAGGTCACTTTGCTGTAAGTAATTTTAAGTTTAGAAGTCTTTAAAAATTGCCAAATTCATTTTTCAGAGATAGAGCCAGTCTTAAAACTAGTATGGAATAACTTCAACATGTCATGGGTTTCAAGATACAAAATTTTTTTGGTAAAAGAAAAATTATTAAGATCAAGTTGAGTATGTTGGAAACAAATACTCTAAATTGGTGTTTTTTTAACTAGGCAACAGGCTTGGAACATCTCTGGAAAAGATACAATTGGGAACAGTGGTAACCTATGGGGGGGGCGGAGCCAGAGTTAGGAGCCAGGAATGGGAGGCTTCCTTTGTGGTCTTTGTCTTATGGAAATGTCTTTCCTCATCTCAATGAATAAATGGTAAAGAGGGACGCTACAGTGTAGCGGTCATGGGCGTGGATGACCTTGGCAAGCTCATCTTTCTGAGGCTTCCACTTCCATTCTGCAAATAAGGCTCAGTAATGAGTACCTGCCTGAGGGAGACCATAACACGTGAGATCGTCAGAGGTACCTACTCTAGAACATCAGGTAAGCCCAGGTTTATCTAACAGCCCACCCAGTACTTCACTGTAGGATACCCAGAAATCTCTGCCTAGTTCCAAGTTCCAGATAACTTCCCATGTCATTAGCAAGCACTTGATACATGTTACTGTTACATTGTAGTATTTTATTATCATATCCTCACACACTCTTGTTTTCCACAAATACAGTTATGCCCAGAGAGCACAGTCTGTGCAGGAAAAGAGAAGTAGACAGGCTAACTCTCTTGCGGCTGTTCAACACACCTGTCCTGTCCACACTGATAAAGACACGTGTTTGCGTATCTGCTCTAAACGCTTCCCTTGGGATGGAAAATTAAATGCCCTCTCTCTCTGTCGGCCCTGGAGGCTGACCCCTCGGGATCGGATCCCAGCTCTGCCCCCGTCCGAGGTGGGTCCTGGGTCAGGTGTGGACTGATGTCTGCTGAGCCAGAGGGAGGAGGCACTGGCGGCTGGGGAGGGAGGAAAGGGGGTGGTCTGGGACATGGCGTTTAGAGACTTGGGTGGTGACAACATGTTGGACAAACACGTCTGGTGGGCATGGAGCTTCCTCCTTAGCAATTATTCTGAGAGATGTAAAGAGATTACCTGAAGGGTTTTCCCCTTACAACGTTAACGTCCTGTAGTTTCTGCCTCGGCCACGCTGGGGGAGGAGGGAGAATGGCGGGGCGGGGTGTGCACTAGGAAGTTAACGCCGTGTGCCTCAGATTCCTAGTTATAAAGTGGGGTGTTCAATGCCTCCCCGAGAAGAATTTGTGAGACTTGAGCCTAAAAGTTCGGAAATCACCTGACATCCCCCCTGAGTGCTCACTTACTTCATTTATCCAGCAAGCATTTATCGAGGACATTGGTGTGCTCAACAGCCCAGCACTGGGTGCAGCCCTTCCCTGCACACTGGTGCGTGCACCGTCCCCAAACCTGCAGGGTCCCTGTGAGAGGCAGCCAGTGCCCTGATCCGTTTTACAGCGTGGAAAACACTTGGTGAAGAAAGAGGGCTCCACACGGTATTTCTTCTTTCAAGATTATGAAGATTATTACTTCAAAAGAACTTTCTTCTTCCTTTTCTTTGATATTTTTCCATTGATTTTTAAAGATAGAATGGAAAGGAAGGAGAGAGAGGGCCAAGGAAAGAACTGCCTTCCTAAAGATCCCTCAAACTAGATGAAATACTCTAGAAATGCTCACTCAGGAGGCGCCCCTAGGGGGCACTGGTGAGCCAGGTATGGGGAGAAGCGCTGACTCCAAGTGAATCCGTCCTTTATGACCTGACCAAAACCTTCCTTGCCAGCAGACCTATCAGCCATGGAGCCCCGCCCTCGGCTGGGGAGGGCCTTTAGCTACCTAAAAACGATGATGAAATGTGTACCTGCCCCCAATGTCTCTGTTATCGATCCACCTTCAGTCCCGTTATTAAAAATGCTCTTTGAGTCAATGTCTTCAAAGGGCTCTTATCAAAGAACACGAATGAGTTGATTAAATTAATTAGCTGTGTCATTTGGTCCCGAGAGATCAATTTTTAAAAGGATTAGACTGCAAGAGAACCTCCAGTATGGCGGAACGAGGTTGAGACCTGAAAACAAACCCAGGTCAGGGTTTTTAAAGCTCAGCTTGGAGTCACCCTCCTCTCTCCCCCCAGCTCTCATTTAGTGGGGTTCATTTAAGAGGGTGGGCCTGGGCTGGGCTTCCCTGTGCTCTGCCTCAGAGAAGAGCTCACCTGCATTTTCTAGTTTCTCTGGGAAACCATCAGCCAGGTGGCTCTGCAGGGGCCACACCCTGCTCTACTTCCGACCCTGAGTCCTGGTTTTACTACCCGAGAAAGGAAAAGAATGATGCAGCTGACTTCTGGGGAATACTCCAGAAAGACATAGCAAAGGGGAGGAGAGAGCGAGGCCAGGAAAGCACAGAGTGCAGAGGGGGGCAGCGGCAGGGCCAGCCCTCAGCCCTCAGTCCTCAGCCGGTCTGTTTGTGCCCCAGGGCCTCTCTGCCCGGCAGGATGAATGAAACAATGTTGCACAGAAACCCAGGGCTCTTGAAACACCTGGAGGGCAATGCTGTGAGCCTTGGGAAAACAATTCGAATCTTTCAGCATGAGAGCACCGATCAGATGATGCTACAGCTTTCTTCATCTGACACATGTCTGCACATACTGTCTTCATGGAATGGCACTGCTGGGTCCAGATTCTCAGACAGCAAGGGCACAGGGCTTCAGAGCAGGGCGGGGGGCAGTGGCTGGGGGTGGGGGCGGGTGGCCCTGCGAAACGAGGGCTCAGCCTTGCCCGGTGCAGGCCGTTGTGCCAACATGCAGCCCCAGCAGTGCCATGGGACTTTTTTAATTTTTGAAAAAGAAACAAGGTATTTCCATACTGTAGTGAACTCTATTTGGAAAAGTTGGCAGCTGATTACAAAGAAACAAACCACAAGAGGAGACGCTTCTGCAGGCATCCCAGAGTGTGTGGTCCCTGGTCCAGGGCCGCGGGGGCGGGTGCCTCAGTTTACACAGCGGCTTGCCTGGTCCTCTGATGGGCCCTGGCCTTGTGGACTGTCACTTGGAGGTGTCCTCCTCAACTCACACCAAGGGCAGATCCCACCGGGTGTGGGGCTGAGGGGCTTCAGGGAGCTCAGACCGACACCTTGGACTGGGCAGAACAAATGTTTCAGATCGTATGGGCTCAACTGCATGTGTATAAGCATGACGTTTCAGCCTTTGTCTCGGGCCTCACTGAAATCTAATTAAAAAGCAAATTTTGCATAATACTTGGAATGTTATTTCACTTTTCATTGTGGTTGTATATAAACCAAAAAATAAAAACAAAAGCCCTTGCTTTAACGGGCTAATCTTCCCCTCTATTCAACACCAAGGAATGAGCTGGTAGATTCTATAGCGAGTCTTTTTTCTTTTCACTGAATTTCCTTAATTACTTTTTTTTTTTTTTCAAATTCTCATCTTCAACTTATTCCCTCAAAGTCTTTCAAGTAGAACAGGATTATATTTCAAGCAGCAAATGAGTTATATATTTCTTCCTATCTTAATTAAAAATATCATATTATATATAACACATAAGATAATAATATAAAATAATTTGTAGTTAAATTATACATTTCTTTGTAAATGAATGTTTTATTATTTTTTCTTATTATTGAATTTTTGGGTTGATATTGGTTAATAAAATTATGTAGGTTTTAGGTGTACAATTCTATAACACATCGTCTGGATAATGTATTGTCTGTTCACCACCCAAGCCAAGTCTCCTGTAATTGACTATAAAGGTAATTCAATCATTGATGCTCATCTGGGACTCGGGATGGTGTTAAGAAGGTGAGAACATTCCGTTTGCGTGATCTTTGATCTCACGTGGAAATCCATGTGGTGTGAGCCGGGCACCAGCCTCAGCCCTTCATATGTGCTCATAAAATATATATATTTTAAACCCTCAACCGAGGGTATTTTTTTCCCATTTATCTTCAGATAGAGTGGGACGGAGAGAGAGAGAGACAGAGAGAGAGAGGGAGAGAAATGAGAGAGACAAACCACCTGGCTGCCTCCCACACAACCCCGACCAGAGCAGGGGACGGAACCGCAACCGAGGCACATGCCCTTGACCTGCTCTTTGGTCCCCGGGCCGATGCTCCAACCTCTGAGCCAAAGGGGCCAGGGCGATACTTTTGATTGAATAAATGAGCAAGTGTGGTGAGAAAGAATGATGACTAGCTCTGTCTCAGAACAGACAGCTGATCTTGGAGACGTTAAGGTAAGTGTGTCCAGTTCATCACTGGGTTCAGGGTGGAGCAGGAGCTGACCTTGCTCATCACCCCACTGTCACCCCACTTCTACCTCCGTCTTTGCCACGTCAACGCACTCACACTCTTAGTCCTTTTCTTTAAGTCAGCCCTGTCTTTCACTCATTTATATCGTCATCTGAATGGAAAACTAGAATCTTCAGCAAGCATAACCCAATAGCACTGAATCCTTTGTTCATGTTGCTGCAATCCTGGAGCTGGGGGCTGGTTCCCCTTTGGTCAGAAGGGAGATTATGATGGGTTAGGAATAGTAAAGACTTCTTTCTATAAAAATAAGATTTTTTTTCATGATATACTTGAAAGGGAGGAGAATTGAAAAGCAAACAGTCTTCCCTGTTACTGAAAAATATAGCACACCTGAAGACCAGCAGAGCGGGTCCCAGACTTGGGGGATTCGGATCTAGTCCAACTTCCTCATATGCAGGTGGGCAAAGGGAGGCAGAGAGCGGGACAGTGACTGGGCCAGTAGAAATGGGACCCCACCCCACGTCCCAGAATTCTTCCCACTCGTGAGGAATGGTGACGCCTAATCTCTCTCCCCATCTGGGAGAAATGAATGGTGTGTGAAGGAAGAGGTCCAGGGAAAATCTGGGAGAGGTCCAGTCCCCATCTCTGCCTTCCCAGCCTGCATTCTTTATGTCCCTCCACGGCAGTGCTCCAGTCCTGACATCCCTGCTTCTTTGTAAAATCAAGGTGCTATGTAAATGTATTGTTGTTTCTTTGCACACAGGAAGAATTCTCTTTATCCCTGCACCAGCTGTCCCCAGAGTCCTGCTTGGGGCTGGTTACTTGTCTCCATCCTCGAGATGCCCAGCACAAGGAGACTGTGTACCCAGGACTAATTTCGGGGTCTGCCCCCCGGGGACTCACCGCAAATCTCTTTCCACAGCTCTCGTTGCCGCAGCACCCACAGCAGTCGTTGTTCTTCAGTCCCAAGAACACCAGCGCAGGAAAGATCATCTGTGGGCAAGAGAGGCACCTCAGAGCGGGTCCGCGATGTGACCGGGGCCCCTGCCTGCCTGGCTGGTGAGGAGCCACAGCTGTGATGGGGGACTCGGTGGCCAAGGGGTGTGGCAGGAACTGGCAGAGCAGGGCGGGGCGGGGGGACCAGCGGTATGGAGCATTTAGATGCCATTTGGCCTGACTGCAGTTTCAATGGAGCAAGATTTCAAGACCTCACAACCCGAGTTTCCATTTAGATTGTGGGTTAGGAAAAGAAAAAAACAATGTGTCCTCGATTGTCATAAAAGTGTCTGTGTCTACATCAGAAGTTCCCAGTGTCTATTGGAAACGAGGAATAAGAAAGCCTTGGTGCGTGAGTGGATGGAGAATCCACGGACACCGGCTTCTCTTGGTGGTTCCAGTCCATCAGTTTACTGGAGGCTGTGTTCACCCCCACCCCTCACCCCAGCCCCTCCCTTGTTAGAATGAAGAAATTCTGTGACCTTCCGTGTGGCTCCTGGAACTTCCCTGGCCCCTGAGAACCGCCAGCCCCAGTCTAGTTCGCTAGTGAATACAGCGACAGGTCCCTGCCAGGTCCTGATGGAGAGGGACGGTCACGGCACTGACTTTCCACCAAGCCACCCGCCGGCTCTCGCCCGCAGCGAGTGTCCTCCTGGTCAGTAAGCGCCCGGTTTCAGAAGAAGGGGGTGAAAATCTCCTTCGGGGGATTTCAAGGCTTTTCTACTCACCATGAGCCCGCTTCCCAATATTCCTCCGAAAAACCAGACCTCTTCGGAAAGGTGGCTGGTACTGTCTATCACTTTTCCTCCAGGGAAGAATAGCAGGATGTTCGCCAAGATGCCAAACATAGTGAGCGGAATGAGGGTGCCCCCCAGGCACTTGGCACAACCCCCGACACACATGCTGGGGAAGGACGGTGCAGGGCTGGGAAAACTGTCCCTCACTGCCTCCTGCCTGGGGTCTCTTCAAAGGTATCGGCCACAGGGTCCTGGCAAATGTCCCCAGTTCAGTCGTGTTTGGGAGCCGAGAAGCAGAGCCGCCTGTGAGCTGCGTCCGCGGAGGTGGTTCAGCTCGTCAATGGAGCAGAGCCCTGCCGGTGATGGCTATTTGTACACGCTCCCTGACCTGGAGTCGTCCTTTATTTATTTATTTTTTTGCAGTCCCATAAATGAGATCGTGTTCAGAGCAATCATTTGGCCGCAGAGACCAATAACTTCTGTTAATAATCCACCAGCGCAGACCAGACACATTGTTGCAATCGAACTTGGGGCTGAGACCAACAGCCTTGGAACTGCTGCACCCTTAATCCCGGTGCTCCCGCCCAAACCCAGGACAGTCTTCCCAGCTCTTCGTAAAGTCCCGTCCTAGCTAACCTCCTGTCCTCGAAGTATTCGTGTGGACAGTGTGTGTCCATCTTTCTCACTGAAAGCCAGGCATGGCAGGGTAACCCAGAGGCGCTTGTTTTCTTCAATATAAAATTAAGAATTTGACGGTCTAGTCGGGTATCACTGAGCTCAGGCTCATAGGAATTCTTTAAACAATAAAATCCGTATCGGGTATTCATTGTGTGGTCTGACTGCTGTATTTCCATACTAGCTGTGTGTTAAGGTCTCTCTCCTTCCCTACCTGAGGTGGTGGAATTAGAAAACAGTGTTTGCCCTGGCAGTGTGGCTCAGCGGTTAGAGTGTCAGCCCTCGGACCGAAGGGTCACAGGTTCAATTCCTGGCCAAGGGCACGTACCGGGGTTGTAGGTTCAATCCCCGGTCCCGGTCTGGGCATGTGCTGGAGGCAACCAGTCGACGTGTCTCTCTCCTCTCCTCCCTCTCTCTCCTTTCTCTCTTTCTCTCCTTTTTCTCTCTCTCTCTCCTCTACACCCCTCCCTTCCACTCTCTCTAAAAATCAATTAAAAAAAATATCCTCAGGTGGGGATTAACAACCAAAACCATAAAACAGTTTTCCCAGTCACCTTGTTTGGCTACCTCTGCCGTGCAGGAAGAAAAACCTCCCCCTTCTGGGGGAAGGCAGGTTGGCAGGGGAAGCGTTGGAAAGACACTGGTGGGCAGACTGGAGGCGGCGTGGGCAAAGCTGGAAGAGCAGCTAGGGCGTGAAGGAAGGAGGCAGTACGATGGGGCTTTCCTGGAAACGTTGCCAGTGCCCAGGGGCCAGATTCAGTTACTTATTTGTGACACCATGTGTCACCGAAGAAGGTCTCTGTTATGCCTACACCAAACCCTACGTGACGCAATGATCTGCTTGGTCCTGGTGTTACGAAGGACAGTGGGGTCAAACAGGGAGCCTGCGAGCTCTCCGTTGAGAGTCTAGAGGTTAGAATGAAAAAGCAATAGGTAGAATTTTACAGGGAGTTACGATTTAGCTCAATAAAAAGCATCGTTATCACGATCCTGATGTGTCCTACAGTGGAGGTGGCTACCCTCCCGGGGAAGTGGTGAGCTGCTTTCATCCAAGGCTCAGGGACCCTTGGCCAGGGACGCTGAGGACCAGATCCTAGAGAAGTCAGTTCTGTGGATGCTGAGGTTCCTTCTAAAGAGCCTATGAAATGTGTCCTGGTGGCTCTATACAGATACTTTTGGAGATCTCAGGTTTGGGCTGAGAAGAAAAACAGCAAATGTTTATTGAGCATGCATAATATACGGAGCACATAATAACTGCCCCTCACCCTTCTGTGAGGAAGATATCATTTCTCCTCTGCAGGTGAACACACTCCAGCTCAGAGAGTCTAAGTATGCTACGCAAGGTCGTTCCAGCATAATAAGGGGGAGATACAATTTTAAATCAAGACTGTGTCACCAAAACCCAGGGTATGGTCTTCCTAATAGGTTTTCCTTTTCAGAAATTAAAAAAATCATCTTTTTAATGGAATGACACTATGTGTACAGTATCTGGAACCAGTGCGACATACTTCTTTTTGAACAACAAACAACTGTGATTTTTTTTCTTCTTACGAGATAATACAGGATTTTGTTTTTAAAGAGTCAGCGCTACAGAAAAGCAGATGAAGGACAGAAACCCAGCTGTGCCCCCACCACTGGCAGGTAGGACTGTCATTAATTTGCAATTGTTTCCAGCTCCAAGCAGGTGCTAATGAGCTCCATGTACAACCACCCGCTTTGCCGGGGAGCCTGGGGCATCCCTTGGAGGAAGACAAAGGTTCTAGGGATGTCAGGGCAGAGTTGCCATGGGAGATGCCACCCTGGGACAAGGCAGCCCCCCTTCTTTCTGTGTCCAGAAGTTACCACCAAGCATTTGAATAACACTGGTCAATACACAGCCTTGGCGTCCTAGACTCGTTAGCCGAGCATCTGGAAGTGCCCATCTGTACGCTCCAGGGAACAGATAAAGGTACAGTGGACCCCAGGTAGTGTTCTCCTAGGGCTCTGCAGATGTGGGATGTGAATAACTGTGAGGTCACTCGGTGCTGTGTGGAGAAGCAGAAGCATTGAAAGACAGTCAGCCTTCTGAGACTTCACACATGTGGAGGGTGACTGACTCATTTATTGTTCTACTATTCATTGTGTGTTTAGACCTTCAAGCAGGAAGTGGAACACCCAATCTGGAGAGAGGGCATGGTGGTGGAAGGGGGCGTGGTGACATCCCCCCTCCGGAGGCAGTGGGGACACTGCAGGAACTGGAGGACATGTGAGATTCTGGCCTCTTCTCGCGATGCCCACACTTGGTGGTGTGTTGCTTGCTCTCTGTTTAGCGGTGAAGCCCTTCAACCCCAAAGGTGAGAACCCTTGTTTTTGGTGACAGCAAGGACGAGGTGGTGAGACCGAGCCCCATTCTGGGTCCAGTCCTGCAGGAAGAAGATCTCAGAAGTGAGAGCAGACGGCAGCTCGGAAAGGGACAGAAAGACAGTAGGGGACCTTGCAGGAAGGAAGGGAGACGAACGCACACACGGGGGCTGTTTTCCTGGACCTCACACTGTGGGAGGTTCGACTGCAGGGGAGTAAGCAGCAGGAAGTCCAGGGGTACCTCCCTGTGATGTAGGCACTTCCTTCCGGAGCCAACAGAGCTCGGGAGTAGATGTTTTCCAGGTGATGGTCACCAGCGGAAGCACGCTCAGTACTTAGGGGAAGCTTACCACTGTTTCTCAGCCTCCTCAACTCCTTTGCCCTGCAATGGATACGAAACCGTCAGTTCAGTGCAATGCAATGCGATCCGTGAGTGTGTTCCAAGCTCCCACAATGTATCAACCAATGTGTGACTTACTTTGCCCTCAATAGTACTATAGCCTCTTACTTGTGACAAGACACAAGGGAGCCCAGCTGGTGAGCATCGACCCATGCACCAAGAGGTCGCTGGTGCGATTCCCAGTCAGGGCACATGCCCAGGTTGTGGGCCCGATCCCCAGTGAGGGGCATGCAGGAGGCGGCCAATCGATGTTCTCTCTCATCGATGTTTCTATCTCTCTCTCCCTCTCCCTTCATCTCTCTCTCTAATATCAACAAAAAAAAAAGATTTTGAAAAAGAAGAGACAGGGGAAATCATGACAGAACTTAAATGTGTTAAATGCTTCTTAGCAGAAGAACTAGGAATGGGTCCTTCTACTTGTCTTGGAGTAAATCACTTATTTATTCAATCATCACATCAGGGAGAAATCGAGGGGCCTCAACACATTCCTATTCAGGTGTCACAAAGTTCAGGTCCCCATGTCTGCTTGCCCAGATTAGGGGACAGTTTCATAAAAGTGCCTTCCAAAAAGGGGAAAGAAATAATAGACAACATCAATGGGTATGGCATGTAAAAAGAAAAAGAGCCATTTTATGAAACTTCTATAATTTGTTTATAGGTATTAGGTAATAATGCAACATGTTTCGTCTACTATAGGTCTCCAATCAAAACATAAAGATCAAAAGCATTTAGTGAGACTTAGTAATCTTTATAAAACGCAGATCTTGCCCTGGCTGGTTTGGCTCAGCGGTTAGAGCATTGGCCCGCAGATCAGGGAGTCCCGGGTTCGGTTCCCGCTAAGGGCATGTACCTCGGTTGCAGTTTGTCCCCGGCCCCGGTTGGGGTTGTGTGGGTGGCAACCACTCGATGTGGCTCTCTCACATCGATGTTTCTCTCTCTCTCCCTTCCACTCTATCTGAAGATAAGTACAAAAAAAAATGCAGATCTGATCTGATAAGCACCTGCCTCCAGCCCTCAGGAGGCTCCCTGGCCCTCTGACCATGAGCCCAGCTGACCTTCCCTTGCCATCTGGCCACGTCAAGCTGACCATCTTCCTACCTCCTCTGCTGCCCCGTCACCTGCCTCCCTCTTCCACTCCTCCGGGACTCAGCTCAGCCGCTCCACCTCCCAAGAAGCCTTTTATCAGAAAAGTATTCCACAGTCAAGAAATGCTTCTGAAAATCTGAGTAACGCAAAGTTAAATAGACTTCTGAATGGTGTACCTTTTTAGGGCTTTTAATTTGCAAATTGACTTCAGTTATCGAAGGGACGTTAGGAGATACAGTGCCCGATGTTTCCCAAGCTTTAAGTCCACGGACCTCTCCTGTTGCAGAAAGTCTCACAGGGTTTCCCAGCTCATCTGTGGGAAACGTGGAGCCTGCTGATTTCGCAAGTGCTTGTGAAGAGATCTGTGATGGCAGGGAGACGGTCAGTGGTCCTTTGATGCAAAGGAAGTGTAATAAGAGTGACAGCTGAAGCCGGGACTCAGTATGATCTGGGGAGACTGAGGAGTTGGCTGGGAGCATGCTTTACTGTTAGAAGCATGGTTAGTGCTTCATGCCTGGGTCATTTTAACAGAGGCATCCACAGGGGCCACTTTCCTGGGAGAGGCTGGGCCCAAAGGCCTGGAGAATTCGAGGACGTGGACCCGCTCTCAGACTTCTCTGACCAACCAGAGTGGTCATGCGAGCCTAGCAGAGCCAACCTTGGCAGCATGCTATGCCAGCAGGGTCCAAGGGCTCTGCTTTACTGACTCATTCAGTCAGAGCAATGCAGCAGGGCAGCCGTCCAATACCAGTGCCCCTATTCCAGAGATGAGGACACCAAACAATTGTAGGTGTTGCTCTGGTTACTTATTGGGGTGTCACAAACCGCCTTAAAACTTTGCATTTATAACCATTTGATTATATGTCATAACTTTGTGTGTCAGAAAATTTGGGTAGAGATACTGTGGGTGATTCTTCCGACCCAGCCGGCATCGATTGGGACGGGTTGCTCTGGGGCCACTGTCACGCCTCGATGAGGACACTGGGAGACGGAACTCAGCTGCGCCCTCTCCCCACCCGTGCTCTCTGCTCTCGCGGGGTCTCCGCGGCAGTGCAGCTGGATTTCACATGGTGGCTCAAGGCTCCGAGAGACAAGACGTAGGAGCTGCTGGTTTCTAAGGCCTGGGCCAGAAACTGGGGGTCAGAGATGTTACAGAGTCATGTCAGATTCAAGGGGTGGGGCATAGCCATCATCTCTCCATGAGAAGAGTGTCAAAAAATGTGTGACCATCTTTAACCTGCCACCATGGTCAAGGTAGGACTTGAACCCAGGAGTCTGGTACCAGCGACTGTGTTCTTAACTCCCGCAGTGTCATGCCTTGATAACCTGAAACTGGTGATCAACAGAGGGAGGGCTGCCCGTATGCGGTCGGCTTCACATCAAGGGCTTTTCTCGGCCACAGGCTGAATAATCTGGCTAATTCCCTCCACTCTATATAGGGAAGTTTTCTGTCATTATTTTTTCGAATAGTTTTCAATTTCTTGCTCTCTCTCTTCTCCTTCTTACACCCCCATGATGCGAATGTTGGTACACTTGAAGTTGTCCCAAAGGCTCCTTACACTATCCTTCTTCTTCTTATTATTTTTTTTGGATTCTTTTTTCTTTTTGCTGTTCTGATTGGGTGTTTTTTGCTTCCTTATATCCCAAATCGATGGTTTGCTTCTTGGCTTCACCTGCTCCACTATTGATTCCCTGTAAATTATTCTTTATTTCAGTTAGTGCCTCCTGCATTTATGACTGGTCCGTTTTTATGCTCTTAATGTCCTCACTAAGTTCTTTGAACATCCTTGTAGCCAGTCTAAGTTGAGATTTGGATTTGGGGCTCTTGCAGACACCTTCAACCCCTAAAAGTCAGTATTTCCAGTTGTTCTAAAAATCAGAATGGGCAAAAGCAAGCATGCCCTACCCCATGACTCAGATGGGTGCTATGTGGCCATTTCTAACACAGGTCTCAGTACAAAAGGGCACGGCTTGACCTCTCAGAGAGGCATGAGCCCTGGCTGATAGATCTGTCCCGGGAGATCTGCCCAAATATCGATTTGTGTGAGCATTCTTTCATGTTGCTATGGTAACAGGTGAAAAGTTAACTTTCAACAGAAACTCAGTCCCCACCCACTCTCCATGAAGTAGAACATCATTAACTGAGGTTCCCTGTCCTCTTTTATTTATTTATTTATTTAAAAAAATGTTTATTGACTTTATTGGGATGACATTGGTTAAGTTATGTAGGTTTCAAGTGCAAAGTTCTACAGTATATCATCTATATATTGCATTCTGTATTCATCACCCAAAGTCAAGTCTCCTTCTGTCACCATTTATCCCCCCTTTACCCTCTTCTACCTCCCCCCGCTCCCCTTTCCCTCTGGTAATCACCACGCTGTTGTCTGTGTCTATGAGTTTTTTTTTTCTTAATTTGCTTAATCCCTTCACCTTTTCACCCAGCTCCACAACCACCCTCCCCTCTGACATCTGTGTCTGTTCTCTGTCTCTGTGAGTCTGTCTCTATTTTGTTTGTTTATTTTGTTCATTAGATTCCACATATGAATGAGACCATATGGCACTTGTCTTTCTCTGACTGGCTTGTTTCACTTAGCACACTGCTCTCCAGGTCCATTCCTGCTGTCACGAAGGGTAAGATTTCCTTCTTTTTTATATCTTCATCCTCTTTTAAAAATTAAATATACTCAAGGGTTCTAAGGTAGACGAAGTTTAGAAATTCATGTGATGGTTTTCAGAGGCAGAGACATTTAACACCACACTTGTTTCATGTTTATGAATCTGACTTTATGAAATTATGGATTATTCTTTCTTTCTATGCCTTTGCACAGGTATTTCCCCAATTATTTTTAACAATGATTTTTCCCAGTCATTATTTGCTATTAAAACATTCATAAACAGATTTTCCTAAGTTCTCTCAAACAAACAGCGTCTGGCCACAGTGAGCCCCATACCTCTCGCTAAGTGGCCCCAGGCCTGGCACTAGAAGCAGCCAGCCTTGGTTCACAGCTGGGCTTTGCCTGGGCACCTACAAGTCCAGCACAAGAAGCAGCCATTGGCAGATCACTTTGTAGCTAATGCTTGGTGGCCCCAGGTAGAACACTGGCAGAGGCTGACCTTGCCCCAGAGCCAGCACACCCAGTAGACAGCTTCAGATCATGTCAAAGCACCACCACCCAAGCACCTCCACAAGCAACACACTCAAGGAATGGACTCAGTGGGTCCCAGAGCCCTGATGAAGTAAGTCTTGCTCTGTGTGGTGGGCCCTGCACAGCTGAGCATCCAAGGTAGTCAGAGGTCAGTGGGCAGTGGGCACAGCCAGTCCTTGCAGCTGATCAGCCTGAGTAAATCCCTCCCATTGATGTGCCAACAACAATCAAGACTCA
This sequence comes from Tadarida brasiliensis, assembly GCA_030848825.1. Classification (NCBI taxonomy): domain Eukaryota; kingdom Metazoa; phylum Chordata; class Mammalia; order Chiroptera; family Molossidae; genus Tadarida; species Tadarida brasiliensis. The sequence goes on along the minus strand of CM061260.1, from coordinate 108,117,187 downwards.
ATTACAATAGAAAGGTGTAAAGTCCACATGAGGGGTGCACCTCAAGGGCCCAGCTGGGGTGACCAGGGAGGCTGTGCCACTGAACCTTATAGGACACCTACTACAATAGGTCACCCTAGGAAGCCTAAGAGAGATAGCAACTCTACCTAATATGTAGAAACAAACACAGGGAGGCAGCCGAAATGAGGAGACAAAGAAACATGTCCCAAATGAAAAAACAGAACAAAATTCTGGGAAAAGAACTAAACGAAATGGAGATAAGCAGTCTAACAGATGCAGAGTTCAAAACACTGGTTATAAGGATGTTCAATGAACTTAATGAGAATTTCAAGGAACTTTGTAAGAACTTCAAGAAGCTTAGTGAAGACCTCAAGAGCATAAAAAAAGGACCAGTCAGAAGTGAAGGATGCACTAACTGAAATAAATAATAATTTATAGGGAATCAATAGTAGAGTAGATGAAACCAAGAAGCTAACCATCGATTTGGGATATAAGGAAGCAAAAAACACCCAATCAGAACAGCAAAAAGAAAAAAGAATTAAAAAAAAATAAGTATAGTGTAAGGAGCCTTTGGGACAACTTCAAGCATACCAGCATTCACATCATGGGGGTGCCAGAATGGGAAGAGAGCAAGAAATTGAAAACCTATTTGAAAAAATAATGACAGAAAACTTCCCTAACTTGGTGAAGGAAACAGACATACAAGTCCAGGAAGCACAGAGAGTCCCAAACAAGATGAACCCAAAGAGGTCCACACTAAGACACGTCATCATCAAAATGCAAAAGATTAAAGACAAAGAGTGAATCTTAAAAGCAACAAGAGAAAAGCAGTTACCTACAAAGGAGCTCCCATAAGACTGTCAGCCGATTTCTCAAAAGAGACTTTGCAGGCTAGAAAGAAGTGGCAAGAAATATTTTAAAGTCATGAAAGGCAAGGACCTACAACCAAGATTACTCTATCCTACAAAGCTATCATTTAGAATTGATGGCCATATAGAGAGTTTCCCAGACAAGAAAACGCTAAAGGAGTTCATCACCACCAAATCAGTATTATATGAAATGCTGATGGGTCTTCTTGAAGAAGAAGAAGAACAAAAATATGAGCAATAAAATGATAATTAAGCCCTGGCTGGTTTGGCTCAGCATTTAGAGTGTCAGCCCACAGTCTAGAGAGACCCGGGTTCGGTTCCTGCTAAGGGCATGTACCTCAGTTGCAGTTTGTCCCTGGCCCCGGTTGAGGTCGTGTGGGTGGCAGCCAGTCGATGTGTCTCTCTCACATCAATGTTTCTCTCTCTCTTTTCCTCCCTCTCTCCTTCCCACTCTGTCTGAAAATAAATGCGAAAATGTCCTTGGGTGAGGATAAAAAAATAAAATAATAATAATAAGAAACACATCTAGTATTTATTAAATGCCAAGTAATATTTTTAATTCTCAGATCAACTACACGAAGTATATTCTATTATTAACCTGCATTTTATTGAAGAGTAAACTGAGGCACAGAGAGGTTAAGTAAATTGCCCAAGATATTACAATTAGTAGCAAGAGCTGGGATCAAACCCCACACTGCCTGTTTCCACAAAAAGAAAAGATACAGTAACCCCTATACTGTATCACCTCTTCCTAATCAGTGGGTCTCAAAAGCGCAGAGTAACAAGCTGACCTGCGCCATGGGGTAGAGGAAGGCATGAAGGTGTACACGGGAGCAGGGAATCAAAGTGGGGTCAGGGCTCCTCTGAGAAGGGATTATCCTTTGAAACATTGTTCATTTTCAAGAATACGTTTTAATAAAAGTATATAGTTAATATTTATTGTAAGCTTGTTACATGCTAGGCATGGCTTTACTCCTTTTCATTATGAACTCAGTTTATCTTGACAGTGTCCGTCTGAGGTGGGAACAGTAATTCCTTCTTTCCTATGTGGGAGGAAGCTGAGGCAGACGAGTAAGGAGGTTGCCCAAGACCGTGCAGCTGGAAAGTGTTTTTTCAGAATTTGAATTCAAGCCCGCACACTGTTTGTCTTTTTTTTTTTTTGTCTTTTTTTAAAAAATTTTTTTCTTCATTGATTTTAGAGAGAGGAAGGGAGAGGGCGAGAGAGATAGAAACACTGATGAGAGAAAACATCGACTGGCCGCCTCCTGCATGCCCCCCACTGGGAATCGGACCCACAACCTGGGCACGTGCCCTGACCGGGAATCGAACCGGTAACCTCTTAGTGCATGGGTATAGATGCTCAACCAGTGAGCCACACTGGCTGGGCCACGCTGCTTGTCTTAATAAAAGGAAAAGGCAGTGCTGGGGAAGATGGGAGGGCTCATGTCATCTCACTGCCCAAAGACAGTCACACTGACTTTCAGGACATTTCAAGTTGCAAAAGGACTGAGCAGAGAGAGCAAACATCATGGGTGAGACCAAATCCTGAGGCCATAAAAACAGTAGCACCAAAAAAGACAGAACTCGGTGTAGGCAGCTGGTACGCAATGTGCTGACTTTGCACCTGACTTGGGTGGCCCTTCCGCGGCCAGTCGTGGGGAGTCCAGAAGCTCACGTTGAACAATGACTATGATGGGCTTGACATCAAATGGCCAGCTCCAATCACAGCAAGTTAAGCTGCTTCCCTTTCATAGACTAGAGACTGAACTGCAAGTACAAAAAACACTCTTCCCAGCAATCACTGTGGTGATTCACCTGGAGGGCAGAGGATGCCTCCTGGGGGTCCTTGGTGGTCTTCATGGTACCCAGCGCAGCACGTGGCACATGGTAGAGCCCAGTAGTTTTTTATCTATTTTTTTTTTCTTTATTGATCTTTTAGAGAGAGAAGAAGGGAGAGGGAGAGAGAGATAGAAACTTCGATGAGAGAGAACATCGACTGGTCGCCTCCTGCATGCCCCCCACTGGAGATCGGGCTCATATGCCCTGACCGGGAATCGAACAGGTGACCTCTTGGTGCATGGGTCGACGCTCAACCACTGAGCCACACCAGCCGGGTGAGCCCAATAGTTTTGATTGAGATTCGCATTAGTGTGATTACCTACTTGTATAGCAAGGCTTCTGGCAAAGTTACAGACCAGGGCTTCTCAACCGTTCATGTGCAAATCAATTGCCTGTGATCTTGTTAAAATGCAGATTCTGATGCGAAGTTCTGGGTTGGAGTTTGAAGTTTTACATTTCTAACAAGCTTCCAGGTGATACTGGAGGTCCTGTCCTAGCACATACACATGGCCCTAGGAGTATAGAGTGAGGTGTACACATTTATTGGTATATTTATTGGGGCCAACTGGATGCCCTCCATTCAACTTCCCACTGGATTTTCTCTTTGTGCGGGGTCCAGAGAGAGCCACAGCCAACTTGGGGATTCCAGAAGGTGGTGAGATTGGAAGAGAACCCTCGTCATTCTCTTGCTGTTTTATGCATGGTTTAAGGCCGTAGTTCTCAAAGTGTGAGCCCATTAAAAATGCATGCTGACATCCGCCAGAAGGGCCCCCTACTCCGCAGCGTCTCCCCCTCTTCCTCTCCACTCCCTGTTGCATTCCAAGCCCTTCCACCTTCCCCCGGCCCTCCCTCCTTTTCCTGCTCCTCTGCCTCTCAGCATCTTCCCTCCTGCTCTGTGGAAATGGAGACCCGAGTTCCTCCATCCATCTTTCTTTCAGCTTTGTAAGACTTTTATTTATTTTTATTATTTTTTTTTATCCTCACCCGAGGACATTTTTCCTTTTTTTTTTTTTTTCAGATAGAGTGGGAGGGCGAGAGAGGAAGAGAGAGAGAGAGAGAGAGAGAGAGAGAGAGAGAAACATCGACGTGAAAGGGACACATGGAGTGGCTGCCTCCCACACAACCAACCAGGGCTGGGGACAAACTGCAACCGAGGTACGTGCCCCTAGTGGGAACCGAACCTGGGTCTCTCTGGACCGAGGCCGACGCTCTAACTGCTGAGCCAAGCCGGCCAGGGCAGCTTTGTAAGACTTTTAAAGCAACACTTCCTCTTCAACCCAAATGTCATCCTTATTTTCACCCGTTTTCATTACTTTCGTGTCGGAAGAGGAGTCCCCTCACCTGTGCCCTTGTTTCCGTTTCTGCACACCTCTGGGACTGTCCACCAGTTCCTGTGGTCCTCTTGCACATTTAACACCCTCTTCACCCATCCCTTTACCCTCTTCTCGGACGTTCAGCTCTCACCTTCCTTTCCCACGTGTTTATCACGGACGTTCAAAGGCATCCGCCACGTAGAAAGAATTCTATAACCAGCTTCCATTTACCCATCAGCTAACTTCAGTTACTGTGGAGATCTGCTAGTTGGCAGCATCTTCCCTGGGCTGCGTCCTCCTTCTCGGTCTCTCGTCCTGCCCCCGTCTCGCACAGGAGCTCCGTCAGAGACGTGTTCCCGGACCGAATCCCGCAGCCGTCCTCGGGCCTCCTTTCTCTGACTCCTCCGTTTCCGTCCCCACCCAGCTGCCGGAGTCGCAGCGGTTATCAGGGGAAGGACTTTGGAAGTCAACACTGCAGCTGGCTCCCTCCCTGAGACTTTCAGGGCTACCTCTTTTCTCCAAACCATGTCAAAACCTCTCATCGTACCTCTGCCCCAGGAATGAAGTTGGGACACTCCTTAAAGATAGTGAACAGCCACTATCGTCCAAAAAGGTCAAGTCCACCGCGGTACCTAGCACGGTGCCTTCACTTAATTCAGGCACCATAAAGTACTAACCAATAGCGGTGATAACGACGACAGTGCGTGCCATCCCACAGAACCATAAAACCAGACTCTGGAAAACATAAGACAGGATCATTGATCTGCTTCTTGAACCCATAGCTTCGATCTCCTTTTCGATAACCCATACAGCTAATAACTGCCTAAGCTTCTGAGGCTGGAATTTTCATGACTTTCTGCTTCCTATGTAATTGGGAATGTGTTTTTAAATTAAACATAACACTGGAGAATACAGCCCGGTGGTGTAGCTTAGCAGTTGAGCAACGACCCATGCAACAAGAGGTCGTGGGTTTGATTCCCGGTCAGGGCACATGCCCAGGTTGTGGGTCCGATCCCCAGTGGGGGGCATGCAGGAGGCAGCCAGTCGATGTTCTCTCTCATTGATGTTTCTGTCTGTCTCTAAAATCAATAAAGAAAAAAACTTAAAAAAAGAATACACACTCATCACCTGTTAGTGGGAGGGCAGAGAGGAGGAGAGGTTAACCTGCCTGACTTAAACATGATATTTTCTCCCTCAAAATACAAAATAAACACCTGGAAAATGACATCATATTGGCCATTCCTGGCAGACAGCTGAGACAGTTATGTTTTAGACAGAGGTGAGACCCACGGGAAACATCAGCTGCGTTCCTTCTGCCACATGCACTGGCTAAGAGTCCCCATGTGGGCCACAGTCTCATCGCCACCGTAATCTGCAGGGCCCCCTCTGCCTAGACTGAGGTTCCTCCAGTGTTTCATTCCTGTGAGTTCAGCCCCTGGTGCCTTCAAAGGATGCCTACAGGCCATGAACCTCATGGTTCACCCACCAGCTTCAGAGCAAGCAAAACCCAAACCCAGTGAGTCCCCAAAGCGCCCTGGCTGAAGGGACCTGTTCTCTGAATGTCGTGCTTTGTTTTTGTGGGGATGTCTGGGCCTCACCCTGAGTGAAGCCGCCTCCTTAGACTAACTGAGGTGTGTGCAACTGTGAGGCCAGCTTGCCCTCCATTCTTTCGAGAGACATATTCCTCAGGAGTAAGTTCCAGCTCTACCACTTCTTACTGTGGCCCTTGAGAACTACTTAACCTCTCAGAGCTTTGGCCACATCATCGGGGGAGCGAGATAATTGTCTGCCGAGGGTTAAAGGAGAAGAGGTAGGCGAAGGACGCAGCCCAGACCAGATGCTCCTTCACGCGTCCACGTGTCCCACAGATACCACAGCCAGGCGCTGTTTCAGTGCTAGGGACCCCACGGTGAACATCCCTGTCCCCAGGGAGACGGCGTATATCTCGTGATATATCAGTTCCCTTCCCTGCTTTTCCCCTTCCCTTTTCTTATTAAAAATAAGAACATCTATAATTACATCAGGTATGCAATGTTGTAGAGAAACAGATGGCTGTGACGTTCCAGCCAAGCCCAGATCTGCCTCTGTTTGACAGGGGCAAAGGAAGCCATGATTTTATCCAGAGGAGTAACAAACAATCCTGTCCATTGACCTGCTGCCCTTATTCTTCCGGCAGAAAGAACAGAGTAGGAGAGCATGCCATAGGGCAAGTCATATTACTGTATCCAACCCCCAGGCCTAGGGTCCCTGCCCCGCGTCAGGGGTCAGCCCCCTCGGTCCATCAGAGGGCAGGTGCAAGGCCCTTAGAACGCCAGCTCCTCAGGGGGGAATAGGACTGACAGGGGAGGTGAGCAGGGCCAGGAGGAAGGCCATGGCTGTGTCTACAGATTGCTTAATATCTGTAGTTGGTGGTGGGGCGGGTGGGGGAGGGGCAGGGGATAAAGCATGCATTGCTTTATAATCAGAACAAAACTTGTATTTGTTTATTCATTTGATAAAATGAAGCCCAAATAAAGTATTTGGCATCATGTAGACCAAAGACTGATTTTTTTATTAACCGACTTTCTTAAGTTTTCTCAGACATTGTGAGCGGCTTGGAGCACACAGGGTGCGGCCAGGTGGGACTGAGCTCACATCATCACATCATCGCAGGCATGTGCGTGGGTGTGACTGTCCTTCTTCGTCAAGGTGTGTCCATATCGTCTCTCAGTCCTGCCAGTGAGGTGGCCAGAGAGCTATTAGTACAGCCATCTTTTTTCAAATGGGTGAGGGACTGAGGCCAGAGAGGTCAAAAGGGTTGCCAAAGTTCACACAGCCAGCAAGTGGCTGTACCAGGACTCTAGTCAACATCCTCTGAGCCCTGGGCGGGGGCTGCGGCTGCTGCCCTCTGGGAGAAGGACACCATGCCCTCACCTGTCCGGCTACCTGCTCCCACCCCGGGCTCCTTCCTGCTCCGACCCCCGGGCTCCTCCCTGCTCCGACCCCCGGGCTCCTTCCTGCTCCCTCGGCCTCCTCCTCCTCACCCCCCCCCACCTGGGTAAAAGTAAACCGAATACATACATACGAGGGATTTGTTATGTGTGTTAGACGTTGGTTTTGGGCGTGCCCTCTGGCCCCCAGTGCTCTTCTGCACCCCAGTTGTGAGCTTCTGGTTCATTCGGGCTTGGACATTGGCTGCACTTGCTTTTTTTTCTGTTACAGTTTACATTCGATATTATTTTGTATTAGTTTCAGGTGTACAGCATAGTGGTTTTTAAAAAAATAAAAAGAATAAAATAAATGTTGGTTTTGTCGGAAGAATGTTAGGATCAGAGATGATCGGTTTTCTTTGTATTGGTAAGTGATTGCTGTGTAATGAACCACCCCCACGCTCACTGTTTTAAAGCAGTAAGTCCTTTCAATTGTTTATACACCGACTGTTCTTCTGCTCTTCGTTGGGCCCTCTCACGGGGCTTTGGTCAGTTGGCAGGTTGGCCAGGAGCAGGCGGGGCTCGGCTGGGACAGCGACACTCTCCTCCGGACGGCCTCCCACCCTCCGCAGGTGCGTGGGCTTTGTCGTTGACAACCACAGTGTTTCAAGAGAGAGACTGGATGTAGGCAAGGTTTCATTTTGCTTATTCTATAGATCAAAACGAGTCAAAAGACCTGCCCAGAGGCAAGGAGTGACATGTGCTTCTCCAGGTGAGAGGCCGCAGCGTCGCGGTGCAGGGGGGCCTTGGGTAGGAGCCCTCACCTTGATCCCCCGGGAGCATCCCCCTGGGGCTACCCCGAGGACATGCGGGACCGAGGCTGTTACGACTCCAGACCTCTCCAAACAACTTGCAGATCACATAAAACAGTCCAAGTTGAGAGCGACTGGAATGTAAATTGACATTTTCAAAATCACCGAGTAGGGGAACAGAGCCTGTGCATGACCCTTGGAATCAGAAATCGCAGTTCTGTTGATTACACATGCTGTGTTGCCCTGGTAACCGTGGGTGGCATACTTATTTTGACCGAATGTGGAAATCTCAAGTGTTAAAATCAATATTCATCCCAAATTGAGGACACCCAGTACGGAAAAACCAGATGAAACAAAATGATGTCTAGGGATTTGCTTCAAATTAGCCACCAGTGTACGTGGGTGTAGAGACACAGCCCACTGGCCAGGGCTGGTGATGGCTACGTGTTATTTTTTTACTATCCTCTCTACTTTTATACATATTTGAAGGTTTCTATGATAAAAAGTTAGAAGAAAGAAGGAATATTTTATATGTATATATAAAATATATATATGTATACGTGTGTGTGTGTGTGTGTATGACTATTCTGTGCTCTAGAGTCACAGGCTGATAGAGCGAGAAAGTCATCTAACCCAGATCAGTATATTGTAGAAGACATGATGAAACCTGGTGACATAGTGATCAATTCAAGGCCACACAAATGCAGCACTTGAATTCAAGCCGATTTTTTGTTAATCCTCACCCAAGAATATTTTTTTCATTGATTTTTAGAGAGAGTGGAAGGGAGGGAGGGGGAGAGAGAAAGAAAAAGAGAAACATCGATGTGAGAGAGACACATCGATTGGTTGCCTCCCAAATGCACCCTGACCAGGGCTGGGGATCGAACCTGCAACCCACGTATGTACCCTTGATCAGGAATTGAACCCGAGACTCTTCGGTGCGTGGGCCAATGCTCCAACCACAGGGCCACACCAGCCGGGGCGAACTCAAGCCTTGTGAATTCCATCCAGTGTTTCACATGGGTTACATTATGTCTCATATCATAATTTTACAAAAATCAAAAGTTTGGAAACTATTTTTAAACAACTATGTTCCCTTGGATCTCAATAAGAATGCAGACCGAAAGAAGAATGTTTGATTTATTTGTCATCATGGAAAAACTTATTCACATTTAAAATATAATTTTGTAAATAAAATGTGCAAAACATAACAGATGAATGTGCTTTACATATAATATGTACCTATTCAGTACATATTTTAAAAATGTAATTACTTGGAACATTCTCTGCTTTTTCCCTGCCTCCTCCACACACACACACACACACACACACACACACACACACACGCACGTACACATTTACTTAAATCTTTCTTGACTCTCAATTCAAACAGCACACTCTTTCCCCCTAGCACTATCCCTTCCTACTTTATATTTGATTTACTTATATGTCTCCTTATTAAATGGTTCAACAAATATTTTTTTTGCTTTTCAATTCTATACCAATCCCCTCCCCAATCTGGCAACCATAAAAATGTTCTCTGTATCTATGAGTTTGTTTCTGTTTTGTTTGTTTGTTTATTTTGTTTCTCAGATTTCACCTATAAGTGAAGTCATATGGCATTTGTCTTTCTCTGTCTGACTTACTTCACTTACCATAATAATCTCTAGGTCCATCCATGCTGTCACACATGGGAAGATTTCATGCTTTTTGATGGCCAAGTAATATTCTCTCTCTATAAAAATATCACCCACTTCTTCTTTATCCATTTGTCTATTGATGGACACTTAGGTTGCTTCCATGTCTTGGCTTCTGTAAACCATGTTGCAATGAACGTATGAATGAATGTCTTTTCAAATTAGTGTTTGGGATTTCTTCAAATACCCAGAAGTGGAATTGTTGGGTTCTTCTGTGTCTCTTGTCATATATAGCCTTTGTTTTAAAGTCTATTTTGTCTGGTATAAGTATTGCTACCCCAGCTTTTTTGTTTGTTTGTTTTCATTTTCATGAAATATCTTTCTCCATCCCTTTACTTCTAGTTTGTGTGTCTTTTGATCTTAAGTGAGTCTCTTGTAGACAGCGTATGAAAGGGTCTTATTTTCTTATCCATTCTGCCATCTATGCTATTTGATGGGAGCATTTAATCTACTTACATTTAAAGGAATTATTGATAGATTTGTGGTTATTGTCAATTTATTATTCATATTTTTATCCTTTCTTCTTCTTCTTAAAGAAGTCCCTTTAACATTTTTAATAATATTGGTTTGGTGGTGATGAACTCCTTTAGCTTTCCTTGTCTGGGAAGCTCTTTATCTCTCCTTTGATGCTAAATGATAGCTTTGCTGGGTAGAGTAATTTTGATTGTAGGTCTTTGCTTTTCATCACTTTGAATATTTCATGCCAATCCCTTCTGGCCTGCAAAATTTCTGTTGAGAAATCAGCTGACAGTCTTATGGGAGCTCCTGTGTAAGTCACTAACTGCTTTTCTCTTGCTTACCCTTTGGCATGTTAATTATGGCATGTCTTGGTGTGGGCCTGTTTGGGTTCAGCTTGTTTGCTACTCTCTGTACTTCCTAGGCTTGTATGTCTATTTCCTTTGCCAGGTTAAAAAAGTTTTCCATAATTATTTCTTCAAATAGAGTTTCAATTTCTTGCTCTCTCTCTTCTCTTTGGTACCCCTATGATGCAAATATTGGTATATTTGATATTGTCTCAGAGGCCCCTTAAACTATCCGTATCTTCGGGTTCTTTTTTCATTTTGCTGTTCTGAGTGGGTGTGTTCTGCTTCTTTATCTTCCAAATTGCTGTTTTGATCATCTGCTTCATCTACTGTACTGTTGATTTCCTGTAATGTATTCTTTTTATTTCATTATTGTATTATTCACTTCTGACTTGTTCTTTTTTATATTTTCTGTCTCCATTTTTATCTTTTTGTTGAAGTTCTTGCTGAGATCATTGAGCATCCTTATAACCGGTGCTTTGATCTCTGCATCTGGCAGATTGCTTGTCTCCGTTTTGTTTATTTTTCTTTCTGGAGATTTCTCCTGTTATTTATTTGTGACATGTTTCTTTGCCTGCTTGTTTTGGCTACCTCCCCATGTTTGTTTCTATGTATTAGGAAGAGCTCTTAGGTCTCCTGATCTTGGTAAAGTGGCCTTATGTAATAGGTGTCCTATGAGGTCCAGTGGTGCAGTCTTTCTAGTCACCCAAGCTGGGTGCTCTAGGTGTGTCCTTTGTGTTGTGGTGTGTGCCCTCCTGTTGTAGTTGAGCCTCGATTGCTGTTGTCATGTCAGTGGGTGGGACGGATCCTCATTCTGATTGGTTGTGAGAACGGCCTACAGTGGAGGAGCTGCTATGCAGGGCCTAGTCCTGTGGAGCATGACTCACTTCAGTGGGACTCTGGTGCCTGCCAACTCTTCCCTTTGGGTGTAACATTCGTGGAGGTGGTTGGGTGGTGCTCTGGTGTGGTCTAAAGCTGGCCACTGGGTGTGTTGGTTCTCGAGCCTCTTGGGAGGGGCTCTCATGCAGGCCAAAACCAGCCACTGCTTGTGCCTTGCCAACAGCTACTTGGCATGAGCTACAAAGCAATCTTCGGATGGCTGCTGCTTGAGCTGGGCTTGCAGGTACCTGGGAGAAGCTAAGCTGCCTACTGACGCTGGCTGCCACTAGTTGTTAGCTTGGGGCTGCTTAGCAAGAGGCACAGGACACTCTAGAGGCAAGATGATGCTTGTTTGTAGTTTGTGCACCTTTGAGAGATTTTAGAAAAGTTCAAAGCAAAAACAAGACAAGGCCATTTGTATGGAAAAGCCACTGGAAGGGGCTAGGGTGGGCTGGTAATTTGGGTTGGGTGAGGTCTCAGGGAATCACCAGGGCAGGGAGAATAGTGTTAATCAGTTTGATGGATTCAAATATGGTGCCTGCAGAGGGAGGGCTCAGCAAAGGAACAATGGCTTCTGCCAGCACTTCTGTCCGAGAGAAAGCTGCCCTTCCAGCCCTTGCTCTTAAGCCAGATAATTCAGTTCCTCCCTGCATGTCCCTGACACCTTTTGAGTTGCTGCTCCAGTGCTGGAGCTCAGAGTGAGTGGGTCCATCTGCGAGTAAGTCCACGTGGACCCTTTAAGAGAAATTCCTGGGACTCCCGCAGAGCCCCGTCTCACTCAGCCACCGTCCCTGCTGGTTTCCACAGCTAGAAGTGATGGGGACTTCTTTTCCTGGCACTGCAACCCTGGGCTGTGGGGCCTGGTGTGGGGCTGGGACCCATTGCTTCTCAGGGGGGACCTCTGCAGCTAAGGTATCCCTCCCGACTTTTAACTACCACCTGTGGGTTTGGAACTCTCCTGTTCTGAGTCTCCACCCCTCGCATCAGTGCTAATGTGGCTTCTTCTTTATGTCCTTAGGCGTAGGACTTCTTCAGGTGGTTCTGAATGATGGCCGCTCGGTCGTTTAGTTGTAACTTTGATGTGGTCACGAAAGAAGGTGAGCACAGTGTTTACTTACTCCACCATCTTGACCAGTAGTCTTCCCACTTTAGCCATTAAAATAATTTTTTTTTCTTTATTGATTTTCTAGAGAGAGGAAAAGAAAGAGAGAGATAGAAATATCAATGAGAGAGAACATCAATTGGCTGCCTCCAGCATGCCCCCCACTGGGGATCGGGCCCACAACCTGGGAATGTGCCCTGGCTGGAATCGAACCGGCGACCTCTTGGTGCATGGGTCGACGCTCCACCACTGAGCCACACCGGCCGGACCCCACTTCAGGCATTAAATACATTCACATTGTTTTGCAGCCGTCGCTACAACCATCTCAGACTTGTTTTCATCTTTTCCAGCTGAAACTTTGTCCCCATTAAGCACTAACTCCCAATTCCGCTCTCCTTCCTGACCCCATAACTGCCATTCTACTTTCTGTCTCTGTGCGTTTGACTGCTCTCGGTACCTCACATAACTGCAGCCGTAAATATTTGTCCATTTGTGTCGGGCTGCTTTCTCTTAGCAGGATGTTTTCAGTGTTCATCCATGTTGTAGCATGCGCCAGAATTTCCTTCCTTTTTAAGGAGCCCTTGATTTTTATAGCAGCTAAAACAACTGAGCTTCGTAAGAACGTTTCGTTATCACTGGACCAACTGCTTTCCTCAAGTGAATGGCAACGTGCAGTCGAGGGTGCTGGCTCAGCAATCCGCCCGTGTGAAGGACAGTGCTCACCTTGACAGGGCTGGGCAGTCCCCTGGCTGGCTCCACTCTCGCCAAGGAGCTCTCTCTGCTCGGGTCCTTCCCGCCAGCAGGCTCCACCAACCTCCGGTGCAGTAATAGCTGCTCCTTTCTCAATCCCCCTCCCCTCACCCCATCCCAGGCTGTCCATCCTGAAGTGTTCAGCCAGTCCTGCCCCGCTGTTCTTCTTTAGTCTCTGATCTGTTGTTGATGAATAAATGTCTTGCTCTCTTCAGCTCTTGATGTTCAAAGTCAACGTTATGTCTGCTTTTGATGGTGAGGTCATTTTATTTAAAAAAAAATTTTTTTTCTTTATTAATTTTTAGACAGAGAGGAAGGGAGAGGGAGAGAGAGATAAAAACATCAATGAGAGAGAACATCTATTGAGAGAGAACATCGATTGGCTGCCTCCTGCATGCCTCCCACTGGGGATCGGGCCCACAACCTAGGTATGTGCCCTGTCCGGGGATCGAACCAGCGACCTCTTGGTGCATGGGTCGATGCTCAGCCACTGAGCCACACCATCTGAGCAATGGTGAGTTTAACATTTCCATTCAGAATCTCATTTACTCTGTCCAGGTAAATTTGTGTCCTTTCTTCTTCATGGCAAATGAAAAAGCCAGGGAGCAATAAAGAATGATGTTGACAGTGATTCTGGTAGAAATGGGAAGTCAGCAAGAAAAGATCCTGGTTTGATACATATTTCCAAATGTCATCCTCTACACTCATCCTCCAGCTGAGCTTGTGGTAAGGTGGAAGAGAGGTCATCCTTCTTGACAAGTGCTGAATGCAGTTCTCTGCTGATAACCAAGGACTGGAGGCACACCCCAGCACAGGCTATCTCTGCATGAGACAGGGCCAAGATTTTGCTCCGCAAATAATTTGTTGTGTTCTATGCCATTCAACCAGATTCCCATCACTTTAGGCAGGAAAGATTTTTAAATGCTTGTTACAAAGCACCTGTTGTTGAAAAAAACAACAGCAACATCAATATCAATGCCATGAAGTATTCATAGATATTTTATTTTGTGCAAAGTAACTTCTAGTGTCAAGTCAGTTTTTCAACTGCAAATTGAGTTCTATTAGGAGGTCATGAAATCAATTTAGAATGTCAATATTTAATTTTTTTAAATGAAAATATTGGGGTATATCACAATGACTAAGAATAAACATTGTTTTATAGAATTTTGAGTTTAGTGAGGTGTATGTGTGGTGTGTATTTTGTGGCGCACTTTTTACTGAGTAAAATGTGCTTCATACTGAGGGTCCCAGTGAGGGAGAAGGCGTTTGAGAACATTGCCCTAGTTAACAGAATGTACTGACTGCAGTATAGGCCTGGCTCCTGCCCTGGGCAAGTGTATGTTGTTGAATGTCCACCTAAAAGGAGTTTGATTTTGGAGCGGTTGACAATAAATGAACAGTAGGACTCGTTTTACACTTTCAAACATTCATTCGAACAGGAATTTATTTTTCCTCTTCAGAAAAAAGATTTAAGGAAGTTTTTCAACAGTTGAATGTAGTGTAATAGGAAACACTCACACACACACACACACACACACACACACACACACTGATAAGTAATGAGTGATAAAAATGATCTAGAAAAAGAAGGGGACTTAGAAAGTCAAATAAAGCCAGGAATAAAGATAGTAGTATTCAATTAACTTATATACCCTAGGAAGTGGTAGGATAATGAGAAAGGAAAAAATAGCCAGCCCCTGACATCCAGAAGAGATTTGATGTTTACAGCTAGACGTCACGATTATTATTACAAGCTGGTCTGATGCTCAGATGCTCATGGCGTCATTTTGTTCTCCTCTTGACAGAAACAATATTATATAATAGCTACATCAAATGAGGCCACGCTCTCTAGCCCGGCCGGCTGAGCGTTGACCCATGCACCAAGATGTCACCAGTTCGATTCCCGGTCAGGGCACATGCCCTGGTTGTGGGCCCGATCCCCAGTGGGGGGCATGCAGGAGGCGGCTAATTGATGTCCTCTCTCATCGATGTTTCTATCTCTCTCTCCCTCTCCCTTCCTCTCTCTAAAATTAATAAAGAAAATAAAATATTTTTTAATGAGGTCACGCCCTGGACGGTTTGGCTCAGCGGTTAGAGTGTTGGCCCTCGGACCAGTGAGTCGCAGGTTTGATTCCGGCCAAAGGCACATACCTCAGTTGCGGTTTGGCCCTGGCCCTGGTCGGGGTCGTGTGGGAGGCAACCAGTCGATGTGTCCCTCTCACATCGATGTTTCTCTCTCTCTCTCCATTTCTCTCCCTCTCTCTCCCTCCCACTGTATCAGAAGATAAATAGAAAAATATCCTAGGGTGGGTATTTAAAAAAAAAAATGAGGTCACTCTCAGACCATGATCTAGTGAGACAAAAACAAGGTCACTGTGCAACACAAAATACCATATGTTCCCCTCCGTCACTGAATGGGTGACTGTGACGTCTTCACCAATGACAGCTTTAACCTCCCTCTAGTTTCTCCTCCTTACAGAAAGATCTATTGGGATGTATCATCAGAGAATTTCCTCCACTTTCTTCCAAATTACCCAGCCAAAGCCCAAATCCTTTATTAGCTTCTCCCAGACACTCTTTTACTGAGATGCTTCATGGTGCTCCCAGAGTGGGTTCCCTTCCCGGCAAGCCTTCAAAAACCCCAACCTGTTCAACTACAGGTGTTCGTGGTGATCGTGGCCTGAAGAACATCGATCGAAGCAAAGCCAGTAATGGTCTGTAGTGCTATGTCTTACATGGGACAATAAGGATGCCATCAGAAATATACCATTCTGCATTTTAGAGAGTGTGTACATGTGTTCATTTGTGGGGTGGGGGGGCAGTCGTAGAAACTTTATGGTGCTTTATTGTCAGTGTCTTTCAGACTGAAAATTAATAGTTACTGACAATTGAGCTCCCGGAGCATTTTTAATCATGATAATGTCTTTTAGTTGTGCTTTTTAAAGTACTTATCATTCGGAGAGAGACACTGAAATCCATCCAGGAGAGAGGGGAAGTGAGTGGGGGTGGGAATGGGAAAAGACTGGTTATGAATTGATAATAATTAAAGCTGGCTTATGAGTACATCAAACTTTATCATTACATTTTATTGACCTTAAAGTTTTTTCATAACAAAGAGTAGGAATAAAAAAATTCCTGGAGTCCAGTTGCTTGTCTGTGTTTCTAATTTGGGGATTCCCAAAGCTGAATGAGGCTTTGTCTAAATATGTTGGGAATCAGGGCATTGGAATTCAGTAGAATTCCAGAGGTATGTGTGGGTGTGGAGGTGAGGCAGGACAGACCTGTGAAAGATGTTGTCCAAGAGGGTCAGGGAGTTCAGGAAGAATTTAAAGCTAATGGGCTCTACGACTGTAACATCCATCAGACAGAGTTGGGGGTAACCAGGGATGCGTCAGCTGGGAAGGAATCTGAGCTTGGGAACACAGCAAGAGGGTCTGGAATGTGAAGTAAGAGTTGAAACCTAGAAATATTTCTTTGGTAGAAACCTGTGTGTGTGCCTGAGGTCATGACTGCTGCTGGGGAGGGGTTCTTAAAGATCGCTTCGTCGTCCTGCTTGAGTCACAGAATCCAACCATTTCACTTTTCTTAAGTGGGATGTCAAGATTTCTAAGGTCTGACAGAAATCAAACACAATGTTTTGGAAAAGAAATTTCTAAAATTTTAATGGGGTTGACCTTCTTTCAGCCCTAAATAGTTCTGGAAGGAAGAAACTATTCATGTAGTCAAAGAACCCTATGGAGCACCTAGTATAGACTAGGCACAGACCTTTTCTCCAGGTAAAAGGTGCCTGACTATATAGAGCTTGGGGGTCCTGTAAGAAAGATAAAAATTAATCCAACAATCCCATAAATATAAAGTTACAAATTAAGGTAAGAGTTATTGAAGCATGTGGTTTATTTTAGCTGGAAAAAGTAATTAACGAACTCATTGGAAGTCACGATTATTAGGAAAATAAAAGGATGTATGGTGACATCAGGAGATGGAAGGGAAGCAGACCGCTGGTGTGACAGACCAGAAGCCTTGGCTTTCACTCCAAAGATAGAACAGTACGTTGCAAAGTGACACGCTCACGTGGAGAATGACTTCTGTAAAAAGTGTTCCGAGGTGAGGCACCTGTCTTAGCCAATAGGAGAAGGTCATGATCGGATGCTTTCACTGAATTTACCCTTTATTGTGGAATCATTGTCAGTGGTAAGGACTCAGAAGCCGGAGGCATGTGCTAAGTGGTGTTTATTACATATTTGGATGAAAAACTATCAGCTCAGGAAAAATCATACAAGTTAATACCTTGTGTATGGGACTCATTTATTGTAGCCATTGGTGGTAGCTTGTCTCCAAAGACGTCTGCCATCAAATGCTAGTCCACCATTGTGAGGTGGAGTCTGTCCCTCTTCTTCGTTGAATCTGGGCTGGCCTGCAGTTGCTTTGTCATTGGAATATGGCAGAAGACACTCTAGGCTAATCTAGGCTCAGGCTTTAAGATCATTGGCAGATTCTGCTTCCTTTGTCTTGGAGCCTTAAGCCACCACGTAAGAAGTGTGGACTGCTCTACTGAGATAAGTGTTCTGCGGAGGGACAGTGAGACACCAGGCAAGTCAGTGAAGAAGCTTTTAGATGCCTAGCCCAGGCAAGCCTTCAGAGGACTCCGCTGCTAACCTACTGCCGTAGCCTGAGAAAAGGCTGGCTCGGCCAAATCAATAATACATTGTTTTAAGATGCTGTGTTTTGGAGTGATCTGGGCAATAGGTAACCAGAAGTCATCTTTAACTCCCAGTACCCAAGTTATGCTCCACAAATGATTCTTGAGCCAAGTTTGAGTTGAACTGTCTTTTTTTTAGAGCACACTAGATCTCTCCAAAATTCCCTGTGGCTTTTAGTAAGGGACAATGGGGAAAATTAGCAGGATAGGGTGAGTTGTTTTGGATGTTCCTATTGGACATGTGTGTGAAATGACAGTGATCAGGAGAAGTCTCATTGACTGAGGCTCTATTATGAGCCAGGAACAATGCACTTGACATATGCTATCTCTCTTCATTCTCAGAACAAGTAGTCATTCAAAGCAGGTGATATAATCATTCCCATTTTAGAGATGAGAAAACTGAGGCCACACAGATGCTCAATGGCAGAGCCTCGTTGATGATTCTTTTGATTTTAACATCAGTTACTTAGCTTGGAATGTGCACCCCTATCTGGAGGAAATTTCACAGAAGTCACCGAGATGTTCTTAGGATGCAGGGGCAGATTCTTAGAAATTGTCCCTCTGAGCCTGACCTGACCCTCTGATGTTCACTTTTCTTTGTGTGAGTGTGGGGAAAGAGATATCTGAGGGTGGAGGGGATATGATAACGGCTGTTTGGAACTCACTTGTGCTTCCTGGGATGACAGCCAGGTTCTGGCTCCTCCTTGCTATCCACAGACACGATCCCCGGTATTCCGTATCAGCCAGGTGGGAACTGCAGGAGGCTCCAGCAGCCGTCAGAAACCTAGGACATTCCCGGATCTTGGCAGAGACCAAGGGAAGCAGTTTTGCAGAATGGAGAGGGGAGAGGCCAGCAGAGAAGTACCCTGCTTCATTTGTTCAAACCTCCAACCTGGCAGGGTGCTGCATTCCCTGACCACTCCCAAATCTCCAGGTCTCCACCCCCCACCCCGAACTTCCCTTGGGGGCTGGGGTGGAGTCATGTCATTCCAGAAGAAAAGCTCTGGCTGCATCCCTCTGCCGCTAGGTTTCGATACGAAGAGCTCAGCTTTGCAGTGCCATGGCTTCGACTTCTGAGAGCTCAGCATTCTTTAACACAGAATTGGCCGTATCCTCCTCCTGCGGGCTTGCAGAAGGGCTGAGTGTCTGATCTCCTTAGGCATTCCTCAGATATCTCCTTCCTGCGTGGGCAGGTTCTCCTTTCGGAGGGCTTAGTCTCCTGTTTCCCGCTTTTAGATGCGCTTTCTTTTTCTCTCCACAATTAGGTTCAGAAAAAACAAAAAACAAACAGAAAAACTCTGTCCCATCCTCTGGAGTTGGGAATCTCCTTGGGGAAAGTATTGAAAGGAGGAATTGAATGTTTGTTGACTGGATTAAGTAATGTTATGTTGCCCATATGGAGAGAGAAGTAAAACTATCATCAAAAGGGCTTAAGTCCCCACTGCAGCCCAGTGAAACTAGTCCCGAGCATCTAGTGCACCCCAAGTATTTTACTACGCGTGTTTGTTCACTTCTCACAAACATTTTGTGAAGTGTTACTCAATTTACATTTTACAAATTAAGAAACCGTAGATCAAGATACTAAATAATTTCTAAGTAGTCTTTGGTTGTTCTTTAGTAATTTTTTTTTTTGTCGATTATATAGTTGTTGTACATCTTGTTTTGTTTTTGTTAATCCTTACCCGAGGATATTTTTCCATTGGTTTTCAGATAGAGTGGAAGGGAGGGAGGGAGAGAGAGAGAAACATCCATGTGAGAGAGACACTTCGATTGTTTGCCTCCTGCATGACCCCAACCAGGACGAGGGATCAAACCTGCAACCCAGGTACATGTCCTTGACTGGGAATCGAACCGAGAGCCTTCGGTCCAACGCTCTAACTGCTGAGCCAAACCGGCCAGGGGCGGTTGCTATATATCTTGCTTTTCCATTTCTTCTTGGGACAGTTTTGGTTACTTCTACTTGCTAGAAACCTCTTCATTTCCTACAGATTTAAAAAATTTGGTGTCATACTTTGTTCTTGCTTTGGGATTTATTATTTTAATTTTGCAAATCAATTTAACTGAGGTATAATTTGTTTTTGATAAAATATGCCTATATACCGATTCTATGTATATAGTTCAGTGAGTTACAACAAAGGTATACACCATGTGTCTGTACTGGTACAATCAAGACCTTTCCATCACCCCAGAAGCTTCCTTTGCTCCTTTTCAGTCAACCCCCACCCCCTGGTCCTGGGCAACCACTGACCTCTCTGTCACTGTAAATATGTTTTGTTTTTCTAGACTCATATAAATTGAATCACACTGTGTGTTATCTTTTGTTTGCAGCTTGTTTTGATGAGTTTAATTGCTTTGGACATTTTTAAAGGACAAAGTCACGGTCCTCAAGGCTGGAGGACTTCTCTAGGCTATTAACTTGTGGTTACAGGGCTTTTTCTGTTGCCTAGCTCTATAGTCCCGAGGGCAGCCTTCTGAGTACCAGAGTGTGTAGCAGAAGGTCTGAGTCTCAGACAAGTTGGAGGTTACCTTTGGGCTGCAGGTCCAGCCAGAGGTCAAGTGTTAGAGGCCTTTCACTGACTCAACTGCTGACTCATGGCTTCTATCAGGCAAATCACTTCTGTGTCATTGTTTACGTCTCGACAAAACAGCGGTGTCAAGCTTGAGGGTCTGAGGCTTGATTAAATTGACGTGTCTTAGATCATTAATTTTGAGATTGAGCAAGCTAGTTCACGTGGCGATTAACCGATAGTTAACGTTGTGTTGGTTTGATTCTTATTTCTTGTGTAGTCATCAGGGCATTTGTATTTGTACAAAATGATTTGACATGTCTTAGTCATCCTTCATGAAACGTCATTTGATTAAAAAATAGAACAACGTGGAAGGGAAAGAGAAGGAGGAAGGGAAAGAAAGAAGGGATCTCTACGGAGCCAGGTGACTTATAGGAGTCGTAGAATAAGTTGGAGCTGAAGGGGAGGGCAGACTGCAACCTGGGAAGTTTTAGTCTCCTGGGCAGGAAGAATACTACACTCGACTTCTTGAAACCTGGTGGCGTCACCACACCGGAGCCGACTGAGAAAGTCAGCTATTCGAGTCAGGTGCTCTGTGGACTGGGAGCTGGGGAGCCCAGCAGCCCCGCCGTGGTCTGAGTCCCGTTTCCCTAGCTTGGCACTGGTGGCTGTGTTGCTTTAAGCCAGCGATTTTCAACGGGTGAGCTGCAAGAATGTTTCAAACATGCAACACCTGACTATTTAGTCAGGGGCACTGACCTCTTTCCCTTAGGTTGTCAAATCAATGACAACAGCCAACCCAACAACAGCTGTCCGGTGTGAATGAATCAAAATGATACCTTTTTTTTTTTTTTTTTTATCAGATCAGCAAAACATACATAATATATTCTTCGGTGTGCCACAGAATTTTAGTAATTAGTTTATGTGTGCCATGAGATACAAAAGGTTAGAAATTGCGGCTGTAAGCAACCATTGCATCAGATACATTAGTTTAGTCTCCTCTTTTTTTGGAGACATAAGTGCATCTGCCTGTCCTACCTGTTAGACTCCTCCCCCACCCACCGTCCCCTCACACAGCTTCCTGCTGAGGCCGCTGCCCCTGAACAGTGCCTGCTTAAGGCCTGGTTAACACAGCCTTTCTGGTGGCACTTATGAAGTTTAAATCATTATTTGCACACGACAGTCACCACAAATCTCTGTCCTTCCAAATAATATTAATCAGGATTTCTTTGGTTCTTAATAAGCCTCAATGATCGTTCTAGGTGCCTACTATGTATCATATCATTTAGTTACCGTACCAACCCTATGAGGTAGATACTGTTCTGCCCTTTAGCGGACGAGGAAACCCGGGCGCTGGCCCAGGGCTGCACGGCCGAGGGGTGGGCTGGGATTCCAGCAAGGCAGCCGCTTCCCGTCTTCAGTCCACGGTGACAGCCGGCCGTCCCAATACGGAGCGAGCCCTGCGCCTCCACTGAATTACACACACACGTATGGAACAGAATTCGGTCAAATTTGTGGAAAAGAAAGCAGGCCATTGATAAGCACTGTCTGCTCATCTGTGACTGGGCCGTGATTTCAGGAGAATACCTGCAGATGAGACTTGCGGGCACACACAGGTGAGCAGAGCCAGGTAGGGGGAAGACCTTGACCTCAGAGTCTGAGGTCGGCCTGCAGCCCAGCCGTGACCCCTGGCGGCTTAGAGCCCTCAGACGACGAGTTTGAGCTGGCTGAGACTCACTTTTCTCATGTCAACGAGGACTCATTTTTTAAAAATTATTTTATTTTATTATTGATTTTAGAGAGAGAAGAAGGGAGAGGGGGAGAGACAGAAACATCTATGAGAGAGAACATCGATTGGCCGCCTCCTGCATGCCCCCCACTGGGGATCGGGCCCACAACCTGGGCATGTGCCCTGACCGGGAATCGAACTAGCGACCTCTTGGTGCATGGGTCGACGCTCAACCACTGAGCCACACCGGCCGGGCGAGGACTCATATTTACACCTGCTTCAAAAGGTGGCTGTGAGGTTACCCAGGTGATGCATCAATGTGTGTTTTAGAGACTATAAAACATTATAAATGTTTGCTTTACTTTAAAATAAAATTATGGAAGTCATATATATATATAGCATTTACTAGAAATGCAATGGAAAAAACATGCTGTCCTCCCATTTGAAAATATAATTTCAGTTCCAAGGATGGGGACTTTGCGAGTCTTTCGCGGGTTTTACAGTTCCTACGCTGGGTTTCCAACTCGGCGATTAGACTCGGCACCCTTTAGACTCAGAGGGCCCATATGCAGAGAATCAGGTGAAAGTCATTTTTTTAACTCCCTTCTAAGACTCAATATTTTAGTTTTGATGTATTTCATTATAGTCATGTTTAAACACAACTATGCTCACACAGAAAAGACCCACTGTCTATTTGCCCCATGTGTACGAGAATGTCACCTTGACAATACTTCCCTGGGCCATGGGTCTCAGGTAGGAAAGTTTCCCCTCTTAGAGAGGCAGTGAAGAGTGGAACAGCCATAACTTTTCAACAGCAATCTCATTTCCATCCAAACACAAATGAGGACCAAAATGGCATTCTCTCTACAGCTGCAAAATGTTTCACTTGTTTTCTCCACGGGGAAAGTGGTCATTTCAGGAACAGCGTGGTGTTAGAGGAAAGTATTTTAGAACGGCCATGGTCTGAGATGGGCATCCCTACATGACCGAGGAAGTTAAGAACACATGTAGTCCCACAGTCAAGAACAGACAGTGACAGATTCTTAACAAGTGTTGCGAGACTACCAAAGCGTAGCCGGTGTGGGGCCGGTGCCTCTCTTTTCTAGCCTGGAGCAGTGGTCTTCCCTGACCTGTCAAGGTGGGAAGCAATGCACAGTTTTGGCTCCTTAGAAGTCTTCGGAGGATGTGTGTCCTGGGAATCTACCTGCTCTCTCACCTCTTTGTTCTCCTTAGGTCTCTTCCTCAAACCCACACCCAGCTCTTCTCCCCTTCAAGTCTCTCATTCTCACGATGCCACTTCGTTCCTCATAGAACTCTGTGTCACCCCTGCACCCTGCAGTGTGCTTCAACATTTCCCCGGATGCCTGTTGCTTGTCTCCCAAGGAAACGGCCTCAGGGCCATGCATGAGGATGAATGCTGGCCCTCTTGTTACATTCCACCCTCCCCTCCCGTCAGAATGTGTCCCCACTGAGCGAAGCAATACCTTCTGTGAAGGTGTCTGCTTGCCTTAGTGGCGTGGGTTGGACCTGGTCCTTCAGGACCTACAGGCACCCCTTTCCTTGCCCATGGACCGAAGGGCCAGGCCAGGCCAGGTCCCAGGAGAAGCCACATGGGCAGTTAGTGGTTGCTCTCTTTGCCACCCTTCCTGATTGATGCCAGCTCCCATATGTCAACTTCAATGAGATTGTTTTGATTCTGAGTCCCTTAATAGAACCGGGGTGTGTGTGTGTGTGTGTGTGTGTGTGTGTGTGTTCTCAAAGTGGGGATGACATTTACCTTACTCCACACAGTCCATAGAGAAACTCTGAGGTCCAATTTGGTAGCCCTGGGACCAGCCTCCAGGAGTGTATAGCCAACCCCCCGCCTGGCCCATCAGACTCCAAGGGGATTCTGAGTGACTCTTGGCCATCCCATAGACACTTTCTGCATCTCTTCCATGGCTGATGCAGAACTTGCTCTCTCTACCCCCTGAAATGCCTTACCCACCGCGACATAAACTCCATCTTTTCTGAGTCTTCCTGGAACTCAAGTCCTGATGTGAGTGTTATCTTTTGGGGATAATGGTCTGAATGATGTCCCCAGTGCAGAGCGCCAGCCATCCCATACCCTTCTCTACCTTGGCATCTGGGTCCCACTAGTCCTACCTTCTTTGACATTACAGCACTGTCCCACCTCAGGGCCCGATGACCAGAAAGGGAGGCCCTGGCCACCCCAGGGTTAAAGAGGAGGGCTGCCATGCCTGGGAGCCCCCCGTAATGACAAGGGGACCTACGTGTCTGGAGGAGGCGCATTCTACCGCCTGTTAGTCACCGCCGCTCAGCGCTGCTTTGGGACCTGGCACGGTAATTAAGGGCTCCGTCACTGTTTCCTGTAACCTTTGTTCCATTCTTCCCATTTATAACAGGCTTTCTTTTTTTCAGCTCAGGTAAGAACGTGTTTGTAAGCAACGCTCTTTATGAAAAAGAGCCTGTGATGCCATGAAATGAGAATTCAGTACACAGGAAACCAATTTTCAGAGAGAGCGTTAAAACGTAACCACGTTTAAAATGTGAAGTTCCAGCGGCAGCGCCCAGCCAGGCAGAGATCACCAGGGTGAAGCCCCCCCACCCCAGTGCTGCGGCAGTTTTTGGATATTGTGTTCAGAGCACATTTAAGGTAGGCTAGGCTAGGCTACGTGTCCGGTAGGCTATGTGGATCACATACATTGTCAACATATAATGTTATATTTTCAATTGACGATGGGTTTATTGGAATGTAACCCACTGTAAGTTGGGGAGTATCTCTATTATGATCTTATAGCTTTAAAAAATTGTTTTTCCCTTTATTGATTTTAGAGAGAGGAAGTGAGAAGGAGAGAGAGGTAGAAACATGGATGAGAGAGAACATCGATGGGCTGCCTCCTGCATGCCCCCCACTGGGGATCAGGCCCACACCCTGGGCATGTGCCCTGACCGGGAATAGAACCAGCGACCTCTTGGTGCATGGGTCAACGCTCAACCACTGAGCCACACTGGCTGGGCGATCATATAGCTTTTTGAAAGGAAAAACAAACAAATGAACAAACCTCATTTTCCCCATGCCCTGAAGACCTCGGACTGCTTTGCAGTTCTCCACCATGGAAAATACTTTACATGCCAGTTAGGCCTATGAATACATAGACAGTGGCAACATGAGAAGAGATAAACATTTTATTGCTGCTAAAAATAAGTAGAGACCTTGGCTGAGTAGCTCAGTTGGTTAGTGTCCCCATATGACAAGGTTGAGGGTTCCATCCCCTGGTCAACCAATGAATGCCTAAATAAGTGGAACAATAAATTGATGTTTCTCTCTCTCTCTCTCTCTCTCTCTCTCCCCCCCCCTTCCTCTCTCTCTCTCTATCTAAAATCAATAAATAAATAAAAAAAGTAGAGCCAGCCACACCTTAAGATGACTTGGAATCATGGAGTTGAATCAGCTCAGTGTTCTTTAATAAAAGTTAATTGCTTCCTTCTATTTGTTTGCTTATTTTTGGAGCCTTCATTTATTACTGAAGGCTGGATGTGGAAATGTCACGGGGCTTGGCCGGCACAATGTGCCACATAGAATTAGGTGGCTTGACTATAAAAACCTTTCTAATTGAGACCTGGGAGGAAAGTGTGTCTGAACACAGGGACACACAACCGGCAGCTTTCAGATCCCAAAGAGTCGCATCAGCTAAGACTGTAGCTTGTTATCGAGTGATTTAAATGTAGGTATAGAAGCTAAAATTTTCATTTCATTTTTTTGGGGGGGTGGGTGGTACTGCTTTATAAAAATCTAAATGATCTTCGATCCTCTTGCTTCAGGTTGAGGAGTTTTAATGTGCTGTTCAACAAAATCAAAATGTTAAGATACGAGATTTTTTTTTTTTAATCCTCACCCAAGGACATTTTTCCATTTATCTTCAGATAGAGCGGGAGGGAGAAAGGAAGAGAGAGAGAGAGAGAAACATCGATGTGAAAGAGACACATCGAGTGGCTGCCTCCCGCACAACCCAACCAGGGCCGGGAACAAGCTGCAACCGAGTCACGTGCCCTTAGCGGGAACCGAACCCGGGACTCTTTGGTCCACGGGCAGCCGCTCTAACCGCTGAGCCAAACCGGCCAGGGTGGGAGAAGTATTTTTTTACTTTCCATTTTTCAGAAGTGGGAACTTCTTGTCACATTTTTTCTGTGTTGCTTCCAAAGCAACATTCATAGGAAGTTAAAATTGTGGGAAGCCCTGGTTGCCCTCGTCACATAGGCGTACAGAATTGCTACCATATATTTTCAGAACCCTCCGAAAATGCACTGTGCATGGCATATTTCAATCACACAGAAGGCTCCCACCAGCTAATCACGTCCCTGCACATCAGCTAAGATTCGACCATCATTTCTGGAGTTGAAAGTCTGGTGCCCCAGAGCAGAGCCTGGTGGTTACTATGGCAACCTTATTTGGAAAACGCCGTGGTCTGTTAGGATGGGGCTATCTATAGGGAATACGCTGGAGTAGCTGGCCTTCTGTCCCGTGTGGGGCTGTGTGTCTCCTGCCAGCCGTGGCCAAGGGAAACCAGCTTCTGACTCGGCAGCATTACGGAAGCAGAGTCTGACCCTGTGCTACATTGTGACACCAAGTGCCAAGACTGACGCGGCCTTAGCACGCAAGAGTAGGTTTGACGCGATCTGCTGGCTTGAATAATGATTCTGCAGTGGCTTCGTGGATTCTATATCTAAGTTTGGGTTGTTTCACGTATGTTACCGTCAGTGTTACTGGGTGCCCATTAAGTGATGGCGTTTGGGGAATATACTGTCATTTAGTCACCCATTAAAGAAAAGTATCGAAGGAATACACAAAATGCCAGCCTTGATTGAGCGTTTTTGTATGTGTTTTGCTCTTTGTGTGTCTTAACCACTTTAATCAATATAATTGCCTTGTGAAGCCGGTGCTATTATTATTCCCATTTTACAGATGGAAAACTGTAAAGGCTAAATAGCTAAGAAAACTCAATTACTTAAAACGGCTAAATTAGCCCAGCCAGTGTGGCTCAGTGGATTGAGCGCATCATCCCATGCACCAAGAGGCCACAGGTTCAATTCCTGGTCAGGGCACGTGCCCGGGTTGCAGGCTCCCTCCCCAGTGGAGGGCATGCAGGAGGCAGCCAATCAATGTTTCTGTCTCTTCCTCTCCCTTCCTCTCTATCTAAAAATCAACAAAAACATATTTTTAAAAAAAGGGCTAAATTAGTCCCCTAAAGTCACATAATAGTAAGTGGTATAAACTGGATTAAAACCCAGACATTCTACATCTTACCTTGCTGCTCTTAACCACTCAGCTGTATAGAATTTTTAAAAATATGTGTATATATGCATTTGTGTATTTCACATTTTGCAGACAGAATTCGATCAAATTGTAAATGAGCTGTAGATGACTGTTCTGAAAGCTGATACTAACAATTGCTATGAGGATAGGATCTGTGAATTATCTCCTTAACAACAATGACCTGTTTCTTTTTTCCCCCAGAAATTTGGTGATTCTTATTTTACTTGTGAAACATAGTCTTCATGTTTAGAAATGAAACATCCTAGCCTCTTCTCTCGTTATTTTCGAGGGGGGTAATGACTGTCATTGTAAATGCCACTGAACTTGGAAATGTGACTCACCTGGTGGAGACGGTTCTGTTTCTAAGGTAAAACCGCAGAAGGCACACGCCTTCCCGGAATGGTGAGGTCCAGGGACAAAGCTTCAGAAGAACATCTTAATAGACAAGAATGCAAAGTAGGTGCAATAAATGATGAGATTACTCAGTACCATCTGCTTTTAATGATCCTTTCACTTTTCTACTATCATAGTCTGTGAACGTCACCCATCACGACTTTCTTGGGCTGTTAAAGCAGTACTAAAGAAAAAAAATTCAAACCATATAAAATGTGAGCAGATATCCATCAAAAACAAAAGTTCTCATTATTATAAAGCATAATGAAGCAAGAAATTAGAATTTTAATGTCCTCTTGCTCAGATTCTCCTGTACTTTACATTCCAATGATTTGAATGAACTACAAGGAAATATATTAATGGTCTGCTAAGAACATCTATAAGTGGCTATTCAGCTAGAAGTAGTAGCAAGTAAGAGAGAGATAGAAACATTCATGTGAGAGAGAAACATCGATCGACTGCCTCCTGCACACTCCCTACTGGGGATGGAGCCCCCAACCCAGGCATGTGCCCTGATGGGGAATGGAACTGGGACCTCTCAGTCCATGGACAACGCTCAGCCCACTGAGCCCTACTGGCCGGGAAGCACGCTCTTTTTAATCTATATTTCCTATTGAACAATGTATTGCGCGCATTTCCCGTTTCATTAAACACTGCCGTAAAACATTGTCTTTAATGAATGTGTACTTCTTATGGGATAAAGGTAACATATTTTATGCAGTGAATTCCCTAGTGTTGGACATCTCTGCTTTACTTTAGGATGCATTCCTAGAATGGCATTCCTGGATGAAAAGGGCATTAGTGGTTTGAAGGGGCAGTCAGGGAACTTTTTCTGTGAAGGACCAGTACATATTTTAGGGTTTGTGGCAGACATGGTCTCTGTCATAGCTACTGGAACATGGAAACAGCCATAGATACTATGTAAATGAATGAGCATGACTGTGTTTTAATAAAACTTTATTATGGACACTGAAATTTGAATTTTGTGGAATTTTGACATGTCACAGAAAGTTATATTCTTTTGATTTTTTTCCAACCACTGAAAAATGGAGCTCACCGTTCTCAGCGCACAGGCTGCGCGGAGCGGTGGTGGCTGTGCTTGGCCAGAGCTCTTATCCCCGGGTTCTCAGAGCAGAACTGCACGGACCTGTACGAATGAAACAGTACAATTTCTTTCTTTTGCATGCTAGAAAATGAGGACTAGGTAGTGTAAGTGACTAAGCTGTCTGCATATTCATGTACACATTAATAATAACACTGTGTCAGAAGAAAACCATTTCATCACCTAACTGCAAAAAAAGCAGCAATCCCAAAACACTTGGAAAGATATGTTTAAACTGGGTACAGAATATCAAGATTTCTCTATTTTTCTTACAAATGCATATGAATCCACAATTATTTCAATAAAAAAAAGATGTTTATGCTAAAGAAAATAAAATTATCTGGAGTCCACACCCTGCTGTAGGAAGAAATAAACAAGCTTTCCTTCTAAAGAGTATTTCAAAACGTATTATTAGCATTTGCTCTATTTCCTGATGTAGAAACCAACGCCTATAAGAGTGGACCCCATAGATGCCACAGTACCAAAGACAGTGGCAAACAAATTCACATCCACTTAGAAATAAGTGTGCCATAGAACTTGCTATGATTCAAGTTCTCACCCTTTAGAAAGTCTGTTGCCCAGAAAGTTTACAGGTACCTCTTGTGACTGTGGATAAATCTGGTCAACAAGGGCCGCTCCCAGGGCTCTTTGACCCAACAGGGAAATCTCTACACTGTTAGCAGATATGATAGTACTTTGCACTAGAATACCCTTGACCATCTTCATTTTGTGTGACAAAGGCAGACAGAGAAGTCTCCTCAGTCCTTGGACAGTGCCACGGAAGCCCATCCCAGTTCCAAACCGTGTGTGATGAAAATGAAATGCCGGATTCCCCATCACTATTGTTGAGTCTCTTCTAGACTATCTAGGCCTGTATTGAAGCTGCTAATGGTCCTATATAGTTTAGAATTTTAAAATAATACTCTAAGGTTACATGTACAGAAGGAGGACTTCACACGTTGGTTAGAGAGTCGCAGAGTTTCCTGCAGTCTAAAAATTGATTTAAGAAGAGAGTGATTGATCGGTGTATTATTGTCTATTGAATGAGTGGTTCAGTCATCATTTAACATTCACTGAACACCATCCGTGAACCTTGCCCTGGTTCTAGATCAAGTTGGAAAACTTCATTTTAGGAAGAGATGGAGGTGTTCAGAATTCTGGCCCTAAATGTTGCTAGGACACACCCACTCGCAGGAGCCAACCCCCACTCAGTGCCTCAACAGTAATAAGATGGTATGAAGTCACCCAAATATATCTCAAAGTTCTCTAAAGGCTCCTAAAACTGTCTGCACAGTCTTTCTGGTCAGGATTTCCTATATGGATAGAAGGGTATTTTGTGTCTGTACAGAATGCAGACTTCTAAACAAATTTTTACAAGTTACATCATTTAAACCTCTCTTCAGTAGTCTTGCAAAAACGGATAGATATATTTTTCTCTCTCAATTTCTATTGTATTGGTTTCAGGTGTACAGCTCAGTGGTTAGATAATCATATACTTTACATAGTGTTCCCCTTGATATTTCCAGAACCCACCTGGCACCATACATAATTATCACAATATTATCGACTATATTCCCTATGCTGTACTTTACATCACCATGACCAATTTGTAACTACCAATTTGTAATTCTTAATCCCTTCACCTTTTTCACCCAGGCCCCCAACCCCCAACCCATCTGGCCAACATCAGTTTGTTCTCTGTATCTATGAGTCTGTTCCTGTTTTGTTTGTTCGTTAATTGTATTCATTCTATTCCACATATAGGTGAAATCACATGGTATATATTGTCCTCTGACTGACTTATTTCACTTAGCATAGTACCCTCTAGGTTCATCCATCCTGTCAAAAATGGTAAGCTTTCGCCCTGGCCGGTTTGGCTCGGCGGTTAGACCGTCGGCCTGCGGTCTGGAGAGACCCGGGTTCGGTTCCCGCTAAGGGAACGTACCTCGGTTGCAATTTGTCCTCGGCCCTGGCTGGGGTTGTGTGGGTGGCAGCCAGTCGATGTGTCTCTCCCACATCGATGTTTCTTCTCTCTTTCTCTTCCTCCCTCTCTCCCTCTAGCTCTATGAATGCAAAAAGTGTCCTCAGGTGAGGATTTTAAAAAAAAATGGCGAGCTTTCATTTTTAACGGTCAAGTAATATTCCATTGTATATGTATACCACTGCTTTTTTACCCACTTGTCTACTGATGGGCAGTTGGACGGCTTCCATATCTTGGCTATTGTAAATAATACTGCAGTGAATGTAGGTGTGCATGTATTTTTTTCGAATTAGCGTTTTGGGTTTCTTTGGATAAATCCCCAGAGGTGGGATCTCTGGGTCATAAGGCAGTTCCGCTGTTTAACATATTTGACACTGGAGGCAGATTAGACCTAGGGAAGTTAAGGGGCTTGCTGACGGTGACCCAGTTAGTGAGGCAGCCCACCACTTAGGCACTCTCTCTCCCCTTCTCCCTTCCTTTGGCTGGAAAAATAAATTTTAAAAGTCTCTTTAAAAAAGCACAGTAGAAACAATATGTGGGCTTTGGGTTTAAACAGCACTGAGTTTGAATCCTGTGTTTCATTTGTAACCAAGGCAACCTGGGCAAATGAGTCAGCCTTCCTGAGTCTCAGTTTTCTTCTCCGTAAACGAGAATACCACCCATTGTATTGAATCGTTATGAGAATTAAATGAGATAATGTGTCGAATGCTTGGTACACAGTAGTGAATCAAGAAATATTAGGGTCTGTGGTGTCACTTTTTCTCCTGTCTCCTACAAGAACAGTGAAGTTACGGATTTCCTATTTTTGGAGTCAGATGGATGAATTGCTGCTTTGCCTTGCGGCCAGGGGACACGGTTTGGTGGGCCAAGCGGAGGAGGAAGGCTGTGGGGCTGGGGACTCCTTAGCACCCAGTAGGTCAGGTTTCACTCCATCCCTTTCTTTCTAGTGTGTGCTTATATCTTTTTAAAAAAATTTTTTTTCTTTATTGATTTTTAGAGAGAGAGGAAGGGAGAGGGAGAGAGAGATAGAAACATTGACGAGAGAGAACATCAACAGGCC
The DNA here is from genome assembly GCA_030848825.1 of Tadarida brasiliensis. Classification (NCBI taxonomy): domain Eukaryota; kingdom Metazoa; phylum Chordata; class Mammalia; order Chiroptera; family Molossidae; genus Tadarida; species Tadarida brasiliensis. Next base: position 108,085,426 of record CM061260.1, on the reverse strand, counting down.
GCCTCCTGCATGCCCCCCACTGGGGATCGGGCCCACAACCTGGGCATGTGCCCTGACCGGGAATCGAACTGGCCACCTCTTGGTGCATGGGTCGACGCTCAACCACTGAGCCACCCCGGCTGGGCTGTGCTTCTGTCTTTAACGGCACCTGCCACATCCCCCACCCCAAACACCTGCTGGGTTACTTTCCGAGACCGGTGCTGTCCAGTACAACTGTACAGTGATGGAACTATCACGGTGTGGTCCAATATAATAGGCACTAGCCATATGAGGCTTTTGAGCACCTAAAGAATGGCTCTTGTGACTAAGGGTGTTCAATTTTACTTCATTTTGATTAGTTAATATTTAAATCGACTTAGTCACATGTGGTAGTGGGTACTCCAGATCGGACAGCTCAGCTCCAGAGAATTAGCCGCTGGTGGGGTGGGGTGGGGTGATTCGCTTTCCTACCTGCTCACACAGCTTTGGGCCGCCGTCCCCACCTGGCCCCCTCACTCCCATCTCCGGGGACAGCCAGACACCTGCTGGTGGGAATTTGAGAGGTTCTGTGGCATATTTTGCTGTGCTTCTCAGCTTTCACACTCTAGGCTCAGTGTTATGGGCTGAATTGTACCCACCCCCCAATTTTATATGGTGAAGTCTTACCTCCGGCATCTCAGAATATGACCATATTTGGAAACAGGTCCTTGTGGGTATAATTAATTAAGATGAGCTCATCAGCACGGGCCCCAATTCAACATGACTGATGTCCTTATGAAAAGAAGATATTGTAGCCCGGCCGGGGTGGCTCAGTGGTTGAGCGTTGACCCTGCACCAAGAGGTCACCAGTTCAATTCCCAGTCAGGGCACATGCCCAGGTTGTGGGCTGATCCCCAGTGGGGGGCATGCAGGAGGCAGCCAATCATTGTTCTCTCTCATTGACATTTCTATCTCTCTCTCCCTCTCTCCCTAAAAATCAATAAAGAAAAAATATTTTTTTAAAAGACCTTTAAAAAAAAGGAAAAGGAAAGACGACACTGTGTGCTCAGGGAGAGCGCCGTGTGAAGATGCGAGCAGAGACTGGGTGTTGTATCTATAAGCGAGGACCCCCAAAGATTGCCACGGAACCCACAGAAGCTGGGGGGCGGCCTGGAGCAGATTCTCCCACCGCCTGGGAAGAAAGCTGCCTGCCCAGAGCCTGGCCCGGGACTCCTGGCCCCAGGGCTGTGCGCGGTCCTTTGCTCCGTTACCCGAGGAAGTCGATGCCCTGGGGCTCAGTTTGTTACTCTCTGCGTTCTCAGTCGCCTGGTGTCCTGCTTTGGAGCGTCCATACCTTCGCAGCTGCGTCCGCTGTCCATCCTCCACAGCTTCGTGAGCGCATGCCTTAAAAACAAACAGACACCCACGAACATCAAAACGTTTGCGGTCGAGGAGGTGAGGACTCGGGAGGGGTACGGCAGCTGTGTTCCATTTGCCCTCTTTCCTGGAAGTCCGGATTTAAAAACGTTTTTTCTGGTTTTGTATTTAAAAAATTATTATTTGCAGAAGCGAGTCCTTCCTTCCCCTCTCAGTGTTTCCTTAGGGAAACAAGATGCCCTTGTTACGAAAAGAAATGAAAATTTCTCCCAAGTGGGTGCTGCCATGTCTGTGTAGACAGCAGGTACACAAAGTCACAAGCCAGGAAGGCAAGCGAGGATGTGACGAGACATTTGAAAGCCATCTGATGGAGGCACGATTCCAGGTTGAAGAAGAAAGTAATGATTGAGGGGTTCACATTTCATCTTGGGGATTTCAATAATCGTAGCAGCAAGGATTTCCCAGGGTTGGAATGAACTAAAGTTCTTACTTTACATTTTAGAAATTGAAATTCATGGAGGATTAAAGAGAATTTTTTTTAATTAAAAAAAAATTGTTCTTATTTTCCATGCAGCAAATAGGTTTCTTTTTTTCTTTGGCAACTTTGTCTAAATAAATAACATTACCTTTTATAGTCTTCTGAATAATAGTACAAAATCATATTTATTGAGCAGTAATATCTGACAACATTTCAGTCACCTACTGCTGAGTAACAACCACCCCAAAATGTAGTGGCTTAAAACAACATAAATTATTATTTCTCAAAATTCTGAATATTGGATGGGCAGTCGTTCTGCTGGTCTTGCCTGGAATTTTCCACGTGGTTGCGTTCAGCAGGACGATTGGCTGGAGACCACGCTCAGCTGGGGCCATTGGCCAGGGCATCTCATGTCTCCGTGGGCTAGTTGGGCTTCCTCACAGTATGGCAGCCTCATGCATTCCTAGAGGGCTCATTTTAACAGCAAAGAAGTTGAAACTTCCAGTCCTCTTAAGACTTGGGCTTAGAAGTCCCAGGATGTCATTTCCAGTATATTTTGCCCATTGTGAGTAAGTCCCACTTAAAATTTCCTCAGTGGATTATAATACTTGCTAGAGGTCATCTCTATGATTCAGTTTCAGTAGATTCCAACTGTACATTCCTATATCAAAATAGTGTATTTGTCTTGTTATTCTTAATAGGGGGAAAAAGCATTATGAGTTCAGTCATGGTCAGATTATTAAGAAGTATACTTAATAAGTGTGTCAGCCAAACTAGTCATTTCCACAGCAATGGCCAGAATGCCACTTGCATTCCACCAGAATTTTTAAAATGCCTTCATGAACATTTTAGACACTGGAAATGATAGTCACAGGCCAGCCAGACCCAAGGGACGGGAAGACAGTGCACAGCTGTGGAGGGGCAGCTCACGTGCCTGGGACGAGAGGCTGGTACCGCCCGCGGGCACCCAGCTCGCGGCCTTACAGGGACTCCCTGACTTCATTCCCACAATAGCCCTATCCGAGAAGTATTCCTTTCGACATTTAGGTGACAAATTGACTCTACTTGCCCCGAATTCTTAGTGCTCAACCAAAGCCAGAGCTTCTCCCAGACCAAATAATCCTTTTTCACCGGCTTTGAAAGCAGAAATTAGTCCAGATTTAGTTCGAGAGCTGTGGGTCTGACTCTGGCTCTTTCCACTGGGGAGCATTTCTTGTCTTCCAGTCCAGAGTGCTCCAACTGCGAAGCCAGAACCGCACTGTCTTCTTTAGGGGGTTCTGGCAGAGTAAAATATGGCACATCAACTAAATGTAGAATTTGGGAAAAGCGGGCCAGTTTTTTATTTTTTTATTTTTCTTTTTCTTTATTGATTTGAGGAAGGGAGAGGGAGAGAGAGAGAGAAACATCCATGAGAGAGAACATCAATTGGCCGTCTCCTGCATGCCCCCCACTGGGGATCGGGCCCACAGCCTGGGCATGTGCCCTGACCAGGAATCGAACCGGTGACCTCTTGGTGCATGGGTCGATGCTCAACCACTGAGCCACACCGGCCAGGCAAGGGCCAGTGGTTTTTAAAATTGGGATTAAATAATCAATAATACTTTTATATGCTTTTCACTAGCATTTTTGTTCATGAATCATATCCACTGGAACACAGTTTAGAAAGAAGGCAAAAATTGGGGGTGGTTTAGAGAGACTGTTCTAGTTACCTGCTACTGTAGTAAACCACTCCAAATTCTCAGGGCTCAAAACAATGGTTTACCATTCTTCACAGATCTGTGGATCTTCTGGTGGCAAGCCCTCCTTAAGGGCTGCCTATTGTGGCTATCTTTGGCTAACACAGCCTGCCACAAAGCTCTGTCTAGGTTCCTCATAACTGACACCCCAAAGTGGATTTTCCCCATTGTTCACCTCAGTCATTTTGGGAGAGTCTGTCACCCGTCACACCTTTGACTAGGAAGAACTTGTTGGAGTCCAAAGGGGTCCCGTGGACCAGTCTCTTTCGGATGCCTACGAAACATTCATAGAAAAGACTGGCTGGCTGACTGACTTCTACCTTAGAAATCTCCTCCTAACTCTCCAGGTGTTGTTGGGGAAATCTCTTAGGCTCCCTGAACTTTAACGTGTGTTTTTTTTTCTAGAAAACTGGGGAGGGAGAGTTGGACTAGATGGCCTCCAACGTGCTTTTCATAGCTGACATTCTACAATTAAAAAAAATATATCATGAGGCTCTCTACAAGGGAAAATATTTTATAATCCAGTTTTTGCAGAATTCTTAAAGGCCAGGAAAATACATATTGACCATATACTCTATACAAGCATGCACACAGTGCAAATTGATGTCTTAGGATTGCATAGCACCTGAACAATTTTGTCACTTGTGCTATTTTAATTTGATAGAAAGCATCAGGCTAATACATATTATGAAATACGATCATTTATAACGATCCCTTTCTCATTCTCAAAGTTTGATTCCAGGTTAAAGTTGACTGACATGTTGAGTCTATTTTAAAAGATTTAAAAAAATGATAATCAGTTTTCCAGAGCAGGAGGGCAAGCATTACAGTATTATCCCGTTTGTATTGCAAGCCAATTTGCAGAGGAAACATAAGGAGTCAGAGAGAGAGACATTTACTAGAACTTTGGGTTGGGGTATGGCTAGGAGAAAATGGTCAAAATAATGAGGCACTTAGACATTACAATAAATGAAGGGTTGAAGAAACTGGAATGTTGGCTTGGAGAATGTAGGGAACTGTACTGTCATCAAAGGTTTACAGGGATGCCATCTGCTGAGAAAGACATTTTGGGTCGCTCTACCTGTTAGAACCTGGTAGAAGTTACTAAGTTCTTTGTAAAGACTTCAGGTTAATGTAAGGTGTTTTTCCATAACTACAGCCCATATCCAAGGCCGATGTCCCCGAAGTAGTGATGTTTCCATTACTAGAAATGTTTAAACAGAAGCCAGAATGCTCCTTGGTGGAGATGTTGCTGGAGAGACTCATGCAAAATGCCAAGCTCAGGGTGGACGGAGGACTGGATGACTCTGTTTTCACCTTTAATTGCTTTCTTTGCCTCTTTTGGTGATATTCTAAGGCTCTTGACAGCACTAGGATTCTCCTAAGCAACAAATGGGGAACATACATGCCATTATCTCTCACAAAGGTTCATGTAAATCTGCCAGAAAAATATGAAAATTTCAATTGGTGAGTGTTCAAAGGCCAGTGCACAAAAGAGGAAGTATAAATAGTTCATAAACTTATGAAAAAAATGTGCAACCACACTGGTAATAAAAGAAATAAAAATTTGAATATCAATAGAATACCATTTTTAATGTATTAAATTGGTAAGGGTAAGAAAAATAATACACAATTTTGATAAAGGTGCAGTGAATAGTCAGTCTCAAACATGGTTGGTGAAAATATAAATTTGTTTAGAGCCTCCAAAAAGCAGTTTAACAATGTGTATCCAAAGCTTTAAAAAATGTAAAAACCACTCTATATGAATATTAAAAAAAAACTTTTTTTTCTTTATTGATTTGAGAGAGAGAGGAAGGGAGAGGGAGAGAGATAGAAACATCGATGAGAGAGAACATCGACTGGCCGCCTCCTGCATGCCCCCCACTGGGGATCAGGCCCACAACCTGGGCATGTGCCCTGACCGGGAATCGACCCGGTGACCTCCTAGTGCATGAGTCAACACTCAACCACTGAGCCACACCGGTGGGGCATCTATATGAATATTTAACCATAATTAAAAATCATTACTTTTTTAGATGTAATTATGGTATTGTAGTCAAGGTAAAAAACAAACAAACAAAAAAACCCATTTTTATATTTTGGAATACATATTGAAGTATTTACAGATAGAATAATGATGCCTAGAATTTGCTTCTAAATGATCTATTGGAGATCGGATGTGCCTGCATGAGAGTGTGGGTGAAAAGTGATTGGTTGTATATTGATTAGTGTTGAAGTTGGGAAATGGCTACATGGATTCACTTTGCTATTCTCTTTCTGTTTTAATGTGTGTAAAATTTTCACAATAAGAAGTAGCAATAGCAACAACAGAAACACATCCGCTGACCTAAATACCGTTCCGTTTCAGAACATTTCCTGACGAAGTCATCCGAGTGGCACACAGGCTTATGCACGAAGTCAACTTCGGAATGTCCCCGGCTCACAGTTCTGGCATCCCTCCTCTGCGTGAACCCTTCGGTGACATCTCACTGTTGTCAACCCCAAACGTGAACCCATCTGCCAGGCCTTGTATCACCTGACCTCTGTTTACCTTGACTTGCCAAGGTGTCCCAAAGCACTCTGTGACCCACCACTCCGGCCTTCTCTCAGGGGTCCCCTCCCCTGCCCACCACTTTCCTTCAGACCGACCCTCCTCCACTCTGAAGCCAGGCTGAGGCGGCGTCCCTGGGGAAGCATCTCTGCAGTCACAGCCGGGACCAGGCTGCCACGTGCTCTCACAGCGCCGCTCGCTTCTTCTAGCCCTGGTCTCAATTCGAATCAGCAGCTGATGATACAAATCTAAACCGGCTGCGGAATGAGCGCCCACCCCTCTCAGGGACCCTCCCTCTCCTACTTACAGGCGTGTCTTCCACAATTCCCCAGTGCACCAGGGATCCAATAAACACGGGCTGAATCAATGAACTAACAAACGTAATCTACACGCAGTTCAGCCAACCAAAGTCTGTGGTTGACTCCACCCTCTTCCTTGGTAATATTTCTGAGCGTTAAAGTGGAATAGCAAGCTTTTAACCTTCCTCAGGCACTGGTAGGAGGAGAGGCTTGAAAGGAAGGGTTCCTCCCATTCTTCTCTCCACCTGAGACCTCTGATGGCAGAAAGTATTTGAGAACTTGTGGGAGCCTCCTTTGCCGTATGAGCAAACCTCTCCACCCTGCCCTAAACAGAAATCACCCCCATTCGAGAGCCTGGGCCCCTTAGCACAGCGGCGCTGACACAGAAAGGAGAGAAAAACCCCCAAATGCCAATATCTTGTCGGGTACTGAGTGCCCGAGAGAGACAGGGTGTTAGGAGCACGAGAGGAGAGCACTCCAGTGTCCGGTGCGACTCTGGCTTTTATTTCATTAGCTCAGGAACATATATTCTTGGACAGCTACATTCCCTTGGCTTCTGGTCTCGGATAATGAGGTCAACCAAGTTTAATCAAGGGCGATGTTCCTGGTAATTAGATCATGAATGGGTTTTTGCCATGGTCTATATTAAATTAGTTTATTTCCAGAGCAAAAGAGGCTACTTCCTGGCTGGCTCGTTCTCATAATGTGGACAATGCAAACAGGGCCGATAGAAAAGATGTCATCTCTAAATCCTGCTGCTGTTCTCGGTGGTTCGCAGGGACAGGCTGGCTGCTTTTCCGAGCGTTCAGGCCAGAAATCCCCTCATTCCGGTTTGTCTGACTGCTTCTCACAATCAGACTCAGAGGAAACATTTTTTTCTGGTGGAAATTCTATATAGATGATGGCCGGAGACACGTGATGTCATCTTGCTCTCCACCCCACCACACACACACTTTAAAAATAGACAGCACTCAAGCAACGCCGTAGGGCTAAGCCTGTAGGAATTCAAACAGACAGCTTTTTATTCTTGTGTATTCTGACCAGGCCAGATGCTCAAAGATTTTGTTTATTTCTGAATAAGCAATGATCTGGGCTCACCATTGACTTAGCCTTTCCAATGAAATCCCATAACCTTTGAGTAAAGACCCTGGACATGCGCTCCGTGAAGACCCCAAGTGACTTTAAGGGTGTCCCTGAGCAGGGACTGGAGGATTTGCTTGGGAGAGTTGCCCAAGGGTGGTGCAGAGGGAAATGTTAGACAAGGAGAGAGACACACGTGAACGTTCCCACGCGTTCATTCCCTCGAACACGGATCTACCGAGCCAAGCGCTGTCCCAAGTGCTGGCCCATGGCCACGAACGAAACCAACGGACCGTCTTTCTCCTCCTGCTCCAACAAAATTTTGCCTCTTCTGGAAAAAGAAAAAGTAAATGTTTGTGAACGATTAAAAGATGTTTCCTTTTGAAAGTCACCATTGCTATTTCTGTACTTATAGAGATAAATAAATACATAGAGGGGGGAAGAAAAACAACCTCCTGAAAGAGAGATGCCAGAGTGTGGGTTATCTTTCCCCGTGGGAAGCAGTGGCTTCAGTGTTGACACGTGTCTGGTTGGCATGTTGCTGTGTGATCGTGAACCTGTGTTCGTGTCATTACCCGAAGAAGGAAGACCCCTGCATCAAGAGCTCTGCCCCGGGGAGGGCTCCAAGCCCAGGTGCTCTGCCCGGGGCTGCGTGGCCGGGAGAAGAGAAGGCCCAGATGGCACAGGCGGTGAGGGACCCAGGGCTGGTTTTGAAGCCAATGCCTCCTCTGGGAATCCTGCCAGAGGGGAGATAAAGAGGGTGCAGGGAGGGACGGGCAAACTCAAGGTCTTGCCTAGGTAAATGGCACAAAGATGCCACTTGATTATTGCAGTTTGACAATGAGCTAGTATCTGTAGCTTTCTGGAGCAACTGAAGGCTTAGTTTAGCCATGTATGTATTCGTTTCTGAGCAAATGATAGTATGCATTAACCACGGTACCCCCAGGGGCTTCTATCTACCCTCCAAGTCAGTGGGCTGAAACAGCTGGCACGGGCCTGAGATGAGCACATCTGGAGAAACATCAGCTACGAGTCTTCATCAACTGTGAAGGGAGCCAGCATGCACCACGAGAGTCTGGTGGAGATCCCTGTGTGACCTGTTACCTGTCTCTGCAGGTGTCTCAGTCAACAGGGGAGCCTGGAGGACGCACTGAGCACCGCACTGCGCCTGGCCCGGAGCTGGGTGCTGGGGCAGGTGCCCTGCCTCATGGGGCTGCCACTCCAAGGAAGGAGGTGACTGTGCATGGCTATGGCACAGATACGCAATGAAGAATGTGGGGAGCCGGCCGGTGTGGCTCAGTGGTTGAGTGTCGATCCATGTACCAGGAGGTCGCCAGTTCGATTCCCGGTCAGGGCACATACCCAGGTTGTGGGCCTGATCCTCAGAGAGGGGCATGCAGGAGGCGGCCAGTCGATGTTCTCTCTCACTGATGTTTCTCTCTCTCTCTCTCTCACTTCCTCTTTCTCTAAAAAAAATCAATAAAGAAAAAAATTTTAAGACTGTGGGGAATGTTGGAACTAAGCAGAGCGTGACAGAAAGTTCTGGGCAGGGAACGACTTGGAAGAGCCAGGAAGGCCTCTGAAATCAGCCGTCCAGGTGCGAGGACAGTGACAGGCTGGGGATGCGTCTGCACTGGTACAGGAACCACCAGGACCTGGAGCAGTTTGGGGACGAGCTCTGCCTCTTCAGGAAGACCCAGGTTTTACCTCCTATTTCCATGTTCCAGAGCCTGAAAGTGAGGTGGCCAGGAAATTACTCTAGAAACTTGAAAAGTTGGGAAAGGGGAGAATAAATACTGTTTTAAACTCAAATTGGTACCATTTTAATTGCTTAAAAAATTCAAATCAAATCACTCATCACAATCTGATTGGTAGTTTTTGTATTTTAAGCAACCATCATGTGCCATGAGACATCGGATGCGGGGTGTGTGCACAGGGCTGAGAGCTTGTCTGTCCGAGTGATGCAGTGGGGGTCCCAGACTCCCCTTTTCTCCACCTCACGGACAGGCGGAAGCAGCTGTCCTGTTTTAGTTCCACTTTCCATGTCCCTTTTCAGATGTGGAAGTTCATTGTGCAAACAGTAACCCATTGATCGCAGTGTTTTCTTTTTTGATGTTGCAGTTAAATGGGTAGCTAAGCACTTTATCCAGGTCCCTTATCAGAAACAATGTCACTGGGCTTATAACAAAAAATACTAATTGCCTTCTGGTTCTCCTTGGAACAGTTTATTATAGTTCCATAAAAAGGATCAAAGTTAAGTCTACACCGAACAGAACTGAAGAGGGCCCTCGGTTGTAAGGGTTTTGTAAAGATGCTTGAAAAGCAGAATCAGGTGCCAGCAGCAATCACAGCGTGAGGAGAGGCCCCAGGCTCGGAACCAGGCTCTGTAATTCCCGCCTCCGCAGTTTTGGACAAAGAGATACCCCTTCTATAACTGAAAAACCCAAGGGGATAGATTGTGCATGGTCCCCAAACCTCAGGGGACAATGAGATCTCCTGGAGGGCTTGCTAAAAAACCCAGATTGCTGGGTTTTAAAAAGGAGAAATGAAGAAGACACATATATGCAGTTTCATATATATTATGTGCAGATATATTATAATATATCTGCAAACACAACAAAAACCTGTGAACCGTGGTTACCACGGCAGGGGCACGACTTTTCATTACGTCTTCTTTTGCACTTTTAAATATGTACCATGTGAATATATTCAAACGTGTAAAATTAAATATATAAGGCTACGTAAGTTAGTGGCCTGCATTGTTAGAAACACTTGGAGCCAGACAATTTTGTCACTTAAGGTAGTCATACGTAGTTTCTGTTTTCTGTCCCAGAAAGCAGGTCTGTGACTTTGGCAAACAGCAGATGGCACAAGTAACTGCTGAGCTCTGGTGAAAGGGGGCCACGAGAAGGGAAGGTCACTGAGTGTGTAGCCATGAATGTCACTGACCACAACCTACAAGCTTCTCGCACACATTGGGCTGTTTGAACCGTGATAGCTTATGATCCTGTCACGAGAACTGATTTGATTGATGGGAGGGGGCATGACTGAAAACTGCGTTTCCTTCCCAGTGGAAAAGCATGGCTAAAGGAAACGGACTCAGAACTGCTGGCATCCTCTTGAATGACGAGGGCCACTGAGAATTCAGAATCACGGAGCAAAACACGGCTTCTGGGTTTCTCCCATTGCTGAAGGGCTCATTGAGGTATAATTGACATACAATAAGCGGCATATATTTAGCGCGTACAATTCGATAAGTCCTGACACATGTATACACTTGTGTATACATGGAACCATCGCCACAATCACGAAAGCACACATGTCCCTGACGTCTCCTTGTGTTCCTTTGCAATTCCTCTTTCTCATCCCTCACCTGGTAAGCACTGCTCTGCTTTCTCTTACCATAGATTAGCTTGCGTTTGCTAGAATTTTATAAAAACGATTCACACAGTATGTATACTTTTTTATCTGGCTTCTTTGCTCAGCATTATAATTCTGCGATGTCCCCCATGCTGTGTATATCAGAAGTTGACTCCCTTTATTGCTGAATAGTATCCCATCATACCGCAAACCACGGTTTGTGTGTCCGTTCGTCTGTGATGGACACTGGCTTGTTTCTGATGGACCGCGGATGTTTTTCTGTTTCTATTCTATTCCTCCCCCTCCCTCACATGCTACAGTTGAAGAAATGGGAACTCAGAGACCAAGTACCTTGTTGAAGGTACACAGACGGTAGTTAGAGCATAGCACCTTAAATGGTTAGAATGTTTGGGCTGAAAGGACCACCAGGGCACGTGTGTGTGTGTGTGTGTGTGTGTGTGTGTGTGTGTGTGTGTGTGTTAAACTGTTTGATGTTGAGATCTGAATTGTGATCTGTAAGAATTAAGCATTTCTCTTTCTTCAGGGTAAAGTCAGCAGGCCCATCTTTGCCAATTAAATGCTGGTACCCTTTTATCAAAATTCATTCTTAACATGCTTCTATCACAGGGAAATATTCTGGTCTGTTCTATCAGCCTCAGGGGATGTTCTCATCCCATAGGAACAGCAGTGTGCCAGAGCTGACTGTTACAAGCTCACAAGAGCTGATTGTTACATTTTTAGAAGTTAAACACACTTATTATAAAAATGAAATAATATAAACTTCCAATGAAATATATTATATTAAAATCAAAGCTAATAAATATTGAAAACTCATTGCTTTCTAATTATTTCACTACATTATCTTATCACCTAGGCTCTCAAGGCTACTTACAGCTATTGTATCCATATGGCGGAAATACAGTCCCCTGGGGGGTTGTCACTGTTTCTTCCCAATTGTCTATGCAGTGGTGCAATGTTGACAGCTTGAAGTCAGCCTTGCTGGGAGAACTTGTACCATGAAAATGGGCAAAGCTATAAATCAGGGTTTGATTTATTATTTGGTTGATTTTCCAGAATGAACATGATGGAGAAAACGGTAATTATGCAGATTAACTTTTAAAATGTGTCATATCTGTAGCCATAACTTTTTTTTTTTTTTTTTTATCCTCACCCGAGGACATTTTTTCATTTTTTGTCGTAGCCATAACTTTTTGACTAGCCTAAAAATGGAGAAATTATACTTCCAGCATTTGAAAACTGTTATACAGTTGAGCCAATAAGTTGCTCACATCATTGATGACCAAGTTAAATTCAGGTCATTCAGGTATATATCTTTACTGTTTTGCTTTCATTACTCGTTAATATAAACAAAAATATCAACCAATACCAATATTCATGGTGAAACTACACTCAGACCACCAGGTGTTCCACATTTCCCAGCACACCACGGTGTAAGAGGGCTTGGGGTCTTTGAAATTAAGCCCTATGTAAAAACAAACAAACAAACAAAAAACTGTAAGGCATATCATGTCTACAAGACCAGTTTTTTCTAGACCACATAGAAGGGCAAACTGGAAAAATAAAGTAAAATAAGAAGACAGTGAAATTAGAGCCATTGATGAAAAATATGATGTTTTATTTAAAAACAATTTTTTTTTCTTTATTGATTTTAGAGAGAGAGGAAGGGAGAGGGAGAGAGAGAGAAAGAAACATCGATGAGAGAGAACATCGATTGACTGCCTCCTGCATGCCCCCCACTGGGGATCAGGCCCACAACCTGGGCATGTGCCCTGAATGGGAATCGAACTGGCGACCTCCTGGTGCATGGGTCGATGCTCAACCACTGAGCCACATCGGCCAGGCGAAAAATACGGTGTTTTAAATTTAGTATAATTAAAAAATAAATACAATAAGATGGTTCAAAAAGGTGTACAATAAAAGTCTCCCTCCCACCTGTACCCCCAGCCATACAGTTCCCCTCCCCTGAGACAACCTCCATTACCAATTGCTGAGTTTCCTTGAAGAGATAGTTTATATATACACAAGTAATACTAGGTATTCTCTCCCTCCACCATTTTTTATACAAATGATACTGTAAATACACACTTGTGTACTTTCGCCCACCTATAAAGCTCCATTCATACCAGTGCCACAGCTGCAGAATGTTCGAGTATGAATACAGCACCATTTATTTGCTTATTGTTTAACTGCAATGTAGAGGCGTTGCAATGGTTTAGAATAGGACTTACCTTTACCACATGTATTTTAGTTATCCAGATATCTGCTCTTATCTTGCTGCGGTTTTATGCCTCTCCTATTAAGTTGTAGAAAGTGAACCCGCTCGTGTAACCATCAGCACACACTTACTGAACACCGGCTAGGTGACTTTCCCTTGGGAGGCTCAAAAATAAAATTTTAAGACATAAACTGGTCTTAACACTCTTTTCACCGGGCTTGGAAGTAAGGAAACACGAATATAATAATGACTCAGGTAGCAGACTAGAAACTGTCACAAGGCCTCACCATGAATTAGCTTTGACCTTGTATTAGTTCACTTAATCCATTGATCATTTATCCTTCTAGACATTTGCTTGCTCGTCTTTAAAGTAAGGATGACTATATCTGCCTTGATCATGTCTTTGGGTTGTTCTTCTGCTCTCAGCAGACTATGTCTGTGAACACTAATGGGCCACATATGTCTACATAGGACATGACCTCGTTCGCCTGTCTCGTCCACACTGGGTCCAGCCATGTTGAACCTGTGCTTCACATCCTGGCCTCTGCATGTGCTGCGTGCCTCTGCCTGGGACACATGACCACTGCAGTCCTCCTCATCCCCACTCAGCTCCCAGCTTTCCTGACCCCCCAAGTCTGGATCAGGTGCCCTTCCTGTCAGCGTCCCGAATGCCCCCATCATCCCACTGCCATCGCCAGGCCACGGAAGAGGGGGATCCCTCAGAGTCGTATCCCAAGCCTTTAAGAATGTTTAGGAAATGAATAAATGAACAAGTTACCTCCAAGCAACAGGAAGAAAAAACCAAACTGAGTATATTAGGGCCAAGAGAAGCTTTACCTACATTCTCTTCCTTGGTCTTCACTACAGTCTGAGAGAGGAATTATTATTCCCATTTCACAACTTCAGGGGGTTAAGTTATTTTGGAACAATGCTGGCAGACCCAAAGGACTCTTTGCAATATCACCCTTCCCCCAGTGCAGTGGCAAACATTGATTTATAATTAGCCACAAGTGTGTGTATCATCTTACTCAGTTCTCACAGAACAGCACTAAGAAATAGATGATGTCCAATCAGGAAGAATATATGCACCCCGATGTTCATAGCAGTGCTATTTACAATAGCTAAGATCTGGAAACAGCCCAAGTGTCCATTGGTAGATGAATGGATAAAAAAGCTGTGGTACATCTACACAATGGAATACTATGCAGCTGTAAGAAAGAGAGATCTCTTACCCTTTGAGACGACATGGAGGGACCTGGAGAGTATTATGCTGAGTGAAATAAGCCAGTCCAGAGAAAGACAAGTGTCACATGATCTAACTTATTTAGGGAACATCATGAATAAAATAAGCTGTTGACCAAAAGAGATCCAGAGTCATGGATATAGGGAACAGACTAACAGACCTCAGAGGGATGGGGGATGGGAGGGGTGGGAAGAGATAAACCAAAGAACTTCCATGCGTATATGCATGACCAATGGACACAGACATTAGGTTGGGGAAAGCGGGAGGGGGATGGGAGCAGGGAGGAGGGGTCAATGGGGAAAAGGGGGGGGGACGTGTAATACTTTCAAAAACAACAACAAAAAAGTAAAAAAAAAAAAAAGTAAAAAGAAATAGATGGTGTCATCATTTGCAGATAAGAACATGTGGATGACCAGAGGTGAAGTGATTTGTTAAAAAGTGATGTGAGTTTCCAAAAATGAAAAATCACTGAGAGCTGGAGTAGGCTGAGAAGACTTCATGGTAGAAGAGAGATTGCAGTTGATACCTGAAGAAAGGTGACTATTTAGATGCAACCGAAGTTGTCAGGAGCAGGGCCTCCAGCTGGGAAAAGCAAGACAGGGCGCACCTGTTAGGGGAACAGTGAGGAGGCCAGGTGACAAGAGCGACAGCCGTGATCACGACCTGGGAGAACACAGACGGAGGGTTGGTTGGGTTGGGCTCTATCACAGAGAGCATGGAAAAGACAGGTCTCAGACGTTGTCTATCCTAAAGGAAATAATTCTGCAGAAATGACATGAGGAAGAGTGTACTTGATTTTTCCCATTCCTTTTCAAGTAGGATGTATATGTGATTTATCTAACTTTCTTGAATATTTAGCTTTAGCTAATTTTTGTTTTCCTCCACCGGAATCACAGCTCGTCTATCCTGGAGTTTCCACGTCGGACAGGCAGAAAGCGTGAGAAGTGGAAATTGCGAAGAACCTTTGAACTCTGCTGTTTTCAGGGCGGGACGTTCCACTCTGAAAGCAGACTTTCAGATGTTTTTGTAGTTGAGAAAACACGGGAGCTCAACGTGATTTGTGGAGCAAGACTTTTGAATATATCAAATGGCTTATGAGAAAAATTGTCCGTCCCTTGCTATGCTCATTGCTTTCAAACAGCCTAGAGGCTCTCTGCCAGGATCAGCCACCAACTCCATGATTCATTTTTGTCTTATATTTGGCCCTCAAACTCCTTCTTTCAAAACACTTTTTTGTTTTTTGCCCGTGCTGCCCAGGCAGCATTTTTGCGGCATTCTTGCCTGTTTTCCTTGGCATGCTTTGTCCCGTTCTCCTTACCTTCCACGGAGACCCAACACAGAAGGGCAGCCCTGCCCACCACCTGCCCTTTAATGAATGAAGGACTCAGCGGTGTGACCTCCATCTACTGCAGACGGAGAGTCCAGCCTTGGAGAGACAAGGTAGATCAGTATTTCTCCAGCTCCCCTTGTGACGGGAGCTTCGTTGGAGATGTTTAAATACAGACAACTCCAGGGCAGGCCGGAGCTCAGCACTGGTGCTCCTGGGCCCCACTTCCCGGAGGGCCTCCCACCCGGCTTGGGCACCCAGGACTTGGACTTATTCTTGCAGAGACATCGCTCTAACAAGGGTGACTATATAATTAGCTTATCATGCAGACCAAGACTTTTTTTTTTTAACAATAAAAGAGATTGTTAAACATAATTAAAACCATACAGTTTTTAAAAAATTTTTTTAGTTTGAATTTTATTTTTTTCCCACCCCCCTTTGTCCCTCCCATCTCCCCCGCCCCTGCAGTCACCACACTGTTGTCTGTCTCTATTTTGCTTAAACCACAGTTTTAAAAATATCTGTTGAATGACAGAGTCGTTTTATTATATTATTGAACTTATAAGGTAGTGCTATTTGAAAGCCACTTTCAAATATAAAATTGCTTCTAAAAATAAAAATAGCATGTTTGTATAAATTGAAGTAAAAATTTTTTAAAAACTGCTTTATAGTAATAATTTGAATGAAAAAAGTAAGAATAATTATTCTTGGTATATAGTAATATAATCTGTTTCTAATACTACATTCCTGGTGTGTGTGTGTTTTTTCCTGAAGACTATATTCTTTTTTGAATAGTCTTTTTATTTTAAATTTTTAATAAAATTACCTGAAACCACCTTTAAATTCACATCTTATAGATAATTATTTTAAAATGGTTAATACCTTTATTCTCTATAGATAGTTATATTCTAAATTGAAAAATTAAAAATGTTGATGTCTACATTCTACCTGGTAAGCTCAGAGCAAAGTGGAAGTGAGTTTCAATTCTAGTTTTGTTTTATTTGTTAAAATATATAAATATTTCAATCCCAATATTTTCATAGGTACTGTCTTTTTTTGTTGTTGCCTCTTTTGAGCATTAACTTTGCACCTTTGTTTGACAAATATGTTTTAAAAGGCAAAAATAAAAAAATTCTTTGTATTATGATTCTTTTGAGTGTTTCAACAAATATAGAAGTGGCAAAAACATAGGCCTTTTAAATTCCATTTTATTCTGGTATAAAGTACGAATTTATACAATGATAAATAAGAGGTCCATCAGATATTTCTTCATGTAAGTCACTTTACATGTGGATGTACATGAGGAAACTTGGAATGAAAAAGAACAAAACTAATACAGAGAAAGGGCTGTTCAATCGAAATGAAAAGTCATGCTTCCAAAGGGAGTGTGTAAATGTACTTTCCGAAACTGCACCTGTTATATGGACTCTCTATCTTTTTTGTTTTTCTTTATTGATATTAGAGAGAGAGAGAGGAAGGGAGAGGGAGAAAGAGATAGAAACATCGATGAGAGAGAACATCGACTGGCCGCCTCCTGCATGCCCCCCACTGGGGATCGGGCCCACAACCTGGGCATGTGCCCTGACCTGGAATCGAACCGACGACCTCTTGGTGCAGGGTCGACGCTCAACCACTGAGCCACACCGGCCGGGCTTGACTCCCAATCTTTTAAAATTAACTGTTAACTTTTGAAGTAGGCCCCCCAGTCTGTCTCTCCTCATGTTCACGCTGCGGTCAGTGACACCTCGGCCGGGTCCACGGTGGACGGGACGTGCTTACATTTGGTGCGAGTTTCGCTTTCATAATGAACTCTCTTGAGAAATGGAAATTCTGTACTTAAGTTTTCACTAAACTCCTGCTTTTATTTCCTTGCAGACATTGCTATTGAAAGTGTTTATTGTAAAATCAAAGCAAAGTTTTTTTATTTCCAATGAAGCAAAGAGTCATGGACTTACACCGTTTCGTAACTACCTTCATATGCAGACTCCGTGGGTTCTGTGGCAGGACAGCTCATGTTCTACTCTCTGCACATATTTCACACATACCTAACCCATGCATACATAATAAAACCCATCTCGTGTTTTCCACTGACCTGTGACTTCGTGCATCTGCAGACAATGTCACAAGCGGGTACACACGCAGTTGGCAGGGTGAGTGACATGGAGTATTTTCCCCACCGCCTGAGACCCGGGCTCATTTGTTCCCACCAGCTCATGACTGAAGAGTCTTCGCTTTCTCGGTGAGGGCCCTGAAAAGGAAGGATTAGCTACATTGCTCCTGGAAAGACTTGGGAAAAGAGAAGTAGGTTCCTGTGATGGCTGATTGCTTTCGGACTTGACCACGTGTTAAAGGGAGAACTCAGCGTTGCCCAGCCTCTCACACGCCCTCCGACAGGCCCACGCAGGAGTGGGAGGTGCAGAGCAGCTGTCCACCCAACCCACTCGGGCTCTTGTATTGCAACGACTAATTAAAACACGTCGTTAAAACATGGACTGTCTGGGACAGGAGCTCCAGCCAAGAGATGCTACGACTCTTCCAAGCAACCTGGGACAGGTGTCGCCCCAGTCCTGACCACATTTCTTCGGTTGGATTAGGTCCCATGACATCGTCAGCTTCCTGAGTCGTCATTAACTACACACCCTCACGTCTTGGTTCTTGAAATAAAACAGTTTGCTGACTTTTGAGTTTAACTTCTGGAACAGAACGTTCAGTAAAGCATTATCACAAATGTTGTGCTTAGCTTCACAGTCTAGAAGAAAATCTGTGTTCCTACAAGACCTGTGTAAGACCCCCCAGCCCCCCTTTCTCTTGAGACTTATCTTCTCCCACTCCTCTGACATCAGCACTCTGGCAACCCTGCCTTCTCCGGGCTTTCTGATAAGCCAGGTCTACGTGCCTTCAGAGCCCTTGCAGGCTGCTCCCTCTGCGCGGACTGTCCTCCCTCCCATGCTCCCAAGCTTGGCTCCAACTCTTCCTGGGGATTCTCTCGGTTTAAGCTTATTTGTTGACTTATTTATTATATCGACAGCTCCTACCATGAGAATATAAGACACCTGGCCCTTTTCTTTCTTTTTCTTTTTAAACATGTTTTTATTGATTATTTTATAGAGAGAGGGAGAGAGAGAAACATCAACGGGAGAGAGAAACATCGATCAGCTGCCTCTTATAAGCCCCCTACCAGGGATTGAGCCTGCAATCCAGGCATGTGCCCTGATTGGGAGTTGAACCAGAGACCTCTCAGTGCATGGGGTGATGCTCAATCCACTGAGCCACACCAGCCAGGGCGAGCCACGTGCCCTTTTCATCTCTAGATCCCCAGAGCTGAAAAGGGTATTGGGCACCAAGCACTAAATAAGTATTTGTTGAAGAATGACATACATATTAACATTGTGTTTAAGGTGCAAAATACATAGTAAAAGTCTTACAGATCAAATTCAATATAGTTGAAAATGTGTATTATAAAATCAAGTTCCTAGACGTAAGTTTTATTTCATCGTGATTTTTATGATTCATTTAGCACGTGATCACCCAGGGCAACACTCTGCGCACTGCAGAGGCACTTGCCAGACCCTCCAAATGTGCAAGCAGAGGGCGGGGCTGCCCAGGTCGCACTGCCTGCTGTGGACATCAGCGTCTCTCAGAGCTCTTAGGGTGTAGACACCGGGAACTTGAGCCTCTACACTTCCTTTCGGCGTTGTGTTTTTCTCATCTAGATTTGTATGGAGCGGTGGCTTTCGAAGAGACAGTGGAAATGGCTTTGCTAAGGGCAAGCATTTATGTTGTTTTCATAAGCTGCAACCTGCTGATGACTGTGTTTGCATTATTTAATAAGCATGCTTCCTTTCTCCCTGCGAATGTTCTAGTTTCTGAGCAAATGTGCTCTGTCGTACATCTCCTGCGAAATACAACGAACATCTCCTTATATGCTGACACTTCAAAAAGTAATGTCTTCTTTGTCCGGCCGGTGTGGCTCAGTGGTTGAGCGTCGGCCCATGCCCCAAGAGGTCCCCGGTTCGATTCCCGGTCAGGGCACATGCCCAGGTTGTGGGCCCGATCCCCAGTGGGGGGCATGCAGGAGGTGACCAGTCAATGTTCTCTCTCATCGATGTTTCTATCTCCCTCTCCCTTCCTCTCTCTCTAAAATCAGTAAAGAAAATAAAAAGAAACTAGTACCTCAAGTCGCACACCAAGAACAACCTCATTGTTATAGTCCTTATGTTTTCAACTCTAAGTAATAGCTCTATATGCCTGACTATATGACAGGAAGGGAATAACTGGACAAATCATAGTATATCCCTGCTCTGGAGTGAATCTGTTGAAGCCAAATTTGCTTCTACATGCTTGTTCTCGGGTCCCCCACCGCCAGCAGCAGCCCGCCTTTCCCCGGTTAACAGCCTGGGTGCTGAGAGGAGGCGGACCACCCAGAGGAGCTGAGAAGCCATAAGCCACTCGCCTGAGGCAGGGAGAGTCGTGGGCATTTTATTTGGAGGGGGATTAGGTATGTGCAAGGGGCAGGGGTCCAGTATCTGTCCCTGAATGGAGTTTACAAAAGTCACACGTTGTACAAACAAAAATTTTTGGTTTTATCCTCATCCGAGGACATTTTTGCATTTATCTTCAGATAGAGCTGGAGGGAGAGAGGGAGGAAGAGAGAGAAACATCGACGTGAGAGAGACACATCGACTGGTTGCCATCCACACGACCCCAACCAGGACCGGGGACAAACTGCAACCAAGGTACGTGCCCTTAGCGGGGACCGAACCCGGGACTCTCTGGTCCGCCAACCGATGTTCTAACCACTGAGCCAAACCAGCCAGGGCTATAAACAAAATTTTTACAACAAAAGTTGCACATCTTGAAAGGTTTAGTATCTTTAAAGAATTGCATTGCTGTTACATTTTTGAAGGTTCCTGTGAAAAGAGGACCCGGGAGCCTGCGAGCACGGAGAGGGGACCCCTCCACGTGTTTGCCCCCAGGCTGCCACAGCCAGGCTGTGCTGGGCCGGCTGCCCTCGGGGTGCCTCTCCTAGGTGAGATCCAGTCGGGGTCTCGGTTCGGATTCCTGGAAGAGACCCGAGAAGAATGGGAAGGCAGCAGTTTGTTTGCAGGGGAGGGAGTGCTCGGGGAGGAGGGCAGGCGGAGGGGACAGCGCCCTGGGAGGCGGGCGGGCTCACTGGCTGCTGCCGTCTGTCTCACCGCTGCCGTCTGTCTCACCGCTGCCGGCTGTCTCACTGCTGCCGGCTGTCTCACTGCAGCTGAACCCACCTCTACCAATTCTCTGAAAAAGCAAAGCAAGTCAGCCCACCTCGCCGGGTCACACAGCGTGAATCCTGCAGAGATTCGGGACAGATTCCCTCTTTTAAATTAGTTTCCACGTGGGGTGCACGCTTGCGCTTCTGTCCCTTTATTTCGTTTAGTCGTAAGCCGTCTGAGACAAACACGGCAGAGTGTCAGCTGAGGCGTCCGTTCTGGCTGAGTGACCGCGCACCCAGAGTTGTGTTGAGCAGGATCCTGAGGGCGCGTCCACGCTCAGAAACCAAACCGGAGGTAACGGACTGTTGACGTGAGGGAAGGAGCAGTCCTCATGCTTTGTGTCGGCCACCCCAACCTAGCTGCCATCTGTGCCTGGTTATTCATGTGTCAGGCCCAACAGGACTCACTGTGAGAACCCGATGACAGTAATCTAGATAGCTTTTAAAATGTTACAGCTAGAGCCCTGGCCGGTTTGGCTCAGTGGTAGAGCGTCGACCCATGGACCAATGAGTCACGGGTTCGAGTCCAGCCAAGGGCACGTACCTCGGTTGCGGTTCGTCCCCAGCCCTGGTCGGGTCGTGCGGGAGGCAACCAGTCGATGTGTCCCTCTCACGTCGATGTTTCTCTCTCTCTCTCCTTCCCACTCTGTTTGAAGATAAATAGAAAAATATCCTCTGGTAAGGATTAAAAAATAATAATAATAATAAAAATATTATAGCAAGAATATTATGATTAGTTCATAATAAAAGAAATTAATTAAAACCACAGGACCATTTTTTAAAAAACCTACAGATTGACAAGGGTTAAAAAGCATGGGTGAGTTTGGGGGAAAGAGGCCCTCCCATGTATTTGGGTGGTATACAAACTGGTGCAACCCCTTAGGACAAAAAATACCAGAGTTTTAGTACCCAGGCCTTACACTCAGCAATTTCATTCTAGGAAATTAATCCGCAAGTACACCCACATGTGCACAGAAGTGCACGTTGAGGTATTCTCCCTGCCGAAATGTTAGTGGTCGCAAAGACTGAAAGCAGCCTAAGTACCATCACTAGGGGAAAGGTTAGGTCACTCACAGTGCATTCAGACATGGGACACTAAGCATCCATAAAGAGCAATGAAAACCGTGTATGTAGGGATACATACGGAGAACTCTTCATGCAAAACTATTTATTATGCTAGCCTTTGTGTAAAAAAGAGAAGGAAACACACACACAAACACGCATGCATATTTGTTCATGGAAATTATGTATCTAAATGCAAACATGTGTACGAGAGGTTGCCTCTGAGGCAGAACATTGGAGAGGAGTGGGAGGGATATTTTTTACACTCTCGCACTCATATCTCCTCATCCTTTTTTCTTTTTTAAAACCATGTTAATATATACTTTTTAAATGAAGAACATGAACCGTTTGCGAAGGCTAATTGTTCCCTATCTCACTTCCCTTTTTCCATTAATCTTAATGTAGATGGAAGGAAGGAAGGAAGGAAGGAAGGAAGGAAGGAAGGAAGGAAGGAAGGAAGGAAGGAAAGAAGGAAGAAAGGGAGGGAGGGAGGGAGGGAGGGAGGGAGGAACGAAGGATCTCTCCTATTCCCACCACTCAGGGAAAATCATCATTAATATTCTGGTGTACTACTATTGCTGCCCGGTCTTTCTCTCCTCTGCATAAATATTTCTCTGCCTTTTAAAGCTAAGAGTGTGCTATTACGTTGCACATATGCTTACATCTCCTGCTCTTGCCACTCAATGTATCAGTTTTCTTGTCACTCACTATTCTCTACCACATGTTGTCTGATGCTGCGTTTTCCTTCTGTCCTGCACATCTGGGGAAGCTGAGCTGGGAGAACGCCCCTGGGGATGAGCACAGGAGCCATCGGGGCTCCTGGACAGGCCTCCCCAGGGCCCCTCAGTCCGTCCCCCCGAATTCCCCTTCACACCGCCTTACATACCGCAGTAACTTCCCAGACACGGGCAGTAGATATTGTAAACAGTATTTCATTACTTATTTTTGCAGTGGTTACATTTCATGCCTCCTAGAATCTGCTCTTCCCAGGAGCCTCAGAACACTGGGTACTTCTAAACACGGAGGGACTAAGGCTCCTTGGCGGCCTGGACCCACAGCCAGAGCCCCTGGAGGCAACGGTCACAGGGGGGGGCAACGGTCACAGGGGAGGCCGCCGACCGGGAACCTGCTCTGCAATGTCCTCCCTGTAAAGTGATCCAAATATTTGGTCATAATAAACTAGTTGGGGGTAATCACACCGTCCTAATTAAATGAATTCAAATCATCTAAACACAAATTGTGTTTCCACGCATTTGGCCTTTGCTATTCCATATTACTCCACTATGTCTCAGAAACATTGCACCCACACACAGTCTTAGGGGAACTACCTCTGATAGATGGAAGGATAACAGATATGACTATATACTAAATGATTTGGAAATTGTCATTGTCATAGGTAGCCCAAGAAAATAGTCAAGTGTGGGAAATGGTGTTGTGTACAACAGACGGTAGGTAGAACTTCAGCAGGTTCTTCAATTATAGCTTTCACAGAAAAGTCAAAGACAAAGAACAGAGTGAATCCTTTTCACACTAAAAAGATGTCAAAGGGAGAGAAGCCAGCCGGTTAATCACTCCGTTTTCTAGAATACATATATACATCAGCAGAGCCCCAAGACAAGCCCACTGATGATCATAAGTATTTTTTTAAAGTATGTTTTTAATGATTTTTAGATAGAGAGGAAGGGAGAGGGAGAGAGAGATGGACATATTGAGAGAGAAAGATCGATAGGCTGCCTCCCACAGGCCCCCCACTGGGGATCCAGCCCACAGCCCGGGCATGTGCCCTGACTGGCAATGGAACATGTGACCTCTTGGTGCATGGGACGATACTCAACCCACTGAACCACACTGCAGAGCAATCATAAGTATTTCTTGAGAGTGTGTTTGCATTTTCAAAAACTCCATTAATAATTTTCATGTTACTCAGGGGTGAGGGGGATCAGATTCTGATGGAACAGGCTGTACTAACTAAATTCACAAGAGGCTAATTGATAAACCCAATTGCCAATGAACTAATTTGGAGTGGGAAAAAATAGAGCTATTAGGAAGTCTAGAATATTCATGTTCTCAGGTCAGTATTTTCTCTCACTTGTGGGAAAGTCTGTTTGGAAAATCAAATTACTATTGAAAAGTTGCTTGGTAAAAAAGTCAGAATAAAGAGATCTGGATAATCTTAGTGAAAAGTGTCATGAAGATTCAACCTCGCCTGGCCGGCGTGGCTCAGTGGATTGAGCGTCATTCCATGGACTGAGAGGTCCCGGTTCGACTCCCAGTCCGGACACAAGCCAGGTTTGGGGCTCAATCCCTAGTGGGAGGCATACAGGAGGCAGCCAATCGATGTATCTTCTTACATCAAAGTTTCTATCTCTTTCCCCCTTCCTCTCTCTCTAAAAAAATCAATAAAAACATATTTTTTTAAAAAAAGAATCAGCTGAAGTTGAAATAATATGGATAAAATGTCTGTCTTTTTCAGAGGCTCAGACTGTGTAGTCTCAGTGGAATTTTATTTTACTTATTTATTTTTATTAATTAATTTATTTTTGTTACAGATGTTTCTCCTTTTCCCCTCCAGACACCCTCCTCCCTGTCCCACCCCCTCCCCCCGCCCTCCAGCCAAGCTTTGTTGCTCAGTGGAATTTTACAACATCTCTTTTTAAATATATTCTGATGATAATGCTCAAGTCCCCATAAAAAACAAAAAAAAACAAAAAAACAAAAACAAAAACTCATCTCTAATTTATATTTTAAAGGTCACTGTCACTGATTCATTTACTAGAGCTAACTATTTTGGTCTCATTTGGGTGTGACTTGACTCTAATATCTTTTATAGCAAAGTCCTATCAGGACAACTGAGAGAGTTTCCCCCTCATAATATTTTTCTATCAGCTTTCACTTCTGTCTTTCAACACTGCTATCTACTTCCCCTGTCGATGACCTTTATCTTTATGTCATTTGGATCAGTATGCCACAGACTGGATGCTTGGAAAGGGTGGCATACTGTACACTCACGCAGTCGCACGTGTGAGCTCCGTTTGGCTGGTGCTCACATTAACACTTCACTCAAAGCAAGCTGGAAACCGAGGACAGGATTTCTGCCTCGTGGCTCCTCCACCAGTTTTTTTCCTTCTTATTATAAGAATCACATTAAGGCTAGATACCGAACAAACCGTACTTCCCACATTTTCTATGGACAGAATTTGAGAGTTCAGTGTCATGGTTCAATTTATTAACGATATTAGGTTTATCAGGAACCAGATAGCATGTTCCTTCTTTTAATCTCCATATGCTCAGCTTTTCTCACAGTGTCTGGGAAAGAATAGTGTTGGGAGACAGTTCTCCATGAGTTTCTCACACGATACACCTCTTAGGTAGAGGCATTGGCTGCCCCTGTTCCGGGCTGTTTCTCAAGGATGCGTGCAGAGCGAACTTTGGAGGAGTGAGGGGTGTCGACCTCCGCAGCAACAGCAGGTGTGCTTACTGTTCGTGGTGAAAGACCTGGCATTGGCTGCCCCTGTTCCGGGCTGTTTCTCAAGGATGCGTGCAGAGCGAACTTTGGAGGAGTGAGGAGTGTCGACCTCTGCAGCAACAGCAGGTGTGCTTACTGTTCGTGGTGAAAGACCTGGCTTCCCTGAGCTCCGAGCTCCTCTCAGATGCTCACACTGGCTACTGCACTGCCATCAGCAATAAAGCCTTCGGTCCCTGACTCAGGAGTCTCGCGACTTCTGCCAGCTTCTGTGAGAATGTGACGATCTAACTTGTTCAGTCAAAAGTAGGGTAAAATCGTGAACCCTTCACAGTTCCTGAGAGTAAGTACTCAAAAAAAAAAAAGTTTGGGGTGGGAAGAGATAAACCAAAGAACTTATGTGCACATATGCGTAACTAATGGACACAGACAGTAGTGTGGGGAAGGCAGGAGGGAGGTGGGAGTGGGGAGGAGGGGGTCAATGGGGGAAAATAGGGGACATCTGTAATACTTTCAACAATAAAGATTAAAAAAAAAAAAGTGTGTTGCCCTGGCCAGTTTGTCTCAGTGGTTAGAGCCTTAGCCCGTGGATCAAAGGCCTGTGGGTTTGATTCCTGGTCAGGGGCACGTACCTGGGTTGCAGGTTCAATCCCTGGCCCTGGTCAGAGTCATGTGGGAGGCAACCAATTGATATGTCTCTCTCACATCGACGTTTCTCTCTCTCTCTCCCTCTACCCCCCCCTCTCTCTCCCTCCCTTCCACTCTATCTAAAAGTCAATGAAAAAATATCCTTGGGTGAGGATTAATAGCAACAACAACAAAAATGTTTGTTGAATGAAATAATTCTTTTAATGTTTAGGGGACTTCTTCTTCTTCTGACTAATCAACAGTTACCCACATAGATAGCCCAAGAACGTCTCTTGGCTAGGAGCTATTTCACAATATATTTTTATTAAAGTACCAGTGTGTGTGAGTCAGCTTGTGTTTATTTTAGATATCGGTGTTGACTTAAAAATGTTGGCAGCGGCCTATTGGACTTGACCAAACACTGAGTTGTGTGATGGGAACCAGGTGTTTACTTTAGCGTTACCTGGTCCTGGAGGCACTGCCGACTTGGGATGGCTTCTGCATCAGCGTCCCTAATGGATGAGGCCATAGTTTTGGTCTACGGAGCTGAAATTTTATTTCTCTTTCTAAAAACAACAACAAATTTTCTTTAGAATGACACTTTCATCTGGAACATAAAATACTGACGTTGGTCTTTCTCTTTCTTTTTAAAAATATATTTTTAATGAACCACAGAACTTATACGCATGTATGCATATCCATGGACATAGACAACAATGCTGGGGATGGGTGCGGGGGCGGGATCAGGAGGAGGGGGGCAATGGGGGGAAAAAGGAGAAACATTTGTAACAAAAATAAATTAATAAAACAATAAATAAATAAAAGGAAAAGCATATATATTTTTATTGATTTTTTAGAGTGAGAGAGGAAAGGAGACAGAGAGATGGAAACATCAATGTGAGAGCAAAACATTGATCGGCTGCCTCCTGCACACCCCCTACTGGGGATTGAGTCCCTAACCCAGGCATGTGCCCTGACTGGGAATTGAACCAGGATCTCTCAGTCCATGGGAGGACTCCCAATCCACTGAGCCACACCAGCAAGGCGGTCTTTATTTTTCCATTTGCTGCAGACGAGAATTTGGTTTTTTCTTCCTTTTAAGATGCCTGGCAAATCTGAGCCTGGAAACCCTTTACCAAAAGGAAGTGTCCCAGTCTTTTTGCACGGCAGGTGGCCAAGCTGCCACCTGTTCCACTCCTGTTCACCATGAGTCCAGGAGCCTGGGCAGAGGGCTGGTGCCAGCCAGCTGGGGATCCGGGGAGCAATGCTTTCCAAGATAAACAAGTGATTTAAGGGCAGTCATCATGCACAACTATCTTAGAACCTATACAAGTTAGGAGGGGAAAGTGCCAGGATCCAGGACACATCGCTTGGCGTCTCGACTGGCCTGTTTTTCTGTGATCCTGGGAAAATTATTTGACTTCTCTGAGTCTTAGTTTTCCCACTTGTAAAATAATAGCAGTGATACCTACTCTGCCTGTTTTGAGCATCAAATGAAATAGCTCAATGCTGGTTAGAAAATGGAACTCTTAATAGCCCCCCCTTTATAAAAAATTTTTTTTCTTTATTGATTTTTAGAGAGAGAGAAAAGGAGAGGGAGAGATAGAAACATCGATGAGAGAGACACATCAGTTGGCCACCTCCTGCATGCCCTCCACTGGGGATCGAGCCTGCAACCCCGGGCCTGTGCCCTGACCGGGAATCGAACCGGCGACCTCTTGGTGCATGGGTTGATGCTCAACCACTGAGCCACACCGGCCCGGCTTCCAGCCCTTTTAGCAACATTTTGGTTATATATTTAGAAGGGCTTTGAAGACCATAAAGCTCTACATAAATGGAGATATTCTTAGTAAGCGGTTTACCTACCACATTCTTTTTGAGTTTTTGCTTTTTTTTGCACTGAGGAAAATGTCACTCTACAAATCAAGCAAACACACCCTTGGATACTATGATTGAAATACTTCATGACTGAAATATTTAGATCATGGCAACACTGATTTGGTTTTTAGACACGTTTATGTGATGAGCTGGACCACAGCAATAAAAAAGGAATTAAATCAGCATTTGATAAAATAATATAGCAATCCCAATTTCTTTCTGACTCATTAGATTTTCTTCAAAGAATTGAAACTTGGGCAACTACCCTTGACCTGATTTGCCACAGAATGACCATTAGTAGGTAAAGAACAGCTGTCTAACAGCTTGTCAATCCTGTCATCACTCAGCTCCCTGGGTGGTACAGAAAGACTTTCCCCAATTCTGAGATGAGGGACTGATTACACAAGGCTCTGGGCTTTGTGGTAGCAAGTCGCTTTTGTTTGTTCGTTTGTTTTTTATATGTTTTTATTGATTTTTTTAGAGAGAAAGGAAGGGAGAGAGAGAGAGAAACATGGATGTGAGAGACAGACATTGGTCAGCTGCCCCTTGCATGCCCTCTGCATGCCCCCTACTGAGGATCGAACCCACAACCTGGGCATGTGCCCTGACCGGGAATTGAACCGGGACCTCTCAGTCCATGGGATGACGCTCAACCACTGAGCCACACCAGCCAGGCACAAGTCACTTTTGCTGTCATCAAAAGTTGTATGTTTTGACACAGAACGGGAGAAAAAGAGTTAACACAATACTCATTTTTTAGTTTTTGTTGTATGGTATAACAATATAATATTAAGACCAGTTTCATGGAAATATGGAATAAAATTCATAAATATATATTCATAGAGATAGTTATAAATGTGACAGAAGGAATACACATCTCTTTTTATAACGTAAACAACAACATACAAAAACTAATTCATTTCCTTTTGATTTTAATAATCACTTCTAAAGGTGTTATATTGGTCCTAATACAAAATTTTAATGATACTGAGGAAAGTAGAAAAGAAACACCAGAGAAGCATTTTTTAAACTTCTTCAAGTTTCATTTTTAGGATCATTTTACAGTGTTGCCTTGATTAACTGCAGTCACCAGTTTCGTGTTCTTATGAGAGAATCCTTTTTTGTAATGGATTCATGGCTTGGCTACCAGATAAAGTGGGGAATGATTGACGTGAAGACATTGGATTCACTTGTGACTTGCTGTTTAAGGATATCTTCCTAGTTCTGAGGATATGCTTTCGGTACTGAGGATAAGACGACTCCCTAAAACAGTCAGTGAACAATACAGTGTCTCCATTACACATGTTCCTTTTGCTTTCGATATATGCGACATAGTTTCGACACCAGACCCTTAAATTGATCCTCCTGTTAATCACCCGAATGCATTTTCAAAATAAACACTAGTCCAGCCTTCTACTGTGAAAGACCAGCAAATATGTGAATAGACACATCTGGAAGATGTCCTGACAGTCACATCAATCTAGATGAAAAGATACAGACAGAGCACCAAAGATCATGCTGGCTGTGTTTCCTGCCTGCTGGAATGTTTACTGTTATCATCTGTTATATAACAGTGTCGCTATTGGTAAAAGACATTTGAGGACAGCTAGGGTGCATGGCATTCCTATCTCCAGATGAACCAGAGAGAATCTACATTTTCTGATACTAATTCGCTTAAATTCATCTGTACTTATTTAACATGAATGTGTTCCCAGCCAGGAACATTTCTTCCTCAGTGTGCTGCCATTGACCTTTGTCTTCCTCTTTGGACAAGCCAAGCTTCTAATTACTTTTATGGTGGAAACATTCAAATATATCCAAAGGCAGAAAGAATAGGATGATAAAATTCATTGCATCTGTCATGCAGCTTCAACAAATATTAACACATGGCCGATCTCGCTGCATCTATACTTCATATCATTTCATCCCCAAATGCTTCAGTGTGTTTCTCTAAAAGATACACATGAAACTTAAAATAATAGCCGTTCACGCAGTGTGGGGTATGGCTTCAGTGTTAGAAGAGTCTTGCAGAGTATAGGCTCAAGAGTAAAAAAATGTGCCCCAGGACTAAACAATGATGCCCACAAATAGTTGTAGGTTTAAATATTTATTTCAAAACAGACGAGCCATTGTATTCTGGGTGGCACCTGCCAAGCCATTTTTAACATTCTTCCATAACCACTTGTGGGCGGATGAAGGAACACGGTGTTGGTTAAAGGAAACTTGGGAAACTTCTTGTGTTCTTCTCGCTGAGACTGACGGGGCAGGGTGGGTCTCTATAGCCACAGAGTAGCAGAGGAAGATGCTCTGAGATCTTCCAGGTCCAGGAGAAACTCTACTTTTCTCAGGCTCTGTACTAGTCTCCAGCCAGGGACACGTCTTCCTTACTGTGCTGTCATTGACTTTGCCTTTCTCTGGCCTCGGGGTCTCACACAGCAGTGAGAGGAAGACGCAGGGGAGACCCAGTATGCCATCAACATGTAGAGTGTTCACACGGCTCCTCCTGGCTTGCCAAGTATTTTCATGGATGTCCTCACGTTTAACTTTCACCATAATACTGTTAGATGGGTATGATTGTGCCTGTCTTATGGTGACTGAGCCAAGGATCAAAGCTAAGGGATTTACCCAAATCGTGCAGGAGGTAAAGCTGGGGCCCAAGGGTCCTTTGGCACGCTCATGGTTGTTTTGTTGTTCTGGGCTGTCTCTGGACTAAATGTCTTAAAAATAAATTCTGAAGTTATCAAGAACGAAGGAAGACGTGTGGAGTGACTTAAAGAGACAAGGCCATCATGGACCTCCTCTTCCTCTCGTTTCTCCTGATTGGCAATAACGCTTCCCTGTCTACTCTTGGAGGGATGGGTCTCACTGTGCCATCTCTGTATTAGCAGCAGAAATGGGGTCAGTGTGTTGATCCCAGGCCCTTGCAAAGGAAGGGTTCTGTGCCTGGGTCCAGAGATAGACTTCAGCAGTCACGGGCTTGGATGAACAAAATTATTTTTTAAATTTTTTTGGAACTTCTAGCACTTCCTTCGATTATGAATGTAGATCTCAAACCATAGCAGTGATTAAGCATTCCTGTGAGTCTGTCACCAAGAGAAACAAAAGACGTTTTCCTATCATGTAACCATTGTCATAGATATCTTGAAAATATCCTTTATGCTCATCTCTACTTCAAAATATAGTAGCTACTGCACTTGCTCCTAGATCTTATCATTTAAGGTCTTAAGGATGCATATGTTGTTATAAAGCCATTGTGCTAATTGTATTTCTATGTGGTTATTTATTTTAATTGTAATTATAGGGATTTTATTTTAAGGCATTTGAAAACATGTCTCTGAGAAGGTGTATAGGTATCACCTGGCTGTCACAGGGGTCCATGGTACAAATAAAAGCTGTAAAAACTTGCCCCGGCTGGTTTGGCTCAGGGGTTAGAGCGTCAGCCGCGGACCAAAGGGTTTTGTGTTGGATTCTGGGTCAAGGGCACATACCTGGGTTGCAGGTTCAATTCCCAGCCTGGGTCAGGGTCGTGCAGGAGGGAACCAATTGATGTGTCTCTCTCACATCGATGTTTCTCTCAGTCTCCCTCCCTCCCTCCCTTCCATTCTATCTAAGACTCAATGGAAAAATATCCTCAGGTGAGGATTAACAATAAATAAATAAATAAATAAATAAATAAATAAATAAATAAATAAAATTTTAAAATGTTGTAAAAATTTGTAATAAAGGAATATTCCCTGAACATCTTAAATTATTTCCAAGGAAGAAAAATTTCGAAACCTTTTGTTTTTCATGAAGGAACTCATTGGAGGCAACAATTCCTTCATTTCATTCCTTCATTTCATCATCCCTTCCATCTCTCTCCGTGGCCCACTGAACTCCCGACAAACAGCACAGTTTCCATAAGCAGTCGTGGCAAATGGTACTCCTTTCTCTTCCTGGGAAAAAAGAGAATTTATTTTTATGATGGAAAAATTCAAATATATACAAACGAGTTTGGTTCATGGGAGATGGAAGGGGAAGGAGTATCTCCATGGAGAAATTAGCCACGGACGAGATCTTTCCCTGAAGAAGACATTCTGCTTTTCGTCCGCAAACATTTGTCTTATGTGGAAAACCACGCCCACACTAACCTTCCTGTGTCCTCTCAACCACAGGTAATCACATTATGCATGAAATAATGTAATAATTTTATTTTCAGTTGACAAGCACTACATTATATGCTAAATCTGTTCACATCAAGAAAAATATTTGTTGCAGTAACATCTGCTAATATGTGCTATTCTCAGAAAACCATCATATTATAATTTTTAATCTGGGTTTAGAAATAAAAGGGTCTGAACACTTAACTAATATATTTTGATTCTTCACAGATATCAGGAGGAATTCAGAACCTTCAAGTGATTTGTGTACTGTCACAGTAGTCTAGTCTTTTACTTTGCTGCTAGAAATCATTTGGCTTGGTTTGCTACTTCTCGTATGTATCAACACTGGGTAGAACCTTTGAGAAATGGGTGATTGCCGTGGGCGGCACACAGAGCATCATATGTAGAAATAACAATGGGCAGGAAGAATGTGTGGTTGCTCCCCTTACAGCGTATATCCTTGCAAAGCCCAGGGCTGGAGTTAATTCAGCAGACTGTATTTTTCATGTCCCCACACATTTGCCCGGTCTGATCCATTTCCCTGGAGTGTCCCTCCCTGTTTTCATTTACTCTCTGTAATCTCAAGATTTGTCGAGTCATTATTTTCTTGCTTGTGGGCGGGGGGGGGGGGGGGGGGAGTGGGGTCAGAGGTGTGGGGAGGGCTTAGCCTGACCCCTCCTCTCATTCCAGATTGGGTTACTGCCCCTCTGTACTGTTAAAGTCTCACTTCCAAGATGTTGATAGAGGAGTGTGTGTGTGTGTGTGTGTGTGTGTGTGTGTGTGTGCATGTCTGCATGGGAATAGTGTTAGTACAGGGGAGGTGAGCTTTATACCTAACTATATATAAATACTGTCAGTGTAGCAAGTAAGAGTATCGCTCTGCCTTTTTCTGATGTGTAAATGTTACATTTCTCTAACTCAGAGAAGTTTGCTCTGTACTTTCACCCACATAACTGGCCGAAAAGTCAACCTCAATCCTGTTTGGGGTGTTCTCTCTTATCCTCCAGGGGTTCATTCAAGGATATCCTGGTATTTGGAATGCCATAGCCTGCGGAGTCTTATCAGCTACTTCATCTGCTGTGACTCACCCTTTCCCAGGGCACTGGGCAGTGCGGACCAGGAGGACCAGAGATGCCCCCTAGGGCGGTGCACTCCTCTGCCACACTCGGGGCCTCAGTCTCCGGGGAACTGGGAGGTGAGTGTGGGCACCCTGTAATCACGCCGTTAGGCCCTTCCAAGGGAGGGAGCTCAAGCCGCAGGGCCTCCCAGAAGCCCGCCTGGTGTCTGTGTGCTTGCCCCCTCCAGCCTCAGGGAAACCACTTTCTTCCTTGATTAGATAGCCACTCCAAAGCCCTGACCTCCATGCTGTGCTCTGGGGAACCCAATCCAGGGAAATGTCTGTGCTGGGTGTTACAGGTGGAAAAAGAATCTGGAAATACCAGTTGTTCCTTTCTTTGCAACTCACCTTGTTGCACAGGTCTTCAGAAGTAACAGGAAGCTTTATCTTTGTCTTCCCAAGTTCTCCCCACCCTCACCCCACGGGCAGCCCTGAATTCCCCCCGAAGTTCCAGCCTCTGTTTTGCTTTGCAGCGTGGAAAAGCTCAAAGCACGGGGTCCTGGCAGCTGTCCCGTTTTCTCCATCCTGTTCATGACTCCAAAGAAAACATTTCTGACTCAAAAACAAGCTGGAGGTTTCGGTTGAGACCGCAAATATTTTCCCAGAGTCCACCATAAAAATAATAAGGTCATAACGTTTGAAATGATCTGTTAGAGTTCTTGGGGCAAAAGCCTGCGAGAGTTTGTTTACCGTACAAAGAATCTCAAGTCTGCTCCTAAATAAAATGTCCTCTGAGAAATAAAGCAGGCTTCCCTCTGCTGCTCCAGATCTCAAGAAGAAGCATCATTTGTTATCGTAAAGATCCAAACAAATATTTATATTCCCTTACAATCGTTTTTCCGACGTGCACACTTTTGCAGTCATTACTCGCGTGAGCACTGCTACTCAGACTCTGCATTAATGTTTTCTTCAAAATATCTTACTCTGGTAATATACACGTACACTACATTGCCAAAGACGTATGAGCGCGCGTGGTCATCAGTGGGTTGTATTGAAACTTGGCTTCATTTTCAAATCAGCAGGAAATTCACGAGAGGAGCTGGGAGGAGAAATATTTTTAATGCTCTGATCCCTTATGTTCGCCTACAAATAGTAGGAACTAGGCCCTACTTGTAAATAATAAAACTAAAAATCGGCCCCATTCTGTAAGACTTCATTGGAGAAGAAATATATTATGGACACATGAACACATAATGTTGGAGACAAAACACGCTGAACCTGTGAATACTCGCACTCTCCCCTCTGCTGCTCGCCGGGCATGATTCCGCCAGAGCCGGGACACTTGTGCTGTAAGGGAAGTGCCAGGGCTGGCATGGGTTTTCTGGGCACCGGCACGGCCACATCTTACCTCTAGAAGAGAAAATGCTAAAGGTGTAAGGAAAGGTAAGAGCCAAGGAAATCTTAGACACTTTTTTTTTAGAGAGAGAGAGAGGAAGGGAGAGGGAGAGAGAGAGAAACATTGATGAGAGAGAACATCGACTGGCTGCCTCCTGCATGCCCCCCATTGGGGATCGGGCCCACAACCTGGGCATGTGCCCTGATTGGGAATCGAACCAGCGACCTCTTGGTGCATGGGTCGATGCTTAACCACTGAGCCACACTGGCTGGGCTTAGAAACTTTTTACTGTGGGCTGAGAACGAGTAGGCACTGAAGTGTAGAACCCCCAGGCTTTCTGCAAAGCCAAGGTGGGGACTGGCCTTGAAGGGGTGCCATGGGCTGTGCATTAACACCTGGACAAACTCTAGTAAGGAGTTAGTTTCTACATTCACAAGGTTTAACGTTTTATTTTATTTTTTTATTTTATTTATTTATTGTTAATTCTCACCCAAGGATATTTTTCCATTGATTTGTAGGTAGAGTGGAAGGGAGGGCAGAAGAGAGAGAGAGAGAGAGAAACATCGATGTGAGAGAGACACATTGATCGGTTGCCTCCCACAGGACCCCAACTGGGACAGGGGATCGAATCTGCAACCCAAGTATGTGCCCTTGACCAGAAATCGAACCCGAGACCCTTCGGTCCATGGGCCAATGCTCTAACTGCTGAGCCACACCAGCCAGGGTAACAAGGTTCAACATTCTAAAGGTACTCTGGGGTTTCTCGAGACAAAGTCTCCCTGACGCTCCAGACGCCAGCACCCCCAACCCCCCCAGTTCTCATCCCTGGAGGCCAGCAATGTTACCAGACGCTCGTCTGTCTTCCAGAAGGATTTCGCACACACGGAAGCAGATAGTCGTTCGAGTGTATACCCTCCCCTCCTCGTTGTGTTATACGAGTTGTAGCACCCTACACGGATTCTTCCCCACGCTGCCTTACTGTCTTTACAATATCTGGGGTAGAGTTTCATCCTGTTACCAAAGAGATTCCTTATTCCTTGTCTGAAGATGCAGAGTATTCCACGGTAGCAATGTACAAATATGTTTTAGCTGGTCCACTCTTGGCTGCTTCCAATCATTTGCCATTATGTATACGATGCTAGGACTGAGCTCAGTCTCATGTTGTACCATGTGTCCCTTCAGAGCTATGGCAAAGCCTGTGACTTTCTTCTCACCATAATGTTTTCAGGTGTAAAAAGTCACATTCTTAGGATTAAAAAAAAAGCAATGATGCTAAAATATAGTTACAAATATTTTTATTTAAAGACATGTGCTCATTTATTAATGAATTAAATGACAAGACCTAACAGTGGATCTAATAACTCCTGCAATTTCCTAGTATGAGTAAACACAAAATCATATTTCAGTGTATCTGCAACAACTATAATATGACATAAAAGACCTGATTTTTATTGGTAACAAAGGCATTGGTTGATACCACTGAGGTTTCCTGCCTACTTTCATAATGAAAGGAAATGATACATTTCAGAGTGTAATGAAAACAAAATCACAAGATTTTTTCCATACAGGTTGATGAATCCCCTAATTTTTCTGTGCAGCCCTTCGTAAGTAGCCCTGCCATACACACACACACACACACACACACACACACACACACACACAATTTCCTAAGCATTCAAGTATATTTGTATATATTTGTAAATTCCTAGAAGTGTTTTGAATTAGGGAGTGCTAATACATTTCTAACTGAATGCATATTGTCAAACTGCCAGAGATACAGTGATTCCATCAGCATGGAATGAGGGTGTGTTAGCAAGCATTTTAATCTTTGCCAACCTGGGAGATGAAAAATAGTGTCTTGGTGTAGTTTTATTTTGCATTCATCTTACTAAAGGCAAACCTGAGCATCTTTTCACATACTTAAGGGTCATTTTCCATGTGTTCCTGTCCTTTGCTTCTTGTCCTGCTAGCTTGTGGGCAGGCGTGCTGTGCTGCCCCGGCCCAGGTGCGTCAGTCACGGAGTCAGGTGGAAACAGCACCGCCTGCAGCTGGCAACACCGACGCCCTGGGTGTGGGGCCCAGTGAAGATTCCAATTTCTCTCCATTGTGTGTTTACCTCAGATTACTGTTTCTTCAAATCACTGAAATAAATTAAAACGGAATCTGGAATCCCTAGAGGCCTGGTGTTGTGTAGGTAACAATCCCGAGACAAAGTCTGGAAGGATTCACAACAAGTTGATAGCTATAGGTATCTGGCGGGAGAAGCGGCGTGGGAAGGTGTGAAACAATTTATACTTTGACTTTTTCAACTCTACATTTATGTATTATTCGTATGTCATAAATAAATTAAGAGAATGAATACATATGACACGATTTCAAACAACACAGAGGGGTATAAACAGAATTCCTTTTTTATCCGACCTACTCCCAACATAGGACTTTAAAAAACATTTTTTTTCTTTATTGATTTTAGAGAGAGAAGAAGGGAAAGGAAGAGAGAGATGGAAACATCGATGAGAGAGAACATCGACTGGCCGCCTCCTGCATGCCCCCCACTGGGAATCAGGCCCACAACCTGGGCATGTGCCCTGACCGGGAATCGAACCGGCGACCTCTTGGTGCATGGGTCGACGCTCAACCACTGAGCCACCCCGGCCGGGCCCAACATAGGAGTTTTTTAAATTACTGCTTGAGCCCATACTGCGGTTTTGGAATACCACTTCCCAGTACACAGAACCTGAGCTCCTTGGAACAAGAACTGACTCCAGTCCAGGGGCAGGAGATGTACGAGCTGTACCAAGGAAGACCGGCGGTGGCAAAGGACTCGGGATCCAGTCAACGAGGCTCCGCTCCCAGAGAGAGCATCTTGGGCCTCAGTAAGGGTGATAACCTCAGCGGCCCGAAGCACATGACGGACTCTGGGAGTTCATAATGTTATGAAATAAGATGAACATTCCTTGGTCATAGTGGGAGGATGACGGGGAAGCAGCGTTTTGAACAGTGGTAAACCAAGAAAGGAAATCTCACATTTATTCTAACTTTCTCATTCAAGCTCTGCCATTGGGCCACAAATAATAGACAAGGGGACAGTTTTCCTTTTAAAAAGTAGTCCACCTAGTAAATGAAGATTTAATGATAGAATTGGTCATCAACAGCTGTGAGCATCACCAAAAAGGAGAAAATCAGACCTTGGCCTTAAATGAAAGAACAAAATCTCATGTAAAAAAAAAAAAAAAATTCAATTTAAAGTAAAAGACCTAAATCTGATAAAGTCCCCAGGTCCAACTACCATTTTATAGGGAATAAAGATGAGCATGTTAAACCACACAGGTTTCCAGACACTGGGGGACTTTCTTCAACAAAGAAACCTTCAGCAACATGTCAACCAGCCGTAACATGCAGACCTTACTTGGATGTTGATCCAAACATACAAACTGTATAAACAAAGCAAAACGACTTTTAGAACATTTACAAGACAACTGGAAATCTGAACATTGGAAGCATATTTGATATTATTAATGACCTACTGTTACTAATTTATAATATTATACATAATGTTATGGTGGTAATGTTTTCTTTTTTTAAATTCTCTTAAAGATATAATACATACTGAGCCCTGGCCGGTTTGGCTCAGCAGTTAGAGTGTCAGCCTGAAGACCAAAGAGTCTCGGGTTCGATTCCGGTCAAGGGCACATACTTCAGTTGCAGTTCAGTGTCTGGCCCTGGTCGGGTTCATGCGGGAGGCAACCAGTCGATGTGTCTCTCTCACATCAATGTTTCTCTCTCTCTCTCTCTCTCTCTCTCTCTCTCTCTCTCTCTCTCTCTCTCCCTTCCTCCCTCCCACTCTATTTGAAGATAAATGGAAAAATATCCTCAGGTGAGGATTTAAAAAAAAACGATACCTACTGAAAAATTACAGACAAAGTACTATAATGTCTGGAATATGCTTCAAACGATATAAATGAGAGGGAGTCGTTGAGGCATTGATACGGCAGCGTCCGTGGTGGATAACTGTTGGAGCTGAGTGAGGGGATGTGGGGGTCTGATATCACACCATTCTGTCTAATTTTGTACATGTTTAAACATTTTAAGTAGACAAAATCACTACAGATCAATTTTTCCCGAACGAGGACAATAAGGCGTGAAGAGAGGCTGAGACATATTTCACTTTTTTTAGGTTCTATTGTTGCATTCTTTTTTTTTTCAAATCAGAAGTTTAAAATTCACTTTCTTTGTGGATCGGAAATGTTGCCTGCGTTCCATGGGAAGGAGCAGCTGCGGAGCCAGGGAGCCGAGTGTCCAGGAGATGGGCTGATGGGTTTGGAGAAAGAAGGTGCCGAAGATCTGCTTACCTGGGAGGTGGACAGGGGGTGGAGACTAGTTTCTTAGGATCAGCACCTTTGAGGTGAGGGGAGTGAGAAGCAGGACCGGGCAGCAGGAAGAGCTGAACGATGGTGCAGTTATAGCAGGAGCCTCGGCTGCTCTCAGGAGGAACTCTGCAGCGTGGGTGGTCCTTAAAGTTGTCTCGTTTGAAGCAAGGAAGCTGTCTCCTCCTGTCAGCCAGTCGAGGTAGGTTGTCCTCAGGAAAGGCCCCACCTTGTGTGAGGCAGCTTCCGTGGGCTGTGAGCAGCTCCCAGAGGGCCTCAGCTGTGGGCCGCTAACCCCCCAGTACACTCTCAGCAGATTGGGGAGCCAGGGCCTTAGGCCCGAAGGGGATCTGGGCAGTGCCCCACAGAGCCCGCTGCGTGTCACCACGCCAGCTTGGCTGCTCACGATCCAGGGGTTCTTGCTCCTAAGTGAGTAACAGGTCAGGATTAGCACCAAAGGGCAAATCTTTACATTCAATTCCTGACAGCCTGCCAGGCCCATAGAAAGTGATAAAGGGTTTTATATACGTCACACTCTATACCTACACCTACTGTATCTTATGTAACCCTAAATCCTTTGGGGGTTCCCAAAAATGGGCTTTTTGAATGATTTCCAGTGCAATTTTAAAGGTGAATTCTGACATTGAAATTGTTATTCTTTGTATTTTGAAATAATTTCAAATGTACTAAAAAGTTGCGGGAATAGTGCCAGATACTCCTATTTATCTCCTTTCTCTAGATTCGCCTATTGTGAACGTTTTGCCATATTCACTTTATCATTTTCTTATATAACCATGATGCGACGACTAAAATCAAGAAATCCAACAATTATACAATGCTCCTGTCTGATCCACCGTCCATATTAAAATTTCACCAATTGTTCCAATAATGTCCTTGCGAGCAGTGTCCTTCCCTCAGGCCCAGGGTCCGGTCCAGGACCGTACCTTGCATTGAGTTGAGCTGCGTCCTCAGTCTGCTTCAGTCAGGACTATTTCCCCGGCTTTCCTGACTTTCGTCACCTGGACACATGTGAAGATTGCCGGCATCTTTGGCAGGAATGTTGTTGAAGTGACTGCATTTGTTTTCTGTACTACACAATAAATTACCACAAATTTAGCAGCTTCTTTAGCACACGCTCATTGTGTCCCAGCTTCTGGGGGTCCGGACTCGGGGCCCAGTGCAGCCGAGTGCTCTGTGAGAATGCTGTCACCATCATTTCCAGCTGAGTGCGCAGCTCACGCTTCTCCTGGGGAAGGAACTGCGTCCAAACTCACTCAGTTGTGGGCAGGATTTATTTCCTTGTGGTTGTAGAACTTGTGTGTCTTCCAAGTCAACAAGGAGAGTAGGACCCTGGAGTGAGACGGCCAGCAAGACAGAGGCTTACATAATGTAAGATAATCACAGAATGATGTCCCATCCCCTGGGCCGTACTCTACTGCTCAGACCGAGGTCCTGCCCACACTCATGGTGAGGGGTTATCCAAGGACATAAACACTAGGAGGCAGATTATGGGGGACCCCCCTTCTGTTTTCCCCAACCTCATGTCTGTGTCCATTGGCTGTGCATAGATGCATATAAGTTCTTTGGTTTATCT
Source organism: Tadarida brasiliensis (assembly GCA_030848825.1). Classification (NCBI taxonomy): domain Eukaryota; kingdom Metazoa; phylum Chordata; class Mammalia; order Chiroptera; family Molossidae; genus Tadarida; species Tadarida brasiliensis. The sequence goes on along the minus strand of CM061260.1, from coordinate 108,044,944 downwards.
CTTCCCAACCCTCGCACCCCTCCATCCCTCTGAGGTGTGTCAGTCTGTTCCCTACTTCCATGACTCTGGATCTATTTTGGTTGACGGCTTATTTTGTTCATGATGTTCCATCCTATCAGATGGCTCGTGATACTCATTAACTGGTGATGTTAACTCAATTAAGGGGGCATCTACCAGTCTTCTCCAGTTACTCTTTCCCGTTTATAAATAGTAAGAATTTGTGGGGAGATATGAACTTTGAGCCAATGTCAATATTGCATTTTCATCAACGGTCTAATTAATAGCTCTATGAACTTGCACATTCTTTTTTTTTTTTTTTTAATCCTCACCCGAGGACATTTTTTCATTTTTTGTTCAGATAGAGTGGGAGGGAGAGAGAGGAAGAGAGAGAGAGGAAGAGAGAGAGAGAGAAACATCGAAGTGAAAGGGACACATCAAGTGGCTGCCACCCGCACGACCAACCAGGGCCGGGGACAAACTGCAACCGAAGTACATGCCCTTAGCAGGAGCCAAACCCGGGTCTCTCTGGACTGCAGGCCGACGCTCTAACCGCTGAGCCAAACTGGCCAGGGCTGAACTTGTGCATTCTTAATTATCCAACCAGTTATAACCCATCACTAATGCTCAAATTGTTTCAAAATTAGCCTGTGAAAGCCGTTTACAGCTGGCCTTTGTGTCCTTTTAACAGGGATTGATGATGCTGTGAGCACTTCCTGACTTTCTAGCCAAGTTGCTTATATTTTTATTTTCTGTATATGATGGTGTTTGGCATCTTAAAGACCTTCCTGGTTGGGGAGAGACCACCCCTCCAGGGGTTAGCCAATCCTTTGAGAGAGCAAAGGCCCAGCCAGGAGCATGCCTTTGAGGTACAAACGAACCAATCCGGACCAGACCTCCCCCATCTGACTCATGACCCCAGAGGCAATGTTCCGTTGCCTTAATCATCCCAGGGCCAGATGCCAGGAAACTAGACATCACCCCTATAGTTTATAGCTCTCCGGAATTATCCAAACTAAAACTTAGCCAATCCTAAATTGTGTATTTTACCCTGCCTTGCCTTTCCCTTGAAACTCCAATAACGGTGACCTAAGCTCGCCCCTCGCTCCTGCCCCTTCCGCCTCCTGACCACCCTGGTGTGCCCATGTGGCCCCGCATGGTAACTGTGCCTTTGTTTCTAGGACTGTGAGAGTAAGGCATTTTGTTTCCCAAGCTTCTCCTGCGTCATCTATTGTGACTACACCTTACTAACCATCACCTGAACGAACATAGAACACTGACCCAAGATAGTCCAGGGTTATCTCAAATTGTCCTTGCTTCAGCCGTGGGATCAGCCGTTTTCCCAGAGTCTTGGTTCTTTTTTTTTTACCCTCACTCCAGGACATTTTTGCATTCATCTTCAGATAGAGCAGGAGGGAGAGAGGGAGGAAGAGAGAGAGAGAGAAACATCGATGTGAGAGATACACATCGACTAGTTGCCACCCGCAGAACCCCAACTGGGGTCGGGGACAAACTGCAACCGAGGTACGTGGCCTTAGCGGGAACTGAACCCTGGACTCTCTGGTCTGAGGGGCCCATGCTCTAACCACTGAGCCAAACCGGCCAGGGCTTGGTTCTTTTTTTAAATCGTCAACCAAGGGAGGGAGGGAGAGAGAGAAACATGGATGTAAGAGGGACACATCACCTGGCTGCTTCCCGCACGACCCTGACCAGGGCTGGGGACCAAACTGCAACCAAGGTTCGTGCCCTTAACCGGAATCGAACCCACGACTCTTTGGTCTGTGGGGCCAACACTCCAACCACTGAACCAAACCAGCCAGGGTGAGTCTTGGTTCTTTTTATTGGAGAATGATATTTAGAAACCAATATCTGGGGGCTAGGTGTATCTTATGCGTAATGTATTAACACTTGTTCTGGTCCACCACCCCCGCCCCCGGGGTTGGAGGTAGTATGGTGTAGTGGTTAAGAAGGTGGGCTGTGGCCATGGCTGGTTTGGCTCAGCAGTTAGAGCATTGGCCCACCAACCAAAGGGTCTCAGGTTTGATTCCCAATCAAGGGCATATACCTGAGTTATGGGTTCAATCCCCAGCCCTGGTTGGGACTGTGTGGGAGGAATCCAATTGATATGTCTCTCTCACATCAATGTTTCTCTCTCTCTCTCTCTCTCTCTCTCTCTCTCTCTCTCTCTCTCTCTCTCTCTCCCTCCTTCCCTTCCACTCTATCTAGAAATAAATGGAAATATATCCTCAGGTGAGGATTCTTTCAAAAAGAAGGTGGGCTGTGGATCCAGTCTGCCTGCGTTCTCATCCCGGCCACGGTGGACACGCCGTGAGGCTTTGGGACAGTCACTTACAGTTTAATCACCCGTGCAATGGTGTTTATAACAGTGCCTACCTCACAGGTGGTTGTGAGAACTGAGTGAGGTTTACGTGCAAGGTTCTGAGGCGCACGCCTGGTACACGGCAATTGCTCGGTAAATATTTGTTGAATAAGTGATCCTCATGTTGAAGCTCTGACAGAAGAATAAAAATGAGGGGGAAACCCTGATCGACATCCTTTTCAGACATATTTTTAAAGCACTTCCTACAATAATTTTTAAATTGTCTTTAACATACTGTAATACACTATCAGCTAAAGACATCTCTGTGAAATGTCACACGTGTGATTCCAGAAAAAGAAATGCTTTGCATTCATTTACGTTCACATTCGTCCTTCTTTATTAAAAAAAAAAAAAAGAAAGAAAGGTCAGAAGAGAAACCACAAAGCCTGGTGCCAAACCTGAATGTGACTCTGTGTCTGGGACTCTGATTCCTAAGAACATCAAGTCATCACGGAAGACACCAAGACCATTGAGAAGAGAGGAAATAGGAGGACGGGTGGTCTCTTGAGGGGGCACAGAGCTGCCAGAATCTGCATCTGCAAAAAGATGGATGGCAAAGCAGGGAATCCAACCCCAAGCTTGTTCCTAAGAATATCTTCTCAACTGACATCTCGATATGAAGTTCCTGATTCAGTGACTTGCAGGGGCAGCTACCCCGAAGGGTCTCACTAGAAAGCTTCTTTGGCTCCTATTGGGCAAGGAATGAAGGCGTTAGAAATATCCTAGATAGTTTTTAGGTTTCAAATTGGTATTTCAGTCCCTTTGTAATTCTTCCTCAAGTTTTCCTCACCTTCTAAGTCTGAAAAAGTGATTTCCAGTCACCGTGAAGGCACTGTTGAGTCTTGATTCTGTAGAAACTTGATTCTGTAGAATCTTTGAGTCAGCTGAAGGAGGGCGGGCTAACAGCTGAACTTGAAAATGGAATGGATTTCCCAGCAGAGTTCCCATAGTACCTGACGGTGATTTTGTAACCTAACACAAGGAAGGGGTTATCACTAGATGATTCAGCAAGTCAGAATCCCAACCCTCTTTCTGGAGAGGACATCTCAGGCATGTGTTCACGCTAGATGCTAGGTCTACAATTCTCGCAAATCAATGTCCGGCAGAGACTACGCACAGGAAGGCAGGAAGTAAGGTCAATGGTCCACTTTGGTCCGAACCAAGCCTTGCAGCCAAACCCAAATCTGTCCTGTGTCCTTCCCCCGCCCTCCTCCACACACACACACACACACCAAATCTCAACTGCCCCACTTCTATAAAGGTTCTTGGTAAAATTTCTCCAGGGCAAAGTCACCAGTAACCTGAGTTTTCAGCTCATTCAGTATCGATGGGAAATTTGCCATGTTGACATTTGACTGACAGCCACAAAAACCAGTTTGACTGAGAGCAGTGAGACCACGAGGTCTAGGCAGAGTATTAACTTACCAGCTTGGGATGACAACCTGGAGAATGCTCACACCGCCTCCTATTTATGCTTCAGCGCAAGTGTCTGGGAGCATTGAAGTCACAGAAATGACTAAACAGATGTAAGCAGGAAGATTTTTTTAATTCAGAACTCAACCACCAAAGAAAAGCTCCTTTCATCAGGGATCCCTGGAAGGTGATGTCTAAAAATGAGCTCCAAGCCAGCTGCACTCACTTCTCATCCTGTGATCGATTCCCACAGAAGCCCCACTGGGCTGAACTTTATTTTTTATTTTTTTATTTTATTACCCGAGGATATTTTTCCTATTTATCTTCAGATAGAGTGGGAAGGAGAGAGGGAGAAAGGGAGAGAGAAGAAACATCGACGTGAGAGAGACACACCGACTGGCTGTCTCCCGCACGACCCGCCCAGTGTTGGGGACCAACCGCAACCGAGGTTCGTTGGCTGGAATCGAACCCATGACTCATTGTTCCGTGGACGATGCTCTACAGCTGAGGCAAACCGGCCGGGGCTGGGCTGAACTTTAAATGGCATGAAAGCAGAAGGGAGAGGGATCCAGCCCAACCCTCCTGGAAAAAAAAAAAACGTTTAACATATTTTTGATGTAAGATCAAAGGCCAGGTGGGGAAATCTTTTTGTCCATTAGACCAGGGTAAAGAAAATCAAAACAGGCTTTATTACTCCTATACTGAATTTAGGAAATTAACTCGCACTTTTAACTTTTGATTGTGCCTATATCCTGACTGTTGACAGCTCTACGTTTCCGCAGTGAAACCAAGTGTCCTGACTGCTGGCCATGGCCTTGGCACTGCGCTCCCACCAGAGCTCTGCCCATTCCACTCACGTGGGTGGAAAGTGTCCTCCTTTGAAAATACCAGGTCAACTTTAAAATCGTGTATCTAATTAAAGGAGGACCCAACTAATGAACGTCGTGAAAGTATGTTATTCAGAACTGCCAAATAGAAAGTGCTTACACCTGGTCAACGTTGTTCCCTGAAGGGGGTGTGGAGGAGTGTTCAAACGAGTGCCCGAGTCCGTGGGACCCGAGCAGGAGGAGTCCGGAGTGTGTCGTCACCGCCTGTGACTGCAGCCTGCATTCTCCACCCACGAGAGCGTCGTCTCCTCCCTGGCACGCGGGGGAGCTACAAATTCAATTGCAACAGGGGAGCAGCAGGCACGTGCCTGTACAGCCCACTGTTTCCTCGTCCCTCCCTCTTCCCCTGAACGTACAGAAACTAGATCACAGCTGTGTCGCCCTCCCCAAAGGCACGGCTGGAGGATGCAAGAGAACCACAGAGAGAATCCCTTGGTTGACCCGCTGCTCATGAGGACCAGGGGGAAACCTCAAAACTTCCCGATGGAAACGCCAATGTTGCCTCACTTAAGACATTTTTGTTTTGCTTCAAAGCAAATAACCGTAGAGACGGACATACTCAAGTCCCCTATTTATTGGAACAAAATTCCGCAGTATTTATGGAGAGCCAGCTAAATGCCTGGCACCCTGTGCCCTGGCAGAGAGGTGCGCTCTGGGACCTCAGCGGAATCGGTGGCAGATGAGGACACACGTTAGGGCATCACGGTCCCCTGGTGCAGCGTGGGGGTGTGCTCAGGGACCAAGCGGAGCCACAGGGTGTGGGGGCAGACAAGGGTGTGATGCTACGTGTCCTGAACAAACTGGTGAGTTCAGTCAGGGGAACACAGCGGGGCAGTGGGACCCCATATCTCAAATGTGGGCGTCAGAAGCAGCACCCAGTTCTGCGATGAAGTCAAAACCACTCTTTGCAAAGGCATTCATGGATTGAGGCTGACTCAGAGGGAACGAGGGAGATAACAATGAGCTTTTAATACAACTGTGGACACTCCAGCACTTAAAAATTAGTCACCAAAGATAATCAAAGTGTACAGTGTGTGTGGGAGCAATGGAATCCCAGAGGAGTAGATAAAATGAGTTATAAATGGAGGAGAGACATCTTCACTGGGCGACTGGGTTGTAAAAACAGTAAAAACGATGAGTAACGTTTATTGGGTGAGTGCTGGTGTCAGGCGCTCCCAGCTCTGCACTGCGGACCCAGTCAGCACAACTCAGTGCTGTGAGGGCCCTGGGGTCCTGGCAGGAGGCCTCTCCCTCCCTGCACTTACCACCATCTAATGCACCATGGGTTTTACTTATTTACTATTATTTTTTATTTGTTTCCTTCTGCTAAAACTGACTCTCTTTAAGGGCAGGGATATTTACTTGTTTTGTTTGTATTCCCAACACTTGGGAAACGTAGTAGGAGCTCATTAAATATTGGTGAATGAATGAATGATAAAAACCGAGGTACAGAATACTTTATAACTTGTCCCAAACCAAACAGCCAGGGAATGGCCGGACCTGAGAGCGATGGTGGGAACAATTAAGAGGGCTTCCACTGAGGCTGTGAGCTCAGGGAGAGGGAGCAGGGAACTGAGGCTGTGAGCTCAGAGAGAAGAATCAGGGAACTGAGGCTGTGAGCTCAGGGAGAGGGATCAGGGACCTGAGGCTGTGACCTCAGGGAGAGGGAGCAGGGAACTGAGGCTGTGAGCTCAGAGAGAAGAATCAGGGAACTGAGGCTGTGAGCTCAGGGAGAGGGATCAGGGACCTGAGGCTGTGAGCTCAGGGAGAGGGATCAGGGAACTGAGGCTGTGAGCTCAGAGAGAAGAATCAGGGAACTGAGGCTGTGAGCTCAGGGAGAAGAATCAGGGAACTGAGGCTGTGAGCTCAGGGAGAGGGATCAGGGACCTGAGGCTGTGACCTCAGGGAGAGGGAGCAGGGAACTGAGGCTGTGAGCTCAGAGAGAAGAATCAGGGAACTGAGGCTGTGAGCTCAGGGAGAGGGATCAGGGACCTGAGGCTGTGAGCTCAGGGAGAGGGATCAGGGAACTGAGGCTGTGAGCTCAGAGAGAGGGATTAGGGAACTGAGGCTGTGAGCTCAGGGAGAGGGATCAGGGAACTGAGGCTGTGAGCTCAGAGAGAAGAATCAGGGAACTGAGGCTGTGAGCTCAGGGAGAGGGATCAGGGAACTGAGGCTGTGATCTCAGAGAGAGGGATCAGGGAACTGAGGCTGTGATCTCAGAGAGAGGGATCAGGGAACTGAGGCTGTGAGCTCAGGGAGAGGGATCAGGGAACTGAGGCTGTGAGCTCAGGGAGAGGGATCAGGGAACTGAGGCTGTGAGCTCAGGGAGAGGGATCAGGGAACTGAGGCTGTGAGCTCAGGGAGAGGGATCAGGGAACTGAGGCTGTGAGCTCAGGGAGAGGGATCAGGGAACTGAGGCTGTGAGCTCAGGGAGAGGGATCAGGGAACTGAGGCTGTGAGCTCAGGGAGAGGGATCAGGGAACTGAGGCTGTGAGCTCAGGGAGAGGGATCAGGGAACTGAGGCTGTGAGCTCAGGGAGAGGGATCAGGGAACTGAGGCTGTGAGCTCAGGGAGAGGGATCAGGGAACTGAGGCTGTGAGCTCAGAGAGAAGAATCAGGGAACTGAGGCTGTGAGCTCAGGGAGAGGGATCAGGGAACTGAGGCTGTGAGCTCAGGGAGAGGGATCAGAGAACGATGGTGGAGAGAGTGGAACATCAGCCTGGTAAGAATCGGCTTTAAAGAATCATTGATTCACTTATTTATTCATTCAACTATTATACTAATCTTTACTGATCACCTACTATGTGCCAGGCACCGTTCCAAGCGCTGGGGGAATAGTGGTGGACAGGGCAGAAGGGGCCCTGCACGCACAGGGAAGGGATGAAAATAAGCAAGCACACGGGATAATTCCAGGGGTGAAAAGAGCTGGGGTGCTGTTAGAGCAGGGTCACGTGATAAGGAGTAACTGGGGGTGCAGAGCGTTACTGATGGGATCCTGGGAGAGGGCCCAAGGCGATGGACAAGCCGATTCCTGCAGCATGATGCTGCGGAAGGTGAGGCTCTGGACGAGGAAGACAGGGAGGCGGAGGTGGGGGAGGGAGAAGAGTGGGGAGGAGAGGGGAAGGCAACCCAGCTCTGCACAGGAAACTGCGTTCACAGCCACAAGAAAGGCCAGGGTCAGCCACTGGGCAAAGTCTGGCTGGCACCAGAGCCAAGTGGTTAAAGAAATGGTCCAGAAAACCATATCTGGTTTTTAGCCTTTTTTAAAAAAGAATATGTTTTTATTGACTTTTAGAGAGAGGAGGGAGAGGGAGAGAGATTGAAACATCGATGAAAGAGAAACATCCATCGGCTGCCTCCTGCACGCCCCTACTGGGGACTGAGCCACCAACCCGGGCAAGTGCCCTGACTGGGAATCGAATCGGTGACTTTGGTCCATGGGTAGACACTCAGCCACCGAGCCACATCAGCTGGGCCATATCTGGTTTTAAACCAGGAGCCCAAACCAGAAAAGACCCTCCTTTGAGTGACCAGCTGAGGGTACAAGCAGAAGGTACCACGTAGAATAACAGAACGGTGGGCAAAGGAGAGGGACCTGGACAAGACAGGTGCTGGGGACGAGGCCAGTGATCCCCCAACCCGAGCACACAAGACTCATTTGGAGTGTTTGTAAAAAAATGCAGATGCCTGGGCCCCGCTCCCAGGAATTCCCATTCATTAGGTCCCGATGGCTCAGGAACGTGTCCAGGTGGTCTCCAGGCAGGCCACACCTTGAGAAATGCGGAAAAGAAGCCACTATTCGGCTTCAGGAAGTTCCTGAACCCCTAACCACGGAGTGAGTGAAAAGTGTGTGTGTTTGCACACTTCTTCTTCTGGGGAGAGCATCCATATCATCACAAGGCTCTCAACAACTGAAGAAGCACTGATCTAGTCCCGCCCCTGTCTTACAGACTACGAAGAAGTCCAGGAAGGTAAGGACTGGCCTGGCCCACAGAGCTGCAAGGCAGCAGAGAGGGGCTGTCTCTCCAGACTTTCTCTTTCCAAGCTCCTCCCTCACTCTCTTCTTCCTCCCCTGCTCACTGCAAGGGTGGCAGAGAGAAGTAGGAAGGGGGTTAAGCATTGGGGGCGGGGGAGGGGAGCCGCAAAGCCATCAAAGGATCTGGCCCCAGATGGGATAGACGGCAGAGTGGAGGGTTTAAATGAGGATGCCTCAGCGAAGGACCCAGTGGCTCACCTGTATTGCCCCCCAGGCCCTGACGCCTGGAATCCTGGCTGCTGTAGGACTTCCGCCAGGACAGAGGGCATCAGTTCCCTGTTGCTGAGTGCATGGTGGGGAGGGCGGTGCACCTGTGCAGATCGCCCCCCCTACGCCTGAGCGGTGGCGGGGACACCTTACCCGCTTCCCTGCCTGCACACCTGTTTCCTCGGCCCAGTCAGGATCGTGGCCTCACCTGTGCTAGCGTGATCAGGCCACGCCTCCTCCTGAGTTCTCGCAGTGTGGACCCCCGGTCACTGACCCCAGCTGGCTCCTCACATTTAGTATGTGTCCTGCCCTCTAGTTTTGGCCCAAATTCTTCAGACTCTGGCCCCAGCCTGAGTGTCCGGATTCACTCGCCCCGCTCCCCTTTCACCATCTTGGCCTGTGGCCTCTTTTCTGTCCATGCCATTCTGTTCTGGGGACGAGGAAGCTCCAGTCCTGGCCCCGTCTGGCCACCCTGTCCTCTCCCCACCCTGTGGCTGGTCCAACCTGCAAGTCAAGGGCTAAACAGATTCAGAGCCAGAACTCTCCTTCTTCAAGATAACCACATCAGAAAATTGGTGTCCCACCCTTCCTCTGCCTTTACGGGCGAGCCTGGGACAGTCCGTCTCAGAGTCCGGCTGGGGAGACCACAGTTCACACTGCCTCCCCACCGCCCCAACAGTGACTGTGACTCTAGTCGTCAATCTTGTGTCCCTAGTCTGTTTGCCAATCTCTTTCTCTTCTGTTCCTTTCTTTAAAAAAAAATATTTTTACTGATTTTAAAGAGAGAGAAGGGGGTGGGGGAGAGAGAGATACATCAATGTGAGAAAGAAACATGGATTGGTTGCCTCCTGCACGCCCCCTACTGGGGATTGAACCCACAACCCAGGCATGTGCCCTGACCAGGAATCAAACCAGTGACCTTTTGATGCATGGGATGACACTCAATCCACTGAGCCACACTGGACAAGGCGTCTTCGTTCTTTTTCTTTCTTCTTTCTACCCTTCCCACATGCTATAGACCTCCCTGGCTCACTGCCTGACAGCAATACTCAGGAATGAAGAGGTGCCTGAGCCCTCTGTGTTGACTAATGCTCTCTTTGTTTAGGTGCCGGGCTTGTCTCCGAGGCAGCTCTCCGGGAAGGCTGCACAGTCCCGGCAGCCTGCAGACCATGCCCTGGGCAGAGGAAAGGAGGCTGCTCTGTAATTTCCTCACCAGCTTCCTCAGCGCGTGGGCGGTGGCGGGGACACCTTGCCTTTCACAGCCGAGGAAAGGCGCTGGGAGCTCAGGAGACCGTCCCGGTTTGGAATTCAGTCCGTGCACGGGTGGAAATGAGCCCAGAGCTCTCGGGAAAGCTGTCCAGACAGCTGCACGGAGCAGGGTCACAGCCCACCTCTTCTAGAGCCTCAAGCAGGGCGGGCACAGTGGAGACACTTACACTTGGTAGTTGCCGGTGAGTTGTACTAGACTTTCCTGTTGATTCTGTATCCGGTAAAGGACTTGCACAGTTAATTCTTTGTTGAGGATTAATCATTTTCTTCTCCTGCCTATGACTGTTTCTTACATCCTGCCCCTGGTTTCACTGGTCCCAACGATTCTGAAGGGCGGGACATTCCTCCCCTCTCCCCCTCCCCAATGCAGTCCGCAGGCAGGACCAATGAAAGCCAAGTACCTCATCCACCCGGTGACTAAGAACTCAGAGTATTTAAGACGTTGCAAGAATGGGCTGAAAATCAGCTTTTGCTTTCTGTGTGGACAGGCAGGCTCTCGTCTGATTGGGGCCATCGCTGAGCGGCAGAGCGAAGGGAGAACTGTAACCCCGAGACTCCTGGCCACCATGTGCTACGGCAAATGCGCGCGATGCATCGGACACTCCCTGCTGGCCCTCGCCGTCCTCTGCATTGTAGCTAACATTCTGCTCTACTTTCCCAACGGGGAGACCAAGTATGCCGCCGAGGACCACCTCAGCAAGTTCGTGTGGTTCTTCTCCGGCATCGTGGGAGGGGGCTTGCTGGTAAGTTGTTCAAAATGATTGCAGCCTGAAAAAATCCCCTCCTGTCAAATGTGATGCTTTCTTGTGTTTTCATGGCGACTTTCCTAGAATGCCTATTTCCCAATCCAGTGATTTTTTGCTCCTTCTTCTTTAGAAAGCAGATTATGCAAAAGTTGAGATATAAGTATAATGTACTAATTTTATTGGATGCTGTTTTACAAAATCCTCTTTCAACTAAAAGTGAACTGTTTGCTAAACTCTCTTACTTTACACGTAGAAACAGATACTAGCTGTTAAATCAGATTTCAGAGGCCAGTTGCTGGTCCTGAAGCTTGCTTTTGCCCTGGGGAACTGGGAGGGGTCAGCTGGTGTTCTGTGTAAATCAACAGCATTTGGGATCCAAAATCTCCGCTGTTTGTTCTCAGGCATTTACGACAGGAAAAAAAAAAAAAAAGAATTGTGAGCGCATTGCTATTTAGAAAGAAATATAAATGTCGTCCTTTATGTAATCCTGGGGTGTGGTGTCTAGGAAAAACCCTGCACTTAGCAGCCGATCGCTGTCTGAAGCTCATAGTGGAATGTGTTGTTTTTTCCAAGGTTTATTTTTAATTGAAGTGAGAGGAATTTGCCTGCCAGTTTTGGAGCTGAAAACATTAACTTTAACCACAGCGTGGAAAGAATGTGTACAAACTTGAGTTTGCTACTTTAACATGCTGGGATTGAGAATGTTAAAGAGACGTTTTATGGAATTGCTAATACTAGGCAAAATAGTTTTTTTAAATTAAATAAAGCCTATTAAAACATTTAAACCTTGATACACTAATTATGGTTTGATAATCTGCTTTGAATGTAAGCATCACTATCATGTAACATAATCATTTGTCCTTAAATATTATTGCATTTGTTTTAGCTTCTTTGGCTCTCAAACTCAAAGTATTTCAGACTTAGTTCACTTAAAGAGCTTTGTTATAAAGCTACAGCCATTCACTCCTCCCTGCAAAGAGGCAGTTCACCGCTATTATCACACAGCTTTCATCTCCCAGTTACCAAAAAAAATGGCTTTCAGTTATTCTGTGAAAGATTGTTGGTACCTTCTATGTTTTACAATGAAAAACAAAACAAAACAGAAACAAATCAGAGTTAAAGATAAGGTTTGCTAGTTCCGAAACAGCAGTGGAAAAAACACACACAAAAACCAGCAGCTCAACTGGGACAATGCTAGGGACCCGTGTGAAATAAACACGTTCAAAGGTTATTATTTCAGCCCTCCCACACCACACCCTCACCCTGAAGAATGCTTTGACACACTGCCCAAAAGCAAGCAGATATGACGGATAAAGGATGATTTTCTTCCTCTTCAAAATTTCCCATCGTTTGACATACTTGATCAATGTAACCCAAAGTCGGTCAACAATGTCAGAAACAAACACACTTTACCCAAAGATATCGCCCTGACCGTGTGGACTGGGGGAGAGACAGTGGCTCTCATCTGCTTGTTTTCCGCCCAGATATTCCTGCCCGCCATCGTCTTCATCGCGCTGGAGCGGGACGACTGCGGCGGCTGCGGCCGGGACAACTGCGGCAAGAGATGCGCGGTAGGTCCCCGCTGGGCGGTGAGGTCGGTTTCTGCGGGGGGTGAAATCCGTTTCTAAGTCCCCGGACACCTGGTGGCTCACTTCCGGTGCTTCTCCTCCCCCTAGATGCTTTCTTCCGTGCTGGCGGCGCTCATCGGAATCGCAGGGTCTGGCTACTGCGTCATCGTGGCCGCGCTGGGCTTAGCGGCGGGGCCACTGTGTTTAGATTCCTCCAACCAGTGGAACTACACCTTTCTGGACACCGAAGGACAGTGAGTAATTGACCCTTAGCAACCACACGTGCTCAACCGCCACAGGTGTGGAGTGGCAAGCCCACCACACTACACAGGCATCATTGATCCATTCATCCATCCACTCAGCTAGATTTGTTGGCACTGACTCAGCCATGCATTAGGGTGTAGGAGGGTTGATGCTCAGTCCCTGACCTGGGCAAGCTCTAAGACTTAAAAAAAAAATTTTTTTTTCTTTATTGATTTTTAGAGAGAGAGGAAGGGAGAGGGAGAGAGATAGAAACATCGATGAGAGAGAACATCGATGGGCCGCCTCCTGCATGCCCCCCACTGGGGATCAGGCCCACAACCTGGGCATGTGCTCTGACCGGAAATTGAACCGGGGACCTCTTGGTGCATGGGTCCAGCTCAACCAGTGAGCCACACCCCCGAGCAAGCTCTAAGACTTTTTCTTGGAGACACTGAGGCAGTGCTCAGGATAGCCCAGGAGGTGACTTGCACGATTGCTCCCGTTTTAAAGATGAGGAAACAAAGACACAGAAAGATGAAGTAGGGTAACCAAAGTCACATTGCTAGGACATGCAGTCAGGACTTGAACCCAAGCAGCCTTGCTGCAGAGTTTGTGTTCATGCTTATTATGTACACTATTTCAGAACAATTGGATGGTTCTGCTATTTTATAAGAAGGTATTATGGAATCCTTGTGTGGATGGAAACCATGTGAATTGGTTTCCACACACACACACACACACACACACACACACACACACGCTCACATAGAACATAATAACTATGTGCAGTGCACCCTTATTTAAAGTGATCAAGCTACCGAAGATAGGTCTTATTCACGATTTTAACATCAGGATAATTCAAGATGTTCCATTGTTTTATGTTGATACTCATTTCTTATCTGTCATTGAGAAGAGAACAGAAACAGGCGGTAGAAACTGATGTACGTTATAACAAATGAATGACCTCCTTCTTTGACTTTTGAAAGGTTTAGAGATACACGAGTAAAAAGAATATGAATAATGAATTTTAATTACCTTGATATTATGAAGAATGTTTCTCCCGCAGGAACTGTACAGCATATAGTAAGGTCATAAGGTTGAGCATGGAATTAGATACACCTGACTTTGATCCCAACTCTGCATTTAGTCTCTAAGTGGGCAGGAAAAAGTGAACTGAGCTCTGTGTTTTAATTATTTCACCTGGAAAATAAAACTAATGGCAGTTGTCAGTGAGATGCCATGTGTCCAGTATTTGTCACGGGAGCTGACGCACTGTGAGCACTACCAGCTGTTAATATTATCTGCTCGCTTACAATGATACAGCCCGATGGTAGCCTTTGAAGGAGAATTAGCACTTCCAGGAGTTTAAAATTTTCGCATTCAAAAATGATGACTTTTTTTGTTGTTGTTCACTACACACTGAATGTGCTAGGAGAAACTGGTTATTCATGTATGCACAGACATACAAAACTACTACAAAAACCCATTTGTAAAAAAAAGTTATGACCACGGGAGCTGGAATGCGAGGAGAGGTTTTTTATGGCTGCTTGATTCTATGCCCCTCCCATGGTCCACCTCAGCTCTACAAGAAATCTGCTGCTTCTGTGTCATCCCTCATCCACCCTGTCCAGGGATTACGCCATCTGGGGAAGAACTGGTGGCCACAACCCACTGATTAGTTGCTCAATAGCCAAGTGGAGTCAACGAATTGTTTTTACGTTTTGTCTTGAAATCACAGGCTTTTGTTTCAGTGACATGCAGAAAGACAGGGCCAGAAGGACAGCATTTTTTGTCATCAACAACTTGACTTTCTGATTGGCTCAGTGAACCATTCCAAAGTTCAGTCTCTAATTCCCAGCCCCTTTGTTCTGTTGTGGTAGGAAGAAAAGTGAAAAGGGAAGAATCACACCAGACCTCTTGGTGGAATTAAGTCAATCCTAGGTTTTCCCACATAATTAAATCCTATTTCATTAAGGATTCAAATACTCCATGATGTCGCAGAGGTCAAAATGCTAGGAGAGGAACGAGAGAATTTTTCAGACTGTAAGAATATCCAACTATTTAGAAAACCTCCTAAGATTATATATGTATTCAGATATGACCTCAACATTATTTCCTGACCTTTCTCGTAGTGACTTGGGATTGTTACATATCATTCGATTACTTTCAAAATGTGTTGAGAACCTACTATGTGCCAGATAGTGGTCTAGGGGCTGGGTGTACAGTGATGAAAGGTGTGACTTCTACCTTCACGAAGCTCAGACTTACGGGAAAATTACGTAAGAAGGCCTTCTGCCTGGCCTAGGTTGGGTGTCATTCCTCTGTGGCCCTTTCACACTCGGTTTACCTAATTACTATACCTGCTGGCCTGAGATGGCCTATTGTCTGCTCCTTGAAGCTGTGCTTTCCCAGCCCTTGCTCAATGCCGCACTCACACTGAGTCCTCAATACTCTCTGTTGGATTTTATGTTTCTCACGGCAACGAGACACGGGCTACATTGTCGTGTTGTGGAATGACACGGATCGGAAGAACCTGAGATCGGTCATTGAATTAATTCATTCCTCTTTTTCTGAATGAAGAAACACCCCAGAAAATGGGGCTTGTGAGACATCCCCTCAGGTGTGGTCACGTGTCAGAAGTTTCTCTCTTGACCCGCAGATACCTTCTGGATAGATCCACGTGGTCCGAGTGCCTCGAACCCACGCACGCTGTGGAATGGAACGTCTCCCTGTTCTCTATCCTCCTGGCGCTGGGTGGACTCGAATTCATCCTGTGTCTCGTTCAAGTCATTAACGGGATGCTCGGCGGCATATGTGGCTACTGCTGCACTCACCACCAGGTAGGAACCCGCGCGAGAACCTCGCGGCCTGGCCCTCGCGTGTCCAGCGACCACAATGCACCAGAACACAGAGAAAAAGGCAAAACTCAGACCTCGCTCAGCCTACCAGCATGCATTCCTGCGCTGTCTCTGTGACAGAGCATTTGCAGCGTTCCGTGTTCCTCCCAATGATAAGTTTTCCCGAGTGTCACAGTCCCTTTGTTACCATGGTTCTTCTGTGAACATGGGAAAATGCCACCCGTGACAGAGTGCCCCTTTCAGGCGCTAGCCCACTGCTCTGGCTGCAGACACAAAGGAAATGCCCCCTCGTGGCTTCTCTTACGGTCCAGCTAGTTTTCACAAGTGATGGCAGCAGGCATTGCACTAGGCCTTGTGCGAGACCCATATGTCAGATGAGACCGTGACTCAGAGGTCAAGCAATGTGCCTAAATCACCTAGTCGGGAAGTAACAGGCCTTGACCCCTGGGTCCTTTTATGCCGTAGCACCTGGTCTTAACCCATACGCAATACTTGCTGTTCTGTTGGGTTTTCTGCAATTCCTTCCTAATAAGGGGTCATCAGAAGCCCAAACAGCTAAGCATAGAGAGTCACTAGTGACCTTTCAAAAGCAGCTCACGACAAGCCTTTCATTGTGAAGGAAAACCAGGAAGCAGTTGTTTCCTGGGGATAGAATTTTGGAGAAAAAATATGCATTTGTGAGCAGTGGGGAATGGTCTTATTTCTATAGCCTCCTAAAAATCATATATTATTGAATTGATGGAAATTCAGCTTTGGTCCAATTTGGGGGGCATTGTTGTTTTAGGACTTAATCTGTGAAACAGGATTAGGCAAACAGAAATTTATTTAATTTATATTTTTCTAACCATGTACTCTTTGGTTCGAGATCTCTTAACTTTCTTTCAAAATAAGACAAAACCCAATGAACACCGAAAGCCCATTGTTACCATAAAAAAAAAGTTTTCTGTAAATAAATGGAAACTTTCTATAATTTTTCAGGGGAAGTTAAAATAAAAATCTAGTTTTCCTTATCAGGCCAGTACAGCGAGATTAATAATTTCCCTGGGAGCTTGCCAAATTCCCAAGAAAACAAAAGAGTGGGAACCCTCTACCACGGAGCCGTTTCCGGCAATATGGTCTGGGAGAGGCGGAGAGGCGTCCTCTCGGGATTGCTGGAAGTAACCTCTCTGCAGCCGTGAGCTTCATAGAAGGCAGAGTTTAAATTCGGCGAGGCCCCACTGGACTTCGGCTCTCGTGCATTTTGGGGACAGGCATAATATGTCAGTGACCGGAGTCACTGTGGTGGTTTAGCAGAGTGACAGTCTCCCCTGGGAGGGAGCAAACATCTGAGTCACAGTGGCAGTGAGTGGCTTTCCCAACCCAGCAGAGCGGATCTGCTGGCTTTGTTTATGGGACAAAAGCGACTTTTAAAGGGCAAGGTTTTAAGCACAGACGAGTCAGCTACCTCGGCAGCATCTCATTAGAAAGGTCACCCACGCGGAGCCCACTCCTGTGAAAAGTTCTCATGGCATTATCTCTCCAATCCCTGAGATTAAAAACCGACCCAGCCCGCTCAAAGCCAGCTGAGCCTTGGGAAGCTACCGTTTCCACGGCCCCTTTCTGCAGCTTTGACTCAGAGAAGACAACGGGTCTGTCTGGTTTGTTTAGGAAACATTCTGTGAGCATTGTCTGAGCTGAGATCCGTCGGCCTCATGCTCGCTGACAACAGCAATTTCAAAGACTGAAATGTCATCGTTGTGGGTTTAGCCTGTTTGTAACCTAATGCATATTTCATTCTCTTTACAGCAATACGACTGTTAAAGGAACCACCCCGAGACAGAACCACGGTCTCTCTCTGTTTCGTTGTAATTTATATATTTCACTTGTATTAATTTGTAAAACTTTGTACTAGTGTATCATACTTCTCATATTCCACTTTTATAAATGTGTGTAAAGTCTTCATGTGATGTCTGCCGTTAGCAAACAAACTCGTTTTTTTTAAGGAATGAGAAAACAAACCACACTCTGGAGGTGACTTTAGATGGAGTGATGGTCCTCAGCGTATCTGAGACCATCTCTGGCTTGAAGTAATGTTTGTGAGAAACGCGACACCGATAATATTACATTCCGATGACTGCTGTATATATGCGCTTGTGTTTATGAAAGGTTTCTAGTTGCTTTTTTTGAGACCATGAAGGAGAAAATCCAACAACTTGAAAAGGTGATTTTTTTCACTGTTTATATGGTGTTTCCCACGGATACGCCTGTGACTCTGACATGAGGCGTCTTGAACTGTTTTGCGTTCTGGGAGAGAGAGCTCCCGGCCCAGGGCACAGGCTGCTCCAGGCCAAATGAATGAATCAAAACTCGAAGTGCTGCTGTCAGCACCACCAGGGCCTGAGTTGTCCCAACACGTGGAGAGCTTTTTGTCCTTCAAAGACAAGCACTAGGACCATGCGTTTAAGAAGAGAAAGGCCTGGATAATCGGCAGGAAGGAAGACGGGAAACGGAATAAAGCAGTTGATCGACACCATAAAAAAACGGGGAAGAGGGGACATGGGACAGGACCACTGGGAAATACCCCAAACTTGCTTGTTTAAATACAACAAAATAAAATGGTCACTACCCTTTTTTTTTTCTTGTTTAGTCTCATTATCCTTTGTTTACAATTTCTCCTTTTTTTTCTACCTATTTTTTTTTTTCCAGTCTGCAGGTTGCGAAACCCCCTTGCTAGGGGCTTTGTGTTTCCTGGTTTCTTTGTCCCACTTTCTCTTCCTCATCCTCTCCCACCCCTCCCCGCTTCCTCTGCCACCCCGCCTTGTCATCGCCATGCCTTCCGTGGGGTCCTCACCCCAGTGAGGTAACTTCCTTTCTGCGGGTGCTGCCAGCTCCTGAGGGGCCGTGATATTTTTTTTCTTGATATTTTATGTCGTGGGTACAGAGCTAGGCTCTTTCAAGTGACTGGATCCCTGGACCTGTTTACTGGAAATTGTCTTCCGAAATTTTCTGCTGTTGATGTTGTCCAGCGACGGAGCACAGCTGGAATGGCCACTGTAGCCAGGAGGTCTCTTAAGACCAACAGACAGAGCAGGCAAGTCCACAGGACAGGACAGAACTCATTACAGGGTGATTTACTTAGGGCAGCTTGGGTGGGCGCAGAGTACACGACGCAGCAATGAGGCAGAGGTTGTTCTTGCTCTGGAGTCCTGCTACTGACAACGGAGAGACAAAGACTGCAGCAGAGGGCCCTGCCTCCTGGGGTCTTGCATAAATGACTGTTTATAAGCGATGCTATCGCCAGTGTGATCTTTATCTCCAGTTGTCATGCCTCCCTAACAGAAATATTTACGGCTACATTTTAAGGGGCACAGATGTCATCACTGGAAGGCTTTGAGATGCGGGCCAGGAACAGTGAGTGAGGTTGGTGAAATGTCACAGCGTGAAACCAAAAATGAAAGGAGATCCCCGGATCTCACAAAGATGGAGTTTGTTGTGCTCACACCAACATCTCTGCAGGTGTGCGTTTGCCTGGGCAACAGACAGGCAGTCGATAAAGCCGCTTTGCTGGCTGCTCCTCCTGCTGGGAGGCGCCCGCCCGCGCTGTCCTGGCTGAAGGGTTCGCATCTTCTCTGTCCCTCTGGCCCTCTGGCCCTCTGGCCCTCTGTCCGTCTGTCCCTCTGGTCCTCTGGCCCTCTGTCCCTCTGTCCCTCTGGCCCTCTGGCCCTCTGGCCCTCTGGCCCTCTGTCCGTCTGTCCCTCTGGTCCTCTGGCCCTCTGTCCCTCTGTCCCTCTGGCCCTCTGGCTCTCTGTCCCTCTGGCCCTCTGTCCCTCTGTCCCTCTGGCAGTCTGACGGAGCTACAGACTTTTGGAAGGATGCTGTGTAAAGTGCATAGCCCTGGCCGAGGAGCTCAGTTGGTTAGAGCATCGTCCCTGGACACCGAGGTAGTGGCTTCAGTTCCCGGCAGGGCACACCCAATGACTGCATAAAGGAGTGGAACACCAAATCCACGTCTCTCTCTCTAAAAAGAAAGAAAACATTTAATAAATTTAAAATATTAAAAGTGAATTTAAAAAAGTATTATAGGATTACAAAGTAAATCAATATATTGAAATATTTTATCAAAATATTTTTGGCCCGGCCAGTGTGGCTCAGGGGTTGAGCGTCGACCCATGCACCAAGATGTCGCCGGTTCGATTCCTGGTCAGGGCACATGCCCAGGTTGTGGGCCAGATCCCCAGTGGGGGACATGCAGGAGGCAGCCAGTCGATGTTCTCCCTCATCGATGTTTCTATCTCTCTCTCCCTCTCCCTTCCTTTCTCCAAAATCAATAAAGAAAAAATATATATTTTTAAAATTTTTTTGAAAATTAAAATATAGTTGTCCTGATGGCCAACTCCACCACACCCATATCTGTGTAAAGGAAACCAGTGAACACGTGATCCAGCAGGGGTCTAATGAGTGGGTCTGAGAACCACTGTCCATTTGCAACCCGATTCCAATTGAAATTAAATTTTGAGATGCCTGTAGGTTTCATGTGATGTGAACGTAACACGTAACTGAAACCGCACGAGTGGGCCCGGGCCTCCTGTCACTACTGGAGCCAGCTAAGCAGAGGTAAGGTTGAATCATCTACTGTGTGAGCATTTATTCCAATATTGCCGGCAGTGTGGGAGAATAGCCAGGTCATCCCTGAAAAATCCGCTCTGACCTCATCTGATAGCTGGTCCTTGTATCCAGCAGCTACATGGGGAAGGGCAGGTAGGCAAAAAGGCATGACAGTGGGTAAAACGGTTACAGATGACCGGCATGGGGAAGTACTCGGGCTGGGGAATGTGGGCCGGGGCTTACGAAGGCTTGTCTCCAGTGCACTGCCTCCAGGCTCCAAGGTTTTTGTCTTCCCATGATATTGAGCAGTTTTCCCTTGTTCCCAGGTAAGGAGAATGCACAGCATTCCTGAGATAAACTCCCAGGGCCTACAACTCTCCGCCAGGTCAGAATGGGCTTTCTTTAATCAGAACAAAGCCATCACGATGAGCGGAGCAAGGATGTGTAACATTTCTTATAACTATGGCTAGCACCCCACAATGATCAGTTCTCTACTATTCTCCCCTGCCCCTTTCATAACTTTGTATTGTTGAGCAATCATGATCAGTATTGCTGATACCACTGTGAGTTGTTGCATGCAGTCATAATAAAGGAAACAGTAAATGTTTATTAGAGGTTAATAAAAATAATGACTTTTCCCCCCCATCCAAATGTAACACTCCCTCTCACAGATTACCCGTGAGCCTCTCGGGCGTTCTTAGACCAGGTTAAGAACCATACAACAGAGGATCCAAAAAGGAAGCGTGATGATCAGTTAATAGTGTCTTGTTTCCCTAAATGTGCCCTCAAAGGAAATGGCATAATAATTATTAACCATGATAGCAATTATAGCAACCATTGAGTTCCTTCAATGTGTCAGTTACGTACACATGTCATTTCACTGAAATCCCTCAACGGCCCTAGAAGGTGGTGCTTGTCTCCACTGTAGAGTCAAAGCTCAGAGAGGTTAAGCAATCTGCCCAAGGTCATATCTTTCTCAAGTGATAAAACCATGATCCAAATCCAGGTCTAACGTGACAACCCCGGCTGTTCAGCTCCTCTTGTTGGTCCCTGTACTTCTGCAGCCCCTGCCCAGGTGCTGGGATCTTAGCTCCTCCGAGAGGGTCTCAGCCTCTCCATCCATCCAAGGGGCTTTGACAGGCTCCTGTGACCCTCAGTCATCCCTATGCCGGCGCCCAAATCTGAGTGATTCACTTTCCCCTGTTGGTAAATTCTTTAATAATAGACATTGCCGTTGCCCAGAGCAAATAGCTTATGCGAGTTACCCGTTATCCTGGATTTGTAATACTCTAAACATCTCAATTTGGCTGGAAATTCCCTGAGGGATACCGAAATAGCTCATTATCTCCTGGCAACATAAAACAGTAAAAATGCCCTGGCCAGTGTGGCCTGCGGACTGAAGGGTCACAGGTTCGATTCCCAGTCAGGGGCACGTACCTGGGTTGCAGGTTCGATCCTCAGCCACAGCCGGGGTCATGTGGCAGGCAACCAATTGATGGGTCTCTCTCACATCGCTGTTTCTCTCTCTCTCCTCCTCCTCCTTCCCTCTCTTTCACTCTCTCTAAAAAAGCAATGAAAAAATACCCTCGGATGAGGATTAAAAAGAAATGCTGCGTGGTCAGTGTGGCTCAGTGGGTTGAGCGTCATCCCATGGACTGAGAGGTCCTGTTTGATTCCCGGTCAGGGCACATGCCCATGTTGCGGGCTCGATCCCTGGTGGAGGGTGTGCAGGAGGCAGCTGATCAATGTTTTTCTCTTACATTGATGTTTCTATCTCTCTCCTTTCCTCTCTCTCTAAAAAATCAATAAAAACATGTTTTAAAAAATGCTGCAGAATCTGAATCACCTGAATAACAGACATGGCCTCAAAGTTAGATACTTCAATCCAAGGGTCACAGGGAATGGTAGCCGAATTTACATGTAAGTGCCCACATAAAGGAAAGCTCTTGAACTGAAATCTAAGAAAATTGACGGGACGTTACCTTCATTACAATTTGTTTCTCACATGTGTATGAGGATGCTTCCACTATGTTCTCCCTGATGCTTACCCTCTGTGGGAACAGATACGGGATTTGGTGCAACTTTTCAGAAAATCAACAATCTATAAAGTCTGCATATCTTTTAACACATTGTTTTTACTTTCAATTTTTACTTTTATTTTTTTGTTAATCCTCACTCGAGGATATTTTTCCACTGATTTTTTAAAATAGAGTGCAGGGGAGGGTGGGAGAGAGAGAGAGAGAAACATCGATGTGAGAGAGACACATCCATTGGTTGCCTCCCGAATGACCCCGACCAGGGCCAGGAATCGAATCTGCAACCCAGGCACATGCCCTTGACCAGGAATCGAACCCTTGGGCCAACACTCTAACCGCTGAGCCAAACCAGCAAGGGTAGTATTTTTACTTTCAGATGTTTATTTTAAGAGAATCATCAAGGATGTTCAGTTTCCAGGGGTAATTTTGGCAGTATTATTTATACAAAGAAAAATGACAAGAGCCTAAAAGTCCAGCAAGGAAATGGTTCAATCAAAAGTTGTCAGCACAGTAAACTATAAATAAACTAAAACGTAAGTTTGATCAGATTCTGGGTGATTTTTGTCTTGATTCGTTTATCTATACTTACTAAAGTTTCTACAACGAACACATACATTACTTTTGGAAAGAAAACAAAAATGCGAAAAGAAAGACTCCCTTCTAAAATCATTTAGGGAGCAGTCCACAGTCTTCCAGGGAAACACCCCAAACGTATGAGACACCATTGTTCTTGCTGGCAAACAGAGGAGTCATTCTGCCTGCAGTCAGGTGGAGGGATGGGCGGGTGGGGGGGGGGGGGGCAGGCGGTGACCACAGGCTAGGAAACATCGTGATGGGGAGGCCAACATCCCTGCGCTGTGCTTGGGAAGTGGAAGTTCATGGTATCTACTTAGTGTAGCTACTAAGTAAGATTATTAAAAATACCAACTACATTATCTGTTTCTCTATTTTAAAGATGCCAGTAATGAAATTCCTTTAAGCATTGACTTTTTATCAGGACTTTTCTCACGTAACATTTCTGAAACGAGAGGAGGGTTAACAACAGCAAGGGTGTATGGGACGTGGCCCAGCCCGGATTGTGAAGACGCTCAATGTGTTTCAACGAGTACGGAAATTGAGTCAACCACCCTAGGCTAGTACAAGTTGTTCCTCCTTCTGGTTGAGGACGAAATATCTGTGTATGTGTATCTTTGTCGATTTAGATACTTATTTTAATTACTGCGGTTAAAAAATGCTTGTTATGCATTTCTGGAGGTGGATTTCACATTAATTCCTGAAATTACTCAATTCTCTCTCTCTCTCTCTCTCTCTCTCTCTCTCTCTCTCTCTCTCTCTCTCTCTCACATTTTCCTACTATATAGCAATTAAAAAGAACAAACTATGGTTACATAATTCAATGTGGGTGAATCTCACAAATAACGAGAATGGAAACCATCTACACTATCCCTTCCCCCAATTTTGACAGAATTCCAAATGTAATCTCCACTAATGTAGCTAAATCCTTCAAAGAGAGAAAGGGATAGTGAGTCTCCTTATGCAATGTTTCACACACTGAGTTTGTAAGGAGAAACCCTGCAGTAGTTCCAAGGTGTCTAGACTCACAAGTTGCACCCTGCCAGTAGAAGATTGTGTCAAGTATTCCACTTGTGAATTCTCACCACACCCTCTCTGTCACATGCGTGCAAATGTACTGATTCATGGGCAGGGCTCAGGGCCACTTGCAATGGCCACTCTCGGTCTCAGGTGTAGACGATGCCTAGAAGGGTCTGGAAGCAAAACCAAGGCAGGCAAGTTGGATGTCTCTGAATACCTAAGCCCATATTGCTAAAGGCAAGCCCTTGACTAGAGCAAGGAGAGCCCTGGTTCTAAAACTGCAGTTAGCTATCCTGATAACCTCTGACACCTATTACATTTTTCACCTTTAACATTTTTTTAAAACTTTTATTTAAATCACTTTTTACACCAGTGAAATTCACACAAAAATAGACAGCTCAGTGAATTTTATACATGTGTATACCCATGTAGCCACCATTTAAACAACATATAGGACATTTCTAACACTCAGAAAATTCTCTTTCTCTCCCCACCACTACACACATCCGGGGTAAATATGGTTCTGATTTCTATCACCATAGATTAGTTTTGCCTGTTCTTGAACTTCACATAAATTGATTCAGCCCAGCCAGTGTGGCTCAGTGGATTGAACATCATCATCCCATGGACTGAGAGGTCCCGATTCGATTCCTGGTCAGGGTACATGCCCGGGTTTTGGGTTCGATCCCCAGTGGGGGGCATGCAGGAGGCAGCCAATCGATGTTTCTCTCTCTCTCTCCCTTCTTCTCTCTCTAAAAAAATCAATGAAAAAAAATTTTTAAATTTATTAAATTGATTCATAAAGCACGTTCTCTTTTGTGTCTTGTTGAATTCAGGCTCTGAAAAAAAATCTGTTCATCAGAGAAAGCTGAGTGTCCTACTTACTGCCATTGTGGAGGACGGCACCTTGAAAGAGCTTTGGTAGTGTGGTGGAAGGAGAAGAAACAAGATGAATTTGATACTTTCATCCTGGGTTAAGGTGAGTCTTTCAATGCCATAGCTTGAATAGGATTGGTGAGGATCATGACATCGTTCAGCATTGGTGAGAACATCAAGGCAAGGATTTGGAGGTGAGAGGTTCAAAGACTCTTGAGATGTAAACTGTTGACGTTCTCTATTGAAGTGATGATGGGTCTTTCAGGAAGTTTCTATAATGAACAATAAAGTTGTTTGCTTCAGCAAAAGTATTCTGCAATAGCAAAGCTATGCTAATGAAGACTGTGGAATAATAAAATTGTGGTAATGTAGACAGTAAGCTATGGAGCAGTTTATGGTTTCAGTTCTCGGTGTCCAAGCTGGAGGTGGGAGTGGGTGGTTTCAGTCTGCAATATTTTTGAGATTCGTCTGTGTTGTCTCATGTAACAGTAGTTTGTTCTTTTTCTTCGCTGTATAGTGTTCCGTTGTTCAATTTACTACACTTTATTTACCCATCATTCTTCATTCTACTAATGAATATTTTGGTTTCCGGTTTTTGCATTTTAGGAAATATGTTGCTGTGATCATTTTTGTACATTTGGGGGTGGGGGGTGAATATGAGAGCTCACTGGTGTTGGTTGGTTGGTTTTTGCCTTTTAAGGAATCAATTTGCCAACGAGATTCTTTTGTTGTGTTTTAGTTAGCATCCCCGAGGGCTCAGAGTTTCCCCTGGCCCAGCATTCGAAAGGCTTGGCTTATCTCTTCCATTCCCAGAGACGATCACTTACTTACTGGTTTAGTGTTTCTGGATTGCCCACTGCGTGCCCTGCACTGCCTAAGGTGCAGAGGACACCGCTGTGAACAAGCTTTTCTTTTCTTTCTTTTCAAAAATAATTTCTTATTTTTCAATTACAGTTGACATACAATGTTATATTAGCTTCAGGTGTACACCCTAGCGATTAGACATTACTGTATAAAACTTACTATGTGATTGTCCCAAAAGATCTCATACCCACCTGACATCATACCTAGTTATTGAAATATTATTGACTATATTCCCTATGCTGTACTTTATATCCCCATGACTATGTTATAGCTATTAATTCGTACTTCTAATTCCCTTCACTTTTTTTCACCCATCCCCAATCCCCCTCCCGTCTGGCTACTGTCAAAATGTTCTCTGTATCTATGAGTCTGTTTCTGTTCTGTTTGTTTATTTTGATTTTTAGATTCAGTTGTTGATACATACGTATTTATTTCCATTTTACTCATATTTTTTATCTTTTTTTTTTCTTTTTCTTAAAGAAGACCCTTTAACATTTCATGTAGTACTGGTTTACTGGTTGAACTCTGTTAGCTTTTTCTTTTCTGGGAAGCTCTTTATCTGACCTTCAATTCTAAATGGTAGCTTTGCAGGTTAGAGTAGTCTTTGTTGTAAGTCCTTGCTTTTCATCATTTTGAATATTTATTGCCACTCCCTTCTGGCCTGCAAAGTTTCTATTGAGAAATCAGCTGACAATCTTATGGGAGCGCTCTTGTAGGTAACTAACTGCTTTTCTCTTGCTGCTTTTAAGATTCTCTCTTTGTCTTTAACCTTTGGCATTTTGATCATGAAGTGTCTTGGTGTGGGCCTCTTCAGATTCATCTTGTTTGGGACTCTCTGTGGTTCCAGGACTTGTATGTCTGTTTGTTTCATCAGTTTAGGGAAGTTTTCTGTCATTGTTTTTTCAAATAGGTTTTCAATTTCTTGCTCCCTCGCTTCTCCTTCCGGCACCCCTATGACATGAATGTTGGTACACTTGAATTTGTCCCAGAGGCTTCTTACACTATCTTCATATTTTTGGATTCTTTTTTCTTTTTGCTGTTCTGATTCAGTGTTTTTTGCTTCCTCATATTCCAAATCACTGATTTGATTCTTGGCATCCTCTACTCTACTGTTGATTCCTTGTAAATTATTCTTCATTTCAGTTAGTGTATCCTTCATTTCTGGTTCTTATTATGGTTATTAAGTCCTTCTTCATGCTGTTGAAGTTCTCACTAAGCTTCTTGAGCATCCTTATAACCACTGTTTTGAACTATGTATCTGATAGTTTGCTTGCTTCCATTTCATTTAGTTCTTTTTCTGGAGATTTCTCCTGTTCTTTCATTTGTGACATGTTTTTTTGTTTCTGCATTTTGGCTACTTCCCTGTGTTTGTTTCTATGTATTGGGTAGAGCTGCTATGTCTCCTGGGTTTGGTAGAATGGCCTTATGTAGTAGGTGTCCTGTAGGGCCTTATGTATTAGGTTTTCTGTAGGGCCCAGTGGCACAGCCTCCCAAGTTACCTGACCTGGGCACTCCCTATATAGGCTGTGTGCACTGTCCTGTTGTAGTTGAACCTCGATTGCTGTTGGCATCACTGGGAAGAATTGATCCCCAGGCCAAATGGCTGTGAGGACCAGCTGCAAATACAACAGAAGAGCTGCTGTGCAGGAATCAACCTTACCGAGCAGGACTTGCTTCAGTGGGGTTTTGGTGCTCACCGAGTCCTCCCCTTGAGTGTGTTGCTTGTGGGGGTGGTAGGGTTGTAATCTAGCATGGTCTGAAGCTGTCCACTGGGTGAACTGGCTCTGGGGCCTCCCGAAAGTTGCAAAGTCTGCCACTGCTTTTGCCCTGCTTGGGGCCACTTGGCACAAGCTACTGAGCAATCTGAAGATGGCTGCTGCTTATGATGGGCTTTAAGGTACCCAGGAGAGGTCAAGCTGTGAACCACGGTGGGCTGTTGCTAGGGCTAGGCCTGGGGTAACTTAGCAAGAGGTATGGAGCACGCTGAGACCAGCTGCTGCTTGTTTGAGAGATTTTAGGAGAGTCCAAAGCATGAGGCTAGAGAGGCCAGTTGTATGGAAAAGCCTTTGGAAATGGCTTGGATGAGCCTGCAAGTTGGGTGTGGCAGGGTCTGAGGGAATCACCAGGGAGGGGCAAACAGTGTGAGCCAGGTTGATGGAGACTCAGATGGTACCTGCCTGTCAGCACTGTGGTGGGGAGGGCTCAGCAAAGGAACAATGGCCTCTGTCAGCACTTTTGTCTGGGAGAAAGCTTCCTCCCCAGCTCTTGCCCTGATGCTAGACAATTTAGTTTTCCCCATATATCCCTGATTCTTTTCAAGCTACTGCCCCAATGCTGGAGCTCAGAGGAAGTGAGTCCGAGTAAGTCCTTTGCAGGCCCTGGGACTCTAGAGGCCCTCCATCTCACTCAGCCACGATCTCTGTTGGTTTTTACAGCCAGAAGTTATGGAGACTTCTCTTCATGGCACTGGAACCCTAGGCTGGAGGGCCTGCTGTGGGGCTGGGACCCCTCACTTCTCAGGGGGGGATCTTTTGCAGCCAAGATATCCCTCCCAATCAAAAACCACCACACATGGGTGTGGGACCAGCCCATTCCACACCTCCAGCCCTCCTACCAGTCTTGATGTGTCTTCTTCTTTAATTCCCTAGTTTTAGAACTTCCATTCAGCTATATTTCAGGTGGTTCTGAATGATAGTTGTTCTGAAGATTAGTTGTGTTTTTTATGTGGTTGTGGGAGGATTCTAGTACCGCATTTACCTACGCCACCATCCTGACTGGAAGCCTAAGTTTTACTTTCGTAAACAAGCTTTTCCACGCTCCTTGAGACAGAGTCCGTGGCTGTGTTGCTCAGTATGGTATCCCCAGGTTAGAGCAGTGCCTGGCACGCAGCAGGTGCTCGATGACCTGAGGTCAACAAGCTGTGGTCTATGGGCCAGATCTGTTTGCTGCCTCTTTCTGTAAATTAAGGTTCATGGGAACACATCCATTCTTTTTGGTTTACATATTGCCTATGGTGGCTTTCCTGCTGCAATGTGTGACAGTGAGCATATGTCCACAAGGCCTCAGATATTTATTATCTGGCCCTTTACGGAGAGTTTTATGACCTCTAGTCTAACTGACCACTTGTCTAGCTAAAAATTAATACTTCTATTACAATGGAAGAGGAGAAGAATGAATATTTGTGTTATTTTAACAATTATTATAAACATTTTAAATGTATTTTTTAAGAAGCAAAGAGAAAAAAAAATTAACCTAATTTACCTACTGTCCAGCTAGAAATATGGATATTAGGGGTATATTAGTTTCTTAGGGCTGACTTAACAAAGTACCACAGACTGGGTAGCTGAGAACAACAGTAATGTATCATCTCACAGTTCTGGAAAGCAGAAGTCTAATATCAGGTTGTCAACAGGGCCATGGAGATGCCAGGGGAGAATCTCTCCCAGGCCTGTCTCTAGCTCCTGGTAGCCCTAGGCACGGCTTGGCTCTTAGAAGACCGTCTTCTCCCTATGTCTCTTCACATTGTCTTCCTTCTCTGAATATCTGTCTCTGTGTCCAAATTTCCCTTTCTTATAAGAACACCAGTTATATTGCACTAGGGCCCACCCTAGTGATTTCATTTTAACTTAATTACCTTTGTAAAGACCATGTTTCCAAATCAGGTCACATTCTGAGGTACTGGGTTATTAGGACTTCAACATATCCTTTCTTGAGGGGACACAATTCAACCCATAACAGCAGAAGAGTTCGTAGTCCCTGTCTGAGATGTCATCAGCATCTTCTAAACTAAACAGATGTTCTATGAGATGCCCCTGAAAAAGTCTGGGAAATAGTGCACACTATGTCACCTGAAGAGTAACCACCCTCATTACCGTTCCATACATTCTGAGAAATCTTGTTGTAAAACCTGTTTAACTCAAAGCTTCCCAAATTACTTAACTGTCAGACCCTGGGGCTGCAGCTATGGAAAGAAAGTGATCAGCAGATAAGAAGAAAAGCAGAGCTGGAAACATGGTAAACTCGTTAAATGACAGTAGAAGGTAAATGTCAAGAGGAGTCCCTCAGTGACACCCAGGAGTTAAGGATGAGAGAAGACAATTCTCAGTATAATTAGCTGCTGCCTGTTCAATGGACAGGAACTCAGATGAGCTCTGTCCATATTTTCTTCTCTCAAATAGATGTGCATAGTTACCACCCTTGGGGATCTTGCTTCAGTTCTACAGGGGAACACCACCTGCCCCCTAAGCAATCTAGCTCCCTAGGTTTGGGAGGAGTCCTGATTTCCAATGTCAAAATTTGAGAGAATATATATTGTAACTGTCCTAGTGCCTAAGTGGGAGACTTGTCTGAGTGGGAGAGACGACAGAATATTGACTGACCCATTATAAGGCATCTCATGGCTTCACGGGTTAGTGTCAAGTCAGTTCTGCTACCAACTCCATTCTGAGTTCCAGGGTGCTCGTCACGGGGTGTGCTTGTGCGTGAGTATGAGCAGCAGTACACGGGAGCTAAAACCCCCTGCCAAGTCTGAGAAGCAACTTCCATCTGCATTTGCCCAGACATCTTTGGTGCATGTGTGTGGAGGTATGAGGGGCAAGGACATGACATGGATGTGGGACAGTCAAAGCTTGAGGCTGGGAAGAGACAGAAGTGAAATGACATATTTGCAACCAGTTTCTGCAAAGGCAAGCTGAGTGATTCAGTCTTTTTAAAAATTTTTATTATTTATTATTCTTTAATTAATTAATTTTTTGTTACAGCTGTCCTTCCTTTCTCCCCCATTGATACCCTCCTCCCCACTCCCCCCCTCCAATTTCATCACACTGTTGTTCATTTACATATTGCATATATGTATATAAGTTCTTTGGTTTATCTCTTCCAGTGCCCCCCTCACCCCTTCCCTCTGAGAGTTGTCAGTCTGTTCCCTACTTCCATGTTTCTGCATCTATTTTGTGTGTCCGCTTATTTTGTTCATTATATTCCACAAATAAATGAGATCATGTGATACTTGTCTTTCTCTGCTTGGCTTGTTTCGCTTAGGATAATACTCTCCAGGTCCTTCCATGTCATCTCAGAGGATAAGGAATCTTTCTTTCTTACAGCTGCATAGTGCTCCATTGTGTACATGTACCACAGCTTTTTAATTCACTCATCTATTGATGGACACTTGGGCTGTTTCCAGATCTTAGCGATTGTAAATAGTGCTGCTATGAACAGAGGGGTGCATATACTCTTTTTGATTGGTGTTTCAGGCTTCTTAGGATATATTCCTAGAAGTGAGATCATTGGGTCAAATGGCAGTTCCATTTTTAATTTTTTGAGAAAACACCATATTGTTTCCCATAGTGGCTGCACCAGTCTGCATTCCCACCAGCAGTGTACTAGAGTCCCCTTTTCTCCACACCCTCGCCAGCACTTGTTTGATGATTTATTGGTGGTAGGGATTCTATCAGGTGTGAGGTGTGACTTGGTCTTTAGCATATATTCCTAGCTGGAGGGTCAGGGTGCCATGTGATGTAAGTAATCAGTGAGTGATTAGGTGTGGGTTTTTTTGTTTGATTTGTTTTTTGGGTTTTTTTTGGCCCAGGGAAGCATCACTCTAGAGGCAATCATGAATCTCATCTTGTATAATGAGAGAAGTATCCATATCCACATCACCAGGGCTCACTATGTAGGTGTAGACTCAGGGTTGATGGTTTGTGGATTTGTGCCAGCTGGGAGAACAGGGCTCAGTATAGAGAGAAAGAACGAGGAGGGCTGCAGAGGCCCCCTTGACCCTCCCTGAGCACCGCACTTTACATGGCTCCCTGCATTACACCTTCCCAATCAGCTCTGCTTCTGAAGGTAAAGCACACCGAACAGCTTCCATAGACCAGAACTAGGTGATTTTCTCCATTGCCTTTTGGAAGATCCCTTATTTTTCCCTTTGTAAGTCATTCCCCTTTAATGGCACAGAGAATGCAATGACTCCTGGACTCTTATTTGATAAGCAAATTTGAGTAACTAAAGAATGATAGAAATTTGAATAGTCAAAAAATCATAAAAATGGTGCTGGGTTTCACTCAAGAAGACTGGATTTGGGTTATGGCTGTTGACCTCGGAGAAGTCAGTGTTTTTCTCTGAGCCTCAATTGCCTAACCTGTAAAGTAGAGATAATAATATCAAGTCTAACTGCCTACCATGATTAGGATAATTAAATTAGATCCTATAGGAAAATTCATTGTAAAGTATAAAGTATGTGTCAGATATAGTACTTTGTTCCTGCATAAAATATTAGAACAGTCGTTTTATATTTTCACCCTCTTTAACACTTGCCTCATCTTCTTCCTCACCTAAGTCATGAACTCTGGGATTCAGTTACAGCCCAGCATTTAAAGAACTCACATACTTTCTTATTCGTTAGAATTGAAATCACCTGGCAACTATAGACCAGCAACTCTCATAAACATAGGTGCAAAAGTCCTCAACAATATATTACCACACCCAGCAATGTATACAAAGTACTATGAATCACAAACAAGTGGGATTTATGCCATGGAGGCAAGGCTGGTTTAACACTTAAAAATCAAGTAATCCATCACTTCAATAGACCAAAAAAGGAAAAAGCCACATGACTATAACAACAGATGGACAAAATCCAACACACATTCATGCTTAAAAAAAATCTCTCATGAAACTAAGAGTAGAGAGAGCTTACTCAACTTGATAAATAACATTTACAAAAAATCTACAGTTAATATCATACTTATGGTGAGTAACTAGAAGCTCTCCCTCTAGGATAAAGAAAAAGACAAGTATGTCCCCTCTCCCACTCCTTTTCAATATCATACTAGAAGTCCTAGCAAATGCAATGAAACAAAAAGTGATATAAACATATAGACACTGAAAAGGAAATATAAAATATCCTTTTTCACAGATGACATGATTATCTCTGTAAAAATCCAAAAGAATCAACAAAAATCTCCTAGAATAACCAATACTAGTAAGTTTGCAGTATACAAAGTTAATATACAAAAGTGAATTGTTTTCCTATATACCGGCAAAGAGCAGGTGGAATTTGAAATGAAAAACACAATACCATTTACATTAGCACCTAAAATGAAATATTTAGGTATAAAGCCAACAAAATATATAAAAGATTTGTATCAGAAATGCTATAAAATGCTGATGAAAGAAATCAAAGAAAAACTAAATAAATGGAGAGATATTTCATGTTCATGGATAGAAAAACTCAATAGTGTCAAGGTGTTAATTCTTCTCAACTTGATCTATAGAGTAAATCTAATCCCCCCAAATCACAGCAAGTTATTTTGTGGATAGTAACAGATTCTATAGTTTATATGAAGAGCAAAGAACCCAGAATAGTCAATACAATTCTGAGACAAAGAACCAAGTTGGAGGACTAATGTTACCTGACCTCAAGACTTACTATAAAGCTACAATAATCAAGACAGTGTGGTATTAGCAAAAGAATAGACCAATAGATCAATGGAACAAAATAGAAAGCCCAGAAATAAACCCACATAAATATAGTCAATTTATCTCTGAAAAGAGGGCAAAGACAACAAATGGTGCTGGAAAAAGTGGACATACACAAGGGGGATAAAAGAATCTAGACATAAACCTTACACCCTTTACAAATATTAACTCAGAATGGATCACAGACCTAAATGTAAAATGCCTAACTGTAAAACTCCTAGAAGATAACAGGAGAAAACCTAGATGACTTTGGCTATGGCAATGACTTTTTAGATAAAACACCAATGACATAAACTATGAAAGACATAATTGATAAGCTGGACTTCATCAAAATTAGAAATGTCTGCCTCTGAGAAGGACACTGTCAAGATAATGAGAAGAAAAGTCATAGACTAGGGGAAAATACTTTGAAAGAATGCATCTGATAAAGGACTCGTCCAAAATATATAAAGACCTCTTAAATCTCAACAATTAAAAAAAATCAGATTTAAAAATGAACTAAAGACCTGTCCAAACACCTCACCAAAGAAGATAAATATATGGGTGGCCAAAACCATATGAAATGATGCTCAACCTCAAATGTCATTAGGGAATTACAAATTAAAAGGAGATACCACTACAAACTTATTAAAATGGCCACAATCCAAAACACTGACATCACCAAACACTGGTGAGGATGTAGAGCAATGGGAACTCTATTCATTGCCAGTGGGGATGAAACTTTGTTAGATAATTTAATAGTTCCTTAGGAAACTAAACATACTCTTAGCATACAATCTAGCAATTACTCTCTTTGATAGTTACCCATATGAGTTGAAAACTTATATTTTCACAAAAACCTGCACATAGATGTTTATAGGAGCTTAATTCATAATTGCCAAAAACTTGGAAACAACTAAAGTGTTCTTTAGAAGGTGAATGGATAAACTTTAATATATCTATATTCTAGTCAATGGAATATTATGCAGTGCTAAAAATAAATGAGCTATCAAGCCATGAAAAAAAATGGAAGAACCTTAAATGCATATTATTTTTCTAATTTATCTTTATTGTTGAGAGTATTACAGATGTCCCCCATTTTTCCCCATTACCCCCCTCCACCTGGCTCCCACCACACCACAGCCATCACCGCACTATTTATTGTCTGTGTCCATGGGTTATGCATATATACATATAAGTTCTTTGGTTAATCTCTTCCCGGTCCCCATCTCCTCTTGCTTCTGATATTCATCAATCTGTTCCATGCTTTCATGTCTCTGAACCTATTTTGTTCATCACTTTATTTTGTTCATTTGATTCCACAGATAAGTGAGATCATGTGATACCTGTCTTTCTCTGACTGGCTTATTTCACTTAGCATAAAATTCTCCAGCTCCCTCCATTCTGTCTGAAAGGATAAGAGGTCCTTCTTTTTCACAACTGCACAGTATTCCATTGTGTAAATGTATCACATTTTTTCATCCACTCATCTACTGATGGGCACTTGGGCTGTTTCCAGATCTTAGCTATTGTAAATAACACTGCTATGAACATAGGGGTGCATATATTCTTTCTGACTGGTGTTTTAGGATTCTTAGGATACACTCCTGAAAGTGGGATCACTGGGTCAAATGGTAGTTCCATTTTTATTTTTTCAAGAAAATTCCATACTGGTTTCCACAATGGCTGCACGAGTCTGCATTCCCACCAGCAGTGTACTAGGGTTCCTTTTTCTCCACATCCTTGCCAGCACTTGTTGTTTGTTGATTTATTGATGGCAGCAATTCTGGCTGAATTGATACCTTATTGTAGTTTTAATTTGCATCTCTCTGATGATTAGTGACAGTGAGCATTTTTTCGTATGTCTCTTGGCCATCTGTATAATCTCTTTGGAGAAGTGTCTATTCAGGTCCTTTGTCCACTTTTAAATTGGATTGTTTGTCTTCCTTTTGTTGAGTTGTATGAGTTCTTTATATATTTTGAAAATGAACCCCTTATCAGATGTATCATTGGTTAATATGTTCTCCCATACAGTGAGTTCCTTTTCCATTTTGATGATTATTTCTTTTGCTGTGCAGAAGTTTTTCAGTTTGATATAGTCCCATTTGTTTATTTATTTATTTTTCCTTTGTTTCTCTTGTCCTAGGACATGTATTGGTGAAAATTCTATTATGTGAGATGTCTGAGATTTTACTACCTATGTTTTCTCCTAGAATTTTTATGGATTTGAGACTTACATTTAAGTCTTTTATCCATTTTGAGTTTATTCTTGTGTATGGTGTAAGTTGGTGGTCTAGTTTCATTTTTTTACATGTACCTTTCCAATTTTCCCAACACCATTTGTTGAAGAGACTGTCTTTACTCCATTATATGCTCTTGCCTCCTTTATCAAATATTAATTGAGTGTAATGGCTTATCAATTTCTGTGTTCTCTGTTTTGTTTCATTGATCTATATGTCTGTTTTTGTGCCAGTACCAGGATGTTTTGATTACAATGACTTTGTAATATAGTTTAATATAGAGTATTGTGATCTCTCCCAATTTGTTCTTCTTTCTCAAGACTGCTGTCGCTATTTGGGTCATTTTTGGTTCCAAATAAATTTCTGGAGTATTTGTTCTAAATTTGTGAAATATACTGTTGGTATTTTAATAGAAATTGCATTAAATTTGTAGATTGTTTTGGGTAATATGCACATTTTAATTATGTTAATTCTTCCAACCCATGAACACGAACACAGTATATGCTTCCACTTGTTTTTATCTTCCTCTATTTCTTTTTCCAATGCCCTATAGTTTTCTGAGTCCAGGTCTTTTACCTCCTTGGTAAAGGTTATTCCTAGGTATTTTTGTTGTTGTTGTTGCAATAGTAAATGAGATTGTTTTATTTTAGTTTCTCTTCTGAGAACTCATTATTGGTGTATAAAAATGTCATAAATTTCTGAGTGTTAATTTTGTATGCTGCTAGTTTGCCAAATTCATTTATTAAGTCTGGTAGTGTTTTGGTGGAGTCTTCAGTATTTTCTATGTACAATATCATGTAATCTAAAAATAATGACAGTTTTACTTCCTCCTTTCCAATTTGGATATCTTTTATTTTTTCTTTTTGTATGATCTCTGTCACTAAGACTTCCGATATTATGTTTAATAAGAGGATTTTTTTTTCATAATAGAAACACTTAGTTTTTGTCCACTGAATATGATATTGGCTGTAGGTTTGCCATATGTGGCCTTTATTTTATTTTATTTTATTTTATTTTTTTAATCCTCACCTGAGGATATTTTTCTATTTATCATCAGATAGAGTGGGAGGGAGGGAGAGAGAGGGAGAGAAAGGGAAATAGAGAGAAACATTGACGTGAAAGGTACACATCAACTGGTTGCCTCAGGCATGACCCCAACCAGGGCTGGGGACGAACCACAACTGAGGTATGTGCCCTTGACCAGAATCAAAACTGCGACTCATTGGTCTGCAGGCCAGCGCTCTAACCACTGAGCCAAGCCAGCCAGGACATATATGGCCTTTATTGTGTTGAGATATGTTCCCTCTATTCCCACTTTGCTGACAGTTTTTATTTTAAAAAATGGGTGCTGGATTTTATTGAATTTCTTGATATGGTCATGTGATTTTTATCCTTCATTTTGTTTATGTGATGTATCACATATATTGATTTGCAAATATTGTACCAACCTTGCGTGCCTGGAATAAATCTCCCTTGATCATGGTGTATGATCTTTTATATATATATATGCATGTTTTCATTGATTTTTTTTAGAGAGGAAAGGAGAGAGAGATAGAAACATCGATGTGAGGGAGAAACATAGATCAGCTGCCTCCTGCATGATCCCTACTAGGGATCGAGCCCACAACCCAGGCATTTTCCATGACCGAGAATTGAACCAGGACCTCTCAGTCCATGGGACAGTGCTCAATCCACTAAGCCACACCAGCCAGCAGATCTTTTTAATATATTGATGGGCCCTGGCTGGTTTGGCTCAGCCATTAGAGAGTTGGCCTGCAGACTGAAGAGTCACGGGTTCGATTCTGGTCAAGGGCACGTAACTTGGTTGCAGTTTGGATTGGTTCTCTGCCCTGGTTGGGGTCGTGTGGGGGGCAACCAATTGCTGTGTCTCTCTCACATTGATGTTTCTCTCTCTCTCCTCCTCCCATTCTATCTGAAAAAATAAAAATGGAAAAATATCCTTGGGTGAGGATTAAAAAAAATTTTTTTTTAATGTATTGATGGGTCCAATTTGCTAATATTTTGTTGAGGATTTTAGCATCTATGTTATCGAGGATATTGGTCTGTAAATTTCTTTCTTAGTAATGTCTTTATCTGGTTTTAGAATTAGGATAATGTTGGCCTCGTAAAAAGAGCTTAGAAGTCTTTCTTCCTTTTGACATTTTTCGAATACTTTGAGGGGGATAAGTATTAGGTTTTTTTGAATGTTTGGTAAAATACCACTGTGAAACAATCTGATCCAGGACTTTTGTTTGCTGGGAGTTGTTTCATTCCTTCTTCAATTTAATTAGTTGTTATTGGTCAATTCATGTTTTCTGATTTTTCCTAATTGAGTTTTGGAAGATTGTATGTTTCTAGGAATTTGTCCATTTTGCCCAGATTATCCAATTTGTTGGCATATAGTTTTTCATAGTATTTTCTTACAATCCATTGTATTCTGTCATCTCAGGTGTTACTTACCTCTTTCATTTCTGATTTTATTTATCTGGGCCCTGTCTCTTTGTTTCTTGATGGGTCCTGCTAAAGGTTTATCAATCTTGTATATCTTTTCAAAGAACCAGCTCTTGGTTTCATTGATCTTTCATATTTTTTTTAGTCTCTATGTCATTTACTTGCACTCTGATCTTAGATAGTTTATTAGAGATTTTTGTTGTTTCTTGAGGTAGGCCTGTAATGCTATGAGGTTCCCCCTCAGGACTGCTTTTGTTGTGTCCTGTAGATTTTGGGGTGTTTTGTGTTCATTTTCATTTGATTCCAGGAAGGTTTTTATTTCTTCCTTGATCTCATTGGTAACCCATTCACTGTTTAATAACATGACATTTAGTCCCCAACTGTTGAGTGTTTTTATTGTAGTTGATTTCTAGTTTCATGATTAGAGAAGATGCTTGATATGATTTCAATCTTCTTGAACTTGTAGAGACTTATTTTGAATGATATTCTTGCTGGATACAGTAGTCTTGATTTCAGATTCTTGCTTTTCAATGCTTTAAATACTTCATGCCATTCCCTTCTGGCCTGTAGTGTTTCTGTTGAGAAATCAGCTGACAGCCTTATGGGAGCTCCTTTGTAGGTAACTGTCTCTCTCTTGCTGCCCTTAAGATTCTCTTTGTCTTTAACATTTGTTATTTTAATTGTGATGTTTCTTAGAGTGGGTCTCTTTGGATTTATCTTGACTGGGACCCTCTGTGTTTCCTGAACTTGTGTGACTCTTTCCTTCACCACCTTAGGGAAGTTTTCTGTCATTATTACTTCAAACAGGTTCTCTATCCCTTGCTCACTTACTTCTCCCTCTGGTATCCCTATGATGCGATGTTGTTCCGTTTCATATTGTCCCAAAATTCACTTAAACTGTACTCATGCCTTTTATGTACTTTTTCTTTCTATTGCTCTGATTGAGTGTTTTTTTTCTACCTTATTTTCTTGATAGATAGTTATTCGTTGCCATTTTTATTTTATGTCTGTGTTCCTCTTTCTCTCTTTCTGTTTCTTCTTCTTCTTACAATAGTCCCTTCAGCATTTCTTGTAGTGCTGGTTTGGTGATGGTAAATTCCTTTAGTTTTTTTTTTTTTTTTTTTTTTTTTTTTTTTTTTTTTTTTAATCTGTGAAGCTCTTTATTTCTCCTTCAATTTTGAATGATAGCCTTGCTGGATACAGTAGTCTTGGTTTCAGACCCTTGCCTTGCATTACTTTGTACACTTCTTGCCACTCCCTTCTGGCCTGCAGTGTTTCTATTGAGAAATCAGCTGTCAGTCTAGTGGGAGCTCCCTTGTAGGTAACTTTCTGTCTCTCTCTTGCTTCCTTTAAGATTCTTTCTTTGTCTTTAATATTTGCCATTTTTATTATGATGTGTCTAGCTGTGGGTCTTTTGAGGTTCATCTTGCTTGGGACTCTCTGTGCTTCCTAGACTTGTGTGACTTTTTCCTTCACCAGTTTAGGGAAGTTTTCTGTTATTATTTCTTCAAACAGGTTCTGTATTCCTTTCTTTGATTCTTCTCCTTCTGGTATACCTATAATGCGAATGTTGTTATGTTTTGTATTGTCCCACAGCTCCCTTAAACTCTCCTCCTGCTTTTTAATTTTTTCCCCCCATTTGCTGCTCTTTGGGGGTGTTTTTTTCTACCTTGTCTTCTAAGTCGCTGTTTCAGTCTTCAGCTTCTTCTAATCTACTATTGACACTTCTAAGGTATTTTTCATAACAGCTATGTCATTCTTTATTTCCTCTTGATTTTTATGCATAGCTTCTACCTCTTTTTTTAAGCTGAAGTAGTTCCCAGTGAGCTCTTCATAGTTCTTATTAAGCTGCTTGTGGTTCTCACCAAATTGTTTGAGCACCCTTATAATCATTGCTTTGAATTCTTTATCTGACAAGTTGCTTTCTTCTAGTTCCTATAGTTCCTTTTCTGGTGATTCCTCTTTTTTTTCATTTGGGTGTTGTTTCTTTGTCTCACCATTTTAGCAATCTGGTAGTTCTAAGCCTGGTGAAGGATGTTGGAGTGTGTAGGCAGGTTGGTGTGTATCAATTAAGGCTGCTGTGCCTCCCAGCCTGTTTTGGGGTATGGCACCTCTTGCCTGCTGTGGGTCCTGGAGGGTTGACACCTGGCAGCTGGTATTGGTCTGTCATGCAGGTCTCGGCTCCCCGAGACTTGCTGCTGCTTGGGCTGGGGCACCGCTCCTGATCAGCTTCTGCTAATGCTGCTGGGGGTGCGTCTCAGCTGCTGATATGTGCTGCTGCTGCCTGGAGTGTGTGGGTCCGTCTGGTGCACTTCTGGGGTGCGTGGGTCCTGCTGGTATGTTTCTGGGGTGCATGGGTCCCTCTGGTACGCTACTGGGGTTTGTGGGTCCCTCTGGTATGCTACTGGGGTGTGTGGGTCCCACTGGTGTTCATTTGGGGTGCCCTTCTGCCTGGTGGGGCTCAGCTCCTGATCAGTCACTGCTGGGGGTGAGTGTCAGCTCCCAGTTCACACTGTTACTGCTGCTGCTGTTGCCAGGGGGTGCTCTCAGGTCCCAGTCCTTTACTGCTCTTGGGGGCTGAGGATGCTCTGCACCAGGGACTTTGCTGCTGCTGAGGGGAGGGGCTTTACTCCAACTCAACGGCTGCATTTGTCAAGGACAGGTCTCAGCTGCCCTAGCCCTGCTTGGGCTGGGGCACTGCTCCTGATCAGCCTTTGCTGATGCCACTGGGGATGGGTTTCAGCTGCCAATCTGAGCTGCTAATGCCTGTTGGCAGTGGGGCTCTACTCTTGCCCAGTCACTGTTGCTGTGGGGGGAGGTGCCCGGCTCCCAAGCTGGTGCTAGTGCCCCTGTGAGCCTGGGCAGGCCTCTGCTGCTGTTGGGGGTGGGGCTCCAGCTCCCAGCCAGTTTCAGCTACTGCAGCAGGCACCTCGATAGTGCTGCTACTGTGCACTGACCGTGTTGACACAGCTGAGTCCACTGGACCAATGGTGCAAGGTGCTCTGGTGGACTCAGGTCACTCAGCCCTAGCCGCTCCCTGTTTCCTTCTCCCAGGGAAGACCTGGGATCTTCCAAAATGGCAGGGCCTCCTGGTGGTGCAGGGGAAAGTTCATTGATGTGCCGCTTACCATGGTAGCCAGCTGCTTTCCATCCACAGCACAGGAACCTTCTGCCCCATGTCTCTGCACTGCTCAAGGTTGGTTGTCCACACTCACATTCACTCACACTCTCTCAGACTCTCACACACTCACCCTTGCTCCAGTCCTGCCCGCTGCCATAGTTCTTCCTCCTCTATCTTATTTCCTAATTCACTTATTCAGTCCTCTGTTTCTTCTAACCTACTGTTGATTCCTTCCAGTGTATCCTTTATTTCACCTATGTTGTTCTTCATTTCTGACTGGTTGATTTTTATCTATGTCCTTTTTCATACTGTTGAGCATTCTAAAAACCATTATCTTATACTCTGATTCTGATAAACTGCTTGCCTCCGTTTCATTTAGCTCTCTTTCTGGAGAGTCCTCCTGTTCTTCCATTTGGGGCCTGTTTCTTTATTTCCCCATTTTTGCTATTTCTTTGTGTTTGTTTCTTTGTATTGGATAAGTTTGTTATGCCTCCCAGTCTTGATGAAGTGGCCTTCTTGTGGGACACTGTGGTATAATCTCCTTGATCTTCTGAGCTGGGTACTCTAAGAATCTCCCTTTTGTGGGTTATGTGGGCCCTTTTGTTGGATTTTGGGTCTTGCTTGCTTTTGTCCCATTCTTTGGTGGGCTCAGCCCTCACACTTTCTGACTCTGAGGCTCAACCCCGACCACATCATGCCAGCTGTTATACAGTGCGGGCATTTCTTCCAATGCCTCAGCTCTGCCTGGATTTCTGGCACCCCCACACTGCCACCTCAAACAGGAAGGAATAAAAAACTAAAAAATAAAAGTAAATCAGCCCTGTTTGGCACTCCACTCTTTCAGTGCTGCTGGCCACTGCTGGGTGGGGCCTCCTCCTAGGCTCTGACCAGGCCAAGTCTCCAAGTCCCTCACCCTGCCAGACCCAGCCACAGGGCCACAGATTTTCCTTTGGTTGCTGCAGGGTGGGGCAGAACCAGCTATTCCACAGACTGTGGGAAGAGGCCTCCCTTGCTCCCAAGGTGGGAAGGTCCTCCTTCCCAGGCTCCACTGTCCAGTCCCCATCTGGCTCTCCTTCAAAAGTTCCTAAGGATCACTGGTGGGAGTGCCTGTCCGACACCTCCACTGGCCCTGAGCTCCACTGCGTGGCTCCCTCCCACAAACTAAGATCTGGGCTAACTTCCCAGGCAGGAGGGTGGTGGCACTTGTCCTGTTCCTGCCAGCAGTCTCAGCCTCAGACTCCTGCCATTGCATTCCCAATACTCCCCCACAACCAGAGCTGTCCTAGCAACGTCTAGCCATTCCCAGCACTTCCTACTCTGTAGCCTAGGCACAGTTTACTCACTTCCCATCCAGTCTGCAGTTCCAGTGGCACCTGGGGCAGGGAGGCAACTGCCCCCTCCGGGGCCAACACTGCAGCTCCTGGACCCCAGCTTCCGGCTGCTGGGCCATGCTTCCTGGCTGGGTGTGGAGAATGGCAGCAGCAGTGGGGGCAGCAAGGCTGGGCGTGGAGTTGTGGTGGCCTCCAGTCACCTCCTCCATGGAAGACTCGGCAGGCACTCCAA
Organism: Tadarida brasiliensis; assembly: GCA_030848825.1. NCBI lineage: Eukaryota > Metazoa > Chordata > Mammalia > Chiroptera > Molossidae > Tadarida > Tadarida brasiliensis. The sequence goes on along the minus strand of CM061260.1, from coordinate 108,002,554 downwards.
AGTGGCATGCGCTCCAAACCTGGAGGAAGTGCCGGGCCATGGGCAGTGATGGCAGTGGCGAGTTGGCAGCAAGGCTGGGCCCCAAGTCATGGTGACCCCCTGGTGGCCTCCACCTGGCGAAGACCTTAAATGCATATTATTAAGAGAAAGAAGCCAATCAGAAAAGGCTACGTACTGCATGATACCGACTGTATGACATTCTGGAAAAGACAAAACTATGAAAACAGTAAAAGGATCGGTGGTTGCCAGAGTTCAGGGAGAGGGATGGCAGACATGAGTGAATAAGCAGAGGACAGAGGGCGGTTGGAACATGAAACCAGTCGGTATGATATTGTAATGGTGGACACACGTCATTATACGGTTATCTAAACCCACAGAATGTAGAACACCAGGAATGAACCCCAATGTAAACTATTGACTTTGCGTGGTTATGATGTGTCAATGTAGGTTCACCCATTGTAATAAATGCTCCACTCTGTGGGGGATGTTGGTAATGGAGGAGGCCGGGTATGCATGGGGGCAGAGGATATATGGGAACTAAACACTATACCTTGTGTTCAAGCTTTCTGTGAACCTAAATTGCTCTAAAAAGTAAAGCCTGTAAAAAAAAAAAACTTACCTGGTAGCTTCTGAAATTACCAATACCTAGGCCACACCTCAGATCAATTAAATCAGGACAGATGGGAATGCCATCTGGACATCCATAAATTTTTAACACAGCCCATGCAATCCCAACTTACAGTGAAGGCTGAGAGAACCACTGCTCTAGAAAGACATAACCTTACAACGGTGGATCTCAGAACTGGACACCAACTAGAATTGGCCCTTAAAAAATATGTGGATGACCAGGCCCCACTCCCTGAAATTCTGATTCAATTGGTCTAGAATGAGGCCAGGGTACTAAAATTTTTAATAAGCTCTCCTGATGGTTCTAATATGCAGCCAGGGTTGAGAATCACTGATCTGTAACAAGAGGGGCAAATTCCTGAACATGTGCCTCAAACTCTCTAGCCCTGCACGCACGGCAGACATCACTAACCGTTCCCAGAACTCTTCCCCAGCAGGCCCAGATGCGACCTTAGGATCCTTCTCTACTCGGCATATCAGGCAGACATCAATAATTGATCCGAGTTGCAGATGGTATTCCCTTTGGCGTCTCTGCTTTGTAGATTTTTTCCATCTCCAAGCCAGGGATGGCTTTGTTGGACCTCCCCTCCCCCATCCCTGCCTCTACCTCCAGGACTTGGAAAGTCTGACACTTTCACAGGAGAACTGTCCAAGGCTGTGACTGTGTGACAGCTGTTCAGGCTCTGGGACAATGCTGTACCTTCACACTGTGCCTATAGTCTTCAAATCTCAAGGACTTTCTGCAAACATTAACTCATTTGTTTGACAATGTCTGGTACTACGAGGAGTAATGAGGTAATGTTTATGAAACACGCTGCATTCCCAAGATGAAAGACAATAAGCTATTCATATAAAAGGCCTATTTAGAGGCCACTTAAAACACTCAAAGAGTTGGCTGCCTTTTTTGCTTTGCTGTGAATGGATTTAAGGCCAGGAGACCGTCTGCCATCGTTCTTTAGAGAAGATGTGGGAGGAGCAGCAGCCAGGGAGCTGGCTGAACTCCAGCCTTTGCCGCTTCCTAGTTTTGTTATCTTCAAGTCTCTCAACGTGCATCAGCTTCCTTGCCTCATATGTCCAGTGGGAATGATAACGTCTGGCTCATGTAATGTACGTGAGAATGTCAGCTACTCTAAGGAGCCAGGCCACCTTGGGCTGATTTTTTTAATTATTATTTTTTAAAAATATTTTTTCTTTATTGATTTTTAGAGAGAGGGAGAGAGAGATAGGAACATCGATGAGAGAGAACATCGACGGGCTGCCTCCTACATGCCCCCCACTGGGATCAGGCCCACAACCTGGGCATGTGCCCTGACCTAGTATTGAACCGGCGACCTCTTGGTACATGGGCCGATGCTCAACCACGGAGCCACACCGGCTGGGCACCTTGGGCAGATTTAAAGGGCCACCTATGCGGCACATTTGCATTTCAGTAAGAGACAGGTGGAGGATTCTGCTGATGAAGAATCCAGAAAGGAGCCTTTCTTTGACTCAAGTGATAAATTTGTAAAATTTCTCATATTTCTCTATAATTAAAAACAAGATCTATGCTGTATCCAGGTTTGCCCTAGAAGTCAGGTTATGTCCGTTCAGATAGCTGACCTCTCTATTGAAAACAAAACCTCTTACAGACATATGCTAAGTGGCTACTCCACACCAAGCTGAATAATGGGGACTAAGTTCATTTCCCCAATGCATGAGAAGAAATCGCTGCCACACAGTGTAGCTAGCACATTTCATCCGTTCAAAGATGCACACTTTGTCACACATAACACACCTGAAATTGGAGTGCATCTCACCACTGAAAGGCATGTCACAGTTTGATTAACGGCATTTCTTTTCTTTCTTACTGGTTCATAGAATAAATGGGGCATCTTGCAGTCAATGGCATTTTAGGTTCAGTGAAATACAGCAATCGCTATTCCTCAGGGTTGTTTGAGGCTGGAACGGGGTAGCATTGGAAAAGCACCTGTATCTGCATAGCAGGTTATCCCAAAAGCTAGCAGCTTGAGGCAATCCTTTCTCTCGTGGTTTCTAGGGGCCAGAAATTCAGGAGAAGTTTAACTCAGGTTCAAGGTTAGGGTTGCCCATGAGGCAGCAGTCAAAATGTCTGCTGGGTCCTCTGTCATCTGAGGCTTGACTGGGGTGAGGTTCCATGTCCAGGAATGCTCACATGCCTTCAGCAGAGGCGTTAGTCCCTGCAAGGTGGCCTTTCCAATGAGCTGCTTACGGAGAGGCACTGGCATCTCCCACAGTCATGATGAGAGGGGGAGAGAGCCCGCACACTAGTGCCCGAGACAGAAGAATGGCAGCTGCAGGTGTTCATACCTCATCTTGGAAGGTGCATTCCGTCTCCTCTGCCATATTCTATTGGTACACAGACCAACCCTAGTGCAGAGATCACTAGGAGCCTTCTTGGAGAGTTATTCCCACAGCAGCCAACACACGGAGTGGCAGACAGAAGGTAAGAAATAAATGTTGGTTTTCCCCAAACTTTTCCTTTTACCTCATATACATTCTGTTGGAAGAGATCGAGTCTGCACTTGGGTTTATACCACCACCCAACTCATGGTTTCAGTCTGCGTAGCAGTACAGCTGGAGTGGCAAGTGCAGTTTTCTGTCTGACTCTTTGGTATGTCTGGGGATAGAAGCTCTCCTTCTGGCTTGTGTGCAAAATGGCGAATCTTAGGAGTCTACTGATCTCTTTCTTGAAAGAAATGCATCCAAACTCTAGAGGCTAGTCACCCAAGAGAGCTCAGCTACATCAGTGATTCTGAGCTTTACAGAGCAGCGGTTTAGCACCAGAAGAGAAGTCTGGAACAACAAGAGCTCATGGGATCTCAGACCTCGGCTCTTCTGGTTGGACGCAGGGGACTGGCTAAGCACAGTGGAAAGAATACACACACGCCTTGTAAAATTCTGGGGGCTGATTTCAAAAATATTATTGGAAATAAGAAGCCTGTTTATTCAAAGATGAATCTAGGGCAGCCCTGGATATAGCATCACACACCCTGAGCCTGTGGTTCTTAAAGTGGGATCCTAGCCCAGCATCATCATCGTCACCTGAGAACTGGCTTGGAATGCAATCCCAGTCCTCACTCCAGGGCTACTGAATCAGCCCACATAGGAGTGGAGCCCAATGAGTCGTCTGTGTTTTAATGAATGTTCCAGGTGATTCCAGTGCTTACTCAAGCTTGAGAACGACTCCCCACTGTAAAATCCTCTTTGGAGTGATACATACCCCACGGCCCTCCCACTCCCCCAAAAAGCAAAGCAGAGTTGTAGTGTTTGGGAATGCACTTTCATGATGAAACTATGAAGAAAAGTAAGAACATGAATACCGTAAGTCAGGATAATGGTTGCTTCTAGGGAAGTTGAGGGTTGTTCTAGGAAAGGGTCTTCTAGGATGGGGGTGTTACCCACCTGAAGGAGTGTGGGAGCACCCATGTGTTAGCGTGGGTTTCAGGAAGGTAGACAATACAAATATGATGGCTGGGGACTGACACATTCACACCTCCGCCCCGTTACAGAGTAGCTGTGCAGTTCTCTTCATAAAAGTAGATTTCCAAGTACATAAAACCCAGTATCGGTATAACACAGGTGTTTTCCAACACCAACCACCAATTTTCCTATTCTCTGGTTAGCAACTGGGTGTCCAACAATGCAATTCAATTTTGAAACGAATTACCTGGAGTTAGTGACAGAGTCCACAGATTTAAGGGTTCAGTCCCGTAAGACTGTACCCCTTTCAGAGTACTCCAGTTGTTCTCAGGACCCCCCTCTTCAGGCTCAATAATTTGCTAGGATGGCTCGTAGAACTCAGGGAAATGTTTTACTTGTGTTTCCAGTTTATAATTAGAATGAAGCAGCAAGATGGGAGACATGCATAGGGCAAAACGCAGGGATGGGCACACCACCCTCCTAGCATTTTGATGCTCATCAAATCTTATTGTTCAAGAGTTTTTAAAAAGCTTAATCTCCAGCTTCTCTTCCACTTCCTGGGGGTCAGTGAGTGGGGGCTAAAGGTTCCAAACATCAGATCACTTGGTCTTTCTGGTGACCAGCCTCATCCTGAGGCTACCTAGCGGCCTCAGCCTAAGCCTCCTCATTAGTATAAACTCAGGTGTAATAGAATTGGGCTTATTATGAATAACAAAAGACACTTCCATCACTCAGGAAATTCCAAGGGTTTAGGAGTTCTGTGCCTGGAATCTGGGACAATGATGTAATATACTTTAAAAAAAAAAAAAAAAAAAAAACCAACTTATCTTTATTGTTGAATGTGTTACAGATGTTCCCCCCTTTTTTCCCCATTGACCCCCTCCTCCCCAATCCCGCCCTCCTCCTGCCTTCCCCACTCTATTGTCGGTGTCCGTTGGTTGTGTATATATACATAGAAGTTCTTTGGTTTATCTCATCCTGCCTTCCCCTCCCCTCTTCCCTTTGAGGTTCATTGGTCTAACAACCAATTTGTACTTCTTAATTCCTTCATCTTTTTCACCCATCCCTCCAGCCCCCACCCATCTGACAAGCAACAAAAAGTTCTCTGTATCTATGAGTCTGTTTCTGTTCTTCTTGCTCATTTTGTTTGTAGATTCAATTGTTGATAGATATGTATTCATTGCCATTTTATTGTTCATATTTTTGTTCTTCTTCTTCAAGAAGACCCTTCAACATTTCATATAATACTGGTTTGGTAGTGATGAACTCCTTTAGCTTTTTCTTGTCTGGGAAACTCTTGGTATGTCCATCAATTCTAAATGATAGCTTTGCAGGATAGAGTAATTTTGGTTATAGGTCGTTGCTTTTCATCACCTTGAATATCTCTTGCCACTCCTTTCTGGCCTGCAAAGTTTCTTTTGAGAAATCAGCTGACAGTCTTATGGGAGCTCCTTTGTAAGTAATGAACTGCTTTTCTCTTGCTGCTTTTAAGATTCTCTCTTTGTCTTTGACCTTTGGCATTTTGATGATGATGTGTCTTGGTGTGGACCTCTTTGGGTTCATCTTGTTTGGGACTCTCTGTACTTCCTGGACTTGTATGTCTGTTTTCTCCACCAAGTTAGAGAAGTTTTCTATCATTGTTGTTTTAAATAGGTTTTCAATTTCTTGTTCTTGCTCTTCTCCTTCTGGCACCCCTATGATGCGAATGTTGGCATGCTTTAAGATGTCCCAGAGCCTCCTTACACTATCCTCATTTTTTTTTTTTTATTCTTTTTTCTTTTTGCTATTCTGATTGGGTGTTTTGTGCTTCCTTGTATTCCAAATGGATGGTTTGCTTCTAGGCTTTACCTACTCTACTATTGATTCCCTGTACATTATTCTTTATTTTAGTTAGTGCGTCCTTCATTTCTGACTGGTCCTTTTTGATGTTGTTGATGTTCTCACCAAGTTCCTTGGAGGTCTCCTTAAGTTCCTTGAAGATCTCACTAAGTTCCTTGAATGTCTCACCAAGTTCCTTGAGCAACCTTATAACCTGTGTTTTGAACTCTGCATCTGATTAATTGCTTATCTCCATTTTGCTTAATTCCTTTCCTGGAGTTTTGTTCTTTTCTTTCATTTGGGACATGTTTCTTTGTCTCATTTCGGCTGCCTCCCTGTGATTGTTTCTATGTATTAGGTGTAGTTGCTATGTCTCCTAGGCTTCCTAGGGTAACCTATTGTTGTAGGTGTCCTGTAGGATCCAGTGGCACAGTCTCCTTGATCACCCCAGCTAGGCCTCGAGGTGCACCCCTAGTGTGGACTGTACACCCTTCTGTTGTAATTGAGTCTTGATTGCTGTTGACACATCAATGGGAGAGACTTACTCAGGCTGATCAGCTGCAAGGACTGGCTGTGCCCACTTACCACTGGCCTCTGACTACCTTGGAGGATCAGCTGTGTAGGGGGCCACCACACAGAGCAAGACTTACTTCATCAGGGCTCTGGTACTCACTGAGTCCACTCATTGAGTGTGTCACTTGTGGAGGTGGTTGGGTGGTGGTGTTTCGATGAGGTCTGAAGCTGTCCACTGGGTGTGCTGGCTCTGGGGCAAGGTCAGCCACTGCCTGTGTTCTATCCGGGGCCACCAGGCATAAGCTACAGAGTGATCTACAGATGACTGCTTCTTGTGCTGGGCTTGGAGGGGCCCAGGAAAAGCCAAGTTGTGAACCAAGACTGGTTGCTTCTAGTGCCAGGCCTGGGGCCACTTAACGAGAGGTATGGGGCTCACTGAGACCAGATGCTGCTTGTTTGAGAGATTTTTGGAAACTCTGAAGCAGGATCCAAGACAGGCCAATCTTATGGTAAAGCCTTTGGAAACAGCTTGGGTGGGCCTGAAAGTTGGGTGGGGCAGGGCTTCATGGAATCACCAGGGCAGGGCAAACAGTGTGAGCCAGATTGCTGGAGTCCCAGATAGGGTGCCCATCTGCCAGCCCAGGGAAAGGCTCACCAATGGAACAACGGCCTCTGCCAGCACGTCTGTCCAGGAGAAAGCTGCTTCTCCAGCCCTCGACCAGAGGCCAAACAGCTCAGTTCTTGCCTGTATGTCTCTGGTGCCTTTCAAGCTGCCTCCCCCACGCTGGAGCCTGGAGGGTGCAAGTCAGAGTAAGTCCATGCGCGGGCCCTTTAAGAGAAGCTGCCGGGGGCTCCAGTAGCCTCAGCCTCAGTTCCCGCTGGTTTTTCCAGCCAGAAGTGATGGGGATTCTCTTCCTGGCACTGGAACCCTGAGCTGGGCGCCTGGTGTGGGACGGGGACCCCTCAGTCCTCAGGGAGGCCCTTCCCAGCCGAGGTGTCCCCCTGATTTTTATCAGCCACACGTGGGTGTGGGACCAGCCCGTCCGCCTCCGCCCCTCCTACCGTCTCCATGTGGTTCTTCTTTAATCTCGCAGTTGTAGGACTTCCTTCAGCTCTGTGTCAGGTGGTTCTGAATGATAGTTGTGCTATAGTTTAGTTGTCATTTTGATGTGGTTGTGGGAGGAGGTGATGCCGCGTTTACCTAGCCGCCATCCTGACCAGAAGTCGGTAATATACTTTTCATACCACACACAAGAAAAGGTCTGAGAGGGGCAATATGTCAGTAAGAATTTTCTCAGTTAAACGTGACTGAAACTCAGCTCCAATGCCAATGAATTCAGGGCCTCTCGGCCTCAAACAATGTTGTCTACAGACTTTTGTTCCTTTGTCTCTCTCCCATCTCCTGCCCCTGCACCTCCTGGCATACTGGCCTCAGTTCTTTGATTGCAGACAGCTCCCTCCGTACGGCAGCGAGCGGGCAGAATGCACAGTGTCAGGTAATCCCTCACTTAAATGATCTGTCATCTCCGCTTACTTACCGCAGAGGAAAAACGCTTGCCTCTCTCAGTGTCCATAAATAGTATTGCAGGGATGGGCCCCGATGGCCCTGTGTGGTGGGCAGTCAGACAGACATGAGCAGAGCAAGGACAGTGGGCCAGCTGCAGAAGGTCACCAGGGCGTAAGTCCGCGGGTGCCTAGCAACAGGCAATGTGGGAAAACAAGGACCTCGTCCCCAGAGTAACCTTTCCTCCCCTAGCACATTTGCTGGTCACGTGGTTTAGACCCCCTGATTTTTCATGTCGCTGGTCATAAGGCTCGGACTCCCCCCTGATCTTTCCTCCCCTGGCATGTCAATACTCATATGGAGACTCCTTAGAGGAGGAACAAGGGGCCGAAGAGTGGCCTCATGTGACTCCTATGTGGACCGTTGTATGACCAGTCCCTTAAGCATCAACCCCTAGGGATAACATCTAGGCCTCAGTGGTGTGTCAGCTCCCGGCCCAGAAAAGCAGCAAAACTGCATAATCACTTCTTCTACCTCCGAATTTCTAAATAAACTTTCCCTTGTCGTTTGAGTCTTGACTCTGATTCCTTTCCTAGCCAGAACTCAAGCACCAAGGTTGTTGAACCCAGGTCTGGTCTGACCTCCCAGTCTAACACCTGGTTCTGTTCCTGCCACCAACAGCAAGACCAATACACTGTGGTCCTGGAGTTAAGGTATTTTGACTGTCTAGGCATGGGCCACGTGTTTACACCATGGATGCCCAGGGGCGGCTGGGACGGGCCAAACACGCCAAGATCACATGGAATGCTAAAGGGTAGCTCTCCACGGGAAGAAAAGAAAGATTCCAAGTAGCCAAAACAGTAATACATAAGTAGATTTTATGGGAACCCAACACAAGAGTACTTCGTGCCTGAGATGGAGAAAAGATGGAGAAAAGATGGAGAAAAGGACATGGGAAGTGGAGCACAGTGTAAACCAACATTAGTTTCAGACTGTAATAAAGAATAAAAACCATTTATCTGAGCAAAAGGAACTGTAGCCCAAGAGACACAGATTCAGGGATCAACCTAGACTGTGTTCCCCCCCCCGAGACAAGGGGGAGACCAGCTTTTATACAGAACGTTTTGGCCCCTCCCAATTTTATGCAAATGAGGTTTCCAAATTCTGCAGTTGTTATTGGTCAGCATAGATGCAAATGAAGACAATTTATGCAGTTCTGAGTGGACAGGGCAGATCTCAGTCGTAAGCAGAAGCTAACACCAGGCTTCCCTGCAGCGGTGAACTCAGATGGGAAAAAGCAGGCGCAGTGTGGGAAGCTGAGGGGTTAGCCTGAGGTTCTTCCCTGTACACAGAGCATGTGCTCCCCTGGCAGCAAATGACCACTGGACACTTTTGTTTAATTTAGACTTTCATTATTCATAAAATTTTGGCCCTTGATAACTATGGGAAGTTCATCCCAGCAGATAAATTCCTTCCCGGGGTTCACATCAAATGCATCTCTCTTCTGGGGTCCACAAGAGAGCGATGGCTTCAAAGACTAGCTGCAGCTTGAACCCAGCACTTTGAAAACGACACATGTATTCAGTAACAGAATGTAGGAAATAGACCAGGTCCTGTGGGGTCTGCCGTGACCATCCACCATGACTCATTTCCATTTCGCATCCAGCCTCCAGGTAATTCCGTGGCGTTCCCAGGCCGGGGGTATGTCCAGAAGTGCAGGGTAGTGTTGCCGAAAGAGCTCAGGGCGAGGAGTCCAGTCCTCCTGGACGAGGACTGGAGTCAGCACCCTCAGTCCCAGGCCTGCCCTGGTTCGGTCACGTTCACTCCCTTCTCAGCAAACAGGGCACTGACCAGATGCTGAGCACAGTATGGTAAAAGCATGAACAGGTTGGAGGTGGGGAGAAATGGAAGGATAAAACACCTCTGAGGGGGTTGGGTGTAGTTACTATCACCAAAAATACTATATTACAGGTCTGCAACTTTACTGAAAAATAAAAATGATAGAATTAAAATATACTTGGTGCCCAGCCTGTGTGGCTGAGTGGATTGAGTGTTGTCCCATGGACTGAGAGGTCCCGGTTCGATTCCCAGTCAGTACATGCTGGGGTTTCGGGCTTGATCCCCAGTAGGGGGCGTGCAGGAGGCAGCCAATTGATGTTTCTCTCTTACATTGATGTTTCTGTCTCTCTCTCTCCCTTCCTCTCTCTCTAAAAGAATCAATAAAAACATTTAAAATACAAAAAATAAAATATTCTTGGTATTATTTCATCTTAGCCCTTAAAAAAGGAGTTAATTATCTCTTGTGTCTCTTCTTTTTTAAAACATTTTTTTTCCTTTATTGATTTTAGAGAGAGAGGAAGGGAGAGGGGGAGAGAGATAGAAACATCGATGAGAGAAAACAACGATTGGCCGCCTCCTGCATGCCCCCCACTGGGGATCGGGCCCACAACCTGGGCATGTGCCCTGACCAGGAATCGAACCGGGGACCTCTTGGTGCATAGGTCGACGCTCAACCACTGAACCACACTCGCCGGGCCCTCTCTTTACTTCTTCAGTGAGAGAGGGCAAACTACTTTCCCTTGTGGGCTAGGATGGGACATAGCTTTGGGGTGAAGAGGGTGAGGTCCCTTAATGGACACATATCATTTAAACCATAGAAGACATGTAGTAAAGGGTGAGTAATCTGGATTATCTAGGCAAAGAGGGCATAGAGGCTCTTTTTATTTTGGGAGTTGGGGGGTGGGGTGCAAATAATGCTGCCACCCTGCCCCTTGGTGATCACGGGAAGAAAGGACGGACAGAGAGTTTTGTGGACAGTGGACTCAGATCTTCAGGGCCAGCTCTGGTGCACAGACACAGAGATGGGTTGGAGGGGCAGCCACGTGGGGCCTGGTAGAGAGGAAGGCTGAGGGTGCACGGTGCCGTCCGTGAACCTGTGGCCCCTGCACAGACTGGCACCCTGAGGGCTCCTCACAGCAGACAGGAGCACTGTAAGGTGAACCAGCTGTTCAACAGTGACACTGTGTGGCAGAGAGGACTAAAGACAGCACTGGACTAAACGTCTCCCCTGGGGTTAGGGGTGCCTGGCCCGCCAAGCAGACTTGAGCAGTTTCAGAGGGTGTACTGCCAGAGGAAGAATGACCTTGTTACTAGGCTCAGGGGGGGACAACCATTTTGTTCAGTATGGATGCTGAGTGGAACAGAGCTTGACACCCCAAAATTGCCTTTGGGAAGGATATTAATCATTTTAAGCTGGTTATTTTTGAGAAAAAAAAAAAGACTCAGAAAGAACCTTTGATCTTCCCTCTAATTGCCTGAAATAATTTTGAGAGAGGACCAGCTCTCAGAAGGAAGCTGTCATCATAGGTGACTATGGGTTAACATGAATTGGGTGTGATTGACAGGGAGGGACCCAGCAAGACCCATTTGATGAACATCTTCTCTGCGTTCCATTCAAAGATGGCCCAGCAAACATTTGTTTACCCAACATTTCCTTTGTCATTTTCATGTGAATCGTCTTCTTCCTCATTGAAGTCCAAACCATTTCACACACACACACACACACACACACACACACACACACACACACACACACAGCCATTTTCTTAGTTCAAGATGGCGTATTAGCCTCAACTGCCCAATTTGTCCTCAAGTCCCACATGTATGTAATTAATTTATATATATTTTCTCTGTTAATCTGTCTCATGTCAATTTGATTTTTAGACCAGCCAGAGGAAGAGGAAAAAGAAGAGAAAATTTCCCCTCCCCCACCATATTTTGAGTTGTTGGAGCAGTTCATACCGGTTAAATACATTCTAAAGTAAATGTTAAAAATAGACTACTTAAATTTTTGCGAATCTGTAACTATATCATTTCGACACTTGCAGGTTTTGCTGGAGGGCCTGAGCACCACGCTCCAGGCCCCTGCCTAAGACAGACTGCACTGAAGTCATTACATTTTTCTCAAAGGTACATTTTAGCTCAAATGTCTACAATTTTATATGAAACTATTGAGTGTTCTAAGAATATCCTGGAGAAATTATTCATGCTACTATTGGGGGAGGAAGAAATTTTACTCTACCCTTCTAGGTTATTTCATCTGGTCTAATAATCAAATTGACATGAGACAGATTAACGAGAAATAACCAGATTTAATGGCATACATACATAGGAGGACCCCACATATATGAGAGAGCCAGAGACCTCAGATACATGAGAGGTTCAGGACGACAAAATGAGGTATGTATGATGACATCTTGAGCTAAGCAGGCACCTGAGGTTTTAGAAGGGCAGGGGGTCATTTGCAGACTGGTAAGAAGAGCAGATATTCAGTAAGTAGATGTTTTCCCTGCTACATAGGTAAGTCAAAAGAGGTTACTTCTGATGATAACTCTCATTATGGCAAGGTCCCTAATTTAAAATTTTTCTGTGTAGTTGAGGGATGGGGCAGAAGTTTCTCTTGAGCCGGCAAGGCTCAAAGTAATACAGTACCCATACCACAGATGCACTCGTTCTGAAACCTTGCATTACTCACTGTGTATGCAATGTGCTTCTCTCTCTCTCTCTTTTATTTATTTATTTTATTGTTGACAGTATTACAGATGTCCCCCACTTTCCCCCCTCCACCCATCCCCCAGCACCCCAGGCCTTCACCACACTTGTTGTCTGTATCTATGGGTTATGCATATATGCACATAAATTCTTTGGTTAATCTCTTCCTGCCCCCTACCACCCTCCCCTCTGAGATCTGTCAGTCTGTTCCATGCATCCATGCCTCTGGACCTATTTTGTTCATTAGTTTATTTTGTTTATTAGATTCCACCTATAAGTGAAATCATTTGTCTTTCTCTGACTGGCTTATTTCACTTAGCATAATATTCTCCAGGTCCCATCTTGCTGTCTGAAAGGGTAAGAGATCCTTCTTTTTCACAGCTGCATAGTATTCCATTATATAAATGTACCAGAGCTTTTTTTATCCACTCATCCACTGATGGGCACTTGGGCTATTTCCAGATCTTAGCTATTGTGAATAACACTGCTATGAACATAGGAGTACCTATATTCTTTCTGATTGGTGTTTCGAGATTCTTAGGATAAATTCCCAGAAGTGGGATTGTTGGGTTGGTCAAACGGCAGTTCTATTTTCAATTTTTTGAGAAAACTCCATATTGTTTTCCATAGTGGTTTCACCAGTCTGCATTCCCACCAGCAGTGTACTAGAGTCCCCTTTTCTCCACACCCTCGCCAGCACTAAGTGATATCTCATTGTAGTTTTAATTTACATCTTCCTGATGATTATGAACATTTTTTTCATATATCTCTTGGCCATCTGTATGTCCTCTTTGGAGAAGTGTCTCTTCAGGTCTTTTTCTCATTTTAATCAGATTACTTTCTTTGGTTGAGTTGTATGAGTTCTTTGTATATTTCGGAGATTACACCTTATCAGATGTATCATCAGTAAATATGTTCTCCCATACATTGAGTTCCCTTTTTATTTTAATGCTGGTTTCTTTTGCTGTGCAGAAACTTTTTAGCTTGATGTAGTCCCATTTGTTTATATTTTCCTTTGTTTCTCTTGCCCTAGGAGATGTATTGGTGAAAATTCTGCTATGTGAAATGTCTGAAATTTTACTGCCTATGTTTTCTTCTAGAATTTTTATGATTTTGTGACTTACATTTAACTCTTCTGTTTATTTTGAATTTATTGTTGTGTATGGTGTAAGTTGGTGGTCTAGTTTCCTTTTTTTTTTTTTTTTGCATGTACCTGTCCCATTTTCCCAACACCACTTATTGAAGAGACTATCTTTACTCCATTGTATGCTCTTGCCTCCTTTGTCAAATATTAGGTGACCGTAAGGGCATGTGTTGATTTCTGGGTTCTCTGTTCTGTTCCATTGATGTATATGCCTGTTCTTGTGCCAGTACCAGGCTGTTTTTATTACAACAGCTTTGTAGTGTAGTTTGATATCCAGTATTATGATCCCTCCAACTTTGTTCTTCTTTCTCAAGATTGCTGTGGCTATTTGGGGTCCTTTTTGGTTCCATATAAATTTTTGGAATATTTGTTCTGTGAAATATGCCATTGGTATTTTAGTAGGGGTTGTGTTGAATCTGCATATTGCTTTGGGTAGTATGGACATTTTAATGATGTTAATTCTTCCAATCCATGAACATGAACACAGTATATGCTTCCACTTATTTGTATCTTCCTCTATTTCTTTATTCAATGTCCTATAGCTCCCAAGTACGGGTCTTTTACCTCCTTGGTTAAATTTATCCCTAAGTATCTTATTTTTTGTTGTTGTTGCAATGGTAAGTGAAATTTTTTTTTTAGTTTCTCTTTCTGAGAATTCATTATTGGTGTATAAAAATGACATCAATTTCTGGATGTTAATTTTGTATCCTGCTACTTTGCCAAATACCTTTATTAACTTTAATAGTTTTTTTATGGAGTCTTTAGGGTTTTCTATGTACAATATCATATCATGTGCGAATAATGACAGTTTTACTTCCTCCTTTCCAATTTGGTTGCCTTTCATTTTTTCTTCTTGTCTGATTGCTGTGGCTAAGACTTTCAGTACTATGTTGAATAAGAGGGGTGAAAGCAGACATCCCTGTCTTGTTCCTGTTCTTAAGAGAAATGCTTTTTTGTACTTTTAATTGATTAAATATTTCATGTTATTTGTAGCTTAACACCACAGTATTAATTTTGAAAGCATTTATATATTTATTAGTAATATGATTGTGTAATCTAGTCAAATGGGTATAGTCTATGTGGCTTAGAGTGTCAATCATTCAAACAATAGTTAAGCTGTGAGCTTTACTGTGGGTCAGGCATTGGTCTGGGCATGGATGATAGAGTGGTATAGAGCAGAACATGACCTCTCCCTCAAGGAACCTGCTTGTCCAGAGAGAATCACAAGACACTAAAAAAGCGGAGAGGAGGAAGATCTGAGTCAGCCTTAGTTGCTCTCACTAATACTGAGAGGCATAAAGGGAAAAACAAATGCCGACAACCAAACACAGAATCCAGCCCATAAAAATCAATAATTCTCGTGCCAACAGTGATGCTCAGGTTTTACCTGTGTTGAGTGTTTGAGTCAAGATTACTTGGGTTTGAATCCAAACTCCCCCACTTAGCAGTTGTGTGATGTAGGCCAATCACTAAGCCTTGTGTGCCTCAGCGTCCCTGCCTGTGAATTGGAAAGAATACCTACTCAAGAGAGATTTAAATTTGATAGTACTAGCAAAGTGTAATGCTACACAAGATTGCTCTATAAATTTAGCTGTATTGTAATAATAGTAGTGAGTCAAAATTTGTAGACCAATCAGATAATGAATGTATTTTTGTTATGTTCAAATCGAGTTGAACCATTTAATAAAGAGTTACAGGTTTAGAGAAAGAAGGTGAGATTACCATATTTCTCTAATTCTTTGGTCTTGACCTTGACTGCATATCAGAACCACCTGGGGAGTTTTAAAATTGATGTCCAGACTCCAACTCCAGAGTCTGATGCAATTGGCCTGGAGAGTGTCTTGGGCTTCAGGATGTTCAACCATAAATTAGTGTGCAGCCAGGATTGGGACTCACTGCTCTAACTCAGTAAGCAGAGTGAGCTGATCTGTTCTTGGGTCACAGGTAACCAAGGCAGGTGCTCGTGGCTTTCCCCGTATACACCCTTATTCTGAGCCAGCAGCTGTCTTGAAAACAACCAGTGGGAGAGAGAGTCACCTCCACCAAATGGTACTACGAAAGGGACTGAGGCACCTCTAATTATAACCCCACGAGGCATCTGTGCGTCCTTGTAGTACCAAAGCGTGTTCCTCAGCCAGCAGCTGTGGGAGGCCTGCAACAGCTGGAGATGGAAAGGCGCATTACAGGGACAGCTCCCGCAGCCCAGCCAAGAGCCTCTGGGCAAGTCCATCTGCCTGTGTCGTCTTGGTTTGCTACCTGTGTGGGTCTGCAGGAAGAACATGGGAATGTTCTTCCTGCAGACCCCACAGAACTGTTCTTTGGTCAACAGTATTATGTCGATAAAGCACATTGTAAACCATAAAATAATGTATGATTGAAATAAAATTCTTCGTGGAGATTAGACATTTGCACTTCTTGAAACTCTAAAAACTGCTATTTTGTAAATTATAGTTTCTGTTATCCAGAGCTAAATTTCCCACCACCTTGCAGCATAGCTGTGATGATGGAGACCGTTTTCTATAGCAATTCTATACACTAAGTTTCACAAAGGCAATACTGCAGTGCACTGTATTTTCTCTAATAATCGATAACTTATCATTATAAACTCTTTGCAAAACACCACCTAGGGTAAGGGTCTGCAGGGTAAAATGACTCCTTTTTGTGGAAAAAATAGCTACTTTAATGAGTTTTGATATGCAAATATAAAGTACAAGCATTCATGTAATTTTACTGAGGATAAAATGTAACCAGAATTCAAATCAAGGGTTCTAATTAATAATGTAAATTAAGAAGGTTTCTTTCTTGGTTTTGGTGTTTTTTTTAAATAGTTTTTTTTTTCTTTATCGATCTTAGAGAGAGAAGAAGGAAGAGGGAGAGAGAGATAGAAACACTGATGAGAGAGAACATAGATTGGCTGCCTCCTGCATGCCCCCCACTGGGGATCAGGCCCACAACCTGGGCATGTGCTCTGACCGGGAATCAAACCAGTGACCTCTTGGTGCATGGGTCAACGCTCAACCACTGAGCCACACCAGCCGGGCTAGTTTGGGTTTTTTTCTTGAGCAGAATTATTTCCCTTCTGGTTATGGTGACTTTAGAGAACAATCTCTTTTTGTTAAAGAACAAAATTCAACTGAGTAAAATTTAAAGATCTTACTGGCTCTTCGGGGATTGATGAATCCAGCAAGATCCAGCCTAACGGATAGAGAGGAGCCCCAAATAGTTAACACAATTTAAGAACATTTCATAGGCCAAAGTGAGCAGGAACAAGGAAGTTATACTGGGCAAAAGTGGATTGGTTATGACAAGGTTACCTTCCTTATACAGAGTAAAGGGAAGTCTTGGAACCGGGTCAGGTACCTTGTGCCAAGCAGGCCTTTCTCATCCGGGAGAGCTGAGCATAGAAAGTTGGTTAAAAGTTTTGGTTTGCTGACGTGGGGCTTAACACGGGCAACTCCAGCTCGGGCTGAATCTGGTTACTTTACACTTTTCTAAATCTGACTTGGACTGTGTAGTGTGTGTACGTTATTGCATGTATGTTCTTACAGAGTTGTGTGCGAACAGCTAGATGCAAATGTGGAGCTTGTAGGTGGAGACCAATGGAGAAACCAGCAGGCTGATCTCCTTATCTTACTCTGCAGACAAAGGTCAAATGAAAAGGACACTGTCCCTCTAGGAAGAGGTTGCAGGTATGCTGAGAGGCAGCCTAGAGCAAAGATGCTGCCTAGATCACAATGTCTGGTTTAAACCCCAGCTTCAATTCTTACCAGTTCTGTGACCGCAGGGAAGTAACTTAACCTCCCTGTGCATCAGTTTCCTCTTCCATCAAATGCAGGTAATAATAGTACCTACTTCACTAGGTTGTTATGAAAATTAAATGAGTTAATATTGGTAAAATGCTTAAAACAGTAAGCAGCATATAAGTGTTAAAAAAAATAAACGTTTAATCCCAGTGTTATATCATCTGTAATTTACTTTAAAATACATTGTTATACAATGATGTCAGAAAAATGTCAGTGTGAGAGTTCCCCTTGGTCTCTCCCCTTGAAGTTTCAACAATTTTAACAGCTATAACTCAATAAATAATTCCCTGCTAAATACACAAACACACCTGAGAGACCATGCATTGAAACATCTAAAGGTGGGCAAGTGGGGGCAAAAAGGAGAAGGTAGAAAGGAGAATGGCTGAGATGAGCCACAGAGTCAGCCCTGCAGCTAAGAGCTCACAACAGGGCTCAGCCCAGAAAAAGGAGGGATCTGGTTGTGGCTGGTGCTCCCTTCAGCTGGAAGGAGCAAAGAGATTTGATGGTCATTCCTGCAGGAGTGGGCAGTATAAGCTGCAGCTAAAAGCAGGGATCAAGTCAAGGACACATCACAAGGGTGTGGCTGTGGTTGTCAGGTGGTTGGCATTCCAGACAGAGAAACAAAGACATGGAGCCCCGATGCCCTGTTGCTTCCCAGAACTCACCTCCCTTTTCCCTTGGTGTCAGGTGGTGGAACACATTATCCACAAACCCAAGAACTGGTACTACTGAATCACTCTTTTCCCTGAGCCAAGGGTGCACTCTGTGACTTGTCCTGGGGTTGGGGCACAGGGGGACCCTGTAGAGGTCCAAGGTCACCATTACCAGGAGGGCAAAACAACAGAAAAGCTGGCAGGTTCCCCAGACTCCCCCCCCCCCCACACACACACACATTACAGTCACATTGACAACAGCATTTGACTGACTGCAGCAAGCAGCACTGGGATTTCACAGAGCTAAAAAACTTGTAATTAGTGACATCTACTGGAAAATAATAGAAAGATCTCCTTGTATTAATCTACTAGAGAAGTGCCACTCATACATAGATCCTTGACAGAGAAGGGATCCATCAAATACCACTAATAACCAAGCAGTGAGGCAGCTCAGAAAGAAAATGAAAAATCTCCAGAAAACAAACTTAAACACATGGAAATATGTGATATAAATGACAGAGAGTTCAAGATTGCAGTTCTGAAAATACTCAACGAGATGCAAGAAAATACAGACAGGCAATTTAATGCACTTAGAAAACAAATTAATGGGGTGGAGGGGATGAGTACTTTACCAAAGAGATTGAAACTTTGAAAATAAATAAACCAAACAGAAATTCTGGAGATGAATAACTCAATAGCACAAATGAACTAGCAAGCATAGGAAATAGAGCAGACCAGATGGAGGAAAAGATTAGTGATATCCAAAGTAGAAATCTAGAAATGATGCAGAGAGAAAAAGAGAGAGACTTGAGCATGAAAAAAAAAATGAAAGAACTTTACAAAAACTATCTGACTCCACCAGAAAGAGCAGTATAAGAATAATAGGCATACCAGAAGAAGAAAAGAGAGAGAAAAGAATGAAGAGCCTATTCAAACAAATAGTGGGTGAGAACTTCCCAAACCTATGAAAAGAACTAAATCCTCAAATCCAAGAAGCAAACAGAACACCTAGTTATCTCAACCCAAAGAGCCCTTCTCCAGGACACATTATATTAAAACTGTCAAAAATTAATGACAAAGAAAAAAATCTCAAGGCAGCCAGGGGTAAAAAAAGGTAACCTCTAAAGGAAAGCCCATTAGGTTATCATCGGACTTCTCAGCAGAAAGTCTACAGGCCAGAGAGAGTGGAACCAAATATTCAAAGGACTGAAAGAGAGAAATTACCAGCCAAGAATAATATATCCAGCAAAGTTATCCCTTAAATTTGAAGGAGAAATAAAAACTTTCCAGACATACAAAAGCTGAAGGAATTTATCACCAGAAAACCTCCATTGCAGGAAATACTCAAGGGGGTTATTCTACCTGAAACAGAGCAAAAGATCACAACACTACAGGAAAGATTACCAATGAGCTTACAGCATAAACAGGGATAATTTGTGACAATGAAAACATCAAGGGGTTGGGGTGTAATGGTCTGAATTTGCAAAGTGGATGGAAATCAGATGCACTAAGAAAAAAAACAAAACTACTGTATATATATGAAACTTTCTTTTTCATGAACCTAATAATAATCAGACACAAAAAAACCAATACTGAGACACATAGCTTCAAAAAAAGGAAAGAATAGACAGAAACACAAAAACCATAGAAACACAAAGGAGGCACAGGAACCAATGGAGGCACAGAGCGACCAGAAAACAAAAGGTAAAATGGCTATAGGAAATCCTAATGCATCAATAATCATCCTCAATGTAAATGGACTGAATTCACCAATAAAGGGACACAGAGTAGCAGAGTGGATCAAAAAACCAAACCCAACCATATGCTGCCTTCAGGAGACACATCCAAGCTGCAAAGACAGAGTTAGATTCAAAGTGAAAGGGTGGAAAATGATCTGCCAATAACATCCACAGGAAAGCAGGCGTAGCCATACCTCTGTCTGACAAAACATATTTCAAAATAACAAAGATACCAAGAGACAAAGATGGACATTGTATAGTGATAAAGGGAACACTACATCAAGAAGACAAAACACTTCTTAATACATATGCACCCGATCAAGATCAGGGAGCACCAAAATTTGTAAAGCAGCTACTAACGCAAGTAAAGGAAAAAAATAGACAAAACACACTCATAGTTGGGGACCTTAATACTTCATTGACAGCTCTAGAAAGATCATCCAAACAAAAAATCAATAAAGAAATGTTGTCCTTAAATGACACATTAGACCAAGTGGACATTCACCGAACCTTTCATCCCAGAACATCAGATTATACGTTCTACTACAGTGCACATCGCAGATGTAATTAGTTAAGATGACTACAGTGGTTGGATAGGCGAGGCCCTAAATCCAGTGACTGGTATTCTTTTTATTTTTATTTTATTTTTATTTTTATTGATTTGTTCAGAGAAAGAGGAAGGGAGAGGGAGAGAGAGATAGAAACATCGATGAGAGAGAACATCGATTGGCTGCCTCCTGCATGCCCCCCACTGGGGATTTGGCCCAGAACCTGGGCATGTGCCCTGACCAGGAATTGAACTGGCGACCTCTTGGTGCATGGGTCGACGCTCAACCATGGAACCACACCGGCCGGGCCAGTGATTGGTATTCTTATAAGAAGCCCATGTGAAGACATACGGAGAGATAAAGGGCAGGTGACGAAAGAAGCAGAGATTGGCGTGATCCAGCTCAAGCCAAGCAATGCCAAGGATTGCTGGCCACCAGCAAAGCTGGGAGATAGTCAGGGAACAGGTGATCGGATATCTCAGAACCTCCATGGAACCAAACGGCACCTTGATTTCAGACCTCTGGTCTCCTGGACTGAAACAATAAATTTCTGTTGTCAAGCCACCCTGTGTGTGGTGATGTGTGATGGCGGCCTTAGGAAATTGATACATATTCCTTCACTGTAGACGCTCAATCTTCTTTCTAGCTTCCTCTTCTGTGCATACCTTGGTGTGAGCCAAGATTTCCATCCTTTGTTGACTCTCCTGACACCCTCACCCTGGCACCTACTGGCAAACAGCCTGAATCTCCACCTAAGCAAATAGAAAAAGGTGTAGGAGTTAGCCAGAATGAACGTGCAAGTTCTCTAGTTCAACTCCCGCGTTCAGTTAGCCACCATGTCCCATGGACATTGCACTCTTTCCTGAATTATTTCTCAAGAGGGATGAGGGAGTAACCTTGCAGAGAGTTCTAAAAGGTATCGCATGAAAAGAGAGACATACAGACCAGTGGGACAGCTAGACGTTTTATGCCTGGTGCTGCCCCCATATTATAGGCATTCTTCATTAAAAAAAAAAAAGCATATTTAATTAATTAGAATTAAGAAATTATTTTGCATACATTTTAATTGCTTAAAGAATATGTAAAATCAGCGAAAAACATATGCCAAGGAAGGTTCTCACCAGATGTTTGAGACAGGTGTGTCCATGCATACATACACACACACAAACTTTCTCTGTTTGTTCCCAGAATATAAATCTCTTTTTGAGCATCCATTATACGCTTTTAAAGGTTAATAACATTTTCTTTGTATTGTGCCAGATTGACCATAAAGTAATAACCTAAAAACAGATGGAAATATTTCGGTGTATTCTGAGTACTCCTAGACGTAACTCGATTCGGTATTTCATTCTCTCTGTAGTTACATGACTGTGTCAGGTGCAGTCCTCTGACGTCACCTCTTCTTTCTTTAGTGTGCTTGTTTTCTCGACCATCAAAACACCTTTCACTTTTCCTCTCCCTATGCTCTAGCCAGTAAGTCCTAAGTCCAGTTACTCTTTTTCTTCACCCTTATTTTAATTTTTCAATTACAGTTGACATTCAACATTATATTAGTTTCAGGTGTACAGTTTAGTGGTTAGACATTGATATAACTTACGAAGTGATCCCCCAATAAGGCTAGTACCCATCTGACACCACACATAGTTATTACAATGTGATTGACTATATTCCTTTTGCTGGACTTTACACTCATGGGACTATTTTGTAGCTACCAATTTGTACTTCTTAATCCCTTCATCTTTTCATCCAGCCCTCCAACCCCCCTTTTTCTGAAATGAGCTATACTGAGATAAAATTCCTGGACAGTGAAATGCACACTTTTTCAGTACAGCTTTGACAGATCTATGCTACTGTGTGATCACCACCACAGTACAAATACTGCATAAAGGATTTCACCCCAGAAGGTTCTGTGGGGCCCTTTGTAGTGTCTCTCCCCAACCCCAGCCCCTGCTAATCACTGAGCTGATGTTTATACCAATAACTCTGTCTTTTTCAGAATGTCATATCGATTAAATCATATATGCAGATGGCCTTCTTTCACTTAACGTAAGTCTTTTGTGAGAGTCATTCATGTTGAAATATCAGTAGTTCCTTCCATTGTCATTGCAAAACATTTCATTTATAAATGTACAATTTATTTATCCATTTACCAGCTGATGCTTCCAGTTTGGGGTGATTATAAACACTTCTGTAAAGGTCTTTGTGTGGACTTATGTTTTCATTTTTCTTAAGTAAATAACCAGGGGTGGGAATGCTGGGCTGTATGGTATGTGTATATTTAACTTTGTAAAGGGCTGCCAAACTGTTTTCCAATGTGGTTGCCCCATTTTCCACTCCCACCAGCACCAAATGAGACTTTCGGCTGCCCTGCATCCTCACCGGCTTCTGGCCTTCTTCATATGTAGTAGAATAACTACAGTTGTCTCTGCAGTGATCTCTTAGTTCTGTACCTTTCAAACTCTGAGCCATCCTTTGTCGAGAGCCGTGTCACTGGAACAGCGACCACCACGGTTTGACATAGTCACGGATGAGCTCCATGATTTGACATAGTCCCTGGAGTTATGAAGGCCTCCATGGTTTGACATAGTTCCTAGAGAAGTGGATTCACTGCGTGGCAGGAATCACGAAGACACAAAGTAATGGGAAAATAAAAATGCAGGATGGCAACTGAAGGAGACTAATCTTTGCTTTCTCTATCTGTTAGCTGTCTGTTAGGAATCACTATAGAAGTAACATGTAGATGATTAATGATGTAGATGTTAGAAAAGACTGCAGAAAGAAGAGGCAAGTAAGTAATAAAGATTTAAGAAAAGAGGGTAAAAACTTAAAAGCATCTTAGATAAGAAGAAAAGTCAGGAGTCTTAGAGGAAGCAAACAGAAACTGAATTAGAGGGTGTAGAGTAGAAGGTAGTTAAATAAGACAATGTCTGGAAGGTTGCTGATAACAAATCATGTTATGTAAGCAATGATCTTAAAGGTTAAGAGACCGAGAGGCAACAATGAGATGTCTGGGTGAAGGATTAAAATAGTTGTTAGTTAACCATGTAATAGACCTAAGAGTTGGGTAAACGAAAAAGGAATGTCTGTACTTACTTGCCTAAAGATTTAGGGGAAACAATAAGAAGGAAATTGCTATGTAACCTGAAAATATAAAAATAAAGATTCTGCTAGCCTTAAGCAGCAGAGGTGTCCAAGATCTCTGACTCACGCGTCTCTCTCTCGCTGACTCTGTCCACACCTAAGGGAATCCCTGGACTGCCGAGGCTGGACCCCGACAATCCTTCAAACTGAAACTAGAATGAGCCTTCAAATGCAACCTGCTCTCTCTTTTTTTTTTTTTTTTTACCTTTTTATTGAATGTATTGGGGTGACACTGGTTAACAAAATCATACAAGTTTCAGGTGCACAGTTCCACAGCACATCATCCATACACTGTATCGTGTGTTCACACCTCAAGTGAAGTCTCCGTCCACCACCATTTATCCTCCCTCTACCGTCCTTACCAACCCTCACCTCTCCCTGGCAATCACCACACTGCTGTCAGTGTCTGTGAGGTTTTTTCCTCTTTTCTTTTCTTTTTTGCTCAATCCCTTCACCCTGCACCCCCATCACCCAGCCCCCAACCCCCTCCCCAAGAGCCTGCTCTCTATCTAAGTCTGTCTCTATTTTGCTTGTTAGTTTATTTTGTTCATTAGATTCCACATCTGAGTGAGATCATATAGTACTTGTCTTCCTCTGACTGGCTTATTTCACTTGGCATAATGCTCTCCAGGTCCATCCATGCTGTCACAAAGAGTAAGATTTCCTTCTCTCTTATGGCCAAGTAGTATTCCATTGTGTAAATGTACCATTGTTTTTTTATCCACTCATCTACTGTAGGACACTTGGGCTGCTTCCAAGTCTTGGCTATTGTAAATAATGCTGCAATGAACATAGAGGTCAAATATTCTTTCAAATTAGTGTTTTGTGTTTCATCAGATAAATTCCCAAAAGTGGAATTGCTGGGTCACAAGGAAGTTCCATTTTTAATTTTTTGAGGAACCTCCATACTGTTTTCGACAGTGGCTGCCCCAGTCTGCATTCCCACCAACAGTGCACGAGGGTTGCCTTTTCTCCACATCCTCCCCAACACTGTTGTTTGTTGATTTATTGGTGGTAGCCATTCTGACAGGTGTGAGGTGATACAAAAATGTTATCTACTCTTAAGTGTCTCTGACTTCCTCAGGATCAAGTCCAAACTCCTCAGCCTGACCTACACAAGAACTTTTGGTTCTGAGCTCCTTCCTACCCGCCTTCCCAACAGCATTCCTTGTATCCCACTGGGGCAGCCAGACACAGCCAAGCCCACTGCAGTGGCCAGTGTTTCCTAACTCAGTGCTCCTGTGCAGCCCAGGGCAGTTGTCTGGGCAGAGCATTTATTTTCCACTTCGAATTCCCAAGATGAAATCACCCTCCGAATTTTGGGTAGTGTTGGTGAGTATGCAACCGAATGTCTACCAGAGTAATCTTTTTCAACTACATTTTATGAAAAAGTTCAAAAATTCAGGAAAGTAGAAAAACTGGTGCAGTGAACATCCAGGTTGAATTAAACAATTGTTAACATGTCATCATAGTTGCTTCATTTATCAATCTACCATACATCCATACTTCTCCCTCTCCATCTCCTCCTCCTCCTGAGAAATCATTTCAGATTTTTGTTAAACCATTTGCTAAATACATTTCAGGTGTATATATCTCCTAAAAATTAGAACAACCTTCGTAAGTATACCATTATTACACCCCAAATAAATGAAAAACAACCTTCCAATATTGTCTAATATTATCTATACTTATGTTTTCCCAATTGTCCCCAAAATGTATTTCACTGTATTGTTATCCAAACCAAGATTCAATCAAGTGTCATACATGGCATTTATCTACCAGTGAACATTTAACTTTGAGTCTCAGTTTGCCCAGCTACTCACTTCTGTTCACCTAGATGGCTAGTTCTGTCCCTGCCCTTCCAAAGAATCTCCCATAAACCACCAGCTCCATTCAAGGTTCCTGTGCCTTGCCGTACTTTCATAAATCTACCAAAGATTCAAAATTTTGTATTACAAACCTTTGGCTGAATTTTTAAATTTCCCCAACTAGACTAAGCAGAGCGTCTTGGGGGCAAGAAATGGGTGTCATTTGCCTCCCTGCTAAGATATAATTGTTCAAAACACATTTAAGGAATAAATGATGGAACGCAGCTCCTCGGTCCTTCACTGTGAAGAGCTGGAATAAATAAATGGACTCGGGAGAGCTTGGAGCCAGGGGGAAGGGAGTAAAAGGCAGGTAAGACAAGGTCTGAAAGGCTGTTCCAAATATGGAATATTGCTTATGGAGCTTTCAATATGAATTGTACACTCCTTTCCCTCTCCAGTAGGCAAAATGCTAGATGTTTATTATTAGCTAGAGATGGACCTAAAGTCTAGCAGCACTATTGACATTTGGGGCCAGACACTTCTTGAGAAAGAATTATAAACACAAAAATCAAGGATACTGCATCCCAATGGTCCATTTCTGTTTACACAGCTGTTCTACCGATGCTTTTGTAATGTGTTTTTAAGGAAATATCCACTCCCGGTGGGTGCCTCGATTGAACTATGACCAGCACTTTATGGCCATAGTCAGTGGAGTAAATCCCAGTTCGCCCACTGAACTCCCTGGGTGAATCTTCTCTCTGAATATCAGCCTTTGCTGCATTCAAACTTTTATCTTTGTGGCAGACTTTTTGATAAATTTCTTTCAGATACTTCCTTCTTCTCCACTTCCCATCACCTGTGAGATTAATTCCAGGATCATGTATTAACTCTGATTTCAGAGTGACTCAGAGACTACACACCAAGACTATTTTCGGTGGAGGGTTTCCTCCTGAGTCACCCTGTCCCCTGGCAGAGGGCTTCCTGCGGATTTCCTCAGCTCTGCTCTTGAGAACGGGAAGCCAAGGCCAGGAGCAGCCAGCAAGCACAGAAACCCAGTGACTCTTCCCAGTTCCTGGAGGACTAGCAAGAAAACCCTGATTTAGTAAGAATTCCTTGGCAAGAAAATTGGGAATTTACTGGAGACAAATGGCTTTGGGAATGCTTTTAATAAATACAAATTTTATTTTTCCAGCAGTCAGGTTAAAAAAAAAAAAAAAGAGTTTTCTTAATAATGAAATTAAGCAAAACTTTTAGTTGCCCAGGAAGACTTCATTCGATATTTTTGTTAATGGGATAACCAAACACGAGGAAATTGCTCAGCTCCCTTTTTCACAATCTTATCAATGTTTCCAACTTGATATCTCCTCTCCATTCGTTTCTGTCACTCTTGCTAAACAACCTTCCAAATGACAGGTCTTCATAACTACCTGTGACATGAAAACATTACCAGAGATGTTTTTTGGGCGTGACCAAGACTGGGAAATACTAGTCATGGGCGTTGCCCTTCCCTGACCCTGTCTTCACAGCAGACGTCAGTAACCTATCCAGCTAACATAGTGCCTCACCTGTCTCTCCCACTGAAACCAGTGTGTCTTCAAAACACCAATCAGAAAGAATACATGTACCCCCATGTTCATAGCAGCACTATTTACAATAGCTAAGATTTGGGAACAGTCCAAGCTTCCATCAGTGGATGAGTGGATAAAAAAGATGTGGTACATATACACAATAGAGTACTATGCAGCTGTAAGAAAGAGAGATCTCTTATCCTTTGAGACGACATGGAGGGACCTGGAGAGTATTATCCTAAGCGAAACAAGCCAAGCAGAGAAAGACAAATATCACATGATCTCACTTACTTGTGGAATATAGTGAACATAACAGTCTGAGGAACAGGGTAGACCCAGAGATGTGGAAGTAGGATATAGACTGACAACCCTCAGAAGAGGGAGTGAGGGGGAGGGAAGAGATAAACCACAGAACTTATATGCATGTACACATAACTGATGGACATGGACAACAAAGCTGGGGACGGGGTGGGGGGGATGGGGAGGAGGGTGTCAATGGGGAAAAAAGGAGAAACATCTGTAACAAAAATAAATTAATAAAACAAAAAACAAAAACAAAATAGCACTGTAGGCCAGCATGAATGAGGAACCGGAATACCCACATTTAAAACCTATTTGCAATGAAGAAGAGAGGGTGTATGTATATCAGACAGTGGTGAAACATGGCGGAAGAGTCCAAAGAATATGAAAGTCTTGGGTTGAACTTCTAGTTCTTAGGCAAGTTTTAAAATTTTTTCTTGAATCCATTTTTTTTTTCCACATTCAAAATGGGGTTAATAGTGTCTTCACCTTCCTGTTGTGGGAGAATACTTTTTGTTTGTTTGTTTTCAATGTATGTGAAAGCTCCCAGCACAATGCATGGCATGAAGATGTCATAATTATAATTATTTTTGGGAGGCCCTGATTGGGAGTGACAGCTCACCTCACTGACACTGAAAATTCCTGGAAGCTACAATTTAATACATTAATCATTAGTACAGGATGGGAAATGCTCAGCGATTCCACTCCCCATGAACTTGAACAAAAGGTATTCTTAGTTACTTCCCTCCAAAGAACAAAATATTGGCAATAAAAACTTCCATGAAATCTCAACTAAACCTTCTTAGAACCTTGCAAATATGTCTGGTAAAACACACTGCGTCTGGGTTTCTTGGTAGCCAATTTTCCTCTTCAGAGATTACCCTGTTCTCCCCCTTTCTCCTCATTTCAGCACGTGTTAGACTTTCTATGACAAGAAGTTTCAAGGTGAGGACAACTGAAAGCCAAATCAAACATTTTCAGTGTTGTAAACAGCTTGGCGTAAAAGTTGATGGGAGAGGAGATGGCTGAGTGTTGGCTGAAGAGATTGTACATTTCACTGGATTATGTTGCTGTCACCTCCCACCCTCAGTTCACTCCATGTTGAGGTGACTTCCTTTGATTTCTGGCTCTCTAAATGTAGTCATTCTCGCCAAAGCTACCGTTGTCATAATTGCTGATTTTAATATTCACTCTAAGTAGTCATCCCAGTACCCAACTCTGTCGGTTCCTTTCTTCCAATCCTCTTGCCTTCCACCCTACCTCACTCAGCCAGTCCCACCCATGGTCACACCTTGTATCAGTCTGCTAGGGATGCTATAACTAATACTGCAGAGTCGGTGTAAACCACAGAAGCTTATTTCTCACAGCAACGGAAGCTATAAATCCAAAATCAAGATGTCAGCAGGTCTGGTCCTCATGAGACCTCTCTCCTCGGCTTGCAGATGACCTCCTTCTTGTTGTGTCCTCCTGTGACTCCTTCTCTGTACACAGGTACCCCCAGTAGCTCTCTGTATGTTCAAATTTCTTCTTATAAGGACACCAGTCAGATTGGAATAGTCCCACCCTAGGAGCCTCGTTTTAACTTAATCACCCCTTTAAAGGCCCTATCTCCAAATATAGTCACATTCTTAATTTATGGGGATTAGGGTTTCAACAGATGAATTTTGAGAACACAATTCAGCCTATGGCATACCTTTAGAATTTGTCTTTACCAATTCACAAAACATCTTAATCTCAAATTCCAGGGTCCCACTTCTTAATTACTGAATTTTATCTTTCCAGTTCTTTCTCTCTGTGTTACCCAGACCCAGTAATTTTTCAACCACACTAAGACACACAAACTACAAATCCACCCCCCCTTTTTTTTACTATTATTCACATTCTCTCATGTCCTTACTCAGATTAAGCCCCACAGTCTATCATTATAATCACTCTATTACATATATTCTTTTTAAAATGTTTTTATTGATTTTTTTTTTTTAGAGAGAGAGATAGAAACATCAATGTGAGAGAGAACCATTAATCAGCTGTCTCCTGCACACACCCCACTGGGGATCGAGCCCGAAACCTGGACATGTGCCCTGACCAGGAATTGAACCAGGACCTCTCAGTCCATGGGATGATGCTCAATCCACTGAGTCAACTGGCCTGGCTATTACAGAGATTCTTGATTCCTTCATCCCTCTCTCTCTTCATGGTAGTTGCCTGGCACAGTCCCAATCCTGACTGATTCCAGCTTTCTTACTACTCTGCTCACACCTCTGCAGCCGAACTTCAGTAGGAAGAACACTCAACCATGCTTCCTAGTCTCACTGTAAATTCACCACCTCAAGTGGGCCCTCAGCGCCTGCTTGCAATCCTGCCACATTTCTCTAGATCGTTCTCCATACAACTTTCCTAGGCAACTGTTTCATATCTTCCCCTCTCTCTCCAAATCTCTAATACCAGAGCCCTAGCCTCTCTCTCTGCAATAAACTTGCTTTCTGTTTCACTGAGAAAGCAGAAGCAATCAGAAGTTTCCACTACCTCCAATCCCCTATGCTCCGTCTTCCCTCTGTTACGAGGGCTGAGCTGCCCACACTGCGGTCTAAGGCCAGCTCCTCCACTGTGCACATGCCCCGCCCCTTCTCGTTCACTCAAGGGCACTCACCATTGCAGCCATTCTTCTCGCTCTCGGATCGTCAATCCCCACCTTCCTGGACCCCACCACCCCATAAAAACATTCTCATCAGTATACAAACGTGCTATCATTTTTCCCCCCTGACTCCCACTTTCCCTCCAGCTACTGTCCCATTTCTCTGCTCTCCTTTACAGCAAAACCCTCCAAAAAAGCATTTCTCTCTGTCTCCAATTCCTCTCTTCTCATTCTCTCATGAACCCATTCCAGTTGGACTCTCATGCCTATCTCACCACTAAAGCTCCTCTTATCAAGGGCACGGCGACCTTCACATTGCTAAATCCAGCAGCCAATTCTCAGTCCTCCCAATTACCTGCGGTATAGGCAGCATCTGACTCAGCGGATCACTTCCTCCTCAACTAGAAACTCGACGTCCAGGGTAAGCTCCTTGTTCTTCTTCATACTCGCTGGCTACTTCTTAGCCCCCTCATTTCCCCAAACTCAATTTATTGGACTGCCTAGGATTTAGTCTTTTGGCTTCTTTTCTATCTATACTCATTCCCATAGTGTTTCATGGCTTTAAATACCATTTATGTGCTGATTACCCTCATATATTCCATCCCAGACCTCTTCCCCGAACTTGGTATGTGTGTATCCAGCTGCCTCATTGACCTGTCCGCTCGGATTTCTAATAGGTCATCTTAAAAGTTGGGATACCTGAAACTGACCACCTCATCTTCCCCTCCCAGAACTCACCTCCTTTCTTTCACACATACCCTTTCCAACCTATTCACAACACAGCAGTCTTTGAACTTTTATCAAGTCACTTTTCTACTCAACACTGATTTATTTTAGCTACACTTCTCACTGTCTGATAATCTATATGTTTACATGTTTTACTTATCCGTTTTTTTATTGTTAGTTTTCCCTATGGTAGAATGTAAGCTCCGTGAGGGCCAGGATTTGGGGCTGTGGTGCTCAGTGATCTCTCCTCAGCTCTTAAAAGAGAGCCTGGCACAGAGGCACTCAATAAATATTCAGCCCAAAATGGTATTGCTCCCCCCATCATCCCACGGGCTCTAGTAAATATGATTTTAGGTTGCTTGTATGTCCCTGGGGCGGGGGGATGGAATTGAATGACAAGACTTCGTTGATGCACTCTGCTAAAAAAAAACTAGAGGAAAAAAGGTCCCATCAATCACAGGGGCCAAGAAACCCCTTTGGAACCCATCACAGTGTACATTTCTAGGTTTGTTTTGTTTGCATCCAAAACTGGCTCCAAGTATCTCAATTTTTAAAAAAGTATTAGTATAATTTAGAATTAGTCATATAAAAATGTTGTTCTTCTCTTGAATTAAAAGTATATGTGTTACATAGTATTAACATTTCTGGAGGCCAAAAACAAATTAAATATAAGTACTTCTGGGATCAGGATTTTAAGAGTTCATGATACAAAACTCTGGGTCTAAGAGGACATCATGAGAAGACTTTACTTCTGATCTCTGTATTATTTATATCCCTATAACTGTTCTTTTTTTTAAGTATGTATGTATTTATTTTAGAGAGAGAGTAAGGGAGATAGAGATAGAAACATCGATGTGAGAGAGAAACATTAATCAGCTGCCTCCTGCACTCCCCCTGCTGGTGATGGAGCCCAAAACCTGGGCATGTGCCCTGACCGGGAATTGAACCAGGACCTCTCAGTCCACTGAGCCACATCGGCTGGGCTGCTCTTTTTATTATGAATAATGACTTCTATTTATTGCCTACCTTTTCTATATCACCTGATATGGCATAATAATCTCATTTAATTGCACACATAATCATATATATATATATGTGTATATATATATATATATATATATATATATATATATTTTTTTTATCCTCACCCGAGGACATTTTTTGCATTTATCTTCAGATAGAGCAGGAGGGAGGGAGGAAGACAGAGAGAGAAACATCGATGTGAGAGAGACACATTGACTGGCTGCCACCCACACGACCCCAACTGGGGCCGGGAACAAACTGCAACCGAGGTACGTGCCCTTAGTGGGAACCGAACCCGGGACTCTCTGGTCCGCAGGCCGATGCTCTAACCGCTGAGCCAAACCGGCCAGGGCACACATAATCTCATTTAATTCTCACATTATCCTTTTGGGGATAGTCCATTTTTTATTCCCATTTTACAGCTGAGATAGTTGAGACTTAAGAAAGTTAAGCTGAGCAGGGTTCTGAGGTCCCGAGGTTACCAGTCATACTGGCGACAAGATCGGGCAGTCTGAATTCTTTAGCTCGGCTGTCTACGTCATCTCCAACATGTCAGCACCAAGGTCCCCTCCCTCAATCCTCTTCTCGCGTCATCAGCGGGGACCTGTGGCCCTTTACATTTAGGGCGATGATTTGGAAGGAAGAATTCTTAAATCCTTGTTTCAGACTTATTGCTCATGAAATCTTAATTAAATTACCCAATTTTTCTCACTCCCTTTTCCTAAGCAGTCAGAAAGATGTGACTGTATCCCTGTTATTATTCCTCAGAGAGGTAGCGAAAATAAGCACGAACTCTTGGAAGGAAAGCTGCACTGGTGTTATAACAATACACTCGGCAGATGTGATGTCTTATTTTTCTCACCCGCCAGCCTTTGTCTGTTCAATGCTCGCTGAAGAGGGAGCTCACAATCAAAATCACTGAATAAAAAACAGGAATATACAGGCTGATATTGGATCAAACATACCACCTGCCTGCCGGCTGGAGTATAGCCCCCTTGGTAGCGTGGTCTTTAATCCCCTTCCACTGCCAGATGAAATTTGCCAGACTCCACATCAATCAGCCCCAGCCCGACTTCCTTCTCACAACACGCTCAGGGTTAAGTCTGCGGGGCTGTGATCCAGAGGAAAATGACTTATTTTAAAAGCAGTAAAAACACCGCATTCCTCTGGCACAGGATAAAGACCAGCTCGGCTCTTCAGTCCCGGATCATTGTCTATTGTTCTCCAAACAGTGACCCACTAT
This sequence comes from Tadarida brasiliensis, assembly GCA_030848825.1. Lineage (NCBI taxonomy): Eukaryota > Metazoa > Chordata > Mammalia > Chiroptera > Molossidae > Tadarida > Tadarida brasiliensis. The sequence goes on along the minus strand of CM061260.1, from coordinate 107,969,772 downwards.
TTCACACCGAGAGACTGTGGGCTGCCGTCCTGAGTCCTGGGCTCCTCATGAATACGAAGTGAAGGGCTCTGACCCACAAAGTGGTAGGTAACTTAAAAAAAGAAAAAAAAGACAGGTAGGATGAAAACCAGGCTTTATGTAATTTTACACTCTTGCGATCTCCTGCAGGTTCCGAGCGGGGGGAAATGGGGTCTCGGAAATGTGGAAGCTGCCTAAGTAGTCTGCTGATCCCGCTTGCACTGTGGAGTATAATTGTGAACATCTTACTGTATTTCCCAAATGGGCAAACGTCCTATGCATCCAGCAATAAACTCTCCAACTACGTGTGGTACTTTGAAGGCATCTGTTTCTCAGGTATCATGGTAAGTGCGACCTGGGAGACTCGAGATCACAACAGGGGAAGTTTTGACTAAGAATGGCTTTGTACCTACTGAAAGTAATCAATCATGGTAAAATTGTTCTACTAATCCTGGGTTTGGGGGTAGGAAGCCGGGCGAGGGTAGAGAGGCAGGCAGTCCCTTAGGACCTGGAGAGCAGCTTAGTGTTTTGGTAAGCTGCTCTTTTATGTAGCTTCGGCAGTGCAGGAAATTAATCCTAATAATAACTGTGGGACTCTGGCCTATAGAAATAGTGTGTCCTCGTGAACTCTGTGTGTCCCTTCAAGTTATTTAATCTCCAGCGGCACTGTTCGTTCCAGAACAGATTTTCTGCCTGCACTGACAATCTCTCTAGCTTGATACGGAGACAGCGTAGGAAAAGCAGAGACATGGAGATTCTGACCAATTTGCACTCGCTCTAAACTCTGTCATTTGTGCCACAAGACCTTGGGCAACTTACTCAGTGTCTTGCCTTCATTTGGAAAATGGGAATGAAGGTATTTACTTTTCGGGTAATTGTGGAGATTAAATAAAATCTCATGTATGAAGTGCCCAGTACAGAGACTGACTTGTAGTAGGTAGCCAGTGACTATTGTGATTATAAATACTTATTAAAGAATAGGACATGTCATCATTACATAGTGCCACATTATACTCCTAATAATGGAGGGTATTTTTGAAAACTAAATCAGATTATTCACGGGAAGAACCCATGAGTGTTTTCTTGATGACTTTTCGTTTAAAAAATAGATCATGTGGGCAGCTCAGAGGAAAAGACACTTTTCTTGGTCATATCCTTGCTAAAAAACAATACATTGTGCACTGTGAGCTTCCTATGCCACCAATAACTAAAAGAAAATCCTTTATAACCCATCGCTACATCTTTGTGGGGGTTTAATGATTACAACTTTTGGAATAATGACGTTGGAAAACAGTTTTCATTTTGTTACTGTTTTGCATATTAGTGAACTTTAAAATTAGTACCCAGTGCTACTGACGCTGCTCTGTGATAGGCCCCTAACACATGGCGTAGTGGTCCTAAAATAAGTGCAAACTTTTGGAAAGATTTTGAAATGATATATTAAGATCCGCAAGAACGCTCTGTCTTCTGAGTCAGTCATCCTGAATCTGAGAATTCACTCTGACGAAATAATCCAAAATAAGGAACGAGATGTCCACACAGATGTTTGTGCCAGCCTTACTTAGAATAGTGGAGAACAAGAAGCATCCCATATAGCAGTAGCCAAATAAGCTGCGATACACTCACTTTATACGGTGGTGAAAATTGTAACGATGAAGCTCTCACAGCCTGGGAAATGAACATCCTGTAAGTGAAAAAGACAGAAAATTGTGAATAAGTTATGATCGCAACTATGTTAAAATATACACAGGTGTTAAAATATACACTATGTTAAAATATACACCGGGGATCCATTCGTGAAAACCAGGGAGGGTGGTGGAATTGTGGGTAATTTCCTCCCCTATTCCCAAGCCCTCTGTATTGCAGTTATATTTTACAACAACAAAAGCAAGCAGTTTCTCTTTCACCACGGCTATGCCTGTTTCTCTTTTGGCACAGGACTCCGGGGCCTACGGCTAATTATTTCTACCAGTATCATACTACACTGGGTACTGTATCTGGTCTGCTGGGCCCATCTCCTTCCCGTCAATATGCAATTGTAGTAAATGGAAGAGCTGCAAGGCAGAATTGGGTTAAAATCTATTAAAATCTGTGATAACTAATGTGTTGAAAGGAGAGGAATATAGGACTCTTTTGCTTATATTCATGTAAAATTTAAAACTAGGGAAAGAACCTGTTCTCTACTTTTTATTGTCTAAGATGTTTTTGAAAAATATTATTGTTACTGCATCATATTCTTTTAAGAGAAAGGAGAGGAATATAGATAAGTGGTAAGTTGATTGATAAATAAATAAAGACTGAAGGAATTTGGAAACTGGAAATGTTGACCACAATCAACAGTAAGATGACAATGAACGTAGCTTCGGGACAGTGGGAGTCAAGGATCGGTGGGAAATTTGCCAGAAGCAATACATGTTCCGTACCTGCCCCGACCAGGAACTGTAAAAATCAAGAAATTCATGTCTTTCCAGCACAAAAGTACAATCCTTTGCCTAAGATACCAAAAAAAAAAAAAAAAAGTAGAATTTATTGGCTTACTACAAACAAAACATTCTGGGAAATGTGTGCCTGAGATGGCTTGAATGCTGGGGGAATGGACTGACTGTTTTTTTTTTTTTCTTTATTGATTTTTAGAGAGAGAGAAAGGGAGAGGGAGAGAGAGATAGCAATATCGATGAGATGAGAGAGAACATCGACTGGCCGCCTCCTGCATGCCCCCCACTGGGGATCGGGCCCACAACCTGGGCATGTGCCCTGACCGGAATCGAACCGGCGACCTCTTGGTGCATGGGTCAACGCTCACCCACTGAGCCACACCGGCTGGACGTGGACCGACTTTTGAATGACGAGCTGTTGGTTCAGGCTCACTATGCCCCTCTCCTGCGATCCCAGACAGCAGCACCTGGAGAGAGGCTGGCAAACTAAGTCTGCGAATGGCTTTCCTTTGTCTTTTACAGCTGGGTCAGTGAGAAACGCAGGTTTGCTGCCCGGGGGGATTCCCACGTCCATACCATTTACTTCTCTTTAATTGTTCGCTTTGGATGACTGATCAACCATGATAATAATAACAAACATTTATTTATCAATCACTTACTTGAACCAAGCACTATGTTCAAAATTTTACGTACATTATCTCATAACACCCTAATAACGCCATTTTATAGGCAGGACCCCCGAGTTTACAGTTGGAAAGTGGCAGAGCTGGGATTCGAACCCACATCTACCCGACCCAGAATCAGCGCCTGAATCACTGCGCTCCGATTGTGAGCACGGATGCAAACGCGCGTCCCAGTTCCGACACTTGTTCTCTCCCCACTGCAGATGCTTGTCGTTGCCGCAGTTCTGCTCGTCCTGGAGAGCGAGAACCACTGCAGATGTTGCCAGAGCGAGAACTGCAGCAAAAAGTACATGGTGAGAGCACTGCTTTCTGAGGGTGGCTGAGTGGGCTGTGGCTTTCCCTTCTCTTCCTCGGAAACACAAAGGTATTAACGTTGTGCTCCCCTCACTGTGATCCTTTTAGAGCCCAAGAGTTTACTCCAAAAGTAACCTTCCTTTTTTTTTTACAGTCTTTTCTTCAACTTCGTTCCGTGATGTTCTCTCAGAAATTCAGAATTTAAAGATACATGAGATTAGAAAATACTCATACCTTTTTCTAACTGGGTTTCTGTAAAGTCTTTTTTTTCTTCTTCTTAACAACTTTATTGAGGACTAATTTACATATAATAAATGGCATCCATTAAAAGAGCACAATTCCATGAGTTTTGACAGTGATTATGCCCATGAGACCATCATCGCAATCTATATGTAGAACACTTCCATCGCCCAAAAAGACTAATTCTTTAAAAAATATTTTTTCTTTATTGATTTTAGAGAGAGAGGAAGGAAGAGAGAGAGGGAGAGAGAGGTAGAAACATCGATGAGAGAGAACATCAATTAGCCGCCTCCTGTATGCCCTCCATTAGGGATTTGGCCCACAACCTGGTCATGTGCCCTGACCGGGAATTGAACTGGCGACCTCTTGGTGCATGGGTCGAAGCTCAAACAGTGAGCCACACTGGCCGGGCCAAATGACTAATTTTTTATCTTCTTTTGTCATTATAGATTGATTTATACTTTGTACCAACAGAATCATACAGTATTTGTCTTTTGTATCTGGCTCTTTCATTCAGCATAATGATTCGGGATCCATCCATGTCGTTGGGGTTAGGTAATGCACATTCCTAAATTGGAACATTTAAACAATTAAATAGAAGCAAGAGGGAATAACATGCCGAGCTGTTCTAAGCCTGTGTTGACGAGGCCTGAGTCGGGCGGCTACATTTCCACCAGTATTCTTCTCCTTGTCGTCATTGTCATTGCTCATTCATATTTGCATAGCACTTTAGAGTTGTTTTACATTTAGCCAGTGAATTAGGTCACTCTTACTCCTGTCTTATAGATGAGTCAGCGGTGGCTCAGAGAGCCTGTGACTCATGGACGAGGAGGCCTTTCTCGGAGGCCTGGCAGGCGTGCCTTGCAGCAGAGGCTCCGCACTGTGGCTGTGCGCTGCAACCGTCCAGGAGTTTGGAGCCGGACTCCCACCCCAGAGTCCCTGACTTAGTTGGTCGGAGGTACAACCAGATTTTAATGTGCAGCAAAGATGCTCCTTTAACTAATGCCTTTGGAAGATTAAATTAGTTGCTTAATTTAGCACTGTGCCCTTGGTGAAGAACTGAAAATTTTATTTATTATTTAAAAAAAAATTTTTTTTTCTTTATTGATTTCAGAGAGAGAGGAAGGGAGAGGGAGAGAGAGATAGAAACATTGATGAGAGAGAACATCAATTGGCTGCCTCCTGCATGCCCCTCGCTGGGGATTTGGCCCACAACCTGGTCATGTGCCCTAACCAGGAATCAAACTGGCGACCTCTTGGTGCATGGGTCGACGCTCAGCCACTGAGCCACATCAGCCGGGCGAAGAACTGAACATTTTAAATACACGTGTGTGTGTGTGTGTGTGTGTGTGTGTGTGTGTGTGTGTGTGTGTGTGTGTTTCTTAATCATCTGACACAGATATCCCCCAGTAGCTGCTGGTAGTATACTTATGGAAAAGCATTCAAATTACCTAGACAAAGCAATGGATTCAGGTCAATTTAAGCTGTGAAACTCAGGAAATTTCTAGAAAACAAATGTATGTGCCAATAAAAAGAAATGTGTTCAGTTTGCTTAAACTCAGTATCAGCATCTCCAGCACGAGTAGATGCTAGAAATAGGCTAGAGTCCGAGCAGGGTCTACAGTCAACCCTGGATGAGACAGCTGCCATCTCAGTGGGAAGAACGGGAGGAAGGGAGAGAGGATTCCCTGGGTTCCCTGCTTGGCCCCTGCAAGGAAGGCTCTAGAGTAGAAGTCCCAGCTCATATGTCCCCAGGAGCTAAATATCTGATGGAAATGAAAGTAGTGAGCCTGGTAGGCATTAGAGCAAAATTTCCACATAAGGAAGAAAGGGAGCTATTGCTCTAGTCCAACCATTTTCTACCATCAAAACTGGGCAATTATTCTGTTTTCAATAAAAAGTAGAAATATGAATTTTTATCTAAAAACTCTCAACTATAAAATGTTGGCAATTAATTCTCATTTAGATTAAATGAAGCAGGCAAAGTTTGAGTCTGTACCAGTTTGTAAGTTCTGAAGCTCCAGAATTGAAACTGAAGTCACCCAAGATTCACGTTTTAGGGGGAACGTTGTTCTTGACCTTCTTAGAGGTCCCTGGCTGGGTCTGAAGAATTAAACTGGTAGAAGACAGATCAACAGGAGAAAAGCATACACACTTTATTACATTTTTACACGTATGTGGTAGTTTTCACAGGAGACTAGAGACCGGAAGAAGTAGCCAGGGCATCAGGCATTTATACCTTTTACATAAAGAAACAAATACATGAAGAATTGGCAAGGCAGAAGGGCATGGCCTGGTAAATGGTTAAGAAGTAACTAGGAAGATAAGGGTTAGTTAATAAGGTTTGTTCATACAGATTTCTCAGCCCAAATTCCCCATCCCTGGTGATATGATTGTCTCCTTCCTCCTGGCACAGGGAGGGTGCCTTTCACATGGGAGATCTATGACCTGTGTCGGGGAAGAAAGGCGGGGGTGGGGGTTGTCCAAGAGACCTTCCTGCTTCTGCCACTTCCTCACACTCCTTTCGTTTCACGTACTCAATTCTCCAAGATGCCATATTTAGGGGGCAGCATTTCCTGAACCCCATATCTGAAAGTTCCACCAAGATGTGTCACAGTCCACAGACTGAGTTAGCAGATTGTCCCCTAAGCCATGGAAGACGTATCTCAGTCCGGGGCACGTCTATGGAAAAGCAAGGGTTAATAGCTAGAACAAACTATGAACTCTGTTTTTAAGTCTAGAGGGTGGTCAGTTGAAGAAATTTCTAGATGTTGGGCTCCAAGCATCTTCAGATAGAAGAAGGGCACCTGACAGATTTCCCTTGTTTGTAGCTGACTGCCCCTGGGGACCGTATCAGGTGTTTCAGTAAACTTTGTGAGATGCCCATCCAGCGGGCATGAAGATAGTCTAAACACGAGCTATTACCATTTCTCTGCAGTTGACATCAAGCTGTCTAACTTTAGCTTGCAGGGCTTGGGAGGGGGCAGTTTTAGTTCTCAATGATTTCAAGTCAGACGGTGGGAGAAAGTCGGGCACATTCATTTGGGGAGTTGTAGCCAATACCGGAGGAAACTATAAAAACTTAGGCTCCACTCCAGCTTACAGGTAGAGAACCCAGCCTCCAAAACAATGAGCAGGACCAGAATCCGATCTCCACAGGGTGTGTTATAGTTTCCTACTAGAATATATATTTTTATAATCACCCCCATTTCTATCAGAGATCATTACAGTAAGACTAATTTCTTTGCAAAATAAGTCTAGTCTCATTAAACGTGGCCTGGTTGTTATAGGTGCAGCGAGAATAGTGATGATTATAAAGGCTCTTTTAAAGTTTGCTTTGCTGGATCTTTTCATAACTCAGATTCGACTTTTAAAAGCATCTTAGCTCTCAGAAACCTTAATTTCTAGTGGAAACTAGGAATGAAACAATTATGAACTGTTTTTATGAATATACATACGTTTCATAATTTCTAGAAGTACACACTTTTTCAGAATGTAGTTTTCAGTAGGGCACAATTCCTCTGAATAGGAAGACAAAAGAAAATAAACTTATGTTCAGTAATTAATGGTTCAGTATTTTATCTTATTTGGAAATGATCTAGATACTCAATGAATTACCATCGTTTAATTGAACAATATGACTTTAAGGTTTCAAGTTAACAAAAAGATTTTGGAAGCTATTTAAAGTGGACATCCTTTATAAAACATAATCTTTGTTAAAAAGTTCATTGATTATAAACTTTTATCTCACAATGATTAATTTTCTCACTTGTAACAATTGTGTTTAAATTACTAATGAAAATTTCATGAGACATTAGACAAAGTTATCCTTCATCTTACATCATTTTTCTCTTTGACAAATTTTGTAACATATGTATAGTCAAATATATATAGAGGTATATATCTATATATTGAGAAGCATCAAATATCATAGAAACAATACAACTAAAAAGTTTAACATACCACTTTTCTCTCTCTTTTTAAAACTACCATACTTGAAATTCTTTAAGCAATTTATGTTTATGTATTTTTTGTTTTTAGGTTGACTTTATAGTTTTATAATCTTAAGTGTCTAGTAGAGATAACATAACTTTGACTAGTACACTGGGTAGAAAAATTATATGTCTGCATTATGTTTAATGCGGACAACTCTGAAGTTAAGCTCGTTTTTTCCCTCAGCAATCCTAAAACCACCTTTGTTTACCAAAGATTATCTCAAACCACATGAACTTGAAAAACAAACCTTTGGGTAGTTTCTATATTTCTGAGAATTTTAGGAATATTTAATTTATCTTTACTTTCCTTTATTTCTAACCTAGTTTGAATAGAACTCCTTTGAAAGATTTTATGTTAATTTGATAATACCATACAAAAGTGGGAAAATATCACATATCCATAACATATCATTAAAAGATAAATTGAGGTATTTGCCCAGCTGGTGTGGCTCAGTGGTTGAGCATCGACCCATGCACCAAGAGGTCGCCAGTTCGATTCCCTGTCAGGGCACGTGCCCAGGTTGTGGGCCCGATCCCCAGTGGGGGGCATGCAGGAGGCGGCCAGTCGATGTTCTCTCTCATAGATGTTTCTATCTCTTTCTCCCTCTCACTTCTTCTCTCTCTAAAATCAATAAAGAAAAAAATTTAAAAAAAAATTTTGCATCTGCCCTTGACAATCCCTCTCACAGAGGCTGCAGACTAGACTTTGGCAAGGGAGCTTTCTGAGCAGTTTGGGGTTTTTAAGCCTCTTTTTCCTTTTTTTTTTTTTTTTTTGCCCCCCTTCAACCTCAGGTGGTTGTGGGTAGTATCTTAATTATCTCTTGGGATGGTTACATTTCAAAGACATGGTGAGATTTACATCTCCTAGGGACACAGAAAGTATGTAGGTTTCCTCCTAGAAGGAGTTTTGGGGCATATTTGTCTGTTATCAGAGGTCCAGGGTGATTATTATTTCCATCTCCTTTTTCTTAAGTGCAGAGCAGTTCTGTTTCCAATGTCCTGATTTTTTGTATCTACAAGCATTCTGAGATGAATAGGGGCTGTTCGGCATTGGTAAGGTGGGTGCACTTGGAATTGCTATCAGAGCCACATTCCGCGTCTGTGAAGACCGAATTTGTAAGACAAGGTCCTTTTTATCAAAAGTCCTCAAAGAACTGGTTTGTAGCCTGAATGATATAAAGGGCTGATGCACCCATCCAACTATTAATACATTATCTTCCATTTAATTCTTATATCAGGGAGATTTCCAACTATGATAGAAATAAAAAAGTCTCGTTTCCAGACTTGGATCTGTGAGTCTCTGGAATGCTTTAATAAGTCATCCTTCAGGCCTTCAGCATGTTTGCTCTCCCTCTGAGCACAAGCTTCATTAGCTTAGGAGAGAAGGCCTTTAAAAAAGTTCTATCGTCTGGCTGGTGTGGCTCAGTGGTTAGAGCATCGGCCCACGGACCAAATTGTCGCAGGTTTGATTCCAGTCAAGGGCACGTACCTTGGTTGTGGTTTGATTTCCACCCCGGTGGGGGTCGTGCAGGGGGCAACCAGTCGATGTATCTCTCTCACATTGATGCTTCTTTTTCTCTCTCTCTCTTTCTCTCTCTCTCCCTCCCTCCCGCCCTTCCACTCTATCAAAAAATCAATAGAAGAATATCCTCGGGTGAGGATTTTTTTAAAAAAGTTCTATCAGGCTTTGAATATCAACCTCCAACTTGGCCAACTTCTGGCTATAGCATTCTTTCTAAAAAACTGTTTCAGATATTTGTATCAAAGGCAAAAGTGAAAAAGCGGCAGCCTTCCCCAGATCCAGAATCTCTCCCAAAGACAACCCAAAGAAAGACTTTGCTGAGAGCTGGCAGCAATCAGTAGGACACTAGCCACAAATGGGGGGCAACCCACCTCTCTGTGCTGTCACATGTGAGGGCCCCCAGTCTAACAACGGGTTGCGTGAGACACTTTCACAGACAGAAAGGCAAGCCAAGTTCTCAGGACACAAAACAAGAGAGAAACAGGAAAGCAAGAGCTGCCCAGGGGAGGGAAAGGATCAATAACTCATGGACACCCTAAAACCAAATTCTAGCCAGAGTCACAATCCAAAGACCTAATTCTTACAAACGTTTTACTCCTGCCAATCTAAATCTGGAAAGGGAAAAGTTATTACCACCTTTGCCCCGCTGGTTGCACCAGGCAGATCCAAAAGACTGATGTGGCAGGAATTTTCACCCTCCGCCGGATTTTGTCGGAGCTTCAGAATCTCTCTCCAGCGCGGCTTCCAGATCAAGTCCCCAGACAGAGGTGCCCCATTTGGGTGCAAGAAACTGTAGGGGAGGAAAAGGTTTTCCTCGACCCTCTTAGGCTCCTTAGCTGGGTCTGAAAATGAAACAGACAAGGACAGATGAACAAAAGAAAAGCATACACGTTTTACTGAATTTTCACGGGTAGATGAGATCCTTCACAGGAGAATAAAGACCTGAAGAGATGGGCCAGGGAAGAAGGCTTCTTTTAGACAAAGAAACCATACATTTTTGAACGTTGGCAAACCAGAGGGGTTTGAGATAGGGGTAGTGAATGGTGAAGAAGTAACTAGAAAGCTGAAGTTAGTTTAACAAGTTTGTTTATGTAGAAATCGCGGTGCCAAATTCCCTGTCTCTGGTGATGATGTCTTCTTTCTTCCTGGCACAGAGAAGGTACCTGTCACAGGAGTTTTATGATCTGTTTCAGAGAAGAAGGGCAGGTGGGGACGTGGGGGTCTGAGTACTCATCTCAACTTGCAGTGGTCTACACGTGGATGCCTGCTTCTACAGTTTTCTTAAACTCCTTCAGCTTAAGATATTCAATGTGCCAAGGTGCTATATTTCAGTGGCAGAACGTGAGCTTCATCAGCTTCTCGGTTGCAATCCATTCCTCCAGGATGTCTCGTCTTCTGCTAAAACTCTGTGGGCTGTTACTCCTAGAAAACACTTACCGGCCAAATAAGGGCACTTGAAATAATAGGTAGCATTTTTACTTTACACTTTTCCAGTAATTTTTATATCCATTGTGTCCTTTAATTTTTGAAACAGCCTTGTTATATAAGTGCTATAACCATCTACACAATCTACATTTTACAGAAAATGGAACTGTGATTCAGAGAGATTCTTTTTTTAACTTATTTTATTTTATTGATTTTAGAGAGGGAAGAAGGAAAGAGAGAGAGAGAAACATCAATCAGTTGCCTCCTGCACGTGCCCTGACTGGGGATTGAACCCACAACCCAGGTATGTGCCCTGACTGGGAATCAGACCCATGGCCTTCCAGTACACAGGACGATGCTCCAGCCAACTGAGCCACACTGGCCAGGGCCAGAGATTCTTATTCTCACTTTATAGTGATGCTGACCTTGATTGTGCAAGGGTGTCTAGCATGAATTACACCGTAATGTAATACACATGTAATGCTGTGGTTGCCAGTTTCCCCAAATGAAGAAACCCTTCACCTAACTTCCCAGTGAACTGTTTAAGGATACATTTGGTTAACAAAGAGCTCAATCTTTTCAAAACATCCTTCTTCCTTTTTCAAAGATGGCATTGGTGAATAGGTACATTTTCTTTACAAAGTCTAACTAACAATAATCTACCATAAAACAAAACGTAGCTCTGTTCATCTCATTCCATGATGGGGCAAAACCCTATTAAAACCAATATAAGAAATATAACTTGAAAAAGCTTTTAATCATATAGGAGGATATCAATGAAATAATATCAGAAAAGCACAATTGTTCTTTTGTTTTTGAAATATATTTTCCCAGTTTTCCTTAGTAAACATGTATTAAAATTATAATCAGTAAAATAATTTTAAACAAAGAAATATAGATAACCCTTGTTGCTAAGATCACAAGTTTGTTCTCACTTTTTCTGGTCTCAGCATTTGAATTTTTCATCCACCGGCTTCTGTATGTTTCTGTTTGGCTTTCCTACTCTCGTTTGAAACAATCACTTCTAAAACCAAATTAATGTTTTTCCATACCAGCTACTCTTCTTGGCATCCCTATTCCTGCCTCCTTTTCTCCAGTCCGTCTTCAGCTACTCATTTCCCACGTCATGTCTTTTTCCTCCGGGGCATGTCTGTGTCACTTGAACTTGAAGTTGACTCCACATGGAGTCTTTATTCCTGGGCTCGCTCACTTCCAGCTGTCATGACATCACTGCTGGAGAAATCTTCCAAAATCATGTATTGGTTTATATCACATTCATGCTCAGGAACAAACTACATAACTTGTCAGAAGAACTTCTCCCAGGTCTAAGGCAACATTGATGCAAGATGAGCTTGGGACATCTGTGCCAGAGAGCAAGGAAATGTTCAAAGAATGAATAAGGACATGTCAGGGAGCACAGGAATGGGCTTTGAATGGGTGTTCCCACTGGCCGTATTTGGCCCACCTCAACATCTAAAGAATAATAAGTTATGAGTTATAACACATTGAATTAGAATATCTATGAGTCTACAGAAAGAGAGATATAGCAAAGAAAGAAATGGAAGTTCTGTGCAGAAAAATGATAACATAAATGCAGAAGAAATTATAGAAAAACAGCACATTGCAACCAATGATTGTGATAATTGGTGACCAGTGGATATGAGGGTCATCAGTGGATGCTCAGTTCATCAGCTGAAATGTCTTTAGGGAACAGGATACGACACAGTCTCCAAGTACTACCTCACAAATTATTTACTAATTGCAAAGTGGGAAATGTACATTTATAAATCTGAAGGAAACCACCTTAACCAAGAGCTCAAACTTACCATCACCAATAGCAGTGAGAGACACACTATGTACCCACACCAATCACATGTTCCTGCCAACAGGTTCGACCCAAGCCCATTGTGGAAGAAACAATCAGAAAAGCCAAGAATGTAGAGCATTCTACAAGACAACTGGCTGGGATTCTTCAAAAATAATTTAATACACTAGAAAACAAAAAGGCAGTAAGATTAGTGTGGATTAAAGGACATTTAAGAGATGTGATTTTGTGCACAAACCTTCATAGGCTCCTGTATGAAACAGTGAAAACAACTACAGAAAAACAGAATATCTTTACTCTTGGAAGATATGAGCTGATGTATGTAGGGGTGAGATAGCATAATGTCAAATACTAGCCAAAAAAAAAAAAAAAGTAAATAAATACACACACACACACACACACACACACACACACACACACACACAGAGTGTGCAAGCCAAAGCGGTAACTATTCATAAAAGGTGAATTTAGGTAAAGGGTCCATAGGTGTTCATTGTACTATACTTTGAATATTTTCGTAGATTTGAAAAAAATTTTTACTAAAAGGTTATGGAGGAAAAGCCGCTTGCCCAGAAGGAGGAAGTCCAGAGTCCTTGATCCAACGCAAGGCCGTGTTCCACCCAGATCTATCAAGATGTACTCACTTTGTAAGAGACACAAGGGCTCGATTGTGTCCCATCAACCCTGTTTCCCAGCATTGGCACCGTGTCTATCTGGTCTTCGTAACTCTCTCCTCAACCCCTCTGCAGGATCCCCTCTTAGATCAAACCAATCTACTTACTCACAGCTCTGCCTGTGCTGACCTTCCTGTGAACACAGCTCATTTTCTCTATCCAAATGAAAACACCCACCGGATCCCACTCCTGACACCAAAAATAGAAGAAAACACCCTCATCCCCACCCATCACAGCCTTACTGAAATGCAAACATGACCATCCAGGCTAACACCGGATATCTCCCCTCATATTCCTGTATGTGAAGATATTAAAATATCATTTACATCAGAGAAAAGCAGGGATCATAGCTTATGATTCTTAGAGAACCCCCTACTTGGAAAATAACATGTCTTCAATAAATAGATTGACTGATCGTACCCTTCACTGCATTATGTATGAGGTGATCATTATTTTGATGTCAAAATTCCAGGAAAAAATGGAAGAAATTTAGTAAATTAACTAGTCACCTCTATGGAATGACAAACAAAAAGTAATTTAAAAACTTATTTTTAAAATCAGGTGGGTTTGGATGAAATGTTCCCATTTTTAGCTGGACATTTGGTATTACAGAGAGTTGAGGAGGCTTGGGTGAGTAGAGGGAGGTACCTATCTGATCATTTACCCACAATATCCCCTTGTCTCATTCTATGGCACTAACCTCCTTCCTCTGTGTTGAATTTAGACACTGCTGTCAATGATCTTTTCTGCCCTTGGAATTGCTTTCTCTGGATACTGCCTGGCGATTTCGGCTCTGGGTCTTGTCCAAGGCCCATACTGCCGCACCCTCAATGGCTGGGAATACGCCTTTGAAGGCACTGCAGGACGGTAAGGAATAACTACTCGACCCAAGGAGGCCAGAGGCACCTGACTTCAGGCTCATGCTCACTTTCCATGATCACTTTGGAGTTGCATGCAGCTAATTTAGTGCACAATTTTCCTCTTTATTTACTAATAATCTCCAGGCCAATGTGTGCCTGCACAGATCTTTGTTCAGATGTATTTTTCTCCGGTGTTTTAATCCACGTGCAGTCACTGGTTTGAGGCTATCCTGGAGATATTCGAATAAAAGATTGTTTCTCCCATCCTTCAGAACAAGGCTTCATGGTTATTGTGGTCTGGCAACTGCTGGGGCCTGGGACCTGAGTGGTTCTGGGAAGTTGGTCTCGTTTTGTGGCCAGGTTGGACATATGTGGTATGTTACAGATATAAAAGGGCTCAACTGAGAGAGAATCACAGGGCCCTTGGATGGTGCCACCCAGGGCTATGCCAGCAGGGGCTACACAGAGATAGAACCAGGCAGGGCAAGTAGCAAAGTGCAGTCTGCGATCCAGAGACATGCCTCGGTGCAGGAGTTTGTAGACGGAGCCAGGAACTTATCTAGCATGTACTGCAGGGGAGTCTAAAAGACCGCTCAGAAGGCCAGGAAGGCAGTTCAGTCAGGTGTTGAGGGACACACTGCTGCATCACAGAACGCCTTACACTGGCATTGTGCTGGGCTTATTGGCCTACCAGCATCTACAGAGGCAGCGCAAAAGATAGCAGGGCCCTGGCCAGTTTGGCTCAGTGGTTAGAGCGGCAGCCTGAAGACCAAAGGGTCTCAGAGTCTATTCCCAGTCAAGGGCACATACCTGGGTTGCAGGGTTGATCCCTGGCCCCAGTCAGGGTTGGGCAGGGGGCAGACGATCAATGTGTCTCTCTCACATCGATGTTTCTTGCTCACCCTACCTCTCTCCCTTCCACTCTATCTAAAAAATCAATGGATAAATATCCTCGGGTAAGGATTAACAAAACTAACTACATAAATAAATAAGATTTTTTTAAAAAGGTAGCAGGACCCAGACAGAGACACAGGAGAGAGTCATTGAATCTCTCCCTGTCTCATCCTATGCTCAGAATTCTAATGGAATAAAATGAAGGAGTGTCTGTACCATCCCCTGGGGAAGTTACATTTTCTTCTAGACTCCCCATGACTGACTTTGTTGTTCAAGACCCACATCTAATTGAGGTCTTACATGCCCACCTGGAGCTTGGCAGAACTGCTCTGTGCCTCCTTTATTCTGAAGGTCCTACAAGGTGCCACGTCCAAAGCTCTTCCTCGGGTCAGGAGAACCTAAGAAACAACCCAGGGCCTTTCTGAGCACTTGGAGGAGACAATCCTGTGGAATTGAAGGGCTTCAGGAAAGGGGACCCTAATTTATAAAGTCCCAGTGAGTGCAAAAAAATCCTTTTTTATGCCATTAGTCCCTGAACTTTTCCCCACCCCAAAACCATGCAAGAATCTCAGGCTCCCCACTTGCTTCTCCATTACTTCTTTCAAGTTGCCCTTGATATTTGCATTCACCTGTTTCCAGATTCTCCATTCCTTGCAGACCCTGTTGGTGCACTTATGACTCTCTATGGTTTTACAAGAATAAATATAGCACCATAGTCTGGGAGGAAAATAGAAACCCTGCCAGTCATCTCACTTCCAAGTATTGGGTGATCTTACAGAGCGTGTACGAGCAACAGTCTAGAGTAAGGACTTTGAAGAGATTAGCTTCCCTGGTGGCTAAGACTGAGTTAGGAGTAAAAGGGCACATGACATGGGTCTAGGGAAATTGTAACAGGAAATTAGATCCTTATTGTGCTTTACAGGTTCTAAAACATTTTTACAGAACTCTCAACAAACAGTCACAGTAACCATAAGGTTAGATATTTTAAGCTCATTGCCCAGATAAAACTCTAAGAGGACAGAGATGCAATGTCCCTTGCCCAAGATCCTACAGGTCCGGGGGTTGTGACTTCATATTCAGTGCTCTTTACCTCTTGGGACCTAAGAGTCATTGGCAATACCAAGAAATTCTCAGAGTGCCTCTGAGTGTTCTGGAGCATAGAGAATAAGAAAGAATTAAAGGAAGGGAATAAGAAAGAAATGAAGAGAGGAGAGAGAAAAACAAAAAGGAGAGAGAGGACATGGTGGTGAGGGTGGTCACCAAAATGCAGAATTCACTCCTTTCTGCCACAGACATTACACCCAGAGGCGCTTGGCTGGTACCCAGGTTGCCTGAATTGCCATTTTAAGAAAAATCATCTTACTACTGGCAACATATTTATAGAAAATTCTTCCCTGTAAATAGGTTTGATTGTTTTTGTTTGGAGGATTTATTTTTAAAAGACCAGTTTTCCATTTTGATTTTGTTGAACAGAGAGTGTGTCATCCTTATAAGAAGAGGTCATGGTCATAGCAGACCTGGAAGTGAGCAAAAGTCGTCAGGTTGATTCAGTGTGGCTCTAAAATTATCTTGGAAGTTGTTTAGTGCTCACAATTCTGTGCTGAACTAGACTGATCAAACCTTTTGGTCTTTTGCGTCCCCACCTCACGATCTAAACCTTCTTAAGAACCGTATACCCTAATAGCAACATTCTGAAGCAGCGAGCCCCACACTGCGGACCCCATACCAGCAGCGTCACCATCGCCTGGGAACTTAGAAACGCAGTCTCGAGCACCACCCAGAACTTCTGAATCAAAAAGTCTGTGGTGGGGCCCAGCAATCGCATTTCCACAAGCCCTCCAAAACCTCGACGTCTGCTCAAGTTTGAGAACCACTGTTCTAAGGGCTTTGGGACAGAGTCTAGGAATATCTCGCAGACTTTCTCATTTTTATTTGGCCACCTGTGTGATTTTATGTCCAGCGCAAGCTCAGCCCTGTCCCTGACAGCCCAGGCTAACTTTTAGTCTCCGAGAGAACAGGCAGTCTCTACCTCTCTTGGTATTGACATCTGTTGCCTTCCATTGCTATGGAACTCTTCAGATTGCGTCTTGCTTGCTAATTGAATTAGAATTGTCTCTGAGACAGACACCATGTTGATAATAAGCATAACCCAGTGCTATACATACTATATATTCAATATATGCTCTGAATGATTTTTTAAATGTGTGAACTCATTTAATAATAATATTATGTATTTTATTATATGTATTACTGTCCCAAACATATAAATTACTGTAGCCTTCTTTCTTGGACCATGGATGTAGGATTGGCCTTATTGGGTCTTGCTGACCATTTGCCCCTCGCTCTCAGTTTCCTTACAGATTCCAGCGTATGGATTCAGTGCCTTGAACCCGCACATGTAGTGGAGTGGAACATCATTTTGTTCTCCATTCTCATAGCGCTCAGTGGGCTTCAGGTGATCGTCTGCCTCATCAGAGTGGTCATTCAGTTATCCAAGATACTGTGTGGAACCTATTCAGTCATCATCCAGGTAACACACCCCCATGTGCACCTGTACCTCATCCGTTTTACCCCCACTGCCCAAGATGCAATGAGTTTTGTTAAAAGCCTTTTAGAATTCCATCATTTCCTTTCCATTCCTACTGTCCTCATCTTTACTCGACCTCTAATACCTCCAGTTTTTTTTCAATATTCCAATGTGTCTGTTGGTTTGTCTATATGGACTGAATCAATGTAATAGTAAAATCTGCATTCCATGTTCTATGATGAAAACGACCCATTGTTTTCAATGAGCAACAGCTCAGTGTTCTGTGCAGATATAACCCAAAGCTCAAATAAATATATGCATTTACGTGTATTGAGAATTTTCTTGTTCATAAAATGATCAAAGGCTCACAACCTTCTCCTATTTCTTTTGCATGCTGGTAGACTCAGCTAATAATCCTTCTTTGAGCCATAAGTGAGTGGTTTTTAAGAAGTAAAATATGTCTTTATCTATTGGAAGTATTTCTGCATCATCTGTTAAAATATTAATGTTAATTTAGTTTTAATTGAAACTACTAAACCTATCCAGCAGGTCCAGAGTGTAGAGAAATCATGATTGAGATCTTGTGTCCTGTTTAACAACATATATTAGATAATTCCTTTCCTAGCAGTTTCAAATAGATATTCTCCTAGTCCACTATGTTTTGAATACAAACTGTAAGTTTAAGTTGTTACCTGGATTATGAATCATTAATCAAGTCAAATTTACTACTTTACTCACTTTGGTTTTCCTTTTTTTCTTTTTTTTTATAGCCTGGAATCATTTGAATAAGGACAAGAATGTTCTCCATTATCAAGTTATGCTCATCTATCTAAGTCTCTTATTTAGACTTGAGGGCAATATCCAAATGATATCTTCACCAGTTGGTGTTTATTGTCATCATTTGTGAAATTTACAGTTCTCACTGGAAGTGCAAATTATGCCACACCTTTATTTAGGATTGTTTTCCAAGTAATATGGGTCAAGGTCTTTAGAAATGTTTATACACTTTGATCAAACAAGTCCATTTCTAATACTCTATACTATGGAAATAAATAAGAATACAAGATAAAACTTTATGCAAATGGATATATTTCAACATTATTTGATATTCTGGAATATTAGAAATACCAAAAAATTCAAAGTTTAGGGAAAAGATGAAACAGTGGCACATTAGAAAGATGAAACAAAGAGTGGTACATTAGTTGTAACATTACATGGTCATTACAAATGATGTATTAAAGATTATGAATAGTACTATGTGGAAAAACAGATTACACATTTATGTTTACAGTAAAAAAGCATAACCATCTAAAACAAACAAAACAAAACACCAAACAATCAAAATATGGGATAAAAACTAAATCTAGACGAGTTTACACAGAAGTGTCAGCTGTGGCTGATTTGGGTCGTAGGTGACCTTCTTCCTAATTTTTCATATTTTCCAAGTTATCTTTATGTTTTACTATCAAAAGACTTCCTAAAACCATATTTTTACTATTAAAATTCTTTCGTATTTTTCAACCTTTAAAGAAGCATATGTTTTTCCAACCTGTAAATGTCATAGAATCAAACTTCAATCAATGTTCAATGACGAAAGTAGTGAGATAGATAAGCCAAAAAGAGTTTTATATAAATTTGTATTACCTAACTGAGCTTTTGGCATTATTTTCTCACTGCTGGTAGGTGGTGGGCTACAAGGGACAGCTTTGAAATAAATAAGCAGTTAAGGACATGTTCAGTAGGTTAGAGAAATTGAGCATTGACCAATTGCTAATTGTCACGGGGAGTTATCACGACCTGTATTTATTATTTTAAGTTTATTAAGCAAAACATTGATAATTTGTCTACCTATGCTTATGATGACCTTCTTGAGAACAGAAGCCACGTCTTACGTTTTCCCATCGCCCGTGGGGCCTGGCACGCAGAGGGCATAGTAGACACTCAGTGTTGGATATTCAGACCAGGCCCTTCTGCTCTTCGTGGCTGCTCTGTTGAGTACCTGTCTCCATCATAAACTGGGCCTTAACACTTCCACCACGTCCCCATCACTCTCCTCTGTGGACGCTGTCAACAATGCTCTGCCAACATCTGCTCTGTGCCAAAGCTGGGCATGGGTAAGAATGCCTGTCCCCTTGGTGTCTAATCAGCCTACTGCCTTCTTTAAGAGAACCTTCCCAGCCCACAGCCTTTGCTGAAGGGAGCATCTTAAAAACAAGCCGTGTTGTGTACCACACGACCCTCCTGCCCCAGACCCAGCTGGTAGAACTGGGACGGGCACTCAAGTCATGGGCAGCCCATTGTCACCCTCGTGGCCTCTTTCTTAGCCTAGAGTAAAACATTGACCAAACAAGATTGGTGGTCACTCTTGGTTGAGAATTTGAACTGGGAAGCCAAGAATGAAGCCTTGCTGTCAGAAAAATAACATGCAGAGAGTATCTGATTAGTCTGTCAAGTCCACAAACTCATCACGTCCGGTACCCTCTCTTTTTGGTCTTTCAGTCCTCTTGGAAAGGGACTTCCGACAGGTCATCTCCACCAGTTAGTCAGACACATTCCCACCGTCTCAACCGTGTTTAGATTCAAGATGGCCCCTTACAGTGTGTGAGTTGCAGATCGATGTCAGCTGAATGACTCCACCACAGAATTCGAAACATTGTCAAAAAACAGGGGTACAGTCAAATGCAATACAGTGTATCTATTAGTAAATTAAATATTGACACAGCCACTCAAAATTTAGTATTTAAAGAGAATATGCCAATGATGCAATTTTAAGTAAAAGAGCTCAATAAGATCTCTATGTGCAGTTTGAACCCACGGTTTGTTTGTTTGTTTGTTTGTTTCATTGGTTTTAGAGAGAGAGGAAGGGAGAGGGAGAGAAAGAGAAGAACATGATGTGAGAGCAAAACATTGATCGGTTGCCTCCCATACACACCCTGACAAAGGATGGAACCCGGGACCCTTGGGGCCACAGGACGATGTTCCAACCAACTGAGCCACACCCACCATAGCCTAAGTTTTTTTAAACAACCATGTAATTACAAGTAGACATGCACAAATCTTCAGATGCACAGAAAAAAGACTGAAAAAAATACCTAAATGTTGATGATGATCATTTAGTGATGAGATTATGAGTTATATTTCTTTCCATTGTTCTATATTTTTACATCTTTCTTTGAAAAATGTATTACTTGAACAATTGGAAAAATAAATATTTAAAAAGCAAATATCCTCTCATCTTTTCTGTAAAATTCATTTAAGGAGCTTAAAAGAGGAAAGCACTGGACATGAGGTGCACAGGTGACCACCCTTTTTCTCACCCTTTTTAGAAGGAACTCTTTCCATTTTCTAAATTTCAGAGAGACTGAGTATTGCCAGCTAATTCTAATTGAGAATGATTTCTATTGTATGCATTTATGCTCTTCTACTTATTATTTCTCTTAATTTCCTTGTTTCTATCTCATTTTCCTGACTTCTTAAATTGAATGCCTAGCTTATTAATTTTGAATCTCTCTTTTTTTAAATAAGCATTTAAGACTGTGTATTTGTTATTTAACTACTTTGGCTATATCTCACAAGTTTTGAAATGTTGTATTTTTCTTATTATTCAGTTATAAATATTTTCTACTTTCCTTTATCATTTATGAGTTTTTAATGTGCTTTAAAATTCCCAAATATATGAATTTTGTTTTTTTGGGTTTTTTAAATTGATTTATAACTAAATTGTATTGTAATGGTAGAACGTGGTCAATATGATTCTGATACTTTGAACATTTTTAAGACTTTTTTTTTTTAATCCTTACTCGAGGATATTTTCCCATTTATCTTCAGATAGAATGGGAGGGAGGGAGAGAGAAAAAGAGAGAGAAACATCTATGTGAGAGGGACATATCGACTGGTTGCCTCCAGCACAAGTCAGACCAGGGCCGGGGACCAAACCGCAACCGAGGACATGCCCTTGGCCAGAATCAAACCCACGACTCTTTGGTCTGTGGGCCAACGCTCTAACCGCTGAGCCAAACAGGCCAGGGCCATTTTTAAGACTTTTGATTTGTCAGTGTTCTATGTGCAAGTGTATGCTTCCTCTGAGTATTGAGTGCAGGCTTCTATACGTTTCCAGTAGGTCAAGTTGTTAATTTTGTCGTTCAGATATTCACTATCTTTCCTTTTGGTTGTTTGCTTGATCTAGAGTTTCTATGAGGATTAAGTGACTGTATATATGTATACTAATTCATACATACACACACACATGTCAGAAAACAGTGTCTGGCACATGGATGGAATTTATTTATCAGTCCTATAACACAGTGATTTAAAGATAGACTCTGGAGTCAAATTGCTCAGATTCCAATCTGAGCTCTGCCTTATTAGCTGTGTTACCTTGGCCAAGTTTACTTCTCTGTGCCTCAGTCTCTGAATCTGCAAAATATGAATAATGATAGAGTCACTGTGGAGATTGAGTTAATCCTTATAAAGCTCTCAGAAGCAGGGTGACTTAAATCTGAACCCAGGTGCAGTTGGAGCAGATTGGGGTGGCTGAAACCTGGAAATGCCATAACTACAACCGAAAAGGAAGGGGCTGGAGGAAGTTCATAGGGTCGCAGTGACAGCATAGGGTCAGCTGTCTGGGGAGATAAAGAAGGCAGAGGTAAGAGGTAGGCATTGCTGGGCCAGATGAACCATAAGAGAGACTAACACTTCCTGTTGTCACATGCTTGGGGACTGTGAACCTAACAGCCATCATCCGGGGGCCTGTAACTTCCACCCACTGGGAACCGATGAGGAATGGGGCCAATTCAAGGTTCCTGTTATGAAAGGCACAGCTACTCAAATTCAGAAAGACTCCTGCCGGTTCTGCTTCCTGCTCTGCGAGGTGCAGCTAGGAATACGGACACGACTGCAGTCCTGGAAGAACTGGGATAGCAATGGGAAACGGGTCAGGCTTGAATGTGCGCATTCGTGTGGGATACACACACCTGGCCACTCAAATCTTCTTACTAGCTGCGGTGCCTGGCTACCCAGGTCAGCCAGCTCACGCCTGACCCAAAGAACACAACCAATTCAAATCGTGTGCTTTTCCTGGGTTAATATGAGAACACACAAATGTGCGTGCACACACACACACACGCACACACATCTATTTTCACTTCTGCTTATAGCACATTAAATTCACAATCAAGTTTTTTTTGAAGACATGAACCAACACGTGGAAATATTAGGGTAAGAGACAAACAGCAATAACACTTTGGAAGCTACAAAGCATACTGATGAGACATCACTGACAAAAACAACTCAAGAAACATGATAAACGCCAAGCTCTCAGTGGGGGGAGCTGAGGGCCAACATGATTTACGTCTTAGACTCCTCCGAAGACTCCCAAATGGAAGCATCAGACACCTCTGGTACTAGGAGTAAAGAAACCACTACGACGAGATGGGTGAGTCCCTGCATCCCTCTCCTCTCCATGCCCCTGGGAAGCAGCAGACATCGGAACGTTTCTTCTCTAAAAAGGGTAAAATAGAGGGTCTCTGAATTGGAGGGAACCAGATTCACCAAAAATATAGCGACTGCACCAAACCCAAGGGGACTGAGAGACTGGAACATCCTGAACGATGACTGCCAGGGCACACCTGCCCGAGCCCTCTCCACCCACTCAGGTTCCCGAATTTACCTTCTAAGCTGGAACGTCTCTCTAGGGAGGCTGGCCAGTGCCAGAGGAAAAACGTAGATGTTCCCTGTGGTAACCTAGATACTAGGCCCCCACAGATCCACGTCTTAATCCCTGGAGCCTGTGAATATGTTCCCTGAAAATGAACTTTGCAGATGTGATCAAATTAAGGTTCTTAACATGGGAAGAGTATCCCGGACCATCCAGGTGAGTCTAACGAATCACAAAGGGTGGTTATAAGAGGGAGCAGGGTATCCGATTCCAAGAGAAGATGGGAGGGCGGAAGCAGGAGTCCGGGAGGGAGAACCCGCTATGCCCACCCAGGCTTCGAGGGGGGAGGAAGTGCCAGCCGCCTGCAGAGGCTGGAAAGGCAAGGAAGTGGGTGCTTCTCAGAAGCCCCAGGAGCAACCCGGGCCTCCCGAAAGCTTGACTGCCGTCTTGTAAAGCTGATTTTGGACTTCTGCTCCCCACAACTGTAAGATAATAAACTTGTTCTATGTCACTAAGTGTGTCGTTATTTGTCACAGTAGCAATGGGAAATGAATATAGTGACTAAGTTTGTCGTTACTTGTCACAGTAGCAATAGGAAATGAATAGTCATGATCGAAATTCCTCAATAAATGGCTAACCCAGTTTACCCAACAGTGAGGTTTAGATTCAATAAGCCCTCATCTCTGTCTGTCTGTCTGTCTGTCTGTCTGTCTCTCTCTCTCTCCCTCTCCAAACAGCTCTTTCCTCCATCTGTTATCATAAGCAGACAGACAAGGTCCCCCAAACATCTGATAAAAGCCTTCTTACATGAAAGATAGAGACCAAAACACATTTAAATGAAGACCAGTTTGGAGAAAACAAAAGTGGAGAAGAGAAAACTTTTAAAAAATCATTAATTCCATGAAAAGATAAAAGATTCTGTGTTCATGAAAAAATGATGAGAGTCTTTTTAAAAAGGGACATGAATAGAACAAAAGAAGAACTCTTGGGAATTAAAAATGCGATAGCTTAAACAAACAAAAAAAAAACCTCAGTCCAAGATTTTGGAAATGAAGCTGAGGTATCACTCAGGGACTAGAGCTAAAAGAATAAGAGGGTTTTTTTTATTCCTCACCTGAGGATATTTTTCTATTTATCATTAGATAGAGTGGGAGGGAGGGAGAGACAGAGAGAAACATCGACATGATAGAGACACACTGAATGGTCGCCTCCCGCACGAACCCACCAGGGCCGGGGACCAAACCGCAACCGAGGTACATGCCCTTGACCGGAATCGAACCCGCAACTCACTGGTCCACCAGCTGACACTCTAACCGCTGAGCCAAACCGGCCAGGGCGAGATTTTTTTTAATGGAGCAAAAACTAAGGAAAAAAGAGAACAGGTCAGTCTAAGAAGTCCAATACCAAATAATAGGAATTTCTAGAAAGAAAGAACAGGGAAAAAATGGAGAACAGAAATTATTATAATTTAAGAAAATTTTATGAAACTGAATATCCAGATAGAAAAGAAATACCAAAGGACGTTTTAAAATCCCTGACTAAGAAAGAATATTCTATAAGCTTCCCGACGAAAAGAACACTTCACATAGAAAGTCTAGGGAATCGTATTGGCTTTAACTTTCAAACAGCTGAATTGGTCAAAGACTGTGGAACAATGCCCTTTAAACTCTGCAAGAAATAATTTCCATGACGCAAGACTTTCTGACAAGTTCTCAAAAGAAAAAAAGAAAAAAATCCCCTTTCCAGGAAGTTCCTGGAAAATGCACTCCATCAAAATGAAAGAAGAGGGAGAAACCAGATTCAGGAAACAGAAGCTATGACAAAGGAGAGAGCTTAGGGGAACTCCCAGGAAGAAGGAACAGCCTGTCCCAGCGTGGCACCTGGTCCCCAGGTGTAAGCAGTCCGAAGGAGCAGTGGAACTTGACAGACAGCTGTGCCAAGGACAGTCCTCACCAAGAGCTCTGCTGCCAAAGTGCTCTTTTCACTGCAGGACAGTGTGCCTGGGGGAGATCTTTATCTGTGTCTGGCTTTGTCTAGCTGCATGCTGATGACGTTCCCGCTCTCCCTTCCATTCTCCACGGTTTGGGTCAGCTCAGGACATAGTTCCCTCCCCAGCCGCGCTCCGCTGCCCATTCCCGGGAGCTGCAGGTGGGCCAGGCTGTGACCTGGAGACTGTGCATCTTATATTCTCACAGGGATTTTCATCCCACGGTGACACAGTTGCCCCTTTCTGACCCACACAGGTTTATGCTTCCTATTCGTTTTCTTTTTTTCTAAAATAAGCAATATATTGGTTAGGAATAGATATCCAGGTAAAAGGGTAAAATGATACAGAAAAGGACAGTTTATGTCCCAGGGGAAGCGCTGTGTTCACCAAGGTAAATTCCAGTGTCGCCCTAGCTATTCCTGGACCTTTAACAATCAGCTCTGGATTTCATACAAAATATTTTATTGGAAGTCTTAGGGGAATCCAACTCAAGGAAAGCCTCAAACACAGCAGCCCAGAAACTTGCATTAATATCGGGGTTTGGGGGCCTTCCCACATTCCCCAAAACTTGTAAGCTAACTTCTGTGTGACCCTGATCGGGTCCTGCATGTCTTTCCACGTGCCCTCAGAGGTCTGAGCACCCACAGGAACGCTGGTTGTCATTCTGGGCACTAAGGTGAATATATTTGAGTGATTCTAATGACATTTAGAGAAACTTGTTTTTATCTATAGACCAATGTGAGCGCCTGAGATCTTTAGAGAGCGACTCAATGTATCTTCTGGATTTCCCATCCTTCCTATTGTCTCCAGTGAGACTCAGGCTCTGTGCTTCCAGAACAACTGTATCTACCTAAGGCTGCAACAGAATCCACGAGTGGGAGTTGGAGCTCCGTTAGACTGGGAGTTGAGGTCTCTTCTGCACGCCAACGACATAAAACCCTGCTGAATGAGGCCTCGGGGCAGATAAAGCTATTCCCGAAAGACCTAGAAAAAAGGAGCCTAGAAATGAGGAGCCTGGGAAGGAAGCAAAGCGGAGCTCGCAGCCCAGTGGGCACGATGAGGTAGGCTGGCCGAGTCCTGCTGCCCTAGAGGGGTCTGTCAGGGCCACGCGGTGGGGAGCTCCGCAGCGCAGATGCCGCCTGCCACTCGGGAGTCTTCCACCCACTTCTCCGAACTGGAAATGGGGGCTCCTGGGAGCCTCTTGGGGTTCTGGGACATGACAGAGCAAGTCTCTTTGCTCTGCCTCTGAGCTCTGGGCCTCCTCTTCACCTGCTCCGGCAAAGGCAGGTAGACCCAGTCCTAAGAGCAGAGCAAGGAGTCCGGCCGGCGTGGCTCAGTAGTTGAGCGTCGACCCATGCACCAAGAGGTCGCCAGTTCGATTCCCGGTCAGGGCACATGCCCAGGTTGTGGGCCCAATCCCCAGTGGGGGGCATGCAGGAGGCGGCCAATCAATGTTCTCTCTCATCAATGTTTCTGTCTCTCCCTCTCCCTTCCTCTCTATCTAAAATCAATAAAGAAAAAAAATTAAAAAAAAAAAAGTGTAGGGCAAGGAGGTTGAAGAGAAATATTTTGCAAGAATCCTAGAGGCTGTTCCTAGTGTCTGGGCCAGCATTCACGTTACCATGAAAACCCTCAGGGTGGGCTCCTTTGCACCGGAAGGGCTGAGAGAATAGCCAGGGGAAAGACTGAGGCAGGCGAATTCAGGAGCTCAGATGAGGTTGACCTTCCTCAATTGCAGGTTTTTGGATTTCAGTGTCAGAGATAGGGTTGGATCCCTTATGTTAATAAGAGTAATGAATGAATAACATGAAAATCATCTAGTGAAGTGTGTTGAGGAATAAAATACTTATTTAACCTCAGAGCACCACCTTTGAGATTACTTGTTTTTCCTTTATTTTATTTTATATTTTTCCATCACCATTTATCCCCCTTTTACCCTCTTCCATCTCCAACCACCCCCCATCACCACACTGTTGTCTGTGTCCCTCGGTTCTTTCTCTTTTTTGCTCAATTGCTCCACACCCCCCCAAGCTGCCCCCACCAGAGCTGTCCGCCTGCTCTCTATCGATGAGTCTGTCTCTATTTTTCTTATTAGTTCAGTTTCTTCATTAAGTTCCACATATGAGTGGAATCACATGGTACTTGTCTTTCTCTGACTGGTTTATTTCACTTAGCATAATGTTCTCCAGGTCCATCCATGCTGTCACAAAGAGTAAAATTTTCTCCCTTTTTATGGTTGAGCAGTATTCCATTGTGTACATGTACCACAGCTGTTTTATCCACTCCTCTACTGATGGACACTTGAGCTGCGTTCATATCTTAGCTATTGTAAATAACGCTACAATGAACATAGGAGTGCATATATTTTTTTGAATTACTGTTTCCTGTTTCTTCAGATAAATTCCCAGAAGTGGGATTGCTAGGTCATAAGGCAGTTTCATTTTTAATTTTTTGAGGTAACGCCATACTGCTTTCCACAGTGGCTGCACCAGTCTGCATTCCCACCAGCAGTGCACAAGGGTTCCCTTTTCCCCACACCCTCATCGTTGTTCATTGATTTATTGACGATAGCCATTCTGACAGGTGTGAGGTGATATCTCATTGTGGTTTAAATTTGCATTTCTCCGAAGATTAATGTCACTGAGCACCTTTTCATATGTCTATGGGCCATTAACATCATTAAAATGTCTATACTACCCAAAGCAATCTACAGATTCAACACAATTCCTATCAAGATACTAATGGTGTATTTCACAGAACTAGAACAAAAATTCCAAAAATTTATGTGGAACTACAAAAGATCCCAAATAGCCACAGCAATCTTGAGAAAGAAGAACAAAGTTGGAGGAATCACGCTGCTTGATATCAAACTATACTACAAAGCCATAGTAATCGAAATAGCATGGTGCTGGCATAAAAACAGACATAGATCAATGAAACAGAATAGAGAGCCCAGAAATAAACCCACACCTTTATAGTCAATTAATATTTGACACAGGAGGCAAAAACATACAATGAGTTAAAGATAGTCTATTCAATAAATGGTGTTGGGAAAATTGGACAGAGATGTGCAAAAAATGAAACCAGACCACCTTCTTATACCACATACAAGAATAAATAAAATAGATTAAAAATTTAAATGTTAGACTTTAAACCATAAAAATCCTAGAAGAAAAGATAGGCAGTAGAATCTCAGACATTTCTTGTAGCAATACTTTTTCTGATATATTGCCTTGGGTGGGGGAATCAAAAGAAAAATGAAACAAATGGGACTACACCAAACTAAAAAGTTTTGCACAGCAAAGAAAACCATAAAAAAAAAAGAAAAAACAACCCACTGAATGGGAGACCACATTCACTGATACATTTGATAAGCAGTTAATATCCAAAATGTATTAAGAACTTACAAAACTCAACACCAAAAAAACAAAACAAAACAATCCAATTAAAAAATGGACAAAGGACCTGAATGAAATTTCTCCAAAGAGGTATTAACCATGTGATGTTCATGCCAAAAAATGTTTAGCCTGACTCTAATAATGAGGAATCAATCAGACAGTTTAACAGTCTACAAAACAGCTGGCCAATGTTCTTCAAAAAATGTTGTAAATATAATAAAGGACCTAAAAAAAAGTCAAGAAATTTTTCTAGAATAAAAAATACTTAGACATGACAACCAAATACAAATATGTTTCTTGATTGTATCCTGAGTCAGAAAAAAAGAAGAAAAAGTTGTAAAGATCATTATTGAGATAATTGGGGAAATTTGATTATGGACTATACATTAGTCAAGTTTGGGGTATCAATGTTAAATTGGGTGGATCAAAAGGCTTGAAAATGTGGCTATTAAAGTTGCTTTGTAAAAGTACAAAACAGCCATTATTATTGTGTGATATGTTTTAAGTATTACCATATTGAAAGATCAAATCCAAGGGGAAAGAAAATCATATTTTTCAAAAGAATAATCTATAATAAAGAATTGATTCTATGAACCTCGGAAGTCAAATACCCAGGGTTTTTTTCAGAATCATCAGTCCTATTTCTCTAATTAAAGCTTCCTTTTTGAATAGCCAGCATTCAAGATAAAAAATGTTAAACTATTCCATATTTTTAAAAATTTTTAGTTGTGCCCTGGCCGGTTTGGCTCAGCGGTTAGAGCGTCGACCTGCGGTCCAGAGAGACCCGGGTTCGGTTCCCGCTGAGGGCATGTACCTCGGTTGCAGTTTGTCCCTGGCCCTGCGGGTGGCAGCCACTCGATGTGTCCCTTTCATGTAGATGTTTCTCTCTCTCTCTCTCTTCCTCTCTCTCCCTCCCACTCTATCTGAACAAAAAATGGAAAAATGTCCTCGGGTGAGGATAACAAATAAATAAATAAATAAAAATTTTTAGTTGTTAGATTCATATCTGCATTGTCTCCCACCATTTTTATTATAAATATAAATACTTGGAAATCTAGCGATTTAAAGTGACCACTTATAATGTTAGTCCCCATTTAATCATGTCTTCCCATGTGACACAAATATATTTTCTATTCACTATGTCAATATATTTGTTACTCTCCCGCTGAAAATAAAATGCAAATTAAATGTAAATAATGCAGGATTTTAAAGTTATAAAAAGTAGTGGGAAACTACTCACACACAAAGTTTTGATGATCTGGAAGAGTTACATTAGTAAATATTTGAAGAAAACAAAGTCAATAAAGATGACAGGTTATGAATTTCAAAGGACTTATTTGAAAACACGATTTATTTTGGTTCATTCTAATATTTGGTACACTTATAGCCTAATTAAAATTGTGTTAATAATTAAATTGAATCAAGTGAAACTGTCATTTTTACAAATCAAAAAGTAGGGTGTAAATTAATATAAAATAAAATAATCTTATCTTCCTAATTGGTTTCATTTCTAACAAGAGTCCTAATCAAATATTTTGTTTCTAGTTTCAAAGGGATTCATTTCATTTTATTTTTTCTATTGTTGAAATTGTTACAGATGTCCCCCTTTTTTCCCCCACTGACTCCCTCCTTCCTGCTCCCACCCTCCTCCTGCTTTTCCCAACCTAATGTCTGTGTCCATTGCTTGTGCATATTTGCATATAAGCTCTTTGGTTTATCTCTTTCCACCCCTCCAACTCCCCATCCTGCTGAGGTTTGTTAGTCTATTCCCTACTTTCATGACTCGATCTATTTTGGATGACAGATTATTTTGTTCATTATATTCCATAAATAAGTGATATCATGTGATACTTGTCTTTTTCTGACTGGCTTAGTTTGCTTACCCCAATACTCTCCAGGTCCCTCCATGTCATCTCAAAGGATAAGAGATCTTTCTTTCTTTCTTTATTGATATTAGAGGAAGGGAGAGGAAGAGAGACATAGAAACATCGATGAGAGAGAACATCAACTGGCTGCCTTCTTCATGCCCCACACTGGGGATCAGGCCCACAACCTGGGCATGTGCCCTGACCGGGAATCAAACCAGTGACCTCTTGGTGCATGGGTCAACGCTCAACCACTAAGCCACACCAGCTGGGCAAGAGATCTTTCTTTCTTACAGCTGCATAGTATTCCATTGTGTAAATGTATCACAGCTTTTTTATCCATTCATCTACTGATGGACACTTGGGCTGTTTCCAGATCCTAGCAATTGTAAACAGTGCTTCTATGAACATAGGGGTGCATATAGTCTTTCTAATTGGTGTGTCAGGTTTCTTAGGATATATTCCAAGAAGTGGGATCACTGGGTCAAATGGCAGTTCCATTTATACTTTTTTGAGGAAATACCATATTGTTTTCCACAGTGGCTGCACCAGTCTGCATTCCCACCAGCAGTGTACTAGGGTCCCCTTTTCTCCACACCCTCGCCAGCACTTGTTGTTTGATGATTTGTTGACGGCAGCTATTCTAGCAGATGTGAGGTGATATCTGATGATTAGTGAGTGATGTTGAGCATTTTTTCATATGTCTCTTGGCCATTTGTATGTCCTGTTTGGAGAGGTGCCCATTTATTAATTGGATTGTTTGCTTTCATTTTGTTGAGTTGTATGAGCACTCTATATATTTTGAATATTGACCCCTTATCTGATGTATCATTGGCAAATATGTTCTGCCAGAGAGTGTGTTGCCTTATCATTTTGATGCTGGCTTCTTTTGCCATGGGGAAGCTTTTTAGTTTGATGTAGTCCCATTTATTAATTTTTTTCCCTTTGTTTCTCTTGCCCTAGGCCAAGTATCAGTGAAAATTCCACTACGTATGATGTCTGAGATTTTTCTGCCTACATTTTCTTCTAGGATTTTTATGGTTTCATGGGTTACATTTCAGTCTTTTATCCATTTTGAGTTTATTCTTGTGTATGGTGTAAGTTGGTGATCTAGTTTCATTTTTTTTGCATGTAGCTGTCCAATTTAACCAACACCATTTATTGAAAAGACTTTCTTTTCTCCATTGTATGCTCTTGCCTCCTTTGTCGAATATTAATTGTGCATACTGTCTTGGGTCAATATCTGGGCTCTCTGTTCTGTTACATTGATCTGTGTGCCTGTTCTTGTGCCAGTATCAGGCTGTTTTGATTATGTTGGCTTTGTAGTATAACTTGATATCTGATATTGAGATCCCGTCTACTTTGTTCTTCTTTTTCAAGATTGCTGTGGCTATTCGGGGGTCTTTTATTATTCCATATAAACTTTTGGAGTATTTGTTCTAGATCCGTGAAATACGCCATTGGTACTTTAATAGGGATTGCATTGAATCTGTAGATTGCTTTGGGTATCATGGACATTTTAATGATGTTGATTTTTCTGATCCGTGAACATGGTATATGTTTCCACTTTTTTATATCTTCCTCTATTTCTTTTTTCAATGTCCTGTAGTTTTCTGAAAACAGGTCTTTTACCTCTTTGGTTAAGTTTATTCCTAGGTATTTTATTTTGTTGTTGCAACGATAAATGGGATTTTTTTTTAGTTTCCCTTTCTGAGTGTTCATTATTGATGCATAAGAATGCCATCGATTTCTGGATGCTAATTTTGTATCCTGCTACTTTGCCAAATTCATTTATTAAATCTAGTATATTTTTCATGGAGTCTTTAGGGTTTTCTATGTACAATACCATGTTGTCTGAGAATAATGACATTTTCACTTCCTCTTTTCTGATTTGGATCCATTTTATTTTTTCTTCTTGTCTAATTGCTGTGGCTAAGACTTCCAGTAGTATGTTGAATAAGAGTGGTGAAAGTGGGCATCCTTGTCTTATTCCTGTTCTTAAGGGAAATGTTTTTAGTTTTTGCCCAATGAGTATGATGTTGGCTATAGGTTTTTCATATATGGCCTTTATTATGTAGAGATATGATCCCTTTAGTCCCACATTGTTGAGTGTTTTTATCAGAAATGAGTGCTGGATATTGTCCAGTGCTTTTTCATCATCTATTGATATGATCATATGGTTTTAATTTTTCATTTTGTTTAGGTGGCGTATCATATTTATTGATTTGTGAATATTGTACCAGCCTTGCATCCCTGGGATGAATCCCACTTGGTCATGGTGAATAATTTTTTAAATGTATTGCTGGATCCGATTTGCTAATATTTTGTTAAGGATATTGGCATTTATGTTCATCAGGGATATTGGCCTGTAGTTTTCTTCCTTTGTAGTGTCTACATCTGGTTTTGGAATTAGGGTTATGTTGGCCTCATAAAAAGAGTTTGGAAGTCTTCCTTCTTCTTGAATTTTTTTGGAATAGTTTGAGGAGAATGGGTGTTAATTCTTCTTTGAATGTTCGGTAAACTCCTCCATGTGAAGCCATCCCAGCCTGGACTTTTGTTTGCTGGGAGCTTATTGATTATATCTTCAATTTCCTTAGTTGTTATTGGTCTGTTCAAGTTTTCTGTCTCTTCCTGGTTCAGTTTTTGGAGACAATGTGATTTTAGAAATTTGTCCATTTCGCCTAGATTGTCCAATTTGTTGGCATATACTTGTTCATAGTATTTTTTAACAATCCTTTGTGTCTTTGTGGTATCAGTTGTTACTTCTCCTCTTTCTTTCTGACTTTGTTTATTTGGGTCCTCTCTTTTTGTTTCTTGGTGAGTCTGGCTAAATGTTCATCAATCTTGTGCATCTTTTCAAAGAACTAGCTCTTTGTTTCATTGATTTTTTTTTTTATCCTCACCCAAGGACATTTTTGCATTTATCTTCAGATAGAGCAGGAGGGAGAGGGGAAGGAAGAGAGAGAGAGAAACATTGATGTGAGAGAGACACATCAACTGGTTGCCACCCACACAACCCCAACCGGGACCGGGGACAAACTGCAGCCAAGGTACGTACCCTTAGCAGGGACCGAACCTGGGACTCTCTGGTCCATGGGCTGATGCTCTAACTGCTGAGCCAAACCAGCCAGGGCTCATTGATCTTTTGCATTGTTTTTGTTTGTTTGTTTTTTGGTTTCTATGTCGTTTATTTCCACTCTGACCCTTTGCTATTTCTTTTCTTCTACTTGCTCTGGGTATTTCTTTTTGTTTACTTTGTAGTTCTTTAAGTTGTAGGGTTAGATAGTCTTTTAGAAATTTTTCTTGTTTCTTGAGGTAAGCCTGTAGTACTATGAACTTCCCTCTCAGGACTGCTTTCACTGGGTCCCATAGAGTTTGTGTTGTTTTTGTGTGTGTTCATTTTCATTGATTTCCAGGAAAATTTTTATTTATTCCTTGATGTCCTTGGTAACCCATCCATTGTTTAATAACATGCTATTTAGCCTCCATGTGTTTGAATGTTGTTGCATGTTTTTGTTGTAATTAATTTTTACTTTAATGCCATTGTGATCTGAGATGATGCTTGATATGATTTCAATCTTTGTGAACTTGTAGAGACTTATTTTATGTCCTAACATGTGGTCCATCCTCGAGAATGTCCCATGTGCACTTGAGAAGAATGTGAATTCTGCAGTTTTGAGGTGTAATTCTCTATAAATATCTATTAAATTCATTTATCTAGTGCATCATTTAGAATCTCTGTTTCCTTACTCATTTTTTGTCTAGAGGATCTATCCAGTGTTGTCTGCGGGGTGTTGAAGTCCCCTGCTATGATTGTATTGCTGTCAATTTCTCCTTTAAAGTGGTCCAGAAGTTTTAAAGTATATTTTGTGCTCCTATATTGGGTGCATATATGTTTACCAAAGTTACATCCTCCTTTTGAATAGAGCCTTTCAATATTATGTAGTGGCCTTCTTTGTCTCTTCTTATGGCTTTGTTTCTCTCTCTATTTCTTCTGCTTATTACAGCAGTCCTTTTACCATTTCTTGAAGTGCTGGTTTGGTGCTAATATATTCCCTTAGCCTTTTTTTTTTTTTTTGGTCTGGGAAGCTCTTTATCTCACCTTCTATTTTGAATGATAGCCTTGCTGGATAGAGTAGTCTTGGATTCAGATCCTTGTTTTTCATTACCTTGAATACTTCATGCCATTCCCTTCTTGCCTGTAGTGTGTCCGTTCAGAAATCAGGTAATAGCCTTATTGAGGGGTCCTTTGTAGGTAACCTGTTGCTTTTCTCTTTCTGCCTTTAAGATTCTCTTTTTGTCTTTCATTTTTGGCATTTTAATTATGATGTGTCTTGTGTGGGCCTCTTTGGGTTCTTCTTACTTGAGGTTCTCTGTGCTTCCTGAACTTGTATGCCTTTTTCCTTCACAAAGTTAGGGAAGTTTTCTGCCACTATTTCTTCAAATATATTCTGTAACCCTTGCTCATTTTCTTCTTCTTCTTCTGGAACTCCTATGATGCGGATGTTGTTACATTTCATATTGTACCACAGCTCTCTTAAACTATCTTATTGTTTTTTCATTGATTTTTCTTTTTGTTCCTCTGACTGGGTGATTTTTTCTACCCTGTCTTCTAATTCACTGATCCGATTCTTGGCTTCCTCTGCTTGGCTAGTTATGCCTTCCAATATGTTCTTTATTTCTGCTATATCATTCTTCATTTCTGCTTGGTGGTTTTTCATTTCCAATTGGTTGATTTTCATTGTTTCTATATCTTTACTCATGCTGTTGAGCTTCCTCATAATCATTAATCTGAACTCTACATCTGATAACTTGCTTAACTTCATTTAATTTAGCCCTTCTTCTGTAGAATTCTCTTGTTCTTTTGTTTGGGATTTGTTTCCTTTGTTTCACCATTTGGGCTGTCTTTGGGCCAAATTCACTAAAACTTAGTTAAGTAAGTTGCCTTGCCTTATGTTCTTGGACTACAAACCAAGAATGTAGTCAAATAATGGTGACCAGCTTCAAATACTACTGTATTAAAAGACTGATATACCGTGAGATATCCAGGCAGGGAAGGATAGGAATACAAAAATTATTTCCATCTTGACAAGCCATAAAATATATTATTACCTTAAAAAAAAGCCCCGCCCCCAAAATTAGATGCCATTTTTTCTAGTCATAGGTTGAGAAGAAAACAAACAACAAATATTTACCAACATAATTTTGTTGTCTTGGGAGAGGATATTAACTTTCTTTGAGCATCTACTCTCTATCAGGCTGGAAACTAGGTCCTCATAGGAGCACTGAGCTTTAATTATTATTACTTTCATTTTATAGGTAAGGGGACTTGGATTTGGAATGATGATGTAACTCATCCCAAATCACACAACTAATAAATGGTGGAGTAGAAACTGGAGGTAGATCTGTTTGATTTAAATATACTAGACTTCTTTGTATTTATTGGGATACTTACTAAGGAAAAAAAAAAATGCCAGCTGAATAAGTCTTCTGTTATTCACATTCCAGAGTAAAATTAGTGTTTCTTGGAGAATGAGGAAGGAAGTCATAGAATTTCTGGTAAAAGGGACACTTAAAGGGAATTTAAGGAATCCTGACCCTCTGCCTAATGGGCAGATCCTTCTACAACAGCTGGTCTAGGCCACAGTGACAGGAATAGTACTTCCATATGCAGAGTGAAATCTATAAGACTGTAGCTTCCAAATGGTTCAAACCTAGTTGGATCTCCTCCTTAAGGCCAGGGGATCTCTAACCCCTCTCACGAGATCCATCATGTCTGACCTGGGTCTTCTCTCCAACTCTCAACTGTTTCCCAAAAGTGCAGGGGTGTGAATCTCTTCTTCTTGGTTCTCCACACACCCCCATCCTTTGGGCCTCACTTTTCTGAATTCCTTCCAACATCTGCTGGTGACATTACAGTCTGCCAAAGCTACAGTTTGTTTACCCAGCTTCCTCTTGAAACTCACCAAAGGATTCACAAATGTGAAAAACACAAGTCATGAGGCTGTAAGGTTCTTTTATAAGCAACAGTTGCTAAATTGTGCACGGGTCAAAACTTGCAGACTGTCATATTACAAAGCCCATTCTAACAACGGGGGAAAGGGAGGTAAATAACACTTGTGAAATGCTGGTTGTGTATCAGGCTCATTGTGTGGTTCCGAGCTCCTCTAAACATGTGCTGTCTCATTTAATTTTCACAACTTCCTAAGTGGGGAATATTATTATCTATTTATAAATTGAACATTTGAGTTCCACAATCACACACAGGTCTCAGTTTATAAGTGGTAGAGTTGAGATTCAAAGCCAGAGTGTCTGATCCCAGCGCTCTTGTATTCTCCCCACTCCATGCTGTGTCCTTAACATTAAAGACAACTGCCCAAAGGAAGGGATCCCGTGAATGAGCTATGGAGACACACTTGGAATATCAGACTGGGGGCTAGATTATGGACATCAAGAAATTTGAGACTAACTTATAGAAAGTCATAAGTGACAAGGAATTTAAGTTACCATTTGGGGAATAACTTTTAACAATTAAAGAAGAATCTGAGAATGGTAAGTAGGATAAAAAGATGGAGGCTGGAGACTGGACTGGAGACAATTCCTGTAACCTAGAAATAGATAGCAGAAGGTGATGGGTGATCTGGATAGCCAATCTACCCAGTAATTCAAAAATGCTCCAAACTGGCAGTGTACACCTGGCCAAAAACCCAGTATTCTCTGTGGGTGTGCAGCATTTCACCTGGTCTGACTAATGAAAACTCAGTGCATTTGGAATGGAACTGACAGATACTTCGATGCGCACAGGATGAGTTCTTATGCAACCTTAATTTATGTAAATGCATACCAATAAGGAAGAAGGTCTGGATTATAAAAGGAAGGCAAGCATCATTCAGTTGTTCTCTCCAGGCTCAGGGTTTAACAATGAAGGCCCTTTTGCCACTGACCTTTCTGATTTTTCTTAGTTCTCCAGGTTGGACAAAAAATAGGCACTACTATATAGGAATTAAAGAAACTACTTGGAACTATGCTCCTACTGGTAAAAATATGCTGAATGGAAAGCCTATTTCAGAAGACGAGTAAGTAATACCTTTGCATTGAAAAATTTACTATCAGAAACAAAAGTTGGTAACTGTTACTGAAGAATTTCCCATTATTGGCCCTTTAAGGGCACATCTGCTATTAGAACCACTTTCTTGGTGTTTTTAGTATAAGAATGGCATGGGAGACAAATCAGAAATGGCTTCTTCCTGGGATCAGCGCCACTCTTACCCTCATGCTACACGACTTCAGGAATCGTGTCTCATTCTGTGTTTATCAGCTGTTTTGTTCAAGTAATGCTCTAGATGTAAAGCAACACTTTACTTTCTGATATTGAGTGTATGCCAGAGATTGTAAAATCGCAGCTGTCTTCTTGACTTCTCCCTTCAGAACACAGGAAGGGGCTTATCTAGAGGTTATGCGTGGAACCCTGATTTACTGTTTATTAGCCAAAATGCCCCCAGTTCTACTAACAAATCCACAAACGTATTTAAATGTGTAAATGATCCTAAGTATAAGAATTGATCTAATGCTTGAGAGCTAAAATAACCTCCAAATAGAGTGAGAAGCCCTTTTGTAGTTCAGAACAAAGAGTGTGGTAAGTCTTTTAAACCCAAATGCCATGTGTTACTTGCTTCCTTCGCATTTGATCTCTTCAGCAGACACTCCAACATCCTCCTTGGCTGCAACACCTCTTTTGATTACCTTCATATTTTCTCCAGTGTCTGTTTTCTCTACCAAAATTAGGCTGTGAAGCCTCTTCTAGTTTCAGTCGATTCAACTTTTTTTTCTTTCTAGTCAACATGTGCTCACATTCTCTCTTTTTCTGTTTGTTTGTTGTTGTTGTTTTACAGAGAGTCCCGAATATATCTACAACGTGGCCCAGATAGAATTGGACCAGTTTATAAAAAGGCTTTGTATTTCCAGTATACTGATGGTACATTTAAAAAGACCGTTAGAAAACCATCTTGGTTGGGATTTTTAGGTCCGATAATTAAAGCAGAGACTGGAGACTTTATTTATGTCCATGTAAAAAATTTTGCTTCAAGAATGTATAGTTTCCATCCTCACGGACTCACCTACTCTAAAGCAAACGAAGGTAAGTGGATTCTCTTTCCTTACATTCCTGAGCTTTTGCTTATAGAGAGTGTGAGCCCACTACTTCAGGAAAAAACAAGGTAATCATTTACTGGGTGTCATTATGAACAAGGAGTATTTGGGGATATTTGAAGACTCTTACTTCTGATGCTGTTAATGTTTATATCCAAGACAGTTCTTTTAAAACTTTTCATTTAAATCATATTTTTATTTGTTGCTATGTGCATTTAAATTTTTTTTAGATTTATTGAGGTGACATTGGTTAATAAAATTATATAGGGTTCAGGTGTACAATTCTGTAACACATCATCTGTGTATTGTATTGTGTGTTCACCACCCAAAGTCAAGTTTCCTTCCTCATTTAAATCTTGAATGAGTGACCACCCTTGTGCAATTCCTGGGAAAGAAAACACATTTTTCACTCACCAACAGGAAATGTTTTGTAGGGACACTCATGAGCTAAATGTTAGTTGGCAGAAATACCGTTCTGCCCCCTTCGCATTTCATTTCCTAGTGGGTGAGGAGTAGCGACTTGGAAAACACCAGTGTCAACAGAAATCACTGCTTTCTAGACAGTCTTTTCCCTCCTACACATCTATACTCCCAGCAGCCCGATGAGGCCGGGGGAAAAGGGGAAGAGAAAACCAACAAATAGGGCTTTGTGTTCAGCATGGACAGTCCCAAAAGACGGGTAAAGGATGAGAGTGGGCCTGCTTTAAAGTGTTCTACTGAATGAAGACATTTCATGTGCAGTTATCAGGACTCTAGCCTCAGGAGGCTGAGATCTGAAGTGAAATTTTAGGAGAAGAAAGAAAGGAGAGCAAGGTCCCCAATTCAGAACTGAGGTGACAGCTCAGGGTAAGCTCTGCAGAGGACCACTTTTGGACCCCAGTGGGCTACGTGGCGGCCACGTGGATGCCTCCTGATGCCATGCTTCCCGGTCTTATCTGCAGTGAAGAAAATATGGAGGGCAACCCAGGAGCTCCGATCTCTGTATCCAATATCTAGGAACATAGTACGTGCACATTAAATATTTGTGGAATCCATCAATAAAGGTGGATAATCTGTCAGTATATGGTCTGCCTCATTACAATTTGATCTAGAAAGTAGCCAAGCTGGGCATTTAGAGAAAGCCAACTAAAGGGGGCCTACGGAGACAGGAGTCAGGAGAGAGGAGGAGAGAAGTGCACACTTCAGTCCGAACATACAAATTAACATGCATCCGTGGCTGATGGAGAAAGCATGCGTCACATTCAATATAGCGCTGCCCCATGGATACTGTGTCCACAGTGCAGACTGTTTCCTAGGTGCTCTCTATCCTGACAATACTACGGGCCTGCAGAAGGAAGATGACCGTCTGGAGCCAGGGAGCCGCTATACTTACAAGTGGTTTGTACCTAGAAGGCAGGGGCCTGGCCCCAGTGACAGCAACTGTGTGACGAGGATGTACCACTCCCACGTGGACACTCCCAGAGACGTGGCGTCAGGACTTCTTGGACCAATTCTGACTTGTAAAAGAGGTAACAGATTTTTCAAATTTTGTTGCAGCAATCGAGTCAGCCAGAATATGTGGGGTCTCCCTCACTCTCCTACTGGACTTTGGCTATCAAATTAGTTCTGTTTGCGTGCCTCGATCTTGATTCTCCAGTCAAAAAAAAATCAAGTTGCCATCTTGGACTCTGTACACTAGATGGCGATCGTGAGCACACCCGAGTTCAAGTCCAATAATGCAGGTTGATCAGTAGATGGTAGTCAAACCCAGTCAACTTCACTGCAGCTTTCCTCACACAAAAGTGCTGCAGCCACCTTTCTCCTGCAGAGAGGTGTTGAGTCAGCAGGCTGGGGGGAGACGGGGAGATGAGAGGCGGTCTGCCTGTTCCTTGCATGCTCGGTTCCTTAGGGTTCTGTCTGCGGGGATGCAAGATTTTACTTTTATATTTTAAGTGGAATCCATTAGAATCATCAACTTATTTCATAGCAGAAGTCATTCTTGCAAGGAGTAAGTTTTGCTGGTTTTGTTGTTGTTTGTTTCAGGCACACTGGTTGGAGACACTGAAAAATATATCGACAAGCTTTATGTTCTGATGTTCTCTCATACTGATGAAAACAAAAGCTGGTATATCGATGACAATATTAACACGTACACTGAACCTGGCCGAGTTAATGCCAGTGATCCGAGCTTCCAGGAAAGCAATGTTCTGGGCTGTAAGATTTAAACAACTTTCTCGTTTATAATATCAGATACGTCTCACTTCTGTGATTCTATTTAGTGCCTTTCCTTTGTTAGGTCTGTTTGCTTTCATGTATTATGTTTCAGCTTTTCACTCAGGGTATGCTGCTTGATATGCAAGCCATCTAGCAAACCCTGCTGCTTTCTGAAGTGTCCTAGGGTTAGATAGATGCGTTTGTTTTCTAAAGTCTGACATTGATCAAAAGTTGACGGTAAAAAAAAAACATAGAAAAGGTGTCATCTTAAGGTGATAAAATATTGCGGAAGAGCAAAGACATAACTGAGCGGGTATTTTATGAAAACGTGTTTCTACATAGACCTTTTCAGGAGAGATGCTCCTGTTACCTCTGTCGCCTTTATCCTCATTCTCTTCTTCCACGGATGTAGCTTCATGCTGTTCTTCCCCCTTTCACTGCCCCCTGCCTTTCAGCCCCTTTTCCCCTCTTGCCTCTAAATCGTGGTGCTACTGACACTTCCAATCGTATACAATGTTTATGGCCTCCTTTTTCCTGAACCCCAAATCAGTTCTGGTCGTAGATTGTGGTGTGGACAATGTGGGCACTGCTGGGTTTGTGTAATGAGGAAATGCATCGAATGCACACCGTGAGGCCTTGTCTATCACGCTTCATAGGCTAATTTACATTTGTTTTCAGCAATTAATGGATACATGTATGGAAACCTACCCCGTCTCACCATGTGTGCCGAGGACAGGGTCAAGTGGCACTTTATTGGCATGGGTAACCTTTTTGATATACTCCCCATCTATCTCCATGGACAAACTCTGATCTCTCGGAATCACAGGAAGGATACCCTCACCGTCTTCCCTGCCTCGTTGGAAGATGCCTCCATGGTGGCCAAGGGCCCTGGAGAGTGGATGCTGGGATGTCCGATATACGGTAGGAGTTTATTACCTCTACATACTACAGAGTCA
Organism: Tadarida brasiliensis; assembly: GCA_030848825.1. Classification (NCBI taxonomy): domain Eukaryota; kingdom Metazoa; phylum Chordata; class Mammalia; order Chiroptera; family Molossidae; genus Tadarida; species Tadarida brasiliensis. The sequence continues at coordinate 107,928,177 of CM061260.1, read as the reverse complement.
GAGAACTTCCAAGGTGGCAACCCGTTACAAATGCTTCACCTTCCAAATGGAGAAACTGATCCCTAGGGAGGCAACAGGATTGCCTTTTAGAAAGTCAGGGACGAGGCCAGGCCTAGAACCCAGCTCTCCAACACTTTCAACTCTATGCTAATGACCTCTTTTTGGTATATATGGGGTTGTGTTGTTGATTTACAAAAATAAAGACGAAGAAAACTTTTATGTTCATTAGCCTGTGAGCCTTACAAAAAGACCCTGAATGTTGGACAGAGCGGGTGTAATTACAGTTGCTTTGTTTTTTTATTGAAAAGACAAGTTCCAAGAGGTTAAGACACTTGTCCGAAACCCTATGAGAGGCAGAGAAAGGAATTATGTAGGAACAAATACTCTTAAACAGGTTGGGATTAGGGACACCGACTACCCTCACAGTCAGAAATCTGCATATAACTTTTGACTCCCCCAAAACTCAACTGCTATGACCCCACTCTTGAAGCTTTGCTGATAGCATAGTCAATTAGCAAGTGTTTTGTATGTTTTATGTATTATTTACTGTATTCTTACAATAAGTAAGCTAAAGAAAAGAAAATGTTACTAAGAAAATCATAAGGAGCCCGACCAGTGTGGCTCAGTAGTTGAGCGTTGACCCATGCACCAAGAGGTCACCAGTTCGATTCTCAGTCAGGGCACATGCCCAGGTTGTGGGTCCGATCCCCAGTGGGGGGCATGCAGGAGGCAGCCAATTGATGTTCTTGCTCATCGAAGTGTCTCTCTTTCTCTCCCTTCCTCTCTCTCTAAAATCAATAAAGAAAAATAAATTTTTAAAAAATCATAAGGAAGAGAAAATAATTTACAGTCCTGTACTGTATTTATTAATACCAAAGTTTACGTAGTCTGTTTACAAAATGAAAAAAAAATCTGCATATACGTTGACCCACACAATTCAAACCTGAGTTATTCAAGGGTCAACTGTAATTGTAATCCATTCGTAAACCTCCTTATTTTAGAGTATTTCCCTCCTCAATCACACTGTCCATTGAATAATAGCCTGGCCAATGCTGAACTTATTGATCTTTTCTATTCTTGAACATGACCAAACTCTACATATAATCATGTAAATGTTTGTTTCCCTTTTTAATCAGAAAATATGATTGCTATTAGAACTGAAGAATTTAATGTTTCTTTCTTTGTACAAAAATGGGGTGTATGGCTCTGATCAAAACCTTCCTTTTTTTCTAAGTCCCATACTTTGGTTAGCATCATGCTTCGATTAATTATTTAAACAACTAAGCAGCAAGTGTTGATTAGGATTTCCTGAGTGCTGTGTCCTTCCCAGGGGCCATGGCGAAAAGGAGAACCACACACAGTGATGGTAATTCAAGGGCTGAATCTAATGATATTAGAAAGGACTATTGCCCTGGCCAGTTTGGCTCAGCGGTTAGCTCTAACCGTTAGAGCATCAGCTGCAAACCAAAGAGACCCAGGTTCGATTCCGGCCAAGGGCACGTACTTCGGTTGCAGTTTGTCCCCAGCCCCAGTTGGGGTCGTGCAGGTGGCAACCAATCGATGTGTCTCTCTCACATGGATGTTTCTCTCTCTCTCCCTCCCACTCTGTCTGAAGATAGATTAAAAATATCCTCGGGTGAGGATTGAAAAAAAAAAAAAGAAAGGAATGTCATTTCACCACTACCTCGGTTCTCTCCCCAGACAGTAATCACTGTAAATGATTGGGTGTGAATATTTGCATACTTATTTACTATGCATTTTTACACAATATGTATGAACATGTAGAAATAAAAATACATAACTACGTTTTGTGGTTGTTTTGCATAATTAGATCCCACTGCCAATAATATTCTGCTCCTTGCTTTCTTCACTCATCAATATGTCTTGAAATCTTTTCCATGACACTCCCCATATATTTTACTTATTCTTTTAAAGTGTTATATAGTTTTCCGTATTTGGGACGTATCCTAATTTATCTAACAATTTGCTTACTGATAGACATTTAATTGCGTCCACTTTTCTTTGTTTATTAACAATGTTGAAGGTAATACTTTTTTTCTGTGTCTTTGCGTGCATGTGCTCTTTGGTAACTACCAGGCACTAAAATTATGTAATGAAAGGGTTTTCGATTTTAACAAATGTTGGCAGATTGCCTTCCGAAAGTCTGTACTGATTGACACTTCCGCCAAAGGTGCTCTGAAATTCAAACACAGGATGGATGCCCTCGTGAAAATGCACCTGCCTTGATTGTCCTCCTGGCTGCCAGCAGTTAATCTAATGAACCCACTACCTCGTTAGTGACTAGTGGTAGCAACTGTAAGCCCACAAGGGAAGGTGTTTTTGGCCAAATGGACTCTCAGAGTCTTCTGGGTAGGCAGCTGCCGTTTTCATCTCTGCTAGTTGTTCCCTAAGAACATGTATTCCTCTAACATTCATCTCTGCATCCTGGTTCGTGCCCTTGTTTCATACACTTCTAGGCTTTTACACAGATTGCATAAATAAAATACCTAACATTTCTCGGAAGGGGACGTTCAATCTTGTTGGCTAAAACATCAAATGCGTATGGACCACGGAAATGTTTTGATGTTTTAATAACGTTCTCTGCGTGGGCGTGCTGTTTTCCAGAGAGCATGCACGCCTTTTTCCAGGTGAGGAATTGCTGGAAACCTTCCGCAGAGGCTCCTGGGACGCGTGTTGTAAGTTACTACATTGCAGCTGAGAAGACACTGTGGAACTATGCTCCGTCTGGTACAGATTTCTTCACCAAAATGCCTTTAACGGCAGCTGGGAGGTAATGATTCACTGATTGAAGCATCTATGGTGAAGTACAGATCACTGAAACCTTGCAGAACCCAGCTATTCCTGAACAGGATTTAGGCATCTTACAATAAAAAGGTTCTGATAAGATAAAGGTAGAAAAGTAATTATATCAGTAATTGGAAAAAATGGACCCAAAGGATCATTGCACAAAAATTTTGTCTCTAAATGCCTTGGCAGCCACTGCAAAGGGAAACACCCGCTCCCAGGTTTCCTGGCGCTGAGTGTTACCGGTTTGTTGATAACTATGAGACATTTCACAGCATAGCGGATAAGGTGATCAATAGCAATTTTACAAAAATTCAGAAACATTCCTTGTGTGTAATCTATGCTTTCCTGCTAAGATCTGAAGGCAATTAAATCATTTCCTGTGGCATCCTTAAAGTATATTATATAAATATTTTTCTCAATAACATCTAAGACTATATTACCAATTGCTATATTAATGACCAAAAACTAAGACTGAAATACAATTCTGCAGCATCAGTATCTAAAAGTGAATAAGCCCGGCCAGTGTGGCTCAGTTGATTGAGCACCGTCCCGTGGACTGAGTGGTCCCAGTTCGATTCCAGATCAGGGCACACGCTTGGGTTTCAGGCTGTATCCCCAGTGGGGGGCAGGAGGCAGTCCATCCATGTATCTCTCTTACATGGATGTTTCTAGACATTTCTATCTCTCTCCCTTCCTCTGTCTAAACAACAGTCAATAAAAACATTTGAAAGTGCATAAAAAGTTTTTCCTGATAGTCCCATTGCTAAATATATTTACCAATTTGAAGATTTCAGAAGTTTTAATCCTTCTGGTCTATTGAATGAAAGTTATGTGTCAGAAAACATCAAGTTCTAAAACCACCAAAAGTTAATGGTTTTCAGAGTATTTATTTTTCTGTAATTCACACACACACAAAATGAGAAAACTAAAAATGTCACATCAAATGAATATTTTGTTTTCTTACTTTTTAAGCTCATCAATAAATGATTCAATGTGTTTAATGGAAAGTTTGTGTTAATTGTGAGAAGGCTATCTGGGTGTAGGGCAAAAAGTGGAGTCAGAGTTAGGGCCGACTCTCATTTGATGTTGACTGAAGTATGAACTGATAGATTCTTTTCACTTGCTTGATTCTCCTCGCTATAAAATGCTATAATGTCTTAACACCATAAGACACCAATTCATTGCTAGGAAAACCTTTTCTCAGTGGACTCCATTTTGTTCTATTATAGTAGAATAAAAAAGTAAGAATGACATCTGTCATCTTAATATTCTCACATCTCTACACACAATTGTTTTAAAAGCAATATTTGTCACTATCTGCCTGAAAAAAAAATCAGACATAATGTCTTTTTCATTTTTATTCCAAAAGAAAATTGTAGAGCCTGGCCGGTGTGGCTCAGTGGTTGAGCGTCAACCCATGCACCAAGAGGTCACCGGTTCGATTCCTGGTCAGGGCACATGCCCAGGTTGTGGGCCAGCCCCCAGTGGGGGGCATGCAGGAGGCAGCCAGTCGATGTTCTCTCTCATCGATGTTTCTATCTCTCTTTTCCTCTCTATCTAAAATCAATATGGAAAAAAAATTTTTTTTTAATTTGTAGATAAACTACTAGCTAAACAGAGATACTTGTATATCACCCATACATAAAAGACTAAAATAATGTCCATGGAAAATATTGGCAATGGTTCTATATAGATGGTAGGGTTATGAAGATTTTTATTTTCTTTGTTTCCATATTTTCCAAATTTTCTACTTTTATAAATAAATTACAAGTGCTTTGACACAGATGTGTGCAGATTCTTGCTTTCCTTTCACTCGATCACTGTAACCTTAAAAGCTCTTTGTGTGCCTACTTTCTCTGCACAGTGAGTCTCAGCCATATTTTGAACAAGGCCCAACCAGAATTGGAGGAACCTACCAGAAACTAGTTTACCGTGAATACACAGATGCTTCTTTCCAAACACAGAAGGCAAGAGAAGAGCACCTTGGAATCCTTGGTAAAATCCTAATCCTATTCATGACTTTCAGGGTTATAAGTATGTGACATTTAGACGAATTCTGTGCAATCAAAAAAGTATTTACCAACTCAGTTTTATTGATTTTAGCTGTCAGCTTAAAACCTTATGAAAACAATATATTGCAATTCCCCCAACTTTAAACTCCATTCTTTTGTCCCTATAAATCCAATAAGATTATTATATTCACCCAAAGTGACCTTGTAAGACCCCGAATCATCTAGACCTTTCGTAGTTTCTGGTTCATGGCATCATCCTTTAACTTGTTCTTAGCCCCTTACCCAAGTAACACAACTTGACAATTACACTTATGAAAACAAGAACAACTACTAACTCTGTTGGTTTCTAGGCCCTGTCATTAAGGCAGAAGTGGGAGATACCATCAAGGTCACTTTCTATAACAAGGGTCCCGTGCCACTCAGCATTCAGCCTCATGGACTGCGTTACAGCAAAGACAACGAGGGCTCATACTACAAAACACCCGGAGGAAGTAAGTAGAACTCGAGGGCGGGCCAAGCAAGCCATACGGTAATGTAATGTCAACAAGAAATTAAACTTCCTCCTAAAGTCAGTGTGCAGCCCACTTTTCACATCCTGGGCAAAGTGATTCCTTTGGCCCCTTTCAACTGTCACCCAAGGTGCCGCAAGGTGAACAATACAATTCTCGCCCTCAGAGACTCCCAGTCTAGACTAGAGGACTTTGGGTCGTAGATACTATCTTATAGATGGTTATTCCTTTCTAGGTGCCCCTCCAGCCTCCTCACATGTAAATCCTGGCACAAAATTTGTCTATACGTGGCAAGTTCCAAGAGATGTGGGTCCCACCCCCACGGATCCTACCTGTCTGACCTGGTTATACTACTCCTCAGTAAATGGGAACAAAGACGCCTTCAGTGGCCTTGTAGGGCCTCTCCTGGTGTGCAGAAAGGGAAGTCTCGGAAAGGATGGCAAACAGGTGAGTCATGGGACCTGTGTGCAGGTATGCCTTGATGAGAGTTTGCCTGAGACAGAACTGCGGAGAAAAGGCAACATCACTTCTGTGTGCTGATGTCTGCCAAGTCCATTCTCCCCTCAGCTCCAGACCGATATCTTCCTCTACCCGATGAACACCCACCCTGGCATGTTCCACAAACACCTCTAATTCCAACGAACTAATTTAACTCTTCATCTCCGTCTGGGTGGCTACTTCCTGTCCCTCTCCCTTCTAAGTCATCCTCTTTTCCTCTATTCTGTAGTATCAGTCACCAAATCTACAATACACTGCCTTATTGTAGGCGCCATTGTCTCCTGAAATCTTCGACCTCCTAACTCCTGCCCCACTCTCATCCTCCTTCAGTAGAACCCCACATCCTGTCCTTTCAAATCTAGTTACAGCACGCTTCACACTGAAAACCACTCCACCATTTGTTGACTCAGAAGTCAACACATCAGACCCTACTGATCCCTCCCCACCATCTTGGACACACCGTTCTGGCCTTACTGCCCAATTAGCTTGTTAGTCCCTGAGCAAGGAAGGCTAATTCACATTTCTTTGATTTTGCCTTTCTTCTCTCTGTCTGGAACAGTCTTTCCTCACTGCTTTGCCTGCTAAAAGGGAAGACATTTTTAAAACTCATACTGAGGGTTCCTTGCCGCCCTCCAGACAATGTTCCCTAACTAAAGTTAGTTGAAGTTCCTGCAGATTACCATAGTTCCTTGTCTGCGTGTTTTATTAAAGCACTTATCCATGCATTTACTTTTACTGGCCTTTCTCTCCCCCTGGACTGTAAGTCCCTTGAAACCATAGAGTTTTTATTTATTTATTGTATCAACCACAGTCCCTCTGTGGCATATAGTAGGTGCCCATTAAATGCTTGATGAATGACTTTCCTTCCTCCCTCACTCACAAGTGAACTAATATCCGGGTTCTTTTCTGCATTTATAATTCATGTATAATAAAACCTTATAAATTCCTCAATACAATTATATGTATAATTGAATGTATATTTTATTTTTAAATGTGATTATACATTCATATTTATTTATATAAAGTCATATAGAAGTCTCATAATTTTTACATACATACAATTTTTATATTTTATCCCAAAAGAGAAATATTTATACATATTCCATTGCTTCATAAACCCTAAAAATGCAGACTTTCTAGAATTAAAAACATTTTAGTTAACTTATTTTTTACAAAGCAGCCTATGAAAAGCCACTATCGATGATTATCTGATTATATGGTTTAGTTTTATGAAATTTCAAATGTAGTGATCCCTAGAATCAGAGCTTTATATGAAAACAGCTATAGAGATTTTTCCCAACTTCTTAGTTCTGTGATAAATCCATTCACTGAGATTCATAACTTTATATAAAATGTCTGTAAGTGGGGAAGTCAATTGATCAAAATGTCTAGGAGAATACAAATCTTGTATAGGAAATCTTATATACAGATCAACCACTTGACTAGACCTTGAATATGGACCATCTATACTTCACATCTATTCTTTTTTCTATTCTCATTCACAGAAGGGAATAGACAAAGAGTTTTATCTACTTGTCACAGTATTTGATGAAAATGAAAGCTATCTCCTGGATGAAAATATTAGAACATTTACCACAGAACCTAAAAATGTGGACAAAGAGGATCAAGATTTCCAAAACTCTAACTTGATGTCCTGTAAGAAAACATTTAACTTACACAATAAATGTGCTAAGCAGTTGTTTAATTTCATTATGGCTAAAGAATGACAGACTATTTAAAAGAAATGTACATTTCACCCCACAATGGTTGGAGAATGTGTTTCATGTTACCTTTAAATATAATTTCCCAATAAAAATATTGTCTACCAAGAGGGTTATGTACAATTCAATTTACCAAATATTTACCAATACCTTTTTGGTGTAATATATTGTTTAGCTATTACTACATGTAAGACCCAAAAGTCATGTATTTCTCTATTGACAAATTAGTGGAGTGGGTGGTGGGTTTTGTTGAGTTGGTGGTTTCTGAAGAGCGTAAGATGTGGTGGGAAAGGATTGGTCTGGAGACTCTCTTAACAGTTCCATTCATTAGCTTAATGACACTGGAAGAGTAACTGTTCCTCTGGCCTTAGTTTTCTGAAATCTAAAAGGAAAGGATTGACTCGGATCATCTTGAGATTCTTACATGAATGAACTGCTTTATGGTTAGTTCTTTGTTGAGTTTCAAGAGACGTCAGTAAATTCAATACTCTTGTCTTTGTTTCCAATGTCTTGCAGCCATCAATGGATACATGTATGGGAATCTGCCAGGACTGGATATGTGCCTAGGGGACAACGTTTCGTGGCACGTTCTTAGTGTGGGATCACAGGTTGACTTACATGGGCTATATTTTGCAGGAAATACCTTCACTTACACAGGACAAAGACAGGACACATTAGCTCTGTTCCCCCACACTTCCCAGACACTTTTAATGACACCCGATGCCACAGGTAAGTGGTGAATCTTCTCCTTCGGCCGGAAACATGTTTAAAGTATGAAAAACAATGTCATTATATGCGTTGACTATTCTGTTTGTACAGAAAAAAAGAAGAACTTACACAAATCATGTTTGGAAAATTGTTGCCCTTTTTCATTTAATTTATAGACGCATTAGTATATAATTTTCCTGTACACAAAAATCTTCTTGGCCTCTCCCAGTTTTTTCTCCCTGGGCTCCAGGCTTTAAACCAACTCACCTTCCTCCAAAGCCATGAGGATCTTTTGAAGCATTTGACCTTGTTTTCTTTCAACTATCTGCTGCATTTCCTACTCTCCTGTCCATTCGTTTCCCAAGCCTTCCTTCTGCTTCTACCTCACCCTCTTTTCTCTGCCCCTTTCTCCTTACATCTCTCCTTGCTGGCTTTGTTCTCAAGGGAGAGGTTTTGACTTCAATGAGGTTGATAGTTGCTGGCAAATATTTTTTAAAAAGACAGCCCACCTCAGAGAATTGTCGTGGGGATCAGAGGAGTCAAGCCTCCACTCTAAACCTAACACCCTCATTTGTAAAGTACGTACTGTAATAATTTACAAAAAGAAATGGCAATGAGCAGATCCCATGAGATACAAGTAATGAAGATGTAGTCAAGTACCTAGACTACGTCGGACTTTAAAGAAAATGTCAATGTCTTCTTTTCTGCTGCGTATCCAACTTCACAAAACAAAAAGAAATCATCTATCTTGGTCAAAAGTTACTGGCACCAATCAAGTCCTGTCTACACAATGAACTTAACTCTCTGTGACACCACAGATTCATTGGACTACATTTTCCACATTCCAAAACTTTTAGTTTTACTTTTCAAACAAACAAAATCTGTGATTAAGGGCATTTAGTGAGGGGGAGAGATCTTTTTACCCCACTCCTTACTCTCCTTTTCCTTGAACTTAAAAACATTTTACCTGCTCCTTATTCTCTTTCCTAAACAATGTCAGCTCCAGTAAGCGTGAGACACCAACCACGTGCTACACGAGAATCGTCTCATTCTAAACTAATTCTCTTTCCCAAACCCTCTGAACCTGAAGGTTTTTCTTCCTTGTCCATCTTCTTGGATCTTACCCTCCACAAAAATTAATAGCAACAAGAGGAACATGTGAAGAGTTGACAGAGAGAGTCACTGCTATGACGGTGATGTTAAGCAGGGTCAGAATGCGATGGGCACACAGTTGACCGGAACAAAAGACAACCAGAATTCAGGTGGAATTCACTGTCTGAACCAGGCTGGAATTTTTTGTTGGGGTGACTTCTTTGGGTCATGGTTATTCTTCGGGGTTTTTGATGTGTTCGGCTGAATCCCTCCACTGCTCCCTCTCTGATCCAAGCCACCATCATCTCTCATGACAGTGTTAACAGCCTCCTAACAGGTCTCCTTTCTTTCACTTTGCCCACTCCAGTCTAGTCTCAGCACAGCTGCCAGAGTGCCCCTGTGTCTCTCACCCATTCCAAATTCCACAACGGCTCCCCATTTCACCAAGTAAAGACTGCAGACTTTTCAGTGGCCCTCAAGGGCCCGTGTGACCCAGCCCTCCAGTCCCCACCGGTCCTGTCTCACCATTGCTTGCTCCATCCAGCACACAGGCCTCTTAGATGGTCCCCAGCTGCACCAAATGGGCCCTCAGCTTGGGGGAGTTTGCTACCTGTTTGCCCTAGACCCACCACTCACCTCTCGTGAGTGTTTGCCCACATGCCACCCTCCATCAAGGCCTACCCTGCTCATCCTTTAAAATATTGCCCATTGCTCCTTTGAGGCCCCTCAGTCCTCCCACCCCTAGAATCCTCAGTCTTCCTTACACTGTTATACCTTTTTCTTTTCTTTAAATGTTTTTTTCCTTTATTGATTTTAGAGAGAGAGGAAGGGAGAGGGAGAGAGAGATGGAAACATCAATGAGAGAGAACATCGATTGGCCACCTCCTGCATGCCCCACTGGGGATCAGACCCACAACCTGGACATGTGCCCTGACCGGGCGACCGGGAATCGAACGGGCAACCTCTTGGTGCATGGTTCGATGCTCAACCACTGAGCCACACTGGCCAGACATATCTTTTTTTTAATGCATAGCATTTGTTACCTTCCAACATACATAAAAGTTACTATGTTTATTGTCTGTCTCTACAAGACCTTGCCATATAAACTATAAGGATGAGGATTTTTAATTGTTTTCTTTATTGATGTTTCTGAAGTTCCTTGAAATAAGCCTGGCCTACAGAAGATACTCAGCACATATTCATCAAATTAGTGAAAGAACAGACTATCTTGCTGTATTTCTTTAGAGGAGTTATATCTTGCAGATGACTTCACAGAGAGAAAAGAGGTCTGAATGCTAAGCTTCACAAATTCTTTTCTTATCCACCTCTAGGAAATTTTGATGTGGTTTGTCTGACTTCAGAGCACTATCAAAGTGGCCTGAAACATATGTACAATGTGAGGCAGTGTTCGAAGCCAAACCCCGACCCAACGCAGTACCAGGAGAAAATTATGTACATCGCCGCTGAGGAGGTTGTGTGGGATTATTCTCCCAGCAGGGAGTGGGAGCAAGAACTGAAACATTCACAAAGAGAGGAGAAGTACGGCCATAACTTCAGTCTAACCAGGAAGGGTTCATTCTGTAGTTTCCCACCCTTTCCTGTGTGTGTGTGTGTGTGTGTGTGTGTGTGTGTGTGTGTGTGTGTGGTGTATATTTTGTGTTTGGTATGGTATGTATGTGTACTACGCATGTATGTGATGCGTATGTGTGTGTGGTATGTGTGTGTGATATGTGTGTGGTGTGTGTATTTAGGATACACTCCATTAGAAATAACTTCAAAGTGTGTATGTATGATATCTGACGTTACAGGTGACTTTAAATCTTTCTAAATATCTACACGACTTCTGTGCACTGTTTCCTCCTGCCTCTCTCCCCACGTCTGGCACCCTATTTTCCTGTGGGTGTTGCCACCCACCCGCACCACTCTGACATATAATAACGAAACTGCAGCTGCACTTAACATTTGGAATCAGTCAGATGTTTCTTTGTCTCCACTCATCTCCACCTGTTCTCCTGAGAACCTCAAACTAAAGACACTAACTTTTCTTTCAGTAAAATATGATTTCTTTCTACAATTGTCTCTCTTACTTTTTATTCATTTATCAAAACTTAAATTTTATTCTGAAAACATGTGTTAAAGTATGGAGTAAATATCCAACAATCTTACCAGAATGAATATATATTTTTTAAAGAGAGCGGGATTACTTTCCAAGGTAAAATAGCTTCTAGTTATTAATAGATTGCATTAATTCAATAAGAAGCTCTTCCTTATGAGACTGTATCTAATTTAATTGTTAAATTAACTAACTTTGTGGATTTTGCTTTTGTTTCTGTTTTCTCTTAAGTGGAACAGACATATATTTGGATAAAGTCGGGATGCTTCTTGGGTCCAAATATAAGAAAGTCGTATACCGTCAATACGAGGACATCACATTCACAAAACAAACAAGAAGAAATGAAGAGGAGAAGCACCTGGACATACTAGGTATGGATACGGAGTACGACTGGTTGGGGGGGTTGCTTTTTGTCCTCAGCCACTGGAGATTGTCGCACACACTGGGGACACTGTCAGCTTCCATCTTGACAGAGGACAATGCCTGTCATTCCGACTCTAATTGGTTTTACTGGAAAAAGAGTGATTCCAGTATTGTTTAATGGAAAGAGACTGTAGAAAATGAATACGGTCAGTCTCACATTACCTAACTGCATTTCAATTAAACTGAGGCCCAGAAACTCTTCTATAGCGAGGAGGGGACGTCTTTGTTTAAATCTGTGTTTAATTTAAACACTTAAATGTTAAGATTTAATTTCATCTCTGTGGGAGAGTGAGGAAAACTACAGCCCTTTCTCCACCCTTGACAGGAAACCTGCAAGGCACCCACGTGTAACAGTTTCCTAAGTCACATGGCATTTTTTAGAAGTCACATGGCGTTTCCACAGGTCAGGTGATGGCTCTGGATGTCAAACGGCCGTTCCATATGTCACATAGTGCTTCCAGAAGCCACACGGCCTTCCCGTGTGCCCAGTCTTGTTCGGGTCCTGCTGCCTATGTATCTGTCAAAGGGTTTGGCCTGGGACCCTGAGAAGATGGACTGACACGCTGACGAAGGAGAATGGTTGTTGTTCTTGGCTCGTCGTGAGCGTGTCCCTTTTTGACCCCTGGAGGGAAGGCTGTGTCCAGTTCCCACTGCTTCTAGATGGTTCTCTATCTTTAGCAACAGCAGGATGTTTGTTTTCTCTAGGCTTCTGGCTGAATGAAACGAGAAAAGTAACACAATATGACCCTCTAGACCCCATTATTATTTATACAAAGAAAGAAAACACTTTATAGAGAAGGAGAAACACACATAGTGTTTGAGAAGGCAGACTTGCCACAGGGTCAAAGAGGTGTTGACGTTCGTTGTAGCCAGTGTTCGCCAGGGCTCCTCGGGGCTCAGGTTTGGGTGACTGTCACCGGTTTGAGGGGCATCCTTCCTGCTTAGTCCATCGCAACATTATCTCTGTCTTAGAATTCGTAGAGCCAACAATTCAATCTGCTTTCAAATAGATAGAAGATTTATAACAAATGTTATATCTTCACTTCTTAGCCTGGGATGGAAGAGAATAAGAGTAGAATAAAGGGGTCTTCGGTCTGTGAGAGAGAAAATTATTCTGGGGCATAAAAAGGCCTCCCGATTTCCACTAGGATGAATGAGGGAGAGAATTAAAGGCTTAAATGATGAAGTTGGTGAAGAAAGCGAATACAGCGCTCCATTTCGAAAGTGTGTATTTTGTATGCATTAACTGATGCTCGTCAAAGTAGGTCTTCTAGAGATGGGACTTATAAAAATTCTAGGTGACTTAACATTTCCCGGCAAAAGTCATGTTTTAGAAATCAGCAAAGATCACTAGTGAAATGTGTTCATGTTTCATTTGGCGCGTGTTAAGGAAAAGGATAAAAATAAGTTACTGTGTAAATACTTAAGAGGACAGATGACTCCTAATTTAAAATAAATAAAGATTACTTACACATTTTTCTTTTTATATCTCCTAGGTCCTTTAATATTTGCCACTCCTGGTGAGAAAGTCCGAATTATCTTTAAAAATAAAGCCTCAAGACCATATTCTATTTATGCCCATGGAGTAAAATCACAGAATTTCCCTGTCGTTCCAACACAGCCAGGTAACTGCTTTGGAAGAAAGGAAAGCCCCTTGGCTTTTATACGGGACGATGGGGCTAATGTTCTTTCTTAAATGCAGGTGTAGTTCCAGGTGAGAAAGACCAGTGGACTAGTAAGAAGGGCCTGAGGAACTTGGGAGAGGAGTTCCTTTTGCAAACTGAGTTTGTTTCCAGGAGAGTCACCATGTGCAAAACTCTCCAGCGTATACAGTTTCTCCCCTAAGGCCACCTCCCTTCCACCTCTCCACTGCTCCAGCGGCCATGCATTCTTATATTCAATCTCTCTAACGCAAATGCTAGAGTAGGAGTTGAGTACAAGATGCAGGGTGTGAGGGAGGGCAGGGGATAGAGTTGAGGTGCTACCAGGAAGTGACGAACCTCGTGTATTAACGTTTCTAATTCTCACCACTATAGAGAATGCCATTCAGCATTCTCAACTTGGAAAATAATGAAAAGTTTTTAATAGAAATGCCCAGGAAGCTGACTCTGAAATGAAGATTTGTGTGCAGGGAGTACTCTTGGGATCCGTGACAGTGGAAAGGAAGAGAAGGGAGCAGGATTGAGCGGGGGAAGAGGTTGAACAGAGGTGCAGCCTCAGTAGAAGTCACAGCCAACCCTACAAGAAGTTCTGAAGAATAGGATGGCCCTTAGCTGTCCTGAGATGGGAGGAGAGAGCTGGCCCTTCATGTCCCTGTGTCACCAGACTGCTTCCATGCCAGGGGCTGGCTCTGCCCCAGCATGGCCTGGGACATTTCCAGTGTCAGACCTCCAGGTTCCTGCCTCATGCGGGAAAGATTTCAAGAACAAGTCAGAGTGAGAATGAAAACACGTTTTATGCAGGTAGACAAAGAGAGAGGCCAGGACACAGGGTCACTGTGAAAGACGCGAAAGTCTGAGTCTCAGTAGACACAGGCCAACTTGCAAGTGAGCTGTCTGTGCACTGGGTCGATCAGTTCCTGGGAGTTTATGTGTTGCCAAGGGTAGGTTATTTCTGAACTTTGTGACGCCCAATTCTGACTCTGCCTTCTTGTTGTGGGGGGTCTGGTTACTAACATGGTCCTTTCCGGAAGTGTCACGGTGGTTCACAGTGGAATAGTAAAATGGGTGTCAGTTTCCAGTATAGTGACGGTATCATGAGCTTTGGGGTCAGTCTCTGGTCAGTTTTTCCTCCATCTTGGATTGATCTGATATTAGTCAGTCCTTATTGTTGATTTCTGTGATCACCTCAGGGGTTTCCTGCCATGAACTGTTTCCCCTTGATCGTGAGCAGGGTGGGGGGCTCCCGTGAGAGGGCCTGGCGGTGTATTGGCCGTGATGTCAGCTTGTACTTTCTCACTCCACCTGTCAGAGTTTCCCCAAACTCCCTCTGTCCCGCCTCCCCTGCAGCAGTCAGGGATGCAGGTTTGGGCAAGGTGGGCAGACAGCCAGCGGGGCCAGTCTTCCGTTGTTGGAGAGGGATCTGAGCAGGGTATCCAGAATGCCCCCATAGCACCCCACAACAACAACAAGTTCTAGAAATTGAGGGTGTCAAGGAAAGAGCCAAAATCAAACAGGGAAACTTTATGGGGCAGAGGGAATGAAGGGAGACTTTGATGTGGTCGAAACAGTCCCTTTGATTTGAAAACCAAACTCCTATGGTGGCACCAACATGAATCCCCTATCAAGGGTGTTTGCGAGTCAGTACTGTGCAGATTAGTCAGGAAAGGCTCACACTCCTTGTGTTCCACAAACACTCCTGCGCCCCTGCTGCGCCCCAGGCAGTGCGGTATGCTGGACGGGGAGGGTAAGTAGTAAGCAGATTGCTAAAGATCTGGAAGCAGGGAGGCCGGGGATAGGGTTGGTTAGTGGAGGATGAAAACGATGTCACAGGTGCTTGGGGAAATTAATTTAAGCCTCTGGAAGTGGGAAATGGAGGATTGCACTGCGAGGGGTCGGGGTGGGGCATCAAAAGAACTTTCCTGCAAGAGTCCGGAAGATTCCATTTCTGCAGGGGTAATTCAAACAGCTTTGGGGTGGGAAGAAGGCTTATGTAATCCACAAACTTGGAGGTCCAGAGCTGGGATTCAAAGCAAGTCTGTTGCATGTTAAAGCCTGAGTTATCGTCACGACAATAAATGTTGAATGGATGAATGAATGAATGAGATATTTAATCATTGACATTTTTCAATGGCAGAATCACTATAAGGTTTTGATCTATAACCCTGACGACGTAATGCTGTGGCCCAGGTAATGCAATGTCAAGGACGTCGTTTGCATCATCTGGTCTAATCCCCAAATCCCCATGTCCTGTGCGTGAGGAGGCAGGAGCTCCGAAATGTAAGCACGCTGCCTAAGGTCACAAAGCTGGGAGCAGTAGAGCCAGAGTGGGGAAACAACAAAAATGAGGACTCTGCTGCCAGCTATTTGCATTGCTTCAGAGTCATTATCTGGTTCCCCATGAAGACGTGTGATTTAAAAGATTCCATATTAATACGCTGTTTTTGCTTATTTTAGGGAAGATCCAAACATATATTTGGCAGATTCCTGAAAGAACTGGTCCTACCTCAAAGAACTTTGAATGCATACCTTGGTTTTACTATTCCACTGTGAACCCGGTGAAGGTAAACTTGAAATCAAGTCTCAGTGTTTAATGCTATCTCCTCTTAGAAATTATAATGGAAGGAAGAGTGAGTTTATTTTCTGGGGTTTTTTTTTTTTTTCATCTTAGTTCTGTGTAAACTTTCTATTAAGCAACCTAAATGCTGCATTTTTCAAGAGCAAAATAAATTATTATACTATGATTACTTAGATTTATGACATCTTTCAAAATGTCACTGGAATATCCTCTTCTTTGTTCCATTGAGTTGGATCTGAGTCACAGAAAACAAAGTATGGAGTTTAGAATTCTATGATTAATGAGAAATAAATGTATACATATTACATATTTCTTTTAAACCCTCAAATCTGGAGTTATAGTTTATTTGCGTTTACAAAAAAAAGAGTTCCTGCTTTGAACTTTTAGTTATTTTGGCCATTTTCTGCCTGGAACAAAAATCTACTCAGACATTCAACCCAAAATCAAAATCAAAATAAACAAAGCAAGACTCCCAGCTGGAGGAGGCTGTGAGGACAGGGACATCACAGGAGAAATCATCTGAGACCTTTAGAGCAACTCGAATTAAAGCCAAAGTTCTGTTCTTTCATCAAACGCTCAAAAACAGAGCTTAACTCCGTTGAGGAATGTGTCTGAAATCCCTTTCAGGAATGTGCTGTTCTCATTCGATGTCAACTCCAGTTAGTGAGAGGAGACCGTTTTCCTTTCATCAAGGATTTAACATGCCGTGTTCCTTATTCCCAGACTTAGAATCCTGATCATTACAAACTCAGGATCTGACCTCACGAAAACCAAAACTCGATTCCACTCTTTTTATCGATTGGGGCAAATTTTTCATTGTGGGCGTGATGAATAATCTTGCTTTGTTTCTACAGGACCTTAACAGCGGACTGGTAGGCCCTCTGATAGTGTGCCGCAAAAACACCAAACCCAGCATCGTGCACCGTGTCCTTCACTTCATGATTTTTAACGAGAATGAATCCTGGTACTTGGAAGAAAATATCAACACCTATGCTCTAGACCCCAGCAAAGTAGACAGGAGTGATGACACGTTTTCCCTCAGCAACCAAATGCACGGTAATGCGCACTGACCGCCCGCCGGCTGTAGCTGTGGGTTGTTTCCCACAAAGGGAGCAGGTGAAGCTTCCAATTTGTCCAGCTGAGCACAGTGTAGAGAACATGGTCCCGCAGAGCTGGGCATGTGTCACGGGGGTCCACAGACTTTTTCCGTAAAGCACCGGAGAGTAAAGAATTTGGACGAGGCGGCTGTGGGGACAGAGGCGCCATCCGTCTCTGCCGTAAGCGTCTTCCCCTCTGCCACGGTAGCGCAAAAGCCCCCGCAGACAAGAGGCAGACAAATGGAAGGGGTTATGAGCCAACGCAACTTCTTTTAGGGACATCGAAATTTGTATTTCGTGTGATTTTCACGTGTCAGGATATATTTTCTTCTTTAAATATTTTTTCAGCCACTTAAAAATGTAAGAACCATTCTTTGCTCATAGGCCATAGAAAAATGCAATGGGCCCTGCCTGGTTTGGCTCAGTGGTTAGAGTTTTGGCCCCAGGACCAAAGGGTTGCGGGTTCGATCCCAGTCAAGGGCACATACTTGGGTTGCACATTCCATCCCAGCCCTGGTTGGGGTCTTGCAGGAGGCAACCAATGGATGTGTCTCTCTCACATCCATGTTTCTCTCTCTCTCTCTCCCTCTCTCTCCCTCCCTTCCACTCTATCTAAAAATTAATAGAAAAATATCCTCAGGTGAGGATTAACAAAAAAATTTTAAAAAAGAAAAGGAAAATGTAATGAATGGGCTGGACCCGGCCTGTGGGCTGTGCTCCAATCCTGAGCAGTGTGGCAATTGATTATGCCTCCGGAGTCACGCAGGCAACGGGAACCAAGACTACCAGCTGCCATCTCTGGAGGACCTTACCAAACACTTTTCCAAACATTCACCTGGGTGAACACAGGGACAGGTGGGGTTGGAGGTAAACTGGAGCACGCATGCCCCATGCACTCTTCCCCACCACCCTTACCCAAGGACCTTCATAGGCAGAACTTTTAAAATCCCCATGCTTGTCAACAAAATTCTTTTCCTCTTTTTCTTTATTGATTTTAGAGAGACAGGAAGGGAGAGGGAAAGAGAGATAGAAACATCAATGAGAGAGAACATCGATTGGCTGCCTCCTGCATGCCCCCCACTGGGGATCTGGCCCACAACCTGGGCATGTGCCCTGACCGGGAATCGAACCAGTGACCTCTTGGTGCATGGGTCGATGCTCAACCACTGAGCCACACCGGCCGGGCTGAACAAAATTCTTTTATAGGTTGATTGTGATAAGGCTCATTCTGTTTATGACCTTCCCCATCTAGAATCATAGCAATAAGACAATTATTCAAATAGAAAGCACACAAACAATCTCAATCACAGCCTTACTTAATCAAGTCCTTAGGAATCTCAGGGAGATGACTAGGTAAGGGATCCTTAACAAAGGCAAATCTGAATATGATCATTTCCAATTTCTTAGTTGTTTCCCTGCAAGAAATATATGTAAACTTAGCATTAATTTAAGGACGACCTCTGTTCTAATTACCCTCTTAGTAGGCATCACGGAGGGCACACAGCACGGTACTGGGCCCTGAGGAGGTACACAGGCCAATCTTCTCTCCAGCGGTTTGCAGTGGGGGCTGCAGACCGTGCATTGCTACAGCTCAAGGCTGACTTAGGGGGGTGCTATAACAGAAACCCGGGGCTGTCTTTTAAATTCCTATTTGAAGATCAAGAGAGGTTTCATGAAAGGAAGAGACATTCGCGTTTTTAAGGATGCACAAAAATCTGTCTAGCAGAAAAGGAGGGGAATGTGAGCTAAGGCACACAGCGCCTGGAAAGAAAAAGCCAACAGAATTGTGGAAGCCCATGAACACCCTATGAAGATGTAGACTTGATCTAAATGAGGGCTTCTCACACTTGCCTCTATTGACATTTGGGGCCAGATAACTCTTTGTTGTGTGGGGCTGGCCTGTGCATTGTAGGATGTTTAGCAGCAACCCTGGGCTCCATCCCGTGATTGCCAGTAGCACCGTCCCCCAAGTTGTGACAACTAAAAATGTCTACAAGCATGGCCAATGTCCCCCAGAGGACAACATTCCGTTGAGAACCACTGTGCTGAGGCACCAGGTGCGCTGAGCGAGGGCGCTATGGAACAGACGCATTTCAGGAGCAGCCGAGCAGCCATCCGAGCCCTTGAGCTGCAAGTGTGGTCCGTGGTCAGCAGCACAGCACCACTGGGAAGTTTGTTAGAAATGCAGAATTTTAGGCTTCACAGACCTAGTACATCATCATCTGCATTTTTAAAACTTTTTATTGAATTTTTTGGGGTGACATTGGTTAATAAAATTATATAGGTTTCAGGGATACAGTTCTATAACACATCATCTGTATATTGTATTGTGTGTTCACCACCCAAGTCAAGCCTCCTTCCATCACCGTTTATCCCCCCTTTGCCCTTGCCTGAGGAGATATTCGGCAAAAGTATTGCTCGAAAGATGTCTGAAATTTTACTGCCTGTGTTTTCCTTTAGGAAGTTTATAGTTTCATGACTCACATTTAAGTCTTTTATCCATTTTGAGTTTATTCTTGTGTATGGTGTAAGTTGGTGATCAAGTTTCATTTTTTTGCATGTATCTGTCCAATTTTCCCAACACCATTTATTGAAGACACTGTCTTTACCCCACTGCATGTTCTTGCCTTCTTTGTCAAGTACAAATTGACCATAAAGGCATGGATATGCCAGTACCATGCTGTTTTGATTACTATGGCCTTGGAGTATAGTTTGAGATCAGGTAGTGTGATACCTCCAACTTTGTTCTTTCTCAAGATTGCTGTGGCTATTCAGGGTCTTTTATGATTCCATATAAATTTTTGGAGTATTTATTCTATATCTATGAGATCTGCCATTGATATTTTAATAGGAAATGTATTGAATCTATAGATTGTTTTTGGTAGTATGGACATTTTAATGATGTTAATTCTTCTTAGCTATGAACATGATATATTCTTCCACTTATTTATATATTCTTCAGTTTCTTTTTTTAGTATCCTGTAATTTTTCAAGTTCAGGTCTTGTATCTCCTTGGGAAATTTATTCCTAGTACCTTATTTTTATTGTAGCAATAGTAAATGGGATTTTCTTAATTTCTCTTTCTGATAGTTTATTGTTAGTATATAAAAATGCTACTGATTTCTGAATATTAATTTTGTATCCAGATACTTTACCAAATTAACTTATCAGTTCTAGTAGTTTGCTGGCGAAGTCTTCAGTGTTTTCTATATACAGTATCATGTCATCTGCATAAAATGACAGTTTTACTTCCTCCTTGCCAAGTTGGATGCATTTCATTTCTTCTTCTTGTCTGATTGCTGTGGCTAGGACTTCCAGTACCATGTTGAATTAGAGTGGTAAAAGCAGATATCCCTGTCTTGTTCCTGTTCTTAATGGAAACGCTTTTAGTTTTTGTCCATTGAGTATGATATTGGCTGTAGGTTTGTCATATATGGCCTTTATTATGTTGATATATGATCCCTCTATTTCCACTCTGATGTGAGCTTTTATCTTAAATGGGTGCTTGATTGTATCAAATGCTTTTTCTGCATCTATTGATATGATCATGTGATTTTTTATCCTTCATTTTGTTTATGTGGTGTATTTAGTTTATTGATTTGTAGATATTATACCAACCTTGCATCTCTGGAATAAATCTCACTTGATCGTGGGGTATGATCTTTCTAATGGATTGCTGGATCAGGTTTGTTAATATTTTGTTGAGGATTTTAGCATCTATGTTCATTGTGGATATTGGCCAACAATTTTCTTTTTTTGTAGTGTCTTTATTTTATTTTAGAATTACGGTAATGTTGGCCTCTTGAATTTTTTGAAATAGTTTGAGAAGGATAGGTGTCAATTCTTTATTTTTTATTTTTTTTTTATTATTTTTTTTTATCCTCACCCGAGGACAATTTTTCATTTTTTGTTCAGATAGAGTGGGAGGGAGAGAGAGGAAGAGAGAGAGAGAGAAACATCGACATGAAAGGGACACATCGAGTGGCTGCCACCCGCATGACCAACCAGGGCCAGGGACAAACTGCAACCGAGGTACATGCCCTTAGCGGGAACCGAACCCGGGTCTCTCTGGACCGCAGTCCGACACTCTAACTGCTGAGCCAAACCGGCCAGGGCTCAATTCTTTAAATGTTTGGTAAATTTGCCTGTGAAGCCATCCAGTCCAGGATTTTTGTTTACTGGGAGTTTTTGGTTTTTTGTTTTGTTTTGTTTGGTTTTTATTGCTTCTATTTCATTAGGTGTAATTAGTCTATTTAGATTTTTCTGATCCTTCCTGATTCAATTTTGGAAGATTGTATGTTTCTAGAAATTTATACACTTTGCCCAGGTTGTCCAATTTGTTGGCATATAGTTGTTTCTAATATTTTCTTACAATTCTTTGTATTTCTGTGATGTCCATTGTTAATTCTCCTCTTTCATTTCTGATTTTATTTATTTGTGTCCTCTCTATTTTTTTTCTTCATAAATCTGGTTAAAGATTCATCCATCTTGTTCTTGTTTATGTTTTCAAAGAACCAGCTCTTGGTTTCATTGATTTTTGCACCATTTTTTTAGTCTCTGTGTCATTTATTTCCACTCTAGTCTTTTTGTTTGTTTGTGTGTGTGTGTGTGTTTTTGTTTTGTTTTGTTTTGATTTTGGTATGTGCCCCTAGCGGGAACTGAACTCGGGACTCTCTGGTCCGCAGGCCAACACTCCAACCACTGAGCCAAACCAGCCAGGATTCCACTCTAGTCTTTATTATTTCCTTCCTTTTACTTACTCTGGGATTTGTTTGCTGTTCTTTTTCTAGTTCTTTTAGGTATAGGATTAGATCGGTTATTTGAGATTTTTCTTGCTTCTTGAGGTAGGCCTATAATGCTATGAATTTTCCTCTCAGGACTGCTTTCACTGTACACCATAGATTTTGGGTTGTTGTGTGTTCATTTTAGTTTATCTCCAGGTAACTTTTGATTTCTTCCTTGATGTCATTGTTCGTCCATGCATAGTTTAATAATGCCTTCTTTAGCCTCAATGTGTTTGAGTGTTTTTGTTTTGTTGTTGTAATTGATTTCTAGTTTCATACCATTTTTGTCAGAGAAAATGCTTGATAGGCTTTCAATCTTCTTGAATTTATTAAGGCTTATCTTGTGTCCTAGCATTTGGTCTATCTCAGAGAATGTTCCAAGTGCACTTGAAAAGAATGTATATTCTGCTGCTTTGGGATAAAATGTCTGTAAATGTCAATTAAATCCTTCCAGTCCAGTGTGTTGTTTAAGGTCATTATTGCCTTGTTGATTTTCTGTCTGGAAGTTCTATCCATTGATGTAAATGGGGTGTTCAAATTCCCAACTATGACAGTGTTACTGTTGATCTCTCCCTTAATGTCCACCAAGATTTTCTTTATATATTTAGGTTCTCTTACGTTGTGTGCATATATGTTTATAAAGGGTTTTATACACTTGTTGGATTGGTCCCTTTAGTTTTGTGTAATGTCCTTCTTTGTCTCTTTGTTTTGAAGTCGATTTAGTCTGATCTAAGAATTGCTACCTCAGCTTTTTTTGTTTGTTTATTTTCACTTGCATGGAATTTTTTTTTTTTTATCCCTTCACTTTCATTCTGTGTATCTTTTGCTTTGATGTGGGTCTATTGTACACAGCATATATATGAATCATGTTTTTTTTAATCCATTCAGCTACCCTGTGTCTTTTGATTAGAGCATTTAATCGTTCACATTTAAAGTGATTATTGACAGGTACTTATTTATTGCTATTTAATCTTTATACCTATGTTCTCTCTATATATATATTTCTTTTCTTCTTCTTACAGAAGGTCTTTTAACATTTCTTACAATACTGGTTTGTTGGTAATGAACTTCTTTAGCTTTCTTTTTTGTCTGAGAAGCTCTTTATTTCACCTTTAATTTTAAATGATAGCCTTGCTGGATAGAATAATGTTGGTTGCAGGTCCTTGTTTTTCATCACTTTGAATATTTTATTTCAATCCCTTCTGGCCTGAAGTGTTCTGTTGAGAAATTAGCTGACAGCCTTACGGAAGTTTCCTTGTAGGTAACTAACTGCCTTTTTCTTGCTACTTTTAAGATTATCTCTTTGTCTTTAACTTTTGCCATTTTAATTATGATGGGTCTTGTTCTGGGCCTTTTAGTTCTTCTTGATTGGGACTCTCTGTGCTTTCTGAACTTGTGTGATTTTTTTCTTCATCAGTTTAGGGAAGTTTTCAGCCATTATTCTTTCAAATAAGTTCTTGATCTCTTGCTCACTCTCTTCTCCTTCTGGTACCCCTATGATGCAGATGTTGTTACATTTGAGATTGTCCCAGAGATCCCTTAGACTTTCTTCATTTTTTTAAATTTGTTTTTCTTTTGGTTGCTCTGCTTGGGTCCTCACTGTTATCTTGTCCTCTAAATCACTGATTCAATCCTCTGCTTCATCTAACCTGCTGTTGATTCCTTCAAGCATATTTTCATTTCAGACATTGTATTTTTCATTTCTGACTGGTTCCTTTTTATGTTTTTTTATGTCATTTTTAATGCTTACTATCTCTGTTTAATTTCTCCCTGAGATCATCCATTCTTCCCCTAAGTCTTTGAGCATCCTTATAACCATTGTTTTAAACTCTGCATCTGGTATCTCAGTTGTTTCCATTTCATTTAATTCTTTTTTTAGAGAGAGAGAGGAAAGGAGAGAGATATAGAAACATCAATGTGAGAGAGAAACATCAATCAGCTGCCTCCCACCCACACACCCCTGGGGATTGAGCCCAAAACCCGTACATGTACCCTGACCAGGAATTGAACCAGGACCTCTCAGTCATGGGACAATGCTTAATCCACTGAACCACACCAGTCAGGCTCATTTAATTCTTTTTCTGGGGATTTCTCGCCTTCTTTCATTTGGGGCATGTTTCGTTTTCTCCCCATTTTGTATGCTTTTTGTGTTTGACTCTGTGTATTAAGTAGCTCTGCCATGACTCCCAAGCTTATTTTCAGGGCTTTCTGATATAGGTGCCTTGTGGATCTCAGTGGCACAATTTTCTTGATCACCTGTGCTAGGTGTTCCAGAAATGTTTCTTGTGTGAGTTTTGTGTCCCCTCCCGTTGTAGTTGAATCTTGAATGCTATTGACCCATTCGTGGGTGAAGTTAACCCTCAGGCTGGCTGACTATTAAGATAGACTTCACTCACTATGTATGAGTCACTGTTTAGGGGCTGCCCCCCGAGGCAGAGTTGTTCCCAACAGGTTCTGGTGCCTGCTGGAGTCCACTTTTGCTATGCCATTTATGTGGCTAGTTGGGTCCAGTTCTGGTATGGTTTGAAGCCCACCACTGGTTGTGTTGGTTCTGGGGCACTTGGACAGGGTTCTGGTGCAGGTTGATATCAGACATTGTATGTAACTGGCCTTGGGCTACCTGTCTGGAGCTACCACACTAGTCACTGATTGTGGCTGTGTCTACTGGGCCTGGATGTGTGGGGGAGGGCTCAAGCTGTGTACAAGGGTTGGCTTCTTCAAGGTCTGAGCTGGGGGCAGATCAATAAAAGGTCCAAGGCTCTCTGAGGTCAGCATCCAACTGTCAGCTATTTTGCCACTCTCTGAGGTTGGCTGGACTTCCTCTAGAGCCTTTTGAAGAAAGATTGTAGAGTGGGCCCAAACTGGCAGTAACTCACTGCCCCTTTCACATGGTGCAAGCTCAGTAGAGTGCAGCAACTGGGTAGGGAGGACAGAACTAGTAGGTCCCTTACTTGAGGCAGGGTGATCAAGCACTCAGTGGGGAGAATGTGGCCCCTACTCCAGAGCCATACCACTCAGTCTTTGCTAGAGTCTCCAACTCTGGCTCCCCCAGGAGGAGCACACTGCTGTTTCAGGTTGGGTGAAGTCAGCTGTCCTCACTGCAGGAGCAAGCACAGCAGAGCAGGGCCACCGGGACTTTGAAAAACAGATCAAGATAGTCCTTTGTTGGGGGTGGCACCAGCCAAGCCTGAGGGAAGAGAGTGAGCTTTATGCCTCCCCTTAGCTGGCTGGGTAGCCACTCGAGCCAGACCAGAGCCTCTGGGGGAGATGTGCTCTGAAAGTCCCAGTTCTGAGTGGTGTTCCCTTCCCCACCTCCCACCCTGATCCCCTGTGGATCTCAGCTCCGCAGGGCGGGGACACTAGGACTTGGGAAAATAGGACAAAATGGTTTCCCATTGGGGGTAATGCTGGCCAAGCCTACAGGTGAAGGGGAAGACTGGCCCCCATTCCAAAGTCTCACAGTTCAGTGTCTATTTGAGCATCTGACAATAGTTTCTCTGAAGAAAGAATGCAGCAAAGACCCGTGCTGGGTGCAGCCAACAGTCCTTTCTGCCAGACTCAAGGTTGGCAGAGTGGTGTCGCCAGTATCTGGAGGACTGGGTTAGTGCACTCCTCAGGCTGGTGCTGGAAGAATAAGAGTGGCCCAGTCCAGAGAAGAGGGTGCCTGAGGGCAGTGTGGGATGTTGACTCAGGACAGGACTTCAGTAGCTGACCCTCCAGATTCCTCTTTGGGGCCACACCTCACGGGTCTCCTCTTTATGACCCCCGTATGCTCTGAGTTGCCTTTTCTCTACCGGTGAAGGCTCAAGAGTGAGTTCCTGTGTGCTGGCCCTTTAGGAGAGCACCTGGGATTCCAGCAGACTCCCTCCTCGTCCTGGTGGACAGAGTCCCTGCCGAGTTTCACTGCCAGATGCTGTGCAGACTCCGCTCCCCAGCCCTGGGGCTCTGGGTTGGGGGTCCTGACATAATATTGAGATGGCACGCTCTCCGGGGGGACTTTTGCAGTTGAGATACTTCTCTGGCTTCTATGCTTCCTGATGAGGGTGCAGAGGCCAGCCCTCTCCTCATTTCCGCCTTTCTCTCCAGTCTCTGTGTGGCTTCTTCTGTAAACCCTTGGACACAACACTCCTGCTCTTCTGAACTTCAGTTGGTCATTCAGGTTGACTGCTCTATAATTTAACTGTGAATCCATTTTGGGGCCCAGAGGAGGTGAGTGCAGTTTCCACCCCTTCCACAGCCATCTTGAAACGACCCCATTGTATTGTATATAAGGTGCTTTTTTTAAAAAAAAAAACACGCACATTATTTAAAATCCCTTTTTGAACATAATAATCTATGTCTACCCACAGCAATTAACGGAAGACTGTTTGGAAATAATCAAGGTCTGACATTTCACGTTGGTGACGAAGTGAATTTCTATCTTCTTGGCATGGGGAGTATGTTTGACCTACACACATTCCACATTCACGGCCACAGCTTTGAGTACACGGTAAGAGCCCTGGGAAGTTCCATTTAATTTCCATTTAATTCCACGGCCAGGCAACAGGACGGGAAAGGGGATGACCAAACCGGAACTGAGGTTCAGTACATGCGATCTACAGTATATTGGACACAAGTAAAGAATCATGCATTTCGCCCTGGCCGGTTTGGCTCAGCGGTTAGAGCGTCGGCCTGCGGTCCAGAGAGGCCCGGGTTCGGTTCCCGCTAAGGGCATGTACCTCGGTTGCAGTTTGTCCCCGGCCCTGGTTGGTCGTGCGGGTGGCAGCCACTCGATGAGTCCCTTTCACGTCGATGTTTCTCTCTCTCTCTCTCTCTTCCTCTCTCTCCCTCCCACTCTATCTGAACAAAAAATGAAAAAATGTCCTCGGGTGAGGATTAAAAAAAAAAAAAGAATTATGCATTTAGCTCTTTATAGCTCATGGACATTTGATAAATGCCTGTGCGTTTGTGAAGTGCATTTCTCACTCCCACCTGATTTTACTCAATGAGTAAATAAGACATTGATAATCATCTTTAGTTTTACCCTTTCTGTCCCATTTTTTTAATTTTCAAACTGTCAGACATAAAACACAAGAAAAATACCATGAGCTCTCATATACATCTTGCCACATTTACTTTCTGAACCCCATTGAAAGCAAATGACAAACATCATGACTCTTCACTCCTAAATACTAAAGTATGTGCACCCTAAGAATAAGAACACTCTCTGCCCCAACCACAATAACATTATCTCCCAAAGTTAACATTAATTCAGTAATATAGTCTAATGTACAATCCATTAAAATATTCTCGGGTGTCCCCAAATTGCTGTTTATAACTGTTTCTTTCCATCCAAGAGCTGATCATTTATACACATACAAAAATGACATTTACTTTTTGAAGGATCCAGGCCGGTTGTTATGTAGAGTGTTCCACATTCTGCATTGGTCTGACAGTTTCCTCAGGATAGAGTCCATGTCAAACATCTTTGGCAAGAACACGCCACAGGTGATACTGTGTACTTCTCATACATCACGTCAAAAGGGCCCTGATGTCAACCGGTTCTGATATTGATGAAGCTAAGTTTGATATTTGATTAAGATAATGTGCATCGTTCTCTCCATTTTGGAAGTATCATCTTCCTATTGTAATTAATAAATAATCTGTGAAGTGATTCTTTTAAAATTTTTTTATTTTTATAGAGCAGGAGGGAGAGAAGGAGGAGGAGAGAGAGAGAAATATCGATGTGAGAGAGACACATTGACTAGTTGCCACCCACACAACCCCAACTGGGACCGGGGACAAACTGCAACCAAGGTACATGCCCTTAGCGGGAACCGAACCCAGGACTCTCTGGTCCGCAGGCCGATGCTCTAACCGCTGAGCCAAACTGGCCAGGGTTGAAGTGATTTTTTTTTAAATGTATTTTATTCTTCAACAATTTTTCACCTTGTACTTTTAAAATGGTTCCATTGGTGATCCTTGCCCAAATCCAGTTTTATAGTGCGGGTTACAAATAGTAGCTTTCTGCTTCTGTCATTCCTCCAACTTTTTTTTATCAAACAAGAATGTGGTCCTAGGTGTCAACCGGCTTTGTGGTACCATTTTTATTGGTAGTATCATCTGTTTCTATTTTATGTATTCTTAGTCTCTTTATGTCTTCTGTCTGCATTGCTTTCCCTCGCCCCATCTATCATACTTCTTTATAATTGTTTTTTACTGACCACTTTTGACTGGCCATTTCTCTCCATTATAATAAGTATTTTCCATTTTATCCTTCCCCTTTTTCATTTCAATGTAGTATCTTTTATTGGTGTAAGGAGCATGGTCTTTATTTCCCATCCTAATCCCTTATGTAAATATGAGCGTAAAATTGAGGACCAATTGTACTTTTATGTATTTGACACCTCCAACATTTAATTTAACCGCTCGGCATAACGCAGTCCATCTTTTCCACACTGGTAGAAGTTTCACAGAAAGCTTTCCTGGGTTTTAGATGGACTGTGCCCACAGCTTCTTTAATGCTCAGGGCTGATCGTAGAAATGACTTAAATGAGTGTGCGTGACTTAATTTATGCAAAGCTTTACCGGTGTGTTGCTTTCTTTCCTATCCTTTAGTAAACAAATTTATTCCTGTTAAACTTTGGGGGGGCTTAAAAACACTTTCATTATAGGGAATTTTATATAATAAAGTAGATAGAATAATATAATAAACCCCTTTACCCATCATCCAAGTCCAACAATTATGACCTTTCTATACTTCCATCTACACTCCCCTATATCTAGGAAAAAGGCCTAGATATTAGGATTGTTATTAAGTTCATAACTGTTTGCGTTAGAACAAAAGAACAACTTAAAATGTGCTTATGGTTTTGTCCAGTACATTTGACGTGCAGTTCAGGTCAGTTCGGCCAACGTCTCTGATGTTCCCATAGCCGTGCCGAGTGTGTGGAGATGAAAGGAAGTCAAAGCGCTATCTTTCAGGGGCCACACCTACATCAGTGATTCTGCTACCAGGGGTCAAACTGAGTGAAGTGCATACTGACATCTCTGTAATGGCCATTGTAGCCAACTTTATTCAGCACAGCTTATGTGCCAGATGCTAGGCCTGGTACTTTGCATGAATTTCTTGTTGGACCTCACAACGTCCCTGTGAGATAGGGGAAAGAAATAAAGGATTAACAAGATAAAGAACTTTCCCGCAAGCAGGAAGTCGTAGAAGTATCATTTCAACTCCTGGCACTCATGCCAGAACCCCTTCCTCTTAACCTCTTCACAAAACTGCCTTGCTTAAGAATGACCCTATGTATGCATGGAGCCTAGTATCACCTGTTCTCAGCTCTAGCCACTTGCCCTGAACTTCTCACAGATGATCACAGAAGTGTTCTCCTACCCTTGAGGTGGGATTTAATTGGTCCAACATTGGTGCAGCTGCTGGGCTTTACTCCCTGGAACTCCTGGGGGCAGCGGAGCAGCCCTCCGGATTACTAACCTGGTCTTGGGACAAGCCAGACGGTCACCTCCTGTTTCCTAAGGCTGCAGTGGCCCTCGGTGACAGAGCTCCAGCCACCGTTGCACACTTACTGGTGTCTTGGACAATGCCAGTTCTTAGTGAAGTTGTTTCATAGTGTTCTCTGTATTTTCTGACATCTTAGAAATGTATCTTGTCACCAATATTATTGTCACCTTAGATGCAAAATTAACTCCTCAATAGCAGTGACTCGAGCCCGCACTTTGCACTTTGCATCCAATGGGAAATGGCGCTTGGGCACCTTCCCGTGTCTCCAGGGAGTCTCGAGAGCCTACATTTCTTCTCGTCGCCTCCAACTCTCGTTTCCTGCTTCTGTTCGGCTCCCTTGCCTCTCACCTGCTGTGGCTGCTACTTTCTCATCTCTCCGTGGAGTTCGAAAATGGAACACACCCCCCTTTCCTTTGATTCCCCTAAGCACCCACAAAATCAAGGGTAGGTGGAGCACAGACTTTTAGTGAAAGTTTGAGGGTAAATGAGGGCTTTTTTTTTTCCAATACTGCACAGTGCAAGCACTAACCATTTGTCATGAGACACCCTCGTCTTCGATTACCCCTTCACCATGCATCACTGAGAACCTCTGGCTCGCCTGCTTTGTACTCTCATTCTCAAGACTTCTTTCCCTACCTTCTCCCTCTCCAGACTCCCTTGACATCTCTTCTCTCTCCTAATTATCTGGACCCCATCTTGAGTTACACATTCCAATACATCTCCCTCCAAAGAGCTGACGTTTTATTATGCAGAGCACTTCATCTCCCTCTTGAACTCTCTTTCTAATCCATTTGGGCCAGGACCCTGGGCTTCATCTTTCAACATCAAGGTGGTCTCCCAACTATCAGGTTCTCCTGCTGGGAAGAGAAATCAGCCATTAAGGCACTCAGCCCTCAGCCCCACCCCCCAGAAGGCAGATGGGGCTGCAGGAGCCTGCCGAGCTCCTTTCCTTCCCGTAGCCATGAGTTGTCCCGATCACTTACATCCCGGGAGTGATCTTCACATCACCAGCAGCCCTAGTTAGAAACACTTCGGTTAAAACCTTTGGGATTTGTGAGACCAGATGTTCTCTGCAATCTAGAGCATTCTTCTGTAGGAGATGCTGACAAGGTATCTAACCCCAACACTGATGCAGAAACCCTTGTAGAGTGAGGTGCTTTCCCTGTGGCCTGTCCCTGAAATGTTCCGGGACTTGCTCCTCCTCCAAACCCGCAGTTGTGCTCAGACACCAGTGCTAGTTCTTTCCAATCGTCATCTAACAAAGTCTGTGAGAACTGGGCAGTCACAGCAAACGCTGAGATGTGTGAATGGCTGGCTGATAACCTTGTGTGAGCTATTTAACGATGTTTTGTCTCCTTGTTGAGGATTCTGGACTGTATCGCTCTGACGTTTATGACCTTCCTCCTGGGGTCTACAAAACTGTGAAAGTGTACGCAAGAGATGTTGGGACCTGGTTATTTCATTGCCATGTGAGCGGGCACATTACTGCTGGAATGGAAAGCACTTACACCGTCGTTAAATAAAAAGGTAAGCTAAATTATTAGAAGTGACCATATTTAAATAAACTTGATGTGTACATAAGGATTTCTAATCCACTGGCCGTTTATGTGATGTGACTGCTCTTTCATTCAAAGATTATCATTCTGAGATAACCAAAAAACCATTTATTATTATTTTTTTAATCAAACTTACGTAACTATGCCTGATCCGATAAAAGCTACTCTGGAGTGAAATGTAATTTCTAGGTTCATATAGTAAATGCATAAGGACTTGAACAGACAGTTCATAGAACATGGAATACAAATGCTATAAAGATGTTTCACTTGCTAATAATCAAATCACTTAAAAATCACATTTAAACAACAGCAAGATAACTTTTTTAGTGAGGAAGCTATAAATTTGGCAAAGATTTCATTTTTCAATTTTCCAATCAATAACAGTATCTAATGGGTATACTTGGGGGGAAGTATAAAAGGCTTCCACAGCCCTCAAGAGATACAACATAATGATTCTAATATCTTTCACACTCGGCTGACGTTGTATTTCCCCTCATTCCCATCTTCCTTTCCTCTAGCCCAGTTTACTAGCAACTTCAGTGTGCAAAATGTATCTTTGTTACTGAGATTTTCATCAGTTTCTTAGTTACTTAGGCTATCCATGAAGTCATTAGCCTTTGGTCTTTTGACACAATTATTCTAATATTTTGACCCAGTAATTTTACCAGGCAGTTGATCTCAGAAAATTATCAGCAATGCTAAAAAATATTTATCACCATGTTATTTCATGCTAATGGAAAACTGAAAACAAGCAAATTGTCTGCTCTAAGCTTTGCTTGTCATCTAAAGTGTTATCTAACTTTAAAAATTATGCCTTAAAATTGTAATGGAAAAATGCTTATAATACAATATTGAGTGATTAGAAAGTTTAAAAAATAGTATTTGTGCCCAGCCTGTGTGGCTCAGTGGTTGAGCGTGGACCCATGCACCAAGAGGTCGCTGGTTCGATTCCCGGTCAGGGCACATGCCCAGGTTGTGGGCCCGATCCCCAGTGGGGGGCATGCAGGAGGCGGCCAATCGATGTTCTCTCTCATCGATGTTTCTATCTTTCTCCCTCTCCCTTCCTCTCTCTCTAAAATCAATAAAGAAAAAAATTTTTTTAATAGTATTTGAAATAGTATCCAAATTCTCTAATATATATATATATATATATATATATATATATATATATTTACTGAATTATATATATGCATATAAATTATATATATGTATATAAATTTACTGAAATATTAATGGTGACTCTCTCTAGGTGGCAAAATTATGAGTGAGGTTTATTTTCTTCTTGTACTTTTCCATTTCTTTTGAGGGTTACTGTAAGGTTTAAATTGCTTTTAAGATCAGGAAAACTATTAAGTGTATATATGATCCGCTATGTAAATATGTGTGCGCTCTTGCGCCCCGGGGGTGTTTTCCGTGGGCGCCTCGCGCCTGGAGGCGCAGAGCAGCTGGGCGGGGAAGGCGCTCGGTGGACGTTGCTCAGAATCTGCCCTGAATGGGACGGACTACATCGCTCACAAAGACCCACTCATTATCCTAAAACATTATTTTGCCTACAGCATTATGTCAATATTAATGATATTATTATGAATACAGTTATAATAATCATTACTTATTCCTATAATTTTTCATATTCATTCCTAGTAAAAGAGACTTGAGTGTGGTGTCCAAGAATGAAGTCCCCACTGTTTCTCGGGGAAACTAGATTTTGCATTTCAATCCTGGAAAGCCAAAGCTGGTTCATTCTACAGGACTTCTGTCCACGTGGCAGAGGGACAGCAAAGCTGCCATCACTTAATGAGCTTGTGGCACAAGCGGTGGTAATTTTCTTTCTTTTTTTCAAGAATTTTCTTTTTTTTTTTCTTTATTGATTTTAGAGAGAGAGGAAGAGAGAGGGAGAGAGAGATAGAAACATCGATGAGAGAGAACATCGATTGGCCACCTCCTGCATGCCCCCCACTGGGGATTTGGCCCACAACCTGGGCATGTGCCCTGACCGGGAATCGAACCAGCGACCTCTTGGTGCAGGGGTCGACACTCAACCACTGAGCCACACCAGCTGGACTCAAGCATTTTCTTAAGAGTTATATAAATGTTATGTTGTTTTCCTTGAAGGTATATAATTATTTTACTTTACTGTTCCAACTTAGATCTTCTTGGGACTTTCTTTTCTGCACCATAAATCTCTCCCTGAAGTCAGAAGTCAAGCTGCTGAGGAAAATAAGACCCCAGGGATGAAGGGGTGTGGAGGGCTGGCTCAGGACTTTGGCAACGGACCAGGAAAACCAGCTTGAAATAAAAGTTTTCTTTTTGCTAACGTTTGTGTGTGAGCTGCTGTTTCTTTCTGGAAACTATGTCACTGGAGTAGCGTCTGTAGAGGGTAACAAGGCTTCTAACAAATGGTAGTGGGGTCCGTAAGAAGGATAAAGAGGAGAGCAGGTGCAAACCGAAGTCTAGCTAACAGAGAAAGAAAACACACACACGATCTAAGACTTTTCCTTAAACTGCAACATTTGCAAACATTGAAAAAAATTAAATTCTCATATCATAGGTAAGCATTTGAATCAGTCTATAAAATGCACATTCATGTACTATGTTGTGTCTTAGGCTTGAAAGACTGCAGGTTATAGAATGCATAAGTGCCAGTTTTCCAGAACCAAAAATAAGGACTCATGTTCTGACTTTGTATCTACCAACATTAACAGTTGGGATATGTCCCGCTAAAAGTAACAGAAAACAAAGCCAAGAAGGAATTATCAATGGTGTTTGTTTCCAATTTTTTTTTTCTTTTAATTAGGAGGTAGATGGCTGCCAGAGTTGGTTCAGCAACTTCATGATGTGTTGGCCAGTGTTTTTAATTCCCTTGGCCTTTCCCTCGTGACTTCTTCCTCATGGTTGCAAAATGGTTGCTGCAGCTCCAGATATTACATCCAGGTTGAAGGCAGGGAAGACGGAAAAAAAGGTAGCACTAAACCACATCTCTTCTATCAGGAAAATATAGTCTTCTGAGGAGCCCTAGCCAGCTTCTGCCTATGTCTCATTGGTCAAACCTCTAACATCTGGCTACTCCTAACTGTAAGGAAGGCTGGAAAAGAGCTTTTGTAGGCTCTAGAGTGGAAATAACACAGAGAAGGAGTTGGAAATGTCTTGTGAGTGGGCTAACAAACAGTTTTGCCTTAGACAATAAGTAAGAATATTTGAAATCAGGAGTTGTTTAAACAAAAAGTTCAACCTGAAAATTGAAAATAGCTCTGGTCAGTGTGGCTCAGTTGGTTGAGCGTCGTCCCGTGCACTGAAAGGTTGCCAGTCTGATTCTCAGTCGGGGCACATGCCTGGGTTGCAGGTTCAATCTCTGGTAGGGGGACGAGCAGGAGGCAGCCAACTGATAATGCTCTCACATCAATGTTTCTCTCTCTCACTCTCTCTTCCTTCCTCTCTCTCTAAAAATTAGTAAACTTTTTAATAATAATTAATTAATCAATAAAAATTGAAGCCAAAGTCAGACTTTTTATTCTTTTTACTTTTTTAACTTCTTAACTTTGTAATACATGAATACCTGGAATATTATCAAGCAAATCCCTGACATTATATCATTTCACCCCAAAATACATCAATATGTATCTCCAGAAGAGGACTTTCAAAATTTAATATATTAACAATTCTATTATAACATCAAACAAAATGAATATTGCTTCACTCTTTGATATTGAAACTAATAAGAATCTATAAAATATGGATGCAATTAGCCCCACCCCTCCCCCAACCCCAGAAAAGCATCCTAGTCTGAGAGTTTTGGAGTTGTTACTGATAAAACTTGAATATTGTTTAAGGGACTGAAAGTGGTGTTGCCCAAATCTCATCAAGAATAATATTTAATTCATCCACTCATTCATTTATTTAAGAACATAGTCCTAGACTTTGGGACTCAGAGACGGACAGGAGTCACAGTATTAAAATAAACTCTGATTTAATGGGAACTCATCTCATGGTCAGATTATGGGAACTGAAGAGGTGTATGTTACGGCCTTAAACTACAAGTAAATGTTATCCTAGATGCAGAATACAGAGAACACAGACAGCAAAAGTTGGATCATGATAGCTTACAGGTCAGAAATGATCCAGACTGTTTTTCTTAATGAAGGCCCATGAGACCTGACTGCCTCACATTTACCTGCTTTTCACTTTTGAAAAATGTGGCCTTTATTTCCATCTAAGGTGTGGCCACCTCCCCAGTGGTCCATCGTTCAGCAAGACAAATGCTGACACTAGGACTTCCTGGAATGAGCCTTCCTGGCACCGTGAAATCACATTATCCTACCAAATGGCTGGTCATCAGTGCGGCCTTTGGATTGGTTTATGACCAAAGGGGGAAGTGTGGACGGAAAACAGGGCCACATACTAAACCTGACAGCTCAGGGAAGGCCTGCAAGGACGCTTATAAACTCAGAGACCTAAAGTAACCACAGAGGGTGATCTGAAATTAAAACTTTCTAACTGAAGCGAGTCAGGGCAGATAGTTGTGTCCTAGGCCAGTTTCTTGCTTGACAAAGGTCAACCTTTACCATAACTGAGCCTGCCTGTTTTC
Source organism: Tadarida brasiliensis (assembly GCA_030848825.1). Lineage (NCBI taxonomy): Eukaryota > Metazoa > Chordata > Mammalia > Chiroptera > Molossidae > Tadarida > Tadarida brasiliensis. Next base: position 107,892,540 of record CM061260.1, on the reverse strand, counting down.
TTTTTGCATCTACGATAACATGTCTCTGGAATGTTACAACAATCTTCTTTTTCCAGACCCCTCAGGACGCAATCTCCCACCAAAAACCTTCATTGTTACCGTTACCGTGTTACTTTTTAACTGTAAACTATCCTATACCCACCAATGTAAAAGACGGGTGTCTATTCATTTTACTTCTTATCCAGTCCCAGAGAGTTCCTCACTTTGCTTTCTCCCACCTCCCTAACCAATCACCAGTGGATTTCATGTAGCCCCTTTACACCTCCTCCTTTGATTGTAATGTACACAATAAGATGAAAGCCCTGGCCAGTGTGGCTCAGTTGGTACGAGCATCATCCAATGCACCGAAGGGTCACCGGCTCCCTCCCGGTCAGGGCACACACCTAGGTTTCAAGTTCGATCCCCAATCAGGGCGTGCAACTGATCAGTGTTTCTCTCTCACATCAACGTTTCTCTCTCTCTAGAATCAATGAACGCATGTCCTCGGGTGAGGATGAACAAATAACAATAATAATAATAATAATGGGCAAAACGGATAGTCTCTGGAGCATTTTCTCAATTCCTTGAGATTTTGCTTCCTGGCAATTGTTGTCAGTTTGACTCAAATAAACTCATAAAAAATTTTTTAAAATAATAAAAATACTTAATTTCTTAATTAAATGTATTGGGGTGGCATTGGTTAATAAAATGTTATAGGTTTCAGGGGATAATTCTATAATACATCATCTGTATATTATACTGTGTATTCACCATCCCAAGTCAAGTCTCCTGTCACCATTTATCTCCACTTTGCTTGCATTCTTTTTTTCATTAATTAATTAATTTTCTTTAATACAGATGTCCCTCCTTTTTTCCCTATTGACACCCACCTCCCCACTTCCATCCCTACCCCCTGCCTTCATTGCACTGTCTGTGTCCAGTGGTTATGCATATAGGCATACAAGTTCTTTGGTTTATCTACTCCCCCCCACCTGCTTTCCCTCTGAATTTGTCAGTCTCTTCCCTACTTCCATGTCTCTGGATCTATTTTGTTCATCAGCTTATAGTGTTTATTATATTCCACAAATAAATGAGATCATGTAATACTTGTCTTTCTCTGACTGGCTGATTTTGCTTAGCATTATACTCTCTAGGTCCTTCCATGTCGTCTCAAAGGGTAAAAGATCTTTCTTTCTTACAGCTGCATGTATTCTATATGATTGGTATTTCAGTGTTCTTAGGATATATTCCTAAAAGTTGATCACTGGGTCAAATGGCAGTTCCATTTTTAATTTTTTGAAGAAACACCATACTGTTTTCCACAGTGGCTGCACCAGTCTGCATTCCCACCAGCAGTGTGCTAGAGTCCCCTTTTCTCCACACCCTCGCCAGCACTTGTTGTTTGATGATGTGTTGATGGCAGCCATTCTGGCAGGTGTGAAGTGATGCCTCATAGTCATTTTAATTTGCATCTCTCTGATGATTAGTGATGTTGAGCATTTTCTCATATGTCTCTTGGCCATTTGTATGTCCTGTTATGTCAGGTTCTTTGCCCATTTTTTAATTGGATTGTTTGTCTTTCTTTTGTTGAATTGTATGAGTACTATATATATTTTGGAAATTAACCCCTTATCTGATATATCATTGGCAAACATGTTCTCCCATAGAGTCAGTTCCCTTTTCATTTTGATGCTGGGCTTTTTTTGTTTTTTTGTGGGGTTTGTTGTTGTTGTTTTTGCTGTGCAGAAACCTTTTAGTTTGATATAGTCCCATTTATTAATTTTTTCCTTTGTTTCTCTTGCCCTAGGTAATATATTGGTGAGAATTCTGCTATGTGTGATTTCTGAGATCTTGCTGCCTACATTTTCTTCTAGGATTTTTATGGTTTCATGACTTACATTTAAGTCTTTTAACCACTTTGAGTTTATTCTTGTGTATGGTGAAAGTTGGTGGTTTAGTTTCATTTTTTGCATCTACCTGTCTGATTTTTTCCACACAATTTATTGAAGAGGCTGTCTTTACTCCGTTGTATGCTTCTGCCTCCTTTGTCAAGTACAAATTGAGCATAATATCTGGGGTCAATTTCTGGGTTTTCTGTTCTGTTCCATTGATCTATATGCCTATTCTTTTGCCAGTATCAAGCTGTTTTGATTACAGTGGCTTTGTAGTATAACCTGATATCTGGAATTATGTTCCCTCCAACTTTGTTCTTCTTTTTCAAGATTGCTGTGGCTATTTGGGGTCTTTTATTATTCCATATAAACTTTTGGAGCATTTGTTCTAGTTCTGTGAAATATGCCATTGGTATTTTAATAAGGATTGCATTGAATCCATAAATTTCTTTGGTTAGTATGGACATTTTAATAATGTTGATTCTTCCAATCCATGAACATGGTACATGCTTCCACTTACCATTTATTTATATCGTCCTCTATTTATTTTTTCAACATGCTGTAGTTTTTTGAGAACAGGTCTTTTGTCTCCTTGGTTAAGTTTATTCCTAGGTATCTTATTTTTTTTTTTTTTTTTTTTGCTGCAGTGGGAAATGGGATTTTTTTTTTTTTTTAGTTTCTCTTTCTGTGTGTTCATTATTTGTGTATAAAAAAATGCCAAACTTTGTAGATGTTGATATTGTATCCTGCTACTTTGCTAAATTCTTTTATTAAATCTAGTAGGTTTTTGCCTGGCCAGTGTGGCTCAGTGGTTGAGCATCATTGCTCAAGAACCAAGAGATTGCCAGTTCAATTCCTGGTCAGGGCACATGCCCAGGTTGTGGGCTCGATCCCCAGTGGGGGGGCATGCAGGTGGTGGCCAATGTTCTCTCTCATTGATGTTTCTATCTCTCTCTCTCCCTCTCCCTTTCTCTCTCTCTCTCTCAAATCAATAAGGAAAAATATATATATATTTTAAAGTTGTGGTGATTCCAGTAGGTTTTTGGTGGAGTCTTTAGGGTTTTCTGTGTACAATATCATGTCATCTGTGAACAATGATAGTTTCACTTCCTCCTTCCCAATTTGGATACATTTTATTTTTCCCTCTTATCTTATCGCTGTGGCTAAGACATCCAGTACTATGTTGAATAAGAGTGGTTAAAGCTGACATCCCTGTCTTGTTCTGTTCTTAAGGGAAATGCTTTTAGTTTTTTCCCATTGAGTATGATGTTGGCTGTAGGTTTGTCATATATGGCCTTTATTATGTTGAAGTATGATCCTTCTATTCCCACTTTGTTAAGAGTTTTTATCAAAAAGCGGTGTTGGGCATGTACTCATAACCAATGGACATGGACAACAAAACTGGGGATGGGGCAGGGAGGGAGGGGGAGGAGGGTGTCAATGGGGGAAAAAAGGAGAAACATCTGTAACAAAAGTAAATTAATAAAAAAAAATGCGGTGTTGGATTTTGTCAAATGTTTTTTCAGTGTATATTGATATAATCATATGATTTTTATCTTTCATTTTGTTTCTGTGCTGTATCACATTTATTGATTTGCAAATATTGTACCAGTCTTGCATCCCACTTGGTTGTGGTGAATAATTTTTAAAAATATATTTCTGGATCTGATTTGCTAATATTTTGTTAAGGATTTGGCATCTATGTTCATCAGGAATATTGGTCTATAATTTTCTTTCTTTGTAGTGTCTTTATCTGGTTTTGGGATTAGGATTATGCTGGCCTCATAAAAAGAGCTTGAAAGTCTTTCTTCCTCTTGAATTTTTTAGAATAGTTTGAGAGAATAAGTGTTAGTTCTTCTTTGAATGTTTGGTAAAACTGCCCTGTAAAGCCATCTGGACCAGGGCTTTTGTTTCCTGGAAGTTTATTGATTGCTTCTTCTATTTTGTTAGTTGGTATCGGTCTGTTCAGGTTTCCGACTCTTCCTAGTTGAATTTTGGAAGGCTATGATTTTAGGAATTTGTCTACTTTCCCTAGTTTGTTGAATTTGTTGGCATATAATTATTCATAATATTTTCTTACAATCTTTTGTATGTCTGTGGTGTCAGTTGTTACTTTATCTCTTTTCTTTCTGATTTTATTAGTTTGTGTTCTCTCTGTTTCTTGATGAGTTTGGACAAAGGTTGATTAATCTTGTTTATCCTTTCAAAGAGCCAGCTCTTGGTTTCGTTAATGTTTTGTATTTTTTTTTAGTCTCTTTGTCATTTATTTTTACTCTGATTTTTATTATTTCCTTCCTCTACTAACTCTGGGTTTTTCTTTTTGCTCTCTTTCTAATTCTTTAAGTTGTAGGGTTAGATGGTTTATTAGAAAATTTCCTTGTTTTGTGAGGTAGACTGGGAATGTTAGGAACTTCTCTCTCAGGACTGCTTTCACTGTATGCCATATATTTTGTATATTTAGCCTCCATATGTTTGAATGTTTTTGAGTGTCTTTATTATTGATTTCTAGTTTCATGCCATTGTGATCTGAGAAGATGCTTGATATGATTTCAATCTTCTTGATCTTGTAGAGACTTAGTTTGTGTCCTAACATGTGGTCTATCTTTGAGAATGTCCTGTGTGCAGTTGAGGATGTATATTCTGCAGATTTGGGGTCTTTTGGGGTTCATCTTCACTGGAACTCTCTGTGTTTCCTGTACTGTGTGACTTTACCCTTCACCAGGTTAAGGAAGTTTTCTGTCATTATTTCTTCGAACAGGTTCTCTCTTCCTTTCTCTGATTCTTCTCCTTCTGGTTCCCCTATGATGTGAATGTTGTTGCATTTTATATTGTCCCAGAGCTCCTTTAAACTCTTCTCCTGTTTTAATTTATTTTCCATATGCTGCTCTTATTGGGTGTTTTTTTCCTATCTTGTATTCTAACTCACTGAATTGGTCTTCGGCTCCTTCTAATCTACTATTAAATCCTTCCAGAGTATTTTTTATTTCAACTATGTCATTCTTCATTTCCACTTGATTTTTATTCATAGCTTCTACCTATTTTTCATCCTGTAGTAGTTCCTACTGAGCTCTTTATAATTCTCATTAAGTTGCTTTTAATTCTCACTAAGTTGTTTGAGCACCCTTAAAACCATTGCTTTGAATTCTTTATCTGAAAAACTGCTTGCCTTCATTTCAAGTAGCTCCTTTTCTGGTGATTCTCCTTTTCTTTCATTTGGGGTTTGTTTCTTTGTCTCACCATTTTAGCGCTCTAGTAGTTCTAGTAGAGGAGCACTGGTACATGTTGGCAGGTCAGTGTGTAGCAGATAAAACTGCTATGCCTCCCAGTCTTGGTGTGGTGGCCTTCTTGTGGGACCCAGTGGAGTAGTCTCCTTGACCTTCTGAATTGGGTGCTCTAGGAATGACCCTTGTATGGGATATGTGGGCTCTCCTGTTGAATTTGGATCTTGATTGATGTTGTCCATTTGTGGGTGGGCTCAGCCCTCAGTGTTGTCTGTGAGCCTCAACCCCAACTTTGTTATGCCAACTGTTATTTAGGGGTTGAAAGAACCAAACAAAGCAAAAATCAGACCAAACCAAAAAGAAACCCCCCCAAAATTGGCATCAACAATAATAAAAGCAATAGCCTCAACCAAAGATTAAAAGACAAACAAATGTAAATCACACACACACACACACACACACACACACACACACACACAAGAGTACTAGGAAGTATGAGACCAAAATAATTAGAAGAAGGAGAAAAAAATATGAAAGTAAAGAAGGCAAGGCAAAACCAGACCAAACCAAAAAGAACCTAAAAAAATATCAACATCAACAATGATAAAAGCACCAGCCTCAACAAAAAAATTAAAAGACAAAAAACACACAGAAAACACAAACACACACACACACGAAGAATATTAGAAGGTGTGAGACCAAAAGAGTTAGGAGAGGGAGAAAAAAAAAAAAAAGAGTATCAAAGCAAACAAGGCAGAGACCAGAAATAGGGTAAGTATGGAAAATAATGACTGAAATAATAATAGTTTTAGAAAGTAATACTGCGAGATTAAATAAAATATAGAATAAGAAAGTAAAAAATTAGAAAAGAAAAGAAGAAAAAATTTAATTAAAAATAAAATATTTTTGAGAGGAGAAAAAATGGCGGTGGAGTGAATGGAAGCTACACAGACGATCTTCCAGGACCAAACAGGACTTACAACTGAAATAAAGACAAATTGTCAGAAAAAAGCAACAGAAAGGCAGCCGAGAGGACCATACAACCAGGGACACTGAATGAGCCTAGTAATATCTGCAGAGGCGTGAGAGGGTGGCGGGCTGGGAGCCCACAGACAGCAGTGGCCTTAGCTCTGAGCAGCATGCTCTCGGGGTTAAGATCCCAAGCTGCTCGACAGCACAGAGGGCCGGGACAGAGGACTAAATAGCTACAGCCACTCACCTGGGGCTCCAGCAGAGGGAGGGTGGACTGGACTGGAACTCTGTGGGGACACCGGGGATTTGGAGGGCACTCAGAGTTTGTGCTGAGTCACGGCCACAAAGGACGGTGGCCAGCTTGCACCTTCCCAGTCACACAGAACAATGGCCAGCTTGCTCCTTCCTGGAGCTGTGGCAGCCCCTCCCTCAGAGATTCCACCCAAACCAGGAGAGCAAAGAAATGCAAATTGAGGCTCATTAACAACCAGCATCGGCCCCACCCTTGGGAAATCCTCTTACACTAAACACCTGAGGGAGTTTCTCATTCAATTGAGAACCCAAGGCTTTTCAAGTAACTGAGGCTAATAGCCTCCAGGCAAAAAGCTAGAGGATAACTGAACCTTTCCTGAGCTTGCAAATCTACCCAGGAAAGTGAGACTTGACAGTGGTATTTAAGGAGGGCCCTCTGCGCTCATCTAAACCCAGTAGAGGGAGCCACAAATAGCAGAACACCAACACCCACAGGGAAAATTTGGCAGGCTCCAAAACCCACTGAGATAGCCAAAATGGTGAAACAAATCCCAAATGAAAGAACATGAGAACTCTACTGAAGATGAGATCAATGAAATGCACTTAAGCAAATTATCAGAGGTAGAGTTCAGAGCCATGATCTTGAGGAAGCTAAACAGCATGAGTAAGGACATCAACACCATGAGTAAAGATATAGAAACACTGAAAACCAAACAAGTAAAAATCAAGAATGACATAGCAGAAATAAAGAACACATTGGAAGGACTGACCAGCAGAGTAGAGGAAGCAGAGGACCGGATCAGTGAATTAGAAGACAGAGTAGAAAAAATCAATCAATCAAAATGACATATTTCACAGAACTAGAACAAATGCTTCAGAAGTTCATATGGAACCAAAAAAGACCCCAAATAGCTACAGCAATCTTGAAAAAGAAGGACAAAGTAGGTGGGATCACAATACCGGATGTCAGGTTATACTACAAAGCTACTGTAATCAAAACAGCCTGGTACTGGCACAAGAACAGGCACATCGATCAATGGAATAGAACAGAGAACCCAGAAATTGACCCAAAACATTATGCTCAATTAATATTCGACAAAGGTGGCAAGAGCATACAATGGAGTGAAGACAGCCTCTTTAATAAATGGTTTTGGGAAAATTGGACAGCTACATGCAAAAATGTGAAACTAGACCATCAACTTACACCATACACAAGAATAAACTCAAAATGGATAAAAGACTTAAAGGTGACTCATGAATCCATAAAAATCCTAGAAGAAAATGTAGGCAACAAAATTTCGGACATCATACGCAGCAGAATTTTCACTGATATATCACCTAAGGCAACAGAAACAAAGGAAAAAAATGAACACACGGGACTACATCAAACTCAAAAGCTTCTGCACAGCAAAAGAAACAACCATCAAAGCGGAAAGGCAACCCACTGTATGGGAGAGCATAATTGCCAATGATACATTAGATAAGGGATTAATTTCCAAAATATATAGAGTGCTCATACAACTCAACAAAAGGAAGACTAAGAACCCAATTAAAAAATGGGCAGAGGAACTAAATAGACACCTCTCCAAACAGGACATACAAATGGCTAAGAGACATATGAAGAAATGCTCAACATCACTAATCATCAGAGAGATGCAAATTAAAACAACAATGAGGTATCACCTCACACCTGTCAGAATAGCCGCCATCAACAAAGCATCAAACAAGTGTTGGCGAGGGTGTGGAGAAAAGGGGACTCTAGTATACTGCTGGTGGGAATGCAGATTAGTGCAGCCACTATGGAAAACACTATGGTGTTACCTCAAAAAATTAAAAATTGAATTGCCATTTGATCCAGTGATCCCACTCCTAGGAATATACCCTAAGAAGCCTGAAACACCAATCAGAAAGAGTACATGTACCCCCATGTTCATAGCAGCACTATTTACAATAGCTAAGATCTGGAAACAGCCCAAGTGTCCATCAGTAGATGAATGGATAAAAAAGCAGTGGTACATATACACAATGGAGTACTATGCAGCTGTAAGAAAGAAAGATCTCTTATCCTTTGCGACGACATGGGAGGACCTGGGAACTATTATCCTAAGCGAAACAAGCCAAGCAGAGAAAGACAAATATCATATGATCTCACTTATTTCTGGAATATAATGAACATAACAGTCTGAGGAACAGGGTAGTCCCAGAGACGTGGAAGTAGGGTACAGACTGACAATTGCCAGAAGAGGGGGTGGAGGAGGGGAGCGATGAACCACAGAACTTGTACACATGTACTCATAACCGATGGACATGGACAAGAAAACTGGAGACGGGGCAGGGAGGGAGGGGGAAGAGGGAGTCAATGGGGGGGAAAAGGAGAAACATCTGTAACAAAAATAAATTAATATAAAAAAATCATAATAATAAAATAAATAAATAAATTTTTAAAACACACATACACAACAACAACAAAGAGAAAACAAAAACCTTGGATCTGCTATTTATGGAGCTCCCTGGATTTTGCTCCGATTTTGTCAGATCTGGCCCCTTGGGTGTGGGTCCCTGATCTCTTGGGCAGTTCTCTGGTACAGGCCTGCGGAAAGGAATAAGTCACCAACAACGAAATGCAGGTGAATGGCCAGTGGCGGCCCAGACCCACCTCTGCGTCTGGTTTATAATGAGTTCGATTACACAAAGAAGTGCCCCACCGCCCCAAGGATTATCACATGGTTAATCAATACATATTATTGATTAACATCAATTCAAAAGGCTAAGAAAAAATTTAAAAAGAGTCAAGCAGGATGCACATAATAAAACACTTCAGTGAAGCGATGAGACACCTGCCCCCTGTCACATAAATCCCATTATGATTAGGACTAACCTAATGATCCAGAGCTCCAGGGACCTCCTGACCATTGAGTGTAGGAGCCAGGCACAACCGCAGGGCACCTACCTTCCTTGAGATTGCTAAAGGAGTTTACTTCTGCTGGGAACATAACAATCCAGGGTTCATCTGGGGGACACTCTCCCAGGATCATAGTTTGCTACGGCTCAACCGGGCGTATCCCCACATATCCCCTTTTTTGTTATTTCCACAGAGTTAGGATTAAAAAGATCAACCCAATTCCAATCAGGGCCGTGGGCATCCACGACCCTGGAAGAACTGAGGAAAACCATGTACCCAGGTGCCATTGCAGCTGCTGCCGTAGTCCCTGCCAAACCTCGCTGCTCGTGTGAGAGACAGTTTCTTAGATCCTGCTGAACAACAGTTTGCAACTGTACAACATTAGAGGACAGATTGGACTGAAAAGCATCTATTAGATATTGTCGCCGATCCGACCAAGAATCATAAGTTAAAGCATAAAGAAAATCATTAAAAAGGCCCAGAGTTTCCAGATATTAAAGCAATATATTAAGGAACATAGTCTCTGGGGTGTCAGGCATTTCTTCTTCTTGCATGATGTCCTGCGCCTCAGCTTCCAACGCCTTCAGGGATCCCCAGGTGATCGGCGCCGCCTTCGGGGTCCCCGCCTCGGCCGTCCCCGCTTCCGTGGGGAGCTCTCCTGGACCGTCACAGCAGCTCCTTTCTTCTCCAAGGCTCCCATCTGGAAGTCGGCCACCGTCTGCGTCACCCGTTGTCGCAACTCCTCCATGGTGCGGCTTCACTCTCCGCGCGGGCAGCCACAAAGGTCCTGTATCTGAGACACAAGCATACCCTCTTACCCACGTTATTAGTTCCACGGGTCCCTTCCAGATTGGCGACTCCTGATCCTTGTAGAGAACAAGAGGCCGAGGCACTTTTGCTTTAGGGATAAAATGTTTCTCAGCTGGTGTCTGAGTTTCTCTAACATTTAAAAAATTTAAAGAATATAGGGGCTTATTGAGCCTATTACTAGGCGTCTCACCTCTATTCCCCCTTTTTTGTTTTAAAAGCATCTGTTTAAGTATGTGGTGAGCTCGCTCAGCAATGCTCTGCCCCATAGGATTATATGGGATACCAGTCAAATATCTAATTTGTCATTGCTGACAAAGCTGGGAAAATTTAGAACTTCTGTATCCCGGCCCATTGTCCGTTTTTATTAATTGTGGCTTTCCTAGGGTGGTGATAGCATTTAGACAATGAGCTATGACATGTCGAGCGGCTTCTCCCCTCTGGCAGGTAGCATGCATCACGCCAGAATAGGTATCAATAGAGACATGTATAAATTTCTGAAGACCAAATTCCGGGAAATGGGTGACATCCACCTGCCATATAGCATTGGGGGACAAGCCCCGCGGGTTAACAGATGTGATTACACCTCCCGTTTGTAAGGTTTGACAATCAGTGCAAGCTCTAATAATTTCCTTGGCTTGTTGTTGGGAGATTTGGAATTCTTTGGAAATGCCTTCGCATTCTGATGATAAAATGCACGCGAGGCTTGAGCTGCTCGTAAAGTTAAATTCATCGCGGCCGCGTCTGCCTGATATTTCCCTCAGCTAGGGGACCAGGCAGCGCAGTGTGTGATCGGACATGAGTAAAACAAACTGGTTTACTACGATTTCTTAAGAGCTGCTGGATCCTAGAGAATAACTGATTTAAGTTGAAGTCTCTAACATTAATGATTGCATCTGCAAGCACAATACTAGCTCTGACTGCATATTGGGGGTCACTGACGACATTCAAGGCTCTCCAGTGAATTGGGCAAGCGCCATACAGACGGCGGCGAGTTCGGCTCTTTGCGTACTCTGATGCCCTTTACTAGCAAACTTCTTCCAACTTTGCCCTTCCTTCCAGCAAATCCCTGCTGTCCCAGTTTTTCCCGATCCGTCAGTGAACACAGTGCGAGCTCCCACTAAGGGCTTAGGGGAGATCACTATCTTTTCCATAAGCGGAACCTGCTGTAAAAACTGAATGATTTTATCTCCCGGTGTGCCATACTTAATTTGCCCACTGAAGTCAGCAATGGCCACCTGTCCTGTGATACGAGCCTGAATATAGCTCTCGGTTAGTTCCTCAGGTAAGGGAACCCAAACAGTAGCTGGATCTCGCCCAGCAAGCTGCACCGCACGCTGCCGGCCTTTTGCCATGAGACTGAAGATGAAATCCACGTAAGTCGTGAGACTTCTCTCAGGATGATGTGGCAGATGTATCCATTCCAGGCAGCCTATTCTAGCTGCTCTCTGTCCTATGATTCCTGTGGGCTATGTCTGGGTAGCTAAAATAATTAAATGTATTGGTAAGGAGGGATCTATTCTCTGAAGAAACTGCTGACTCACCCGTTGAGCCACTAGTTCTAATTCCTGTTTAGCTAGAGGGGAAAGCCTCCTCTCAGAAGACAGCTGATTATCCCCTTTTAGGGTGTCAAACAGATGAGTTAATGCTGCGTTAGGAATGCCTAGAGACACCTGGAGCCAATTAATATCTCCAAGCAATTTTTGAAAATCCTTAAGAGTTTTCAAATTTTCTGCCCTTATAGTTAGTTTCTGAGGACAGACCGTTGGAGCTGATAGATGGTAGCCAAGATATTGGATAGAGGAATTTCTCTGAATTTTTTCCGGGGCTATTTGCAATCCAACTTCATTCATTCTATGCTGTAGGTTAGAAAAAATTCTCTGAAGGGTCCCAGCATCTTGGTGCGACACTAAAATGTCATCCATGTAATGGAAAATTAAGGCCTGAGGATACTGGGACCTAATTGGAGCGAGAGCTGCATGTACAAAATATTGGCAAATAGTAGGACTGTTTTTCATCCCTTGTGGGAGAACTGTCCACTGATATCTTTGCATTGGCTCTTGATTATTTAGTACAGGTACCGAAAGGCAAATTTCTCGTGATCTTGTGGCAAAAGAGGAATTGTAAAGAAACAGTCCTTAAGATCTATTACCATAAGTGGCCAGTCCTTGGGGATCAGAGCCGGATTGGGAGTGCCTAATTGTAAAGGGCCCATCGGCACCATCACTTCGTTAATGGCCCGCAGGTCATGGAGAAGCCTCCGTTTTCCTGATTTTTTAGGAATAGTAAAAATGAGCATATTCCAGGGACTCTGAGAAGGCTCAATATGTCCCACAGCTAACTGTTCTGAGACTAAGAGCTGTACTTGCTTTAATTTCTCCCCTTTTATGGGCCACTGCTCAACCCAGAATGGTTGGTTAGTTTTCCAAGTCAGAGGCAGGGGTGGTATTTGAACAGCGGCCCCTAGGAAAAATGCTGCGGAGTAGCCACATGCAGTCCCCACTGGGTCTGTAGGTCTCGACCCCAAAGGTTAAATGGGAGAGGCAAGATTAATGGCTGAACTTGAGCAGTATGGACTCCCTCAGCTTGGCACGTTAAATATCGAGCATAATTTGTGGATTTTTATAACCGCCTAAACCCTGGATAATTTTGGAGCTCTGTTGAATCAGCCATTCTTGTTCTGAAATCACAGTCACATCTGCACCTGTACCTACCATTCCTATGAATTTCTTTCCTGCTAGTGTGACCTCCATCAAAGGACGGTCCTCAGATAATGCTTTGACCCAATAAGCATCCTGAGAAGAGGTGCTGCCGAAGCCTTCTGCACCTCTCATGACTTTTTGAGCTCCTGGGATAATATAAGGAATAAGTAATAACTGGGCAATCCGATGTCCTTGGGGAATATTCTGATAAATGTCGCTGGAAATCATCACTTTAATTTCTCCTGTATAATCAGCATCAATAACCCCAGGGTGAACTTTTATCCCCTTTAAAATATTGCTAGATCTTCCTAAAATTAATCCTAAATACCCAGTAGGGAGAGGCCCATAAACGTCTGTCTTAGCGAGGTACACCTTGCTGGACTCAGTAAATTTGAGTGACTCTGAGATGGCCAAGTCCAGGCTGGCACTGCCATGGATGGTGGCGCGGAGTTGGCCTACCCCGAGTTTCCCATCCCCTGGACTGGGCCAGCATAGTTCATCGACAAGTTCCCCCCTGGTATTGGATAGGGGCGCCAGAGAGATCGCCCCTCCTGGAGCTTCCCTGCGGCTCCAGGAGCTGGCCGTCCTTATGGAATTTAGAACGGCAGGTTTTTGCTAGATGGTTGCCTTTACCACACCGGTGGCATATCAGTTTTTTCTTAGCTCCCTTTCAGAGGAGCGTCCTTTTATCTCTGGGCAATCCTTTTTCAAGTGGCCTTCCTTTTTGCAATGAAAGCAGGCTGGCATAACTAAGGTCGGGTTCTGAGTGTTGGTTAACATGATCTTAAAAGACTCAGTGCCGACATTTCGGCAAGCCTTGATATAATCTCCTATATCTCTAGCAGCGGCTCTGATGCCTGACGTAGCAGACTTGCAATCATCATTAGCATTTTCCTAGGCCAATTGCATTAATAAAGACTCAGCCGCCTCTTCATCTCTGATTTGCCTGGCAATAGCTGTTTGCAGGCGATCTACAAAGTCCATGTAGGTTTCTGCAGCTCCCTGTCGTGTACTCACAAGTGAGCCTCCAGGCTTCTGGTGCTCCGGTATCTGACGCCAGCACCGCGGGCAATCTCAGTACATTGTTGAAATGCACGAGGGTCCATTTGTATCTGTGCCCCCACATTAGCATATTGCCCTGTCCCTGTAAGCACATCTAAGTTAACAGGAATGCCAGCAGGGGTGTTATCCATAGCTCTGACTGCAGTGTCAGTAGAATACAAGCTATCCCACATAGCCTTTTGTGCGGGCGTAAGCAGAGTGCGGCAAAACACTTTCCAGGCCCATGGAGTCACCGTAAAAGAGCCACCTATTGATTCTACCATCCCTTGAGTACAGGGCGAATGTAGCCCGTTTGCTTTTATGCTTCTTCTGATGTCTTTGAACAGGCTGCATGGGATAAACTCACGCTGCCTCTGTCCTTGAGCACTAACTACTACGGGGAGAATTCCTATTTCAGGGTCTTCTCGGCCTCTTTCAAACATGAGCCATTGCCCCTGCCCTGGAAGGGTATTCCAGCGGGGCGCTGGGGTTACAGGCTCCCATTTTGACTGGGGGGTTCCAGTCCTCTCTATGCCATCCTGGGGGGACTATTTTATCTCCTGGGCCCAGATCGTGAGGGTCGGGGGTCTAGTAGGATCGATCAGAGGAGGTTCTATGTCCTCTGCTTCCTCTTCCTCAGGTTTCTCATGTTTAGGGGCTAGCTTTTCGATCCTCTCTGTCGGCTGAAGGGGTCGCAAAGCAGTAGCGACATATGCCCAGGTGTCTAAAACAGAACCACTAATTGTGCTACCTCTTTCTTGTTCTCTCCTCAAGGTGGCCCCTACTCTATTCCAGACCTTGATATCTAAGGGTCCTTTGTCTGGAAACCAAGGGCCATGATAATGAATCTGCTCCGTAAGAGCGATAAGATGCTTGTCTTTGGCTTCGCACCCAGTGGCTTTTAGCAGCTGTTGAACAAGCTTATGAAAAGCTGTTGCTGTTTAGTCATGGAACTCCCCATGCTTGACCAAGAGGGCTACGGAAGGCTCACTCACCCAGCGCTTTCGGCTTCGGCCGAGAATCCTCCGATCCAACTCCCTGTCTTCCCGCAGGCTATACCGTCAGTCTCCGTCGGTAGCTGTTCCCCAGACGAAGTCCAGCTTCCTCACACGGGGCACCAATCTGCGGAAAGGAATAAGTCACCAACAACGAACTGCAGGTGAATGGCCAGTGGCGGCCCAGACCCACCTCTGCGTCTGGTTTTTATTGAGTTCGATTACACAAAGAAGTGCCCCACCGCCCCAAGGATTTTCTTATGGATAAACAATGCATAATATTGATTAACATCAATTCTAAAGGCTAAGAAAAAATTAAAAAATGAGTCAGGCAGGGTGCACATAATAAACACCTGCCCCCTGTCACATAAATCCCATTGTGATTAGAACTAGCCTAATGAACCATAGCTCCAGGGAACTCCTGACCATTGAGTGTAGGAGCCAGGCACGACCGCAGGCACAAATCAAAGTGCTAAGCGCCACGCAGAGTGTACCACCCCAGAAGGGGGTGTGGGAGCAAGAGGTAGGCGGTTAGGAATGACAGGGGAGACAAATGCTTCAGGGAAGTCACACATTGAAGCTCTATGTAATCAAACCTCATGAATGAGTTATGCTTTAATCTTTTCTAAAAATAATTCTAGTATTGTGATTCTGTGCCACTGTTAATAAATCATAAGCTTTGATTTCCACTTCGTTCAATGTTGTGAGAGAACCAGATTGAAGGAGTAATTGGAATCCGTATGCCATTTCTTAAAAAATCCCTTTTTCCATAGTGCTGTCGATGTCAGCACCATCAAGGCTCGCTTTTGCTGGATTAGAGTCTGGGCTTTCTCCTTTCCTCCGCCTGTGACCCTTCAGCATGCCGGGAAATGATGATAAGACCTTGACCCACTTATGGACAGCCACAGGGATGGAGCCACCAGGGACCTATCTGAGTCATCATACCCTAAATCATCATGAACTGACCAGCTGCCCTGTGCTAGGTCAAGTCAGTGGACTCATCATCAAAGTTCTGGACGAGACCACACTCACCCACGGAATTCCAGAGCTAAACAATTTTCTGTGAAAAAGATAACACCGCTGTGGTCTGACTGGTCGTGGACAGAATGCCCTGCTATTTTATGCTTAGTGTCTCCCTCGGTCACAAAGTGAAAGGCTGTCCTTGGTGGTTTGTTTCTTAATAATTCTGATGCCCTGGAGGAGAGGCTGAAGGTCAGTTCCCATGGATGGAAAGCAACCGGCAGGTGCGGGCAGGAGCAGTGGAGGTAGTTTGCGTGTTGCCAGACAGACAAAGCTGAAGAGATACTCCGGGAGGATGACTCCTGCTTTCATTTTAACCATTAGCAGCCCCGGAATCTTTTGTTGTTGTTGTTAATCCTCACCCAAGGACATTTTTCCCATCGATTTTTTTTTTTTAGAGAAAGTGGAAGGGAGAGAGAGAGAGAAACATTGATATGAGAGAGACACATTGTTTGGTTGCCTCCTGCACACCACCCCACCTGGGGCTGGGATCTAACCTGCAACCCAGGTATGTGCCCTTGACCGGAAATCAAACCTGAGACCCTTCCATGAACAGGCGGATGCTCTAATCACTGACTCACACCAGCTAGGGCCAGTCCCAGAATCTTCTTGCTAAATGCAGATAAGACTTGCCCCAATCAGGAATCTTTAGGATGACAAGAAAAGAAATTGTGGGATAAGATTAAAACGTGTGCTATGTAACCCAGGTGACTAGGCAGTTAACTTAGGCATACAGCAATCATTTATAACAAGCTACCAGTGTACCTGGTGTTCGGAGGTGAAGACCTGACGGGCACAGCTAAAGGATGGCTGTTGGGTCCGATGTAGCTTCCGCTCCTCCGTTTCTGGCCATGCGAGTCGGCTGAGCACTCCTGGTGGCCGCCTGCTTCTGGGCTGGTCATGATGCGTTGTTCTGAATGCAGACGTTCTCAACAGCAACACTGTTCCAAGTTCACTCTTCGTGCCAACTCTGAACTCACCGTGAAGAGGTCTGTGGTGTTAAAAGACTCCTTCAAGGGCTGGTTGCTTAATCGTCCCCAGTGGTCTTCTTATGCAGATGGGCCTGAGGCTCAGAACATTCTCTCTACTTTCTTTTTTTTTTTTAATCCTCACTCGAGGATATTTTTACATTTATCTTCAGACAGATTGGGAGGGGGGGAGAGAGAGAGAGAAACATCGATGTGAGAGAGACACATTGATTGGTTGCCACCCGCACGACCCAACCGGGGCCAGAGGCGAACTGCAACCGAGGTCCGTGCCCTTGGCCGGAATTGAACCCGGGACTCTTTGGTCTGCATGCCGATGCTCTAACCGCTGAGCCAAACCGGCCAGGGCCAGCTGCATGCTTTTTAATAGGACAGGTAACTGTCACAAAACAGGACGGAAATAGGGACTTTATGGCCCTTCCTGCATTACACCATAAAGTGTTCACTGCACTGGCCAGGGGACCCTGCTGAGCCTTTCCATGTCACAGGGACGCGGGGACCCGCGAGTGGACATTCTGGAGCCCTCAGTAATGCTCTGAGCAGTTTTCAGGGTAGGATGTATGGAAGCAGGGACTTCGGGGATGGCCGCTGGTGCTCTGGTCGCCATCCTCTCACCCCAGGCAGAGTCTGAGCGTGGAGCAGAAGACGTGCAGGCAGCGCCCGACAGCTGCTGGCACACAGCGCCTCCGTGCCCCTGGGAAGCAAGTGCCCTCACTCCGGGAATGAGCTGCTGAAAGACGCCCGGTCTGTGTGGACCAATTTTTATTTATTTAATTTTTAAATTTTTATTGAATGTATTGGGGTGGCATTGGTTAATAAGACCACATAGGCTTCAAGTGTACAAGTCTATATTTATTTTTTATTATTTTTTTATTGATTTTAGAGAGAGAGGAAGGGAGGGGGAGAGAAAGATAGAAACATTGATGAGAGAGAACATCGATCGGCTGCCTCCTGCATGCCCCCCACTGGGGATCAAGCCTGCAACCCGGGCATGTGCCCTGACCGGGAATCGATCCAGTGACCTCTTGGTCCATGGGTCAATGCTCACCCACTGAGCCTCACCGGCCGGGCATACAATTTTATATTTAAAAACAAAACAAAACAGCATCTTGCAGGGCACAGAGTTTGACCAGTGAAGTCTGGGCAAGATTTTGGTCCCACTCAAGTCCTTTCAGTGGGCAGGAGAGCACAGTCATTTTTTTTTTTAATCCTCACCCGACAACATTTTTCCATTTTTGTTCAGGTAGAGTGGGAGGGAAAGAGAGAAAAAGAAAGAGAGAGAGAAACATCAACGTGAAAGGGACACATCGAATGGCTGCCTCCCGCAGGACCCCAACCAGGGCCGGGGACAAATCACAACCGAGGTACATGCCCTTGACCGGAATCAAACCCGCAACTCATTGGTCCTCGGGCCGATGCTCTAACCGCTGAGCCAAACTGGCCAGGGCAGGAGGGCAGGATCATTTAAGGTGGCCCTAGAACAAGGCCTTGGGACATTCTGGGTGGCACTGTGACTCAGTTTCCTGTATCAGGAAATTAGTTAAAATTACTACCAGCTGGAGAAAGGAAATCTCCATTACGTGCCTTAACGGGGATCATCTCAATGAGTGTACAACAGGCTCCGAGACTGAGGTTTTACAGATGAGGAAACTGAGGCTCTGGTTAAGCATCTTGCCTGAGGTCAAGTGGTGCCATCAGAGTTTGATCTTCATCCTGTTGTTTTCATTATTCTGCCCCAATTACTTTTTCTCCATAGCCCTCTCTGCTGATACTAGGTCTTTCGCTCTTTATCTGTACATTGTCCTTCTGTCTTAAGTGTGGTGTGAGTTGAGGAGGGTAGAGGTTCACTGTTTTGTCCCCAGTGCCCAGCAGTTGGCCCCCGATCCCTCAGTAACACTAATTAAATGAATGAACTGTTCAAACATCAGGCACTTCCTGCTTTCCCGATCTATTTCTTTACACAACTTTTCGCAAATACGAACCCATTGCGGAATTCCAGAGGCAAAGGTTATATTAGCACAAAATGTGCACTGTTACCATCAGGAGTCTCTTCAGCTAAGAAAAAATCTACCTTATATTTTTAGACAAATATGCCATGACCGAAGACGGGATATATTTTTTTTAAGTCTTTTACCCTAAAATTCATGTTTCCATGTCAAAGACAGAAATCCCAGGTTAAAGACCTGAGCACGCTCTGGTATTTACTAAGACCAACCTTTGCCCTTAGAAGACAGGTTGATTCATGTCTGATCTCTCCGATGGTTAAAACAGAATGATCAGCCTCCCGCGTGCTCTGCTGCTGGGGGCAGATAGCAATGCAGAATAATCTGTACAGTTCCATGTGGGTGTGTCAGAGCTTACAAAACACAGAAATCCTTCCAAATAAAGTTTTAGTTTTGGGGTACCTCAACCTGGCACGGTAAAGGCCATGTTCTGGATCTTAAAAGTTGCAATTAAGTATTGTTAGGCTTTTCAGAAGGAAAGAGCCGCAGGTTTTGATCCACTTTGCATGCTTTTCGTCCTGATTCAGTGGAAGTCCACAGTATCAGGGCATTGTGGTACATTGCTGGAGGAACAAAAGAAGCATTGGGAGGCCGTCTCTGCCCCCCCGGAATTTACACAGCGGACGCCAGAAGCTCGGGCTTATCCACACTCTAGGCCCCCAGCAGAGCTGTTGACTTTTTATTTGTAATCAGAGAAGCTTGGCAAAGGAAAACGATTTTTTTCCTGGGTTTACGAGAACTGAGGTGGAAGGAAAATGTTACTTGCTTTAACGAAACAATTTACTCTTATGCAACGTTAAATTGTGTCAATCAAGCAAATAAAGGAAGAAAGCCTCCGTTATAAAACTGCCGGCTCCTGATTTCACTTCATTGCTGCTGGGGCTCCGAGAGGGGCAAAATGAAGACTTTGTTGCTGGGTATTTTTCTGTTTTTATATGGTGCCACAGCCTGGGCAAAAGAGAAGCATTATTACATTGGAATTATTGAAACAACTTGGAACTATGCCTCTGACATTGGAGAAAAGAAACTTATTTCGGTTGACACGTAAGTCACTATTTTTGTTGCTTATAGACCATATTTATAAATTATCAGTTTAAAAATAAAGCCAATAAGATGCAATATTTATTGAATTTGTTATATACAGAAACTGCAAAATGTGGGCTTGAAATCCTAGACACTTTAATAAATGTCCTCTAAATTCCTGGAGTTTTTTGTTTGTTGGTTGGTTGGTTTAGAATCTCCCTACTCCTACCCCTTGGTCCTAGGAACTGTGTGGGCTTCCTGTGACCTGCAGGTTGTTACTGTATCTCCCATGAAGGTTCAGTCCTTTGTTTATACAGACATTCCGTTCATTTAAACAATGACTGTTTACAATGTTATTTATTATATACCATTTATTGATTATTAGTGGTAAGGATACATTTTTCATCCTCTGAAACATCATTTATACAAATCTAATACAAGTTTAACAAATATGACTGTGACTGATACTTGCTGGTTAACTGAACTGATCTCCCAGCTTCAGCATCCTAATTAATGTGTAGAATGGAGAAAATAAGAATACCTACGAAGGTTGCTTGAAGAGTGGGTACTTCAAATGCAGTGCTTGGCACATGATACATGTGCAAAAAATGTGAGATATCTATTATGATGCCCCCCCAAAACTCTACACACTTAACTGTGTTTATGCGTTAGCTGAAATCCCCCTTCTTTCCAGCAATATTTGCCTCACACAGAAACAAGAATATAGTTCTCCTTGAAGTTTACCGATGCTGTGGTCCTCTCTCTCTTTTTTTAATCCTCACCTGAGGATGTGTTTTTCAGTGATTCTAGAGGTGGGGAAGAGAGAGAAACATCAATGTGAGAGAGAAACATCAAGCGGTTGCCTCCTGGGGAATGAACCCACAACCTGGGTATGTGCCCTGACAGGGAATCGAACCCGAGACTCTTCGATGCTTGGAACAGCGCTCTAACCGACTGAGCCACACCAGCCAGGGCTAAGACCCTCTCTTTTAATAATGTTAATAAACATTTACCACCAAATTGAAATTTTTTATTGACCAGTAGTGTTCACTACATTTACAAATGTATTTTAGTGGTGATAAATAAGATCAGATCCTTAAAACTAACCAAACAAGTATGTCAAATTTCATAGTTGTCGATTGTTGATGGCATATTCTATTCTTATTCATTTTATGTATGTTGGAAATTTTTCACAGTAAAAAATAAGTGCATAGATTATAATACTATCTAATTGCTGTTATTAATTTGGTAGTATATGGTAAGGACCGTTTCTGACCTAAAAATAATTCATTGTAAATAAAAATAAGACATCTTGCAATTTTTTTTTAAATCTGGTTTAGAGGTAGTATTCTTTTCTTAAGAGTATGACACATTTTTGTGATTTCACTAAAACCACTATTTTGTATGGATTCAGTATTATTTCTCCTGATTAAATGTAATGTAAATTATATGCAGTTTTCATAGGGAAACCAGGCACATTAAAAAAAAAACTGTCAGATACAGTTTGAAAAAAAAAATTCACTGTCCTACTCCCTACTCCTAACCACCATTCCTGCCATTATTCACGATAAAAAATTAATCAGCTTCATTGAGCATAAACTAAGCACAAGACATTGCCCCAGGCATGCTTCAGCAAAGAAGTTTCTAATTCTAGAATTAGAGAATAGAAGAGAGAGGGAATTTGTTAAGAATTTTTTCTTGGGGGTGGGACTGGGAAAAGAATGTCTTTGCTTTTATCTGCACTGTGCTAGATAGAGAGATTATGCAACATTGGTTCCATCAGCTCCTGTGGCTTCAACGACAGCCTAGGGTCATGCAAACTCTAGATGGCACTGTTTGCTCTGCCAGTGATATTTTAAAAATACACCGAACGATAAATATTGACTAGAGCTTCAGCCATTGTGCCAATAGCATGCTTCACTCTGTATGAATGAGCTTCGGTAGGAACTCTTTGCTTCCTTCTTTGTGTTGGATGACCAGCACGTCCAGCTGTCTTTGTTGAGGCTGCTCTGACACAATGCCCCTGACAGGCATTGAACAACAGAACAGCAGAAATGTGTTTCTCACAGTTCTGGAGTCTGAGAAGTCCAAGGTCAAGGTGCCAGCACAGTCATGTTCTGGTGAGAGCTCTCTCCTGGTTCATAGCCTTCTCACTGTGTTCTCACGTGGTGCAATAGGCTAAGGGTCTCTCGAGCTTCTTTTAGAACATTCTTATCCCATTCATGAGGGCTCCATTCTTACGACCTAAGCACCTCCCAAAGGCCCCTTCTCCTCCCAAAGTACCATCACATTAAAGGGTAGGATTTCAACATCTGAATTTTCAGGAGGACATAAATATTCAGATCATAACAGCAAGCCAGTCAGCAAAGGGTGGTGGGGGGATATCACCAGATGTAATTGGCATTCCTTGTTTGTGTGAAGACCAAACAGGAGTGGACATGAAAAGTCTGAGAAACAAAGTTGAAAGTGTGCAAGATGGGTGTTAGGCAGAGAATTCAGTTTAAGTTGATGTTGACCTTGAAGGTCTGAGACAATGAAGAGGAAAATACTATTGAGATGACAGCAAGTCCATCTGTTATGTTCACTGCTTGGTCAGTAGTACATAGGAGACACTAAACAAATAGTTGTGAATAAAAAAAATAAATGAATAAAAGATATATAGGAAGCTAGAAGAAATTATAGGCTGTGACGTAAAATCTTTCACTTGCTCCCAGTGGAGACAGATTCACACTATGGAATAAAGCACACTAGAGAATGAAATGAAAAAGGCCAGTTAATGAAGTTATACATAGGGTTAGTGAAACTGAAAATATTAGCAGATATTAAAAGAGAAAAATATATGGATTTTTTACTAGGAAAATAGTTTACCTCTCCTGCATTAATACCAATGATAATGATTTCTAATGGAATGAGATGGAAAGTAATCTTTTTATATTTGGTACTGCCGTTTTCTAAGGTGGGTACCTTACCTGTCACTTTAACAAATTGATAAATATTTAAAGATTCTATAAAATACAGTTTTCTGCTCCTAAATTATTTATATTAAAAAAAATTTTTTTTCTTTATTGATTTTTTTATTTTAGAGAGAGAGGAAGGGAGAGGGAGAGAGAGATAGAAACATCGATGAGAGAGAACATCAATTGGCCACCTCCTGCATGCCCCCACTGGAGATCGGGCCCACAACCTGGGCATGTGCCCTGACCGGGGATTGAACCGGCGACCTCTTGGTGCATGGGTCGATGCTCAAACACTGAGCCATGCAGGCTGGGCAAACAAAATATTTTTAAATAAAACGTTTTCACTGAAAGAATTCACTTTACCCCTTCAAAAACAGTCTCAATGTTTTAATGTGATTAAACAGGTACAATTAGTAGCTAAAGTAATCTGGAAAAGTCTGTTATAATCATTCATACCCCCAGGTTGCCACATAAAAAGTAGCAAGCACTAGCTAGTGAGGTACAAACACTTTATATAGGACAGGCTGTGTGAAGGAGCAAATTAAGCAGCTGTAACATCTTACCCTTTTCAAGCTCACACTTGCTGTTTCCATGTTGTGCTAGTGAAGCCAGGCTGATCAGGAACCACCACGCACTCGCCGTGTACACCCAGTCTCTAACCACCAGGTAATTGTTGACTGTTCTGGTGATTCCTATGTGCGGTAGGCAGGTGGTGAGTCCCGTGTGCGGTAGGCAGGCGGTGAGTCCTCTGTGCGGTAGGCGGGTGGTAAGTCCTGTGTGCGGTAGGCGGGTGGTAAGTCCTGTGTGCGGTAGGCGGGTGGTGATCCCTCTGTGCGGTAGGCGGGTGGTGATCCCTCTGTGCGGTAGGCAGGCGGTGAGTCCTCTGTGCGGTAGGCGGGTGGTGATCCCTCTGTGCGGTAGGCGGGTGGTGAGTCCCGTGTGCGGTAGGCAGGCGGTGAGTCCTCTGTGCGGTAGGCGGGTGGTGAGTCCCGTGTGCGGTAGGCAGGCGGTGAGTCCTCTGTGCGGTAGGCGGGTGGTGATCCCTCTGTGCGGTAGGCGGGTGGTGATCCCTCTGTGCGGTAGGCAGGCGGTGAGTCCTCTGTGCGGTAGGCGGGTGGTGATCCCTCTGTGCGGTAGGCGGGCGGTGAGTCCTGTGTGCCCTAGGCGGGCGGTGAGTCCCGTGTGCGGTAGGCAGGCGGTGAGTCCTCTGTGCAGTAGGCGGGTGGTGAGTCCTCTGTGCGGTAGGCGGGTGGTGATCCCTCTGTGCGGTAGGCGGGTGGTGAGTCCCGTGTGCGGTAGGCAGGGGGTGATCCCTCTGTGCGGTAGGCAGATGGTGAGTCCCGTGTGCGGTACGCGGGCGGTGAGTCCTCTGTGCGGTAGGCAGGTGGTGATCCCTCTGTGCGGTAGGCGGGTGGTGAGTCCCGTGTGCGGTAGGCAGGGGGTGATCCCTCTGTGCGGTAGGCGGGTGGTGATCCCTCTGTGCGATAGGCGGGTGGTGAGTCCCGTGTGCGGTAGGCAGGCGGTGAGTCCCGTGTGAGGTAGGCAGGCGGTGAGTCCTCTGTGCGGTAGGCGGGTGGTGAGTCCCGTGTGCGGTACGCGGGCGGTGAGTCCTCTGTGCGGTAGGCGGGCGGTGAGTCCTGTGTGCGGTAGGCGGGTGGTGAGTCCTGTGTGCGGTAGGCGGGTGGTGATCCCTCTGTGCGGTAGGCGGGTGGTGAGTCCTGTGTGCGGTAGGCGGGTGGTGAGTCCCGTGTGCGGTAGGCGGGTGGTGATCCCTCATGTGTGGTAGGCAGGTGGTGATCCCCATGTGCGGTAGGCGGGTGGTGAGTCCTCTGTGCGGTAGGTGGGTGGTGAGTCCTGTGTGCGGTAGGCAGAGGGTGAGTCCTCTGTGCAGTAGGCGGGTGGTGAGTCCTGTGTGCGGTAGGCGGGTGGTGAGTCCTGTGTGCGGTAGGCAGAGGGTGAGTCCTCTGTGCAGTAGGCAGACTTTCTTACGTGGCCCCCGGAGATGTCCTCTCCTAACCCTCTACAATACGAGGTATCAGTTCCTTGATCTGTGTTCTACTCCATGGCACAGCCCACTTTAAAATAGGGAGGTGGTCTGGATAGACCTCATCTAAAGCAGAGAACTCTCCAGGGGGAGGAAGAGGAAGTCAGAAAGTCAAAGAGATTTGAGGACTCAGTGAACTGTTACTGACTTGAAAATGGAAGGCCCACTTGAGGAGGAACACAGTGCCTTGAAGAACTGGGAGGGGGGCTCGGCTGATAGCCAGCAAGGAAACAAAGATTTCAGTCCTACTAACACAAGGACTGAATTCTACCAGCAAGGATGAGCCTGGGAGTGGGTTTTTCCATAGAGCCTCCAAACAAACACGCAGCCCAACCAACGCCTTGTGGCAACCTGAGCGGAGACCACAGTCACGCCATGCCAGATGTCTAACCACAGGACTCTGAAATAATAACTGAATGTTGTCTTAAGCTGCTATGTGACAATTTGTTATTCACCAATAGAAAGTTCATACACTGTGTCTCAATTAATGAAGCCAGGAACCCGGAAAATTTCACATAAATAACCCACATTTTAGTAGTCATGTATAAACCGAGACCACTTGCATTATGAATTTATTATCTTACTAAGGCCGTATAATTTTTTTAAATCCCCCTACCATGCCCAGCTGGTGTGGCTCAATGGTTGAGTGTCGACCCATGCACCAAGAGGTCACCGGTTCGATTCCCTGTCAGGACACATGCCCAGGTTGTGGGCCCGATCCCCAGTGGAGGGCGTGCAGGAGGCAGCTAATTGATGTTCTCTCTCATCAATGTTTCTATCTCTCTCTCCCTCTCCCTTCCTCTCTCTCAATAAAGAAAAAAAATTTTAATTCTCTTAGCATTAAAAATTCACTTCTGAGTCTGACCCTACAAGAAATTATGGATGTTAGTTAAAGGATTTTAAGAACTGGGGGATGAAAAAGGACGGATGGGATTACTGAGGGGGGTCATAGCTGCTCTAACGAATAGAAGACCGCGTGTTACAATTGTCGACAGGAAGAACTACAATTAATGTGAATTACTTTTTGGTTCAAAGAACAACTAGAATTGATTCTTGTGATGGAGTATCTGACAGGCAAACTTCCTGCAGGCTTCCAGTAACTGACGTTTTGTCCCCAGGCTGTACTCTTGTAATTAAATAGACAATTCCCTGATGACACTTTGATGTTCACTTGGGGACAGAACATAAGCAAATACACCTCCCCCAAAGTATCACATGATGTAAAATATTTCTCAATCTGGCTGACTTGGTTTTGTTTCACCACAAGACGGGAAGTGAAACATTTTGCATATCGCTATGTATATAAAAGGAGTTGCAATTTTTTAAAACCCTGAATGTATTAGAACTTCAGATTAACTATTTGAAAAGTAATTTTCACGCCCCTCACACCCCCAAATCATTATATACCAAAAAAAAAAAAAAAATCCCAAAGGTTAGGCAATGCTCCTTCTATCTTAGGAAATGATTAATATGGGGAATTTCAATGCAATAAATGTATTTTATCAAAGCCCACTCCACTAAAATGGTATGTGTCTAAATAGTTCAGAGTCACTTTCAGAACATATACATACACACTGTATTTAAATAAAGTCTTAAGAATTTGAGAGCTCTTTTTATTTATTTTTTATTTATTGATTTATTTTTTAGAGGGAGAGAGAGATAGAAACATCGATGAGAGAGAGTGTCGACTGGCCGCCTCCTACATGCCCCCCACTGGGGTTTGGGCCCACAACCTGGGCATGTGCCCTGACCGGGAATCGATCTGGCAACCTCTTGGTGGATGGGTCGACACTCAACCACCGAGCCACACTGGCCAGGCTTGAGAGCTCTTTTTAAACTTTGCCTCTGTAAGAAGTGCATGAACAGGGCACGGTAGAACACAGATTAGAATGTTATATATGGCCGGGACTGATCTCCTAGCATTAGGAGTGTGTAAATGTACCTGGGGATTGGGTGGACCCTGTGAGACGGAATGAATGGTCCAGGTTCTTCTGATGGGGACAGAGAACAGAGAGGATTTGCATCTCTGCTCAGTGAGCTGTGCAGCGGCAGCTGAGCCTGGCCGCACCTGCACTCCTGCTGGGCTCCTCTCAGCAGCGTGGCCTGGACGAACCTGTTAGTGTCTCAGGGTCTTCAGTGCCCAGAATTTTGCTGTTGCTAAAACATCTATTTATTAAGACCACAACGTCACTACTAATGCTGCAATTTGGGGGGGAGGGGATTCACACCCCTGTCCTGCTGTTTTTCCATACATTTTGTTGTCCTTGAAGTCTCTCTGAGCCTTCCTGAATTTTTTTTCTTTTTTGTTCTAACAAAATGGAAACTGCAACAGGCAATTTAAAAATGAAAACAAATAGAAGAAATGAAGGCATAAACATGGATTTGCCACCCCAGACTGGGTACTAAAGCTGTCACTTTATTTTTCTAACTTCCTGCTTGACCCTCCTCCCACCACGATGGGGGAAGGGGACCCCCATCTCATTCGTTTTTAAGTGAACACTTTGAGCATCCTGGGGTTTACACAATCCAGGAAAATTGGGGTATTTGCTACATGATAACAACTAGGAGATGGTCATTGTCAAAGCCCTCGGTCAACCCGGAGCATGATGGCTCTGCTGTTATCAACACCTGCTTCTGCTGCCCAAACTCGGGCACCAGGACACTGCCCAGCAGCCATGCTCCTGGGCTCCTGACTCAGGCTTGAGCTGCTGCCCCCACGCCACCACGCCAGCAGAGGCCTGGCCACACCACGTGTGGTCTGCACACAGACCCTGCCCCCTTTCTGTCTCACGATCTGAAGGAATTCTACTGCCTCTGCAGCTGGGCAGGGGGGGCCTGTGCTTTCACCCCGGAGCCTCCCAGCTCAAGCTACTAAATGAGCAGCATAAGAACACACAGAGCGGGGGAGGTTCTTAGTACATGCGGATGCCTGAACCCCACCCAGAGGCACAGAAGCAGAATCAATGGGTTTGGGGCTCGGAACTTGCATTTTATCAAGGCCCTATGCAGTACATTCCTATGCACATTCGACTTAAGAAAATTTAGGCGAGAGCCCTTTAAACTCTGCAGCAATGAAAGTCCAGAGCTCCCAGACAAGCCGAACTCTTGTCTTGAAGAAAGGGAGGGAAAATATCTCTCACTCTTTCCGATGAGCTCACAGCGGAGGAAACAAGATGATGTTTATTCTTCAATCAGGTTATTTGGGCCTCACAGGGGTTGAGTGGGAAATGGTAAGGCATCAAAAGTCCCTGAGACAAAAGTAGTCAACACACACCCCCCCCCCCACACACACACACACACACACACACACACACCACACCCCAACCCCAGATTATCAGCCTGAGTTTCATCAGTTTTTATTCTCCTGGAGGAGACCTTGGTTGCTCAGTTGTCGGGGAGCTTGCCCAAGTCCAATTTGAAGTGGGTCCTCCCACCACTAGATGGCAGTGCTCACAGCTCCCACTTAGCTGTCCAGGCTTCTGTTAAGGATAATAACTTAAGAATTATTTCCAAAGTTTTACTACCAAACTCACTTTCTTTCTTTTCTTTTCTTTTTCATGGCTACTATTTCTTTGCTGATATTTTTAGTTAATTTTTAAGGAACTGTTAATCAGCCACTAATCAGAATATAAACATTCACCATTCAAGAATTCTCAGTAACAAGGGATTAAAAAAACACGAGGGTAATTTGAATCCAAAGGTAATTTTAAAACCCACACACATTGCACACATCCATTCCAACCTTGATTAAGTGCTACTAAAAGAAATAAAAATGATAGAATTAATTTAACATCAAATTTTACTTTATTTAGGAAACAATACATATCCAAATTGATTGCTTATAAACTCAAACTTTCCAGTAGCTGAAAGAGGTATACCATAAGTGAGAAATGTCTTAACTGCTTTATCTTCATATTTTACTTTAATTTTAAACTGTATTTCATAATGCCTCTGTGTTCTAACATAAAAATCTTGTGGGAAATACTCTGGTAAGATGCATCATTTTTTTTTTTCTTTATTGATTTTAGAGAGAGAGGAAGGGAGAAGGAGAGAGAGATGGAAACATCGATGAGAGAGAACGTCAATTGGCCACCTCCTGCATGCCCCCCATGGGGGATTGGGCCCACAACCTGGGCATGTGTCCTGACCAGGAATCGAACCGGCGACCTCTTGGTGCATGGGTTGACGCTCAACCACTGAGCCACACCAGCCGGGCAAGATACCTCATATTTTTATGGCACTTTTCCAGGTGGTTCTCTGCTGCATACCTGATGTTGGGCACCTGACGTAATTGAGGTGACAGGGCTCAGTGCCAGCTCTCCTCTTCATTTTTGGGAGGCACCCCTAAGGCACACATCTAATGTGATGTGGTTGTGCATTTCTCTTTCATTATCATGTTATCCCCAGAAATGATGGCTCCTGATAGAGTGACCGTCTTCTTCTCCTCTGCAGGGAAGGCTCCAATGCCTACCTTCAAAATGGCCCTGACAGAATCGGGAGGATATACAAGAAGGCCCTTTATCTTCAGTACACAGACGGGACCTTCAGGACGGTGATCGAGAAGCCTGCGTGGCTGGGGTTTTTGGGCCCTATTATCAAAGCAGAAACTGGAGACACGCTTTACGTTCACTTAAAAAACTTTGCCTCCAGGCCCTACACTTTCCACTCCCACGGGATAACTTACTACAAGGAACACGAGGGTGAGTTCAGCCCCCACTCTGTCTGGCATTTCCTCTCCCTTTTCAGGCTGTGAACTCCACTCCTAGATGAGACCTGTGACGGTGTTGTTTAGCTCTGAACTATTCATTCCTAAGTATTTCGGTTCATCACAAGAATGCCGTGCTTCTCTTGGGTGTGCTTGTCTGCGTGAAGGATGAGTGTGACGGATTTCTGGGTGGACACCGTGAGAGGCAGTGGGAGCTGGGGCGTCCCTCCCAGTGCCCAGCTTCTTTCCAGCCAAATAGTCAGAATAAGAAAAATAAACAGTGTGCATGAAGGCCTGGAAAAGGCAAAAATGCAGAAGGAAGAGACAGGACTCAAGATGGGGATTTGCTTATCTTTGAAAACACAAATGTACTGTGGTCGCTGTCACCTTCCACCCTGACTTTGGATAAACTCCCACAGCTGAGGCATCACGGGTGTTCTCATACATCAGCCAAACAGTGCAGGTGGCTGCATGACCCCAGAGTCACATGGGAAACAGACGCAATTCGCCAAAAGGTCGTTTAAATGTAGGACTTGGAAGCCTCAGGTTTGGTGACTGTTATAGCGTCCTTAGTAGTTGGTGGTGATGATGATGATGATGATGAAAAAAGTTGGTTTTTTGTTGTGGTTAAGAGCAAGGGCTTCAAACTTGAAGGTTCGAGTGCAACCTTGTCTTTTACTGGCTGAATGACCTTGGGCGAGTTACTTAACTTCTCTGTGTCCAGTTTCCTCATGTATAAAATAGGGACAATAATAGTACCTACTGATATCTCAATAAATGTCAGCTATGATCATGAGCAAAAATGCTGAAGCCATTATACAGTTCATTGAAATTGTAAGGATCAAGTCTGAAAATTAAGATAAAATTAGATTTGATGAATTACTAGTCTTTTTTTTTTAAAGAGTAATTGCTTTAGAAAGTGAATGTTTTAATCACGTATATTTGTTTCTTTTTCTGAACCCAACAAGTATATTCATAGCATAAAGTCTGACTACAATCTTATTTCTTTTTCACAATTTTATGGTATATTAGTATATTAATTGTTCTAAGGTATTATATTGTGGCTATGTTCAAAAAAGAGTTCTTATCTTTTAGATATACATACTTGAGCATTTATGAATGAAATGACATGATGTCTGGGATTTGCTTTAAAATGCAAAGATGGTGATGGAGATAAAGGTGGGTGGGTGTATAAATGAAAAAAGATTGGCCTTGAGCTGGCCGTGCTAAAGCTGGGTGGATGAGTACATGGAGGTCCATTATATTATTCTCTCGACTTGTACTTATGTTTGGAAATCTACAAAATTAAAAGTGAAACAATAAAAAAAAAAATCCGATGGTGACTTCACAGGTAAAAATCTGATATCATACAAAAAGCTTCATATTATAGGGGAGGAGAGCCATTCTCTTCATACTTCCATACCATGACCCTAGCAGGGCAGCCCTGCTTCTTTAAGTTGCCAACCAAGTGGCACTCTGCCCCTGAGACATCTGTCACTGCTCCCTGAAGACTCAGTCGAGTATGAAAAATAATCATAAAGTTCTCTGTGAAGCTCCCATACACTGAGCCTCTCACTTCCGTGTTCAAATCGGACATCAATCACTGCATCCCCAAGGGGGCACATGCTAGATGCTGAATGAGTGTTTGTTGAATCAGTAACATCTATTCTCTCATTTAAGTGCAAACACATTCCATTTGCAATTTCATTGCCGCGTTGCTTCCTAGGGGCCATCTACCCTGACAACACCACAGATCTCCATAAAGCAGATGACAAAGTGAACCCAGGCGAGCAGTACACGTACACGTTGCACGCGACTGAAGGGCAGAGTCCTGCCGAGGAAGACAGCAACTGTGTGACCAGAATCTACCACTCCCACATTGATGCGCCAAGAGACATTGCCTCGGGACTCATCGGGCCTTTAATATTCTGCAAAAAAGGTACATCGTCTCCTTATTGCTCAGGACATACGACCCAACGACGGGAGACAGCAAGGCGGTTTGTTTTTTAAATAATATAAGGCAAGTTCTTCTGCGCTGTGATTGAGCAGGGAAGGTAGAGAGACAGTGAGTGTAGGGAAAAAAGGGAGGGAAGAGAAGGGAAGGGTAAGGAGAAGGGGTTAGGTGGACCAGGCATTCCTGCACAGTGCTAAGTTACAGGAAGTGTGCTCTCCTTGGGGATGGGTTTGTTGAATCTGACTTCACAATGGTGTTGAAGACATGGATGACTTTACCAAATGTGCTTCCCTTAGTGGGACTCCATGGTGACAGACCTGTAGTTATCGGGTTTGTGTTGGTAAATGCGATAGCATAGTATCTATTTCTAACGTCACAAAGAAGGCCGCCTAGATCAAGAGCTTGAAATCCAGCTCTGACTTGAGCCATCATCAGTCACCTTCAAAGACTTGTCTCAGCTTGTGGCTGTGTGAACCAGACGGTGTGTACACAACTTTGAATCCACACTTGCCAAAGAGCATTTAACAGTTAGGTGGTTGGTGAACATCCAGATATCTGAGCCCAGAACACTGAACGTTGAATGTCCTAAGTGTTTCCAACTCTGTGAAATAGGAGTCACTAGTCCAGATTATTAGGAAAATAAATTAGAAAAAAAAAATAAAACTATAAATTACATGTTAAAATACATGCTTAAGATTAAGTCCTACTAAAATAGCAATTTTCGCTTCAGATTCTCTGGATGAAAAAGAAAAAGAAAAAGATGTTGACCAAGAATTTGTGGTGATGTTTTCGGTGGTGGATGAAAATTTCAGCTGGTACTTAGATGACAACATTAACACCTACTGCTCCGAACCAGAGAAAGTTGACAAAGAGGACGAGGACTTCCTGGAGAGTAACAGGATGTATTGTAAGGTTACCAAGTGACATGCTAACTTGATCATATTGCTCTTGCTTTAATTCTGCTAGCTTTATCCCCTCATATGAATACGTAGCTTCTAATCTGTGGCTCTGCTGGCAAAACATATTAAACATGAAACTTCCTATTCAGCTAAACAGGTCAATTCAAAACTCTTAAGAGAGGTGAGGCCAGATTGCTCCCAAACCTTGAGGGAGAAAAAAACATCTTCAGTGATGGATGAATACATATGCATATTATGTTTCTATATTTATTTACCCTCCAAACTCCTTCTAAAAATTATTGAGGCAGCCTACAATGATTAAACTAAATGCTTAAAATTAGGCTCATGTTGTAAAGCATTGAACTATATTTAGGGAAATAGTTCTAAAAGGTATTTCTTCTGCACTTACATTGTCCCTCCTCACTCTGCATCATTTTTCCTGTATTTCAGTTCACTTTATTTCTTCTAGAAATGTTTTCTTTACTGCCAAGGCTTGTCTTTAATTCTCACAGACCAAATAATGAGCTCAGCAAGATTTTCTGTCATTGGCATAAGAAATCAAACCCCTCAACACCAACCAGACCAGTAAGTTTGGATTTTTGTTTGCTTGTTTTTAGCTTCTTCAAAATAACCTTTACTAAGAAACTGAAAATGCAAAAATGATTGCACTATCAACACAGAAAACTAAACTTATTAAGAAAATACAGATTTTTGTTTCCAACTTTTGCTTTTTCTGGCTGGAAGATCCTCTTTCCATATTTTTTTTTTCTTTATCGATTTTAGAGAGAAAGGGAGAAGGAGAGAGAGATAGAAACATCGATGAGAGAGAACATCGACTGGCTGCCTCCTGCATGCCCCCCACTGGGGATTTGACCCACAACCTGAGCATGTGTCCTGACCAGGAATCAAACCGGCAACCTTTTGGTGCATGGGTCAATGCTCAACCACGGAGCCACACTGGCCGGGCCCTCTTTCCATACTTGAATTCTGCCTCTGTGTGTGTCAACAAAAACTGACATTAGAAAAAGATTCGTAAAATTCTAGCCTGGAGAGCTCTGGCTTGTACCTTGGTCCATCGGGTGACTTCGTGGTGCTTCCCAGACCCAATTTCCATTTATCGCTAGGACCACCCAGCTTGAACAGAGTCTCAGGCCACTCTGCTTCTGAACTTTCAGGTCTTTGTGTCTCGGTCACTGGTCCTTACCGCCCTTCCCCTGTATTTCTTCTCTCCTTCTCCACATCTCTTCTGATTTTGTCTTCCAATCTTTAAAAAAACAAACAAACAAACAAAACCCCTTCCTTGTATTTTTATTATAAAAGCAATTTACATTTACTGTAGAAAAATGGAAAAGTTCTGATGAGCAAAGAGAAATCATCCATACGACCACCACCAACATAATTAATGATCAATTACTAAATAACCATCAGTCTTTTCTTGTTCACTCTGTGTGTGTATGTTTTGTATATATGCACACATTTGTATTTGAAAATAACACACATCCATACCAAAGTGTCTAATTTATAACAAAAAGAGCAAATAGGCTTCATCTTCAGTGTTGTGTTCATCTGTGCCGACAAGAATTGTGAGGCTGAATTCAGGTCCCAAATGAAAGGGTGCTGTGATAGATTAGTAATGTCTGAGGTGGGTATGAGGGAGGCAGGAATAGCAGTATATGGGCCAAGTATTTTCTATCCCAAATTGATTTATTTCCGTGGAGGCAGCCATCACTAAACCAGGCACCAACCGCTGTTAGTCTCAATCTCTCCTCTTGACTTACAGCTGTGAATGGACACGCGTTCGGAAGTCTCCCAGGACTGTCCATGTGTGCAGGGGACAGAGTGAAATGGTACCTTTTCGGGATGGGGAACGAAGTTGACGTGCACGCAGCCTTCTTCCACGGCCAAACATTGACCAACAAGAACTACCGTACTGATACCATCAATCTCTTTCCTGCCACCCTTGTTGATGCTTTTATGGTGGCCCAGAACCCTGGAGAATGGCTGCTTAGCTGTCAGAATCTAAACCATCTGAAAGGTAGGACATCTTGACCTGATATTAGCTGTCAGCTGAAAAAAAAAAAAAGTCACTCCTCAGTTACACTACTAATGGGGTCATCATTAGGAATCAGAAACTACAAGCTAAATATTATCTAAATAATATCTTTAGAATGATAAGAACTTGGAACTGGTAACTTAATTTTATTCCTATGATTGTATGAATCATAATGTAATTAAAAAAAAAAAGACTGAAAGCCTAGAACATTTATAAAGTAATAAAATCTGAAAATATATTAATTTTTGGAAAATATAGTACTGCTCTAAAAGTATAGTACCATTTATAGTTTCCCAGCTTTGAAAAATACACAATATTATAAACAGCGTAATATTTGTATATTGTGCTGCAAATTAGCCTGGTTTTTTTTAGTTGGTTCTATCAAATACAGCCAACTTTGTTCATTATTTGAGTCCAGCTATTCCTTGATTTAACTTGATAAATCCCTTCTCCATCTTTTTCATATAATGTGATAAAACGTTCCTAGTTTTTGGAAAATACTGGTCTGTAATATTGGTTTCCCGAAGAAGTTAGGTTTAATCTGGATCTTTGGGTATGTTACTTTGACCTTCGAACATAACTCACCTGTCAAGTGTGACCTTGGCAGCAGAAGGCCTAGCAGAGCAGGTGCACAGCCGTTGTGCGAGAGAACAGTAACTACAGGTGTTCGTTCTGTTCCACCTCCGCTAGCCCACCCTCTTCAAATACGGCAGAGTCTCTTTCTTCACTTATCTATCAATGCATCTTCTTTCTCATCAAAAGACCTCCCATGTGAAAGCCCACAGAAACCGGTACCATATTTTTGAAAACGCTACTGATTAACATGTCTTCTGTATGTTGTATGAAGATGTTTACAAAAAACTGCTTGGACTTTCCATCAGTAATAATTTATTTATAACTGTTTGCTGTAGTTTACAATATTGTTTCTAGCTATCTGTTTCTTCCATTCCCATCCATCATTTCACCAGTAGGCTTCCAAGGCCGCAGGAGAGAGAACCATTGGCGCCATGAACACACCTTTTCCTGTGTTTTTCAGCTGGTCTGCAGGCCTTTTTCCAGGTGCGAGACTGTAACAAGCCCCCATCAAAGGGCAGTATGCAGGGGAAGCATGTTAGACACTACTACGTTGCTGCTGAGGAAATCATCTGGAACTACGCACCCTCTGGCCTAGACACCTTCACCAAGGAAAACTTAACAGCACCTGGAAGGTAATTCAGAAAAAGACTATTATTAAATATGCCTCCCCCTAAAAAAAAAAAAGGCATAAAATGTTCATTCAGCAATTAAAGTTTTAATTGGTACCTGAAATCGAGTAACTAAACTGCTCAATATGTATTAAGGTATTTGGGATGAGTCCAGTTGGAGAACTATGACTTTTGAGTCTTTTGAGTGCATGAAAAAAGATGGGTGTAAAAGTTATCAAATGCCTAACAAACTCCTAAAAAACACTCAGTGCCATTAGACAGATCAATTCATTTGTTTTCCATTTCTGACAGCACAGCATTGTACAATCCAGCAGCGTCGAATACATTCACTAGGTTGTACCGTCATCAACACTACCCATTTCTGGAAACTTCTCATTATTCCGCGTAGAATCTCTGTACCCGTTAAACAATAACTCCCTAACCCCTAATAACTTCTATTCTACTTTTTGTCTTTATGAATTTGCCTATTTTAGGGACATCATACAAGTGAAATTATACAATATTTGTCCTTTTTGGTCTCGCTTATCTCACTTAGCATAATGTATACAAGGTTCGTCCATGTTTTAGCATGTATCAGAACTTCATTACTCTTTAAGGCTGAATAGCACTCCATGGTCTACATATACCACATTTTATTGATTCATCTATCTGTTGATGAACAGTTGGGTTGTTTGTTGTGCCTTTTGGCTGCTGTGAACATTATAATACGTGTATCTGTTTAGGTTCCTGCCCTCCATCCTTTTGGATATAGACCTGAAAGTGAAATTACTGTCATTGGGTAATTCTATGTTTAAGTTTTTAGAAACTGCCATACTGTTTTGCATAGCAGCTACAACATTTTACATTTCCACCAGCAACATAAAAGGTTTCCAGTTTCTCCACACCCTTGCCAACATGTATTTCCCATGTTTTGTTTGGTTGTAATTGGTTATCCTAATGGGTGCGAAGTGGTATCGCATGGTGATTTTCTTTTGTTTTATGTGTTTTGCTTTAAAATATTTTTAAAATTTATTTTTATTGTTGGAAGTATTACAGATACTTTCCCCCCCATTGACTCCCTCCATCCCACTCCTGACACCCGCCCCCACCGTCCCCACACTGTTGTCTGTGTCCATGGGTTATGCATATATGCATAGAAGTTCTTTGGTTCGTCTCTTCCCACCCCTCCTTCCCTCTGGGATTCGTCAGTCTGTTCTATGCTTCCATGTCTGTAAACAGGAAGGATCTCATGTGGTGCTGATTTGCATTTCTCTCATGATTAGTGGTGTTGAACATCTTTGCACATGCTTGTCGATCACTCGGAGCTATGTCTATGCAAGTCCGTTGCTCGTTTTTTAAATTGGGTTGTTTTGTTGTTGCTGCTGTTGAATTATAGGAATTCTTTATATATTTCGGATGTTCATCCTTTACCAGATATATGCTTTGCAAATATTTTCTCCCATTCTGCAGGTTTTCTTGTCACTCTCTTTGTCGAGTCCTTTGGGCACGTCTGATGACTTCCTTCCACCGTCTCCAAGCCATGCTTCCGGCCCCAGTCTTCCTTTCCCACTGTCCACACTGTGAACTTTCAAAGACCTCACTGAGAGGCCCCTTCTCGCTTCAAGTCCCTGCTCAAACACCACCACTTCCGAGAAGCCTTGTTTGCCATTCAGCTACTTAGAAAGGTTAAATACTTTACTCAGCAACACACAAGTCAATAGCTGGGGCTAGCTCTACCCAGGTCTGGGACCTCTGAAGCAGCAACTTAAGACCAGGCTACGCTGATATCCAGATTCACTGACTCTCAAACCCGCATCTCTGGCCCAGAAAGCTCTTATAAATGGCAGGTTTGCATTTCAAACTGCTTACTGGACACCCCACTCGGATGAGGCTTCTCCAAATCTATATGTCCAGACCTGAACTCACTGTCCTCCCCACAGATCTGAGTTGCCCCCTCTCCATGAAGCCTGAGAACCATCCTTGACCCCTCCCTCCTTCGCTAATCCCTTCTTCTCCCATCACGCACTGTCTCATTACATCCTAAGTATCTCTGAAAGCTGTCTATGTCTCTCCATCCTCTTTGCCAAGACCTCCGAAGGCATCACTTCCTCTCGCTGAGGGTTTGGAGCTGCCTCCCAGCGGGTCTCCCTGCGTCTGTGTAGCACAGTCTAGCACATTCTCTGGGTCGCAGCCAAGCGACCCTGCTAAAGCATGAATCCTGAATGCTTAAAGCTTTCCCAGCTTTCCCAGCTTTCCCAGCGGGATGGAGTCCTGAAAGCTTAATTAGTCCTTCCTGTCCACCTGTCCACTCCTCTGGCCTGCCCAGCATGCTGCACTGCTGTCAGAGTGGGGGACATGCCAGGTTCATGGGGACAGACGGTCCAGCTTGCTTACGGTTATGTCATCAGCGCATCGAGGGGTTCCTGGCAAACGGCAGGTGTTTAGTGCATCTGTGAAATGAAAGAAGAGATGAATGGGTGGTTTTGTGAAGTCAGTGTCTTTCTGGGATTGAATTTCTTCATTTGCAAAATGGGAAGAATATGAATAACTTTGTTGCATTCCCATGTGCGTTTCGGGTAATAAATGAAAGCTCCTCGGCACCTGGTTAGTGTGCAATAAGCAGCAGCCACCGTATTTTTAAACATTCCAAAATCTGTTTAAAACTTTAATTTTAGAACAATTTATTAACCGTCAGGAGTTGACATGGGCCCTCTCGAAATCTTTTTTACTTCACTCGAAAAAGTGGAACTTCTGCCCTGCTGGTGTGGCTCAGTGGGTGAGCGTCGACCCATGCACCAGGAGGTCGCTGGTTCGATTCCCAGTCAGGACACATGCCCAGGTTGTGGGCCTGATCCCCAGTGGGGGGCATGCGGGAGGCGGCCGATCCATGTGTCTCTCTCACTGATATTTCTAACTCTCGCTCCCTTTCCCTTCCTCGCTCTCTAAAAATCAATGAAAAATATATTTAAAAAAGAAAGAAAGAAAAAGTGAAACTGCTTTGCCATGATGGTCTATTCCTTAACTGAACATCCTTCCGTGAAGTGGCCTAGTCCTGTCTGCCTCTGTCTGAGCACTTGGTAAACCTGGGAGGTCATTAACTCAAAGGCCTGGTCAGAACTCTCGTCTTCAGGTGCACCTGTGTGAACACCTGCTTTCCGCTCTGCTTCCGCCGCCAGCATTGACCCCTTTCCTATCCGCAGTGCTTCCGAGGTGTTTTTTGAACACGGTCCCACAAGAATTGGAGGCTCTTATAAAAAGCTGGTTTATCGTGAATACACGGATGCCTCCTTCACCAACCGAAAGGAGCGAGGCCCTGAAGAGGAACATCTCGGCATCCTGGGTGAGTCCCTGCAGAACACAAATGCCCTTTGTGTCTTCCCCGGGCTACAGCAACCTCAGGAAGAACGGGAAGACTAGGGAGGGGGAGAGCCATCACCAGTAAAATGAGGGCTAATCACCTTTCCAAGTGGAAGTTACCGCTGGTATGGTATTTTTCTTCAAGAACTGCATGTTGAGCCCTGGCCGGTTTGGCTCAGCGGTTAGAGCATCAGCCCCGCGCACCAAAGGGTCACAGGTGCAGTTCCTGGTCAAGGGCACGTACCTGGGTTGCAGATTTGATTCCCGGCCCTGGTTGGGGTCATGCGGGAGGCAACCAATTGATGTGTCTCTCTCACATGGATGTTTTTTCTCTCTCTTTCTCCCTCCCCTCCTTCCACTCTATCTAAAAATCAATGGAAAAATATCCTTGGATGAGGATTAACAGCAACAAAGAATAATAATTGTGTGTTTAGGTGCCAAACAGACAACAAGCTATTAGCCCCTGCTCTTCACCAGAAGTACATTCCCTTAGAAATAAACTCCAGTCTGGCCGGTGTGGCTCAGTGGTTGAGCGTGGACCCATGCACCAAGAGGTCGCCGGTTCAATTCCCAGTCAGGGCACATGCCCAGGTTGTGAGCCCGATCCCCCGTGGGGGGCGTGCCCCCGTGGGGGGCGTGCAGGAGGCCGCCAATAGATGTTCTCACTCATCGATTTTTCTCTCTCTCTCTCCCTCTCCTTTCCTCTCTTCCTAAAATCAATAAAAGGGAAAAAAAATTTTTTTAAAGAAATAAACTCCAGACTACTAACGAGACAGGCTGGGTTTGTCTTAGAGCTTCCGTAGGCTTCCTCCCGCGGACCCCAAACACCTGTTCTCGCTCAGTCGCTGGGGCAGAAGAGCAGAGTGGGGGGTTCAGACTGTGCTCACTCTTCACCTGTTCGCTGTGTGACCTTTGAGAGTGCTCAGTGCTCTGTGCCTGTCCCCTTTCTGTCACATGGGAACAATAATAACAATAGCAGTTCTTAGAATGCTATTGTAAGGATTGAGTTCATTCACATAAACACGCCGAGAAGCACAGAAGAAGCTCTAAATAAATAGCGTTTTACATATTACATAAAATACTTGTGTACTTTGGTTTATTCTATATTTGGTGACAAAATGAATTTTGGTGATGGAAAATTCATCGCCATGTTAATCTTCACATCCAAGGTGATTGAATTTACCTGCTTTGAGTGCTCAGGGTGTATACACCCCCCAACTCTTGATAAATAACACACACGTAGCCAGCAGAAGGCTGAGCGGAGGAGAGCATAGACACTGAACAGTTTTTTGTAGGTGTATAAAGCTCGTGCACTGACTTGGATAAAAATAATAACAAGTTTCATTAACCTGAAACTGAATAAAAACCCCTGCTCGTCTCTTTCCAATCTCACCGTGTCCAGCTGATAATGGGCTTTTAAAAACCAAGCTTTCTATTTGCTCCAGAGAAGCCCGTTGCTCACAGTGGTTCTTGTTGGAGGAAAAGCCAAAGAAAATAACTGTCTTGTATATTCTGTAGGTTACCTGCCGGGGGAGTATAATCATTCTCTCTTTGTGCCCAGGTCCTGTCATTTGGGCAGAGGTGGGGGACACCATCAGAGTCACCTTCCGTAACAAAGGAGTACATCCCCTCAGTATTGAGCCAATCGGGGTGAGCGTCAGTAAGAGCAACGAGGGCACACGCTACGCCTCCCACTCCAGCCCCCCGAGTGGAAGTGAGTACCGCGCTCCGTTACAGTCCACACCGTTCAACAGCCCACCCGCAGCTCAGCTCAGGAAAGCGGTCCCGCCGAACTGAAGGCCGGACTGCTGAGACAACTGCCCAGATACCCTCAGGAAGCAAGTGTCCCTCCTCCTGCCGTTTCCAGTTGGGTGAAGGGACACGTCCACCCTTAACTGGATGGTTATTGACAATGCTGGCAGTAACTTACAGCAATTACACATTTCCGGAGTACTATGTGGGGGATTTTTAAATTTTAAAAATGTTCTTGTAATGATAAGAATATTAGATGCTCATTTTATTTTTTTTAATTTATTTTTGTTACAGATGTTTCTTCTTTTTCCCCCATTGACACCCTCCTCCCCATCCCTCCCACCCCATCCCCAGCATTGTTGTCTATGTCCGTTGGTTATGCATACATGTATATAAGTTCTGTGGTTTTAGATGCTCATTTTAGAATATTTGAAAAATCCCAAAATAGTATCCATTGTTCCACAGACAACCACCACTTTATTTTAATATAATTCTTCTACTCTTTCATCCGTGTATATACAGTATATATTTTAAATGTGGTTGAGGTTATAATATATAAAAATACTTATCATTATAATTTTATACCCAGAGTTTGTTGTCTGAGCATTATAAGCATTTTATAAATATAATTTTAACGATACAAAATATTCCATCACATGGATATATTTAGGTATTTTTATATGTCAGGGCTGACCAGTGAAGACCAGTAGCTTTGCCAACACGGGCAACCTATTCCACCTTCCCGGACTCAGTTTCCTCCAGTGCAAAATTGGGAGATTTGAACAGGATCATCAACAAACCCTCCGTTATAACCTTATTTTCAGTTCAGCTGTGTTCAGTAGGAAATCCATTGATTGCCCCCTATTTCCAGGTGTTGTTCTAGCTGATAGAAATATAGACCAATGCTTGCCCTCAGGGAGGCCTTACCTAACGCCATCCCACTGGGCATTAGGATTCCAGATGTGAATTTGGGGGGGGAGGGGATACGAGCATTCTGGGGGTGGCAGGCACCAATCTCAGACAGAAGTTTAGAGGAGGCTTTCTGGAGGAAATCACACCCATTGGTGACCCGACACAGAAGCATAAGTAGGATTTCACTCTAATTCTTAAGGATCTCAGAAGTGGGTTATCCCAGGCTAACCCAGTCTGCTTTGCGACTCGCATCACCATGTTAGAAAGCACACTTCACCTCACCAATGTGACCTTTCTCACAGGTGTGCCTCCTCCTTCCGCCTCCCATGTGGCACCCAAGGAAACATTCACCTATGAATGGACTGTCCCTGAAGAAGTGGGACCCACTTACAAAGACCCTGTATGTCTAGCTAAGATGTATTATTCTGCTGTGGACCCCACCAAAGATATATTCACTGGGCTTATTGGGCCCATGAAAATATGCAGGAAAGGAAGTTTACTTGAAAATGGGAGACAGGTAAGTCCAATCAGGGAAAATGGAAATGGTTACCAAATCCCTTTGAATTATCATTATTATAAGGAAAATTCCGAGTTTTCTAAACATAATGAGGATTTTATACATGATGTTTATTATACATTTTTTTCCAGGCTTGTAAGATCTGTCTTATGCAGATTCTCTTACTAACATGATGAGTTGAAAACAAAATTTTCCTTGGAATGTAAGGTTTTATGATATAGTTACACTTCCACACACATCTAACAACATTCACTGAAGAAAATATTGTTTAAAATATCTTTTAGAACTGAGAAAACGACTCTTTGACCTAGAAATAGAAATACCTAGCCCTATCATTGTTTGTATATCTAAAACAAATATTTTAATGTGAACCTTTAAAAGATAAGGATTTCTTCAAAAATGCCTGCCATGGAATTATCATATCCTAAAATCACCATAATAATTTCTTAATATCATAAATTTCCAATCAATGTTTACATTTCCCAATTGTCTTTTAATTGTTTCAAGTTTGTTTGAATGAGAACCTAAATAATTCACACATTATAATCGATTGATATGTTGCTCAATAACTTTTTTTGCATTTTATTTTGTTGTAAGTCATTTATCCTATAGAAATTTCCTATGTCTGGATTTTGCTGAATGCGTTCCTGTGTGTCATTTAACATGTTTCTTTCTCTTTCTGTTTCCTGTAAATCAGTGGCTTGGTACACAGGCTTGATCAGATTCAGGTTAGGTATTTTGTGTGTGTGGTTTTTGTTTCTGGCAATACTACTCATGTGTGGTACTGGGTACTTCTATCACGGAATGGATACTATATAATTTTTCGTCCATTTTTAATTACTCATAACCATTTCCTGTTAGATTCATAAACCAATCACATATTGCAACCTAGTCACATTTTGGTTGTATTATTCCTTCTTGGCTTATTACCTTATATACTTCTATAAACAGAAACTTTCCTTAATGGACTATTTGCTTACCCCGAGGTGTGTATCGTATGAGAAAGGAATGACAGGTGCTTAATTCTTCCCCTTTACTTACAGGTTTTCACATCAATAGCTTTCCTCTAGCATACTTCAAAAGTTCTTAATAGTTTCTTTTTAAGTGTTATTGTGAACTTGTGGATTTAAGCATATTGGGTGTGTTTCGATTCATTGCCATTATGCTTATTGATACCACATATATCCTATTTTTACCAATGGAGGGACTTGCTGAGTCCTTCATTTCTACATGAACATGGTAGTAGTCTTTGAAGCTTCTTTGACTTCCAGTATAAAAAGCTCTTTTAGATTTATGTTACACATTTTCTGAGCCAGACTTGGAATCTGGTTCTTCGGGTAAGAATATATTTTTAGAACCACAGTCTGGGCACTAAGGGGGTTCATTGCTTTGGGGTGAGTCATTATTTCTCTGCCTTTTCAGTGGGCAGAACTAGAAAAAAATTGTTAAGATAAAATTCATGATGAGTTTATCGTGATACTTTCTATGCAATTCAGGTTTATGGCTTTTTTGTTTTCTTTTTGTTTTGTTTTTTTTACTTAACCACATTGATCTTACATCTATATTTTCCTTCAAATGCACTGAAAAATCTTAGCTCTTAATGATACCAACATAAGTATTTATTCAGTTCATCCCACAGTATACAAACAACAATCTCATAATCATAGTTACAACACTGGAGCCGACACCCTGAGACTGAAAGCAGGTTAAGATCTGAGTAGATCCCACCCGGGATGTTCAGTTAAATCACAGATTGAAAGTCACGTGGAATACTTCCCTTCTGTAATCTGGTGAGCCACAGGATACACAGGTGTATTTAATTAATTTTACGTCTTTTTTTAAAGGATTGCTTTTATTTTTTTATTTTTATTTTTAATTTTTTTATTAATTTATTTTTGTTACAGATGTTTCTCCTTTTTCTCCCATTGACACCCTCCTCCCGATCCCCCACCCCCTCCCCGTCCCCAGCATTGTTGTCTATGTCCATTGGTTATACATACATGCATATAAGTTCTGTGGTTTATCTCTTCCCTCCCCTCCCCCACCCCCTCTTCTGAGGTTTGTCAGTCTGCACCCTACTTCTATGTCTGTGGGTCTATTTTGCTCATCAGCTTGTTTTGTTCATTATATTCCACAAATAAGTGAGATCATGTGATATTTGTCTTTCTCTGATTGGCTTGTTTCACTTAGGATAATACTCTGCAGGTCCCTCCATGTCGTCTCAAAGGATAAGAGATCTTTCTTTCTTACAGCTGCATAGTACTCCATTGTGTAAATGTACCACAGCTTTTTTATCCACTCATCCACTGATGGACACTTGGGCTGTTTCCAGATCTTAGCTATTGTAAATAGTGCTGCTATGAACACAGGGGTACATATATTCTTTCTGATTGGTGTTTCAGGCTTCTTAGAGTATATTCCTAGAAGTGGGATCACTGGGTCAAATGGCAGATCAATTTTTAACTTTTTGAGGAAACACCATATTGTTTTCCACAGTGGCTGCACCAGTGCAGTGCAGACTGGTGCAGCCAATAAAAGATTGCTTTTAAAACTATAATATTATTTTATAATTATGTAAGATATTTACCTG
The DNA here is from genome assembly GCA_030848825.1 of Tadarida brasiliensis. Taxonomy (NCBI): domain Eukaryota; kingdom Metazoa; phylum Chordata; class Mammalia; order Chiroptera; family Molossidae; genus Tadarida; species Tadarida brasiliensis. The sequence continues at coordinate 107,847,821 of CM061260.1, read as the reverse complement.
GTTCCAACACCAAATCTAAAAAAAGAGGTCTAAAGAAGTCTAGCTTTTATTCGTTCTTTCCTCTCACCTACTCCCTTACTACAGATAGCTTATTTTTACTTTATAGTTTATTCTTTTATTTATCATTGTCTTATTGACTTTATTTTTTTAGAGCACTTAAAGATTCATAGCAAAATTGAGGATACAGTACAGAGATTTTCCGTATACCCAGTACCCCACACATGCACAGCCTCCCCCAATATCAACATCACCCACCAGGGTGGTACATTTGTTGCACCTGGTGAACTTACATTGACACAGCATCATCATACAAAGTCCTAGTTTCCATTAGGTTTCACTCTCGGTGTTAACCTTCTATGGGTGTGGACAAATGTATAATGACATGTATCTATCATTATCGTATCATAGAGCATTTTCACTGCCCTAAAAATACTCTCTGCTCCACCTATTTATCCCTACGGAGACAGTAAAAAACCAGTGGTTGCCACTAGGTTTTGCCTCTTCCAGAACATCAGTAGTTGGAATCATACGGTATGTAGCCATTCTACATTGCCTTCTTTCACTGAGTAATATGCATTGAAGTTACCTCCAAGTCTTTTCATGGCTTTCTAGTTCATTTCCTTTTAGCACTGAATAATATACCGTTGTCTGGATGTATCACAGTTTATTTATACATTCACCTCCTGAAAAACAGTTTGGTGACTTTCAAGTTTTAGCAATTGTGCATAAAACTGCTACAAACATCCATGTGCAGGTTTTCGTGTAAACTTAAGTTGTCACTTCCTTTGGGTGAATACCAAGGAGCCCAGTTGCTGGGTCATATGGTCAGAGTATGTTTCGTTTTGTAAGAGACCGCCAAACTGTCTTCTTCCCAGCAGTGAATGAGAGTTCCTATTGTTCCACGTCCTCGTCAGCATTCGATGTTGCCAGGATTCCAGATGTTAGCCTTTCTAATAGGTGTGTAGTGGTATCCTATTGTTGTTTTAATTTGCATTTTCTTAATGAAATATGATGTAGAGCATCTTTTCATATGCTTATTTGCCATCTGTATATCTTCTTTGGTGAGGTGTCTGTTAAGGTCTTTTGCCCATTTGTTAATTGGGTTGTTTGTTTGTTTATTAATGTTGAGTTTTAAGAGTTCTTTGAATGTTTTAGCCAATAGTCCTTTATCAGATGTCTTTTGCAAATATTTTCTTCCATTCTGTAGCTCATCTTCTCATTCTCTCAGCATTGTCTTCACAGCGCATAAAATTTAACTTTAATGAAGTCTAGCTTATCAATTCTTTCTTTCATGGATTGTACCTTTGGTATTTTATCTAAAAAGTTATCACTCTCTCTAGATGTTATCACATCTAGATTTCCAGTGTTATCTTCTAGTGGTTTTATGACTTTGCCTTTACATTTGGGTCTGTGATCCATTTTGAGTTAATTTTTATAAAGCAGGTAAGGTCTGTATCTAGGTTCTTTTTTTTTTTTTTAATATGGATATCCAACACCATTTATTGAAGAAACTATTTTTTTTCCATTGTATTGCATATGCTTGTGTATGCTTGTTTGTCAGAGATCAGTTGACTAAATTTATGTGGGTCTATTTTTGGGTTCCCTGTTTTTTTCCATTGATCTAGCAATCTGTTATTTTGCCAATATCACACTGTCTTGATTACTGTAGCATTATAGTAATTTTTGAAGTTGGGAAGTGTCAGTCCTCCAACCTTGTTCTTCAATATTTTGTTGGCTATTTTGAATCTTTTGCTCTCCACATAAACTTTAGAATCAGTTTTTTGGTGTCCACAAATAATTTGCTGAGATTTAAATTGGAATTTTGTTGAATCTACAGATCAGGGTTGGAAGAACTGACAACTTGGCTGTATTGAGTCTTCCTATCCATGAATATGGAATGTATGTCTACTTGTTTAGTTCTTTAATTTCATTCATCAGAGTTTTATAGTTTTCCTCATATAGATGTTGTACATATGTTGATAGATTTATACCTAAGTATTTCATTTTGGGGGATGCTAATGTAAATGGCATAATTTTTAACTTCAAATTCCACTTTTTCATTGCTGGTGTATAGGAGAGTGATTTGATTTACTTTTGTATATTATCTTGCAACCTTGTTATAATTATTAGTTACAGAAGTTTCTTTGTCCAAAGATCCTTTTGGATTTTCTACATAGATAATCATGTCATCTGTGAACAAAGATAGTTTTATTTCTTTCTTCCCAATCAGTATGCCTTTTTTTTTTTTCTTGTTACATTAGCTAAGACTTCCAGTATAATGTTAAAAGTAGTGGTGAGAAAAATAGATCCAGAGTCATGGAATTAGACAACAGACTGACAAACCTCAGAGGGATGGGGAATTGGGGCAAGGGGAGGAAGAGATAAACCAAAGAACATATATATATGTATGCACAACCAATGGACACAGACATTAGTTCGTGGAAAGCAGTTGGGAGGGGTGGGAGTGGGGAGGAAAGGATCATTGGGGGAAATAAGAGGGACATCTGTAATACTTTCAACAATAAAAACAAAAAAAAGTAGCCCTGGCCAGTTTGGCTCAGCGGTTAGAGCATCAGCCCGCAGACCAGAGAGTCCTGGGTTCGGTTCCCGCTAAGGGCACGTACCTCGGTTGGAGTTTGTCCCCGGCCCCGGTTGGGATCATGTGGGTGGCAGCCACTTGATGTGTCTCTCTCACATTGATGTTTCTCTCTCTCTCTTCCTCCCTCTCTCCCTCACGCTCTATCTGAAGATACATGCAAAAATGTCCTTGAGTGAGGATAAAAAAAAAAAATGTAGTGGTGAGAGGAGACATCCTTGCCTGGTACCTGATTTCAGTGGGAAAAATTTAGTTTCACACATAAAGTATGATGTTAGCAGTAGTTAATTTTGTAGATTTTTTTGAGTTAATGAAATTCCCTTTACTCTTAGTTTACTGAGAGTTTTTAGTCATGAATGAGTGTTGGATTTTGTTGAATGCTTTTTCTGCATCTACTGACATGATCACATAATTTTTCTACTTAGACTATTGATTTGATGATTCACATTAACTGATTTTAGAATGTTGAATTGGCATTGCATACTTTGGATAAATCCCACTTGATCATGGTATGTTATTATATTTATACATTGTTGGATTTGATTTGCTAATATTTTGTGGCATATTTTACATCTATGTTCATTAGAGATATATTGTTGTGTAGTTTTCTTTTCCTGTAATGTCTTTGTCTCATTTTGGTGTTAGAATAATGCTGACCTTTTAGAATGAGATAAAAAGTATTTCCTCTGTTTCTGTTCTCTAAAAAAGATTGTATAGAATGGACGTAATTTCTTCCTTGAATGTTTGGTAGAATTCACCAATGAACCCATCTGGGCCTGGTGCTTTCTGTCTTGAACAGTTATTAGCTATTGATTCAACTTTTTTAGTAGATATAGGCCTATTCAGATTGTCTATTTGTTCTTGTGTGAATTTTGGCAAATTGTTTCTTTTAAGGAATTGATCCATTTTCTCTAAGATACCAATTTTATGGGCATATAGTTTTCTATAGTATTCCTTTATTATCTTTTTAATGTTCATAGGATCAGTAGTGATCACCTATGTTTCCTTTCTACTATTAGTAATTTGTCTTCTCTCTCTTTTTCTCTTAGCCTGCTTCAAGACTCATTGATTTCACTGATATTTTCAAAGAATCATCTTTCAGTTTCATTGATTTATGTGTTAATTTTCCGCTTTCAGTGTCATTGATTACTTCTCTAATTCTTATTCTTTTATTTTTTTAAATAAACAGATATGTATGTGTATTCATATCCTTACTTATTTTTTCACTTAACAATATAATCTGTAATTCCCTCCCATCTGTAATATATGGAGATATTCCTCATTCCTTTTAACAGTAGCTCCACAGTGTAGACATGCTATAGTTTATACAATCAGTCTACTATTTGACAGGGATTTGGGTTGTTTCCAGTCTTTGCTTTCACAAATACAATACAATGGGTAGCCTTGTTCGTACTTTTTTTTTTTATTTTTTTTTTGCCAGCATACCTTTGGGATAAATCTCTGAAAGTATTATTCCTTGGATAAAAGAGAAGTACATACACAATTTTGCTAGATATTGCCAAATTTCCTTCCATAAGAATTGTGCTATGTTGTATCCCCACCAGCTATATTGTGAGATGATCTATTTTTCCACAGGCTTACTACAAAGCATATTGTCAAATTTTGGAATTTTTACCAGTCTAATTGGACATAAACAGTATCTCTATAATTTTAATTTTTTTTTCTTGTTACTAGTAGTTGAGCATCTTTTCAAATGGTTAAAAACAATTTTCACTTCTTTTATTTGACTGTTTCTATCTGTAGCTCATTTTTCTATTTGGTTATTTTTCTTCACTGATGGGAAGCTATTAATGTATTAGGGATAGAAACCCTTTGTCTGAGATATTAGTTGTAAATACTTTTTTCTTAGTTGTTATTTGCCTTTTTACTTTGTTTATAGATGTTATTTGCCATGTAAAATTTTTATTTCTATCATCTTTTCCATTATCGTATATAGATTTTGAGTCATAGTTAAGAAAGTTTTCCCATTTCACAGGTTATAAAGGAATTCACCCACACTGCCTTCAAGTACATGTGGTTTTGTTTGTCACATTTAAATCTCTGTTCCATTTAGAATGTATCCTGATGTACAGCTGAGGAATAGAGAGAATTTATCTTTGTCTATATGACTACCCAGCCATCTCAACACCATTTATTAAAAAGTCTAACTTTTTCCCATTGATTTAAAAGCTACCTTTATCAGATACTAGAAATGTCATGCACAATTAAGTCTATTGCTTGATTTTCTATTTTAACCCATTCATCTTTGTATATTTATGCATGGATATCATACTATTTTAATTACAGAGTCTTTATAATATATTTAATGACTAGTAGCCATACTTCATTGCACTTCTTTTTCATCATTTTAATGTATATTTTTGCTGACTTATCCTTTCTAAGGAACCTTATAAAAACTTACCTGGCTCCAGGGGGAAGAAAAAAGCCTAACAGTGGTTGGTTGGGTCTGTCTCAAATATACAAATTAAATTGGAAAGAACAGACATCATTATTTTTTTTATTGATCTTAGAGAGAACGGAAGGGAGAAGGAGAGAGAGAGGCAAACATCGATATGAGAGAGAAATATTGATATATTACCTCCTGCACGCATCTCAACCCGGAATTGAACCCAGAACCTGGGTATGTTCCCTGACTGGGAATCGAACCCATGACCCTTTGGTGTATGGGATGATGCTCCAACTAACTGAGCCACACTGGCCAGGGCAGAACAACATCATTATAAAGTTGAGTCCCCTATAGAAGAACATGTTCTTCCATTTGTTCAAGTCTCCTTTTGTGTTTTTCAGGAGTATTTTATAGTTTTCCTTATATAGGTTTGGGATAATTTTTGTTAAGTTTATATCTAGATATTTTTATTTGGCTAATGTAAATGGTAATGCCATCATTTCAAAATTTTAAATATATAATTGAAAATAAAGAAAAGATTTTCTACTTCTGGATCCCCTTCATTGATCTTGTGCTTACCTTGGGAAAGAATAAAAAGAGTCTACTATTGATTGAACTCTGTCCAGGCACATTCACACACTTTACTTCATTTAACCTTCACAGCAACCCAAGAGGCTAAGGATTGCTATCCCCACTTTTTTGGAGAGCAGGAACTCAGTGAGTTGAGATTTAAAATGTGACTTTTATCCTCTATGTATTTCATCATCTTCATTTTGCAAATGAAGGAGTCACAACACAGGAAGGTCGACAGGAGGCATTAAACGTCCTCATCCTGGCATTTTCACTTACTAGCCATACGGTTTCAGGTTGGATACAATGTGAAGATAATGTAAATTAGTGCCTTGTTTAGTGTCTGATCTTAAAGAGAAGATCTCTATTATTTTACCACTAAGTGTGACATTGGCTATTAGTTGGTATTTTTAATTTTTATTTTGAGTTTACTGAAAATATTTTTCTATTTAAAATCACTTGAGTTACTCAGAAAATATCTTGTGCTAGACACAGAATTCATTGCTAAATAAGACAGGTTAGTTTCCTGTTCTAATAAGGTTTATATTGTAGAGTATGGTATAGCAGAGAGGAAGGGTAGATGGGTGTGTAGAGGGGGTGGAAAAGAGAGAAGATAAGCAAACACAAAAAAATGGAAATAGATAACTTCAGAAAGTGACAAGTGTTTTAAAAAACAAAATGGGGTAATATCATGGTAAACAGAAATCCTAATTCAGATGAGGTGGAGGTAATATTTGGGGTGAGATTTAAATTTCATGGAGGCAGACTTGCAGAGATCTGGAGGAAAAGCAAAGATAACAACTAGTGCCAGGATGTCAAATTTTACAAGAATTCATTTTTAGATTTCTTTGAAATTATTTTAAAATTAATAAAATAAAAATGATATATAAAACATATTTCTTTTCTTTTACCCTATAAGTGTGACCAGCTGCATTAAGGGTTTCCTAATGTTGAACCATCCTTGCACTTCTGCAGAAAAGCATTACTTGAGTATGGTGGTTTTTTCAATATATTTCCATGTTGAATTTAATAGTGTTTTATTTAGAATTTTTCATCTAAGCTATAAGTGATACCAGTTTAAATTTTGTGTGCATTTTCAGGTATTATATCATGGTTATACTATATCTTCATTAAATAAATTGGGAAAATTCTTATGTTTTTAATATTTTGGAACAGTTTAGATAGGAACCCATCTGCTACTTAGAAATTTTTGACTTTGTGACTTTTAAGAAGTAGTTATGTTATTTATATTGTAATCGCTGTTTTTATTTTACCCATGGATATTGGTCTAGTCAGGTACCTCCTTCTAAGTCAACTGACCACGTTTATTGTAAATAGTGGTCTTTATTTTTCCTTCATACATGCGGTTATATTCCTTTCTCATTCCTAAGGTGGAATATTTAGAATCTCTCAATTATTTTTTTGAAGAGTTTTTTTTTTTCAATATTTTTCTTTATTGAGGTTAGAGAGAAAGAGGAAGGGAGAGAGATAGAAATATCAATGAGAGAGAACATTGATTGGCCATCTCATGCATGCCCCCTACTGGGGATCAGGCTCACAACCTGGGCATGTGCCTGACCGGGAATTGAACCAGGACCTCTTGGTGCATGGGTCAATGCTCACCCACTGACCCACACCACTCGGGCTCTCTCTCAATTTTTTTTGTTAGACTCACCAGAGTTTAGTGTATTTTATTGGTCTTTTCAAAGAGTGCATGTTCTGGTTTAGCTATTTTAATGTGTTCTAATTTATTAATTTCTATTTTGTCTTTATTAATTTTTCTTCTTTTATAATTTTATTTTTTCTAAAGTATTTAGATATTCACATTTATTTTTATTTGGCTTTACTTAAAATAAAAAGCATTTCAGACTCTCAGTTTATATGTTTAGTTATGTTCCATACATTATAATTTGTAGTGTTCTCATGGACACTATTTACTGAGTATGTAGTAATTCATTTTCGTTTCTTCTTTGATCTAAGATTTATTTGGATCTAATATGATCATTTTAAGTTTTTTAACTTTTTGTCCTTTTATTAGTAATTTTTAGTTTTGCTGCATTAAGATCAGAAAATGTGACCTATAAACGCTTTACTTAAGTTTTCTCTGTAGATTCTAATATAAAGTGATTATAGCAGTCCCCTGTTGGAAACCTCACACATCTGAAGTGTCTTTTTGTTGTTCTTTGCCTAGTACAGAATTTTTGTAACATAATCTTTTCCCCTGAAAAACATAGATACTACTCCATCTTCCTCTGACATTTATTGTAGTAGAAAAGTCCAATGATTTCCACTATTATTTATTATCATTATGTCTCCTTTTTATAACTTGTCTCTAAAATCATTGCTATGTGTATGTTTTTCATCTTTGAATCTTTTCTTCTGATTTATGGGAGCTTTCTTAAGATCATCTCTATCAACGATTCCATTTTCTGCAGGCTCTAACCTCAGGTCTCAGCTTTATCTGGATTTTTACAATTTGATAATGATGTTTTTGATCTGAAAACAATCTCAGGAGAGACTTGCAATCATCTGTGAAACTATCTCTTCTCTGAGGCAGTAACTCTTTCTCAGAGGCTCGTGTGCTTTGATCCCTTAGACTGACTGCCTTCTTCTGAAATACCGAGTCATTTCATAGACCAGATAGCATTTCTGCTTCCTTATTTTTCACCAGGAATGGGGGAAGGGGAGCAAGAGTGTTTGTTCAGAGGCCTCGAGGCTGTGGAAATCCCTGTTCCAATTCACCTGGCGGGCTACTACTTTCCATAAGATGATACCTCCCTCTAACTGCTTCCTCCCGCTCTGCCTTATAGGATTCTTCGTCTTCATGAATGTTCATGGCACTTCTGATTTCTAGCAGAGGCACATATCTCCCTTTTTGGACAATTGCTTTTGGTGGGTTCCATGAGTACTGGCAGAGCTGCCAGGAAGGTAGGGAGAGGAGAGTCAGAACTTCTAGGTGCAGCGCGAGGCTTAGGCTATCATGTTGAACCAAAACTCCACTACACAGATACCAATGAAAACCCTGGTGGTCGACTGAATGATTCCGTGAGCCCCAGTTTACAAAGAGGAATGAAAACTTCGGTCCTTATCCTTTGAAAACAGTGTCGTGTACATGGAAGTCTTTCCGCTTTACTTATCCGGTCTTCACCTTATTGTTCTTGTTTTGATTTACAGAAAGACATAAACAAGGAGTTCTATTTGTTCCCCCTGGTGTTTGATGAGAACGAGAGTTTACTCCTGGATGATAATATTAAAATGTTTACAACTGCACCTGATCAGGTAAATAAGGAAGATGCAGACTTCCAGGAATCTAACAAGATGCACTGTAAGTACTGCCTCACCCACCAATGTTTCGAGTTATTTCATTGCTGCACATGGAATGCTTTTAATTATACCTAAATCCCAATAGCTTTGCCTATTGTTCAATTTTCAATAAATGATTAAATACAGTGAGGGTGCTACCATTGATTGTTTATGTATTGGTCAATTCCTCCTCATTTCACTTAATTCAGAATAAAACATACAAAATATGTCAGTTAGATGCATGGTCCTTAGTATGTGACCAGCATCACCCAGGGCTTCTTAGAAATATGAATTCTTGGGCCCCAACCTTGAGCTATGGAATCAGAAAGTCTGGATGTGGGGCCAGCAATCTATGCTTAACACACCTTCCAGGTGATTCTGATTTAGGCTCAAGTTTGAGAACTGCTGATTAGATGCTCTCTTCATCGGTGGCTTAAGACTGACAGGCTCATTTTATTATTTAATATGAAGAAAGATATGGTCTCTGTTCTCAATAAACTTCAATAATTCTCACCCTTGACCACACAGTAGAATCAACTGGGAGCTTTTAAAAACTATTAAAGCTAAGAGGTTTGAGCCGGCGGGAGATCACATCCACAATGCAAGGCCAATGTAGAGCAAAACAATTTTATTGCATACACGTGGGGGCAGGCGGGCTGAGCCTGAAAAAGGAGTCAGCCTCGAATACCAGTTGGGGTGTAGGTTATATATTCTGCTTCTAGCTTCCAGCAGTTCCTGCTGACGTACTCTGCATGGCCCATTGTCCACTTTGCAGTTGGACTGGTCTGGTAGCTCATCCTGCATCTGCTGGGTGATTCATTGTCCTGTGCATAATCCAGATAATCCTTACTCAGCAGAAGGCTGAGCAAAGGTCATGCAAGCAACACATTTTTCACAGTTTCCGCCTTTTGCAAACTTTTGCCTTTACCCTTTAAAACGTTATTAACCTTTTCAAAAGCTATTTTTAAAATGCTCAGAACAACTTCGAGAAGTTTTTATTTTATTGAAACCTGGCATCAGTCTTATGTTTAGCTCCCAGTGTAATTCTAAAATGCAGTTAGGGTTCAGAGACAGTGAGCTAATTGTTTTAAAAACAAAAAACAAAAAAACCCACACCACTAATGGACAGCATGTGAAAATTACTGTAGCAAGAAAGAAAACCTGTCAAATTGTTTTAAAGATTTTAAAAATTGAGTTGATAATAGTCACATTACCCACAATCTTTAAAACATTCCTTTTGCCCAACTGGTGTGGCTCAGTGATTGAGCATTGACCCATGCACTAAGAGGTCACTGGTTCAATTCCTGGTCAGGACACATGCCCAGGTTGTGGGCAAAATCTCCAGTGAGGTGCATGCAGGAGGTGGCCAATTAATGTTCTCGCTCATCGACGTTTCTATCTCTCTCTCCCTCTCCCTTCCTCTCTCTCTAAAATCAATACAAAATTAAAGTATTCCTTTTGATTTAGCATTTTTGCATTTTGGAGGAGCCGAAGATACTATCTATTGAGAAGAGTAGTGAGAGAAAACATTTGCAAATGCTCTGCCCTAGTAATTCCAGATGAATCGTAGAATTTTCTATCTAGAACAACAAACCTATTCCCAGTCTACAGTGCCCGGGAAGAGCTGTTATTTCTCATATATTTGGGTGTTCACAGTAGGACCCTTGAGCGAACTGAGAAGTGGCCAGCTGGGAAAAACAGTGAGATCCCCAGGGCACAGCTCCTTTGGCCCAGAGCTGCTCTGGAGGGAACATCAAGGAGTTGCGAAGACACTCCTGACACAGAAAGGAGTAGAGAGGCTATAGTGGGTCTTTTAAAAGTTAAATAAACAAAGTTGGCTCTGGAAAGTCTAGGAGGTTGTCATGTAGTAGGACATAAGGTAAACTACTTTCAAAGGGTTATTTTCTACCTTTTACAGCCATGAATGGATTTATGTACGGGAATCAGCCTGGTCTCAACATGTGCAAAGGAGATTTGGTCACGTGGTACTTATTCAGTGCTGGAAATGAGGCCGATGTCCACGGGATTTACTTTTCAGGAAACACGTATCTGTCAAGAGGAGAAAGTAGGGACACCGCGAACCTCTTCCCTCAAACAAGTCTCACACTCTCCATGCAGCCTGATACTAAAGGTGTATTTCTTTAAAGTCCAGATAAATCTCTATTGCAGTGGTTCTCAACCTTCCTAATGCTGCGACCCTTTAATACAGTACCTCATGTTGTGGTGACCCCCAACCATAAAATTATTTTCGTTGCTACTTCATAACTGTAATTTTGCTACTCTTATGTCTTAGGTGACCCCTGTGAAAGGGTCGTTCGACCCCCAAAGGGGTCGCGACCCACAGGTTGAGAACTGCTGCTCTATTGGGTCAATTCTTGAAGTTTTGGTTTATAATCCTGTGTTGGGTGATGAACTCACCCTTTCCCCAAGCCTCCCAAGTACCCTTCCTTGCCTTGGAAGAGCAAGACTGGGACACTACCAGTTATTTGCCAGACAGGTTTATTTCCTGTTTATTGGTGGGAGGGAAGGGAGTGAAAAAAGAGTAGACAGGGAATTATCCCATTTCCACAAAGCAGAATCCTTAACACATTCTCCTTTTATATTACAGTCATTTTAAAGATAACTGGTGTAACCAAACCCAGATTTGGCTGCCTGTCACAGCGAAAGTCAAACTCATGAGACAGGTGCTGGTGAAAAGGAAAGTAGTTTATTTAAGTGCTGGCAACATGAGAAGATGAGGGACTTTTGTCCCAAAGCCCATCTTAATAGCTCTGGTCAGGCTAGCAAATTGTATAGGGTTAAAAGATGGAGAGAGAAAACTGATGTACAGAGTGTATAGGCTGTGCAGGATGTCTTCCCACCAGCCTTCATATGAATCTCTATGTCACCATTCTTGAGTTGGCCATCTGTTTGTTTGTTTGTTTGTTTGTCTGTTTTTGTCTGCTGAATTCCTGTGACTGGTGGTCAGCATCAGCCAGGGTCTTGAGGTCAGGCTGCTTCCTAGGTTCACACAGGAATGGAAACTCCTGAACCAAAAAGTGTACTACTAAAAGAATGTTTAACATGCAAGCTCTAGTTTCGAGAGAAAAATCAGGTTAGAGTAACAAGCTGGGTTTAACATTTACTCAGATTAGTATGGGTTGCTTTATATAGATTTTTTTTATAGGTTTGTTTTGTTCATTCTTATTTTAGTTCTATTCTATGGTTAGTCAGAGTAATATAAAGCTTTTATTCTCAGTCACACTGGCACATCAGACTAGGCAGGGGAGGACTCCCTAAAGGCTCTGTACCTAAACTTCTCATCATTTCTGTAGCCTAGATGTAGAGTTTGCTTGCCAGTTGTTTGCAATTGAATGACTTATACTAGAACTATAACCAGGCAAATTCAGAGACTCCTACAAGTCTGGCTCTGAATGAGTAAAAAAATGAAAACAAGTGTGAAAAAATACTAACTTGCTTCAGGCTTTACTTGGTTCCTATGTACCACTAAAATGTAAGACAGGTCCAGGGTCACCTTGTCCTTTATTCATTACACAAGTGTCAACACAACAGTAAACAACAGAGATAAAGTGTCTGCTCTCATGGAGCTGACAAGTACTCTGAAGAATAGGGCAGGAGAATGTTCTGGTGACTGATGGGGGGAGCTGGGTAAAGTTTCTCTAAGGAGGTGACAATTCAAAAGGGATTTGAATGAAATGAGTGCAAGAGCCATGTGGATGTTTTGAAAAGAAATATTCTAGGCAGAGGAAAGAGTAAATGCAAATGCCCTGAGGCAGGCGCACCCTTGACCTGTGGCTGGAGCAGAGTGAATAGTAGGCCATGTGAGCAGAGGTGTGGGAAGCTCACTCCCGTAACCCAGGCCACGGTAGGGACTTCGGTGTTGATTCTGAATGACGTGAGGAGCCACAGAAGGCACTGAGCAAAGAAAGGAGTGACATACTTTCTTATTTACCTTTCAAGGGACTTTTGATGTTGAGTGCCTCACAACTGATCACTACACGGGGGGCATGAAGCAAAAATACACTGTGAGCCAATGCAGGCACCTGCCTGAGAACCCAAACCTGTACTTGGGGGAGAGGACCTACTACATCGCTGCAGTGGAGGTGGAATGGGATTACTCCCCGAGCAGGAAATGGGAAAGGGAGCTGCACCATCTACAAGACCAAAGGTAATTCTCTAGACTCTGATTCCCAATTCTTCAGTTTCTCCTTCAGAGAAGACAGAATTATGTTAGGTTGCGGTGAAACAGACAGTTGTATTAAACAATAACAACAAAATGCTTCCCAGGGGTCCTTCTTATTAATTTCAGCTTCTCTCAGTTTTCTTATTGGAAAATTTCCATCTGTAGTCACTCTTGTTTTCTTTCTTTTCTATTGGACTGTCTTCTCACATTCATGTGCCCTTGTCTTGTCATTGATTTTCAAACTCACACCAAAACCAGTGCCTCCGTTCAGAGCTAAAATACTATTTTCCTTATCAACTGTTTGCTGTTTACGTTATCTTTCTGTTATCAGAGAAATGTGTGGACAGTCTCTCTCTTGCTCGTGGGAGTGGGATCCTTATAATATCTCGAGAAAAAGAATGAGTGATCTTTATTTGCGTGGAATTGCATCTCTTGGTTTCCAAAGTCCATTTCCCTGAAACCAGTCCTGGAAGATCTGCAGCTGGGGATTCAGCAGAGCTGGAAGCAAAGCCAATGTCCAGAGCTTCCTTTCCATGGTGGAGCTGGGTGTGCTGGAGCATCGGGCTAGTTATGGCCCATTAGTCCATCGTGTGGGGTCCACGTGGCTGTGAGCCGTGTGGGCGAATACGGGAGCACGAGAGCCCTGCAAGCCAGGAATGCAAACCAGGAGCAAGAGAGCAAACTCCTTTGTTTAGGAGCTTAAGTATCTCAATTCTTCCAGCGCTTGCAGTGGCCACTCCTACTCTGGCCAATGACCTGTTCCCAGGTGTGACCGACAGGCACGTACCTTCCGGATGTCACCCAGACTTTACCGGGCATGCCTATACTATTTGGCCTTCCCTTTGCTCCTTTAGTAACTGGATTAATTACATTGGTATCATTTTCTCCAAAGATTGTGTTATTAGCCTGGCCGCTAGTTATGTCACATTCTTAAAGCTACTATGTGTGAAAGAAAACTTTAAATTCTCGAGGGCAGTATAGCAGATGTGGTCTGTGCCCTCCAACAAGTTACAGGGCAATATGGTTCAAACCCACCAATAACAAGTACATCACGGAAGATAAACAAGATTGATGGACCCTTAGCTAGACTCACCAAGAAACAAAGAGAGAGAACCCAAATACACAAAATCAGAAACGAAAGAGGAGAAGTAACAACTGACACCACAGAAATACAAAGGATTGTTAACGAATACTATGAACATTTATATGGCAACAAATTCGACAATCTAAGCGAAATGGACAAATTTCTAGAAACATATAGTCTCCCAAAACTGGACCGGGAAGAGATAGAAAACTTGAACAGACTAATAACAACGAAGGAAATTGAAGATGTAATCAAGACTCTCCCAGCAAACAAAAGTCCAGGCCCAGACGGCTTCACAGGGGAGTTTTACCGAACATTCAAAGAAGAACTAACACCCATTCTTCTCAAACTGTTTCTAAAAATTCAAGAAGAAGGAAGACTTCCAAACTCATTTTATGAGGCCAGCATAATTCTAATTCCAAAACCAGAAAAAGACACTACAAAGAAAGAAAACTACAGGCCAATATCCCTGATGAACATAGATGCCAAAATCCTGAACAAAATACTAGCAAATCGGATCCAGCAATACATCAAAAAAATTATTCACCATGACCAAGTGGGATTCATCCCAGGGATGCAAGGCTGGTTCAATATTCGCAAATCAATAAATGTGATACACCACATAAACAAAATGAAAGATAAAAACCACATGATCATATCAATAGACGCTGAAAAAGCATTCGACAAAATTCAACACCCATTTCTGATAAAAACGCTCAGCAATTTGGGAATAGAGGGATCATATCTCAACATTATAAAGGCCATATATGAAAGACCTACAGCCAACATCATAATCAATGGGCAAAAACTAAAAACATTTCCCTTAAGAACAGGAACAAGACAGGGATGCCCACTTTCACCACTCTTATTTAACATAGTACTGGAAGTCTTAGCCACAGCAATCAGAAGTGAAGAAAAAATAAAAGGGATCCAAATTGGAAAGGAGGAAGTGAAACTGTCATTATTCGCAGATGACATGATATTATACATAGAAAACCCTAAAGACTCCATCAAAAATCTACTAGACCTAATAAATGAATTTGGCAAAGTAGCAGGATACAAAATAAACGTCAAGAAATCGACGGCATTCTTATACACCAATGATGAACTCACAGAAAGAGAAACTAAAAATACAATCCCATTTACCATCGCAGCAAAAAAATTAAGATACCTAGGAATAAATTTAACCAAAGAAGTAAAGGATCTATTTGCAGAAAACTACAGGACATTGAAAAAAGAAATAGAGGAAGATATAAAAAAGTGGAAGCACATACCTTGTTCATGGATTGGAAGAATTAACATCATTAAAATGTCCATACTACCCAAAGCAATCTATAGATTCAATGCAATCCCAATCAAAATACCGGCGACATATTTCACAGAACTAGAACAAATACTTCAAAAGTTCATATGGAACCAAAAAAGACCCCGAATAGCCACAGCAATCTTGAAAAAGAAGGACAAAGTAGGTGGGATCACAATACCAGATATCAGATTATACTACAGAGCTACTATAATCAAAACAGCCTGGTATTGGCACAAGAACAGGCATATAGACCAGTGGAACAGAACAGAGAATCCAGAAATTGACCCAAGACATTATGCTCAACTAATATTTGACAAAGGTGTCAAGAGCATACAATGGAGCAAAGACAGCCTCTTTAATAAATGGTGTTGGGAAAATTGGACAGCTACATGCAAAAAAATGAAACTAGACCATCAACTTACACCATACACAAGAATAAACTCAAAATGGGTAAAAGACTTAAATGTGACTCGTGAATCCATAAAAATCCTAGAAGAAAATGTAGGCAACAAAATTTCGGACATCGTACGCAGCAGAATCTTCACTGATACATCACCTAAGGCAACAGAAATAAAGGAAAAAATGAACACATGGGACTACATCAAACTCAAAAGCTTCTGCACAGCAAAAGAAACAACCATCAAAACGGAAAGAGAACCCACTGTATGGGAGAGCATAATTGCCAATGATACATCAGATAAGGGGTTAATCTCCAAAATATATAGAGTGCTCATACAACTCAACAAAAGGAAGACAAAGAACCCAATTTAAAAATGGGCAGAGGAACTAAATAGACACCTCTCCAAACAGGACATACAAATGGCTAAGAGACATATGAAGAAATGCTCAACATCACTAATCATCAGAGAGATGCAAATTAAAACAACAATGAGGTATCACCTCACACCTGTCAGAATGGCCGCCATCAACAAATCGTCAAACAACAAGTGTTGGCAAGGGTGTGGAGAAAAGGGGACTCTAGTCCACTGCTGGTAGGAATGCAGATTGGTGCAGCCACTGTGGAAAACACTCAAAAAATTGGTGTTACCTCAAAAAATTAAAAATTGAATTGCCATTTGACCCAGTGATCCCACTTCTAGGAATCTACCCTAAGAAACCTGAAACACCAATCAGAAAGAATATATGTACTCCCATGTTCATAGCAGCACTATTCACAATAGCTAAGATCTGGAAACAGCCCAAGTGCCCATCAGTGGATGAATGGATAAAAAAGCTTTGGTACATATACACAATGGAGTACTATGCAGCTGTAAGAAAGAAAGATCTCTTATCCTTTGAGACGACATGGAGGGACCTCGAGAGTATTATCCTAAGCGAAACAAACCAAGCAGAGAAAGAAAAATATCACATGATCTCACTCATTTGTGGAATATAATAAACATAACAGTATGGGGAACAGGGTAGACCCAGAGATGTGAAAGTAGGGTACAGACTGACAACCCCCAGAAGAGGGGGTGGGGGGGGAGGGAAGAGATAAACCACAGAACTTATACGCATGTATGCATAACTGATGGACAACAAAGCTGGGGAAGGGGTAGAGGGATGGGGAGGAGGGTGTCAATGGGGAAAAAAGGAGAAACATTTGTAACAAAAATAAATTAATAAAAAAAAATAAATTAAAAAAAACAAAACAAGTACATCACGGGAATGAAAAAATAAGTTCGGTCTGAATAGGTGTCAGTTGAGGGGGTGGTTGCAGCCTCAGGAGCACTGGCTGAGAGCAGCACCCCCACACTGGTGGGTAGCCCCTTTGCACTGGTCCAAGCACTTTCCCTCGGTCATCTCCCACATCATGTGCCAGCCCTTTGGGGTGTGATTAGACAGGTCGGGTGTGCGTGTGATCAGATCTGGGGTGCACACCGTGGCTGGTCACCTGTAGCTACACAGTGGTTAGTCGGTCACTTTGCCCGCAACGGTGAGTATGATTTGAGGTGCAAAGGAGTAAAGGTTATTTCAGTGATTGGGGTGAAACAGTCAAAAGCCTACAGGAGCTATTAGGAGTCAATAAAAACTTTCAGTAAAGGAAACATCTGGAAAAACAGGCCACTTCAGTTCCTATCGACCAGAAGCGTGTAGTATCCAGGGAACACTTCCTTGGTGAAATCTGGAGCCATAAAAGTTTAGAGCTATCAAAACCCTTACAGGTGACCTCCTCTAATGCCTCATTTGAGGGGAGGAGAAACTGAGGCTCCAATAGGCAGTGACTGGCTGGAGGTCATTTAGTGCAGAGTCAGGGCCAGGACCCATGGCCCCGCTTCTGGCGAGGGCACTTGCAACCACCCATGGCCATTTGTCAAGTCTTGCTGGCACGGGAGAGCGGTATCGAAAACCAGCATAACTACTTCAATAAAAGCTGTATTGTGTTTTTCAAAATTTAATATTTAAAACTCCACTTTCACTTTCCTTAAGACAAATACTAACTTAGTTGTGTGTGTTGTGTTTTTTTTTTTAAGTGCTTTGAATAATGCATTTTTAGATAAGGGCGAGTTTTACATCGGCTCCAAGTACAAGAAAGTCGTGTACCAGCAATACACTGACGGCACGTTCCGCGTCCCAGTGGGGAGAACAGCCGGAGAGGAGCATCTGGGCATCCTAGGTACCTGACCACTCCCGCTCCTGGGGGGGGAGGGGCAGCCCGCTGTGCGTGCCTCACAGTCCACGTCCGGGGGTCCAACTTTCTCGGTTCAGGTACCAAAGTTATTTAAACAAAAATAGGAAGTTCTTCTAGTTGCTATATGGGATGCTGCCCAATTAATGAATCACTTAATAAAGCCAATTAGATCTTCAAACAATAAAAAGTTACTCAATAAAAATGAGAAGCCTATGAATATGGCATAATAAAATATTATTGATTTGTGTCAGAAATAATATATGATCCCAAAGACTAATGAAATTATATGTATTTGGTGTATATCAAACTGATACTTAGAGTTTTGGTGAAATTCCTAAAAATTACTTTCTAATGAAATTCTTTTTTTTTTTATCCTCACCTGAGGACATTTTTTCATTTTTTGTCCAGAAAGAGTGGGAGGGAGAGAGAGGAAGAGAGAGAGAGAGAAACATCGACATGAAAGGGACACATCGAGTGGCTGCCACCCGCACGACCAACTAGGGCCGGGGACAAACTGCAACCGAAGCACATGCCCCTTAGCGGGAACCGAACCCGGGTCTCTCTGGATCGCAGGCCGATGCTCCAACCGCTGAGCCAAACCGGCCAGGGCTCTAATGAAATTCTTAACCAGATTCTCCGTTATTCTCCCATCCCTCCAAAAATCATAGTTGTCTTTTTTTAATCCTCACCTGAAGATATTTTTTTATATATCTTCAGACAGACTGGGAGGGAGAGAGAGGGAGAGAAAGGGAAAGAAACATCGACATAAGAGAGACACAGTAACTGGTTGCCTCCTGCAGGACCCCGACCAGCACTGGGGACAAACTGCAACAGAGGTACATGCCCTTGACCAGAATCGAACCCACGACTCATTGGTCCACGGGCCAACGCTCTAACAGCTGAGCCAAACTGGCCAGGGCCATAGCTATTTACTTTTAAAATTAAGATGTAAATTATAATTCCAGGGGGATATATATATATATATATATATATATATATATATCCTTATTTCCTTATATATATATATTTCCTTATTTCCTTATATATATATTTCCTTATTTCCTTATATATGGAAATATATATATATTTATATTTATATATAAATATATATTTATATATATAAATATATTTATATTTATATATATAAATAAATAAATATATATGTATATACACACATACATATATGGAAATAAGGAAAGAAAAAAGTGTTATCGTGCACAAGGCAGGGGGAAAATTCCCTTCAATTTTTCAGGAATCGTTTTAAGACAGAATGTTTAAGAACTTGACCAACACTTGTCTTGGGAATGTCCTTGAAACTCACCCAGTGCAGGGGACACCACTCCCAGCCCTGCTGTGCTTCCACACTGTCGAGTTCCCTGGGGCTGGGTTAGCCTCAGCCCCCTGAGAAAGACCCCAAGGGAGAGTCCAGTGTTGCCGGGTCACAGGAATTCCCCCGGGCAGAAAGCAAGCTGCGACTGGCTGGAGAGGAGAAACGGGAGGGGACCCCCCCCCCCCCCTCTTCAAAGCACACTCAGGACATTCTGGAAGTCCAGATGCTGAGATCGGGACTCCTGGCCAGGGATGGGTCACCGCCGACTCACCGGGATTCAGCCATTAGCTGCAGGGGGCTTTCAGGGCCAAACCTCCACAGGACTCGAGATAAGAGACGCACCGTCTGCAGAGGCCATGACTAGTGTCTTTATCCCAAGTCCTCTGGAACCAGGTGTGGATCCAAGAGCACTACAGCACGAAGCCACGGACGGTAAACGGGCCCCGGCCCCAGTGCTCAGACAGGCACCTGCTCTGCGCCTTCTTCACTGACTTAGGACTTCCCCTCTTCCTTTGCGCTCCTGCCAGGCCCACAGCTTCATGCCAACGTTGGAGACAAAGTGACCATTGTCTTTAAAAATATGGCCACGAGGCCCTACTCCATACACGCCCACGGGGTGAAGACGGACAGTCCTACTGTTACTCCAACCTTCCCAGGTACGCCCGGGGCGGGGCGGGGGTGCCACAGATGTCACGGCTTTTCCACAGATGGCTTATCAGAGAGGTGTCCCTTCCGGATGAGTGTGTCTTGAGTGAGTGAAGGAGGAGGTGGTCAAGAGGGGGCAAGGGAAGTGTGTCTGCAGGTGTGTGTGACTACACGTCCTACCAGAAAGTCCCCCAGCACTGTAAGGAGGACTGCTGGGTGCTGGACACCCACAGATACCCAGGTGTGAGCCAGGGCGATGATCTCTCCACGCGCAGCCAGGACACACCCCAGACAACGCCGACTGCCCTGATGTGGCTGAGTGTTTCCTGCCTGTGTCTGGGGACAGATCCTAAGGACAGAGGAGCCACTTGAGACTTTAACTCTCTGGTATCTAATCCACTCTCTGGCACGGACTAAGAACCCAATAAATGTTTAACAGAGCAGTGAAAGCTGACATAGCTTAAATGCAGGGCGTCTGTTCTTTCACAGAATTGTATTTTTCATCTCTTAGTTGAGAAGTTGGCTTCTGGGAAGGGACCGTTTCGCAGTCATCCCCTGGCTCCCAAACACAGGGTGGGCGGAAGGTTTGCAGCTGTTTGCGTGGAAAACAGTCCCGTAATTAATAAACAGTAATACAAGAATGAGCTCTGCTTCACATCCTCACAACCATCTCTCAAGGGAGAAACCACTCACTGTAGGGGAGCAGGGATGGAAAGCCCTGCCCTCACGATCCTCTTTCTTCCTGAGGAGGTAAACAATAAATAAATGCAAGATGCGTTATAAAAAGTGCTATGAACATATGGAGGCAGAGGAGAGAAAGTAAGTAACAATGGGACCATTCTAGGTAGGGCGGTCAGGAGGGCTTCTTGGAGGCGGCGCCCCAGCGAGGACACCTAGGGGATGAGAAGTAAGGATCCACTTAGCTGGGAAGTTGTGCGGGAAGAGCATTCTAGGTCCCGAGACGGGAGGGGACTTGGTGTGTCTGAGGGACAGCGAGGAGACCAGAGGCCAGGGCAGAGCAAACGGGAGAGACTGAAGAGGTGAGATGCCGAGAGGGCAGGGGCCCGACGCAGAAGGAGGGAGGGGACCTGAGGCCATGGTCAGGACCTTAGATTTTATTCTAAAAGCCTGTGAGGGTTTGAGCTGGAGAGTGACGATCCTACGACCACTGTTCGAGGACTGTCTGGCTGGCATGTGGATCGGTGACGGCGGGGGACAAGGGCAGAAGCAAGGATCGGTTGGTTAGGGGGCTGTCGCGATGATCTGGGGATAAAACGACACTTGGACCAGCTTCGAAACAGCCAAAGTGCTGAGTTCTGTGTTCTGGTTGTGGTTTAAAGGTGGTGCTAAGGTTGGTTTAAAGGTTGTGGTTTAAAGGCTGGGCGTTGGGGAAGGTTGGGGGGGAGGACAAGTCAGGGCAGTGCCAAGGGAGGGGGCGGGCGGCGAGCAGCTGGTGACAGCACGTGGCGGTGGGGAGTGGAGAAGGAAACGCCAGTATTCAGCTCATGAAATAAGAGTGTAGATGCAGACAAGGAGGTCAGTGTATGCTTTATGCTCGGTGAGGCGTTCTGCTAGGAGAAGGCTGAGGACCTAGAGCCCGTCCCTGGAGCCCACCCCTCACGGTCTGCTCGATCCCCTGACGCGGGTTTGTCAGACTCCGGCTGATTGGAGTCCGACGGCGTGAATGCGTGTTGGGGGTCTGCAGACGCGGAGTGGACGGTGACTCAGGCCTGAAAGCCAAGGCCTTGTGAGCGGTTGTGCAGAAGCCCTGGGGTGGCCGGGAGCAGAGAGGCTCAGACGGACCCGGGCAAAGGCCTTCGCAAGACAGCAGGTGGAGCGACGGGCCATCTTCAGAGTGTCAAGGCCCGGGGTGTGGTCCTGTGGGTGACAGAGTTGTGACCACACAGTTGTATGGTCAGACAGACAGGATGGGACCAGCTAGAGAGGTCAGTGAGCCATGAGTCAAGGTCGGATGACTCTTGCCTGGGTATCGTGAGGTCACCGAGGATAACGGGACAAAAGGAGAAGAGGAGGCCAAGGGGAAGCGAGGGCCGCGCACAGGTGGTGCAGATACAGACCCAGGAGACCCTGGGGAGGTGCCAGCACGGTGGGGACGTCACTTGACAGTTGTGAGGACAAAGCGTAGTACAGAAACATACTTCAAGCTAACAAGGGGTCTGTTGCAACGTTTCTTCACGTTGTGGTACTGGAATTGCCACCGTTACCGAACAAAGTCAAGGAGTTTGATGTTCTTCCAGCATGGAGAGGCCAAAGTCTGAGGCAAGAGTTCTCCCAGAAAAAAATTGATGTATTCATCGGGCAGCCGGACAGGGAGACAGGAGGGAAGGCTCAGTCTCCCTCGGGCACAGGCTTGGAGTAAATTTAAACAGTGAGGTCAGGAAGGAGCTGTCCATATCGATGAATTCTAATTCAGGGGCTCAGGTTGGATGGTCCTGGGTCTAAGTTATCTGAGGAAGGAATGGGAGGTGTGAGAGAGAGCCTGAAGAAATTGCACGTCGGCAGGGTCCGACCGGGCGAGATCGAGGCACCCTTGCTCCTGCCCACTGTCCCCGGGGACCTGGTGGGCACGGCGCCCGGCTAGGTGCTCATTTGGTTCTGGTCACCCGTACGACTCAGCCGAGCTCGTCTGTCGGCTTCCTGCACCCACTCAAGCCTCTGGGCCGGTGTGACCTGGCTGGGCTGGTGCTGCAGGCCTGGGAGGCCCGCTGTGCTTCCCGGAAAGCCAGAACGACGAGCAGGGGAAAGCGGTGAGGTCCGGTTCGGTGCTGGCCCGATTTCACCACCCCCTGCCCGCCGCGGAATGGCACGAGTGCCCAGGTCACTCGTAACGGACAAGATGGAATGTGTACCTCACAGTTTGTCCTAAAACTACATTCCGGAAAACAATTGAGAGTACCATTACTTCTTAAAGCTGATTTCCTTCACATTTCCAGTTTCCGCGTCACTGGTTATCAAGACTTAGCATGTACGTGTGTGTGTATGTGTGTATGCATATGTGTGTGTGTGTATATATGTATATATGTGTGTGTGTGTATAATGTGTGTGTAAATGTATATATGCGTGTGTGTGTGTGATGTATATATATGTGTGTGCGTGCATATATACCAAATATAACCAGATGCATTAACACTTGACTAATTTAGGTGAAACTCGCACTTACATATGGAAAGTCCCAGAAAGATCTGGAGCTGGAAGAGAGGATTCTGCCTGTATTCCATGGGCCTACTATTCAACGGTGGATCGAGTTAAGGTAAACCTGAAACCATCTGTGCTCTGTGAAAAGTCCCAAAACAGACACACGATGGAAGGAAGATGGGTTAGCTTTCCCGCGGTCCAATTCCATGGTGAATTCCAGAAAAGTAAACCGCTCTGAAATTCACTTTGGTTTCTTTTTTTGTTTGTTTTTAAGTATACAACTCTATGACTGCTGATTTTGGGTAACACAGATTTAAATATTAAACAATACAGTATTTTCCCCCTTTCATATCAAAATACATCAAACACAAAGAACTGAAGCACCTGATTCCAGAGCTCCATTATTACATAATAAAAATGCTGACCTCGCCCAGCCGGTGTGGCTCAGTGGTTGAGCGTCGACTCTGCACCAGGAGGTCACCGGTTCGATTCCTGGTCAGGACACATGCCCAGGTTGTGGGCCCGATCCCCAGTGGGGGCATGCAGGAGGCTGCCAATCAATGTCCTCTCTCTCTCCCTCTCCCTTCCTCTCTCTCTAAAACCAATAAAGAAAAAAAAATTTTTTTTTTAAATGCTGACCTCCCCAATCAATCACAGCACAACTAATGCTGCTGTTTGATTAACTATTTCAAAGTCCACAAAACGCTCCACAATGGTAAATCAGAACAGGTCCCAGATTCTTTTGTAGACTTGAATCTCTAGGCCAGATATGTCTCCTGAGTTCCGGAGTTGCCTACACACCAGCCAGCTGATCATCAGGGTCCCGCAGGCACTGGGAACTCGGCAGCTCCAACGGAAATCAAGGTCGTCCTCCACCTCCTCCCGCATTTCCTGTTGTACTAGCACCGCGAGCACCCAGTCGACTCAGTTGTCCAAGCTAGAGCCCTGGATATAAAGTATCTAATGCTCCCCTTAGGTCAATGGGGAATTCGGCCACCTGCACAGGACCAGCCCCTTCCTCCTCCCCATCTCCGTAGACCAGGTCCTTGTGACTTGCCTCCCCTACTGCGGTGGCCTCCCAGTGTCCAGGCTCTCCCCACTCCAGCCCTTCCTTCCTTCCCTCCAGGATGACTGATCTCAAATGCAAATATACTGCCATTCCGTGTTCAGTGTTTCAGTGGCTGCCTACGTTCCACAACACAAAGTCTGACATTCCTGAACACGATACAACACAAAGGTCCTTCGTCCTTCGGGACATAACCTGCACGACGAAAGCCCAGCCAAACTACCTTCTCACGGGGTCGTCAGCGGAGGTCTTTCTCCTCCGTGTCCGTGAGCAGTGCACATGGCTCCGTGGCGGCAGGTGGCTCATTTCTTCTCTTCCTCTAGCTCCCTGCCAGACGGGGCTCCTGGTGGGCAGGGGCTTCATATGACCCATCTCTGGGTTTTCAGCGACTGGCATAGTGCTTAGCTTACAAAACAGGCAAATCAACACTGTTCATTTGGGGTTCTTCTCAATTGCTGCTCATTGGCCCAGCCAGTATTTGGCCTCCGCACCCACACAACCTACCTGCAGCTCCCCTCGTTCCAATTTAATCGCTTCAAGTGGAAAGTCACTGACTTGACCGCACGACATTGGTTTACTACCTGAATCGGTCCTTCCAAAATTCCTCAGGTCATGGGCCATAAGGTCCCCGAGTTCTCTGAAATCCTGACCTCTATCCCAAGGATGACTGACGTTTTTGCTTCTTTTCAGGATCTCTATAGTGGATTAATTGGCCCACTGATTGTTTGTCGGAAACATTACTTGAAAGTATTCAATCCCACGAAGAAACTGGAATTTTCCCTTCTGTTTTTAGTTTTTGATGAGAACGAATCTTGGTACTTAGATGACAACATCAAAACATACTCTGATCACCCCGAGAAGGTAAACAAGGAGAGCGATGAGTTCATCGAAAGCAATAAAATGCACGGTATGAGACGCTCTTCTAGAACCTTTTTCTTCCCTTTCCTACTTTCAAGTCATTACTAGTCACGTGCTTCGTTTTATCATGAAGCGCAGCCTCTTCACTTTGCGAGGGAGAATTCTGCTCACGGCACAAGGGGGACTATATTCAAAATCACCTGTGAACTTCTGCCCCACTTCCAAAGTCTCAGGCCCTTTTAAATACACTCAAAATTAGGATTAAGGCTTTTGGGGCTGACTAGAAAAACGGTGTGACATTACTGAACTTGAAGTATCCATTTCCCTCATCTGTCGTGAAATAACTTCGATGACCTCAAAAGAGACCCCATTCATGACTCTAATAATCATATTTTCTGTGGAATAGCTGTTGGTTTAAAACATCCTGAAAGGGCCCGGCCAGTGTGGCTCAGTGGTTGAGCGTCAACCCATGCACCAGGAGGTCGCCGGTTCGATTCCCAGTTGGGGCACGTGCCCAGGTTGTGGGCCTGATCCCCAGTGGGGGGCATGCAGGAGGCGGCCAATTGATGTTCTCTCTCATCGATGTTTCTATCTCTCTCTCCGTCTCCCTTCCTCTCTCTAAAATCAATAAAGAAAAAAAAAATTTTTTTTTTTAAATAAAACATTCTGAAAGGTAACATAAAAACCATGGGCTTTCCCCAGCTATCAATGGAAGAATGTTTGGGAACCTGCAAGGCCTCACAATGCACGAGGGGGATGAAGTCAACTGGTACCTGATGGGCATGGGCAACGAGATAGACTTACACTCGGTCCATTTTCACGGCCACAGCTTCCGATACAAGGTAAGCTCCACCCACGGTCGCTCTCGCTCTATTCGAATATGTTTTAATACAAATGAAGAAAATGTTTCCCCAGAGAGAGACCTAGGAAACACTGAAAGTTTCCAGAGATAACTGCTTTCTTAAGGGGGCGGCACGCAGCCTTTGTCACTGCCAACCTTTGTCGCACTTGTGGCTCCTCCCGGGAGTTTCCGTTTCTGCTGGGTTTCCGTGGAGCTCTGCTCACATGGTCCAGGGCAGGGCACTTGAACAGAAGCATTAGCAGAGAGGGTAGGAGTGTTTCCTTGTGTGACACGAGCGCTTTGATGAAAAGGCGAAGCAGAGTCGAAGTGGAAGAGGTAAGACGGTCCTGATTGGCGGACTTCACCTCTCTCCTCCACTCACCGGGTGGCCCGCAGTGCCCCGGCTTTGGCAGGTATTCAAGACCACAAATCTCACTGTTTGTATGAAACATAGAAATAGACAGGGGCTCTTTTTTTTTTTTTTTTTTGACAGATCCATTTCTCTAATATCCCTGACCTGGCCAATGAAAAATTATTTGCATGAATTCTCACATATAATAAACGCTATACAGATGTCACTTTTCTAATTAAGCACAGGGGCGTTTACAGTTCTGATGTCTTTGACATCTTCCCTGGGACATACCAAACCCTGGAAATGTTGCCAAGAACACCTGGAACCTGGTTACTGCACTGCCACGTGACGGACCACATTCACGCGGGGATGGAGACCACGTACACAGTTCTACCAAAGGAAGGTGAGGGTCCCGTTACTGCCTCGGAGGTCGCAGGTCACTAATATAATTACGTGCACTACTCTGCCTAAATACGCCCCTAATCGAAGCATTGGTGAATTTGCTGTTCTTTCTTCCTTCTCTACCTCCGAACAGGATTTTTTTTTTTTTTACTGCTAAATGGTATGGGGTGCTGCTTCTCTGACGGTCAGTTCTAAACCCACCACCCGTACCCTAAGCTGGTATAAATCGACACCAATTAGATGCAGTGTAATTATACTTAAAATGGACATAAACGAGCAGTCATGTTATTTATAAAGAAACTGAGCATAGCTTACACATTTAGTGTCTTTCCTAAAAGAAAACATTAACTTTTTTTCCTAGGTAGTGTCTGGTACACAAAAAAGCACCCCTCCCCCCCCAAAATTCCCAAATAATCAATCTAGTTTCAAATACACCGTCAGGCAGAACAGTGTCTTTCTTGGTCCTGGAGGGAGGGAGTAACTCTTGGTGACTGTCTGTGAAAGGCTGTCGCAGTCCATTTGGGCTGCTATGACAAAATACGAAACGGATCGCTCTCAGAGAACAGAAACGTGTTTTCGCAGTTCCGGAGGCTGTCGTCCGGGTCAGGGTCCCAGCGTGGGGGGTGAGGGCCCTTTTCCGGGTTGCAAACTTCTCCTTGTAGCCTCACGTGGCAGAGGGTCAAGCTGGCTTTCTGGAGCCTCTTTAATAAAGGGACAAATCCCATTCCCGAGGGCTCCATCCTCAGGACCTCATCGCTGCCCAAAAGCCCACCTCCTAAAACCATCGTCTTGGGCATTAGGTTTTCAACATGTAACAATTTTGTGTGAGGAGGGGACACGGGGTGACAGAAGCATTCAGGTCATAGCAAAGACCCAGGGAAATATAGACTGTGAAGTCCCCACGCCCCACCCCAGCAGGAACACTCCCCCCCGTAGACGTGCACACACACACACACACACACACACACGCGCGCACACAGAATAACACAGGAGAACAAACAGCCCTTCTGTGGCTAAGCACTAACACAATGTGTTGTATGAAGAGTGACATCCCTGCTTTGCGGTTGCAGGCTTTGCTCTGTCCCGGGTCTTCCGAGTTCAGAACTGTTGGAATTGGCAACGACAAATCCTAGGGGGGAAATTATGTAGAGAAAACAAGTCCTTGTGTTTCCTAAAAACTGGCATAAAGGGAACATAGAAATGGAAGAAAATATACAAGTAAATAGAAAGATCAACCATGAGTGCAAATGAAAAGTTTTCATTTCTCCTGGGTCTTATCTAAACACCTTATCCCACGAGAAACGACTTCCACGATAACCCTGACCACGAGGACGGTACTGAGTGTCCAGAACACCCACGACTCACACAGGCACATAAACTGCGGGGTGCCGTGCCAGTACTGATGAGAGGGTGAAGAGTCAAAAAGACAAAGGAAACTTTAGTCTCCAAAGAACATCAGCACAGCCCGGCCGGTGTGGCTCAGTCCATGAGAGGTCCTGGTTCGATTCCTGGCAGGGCACATGCCTGCTTTCGGGCTCGGTCCCCAGTGGGGGGCGTGCAGGAGGCAGCCGATCGATGTTCTCTCTCACATCGATGTTTCTATCTCTCTCTCCCTTCCTCTCTAAAAAATCAATAGAAACATATTAAAAACAAAAACATTAGCACACACCTTAGCACACAGGATGGCCCTGCTCAGAACACGCACCAAGAGGGAGGGAGGAGCGAGGCAGGAAATCCACACCTGCAAGCGGCTGGCCCGCAGAGGATGCTGCGACAGGAACCCCCAGGGGTGGGGAACCTTTATCCTGCCAACTGCCATGGGGGTATTTACAACATCATTCACGGGCCATACAAAATTATCCACTTAAGAATCAGCCTGCTCTGTTTGGTCAGGCTCATTTGGTGAGGAGCTGGGATTGATTTCAGGGGCCTTCTACGGCCCAGGGACCGGTCACTCCCCACCCTGGACGTGCAGACAAGATTCCGCTGTACAAAGAGCCTGGAGGAAAGAGGGAGACTACTGCCTGCTGCTTAAGACAGGGAAGGCTGTTCTATTTTATTTTTTTTCTTCTTTATTGACTCTTAGAGAGAGAGGGAGAGGGAGAGATAGGAACGTCGATGAGAGAGAATATCGACTGGCCGCCTCCTGCATGCCCCCCACTGGGGATCGGGCCCACAACCTGGGCATGTGCCCTGACCGGGAATCGAACCGACGGCCTCTTGGTGCATGGGTCGATGCTCAACCACTGAGCCGCACCGGCCAGGAGGGGAGATTGTTTTAAAAAGCCATAGAGAACATTGTAGAACAAATAAAAAATGTGAAGGAGAAACACATGTGGGGAAAAAGGATTACAGAGGAGTTTGGCATTGACAAAGAGACAGGTACTGTGTGGGACTGAGAGAAGCGGGAATGAATATGAAAGACAGTTTAAACTACATACAGAAAA
Organism: Tadarida brasiliensis; assembly: GCA_030848825.1. Taxonomy (NCBI): domain Eukaryota; kingdom Metazoa; phylum Chordata; class Mammalia; order Chiroptera; family Molossidae; genus Tadarida; species Tadarida brasiliensis. The sequence continues at coordinate 107,818,643 of CM061260.1, read as the reverse complement.
ACGGGAGCAACAGCTATCAATCTGAATTATCTGTAAGTGAAAGTTTGATAAAGCTTTGGGCAAGCCTACATGAATTCTGCATCCTCAAAAAGTCTCTTCCTACCACGACTCAGACAAGGGCGCACTGGAGGTCAGAGTGAAGTCTTTCAGAGTTATGCACCGGGAGACACACAATTTCCTCCCTGCACCCCCCAAAAGACAAAAACTGTGGATATCCTGTCATACTTAACGCTTCATTTCCCCTACCAGAGGAAGCTTAATGAAGACCTCCCATGACAAATATAAAAAAGGGTACTTTTTAAAGACTATGACATTCTTATGATACTTTTGGAGCAGTCTGTAGAAAGCTTGCTTAGCTTTAAGATCCTTATAGGCAGGGACTAGCCTTGTATTTCTACCAAGTAACCAAATCCAATACAATACTCTGCTGGGTAAATAGGGTAAATATCAAACCTCATATGAACTCAATGAAAGGAATTTTAAAAACTCTTCTGGACAGAAAAGTTGCAACAGCAGGACCAAAAAATCCCATTCTTCACCCCAACTCCCAGATGGAACCATTTTACAGTCATATCTGCTTTTTCATTCTCTCGCCCATCTCCCTCTCTCCACACACATTATATATATATACTCATATATACATACTCATATTTCCTAAAAACAAGGATATTCTCATACATAACACAACTACCTATCAAAATCAGGAAATTCAGAATGACCCCATACTATAGACCCTGTTCCAATCTCCCCCAGTTCTCATCACCTTCTTCGTAGAAAACGAACATCCTACTTATGTGTCATGTCCAGCTGGCCCGTCTCTCAACCCCCCAGTCTGGAACGGGTCCCTCGATCTTTGTCTTTCCCAATGGGACATTTTTAAAGAATACAGAGCAGCCCGGCCGGTGTGGCTCAGTGGTTGAGCATCGACCCGTGCACCAAGAGGTCGCCGGTTTGATTCCCGGTCAGGGCACATGCCCAGGTTGTGGGCCCGATCCCCAGTGGGGGGCGCGCAGGAGGCGGCCAATCGATGTTCTCTCTCATCGATGTTTCCCTCTCTCTATCCCTCTCCCTTCCTCTCTCTCTAAAATCAATAAAGGAAAAAAATAAAAATAAAAAAAGAATACAGGGCAGTCCCTTTGTAGCCTGCCCCTCTATTTGGGTTTGTCTAATGGTTCCTCATGATTAGATTCAGATTAGGCATTTTTTGGCCAGACTCTCACAGAAGTGATAGTTTTTCTCAGTGCACATGTCAAGAGGCAAAAGAGGTTGATTTGTTCCCCTACTGGTTATGTTACCTTTGAGCATCTGATTAAGGAGGTGTCAGCCAGGTTTCTCCATTGGGAAGTTACGATTTTCCCTTTATGGTTAATTAATAAGGATCTTGGGGGGGGGGGTAATTTTTCTTTAAACAAAGCAATACTGGAATGAAAGATGTGTTTTTAAACATACAACAAGAAGAAAAATATAAATGAATCTAGAATAATTAAACAAAATAACTAACATTAAAAAAAATAGAATACATTTAAAATACCATATACTAGTTTTTTTAATCATATAATATATCTTACTTTTAATAATGGTCTTAAAATTTCTTTTTCTATAGAGACCAAGTCTGGCTGAAAGAAATAAATTGGTGATAAGTGGAAAAAAAAAACAAAAAGCCCACCAATCCATTATAATGTATGTGAAAGTGTTGAATAGAATGTTTACTTTGGAATGACTGTAAGCATTAAAAGAAGACTGAAAACACACACTTTTGTGCATCTGTGGGGAAACTGTGTTACACTGTTTCACATGGAGAGATCAACAGACTATTACACGTGGCTGACTAATCCACTAGGTAATGGAATTGATTTATACAGGCCATTCATATCACCATCACTGGGGCTTTATAAAACTTAAAAAAAAAAAAAAAAAATCTGTGACCAGATGTTGTTCTGGATGGTCCTCAAAGGATCACTATCGAGATTCACTGAAATGTTTCCAACCTTTGTATTTCCCATCAATCTTAATGTGCTGCTGACACCATCCCTAATGAACCAGTGGACAGAGGGGTACAGGAAGTATAATTAAAAATACAATATAATAATGTAATAAATAAATAATAAAATAAAAATTAAATTAAACATAAAAATTAAATAAATATTTTAAATAAAATAAAACTATTCCAGATTTGAGTTTTATGAACCCTTGAAGAAATGGTCAAAAGGATATGACTTTGGAACTGGAGAAAGGCAGAGTTAAGAAACAGTTCTACAGCCCTGGCTGGTTTGGCTCAGCGGTTAGAGCATCGGCCCGTGGACCAATGAGTTGCAGGTTCGATTCCAGTCCAGGGCACGTACCTCAGTTGTGATTTGTCCTGGGCCCTGGTTGGGGTCGTGCAGGAGGCAGCCACTCGATGTGTCCCTTTCACGTCGATGTTTCTTTCTCTCTCTCCCTCCCACTCTATCTGAACAAAAATGGAAAAATGTCCTTGGGTGAAGATTAAAAAAATAAATAAATAAATAAATAAAAGAAACAGTTCTATACATTGAATCCTGATAAAGACAACAATTGTCATCAGGAAAAAAGTTTCGAAATACAGGGGTGGCAAATGCCTGGTGAATGGCACTCCGCCCGGCCCTAACAAAGCCAAATCAACTATCAGTGAGCTGATCCCGGGCTCAAAATCGTTCAATACGAGTTAAAACGAAAACACAGCTGTGAATACAATGACATAGCCCTTTATTTCCACGCACACTCGAGCTACGAGCGACAGCACACATCAACAGAAGTGCAGATGAGGTTCTGGCTGCAGAGCATGCGTTCAGCAAATCCTGTTACCGCCAGTCAAGACAGGGACCTTGTAAACTTCTACTTTGTTTGATTGAGAGAGAAACATAGCATGGGTTTTAAAGGTAACAAAATAAAAAAGTTTGAAATCTTTTACAGTGGGAAAACATTAAGATCTTTCTCAAAGAAAATTGTTTTAAAGTGACCCAATTAAAAAAAAAATTTAAAAACTGGAAAAATCAAGATTAAATTCTGGACCACTTAGAGTGATATTCTTTCACACATACTTGCAAAAAGGTTCTTTGTGTTCCTGGGGTGAAAAAGATTGTAATGTCTCCAACAACAGTAAATTAATGCTCTCTGAAATAAAAGCCAGTCTCTACCTTAAAAAATACGTGCCTTCTTTGAGGAAATTCTTATGCCTTGTAGCTTTTTTACATTCTGGACAATTAAGTGGATTCAGGTAATAAATTAGGAAATACCACGGTAAAGTGAGCAACCTGAAAGCATTTGCAATATTTGTACACATTCCGAATGAAAATCCTTTATTTACATCTGTACGTAGCATTCCATTATTTAACATCATGCAGTCTCCTATGCTGTTGTGCTGACTTTCACACGATCCCATCAAGCCAGTGATTTCTTTCGGCTGCAGTAAAGGAGATACGGCAAGAAAAATGCCGCGGTGCCATCTTCTGGAAGGACATTCAGGAACTCCCTTAGTTCTAGTTCCACAGCGACAACGGACAGTGTTTCTGTTTGCGGGAAAGAATATCTGCGTTACAACCAAATGTCTTTCATTCATTTCTCTTACCACCCAACCAATTCGAAGTTAGTTCAGGTAACAAAATATTACAACTACGAAAGAAAAAGAAAAAAAACAGTTTCTTTAAGTCTACACAATATTTCAGGTTTTACAACTTACCCTTTCTAGAATCCTTTAAGTTTACTTTATATTAGCCCCATGCAATTTGGACTTACTATTTCATTTCATTCAGAGAAATTATTATAATACCTTCCAATAAATTTCTATTATCTTCTGAAGAAAAATACAATCATTTGAGTACCACTTTTAATGGTAGAACTATACTGCAGCTAACTCATACAGATGAGAACAAAGCTGTTTTCGTGACCATTTACCTTTTTTTCCAAAGTGCAAAATAATGAGCTCTAATGAACATTTTAGATACTAAGGAATTTAGCGAACATTTTTGTAAAGATAACTATGCAATTTTATGGTTCTACTGCTTCCGGACACACACATGCTGCCCTCTGCTGGGAGGAGAAGGCGTGACACCTAGGAACAATGCTCCCCAATAACCAGACTGCAGTGCCAGGCCTGTGTGTGCTCACATGTCCGCCACCTGCTCTGCGGAGTGACTGAAGCAAATGCTCAGGGGTGTGTGCACCCTTTCAAAGTTATCTGTCCAATATCAAGCAACCCAGTCACCCTTCACACAAGGACTGGCACGCCCTTGCTGCTGGAGTTCGTGAACGCAGCAGTGACGACGGGGAAGATCCCTAGCTCTGGTATCAGACAGTGTTGGGCAGGGATCAGACTCTTCCACCTACTCTCTGGGTGACTCTGGGAAAGTCACTCAGCCTCCTGAGTCCTCGTCTCCTCATCTATAATGTAGTGGTGTCACCTGCAGCTTCCAGAGGCCTCTGAGAACTGAAATACAACGATGCGCATCGATCATACGATAGAACCTTAACGGTAACTGCTGAGTAGTTTGTGAGCCTACGTGGAAAATACGAATGACCAAATGCTTTCCTATCAAGCCAGTTTATTTGGCCTAAATAAGTAGTATCCTACATACAAGAAAGCTGAGTTGGGGGGCAATGCACTGTAGTTACAGACCCACAGAAAGGTCTTGCCACTACCCATTTCTCCCCTGCCAAGCAGCGAGGGGCTAATGCAGGCTGTAACTCCAAGAACCAGGTCAAGATCTTCAATCCTTAGAGCACCTTAAATCCTCCAGCGTGACTAGAAATTATTCATCAAATGCTGAAAACAGCTATTTCTGGCTGGCGGGACTTTAAATGACTTTTTACACTTCATTTTTATAACTCACTACAGTATGAGAATTTGTAACAATGAGCACAGGTTCATTACCAGAAAAACAGGAACAAACATTTCCTTGAAACAAACAAGCCAACTACCAACCCAGTTTCAATGGCTCTGCATTAATGCGAAGGTTCTCAACCAGTAGGGTTTCGCCCCCAGGCGACATCTGGTCATGTCTGGAGACATTTTTATTGGTCTGGATTGGGACAGTGTTATTGGTATTTAGTGAGTAGAGGCCAGGGATGCTGCTCAACATCCTAAAATGTACAGGGGACACCTACACACACACACACTATTTGGTCCAAAATGTCAATAGTGCCAAGTGGAGAAACGCTGCGTTAGAGATACGACAGCCAAGCTCCTAAGCATGCAGGTCCCTGACCTCCATCTCCAACCCTATTATCTTGCAGTTTTGCTTAACATTTTACTCTAGAGCAGCGGTTCTCAACCTGTGGGTCGCGACCCCTTTGGGGGTCGGACGACCCTTTCACAGGGGTCGCCTAAGTCGTAACAGTAGCAAAATTACAGTTATGAAGTAGCAACGAAAATAATTTTATGGTTGGGGGTCACCACAACACGAGGAACTATATTAAAGGGTCACGGCATTAGGAAGGTTGAGAACCACTGCTCTAGAGTTACCCTGAACTTCTCACTAGTTCCAGGATATTAAAAACTGGCTTGCTTCAGGTCACTTAGTAGGAAGCAGACCTGGAACTTGGTTCCAGTTCTCCAGGCTCCAACCCTGGTCGCTTTTCGGTGTAATACAGCTGCCGACAGAAAGATCTCCCTTGAAAATGGACCTGAAGTCATGCAGACTCTCCCCTTCAAATCGATAGTTACAGAACGCTTTCTGTGACAGGCAGGTTGCTGGTCAGGAGGGTGCAACATGAGAAGTGACTAAAACACTGTACCAGCTCTGGAGGGACTAGAGTAGCAAAGGTAAAGCACACAGAGCACGTGGACCCCTGAGCCATGCACACATCTGTGCGCAGACACAAACGTATTCTGAAGATACGGAAAAGTGGACACCTGCTGGAATGATTAGTTAGGGGTAGAGAGTGTGTGGATGCAGCTCAGAAAAGGACGAAGAGAAGAACACCTAGGCAGCAAGATTACGACATTTCTTGTAGTGATATTTCTTCTGATGTATATCTCCTTAGGCAAAGGAAACAAAAGAAAAAAATAAACAAATGGGACTATATCAAACTCAAACGTTTTTGCACACAGCAAAGGAAACCATCAACAAAATGAAAAGACAAGCTACTGAATGGGAGAACATATTTGCCAATGATACATCTGATAAGGGGTTAATGGCCAAAATTTATAAAGGACTTATAAAACTCAACACCAAAAAAACAAACAATCCAATTTAAAAATGGGCAAAGGACCTGAATAGACACTTCTCCAAAGAGGACATACAGATGGCCAATAGACATATGAAAAGATGCTCAACATCACTAATCATCAGAGAGATGCAAATTAAAACAACTATGAGATATCACCTCACACCTGCCAGAATGGCTGCCATCAACAAATCATCAAACAACAAGTGCTGGCGAGGGTGTGGAGAAAAGGGGACTCTAGTACACTGCTGGTGGGAATGCAGACTGGTGCAGCCACTATGGAAAACAATGTGGAGGTTCCTCAGAAAATTAAAAATGGAACTGCATTATAACCCAGTGAATCCACTTCTGGGAATATTTCTTAAGAATACTTAAACACTAATTTGAAAGAATATATGCACCCCTATGTTCATTACAACGTTATTTATAATAGACAAAACTTGGGAGCAGCCCAAGTGTCCATCAGTAGATGAGTGGATAAAAAAGCTGTGGTACATATACACAATGGAATACTACTCAGCCATAAAAAAGAAGGAAGTCTTACCCTTTGCAACAGCATGGATGGACCTGGAGAGCATTATGCTACTGAAATAAGCCAGTCAGAGAAAGCCAAGTACCATATGATTTCACTCATATGTGGAATCTAATGAACAAAATAAACTAACAATATAGAAACAGACTCTTAGATAGAGAGCAGACTGACAGCTGCCAGAGGGGAGGGGTGCTATGGGGCTGGGTGAAAAAGGTGAAAGGATTAAGCAAAAAACAAACAAAACCCCAAAACCCCATGGACACAGACAACAGTATGGTAATTACCAGAGCCAAAGGGGGGTTGGGGAGGTAGAAGAGGGTAAAGGGGGATAAATGGTGATGGAAGGAGACTTGACTTGGGTGGTGAACACACAATACAATAAACAGATGATGTGTCATAGAACTGTACACCTGAAACCTACATAAATTTATTAACCAGTGTCACCTCAATAAATTCAATAAAGAAGAATACACATTAAAAAAAAAGGATAGACTCTGATGAGCGAGGTAGTGCTGTGACCAGGCGTGCAGATGGGGCCATCTCACCGGAGGTGACCCACCCACACAGCTACTCCGTTCAGAGTGATGCGATCAATACGATGCACAGAGAGATGGGCAGCACAGAGAGTGAGGGGCGGGCCCCTCCTCCCAACCATGAAGGGGCAGCTTCAGAAAAACACCTTCCAGCGGCCGCTGGCTCTGCCCAACACTTTAAAACCAATGAATTTTGCTGAAAAATACAATTCCAACACTGTCCATCTCTAATATTTTATGCACACAGAAATCAATGTAACGACACCCTCTGCATTCAGGCCAACAATTAACTAGTGTTATTAACACACAAGAGCAGAGAACTTGATAACCATGTATGTATCTATCAAGATTTACAAATTATGAATTAGGAAAATTCAAATAATAACTCCCCGTGCTGTAAAATACTTCATAATTTCGAGACCCTCCTCTTTTAATTCCTTGAGAACCTTGTCATCCCACAATACTTGCTTACAATTATGATTTAATAATGATAATCATCCTAATTCCTACATGAAGGGAATTAAGCACTGAGGTCACTAATAAAAATGTAACTGTCTTCGTGAAAATTGAGATTTTTTAAATGCTGAGGTTGTGAGTGCCTGTGAGTGCGGGACGTGTGAAGTGTGTGGAAACAGGAAGGAGAGAGAAACGCGTGTCAGTGCGACGGGGAGGGTGAACGCTGGAGGAAGCTCTCCAGGCGGTCCTCGGAGCCTCTTCAGCTCACTTCAGAATCACAGGAACAAACCAGAGAAAGCAGGGCTTCAGCAAAGTATGGAAACGAAAGCCAAGGCACAATTAAATGTGTAATCAGGCAAAAGGGATCGTTTTACCTTTCAGTGATGACAGGTAAAGTTGGTATTTCTCTCCACCACATCTTATTCTCTGACAAAGTTCAGGCAGCAGTTTTTTCCACCACAAAGTCTATCTTAGGAAAAAATGAATACATTTTAAGTCTGATGCATTTTGCATTAAGATTTCCAACAAGAAGATCATGCAGGACAGTACAGGGCAAGAGTACATCATTTTGGTTAAGGCGGCAACTTTGTTACAACAGGAGTTGTATCAGCAGCCAGTGTTCTGCTTAAACTATAACACAGAACTCAGATTTGTAGCTTGAAAACCTAACAGTACGTATACTGTACGTATGTACACAGCTGTTTTCACGAAGAAACACAGACATAGCCTGGATCCTCTCTGAGGTGGCAAGAAGGAAGGATCAAAGGAAGGAAGAAGAGAAAAAGGAGCAAAGTCTAACACTCTGGTTTCTAAACCAAAGACCATGGAGGCCAGAAAATATTGTTCCATCACCGTGTTTCCCAAACCTTCAGGGAACAGCCTACTTCACCTTCAAATGAGTGATTTTTAATGACGATAACAATCACCATACATTTTAACAGCCCCTAACAGTGCTCAAACACAGAGCACGTTGAAGACACCTGCTCATTCGACCCACACAGTCCTGTGAAGCTGGACTGGCACCATCTGTCCCCATCTGGCAGAGGGCAGAAGATCAATTCTGATCGTCACTGATCCGGCCCAGAAACGCAGCCTGGAAGGCATACCCGAGTCTCCTCCTTCAGCTCGTGGCTGGCGTACGGAATGACGGCCTCGGGGCACCTGTCCAGCAGCACGTCGATGCACTGTTCATACTCCTTCAGACGTGTCCGGCACAGAACCTGGACACTCAGGCCAGCGGCGGTGTCTTCCGACAGGGGCTCCAGGAACGGAACGATGGAAGCTATGTCAAATGAAGGACCACATATAAGAGACTATGAACAGAAAAGGGAAATGTTAAGGAATGAGGCACCCAAAAATCCAAAGCACAACATACAGACTACATTTTTTTTTAAAAGACTATCAACCTCACTTGTTAAAAAAGGAAGAAAAAGAATGCAATTGTAGAGCATATGCACGTGATACTAAGTTTAAGTGGGGTGAAGTGTTAAATAATATTCAAACCACCTCTAGTTTAAAGAATAACAATCTGCCTGGCTGATATGGCTCAGTGGTTGAGTGTTGACCCATGCACCAAGAGGTCGCCGGTTCGATTCCCAGTCAGGGCACATGCCCAGGTTGTGGGCCCGATCCCCAGTGGGGGGCATGCAGGAGGCGGCCAATTGATGTTCTCTCTCATCGATGTTTCTATCTCTCTCTCCCTCTCCCTTATTCTCTCTCTAAAAATCAATAAAGAAAAAAAATGTAAAGAATAACAATCCATTTGATAGCAATAATTTAAAAAATAACATGATTTTATTTGCTTTGGGTAGACTGCATTTTAAAACTAATGGGAATGCTTTAGGACCCTATCCTAAGGAAATAATCAAATTGTGGTCAAAGATTTATGTCCAATGGAGTTCACCACAAGAGTACTTACAATACTGAAAACTAGGAGCAACCTAAATGTTACACAGAAAGGGATGAGTGAATTATGGTATGTTTGTGTGATGGAATATTATATTATATAGCCATCAAAACTGTTTTCAAAGGTCACTTAATGACAAAATGCTCATGATAAAATGATGAGTAAAAAAAACAACCTCAGTACAAAATTATATTCAGAGCATGATCAGTTCTGTAACTCTCCACAGGTGCACGCAGATGTGGAAATGCCTTTGGAGAGCACAGGCTTTGCAACATAGATCAGCTCAATGAGTGGGAGGACAAAGCCCACTTGTTTTCGTTTTCCTGTATTTTCTGAAGTTTCCATAATAAGCATGTATTACACATACAACCCAAATAAAATGTAACAGTTAAGAAAACTAAAGCAATTGTTAAGAACCTAATAATTTGTATCAACACCATTTGCTACAAGCTGAATAGAGGAGCAGGTACTATTTCAGTATTCGGAACTATAACCAATATTTTACTTTTGTGCATTTAAACTATAAATACAGTTGACCCTCAGCAATGTGGATTTGAACTGCACGGATCCACTTATATGCAGATTTTTCCAAATGACCCATGCAATTCACCCCGCGTTGTTCAAGGGTCAACTAGCAGTTGGGAATCCATGTATGCTGAGGGCTGACTTAAATCATGTGTGAATTTTCCACTGTGTGGGCAGCTGGTGCTCCCAACCGCCGTGATGTTCAAGGGTCAACTGGACTACTTTTTTTTTCAACTGGACTACTTTTGATTCTACCACCAAAATAATCTCCGTTTTCCTTTCTTCTGGATAAAGATGAGATGATCAGATACTGATTTCCTTCTTTCTCTATCTTTTTTTTGCTACAGCTTCTCAGGCTCACAGGAGGACATGGGACGTGAACTATCTATTTACAGTCAGCATGATTACTGTATTCCAAATCTCTACCAAGGAATGGCTAGGAGAATAAGGTTGGTCCCTTTCCTTTCTGCAAGTTTAATAATCACCTTCATCCGAATCATTTCTTCGGATAGTGAGATAGCAAACACGAAACAAGGGGACAACTTGGCACACGCAGATCTCCCAACATAAAAGAAAACAGATTGTTTCTATATTCAACTTTGGATTAATCGAGACAATGGGCCGGGTAGGAAGGAGCAAGGTACGGGTAACTCAAACCATGGTTAAAATGCAACTAGTCAAAGCTTGATACAAAACGGATTACCCATGAACTTTTACTTAGTTTTATCCATATCATTAAGAAATTTAAAGGTAAAAAACACCAGACAACACATATATTACTGAATTTAAAAATGGTCCAAAGGTTACAACTGCTCTTTAAAGTACTTTCTTTGCTGTTAATCCTCAGCCAAGAATATTTTTCCATTGATTTTTTTTCGATAGAGTGGAAGGGAGGGAGGGAGGGAGAGAGAGAGAGAGAGAGAGAGACATTGATGTAAGAGAGACACACCAATTGGTTGCCTCCCGCACAACCCGGGGATGGAACCTGCAACTGAGGTACGTGCCCTTGACTGGGAATCGAACCCACGACCCTTCGGTCCACAAGCCGAGGCTCTAACCACTGAGCAAACTGGCCAGGGCTCTTTAAAATACTCTAAAAGCTGAATGCTTCCCAGCAGACTGCTCCATTGTTGTTTCAGCACTGGAAATGGACTCCTCCCCACCCCCAGCACAGGCACCGTCACTCCCCTCCCTGATCGAGACCTCTCAGCCGGCTCTGCAGGGCTGGAATCCAGACTTCTGGAGTTTCTCTGCCCACACAATCTCCTGCTGCTCTAAGGCCAGGGGGCTGGCGAGGCGGTGGGGGAGGAGCCCATGACAATTTTGGTAAAGGGCAGGGCGTTTACTAGTTACTGATTTTATTTTAATTTTTGCACAAATATGTATACTATCACGGTGACTGAGGACAAGAGACACATCAAATCTGTGTGGTGGTGGCAGGTGGGGGCAGAGGCAGTCACACAACTTTGAAAACCTCTCCAGGTGATCCTGCACCCCCCACCCCTTCCTCCAGGTGAGAACCACGTGAAGTCTTCTTGTTTCGTGCGAGTTATTCTGTTCTTAATGACTAAGGCTAATTGACCCACAGATAATCTAGAAAGAGCCATGACTAGGAAAGTGATTTAGAGACTAAGGTCGACTACACACTTCTGTCCTTCAACAGCAAAGGCTCCCACAGGAATACTTTGTAACACTTTTAAATGGATTTTAAGAGACCGTTAAACTATACTTTTCAAGCAGTGGTTACAGTACGCTTTGTAGCTTTATCAGGTGAGATTTAACGACACTCGTTACAATTACGATTTTAAGCAGGTAACTGGAACACATGTTCCGGGAGAGCACGGGGCTGCCGGCCTGGTCCCACGCTGTACACATTCACAGCGTATGTTCGAGGACTACCTGTAGCTCTGCAGCCTCTGCAGCATAAGGGCACCAGAGAGGAGAACCAGCAAGAATGTTCTCTGGTGACTTTTTAAGAATGTAAGGAACTCCGTCTCTGGAGACAACACAGGCTACCTAGAGGCTGCCTAGCAACATCGTCTCCCGAGCTTCCCTCCTAACCCCCAGCCCCAGTTTTGGTTTCCATAAGCAGTAACCATACTTTCACCTGTTCCCAGGGGTTGCAAACTCAAAAACCTACGAGGCCCAAAGGCAGCTGGCTATAAGGAAAAGAGACACCACACCCTCAGCATCTGGGCCAAGAGACATGGAGCTGAGGCCTGTGGCAGGCAGACAGCATGGGCACTGCCCTGGACGGGAGCCGCCGGCTGGCCCCGACCCACAGGTCTCAGGCAGTGAGGGCCAGGGCGACCAGTTCTGCTGAACTTTTCAAGAGAAACTTGGAACTCAGAATTCTTCATTCAAAATGTCAATTTTTAGCCCAGCTAGTGTGGCTCAGTGGTTGAACCCATGCACCAAGAGGTCGCCAGTTCGATTCCCGGTCAGGGCACGTGCCCAGGTTGTGGGCTCGATCCCCAGTGGGGGGCATGCAGGAGGCAGCCAATCAATGTTCTCTCTCATTGATGTTTCTCTCTCTCTCTCCCTCTCCCTTCCTCTCTCTCTAAAATCAATAAAGAAAAAAAAAATTTTGTTTTAAATAATAATAAAATAAAATGTCAACTTTTATATGTTGGTAGATACACTGGGCATACCAACAGATTTGGGGGTTCCATTTGCTCCCTGGACCACTGAACTACATTAAACAGAATCATATCCGCATCTAGCCCAGCCTGGCCCACCCAGTCCAGTGTAGACTTTATTTCTCATTCCAGTCAAAACACTGTCACAGTCAGAATTCTGCAGGATGATCTACATGCGCTGATCATAGTTCTCATTTTTTTTAAAAAATCCTTTCAGGAGCCAGATAAACCGGCTACTTTGACCTATTTCCGATAAAACAGATAGTAGTGGCTGGATTGGGCTACAGGCCTAAAATGTATGAATGAAGACTAAAAGAAAACATGAATCACAGCAATAAAACCCTGCTAAACACTTGCCACATTTGCATTTCACAAAGTGTGTGTAAGCACATGCTGAAAAAGAGGCAAGACAGTCACGTGACTGAGATGCTCACGCACACACGTAGGAAACCAGCCTTCCTGTGAGCAGCTTCCGGCAGCGGCAGGAGGTCCTGAGATGCCTGCCTATGGATTTTGTCCCTCAAAATGATACCCTCTGGATTAACAGAACACCCGAGGTCTACCCAAATTTATATCCTACACTAAAGAGTAACATGTATATTCATTTAAAAAAAAGAGGCATTTCCATTTACCTGTAATTTGGAGAGATCTTCTGTATAATTTTTGTCAGGTAAGGAATCAGATGTTATTAAGACATTAACCCATGGATAGATTAAGCCATAATGACTACAGGCGTTTATCTAAAACGTAAAAGAAATGAACATAAACAAAATACAACAAAACAAGAAGTTCTTCATCCATTCTAAGTAGAGCAAGCAACCAACAGCCTTCAGCCGTGCTGCAGAATTAAGGACACTCTTCCCTGGGACTGGGAAGGGACGTCGTTTAGAACCGGTTCCCCTGGGAAAAGTTTCAGCCTTCCCACTTCTCACTGAACAACTCCGCACTAACTATTTCCTAATACTTTAAATTTTAAAATATTCCAAGGAGGCCCTTTCGAGCACAAAAAGCAATAATGCTTTTAAGCTAATTATACTAAAAAAAAAAATTAACAGTAATACCAGAAATAATTTTTTATTCCTACTACTTTCCTTAGGAGATAAAATCTCTTCCATAAGTTCTCAAGATAATTCCCCTAAAAGCCCTCCTGGTCAAGAGCTCGGTGACCTTTCCAGTTGGCTGTGGCACCCAGAGAATGCTGGGAGGGCGGCACAGGAAGGGGAAAGGCCAGGTGAGGGCCGCCATGCGGCTGCAGAACAGCTTGTGTGTGAGGCCGACAGGAAACGGGCTCCTCTCCCACAAGCCCTCTGCAGGTCCTCACGCGAGAAGGGAGGTCATGTCTCCTTTCTCACGTTCTACTTCCCGACCCCTGAGGGAGCCCAGACGTGAGCTGGGAAAGCCCCTTCTCAGGCTTCGGCTGCTGGGGTAGCAATGGAAGTCAGTGAGCAGAGGCAGCAGGGACACTCTTTAGAATGCAGAATTATTTAAAATGTGGGCACTTCACTCATGGACAAGTTCTAAGTGTATTTTTAACTACCGCTTTAAAAAGATATCTGGTTATAGAACTTAGGTTTGATTCAAAGCCATCCAAAGGTGCCCTGTGGTGATGTGCAACGTATTATGCCTTCATCTCACCAGATCCTTCGATGTCCTCAGCGGCACGGTGTCGGGGGGCTGCCTCTTCGATAGCCTCCAGATGTACTGGGATGTGAGCTTGAAGAAGAGTTCCTGCAGCAGCACATCTGGGAGGCAGGCTACCAGCTGGGCTTCCCAAAAGTCTACCAGGAGCTGAGGAATCGTATCTCCATCCTTACCACAGAGCACCTGGAACGCAGTGAATCAGGCCCCCGTTTTCCAGATCAATACAGGTATCGATCATGTCACAGCTGGTCTGAATAGCACTCCACCCCGTGGGCCACGCGGTTAATAATTCATCATTAGCATCAGTGCCATAGCACAGCCAATAGACATATATTCTTCTAATGTATACTTTTATAAATTGTTTATGTCTAAGTTTGCTTTTTTCAATAAACAAATGAAAACTCACTTTTCTTACTCTGTTCCCTGCGCCCCAACAAATTTTATCTGACGAACCTTAAAGAAGGAATCGGCCTCTTCAATCCCAATTTTGTTGTTTTTCTGTAAGCCCAGGACTGAAGCCACAAGCAAGCCAGGCTGGGTCTCCTTCAGGTGAACTGCAAACTCAGTTGGAACAATCTGTCCCTTCTTCTGTTGAATCAATAGCCGAGGTTCCAGAATAAAGCCACACACCAACTTCATCTTAAGATAAAAAAAAAAATTTAGAAACAAAATGTACATCGCATCCATCTCGGAAATACGTGCTAGTGCACTCAAGATTCACGGTTAAACTAGTAATAATTTACTTTAATCTCAATGTTTTTCTTTAACTACAAAGATCAGTTCTTATTCTAAGAATATCATTGTTAACTGTCTTCACAGAAGTTATTAATATTTAATTAGGCATCAAGGTGCCCTATTTTTGGAGAGAGCTTTACATTTAAGTTTACTTGATTTAATAATAATAGATCTTAAGCTTTTTCAAAATTGTGGAAAGAAAATTCACCTTTCTATAGTTCACCTCTTTAAAGCAAAGGATTCCTCAGTGTTAACTTGCTCTTCTCATCATAACAAAACGTGTCACTTACACAGCGCTCCAGTGCCCCTGCTCTTCTCGTGTTAGGAACCTGAGTCATACTGTGGGCGTTCCCCCGGTGGGCAGTAAAACAGCAGTGGGACACTGACTGCAGCTTAACCCTGACTCTGCCCCTCACCAGCAGCGTCACCCTGAACAAGTTCTTTAACCCTTCTGTGGCTTCGTTCCCTCATCGGCAGAACACTACAGTGACAGCATCTACCTTATACACTGTTGCAAGAACTAAGTGAACACGTGCGAGGGGCTGAGAACAGGCCTGGGACATAGTAAGTGCTCAACCAATGTTACCTCTTAAGTTCTTCCCCTAATGCTGAACCTCTTCGGCTCGGGCCCCTGAATGGCCTCTCTCGCAAGGGAAAGCTGCCTTTTCTTCGCTAGTCCATTCACATGTCCAGTGCTCCATGCAGCCCTGGGTGACCTTGCCAAGCGCAGGCCAGCTCTGCCCCCGCGGGACTCCTAAGGCTCACAGTTAACACCCCACCTGCTGCACTCGAACACACTTCCCTTCGTCTTCAGTGGGCAGGCCGGTCCCTCATGTCGACTGGCCGCCCGGGCGGAGGAGCCTACATATTCCCATGCTCTGACCGTACCTGACACTAAGTTACCCACTGCTGCCATTTACAATTCTTTCTCATTTGCCAGATCCAAAGCCCAAGCTTCCACGTTGGGTCACTTCCTTTCTCATAGCAAGTCTATTTCCCTTTTCGACTAAGTCAAAATGAGCTGGACAGAAGCCAGGACTAAGGATTAGTCCAGCGGGACTAAGCACTCAGGACTAGCGGGTCCTCTCTCGGCCCGCCGTGAACACCAGCAGGGCACCGCACCTCCGTGTGGCTTTTCATCTCATCCCCGTACAGGCCGAGGTCTCCCATTCTCAGGGCCATCGCGGCCGTGGTCAGTGTCACCAGGACGGACGAAAACCCAGAAGTGTCCAGTTTCCGCAGGTAGCTCACGGCAGTTGCAGGGTTAATGTTCTTCATAGAAGGGCTACAGAGGACGTGGGGCAGCTGCTTGGGCTCAGCCACGTGGAACATCTGGAGCACCTTGACTGCGAACTCCTTTGGTGAGTGTGAAGGAGACACAACAAGACAGTCAGCCAACAGAAAGCGACAAGATCCGGAGAACAAAAAGATACAAAGCCAAGATGCAACCTTCCAATTAAAAGAAAATTATACTATGACGTTTTGATTTTAAAAGACAGAGTTGATGATGATGATGTGGGAGACCTCAGAGGACCTGAGAAGAAAAAGCAGTGAAACTATGGACCAAATTGTGGCCAGCACTTCTCATTTTAACAAGCATTCAGAAGAAAATAAAATACTGGATTAAATCACACTCAAAAGCCCATTATAAAAAATTACAGCTTGGTATAAAATATACTTAATAGGGTAATTTATGATAAATTTTCATTTCTCTCAAAATCTTATCACAATATCTAACTTTGCATATCTGTATGCATCCCTTTTTAAAAATACATGAGGGCTCTGTCCAGTGTGGTTCAGTGGTTGAGCGTGGTCCTGTGCACCAGGGGGTCACCGGTTCGATTCCCTGTCAGGGCACATGCCTGGGTTGTGGGTTCGGTCCCTGGTCAGGGTATGTGCAGGAAGAAACCAATAGATGTTTCTCTCTCTCTCCCTACCTCTCTCTCTAAAATCAATAAAAAACATATTTAAAAAAAATAAAAAAAGCCCGGCCAGTGTGGCTCAGTGGTTGAGCATCAATCCATGCACCAAGAGGTTACCAGTTCGATTCCCGGTCAGGGCACATGCCCAGGCTGTGGGCCCAATCCCCAGTGGGGGGCATGCAGGAGGCGGCCAATCGATGTTCTCTCTCATCAATGTTTCCATCTCTCCCTCTCCCTTCCTCTCTCTGTAAAAATCAATAAAGAAAAAAACAAACAATAGAAATACACACAGGGCTACAAATAATCCTTAATAATGTGTTAAGGTCCCTAGCCAAGATGATGTGAGTGAAGCTGTGGACACTTGGAGAGTGGGGTGACTGGGGCTGTGGAGAGGGCTGCAGATGAGAGGGAAGGCGAGGCCACATTCCGTGTCCTCCTTGCAAAGACACGCCACTGCTATGTGGGCGGGCCACTCGATCACAGTGGACCACAGTTCCCCGTCTACATGTGAGAAAGTGTGAGAAGATGATTATGAGTTCCTTTCCAAACTATAATTTTATAGTTATTAATGAAGAAAGGGGCACATTATCCACCTTTTTAGGAAAAGAAACTATTACCAAAGAAAAACATTTGGAACTTGACTTCTAAATGGTATGACATAAAATAAATTACTAAAATGGAAAGTTAAAAATATTGGGTATAACTAAATAGAAAACTATATTCACTTCACTTAATTCTTCATCCAGATTTTCATAAAGTGAATGACTAATATAGAAGATTAATCCCTTCTCGTATTTCTGCGGTCCGCCGTCTGCAGCCCAGTCCACTCGAGCCAAAACTTCGGCCACAGACAAACCAGACATCTTATAGTAGGGCAAGGCGAGGTGAGAGTACTGGGTGTCCAGCCTGAAGAAAAGGAAGCAAAGAAAGCTCAGATTTGTCATTTTTAAGTCAGGGTTATCTAACACATTTGATAACAAAACAGATTATGCTTCCCAGATGACATAATTCTCACAATACTTGTCTACTGTCGTTAGTAGGGGGAAGGAGCTCCTGAGGTTTATTCTGCAAAGTCATCCTAATTAGTAATGTAGTTCTTCTTGCTTGCTCATAATACAAATAGAAAAAAATAGTCATTAAATGAATTTTATTTTCATAATGTGGCTCTAAAATAACAATGTTTATAGCTAGGAAAAGTCTGTTTTATTAATTTATAATCATTCCCATGGGTCAAGTAAATCTTTAAACAATCATATACAAAACAATTTGTAAACATCATTCTCAGAAATAAAAATCACCATTAAACTAGTGTCCTTTCTGACATCATAAAAGCATTGACTACTAAGATTAAAATCACAGACCATCCAACTGGTATGGCCCCCTTAAAACTAGTAGGGAATAAACTAGTAATATAGCTTGTAGGGATTTTCACTGGTCATGCGCCCCACATCACCCCCACTTCAAAGCCTAAAGAGAAACTTCAAATTCATAAATTCAGTGGTGGGACTCATGAACGTGAGACTCCCTGATCATCTAATAAACCGTAACTACTGGAAGGCAGGCACGCTCATCGCTGTATCTCCACACGTAGCACGATGACTGGCACACAGTATGTTCAACAAAGGTTTGTGAAACACACAGACGAGTGCCTCCCCTCACGCGTGCTCCCATCTACCAGGTAACTATCAGAGACGGAAGAGCTACAAGTGCACCCAGAGCTCAAGACGGCTTCCCGAACAAGTTTCCAAGAAACGTCAGCAACCTGCTGTAGCAGTCTCCAAGGTGCCCACAGCTTTCCTTGAATGCTTCCAGAAGCTCCGCTCTCTCCCCAGGCTCCAGCTGCCTGGCGTCCATCAGGGCCGCTCTCACCAGCAGGTGGGCCTCGCTCAGGAGATGGATGCAGCTCTGGGTTTTTGCCGTCCTGTAGGTGTTACTGTAGTCTACCTAAAACAGAAGGGCCGACAGTTCACGCTGCAGCAGAAAGGCTCCTGGAAGCGTCCCAGTTCGTAACAACATCTACGTATTTTGTTAGTAAATTAATATTTGGATACATTAAATCCTAAAAAATTAAAAGTGGTTATTTATCATTCTGACAGAGCCTGGCCAAAGTGCCCCCCCCCAATCTATGAGCCAGTTTTTTACACACAATTGTAAATAATCCTTTGTTAAACAGTGCTCATCATTAGAGAAGGTACAAATAATACTTTACTACTGATATTTCATATCTGAAATAGTTAACTCTTGTTTAAAGTTCTATTTTGATTTAAATTTCTCTCAAATTCAGACTGAGTATCCCTTCTTTTGGTTTCAATCAGTGAATTGAGATTCTACTACATCTATTTCTGTAAGTTGCAAGTGGGCTTTTAAAAATTATCACCAGCCCCGGCCGGTCTGGCTCAGCAGTTAGAGCGTTGGCCTGCAGACCAATGAGTCGGGGGTTCAATTCCGGTCCAGGGCAAATACCTCGGTTACAGTTTGTCCCCAGCCCTGGTCGGGGTCATGTGGGAGGCAGCCAGTAGATATGTCTCTCTCACATTGATGTTTCTCTCTCTCTCTCTCTCCCCCCTCCCTCCCACTCTATCTGAAGATAAATGGAAAAATATCCTCAGGTGAGGATGATAAAAAAATAAAATAAATAAATAAAAAATTATCACCAGCTATCTGAGTCGATCTGTATTTTCAGACTCCAGTTGGCAAATCATCTAGATCAGCGGTTCTCAACCTGTGGGTCACGACCCCTTTGGGGGTTGAACGACCCTTTCACAGGGGTCGCCTAAGATCATCGGAAAACACATATTTCCGATGGCAATTCATAACAGTAGCAAAATTACAGTTATGAAGTAGCAACGAAAATAATTTTATGGTTGGGGGTCACCACAACGAGGAACTGTATTAAAGGGTCGCGGCATGAGGAAGGTTGAGAACCACTGATCTAGATGAAGTCTAAGATTTTCAATTGAGCAAAACTAAAAAAACAGAGCAAACCTGATATAAATATCAGCATTAAAATGCCAGGGACAAATCAGGCAAAACCTAGACCTGATGATCAAAATTAACACCACCGATGAGGGGCAGATCGTGCCCCTCCCAAGGTCATACTCTGACACCACTGGATCACCTGTGCAACACTCTGGCCAAGGAGAAGAGAGAAGCTAATCATGAAAAATTTTTAAAGGTGGAAAGAGGAAAATATATTTTCAAAAGTGTTTATGTCATTAAAAAAAAAAAAAAAAAAAAAAGGTCCAGCCAGTGTGGCTCAGTGGTTGAACGTCGACCCATGTACCAGGAGGTCGCCAGTTTGATTCCCGGTCAGGACACATGCCCAGGCTGTGGGCCTGATGCCCAGTGGGGGGCATGCAGGAGGCGGCATGTTCTCTCCCATGGATGTTTCTATCTCTCTCTCCTTCTCACTTTCTCTCTCTGTAAAATAAAGGGGGAAAAAACTAAAGAAAAAAAGACTGTGAACGTACTCCAGATTTAAAAGGACAAAGAGACATGACAAATACACCACTTGATGCCAGACTGGATCATGGGCTGGAGGAGGGGAAATGCTTTCGGACCATCAGGTCAGCTGACAAAATGAAACATGAACCAGAGACTCAAGTATTGTGCCAGTGTGAAATTTACCGCAGCATGTGACTGTCCTGTGGTTATGTGAGCAAATATCCTGAGTCTTAGGAAACACACACTGATCTATGCAATTACTTTCCAAAGGACCAGAAAACATGTGTGTTTGTGTGTATAGAAAGTGCAAGAGTGGCCCTGGCCGGTTTGGCTCAGCAGTTTGAGCGTCAGCCCGCAGACCAAAGAGTTGCAGGTTCGATTCCCGGCCCTGGTCAAGGGCACATACCTTGGTTGCGGTTTGGTCCCCGGCCGGCCGCGATCGGGTCCTAAGGGAGGTAACCAATCAGTGTGTCTCTCTTACATGGATGTCTCTATCTCTCTTTTCTCTCTCTCTCTCTCCTCCCACTCCCTTCCACTCTATCTGAAGATAAATGGAAAAGCAGCCTTGGGTGAGGATTGGAAAAAAAAGTACAAGAGTGGAGCTCGCCGGTGTGGCTCAGTGGATGGAGCGTAGTCCCATGGACTGAGAGGTCCCGGTTGGATTCCCGGTCAGGGCACATGCCGGGGCTTCGGACTTGCTCCCCAGTAGGGGGCGTGCAGGAGGCAGCCGATCGATGTTTCTTCTCTCTCACAGCGATGTTTCTATCTCTTTCCCTTCTTCTTTAAAAAAAAAAAATCAATGAAAACATATTTTATTAAAAAAAAAAAAAAGGCAGTGCAAGAGTGTTAAAAAGTCCAGGATGAGCTGGCAGCTGTCGCTTTCGGAAAGGAGTAAGAATGCCCACTCCGGGGCCCACTCCCAGGACAATGCCCCAGGCGCCACAGTGCCCAGGAACCACCTGCCGCTATTTCAGTGAGAGTCAGACAGGGACACACGCTCTACGATTTCTTTCAGCTCCACCTCATGGCTCTCTTTGCTCGGGTTCAAAGTAAAGGTCAAAGACTATTTATATTTACATTGGTTCATCAATCTTCGTAGGAGGATGGTATGAATACGGGAGACTTATTTTAGTGAAGAGAATTTTTACCAGTTCCTCAAATGTCGGGAGCTGGGAAAACGAGAAGGTGGAGAAATGTCCACTCCACCGTCAGAGCTCGTGAGTGGGTGGGTGTGGCAGTCTGAAAGCAGGATAACTAGAATCCATTTTGTCTAGGAATGGGCCATAATTCCACTCTATATTTCTACAAATAAGAATAAGAAGTTTGAAAGGAGTACCATTTCTTTGTACAGCCGCACTGGTGAGACCGTATTCACTACGTACAAATTCCATCCGGCCTCAGCTACAGGTGTTTTGAGTTTCACACTGGTGCCTTTTTTAGAACTAAAAGCAAAACAAAGGACAAGAACTGTAAGACAAGATATCTAATCAATGGCAATTTTAATTGATACCTAAAATAATGTACCTATGAAATCATCTTCCTTCAGTATTTCCTTCAGTGTTAACTGTACAGCCGATTTTTACACAGGCCTACAATATTCAGTATTCTACAGCCCATGAACTGATGACCCCATCACGTCCACCTCCTTCCACAAGTATTCTTAAATAGACTCCAGAATGGGCAAGAGCCCTCCAAAGGGAGAGCAACGTGGCTGTGCAAGTCCCTGTGCCCAGGACTCTCCTACAAGCACCTCGAGTCCACACGCCCTGCATCACAAGTCCACACACCCTACACCACGAGTCTACACGCCCTACATCACATCACAAGTCTACATGCCCTACATCACAAGTCTACACGCCCTACATCACGAGTCTACATGCCCTACACCACGAGTCTACACGCCCTACATCACGAGTCCACACGCCCTACATCACGAGTCTACACGCCCTACATCACGAGTCTTCGTGCCCTACATCACGAGTCTACATGCCCTACATCACGAGTCCACACTCCCTACATCACGAGTCTACAAGGCTCCAACAGGGCAACACTCAGACCTCTCACAGCTGCTGGGACAGTGCCAGAGACACATAACGGCAAGTCTGCTTAAAGCACTATCCTACCTCTTGCATTCTATGTCATGCCCTTTCTGTGGTACACAAACTTTTTCACACATAAACCTTGGACCAAATGCATTTTCAAATAAATTATAATTTTGAAAAGCATTTAAAATATGTACTACTTTACAAATGTCAAATGTGCAAGATTACAAGTTGTTTTTCCTCTCACTAGAAGCTTTAAAGATCAGTCAGACCACTCTGCACTCCCTCAATAATCACGTCACCAAGTCAACCTGTTTACTCCTTTTGGTGGAACAAGTACAGGCACCAGCAATTAAACACACACACACACACACACACACACAAAAAAAAAAACTTGTGTTAAAAATAAAAACCAGCCCTGGCCGGTTTGGCTCAGTGGTTAGAGCGTCGGCCTGCGGTCCGGAGAGACCCAGGTTCGGTTCCCGCTAGGGGCACGTACCTCGGTTGCAGTTTGTCCACGTCCCCAGTTGGTCGTGCAGGAGGCAGCCACTCGATGTGTCCCTTTCACGTCGATGTTTCTCTCTCTTCCTCTCTCTCCTTCCCACTCTATCTGAACAAAAAATGGAAAAATGTCCTCGGGTGAGGATAAAAAAATAAATAAAATAAATAAATAAATAAAAACCAGCCCGGCTGGTGTGGCTCAGTGGTTGAGCGTCGTCCCATGGACTGAGAGTCCTGGTTTGATTCCCAGTCAGGGCACATGCCCAGGTTGTGGGCTTGATCCCCAGTGGGGAGCGTGCGGGGGGTGGCCAATGGATGTTCTCTCTCACATGAATGTTTCTATCTCTTTCTCCCTTCCTTTCTCTCTAAAAAAATCAATAAAAACGTATTTTTAAAAAATGAATAAATAAAAATAAAAACCAGTATTTGACTTCAAATACATTATTATTTTCTTGCCCAAAAACAAGCTTCTTGCCTGATTAAGTTTTCCACATAAAAATGTTCAAATTAGACTCCAATGCCTACCACTAAGTTCACAGCACAGAAAGCATCAACTAGAAGCTTAACTATCTGAAATCAAGCATTCTGTGCTAAACAGCGTGAAAACAGAAACATGAAACGTGGACCAGAGATTAGCGTTATCAAATTGCAATTCTATTTTAGGGTAGATCAGTACATATCTATAGATCATGAATGTGATTTAAGGTAAGAAACGCATTGCTAATTTCTTTTGAATTGAAATACCAGAAAATAATCTTCAGATGAAAATGCAGCCACAGAAAGGTCAAAAAAGAAAAATACGCAGTAAGAGAACAGGCTAGCATTAGAGGCCCAGTCTGTTCCGTTAATTATACAGAAAAACATGTCCTTTAATGTTTTATCTAAAATACCAGATTTCTATTGAAACTATTGGATAATTTATTTTCTTCTAAAAGTTCCAAGGTCAATTATAAAGGATATTATAGAGAGCATTAAAAACGTATTCTCTTTCTCTGGAAAAAGAACACTATAAAAAAGTCACCTGGTCAAAGTTTTGATTTTAAAAGAACGTAAAGTAAGACACACAAAATAAACCCATAACAATTCAGAGCAGGAACTGGCCGGACTCTCTGGGGAGAGGGGTGCTCACAGAAGCCTCCTGGGTGCCTCTCTTCTCTCTGGAATGGCTTCAGGGTCCGCCTTGGTCAGAAGTATGATGTGGTTGTTAAAGTGACAGATGGCTTTCAAGCCTATGAAAAGCTGTATTCTTAGAGCACAGACGTCCATACTGACAGGTGGGCAAGCCTAGCAAAGGAGAAATCACAAATTTGACCAAGGAAAAACATACATGAACTTAATCTTCAAAAACCCATCCGTGTATTTGATACAGTCTCACCTACTCCATCCCCCTCCCCCCAAAAAAGCCCCTCAAATTCCTATCCTTATCAGAGCAGGGAGGTTATCCCATCTAAACTTATGTGACCAAGTATCTATTTCATTTGTGCCAGCCAAAGAGCTCCTTTCGGAAGCAGGTATGCCTGAGGCCCCTCACAGCAGTGGGGACCCCCACGGCTCCTGGAGGGCAGCCCTGGGCTGGCGAGCTGCCCCCCGGGGAGACCCCACTAACAGTGTGCTGGCTGGGGCTATGCCCAAATGGAGTTCTAGGCAAAATGAGATACTACGAAAGGACATTCTCCTGCGCAGAGCACATGAAATGGTTCCCTGGTACATGGGCGTGTAGGATGGAGGTGCTTGTACGTCCAGACAGTCCGCAGGTGTGACCATGCCTAGAAAGGCTGACAGGCGGGGGAAACTGGACCAGGAGCCGGCTCCTGTCCCCGTGCGGGAGCATTGCTTCAACGAGAATGGATAAGAAAGATAACAGCACTCTCCCAGGGAGCTCACAAAACGCTGCCAGGCCTGAGCCTTCTCCACGAACACTGTTCTGACGCAGAGGGCATCTCCTTGTGCCTTCCTACGACGTGCTTGGGGAGACACCTCGCCTGTTTTCCCATCCCTAAGCACAGCTGAGTGGCCCTGGCTAGCGCTGAGGAGGCGGAATCTCGGAGGAAAGAAGGAAAAAGCACTCTGGGCCACACTCAGGCTGTACAGTCTTTCTCAGCCAGCGGGCTCGACGTCTGTGAGCTCGGCCAGGTGGCATCCAGGGGTTTGGAATGGTGGGGACCCAGGGAGGGGAGCCATGAGGGGTGATCATCGCCATCCTTCCCTCCGCGCCACGTTCCAAAGGACGGGTCTCAAGGGTGGCGTCGCCCACCAGCTGCTCGTCTCTCCTCTGCTCTCCCTTCCTCCTGGGGGTTCCTCTGAGACCTGGAATTACTGTTTATTTTCAAGTGCAGACTGATTCTACCTCAACGCATTCTGCATCCCTAACCCTACCACCACCACCTATGTCTTTCTGAGGTTTGTTTTTTTAAGGCATGGTGTGGGGAGAAGAAAGGGACAAAGAGTCTGTCAGTTTTCAGTTTTTACTAAGAAAATAACCTTTATTTCTAGAATCACCTCTTGAAAAGGCTGTGTGTGTATGTGAAGCACAGACAGAGAGGCGAGGACACGCTGCGACCCCAGTTTCCCAGAGGCGAAGGCGGGCAGCGAGCCTGGGCAGCAGCCTGGAGCCGCAGGCCAGGCCACCGCAAAGGAGGGGTTCCTGAGGACTCAGGTGGCAGGAGAGCCCATCACCGTCCTGGCCTGGCAGCCGTGATGGGGAGCGCCTCAGGCACATCGGGCCCTTCACAGTGCCGGCTCGTGAACGGACCTTCGTCACCGCACACTTCGTCCTCCAGGAGACGGCTCCCAGCGGCCTTTTTCTATGACAGGCATAAGCTACCTTGTGAAACACAGGCCAGCACAACTTCGGGGCTTCCTGCAACCTCTGTCTTCACAACAAACACCCATTCAAGTAGCTTCCAAGTCAGAGGGAAAATACCGTCTGATGAACATCGTGAACATTCTCAGTGTGCTTCTGAGAATAGACATTCAAGGCCAGAACACACAGAATTTCATCATAAACGACCTAGGTGTATTTTGTGGTCGAGAGCTCTGCAGAGACTACGCAGACTACAAATGAGGTTATTGATCTCACATATCCATTAACTTCTAGATTTAGTCTACAGAAATACAAAAGGTTGTTGAAGGATTGTGAACTAACAGAAGAACTATAGGCATATCTGATAACAGTATAAAGAAATTATTTTAATGCACTTCATTCAATTTTGTTTTCTTGAATATACTAATTTCTAAATTGCTGTGTTAATACCTATATATAGTTGCCACCAATATTTCTATCAGATAATAAAACTGTAGTATGCTATAGTTGTAAAGTACTTTCTCTGAAGTTACACTATACATGTTCTTCACCAAATTTTTAAAAGTATACACTACACCTAAATTCTGAGTGAAATGTTTTCAATCTTAAATACTGTCATCTAAGCCATGGATAAAAAAAAACGCTGGCTTTTTTACATGCGAAAGTTCTACTTCAGTAAACAAGCTCTCAGGGCCTCTCCTGGTCACCTCGCTCATACCAAGCGCGGGTTGCAAGCACGCCCGTGTCCTGGAGCTCAGGGTCGCTGCCACCACAAGCCAGTCCTCACCTTCAGCGTGGAGTCCACGTAGGGGTCCTCCTCGCGGGCAGCCGCCGCGCTGCACCGCACGGTGAAACACTGCAGGTAGTGACTGAGGGAGAGGAGACAGACACTGAGCACGTGGACGCCAGAGGCCACCGTGTCCGCAGCTGGGAGCGTGTCACAGGCGAACAGGGCGACGACCCAGGCGGGAGAAGACGCGGCTGTTTGTCGAATGCTGACGAGGCAGACGGCTTCTTATCAAGGAGGGTACTTGGAACCCACAGAGTGTTTTCTAGAACAGAAGCGGTGCCCACCTTCCCCTACTGATCACACATGTGGCTCTGCTGTACACTCCGAGCCAGGAGCCAAGGACCTGGGTCAACACCCTCGTCTGGCAGACAGTCCAAGCTACAGA
This sequence comes from Tadarida brasiliensis, assembly GCA_030848825.1. Lineage (NCBI taxonomy): Eukaryota > Metazoa > Chordata > Mammalia > Chiroptera > Molossidae > Tadarida > Tadarida brasiliensis. Next base: position 107,791,606 of record CM061260.1, on the reverse strand, counting down.
GAGTTCAGGATCAAAGCCAAGATTAGAACCCAAATTCTTTTTTTCAGGGCAGCAATAATGGCAAATATTTTATTAATAAAAATGGGTCTAAATTCACTTTTTTTTTTTATCCTCACCCAAGGACATTTTTCCATTTTTTGTTCAGACAGAGTAAGAGGGAGAGAGAGGAAGAGAGAGAGAGAAACATCGACGTGAAAGGGACACATCGAGTGGCTGCCTCCCACACGACCCAACCCGGGCCGGGGACAAACTGCAACCGAGATACGTGCCCTTAGCAGGAACCGAACCCAGGTCTCTCTGGACCGCAGGCCGACGCTCTAACTGCTGAGCCAAACCAGCCAGGGCCTAAATTCACTTTTTAAAAGCTACTTAGTTTATTAATTTATTTTTGTTACAGATGTTTCTCCTTTTTCCCCTATTGACACCCTCCTCCCGACCCCCCCCCGCCATTGTGGTCTACGTCCACGGGTTATGCATAATGCACATAAGTTCTGTGAGAACCCAAATTCTTGACTGTTATCTCTACCCCACTCATCTCAGGACGTAACTGGTGTGGATTATACTGGACAACACACTTAGATGACACGAACACAAGTCCAGGGGAGAGCGGAAAATCAGCGGCTGTCTGACAGAAGCTTCAGTTACCAATCTAGCAGCTTGTTTTCAAGATTAGGGCATGGAAGGTTCATGACAGGCCCAAGGCCTTTCTGGAGAACAGAGCCAAATTCGATCCTAGGTCTCCTCACTGCTCACACTCAGTGTCGTTCCACAACACCAGGCTGCTTCTGTGCACTAGACAACCCCGGGACCCCCAGGAAAGGCACACAGATGCCTGGTGACTGGGGGATAAGTCAACACTGCAATATTGACATTAAAAACAGTTAACTTAGTACGGCCAGTGTGGCTCAGTGGCTGAGCGTCGACCCATGCACCAAGAGGTTGCCGGTTCAATTCCCGGTCAGGACACATGCCCAGGTTGTGGGCCTGATCCCCAGTGGGGGGCATGCAGGAGGCGGCCAATTGATGTTCTCTCTCATCGATGTTTCTGTCTCTCTCTACCTCTCACTTCCTCTCTCTCTAAAATCAATAAAGGAAAAAAAATTTTTTAAATAAATAAATAAAAACAGTTAACTTAGAAATTGCTATAAAACCTATCTTGTAGTGAATTCACAGGAATGATTTTTAAAAACAAATTAAAAAGTGGGAGAAGTAAAAATGAACACTGCTAAAATAAAAAAGCAAAACACTAAAGCAAATCTAACAATAATGTTAAAATAGAAGCAACACTTCTTTAACAAGACAGGTATTCTGACATTTGTCCGGTTGGGAGACAGCACAAGGCAGGTGAGAGGCGTCAGTCAGGGCTCTCCCCACCTGTTTGCTGGGGCTTCTGGCGAACACACATCAATTGTTGATGTGGTTGACTTTGAGAAGTAGGACTGGAGGTGAGGGGCTTTCCCATTTATGTATTTCTACAAGGGTGACATTTTATATGATTTTATATTGTTCTTAGATTTTTAAAAAATTTTTTTTCTTCTATTGCTCTTTCTTAGGGTATGTAAACATACCAGTCTGCAAGAACACTTGAAGAAGTGGCCAGGCATACGTTTACAGAGTCCACTCACCAAATTTTGTCCTATACATCTGTGCCGTGAGATGGAGAAAAGAGGGACAGACTTCAGCATCGATGTGTTGGGACAGAAATTAATACTGTATTCCTTCTTTCTCCCTCTCGTTCTCCCTTGGTTTCTGAGATGCTGTCGCTTCCTAGGTTTGTCCACCTCCTTGGAGACCTTCACTTCCTCCTCTCGCTTCCTGAACATGACCTTCACCGGGGTTTTAGTTCAACCACTTTTCTCTGCTCCACTCCTGGATCCACGCTCACTTCTCTAAAAATCAGCTATTTCCTGATTATAATAAAACATCTACGTTTTCCTCTCTTCCCTAATCTTTCGTCCTATGTGTCCAAAAGCATACTTAACATTTTTTCTTAATGTTCCCTAAGTACCTCCATTCTTTCATAAAAGCAGGCTCGAAACTCGTGGGGTTTTCCATGCCTCCTGCATTCCAGCTATTCCATCTGACACCAACCAAGTCTTCTCGTTCTCTTGCTGAAGCCTCTCCCACCCATTCTTCTTTCTCCTCTCACTGCTGCTGTCCTGCCCAAAAACAGCCCTTCATTATCCTTACTGGGCCCACTGCAATCGCTTATTTATCTGTGTTCAATCCATCCTCCATAGTGGCCACCAGTGATTTTCCTAAAACAATGCTCTGACCACATCACTTTCTTTGGTCAAAACCTTAAAAAAGCCTTAGTTTAATTTTCAAAGTCCTGAGCTACATTTCAGCTTCCTCATATCTAAGGAACATCACTGAACAACACTTTGGAAACTGAGAAGACTAACTACCTCCACAGTGTCCACTTAAGAAACACACAAAAGCATTTCTTCTTACACCAGAGAATGGGAGAGGGGAGCACCCATACTAGGAGTGGGCACCCAATCCCCAGGTGGGTCCTGTGCTGTCTGACATACACTCTAGCACCTGCTAGAGATTCTGATAATACCATTCAGTTGGAAAAAAAAAAAAATCACTGTCCTTTTCTAAAAAAATAATTTAGCCCGGCCGGTGTGGCTCAGTGGTTGAGCATCGACCCATGCACCAAGAAATCGCCGGTTTGAATCCTGGTCAGGGCACATGCCCAGGTTGTGGGCCTGATCCCCAGTGGGGGGCATGCAGGAGGCGGCCAATCAATGTTCTCTCTCATTGATGTTTCTGTCTCTCTCCCTCTCCCTTCCTCTCTCTCTAAAATCAATTAACAAAAAAAATTATAAAAAATAAAAATAAAAAATAATTTAATTAACAATACAATTAATTACTGGTCGCTCCTGCAAAAAACTATATGCCATAGCCTTTGTTTATAGTCTTCCCTCAATAATGCCCTTCTCTTCCAATCTCCACCTGTCAAATTCTAACTAGCTTTCAGGCCTCACTTCAAACACAAAACACTTTCCCATATGACTTAGCCAGAGTAGTTTCTCAGTGTCTACCACTTTCATGAAGCCTCAAGACATTTTTCACACATCTCCTGGTGTCTGTGCCCTGTGTATGTGTCTCTGGCCCCCTCTATGTCATTGCTTTAGAAAGCAGACTGTGTAGTTATCCCCGGTTGCTTGGCCAGAGGGCCCAAGGCAAGTATTTTGCACACAATCTAAGCTCATTAACACACGAAACAGAACCCAAAGCATCACTTACTGCTGAGATAAAAAGAATGAAGTCAAAGTCCTGCTCAGGACCCCTGTTTACATGCCAGCAACCAGGGGAAGGCAACTCAGAAGACACCTGCCACCAAGCATGCCCTCGACCCATCTCAGCCTCCGGACTATTTCCCACCGGCACCAGCCAGAGGTACAGTCAGACAGTCGTGCTGGCCCTGCACAGTTCTGAACCATTAGGAAACAATTCAACTCACACAGAAAAGATACAATAGCAGTGAACAAAAATTAGGAAAAGAAACCTAGAGATGCCCTGACTGGCCCACTGACTTCTCATTAGAACTCCCTGTGACAGTTTTCTCTCAGGAAAAACCTCCTTTTTCGTACAAAGATCCCCATCCAGTCTAACAAAACAAAACAAAGGCAAGACCAGAATCCGAATCATTGATGCCAAAAAGGCAGGCATGGGCCATCAAAAAGACAGACATAAACATTAATTTACGGTGTTACATACTGGTTCACACAACTCTCATTTAGATTTGGAAAGCACCTCAAAAATTTACAGAAAAATAGTGACTCAAAGGCCAGCAAGTGACACTACAACGTACCTTGTGATGACATGCAAAAACTGTGGCGTGAGCACCGCCTGCTGGGACTTCTCGGGGTACTGGTAAACCGACATTAATTCCACCGACTTGACCACCAGGTAGAGATAGCCCACGTGAGGCAATGAGAAAAAACAAAACAGACTCAGCAACTCTTTTTCCTGAGTCAAATTTTTTCTCTGAGAAGTAAGAGGATCTGTATGAAAAAGGAAGAAAACACATAAAACCAGTAGATAAAGGGAAGCAATATCTTGACTTTTCTAGGCAAAAAAGTCTATCAGTGGGTAACCAAAGAGTTGTTTAGGGAAGGGTGCTCTTTACAGAAGAATGACAGTAAGAAATTAAAAAGGAATGGTATAATTCGAATATCATCACATTGTAACTCCTAATAATGAACAGATCCAGGTGGTAATCATTAATGGCTATTAATGTCACAAAAAAGAATCAACCAGATTCTATGTACCTTTCAACAGAACTCGACACTACTTGTGTTCCCTAGTAATAATAACAACCTGATCGAGACTAAGTCTGCACTAGTACTGTCAACAGAAATGTAATATGAGCCACGTGTGTAACTTACAGCTTCCTAGAAATCACATTTACAAAAGTAAAAAACAGCAGATTTCTATCTGGACTAGTCACTTTCCAAGTGCTCGAGAGCAACAAGTAACTAATGGCTACTGTACTGAAAAATGTAGCTTTAGATAGCTAGAACTACCAAATCCCAGGGAAATACAGGGGATACAGGAAAATGTTAAATGACACTCTGGGGAGTCACTTAGCAAAATTCAGATTGTGGGAAATTCTACAGTTATTAGTCTAGTTTCTTGCTAAACAAATTGCAAAGAAAAGAGAAAGAGGGAAGGAGAGCCTAAACATTAAAAGACTCTAAAGACACAGCAACCAATTGCAGGGTGTGAACCTTATGTGGAATCTGATCCAAACAAATGAATTAAAGGAAAAATTTTTAGACAGTTAGGGAAATCTGAACACTGACTGGATATTTGATGATATCAATGAATTTTTATAAATGTGAAATGGTATTTTGGGTTTGTTTAAATAAAATAATCCTTTTCTTTTAGAAATACATGCTGAAATATTGATGGATCAAATAGTACAAGCTCCTGAATTTGCATCAAAATAATCCGGCATGGGGCAGGGAGTGGTCAGCACCGGTGCAGCTGTGTGATGGGTACATGGCTTCAGTGGTCTATTTTCTCTACACCTCTGTGCTTGAAACTTCTCAAAATCAAAAAAGATTTTTTTAAGTTTAGCTCCTGCCCGGCCGGTGTGGCTCACTGGCTGAGCGTCGACCCATGCACCAAGAGGTCGCCGGTTCGATTCCCGGTCAGGGCACATGCCCAGCTTATGGGCCCGATCCCCAGTGGGGGGCATGCAAGAGGCGGCCAATCGATGTTCTCTCTTGATGTTTCTATCTCTCTCTCCCTCTCTCTCTAAAATCAATAAAGAAAAAAATTAAAAAATAAAATAAAAGTTTAGCTCTGATTGATACTCTTCCAGGACACCCATTAATAACAGAAGAATGTCCAATTCTGCATTCTCCATAACTGGCCCAGAGCAACCTGTCCAGTTTTCCCTGCTCACTAATCTCCAAACACACGATGCTTTCATACCTTGTACATGTTGGTTCCTCTGATGTAATATCTCACTAAAATCTCCATCTTCTAAATAAAAGCTCCACTCATCCCTTAGGGCCCAGCTCAGACAGGCACTGCCCTTCCATTCATCAGATACCTAAGTGCCACTGTTCTCGGTCCTGGGGATACCACAGCGCACGGACAAGGTAACTGCATTCATTCTAGTACTGAGGACCGGAGTAGAGAATAAACAAAGTGTGCAGTGTGTGGAGAGGTAATAGTTTACACTGAGAGCTCAGGAAGTCCTCTGTGGGGCGGTGATATCTGAGTTGTGAGCTGAATGACTCAAAGACAGGATCTGGGGAAAGGTACATGCTCAGCACTTGAGGAGTAAGTAACAAGTCTGAGGAAGAGTGTACTGGGCATATCTGAGGAAGAGAGAAAGGCCATTTGGATGGAGAATAGTAAGCAGGGTGAGAGATAAGGATTAGGGTCATGTGGGCCCTGAAAATAATTTGGGATTTTACCCCCAGAGGGAAGCCTCTGGATAGAGCTGGCCCTCTGACATGGCTATAGGCCCTGTCCGGTCCCCAGCCTCATCTCACAACCCTCTCTCCCTTGCTAGACTCTCCCCGGTCTTGCCTCTCTCAGTTCCTCAAATAAGATTTGCCCTCGGCCACAGTGCCTTTGCCGCTTCTTCTGCACCAATTCTATCCCCAAACCAGCACCATTTCCCTCTTCAGATCCTCTTTCTCCAGAAGCCTTCCTGACCACCAGATGAGGTCAGGATCTTCAGTTACAGGCTTTCAAGGCAGGTTTCGATCCCCCCCCCCCCCACACACACACACACACACGGAGCACTCATTTCAGCATGTAACTGTATCCTCCTTTTCGCGATTATTTGATGGATCATCGTCTGCCTCTCCCATGAGACGAAGAGCTCCATGAGTGTAAGTACTTTGCCTGCTTTTGCTTATTATTGGTTCCCTGGTATTCACCACCATACCCAACACAGCAGGTACTCAATAAATGTTCACTAAAACAAAGAAGTAAATGAAGGCTATAAACACATTTAATCAGAATAACGTTTCTATCTTTCTCTGGGCAACATCTCCAGATGTTAGACAGGCCAGGACTAAGTACAGTACCCAACGCTGATTCTCAATTTTGGTTGCCCATTAGATTCCTGAGGAGCTTTTCAAAAATACTGATGCCCAGGCTCCATAAGTGACCTACTAAGTCAGAATCTCCAGCGTGCAGAGCCTGGACATCACTATCTTTAAAGGCATCCCTGCAAACCCAGTGTCCAGCACGGCTGGAAACACCGCTCTGAATGGACTTCCCTCGCCCACCATCCCCACCTTAGAAGTCGGCCAAATACCCAGCGGGAACCCAGGCAAGCCCCAGCTATGGCAGGGCTCTCATTGCCCTTCTTGGGTCTAGTGGCCATTTTTCAAAAATAGAAGTGGCTTTTGTTTGTCATGCCCTCTCCATGGCTTCTACTCGCAGACACGACTTCCCTTTTCAGTGCTCACAGGGATTTGCTAAGGAACGTGTCCAAGGCTACAGGGAGACTCAGCAGAACACCCCAACCTATTACCCACGGCAGTGCACCCTCCCAACCAGGGCCCTTCCCCTCACTGCACTGGGTCACGGGCACACTTACCTGTCTGGTAAATGGGCAGCAGCTGAAGGGAATGCAGCTTCACTTCATCAGACAAGCCATAGGACGAAATATCAGGAGCAAAACGTCTGCGAGTGTAAAAAGACAGCGGAGAGATCTAATTTCCATGTACTTTAAGCAGGTAAATACATATTGAATGCTGGTGAATAAAAGGCTACAGAATACCTATAGAGCAGATGCTGAACATGGAAATATTTTATTTTTTCCTCATCTAATCCCGTTGACTCCAGCGTGACAGATATTCCAGACTGCTCACTGTTTTCGCCGAGAAGTTCCATGGGCTTTGGGCAGATGACAAAATCATCTGACTCGAGCTGCAAAGTTTCATTACTGATGCCTTCGAAAATGATATTTAAGAAAGTAGTTTAATAACTCCAAATACTACTTGAATGAAAATGAGATTTCACAACATCCCCCACCAATTAAATAGACATGGAGTGATTTTACGTATTTACACACACGCACCCCTCATGAATTAGCAAGGCCCTAGGGTTTTGAAGTCTCAGCCTTGCTCATTTATGACAATTAAGTACAACAGGATTCATTGTTATCCCCGTTTTATACACGAGGAAACTGAAACCCAGAGACAGTATACTGAACCCATGCTCATTCAACTCCTAACTATGAGAACTGGGACTAGAACTTCTAGTTGGAGCAGTTGTTCCATTATTTCCACTGACAAATATCACTGAAACGCATTCGCATGCTACATAGTAAGATCACAAACCCAATCCCATGTTTGAGGAAGAACTAAATCTATACCCAATGTGGCTGGGTAATATCCACACTACAGTGCTCAGACATCGCCGGAAGTAAGGGATTTCTCGACACCTGAAACGAGAGCAAAGCCATCGCTTACCTTCTGCCTGTGTCACCAGGGTGCTGGGCCTGCGTGGATGGTGGGGAACTCTCTCTCCATTTTTAGGGGTTGACTCCAGTTTTAGGATCAAGACTTCTAATTCTGACATGACAGCCACATAGCCAACACAGAAAGAAATTTCCACAGGAGTCATATTACGTATGTGAATAATCAAAGAACGTTCGAAGTCCAGCACCGAGAATTCTTCATCAATGACCCGGTACTTCAGACTGAATAGGACTAACTTGTTTGTGCAGCCAACGAGAAGGTCCCCTGTCACAGGACAGCAGGAAACGCACAAGGGGGCCTCCGAGAGCGGCATTTCCACGATGGACATCTGGTCTCGGAAGGTGTCTCGGAAGGGCGCCTGCACGTTGTGGCCGACCATCCGGATGCACACGCGCGAGTTCTCGGCCCTCTTACTTCTCCAGTTCACGTACGCACGGAGAAACGTCGCTTGGTTTTTCTCTTCAATTGCTACCAAGTAGTCTCCTGAGAAGGAAGGAAGATTGCACTTCGAATTTGCAATCAGAAACAACCACTTACCTTGTGTCATGAGGAGGGACTGTTAATGAATTCTGAAGTGAATGGTTGAATTACAGAGGGACGAGAACAAAAACCAAAGGAACAGACTCTCAGGTACATTTTTAACTGACATTAGGCATTTAGGTTCTGAAATACAATCTCTCTCCATTTTAATGTTTTAAGGTACCATGAATTATTCATGTAGCTCACACAGAGAGTTTGCATTTTATTCCTTACATTAGCTCTGGGTGTTTACTGCAGCTCTGACTACAGTTCCAGCAAAACCCTCCTGACACGACTTCAGCAGCACCGGCGTGATGTGAATTTAGGTGTAAAGAACTTTGAAGTGCCCTGGCCGGTTTGGCTCAGCAGTTAGAGCGTCGGCCCGCAGACCAGAGAGTCCCGGGTTCGGTTCCTGCTAAGGGCACGGACCTCGGTTGCAGTGTGTCCCCAGCTCCAGTTGGGGTGGCAGCCACTCGATGTGTCTCTCTCACATCAATGTTTCTCTCTCTTCCTTCCTCTCTCCCTCCTGCTCTATCTGAACATAAAATGCAAAAATGTCCTCGGATGAGGATAAAAAAAATAATAATAAAATTAAAAAAAAAAAAGAACTTTGCAGTTAGCATAACTTACACTACAACCCCTCCCCTCCCCACAAAAGTCACATGTTCATGTCAATGCTGAGAAATAGGATAAAGTTATACATATTAAATAAAATTTAAATCCTTAATTGATTTTATCAGATTTTTTAAATTACACATTTTGTAATTACTTGTTTTTTCTTTTTTAATTTTAGAGAGAGGGGAAGGGAGAGGGAGAGGGAGAGAGAAACACTGATGAGAGAGAACATCGATTGGCCGCTTCCTGCATGCCCCCCACTGGGGATTTGGCCCACAACCTGGGCATGTGCCCTGACCGGGAATCGAACCAGCGACCTCTTGGTGCATGGGTCGATGCTCAACCACTGAGCCACACTGGCCGGGCTGTGATTACTTTTTATTGTGAGAAGTCAACATGATAAAGAGATATAAAATAAAAAGCATAATGATCTCTTCCCTGCAGTCCAATCCGTGAGGAGCAATGTTAACACACAGCCTGGCAGGTACCCTCCTACTCTATTCTCTCATATAAACATAGATCACAGAGTGGTATTTTGCCTCTTTTTTAAATAATCAAAATGGAATCACACTAAATATATTTACTCTGCAACTTAAAAAAAAATACCAACAAATCCTTCCCTCCAGGACCATACATGGATATCTAACATTCTTTCCAATATCTGCATAATAGCCTGTATATACATGTGCCATAGTTTATTCAACAATTCCCCTATTGGTATACATTCAAATATCCCCAGTTTTTTTGTCACTATACTTCACACTGCAGTAATAGGCCTACACTTATATATTTATTTACTGGGGGTTGGTTTGTTCCAATGGTGAAGTTCCATAAAGAATGCTGGGCCAAAGGGCAGGTACATTTTAAACTTTAATAAATATCGCCAGATTACTATCACAGTGACATAACAAATTCACGTTGCCGACAGCACTATGTGACATGCCTGTTTCCCCACACCCTCACTCACTAGCACTGACTCGATTTAATGAGGGAAACATGGCCTGTCATGGTTATTATTATATAATTTATATTTTCCAGACCACTTATAAAGCTGGCCATCTTTTTCCTTTATCAGCCATGTATAATTTCTCTTCTGCAAGTTATCCACTTTTTTATTGGGTTAATTTTTCTTATCAAGGAATAGCAGCTCTCTGGGTAAAAGTGACATTAGCCCTGGCCAGTGTGGCTCCGTGGTTAGAGCACCGGCCTGCAGACCAAAGTGCTGAGGGTTCGATTCCCAGTCAAGGGCACGTACCTGGGTTGCAGGTTCGATCCCTGGCCAGGCACTGAGTGGAAGACAACCAACTGAAGTCTCTCTCTCACATGGATGTTTCTCTCTTTCTCTCCCCCTCCCTCCCTTCCACTCTATCTAAAAATCAATGGAAAAAATATACCCTCGGGTGAGAATTAACCAAATAAATAAATAAATGTGACATTAATTCTTTGTTGGCCATGAAGAGCAAGTCATTTTTGCTAGTCTATTGTCTGGCTTTTTGTTGTCATCACATTAGCTAGTTAACATTAATAAAGGAAGGAAAGCAAAGGGAAGTCAGACATCGTAAGCGTGGTCACCTGAGAAGCTTCACCAGGAAGCTACAGCTTCACACAGCATTGTTTCTCCAAGGGGAGAACACCCCTCCCTTCCCCCATCTGGTACTGGATTGCGGGAAGATAGGCACATGGGCAGCAGAAGTCAGGGTGACTAGGGAAGGTCACTCTGTCCGTCTAGCCTGGGGAACATGGATTGGCTAGGGGAGTGGACCTCATCGGAAGCTCATGAAATCTTGGCAAGGTAATTGGTTAGTTGGAAGAAGTTCCTGGTTAAAAATCCCCAAATAGTTCCCTCTCTCTGGCTCGTTCTCTCTTGCTCCGTGAGCTGCACTCGCTCATGTGCTTTGCTTGTTCTCCCTCCACATCCACGTGACCTTAAGTAGCCGCATGGCCCATGGCCTCACGAACTCCACAGGCAGGATGCTGGACTGGACTTTAACATGGAACAGAAACTATGGGCCTTTATCTGGCCCTGCTAAAGACACAGTTGGACCTCTGCTGTGGTGAGACGGACAGAGATGGGACCTCGGAGGGGAACCCCCTTAATTTTACATCAAGAAAGCTTTCCAGGAAACCCCATTCTCCCAAGGGGGCCTCAGGAAATTCATTTCTCGTGGCACCCCAAGAACTCCACTTTTGCTTATGGCATTTTCTACCACACAGTTTTTATGTAGTCAGATATTTATCTTTTCCTTCTTGACTTCTGAGTTTCCTAATTTGCTTAACCAGTCTCCTATGTCTTCCAAATTATGAAAGGGGCGGGAGAGAATACAGAATAGAAAACTAATCATAGCGGGGCCCTAGCCATAGTTATAGGAAATATTAATCATCCTTTCCCATGTTCACCGTGATTGTTTTGTTCTGATTAAAGAAAAGCCCGCCGCGACCTGGCTGGGAGCTGTATGCCCTGGGAGTTTACCTCAGGAATGCTGTCCAGTCTCCTGACCTGAGGACAAGGGGGAACTGCTTGACATCACGGAGAGATTAACGACCCCCGGTTATCTGAACAGTGCAGCCCTGGAGGCAACGCACTGGTGACCACCCTTTGTAATCCCCGGTCCACATTCCTCCCCTTGGCCGAAACCTCTGCCACCCCCCAGCCCGCATTCCTTCCCGCCTGTAACCACTTGACCCATTTTTTTCTTTTTGCCTACCTGCCCTTTTCTCACGTAGTCTTTATCTTTCTACCCTTGGGTGACCCGCTGCTCTCCCACTCTGCTGGCAATATTGGAATAAATGCTCATCTACAAAAAGATTCAACCTTGTCTCTGCTTAATTGGCTCAAGTAGTGACAGGCGACCCGGATCCCTTTGTTGTCCGATTTCAATTACACAAGCATGCTCTTACATAGTCCATCTTAGTGATTTTTTTTATTTAAAATTTTAATCTTTAGAACTTTGTGGGTGGGGAGGATAAGTCCAGGTTCTTTAAAACGCAGAATCTACTATAAGCTAACTTTATTAGGTAAACAAGCCCTAATGAACAGAAATTGAAAGGCTGCCGTTAGCATACTGACTTCCTGTATCTGCAAGCAGCTGCAGCCCATTTCTGCAGACTGCAGAGCTAGGGGCTGGCTGGGATCCCTCCTCCTCCAAAAGGACCCATCACTCAAGATGCAAGCCTCCTCCAGCTGCCGTTCCTTTGGCCACAGAGATGGAGGCTGCACCCACCTGTTCTCTCGCTGAAGATCTTGGTAGGGTGCCTCAATATATTCTGCAGGTTCGATGTTTGCTCGCAGTTAGGGTAAAAGATGCCTGTGTTGACTGTTTCTATAGAAATGGGTTTATCTAAGAAAAGTCTTTGTATGTCTTGCTGCCAAACGCCTTTCAAAACCTCTTCCTTTGAGTAATATTTTCCACAGGGTACTTGTAGGGTTAATGACTGGTTGCATGTCCTTCCTGCGGGCCTGGGTGTGAGGGAGGCTCAGCTGGTCATTAGTAAATTCCAGAAGTGAACCCTGGATTAGGCTCCAAATGCTGGGCTTCAGTTACGGGAACTTGAAGATATTAGCCTTATGAGAAGTAGCCTTAAAATAAGAATGGCTGGCCCGCCGGTGTGGCTCAGTGGTTGAGCGTCGACCCATGCACCAAGAGGTCATCGGTTTGGTCATCGGTTTGGTCATCGGTTCGATTCCTGCTCAGGGCACATGCCCAGGTTGTGGGCCCGATCCCCAGTGGGGGGCATGCAGGAGGCATGTTCTCTCTCATCGATGTTTGTCTCTCTCTCCCTCTCCCTTCCTCTCTCTCTAAAAACAATAAAGAAAAAAAAAATTTTTTTAATAAATAAATAAAATAAGAAGGGCTGTATAGTTACTTCTGATCTAAATCTGAAAAACAATATTCCTAAATTGTGATGGAGTTGCCTCAAGTTTTGACTATTAATAAAAGAAGAGTTTCTTTAGTGTATAAATTCTTAAGGATATGTTGACAGTATTGAATTACCAACAACCTGTTACTTGAATGGGTTGCACACACCTCACAAGTTCACAGGCCTCCATAGGCCTTAATAACAGACCTAGGTGCCTATCCACTCCTTCATTCCATCCGCAGGTGAGGACCCACGGGGCAGTCACACCTGTGAGGTTTCCCTATTGTGCTGTAACAGTCATAAGAGGTTCACAGAAATATAACAATTAATGAACTTCCAGTTTAAATTGTGTTTGTTTTTAAATGGTAAAATTTTTACTGTGATTCAATTCAGTGCTTATAATTTAAAAACTATTTCATATTCAAAATGAATATAGTTATATATTTATATTTTAAAAAGATGCCTGTGTCCTCCGTCTTCCTAGAATTCTCTCATTAATTACATTTAAAAATTTTTTTTATTGTGGTAGCCCAAGCCAGTTTGACTCAGAGGTTACTGCTGGCTCATGGACGAAGGGTCTCGGGTTCTATTCCTGGTCAAGGGCATGTACCTGGGTTGCAGGTTTGATCTCCAGCCCTGGTTGGAGTCGTGTGGGAGGCAACCAGTCAATGTGTCTCTCTCACACTGATGTTTCTCTCTCTCTCTCTTCCTCCCTCCCTTCCACTCTATCTAAAAAACTAAAAATCAATGGAAAAATATCCTTGAGTGAGGGTTAACAACAACAAAAAAATTATTGTGGTGAAATACACATAACATAAACCATTTTCATCATTTTTGAGTGTACAATTCAACGGCATCCCTCTCCAGACCTTTTTCATCGTCCCCCAAATTCTGTCGTAAACGGTAACCCCCACTCTCCCCCCAACCCAATCCCAACTCTCATGACCACCACTCTACGTTCTGTCTCTGTGTCTGACCAGCCCAGGCACCTCATGGTAACTGAATCATACAAATCGGTCCTTGTGTCTGGCTTACTTCACTCAGCACGATGCTTTCCAGGTGCTGCAGCCCGTGTCAGACTTTCACTCCTTTTTAAGGCTGAATAATATTCTGCTGTATGTACATGCCACCTTGTGTCTGTCTTTTCATCTGTTGATGGACACTTGGGTTGTTTCCACCTCTTGGCTCTTGTGAAAAATGCTGCTATGAACAGACATCTGCCAAAGTCCCTGCTTTCAATTATTTTGTATCTATACCCAGAAGTGAGATTGCTGGACCACACGATAATTGTTTAACTTTTCAAGGAACCACCATACTGTTTTCCACAGCAGCTCTTACCATTTTAAATTCCCACCAGCAATGCACAAGGGTTCCAAAATCTCCACATCCTCACCAACAGTTATTTTGTACTTTTCTTTTTAAATTTTTTTTCTTTATTGATATTAGAGAGAGGAAGGGAGGAGAGAGAGATAGAAACATAGATCCGCCACCTCCTGCATGCCCCCCACTGGGGATTTGGCCCACAACCTGGGCATGTGCCCTGACCGGGAATTGAACCGGCGACCTCTTGGAGCACGGGTCAATGCTCAATGGCCAAGCCACACCAGCTGGGCTATTTTCTGCTTTTTTTAATAATAGCCATCGTAATGGCTGTGAAGTGGTATCTCTAATGGGTGTGAAGCAGTATCTCACTGAGGTTTTGATTTGCATTTCCTCGGTGATTAGTGATGCTGAACATGTTTTCATGTACTTATTGACCATTTGGAGAAATGCCTATCAAGTCCTTTGCTCATTTTTGAATTGGTTTGTTTTTCTGTTGTAGAGTTATTGGGGTTTTTTGTTTTTAAATTGAATTTTTTTAGGGGGAGATAAAAACTTTGATATGAGAAACACTTATCGGCTGCCTCCTGCACATCCCCTACAGGGGATCAAGCCCACAACCCGGGCATGTGCCCCGAATGGAATCGAACCAGGACCTCTCAGTCCATGGGCCAATGCTCAATCCACTGAGCCACACCGGCTGGGTGAGTTATTGGTGTTCTTTACATATTCTGGATATTCATCTCTTATCAGACGTACGCTGTGCAAACATTTTCTCCCATTCTGTGAACTGCTTTTTCAATCCTTTGATGGTGTCCTGTGATGCACAGCATTTCTTGATTTTGATGAAGTCCAATTTGTCTATTCTTTCTTTTTTATGCCAGGTGTCATAGTCAAGTTAACAAATAAATTTTAAAACTAGGAATATATTTTTAGTTATAATAAAAGTGTTTTATTCATGCATCTATAAGTATATACCTATTTCATTAATAAATTTTATATAGCAACTGTTTATATATAATCTGCAAACTGTCCATAGCATTCATGCTGGCTTGTATGTTTTCAAATTAATAACTTGTTTTATAAATGATGACCTAGAACTTGCTAAGTGTGTAGCTCATAAGCCTTAAAATCAGAGCTTTAGAGTTATCTCAGTCAATCCTCACCACAGACCTTTAAGATATTATCTCCTCCTTCTTTTATAGCTCAGGAATCTGAAGCTCAGCAGACTATGTAACCTCCTTCAGGCAACACAGCCAACAAGTCTGGAGCTGGAACTTCAACCTGGATTTGGTTAGCTCAAAAGCCAATGCTCATTCCCAATAATGCTGTCTCTCAAAATGTCAGAAAGGAAATGGAAGTCTAGAGGGTTCTGTGGAGGCGACAGCCCTTTATAAATGAAAGGAACTAGACACTGTAAAGCTTTATGCGCCCAGGGCTTTATTTTACTTGTAAAATGAAAAAGCTTTCTCAGCCCTGGCCTGATAGCTCAGTTGGTCAGACGCCAAGGTTTTGGGTGCAATCTCCGGTCAGGGCACATACAAGAAGCATCCACTGAGTGCACAGATAAGTGGAACAACAAACAGATGTTTCTCTCTCTCTCTCTTTCAAATTAATAAATAAAATGGTTGTTTGTTTGTTTGTTTTTTAAATCCTCACCCAAGGATATTTTTCCATTTATCTTCAGACAGAGTGGGAGGAGGAGAGAGAGAGAGAGGGAGGGGGAGAGAGAGAGAGAGAGATAGAGCGCGCAACATCGACGTGAGAGAGACACATCGACTGGCTGCCTCCCGCATGACCCCGACCAGGGCCAGGGATCGAACTGCAACCAAGGTACGTGCCCTTGACCGGAATCAAACCTGCGACTCTTTGGTCTGCAGGCCGACGCTCTAACTGCTGAGCCAAACACGCCAGGGCCACAAATAAAATGTTTTAAATAAAAAATCTTTCTTATATCTCCTCAAGTCTAAAGTCATCAATTTTTATTTTCTTTATTATTATTATTATTTTTAATCCTCAACTGAGGATATTTTTTCCATTGATTTTTAGCAAGAGTGGAAGGGAAGGAGGGAGGGGGAGAGGGAGAGAAAGAGAGACAGAGACAGAGCGGGGGAGAAAGAGAGAAACATCAATGCGAGACACATGGATTGGTTGCCTCCCAAAAGCGCCCCAAATGGGCCTGGGGATAAAACCTGCAACCCAGGTACATGCCCTTGACCAGGAATCAAACCCACGATTCCACAATTTGGTGCATGGGCTGACGCTCTAACCACTGAGCACCCCCGGCCAGTGCTACAGTAATCGATTTTTAAAAATAAGTACACTTGTCCTTTTATGTAACAAGATCATAAACCTGGTTAACACTATGCCAGATTAAGGAAAATGCAGCACTCCAATGACAAAATTGACATCAGAAGGTAGAAATAATATACAATGCATCAAAATATGTTTTATGACTTAAGAAAAGTTAGGGAGGGTAAGACTTGAGGGGAGGTAACAGACTAGAGCTGATTTAATATAGCTGCACTCAAGGACACGTGATGAGGGCCATGTGGTCATCCTACCTGCCCCACCACCCCCAGACATCCCATAGACAAGCGCCCAGCACCAAGCTCCCCACACAGCACTCTGCCCTGGCCACCAGGCCTTGCTCCCTTCAGAACAAGGAGTTCTCACATCTCCTCTTCCTCCCTTCACACACAAGGCCTCAATTAACTTTCCTTTACTGATGTTAGGGTACCCAAGTCATTCAAAATTTCTACCTAGCTTCTCCCTAACACCCCCCCCAAATTTTATGAAAGAATAGCACCCTATTAGAGATTAAAAACTGAAAATGTTTAATGCTTGGGTAAGAGGCCTGCAAAGGACTTACAGTAAACACAGGGAGAGGCAAAAGTAGGTTTACAGTTGTGAGTACACGAAAGTTTGTTCTTGTATTATTATTTATGAATTACTGCATTATTTTCCATATGAACAAGTGTAAACCTACTTTTGTCCCACCCTGTATAAATGGCTGATACGAGATTTGTTCGGTTTTTGACAGGGGGAACGTGCCTACAGAGAAAGACACTGGGTGCTTAGAGCACGAATCCTCGTGTCCAAGTTACTGTGAGTGGGAGGAAAGGACACCAGAAAGTCAAAGCTGAGACATGGAAGACAAGTTATCCGGATATTCGCGTAGCTAGGAGTTAGCTATGTGTAGACTAACAGAAGCTGTTCGCAGGGGTTGAAGTTCAAGCTGAGGACTGAAAGTTATCCTTGAGCTATATGAGCCATGCTAATTACATTCCACATGACCCCTGAACTTCCTTTAAGACAGCAACTGGATTACAAAAACATCTTTGTTTTCAAGGCCTCATTAATGAGGTCATTATCCTACTCACTGCCTACAGCAGCCAGTATGGCTCTAGGTCAGTGGTTCTCAATCCTGGCTAAGTATTAGACTCACCCCAATGCTGAGCCACACCCCAGGAAACTGACACTGGTTCTCCAGGTTGTGGTCCAGGCACTGGTATTTTTTAAAGCTTCCCCAGGTGATTTTTATGCACCAGGTGTCATCCAAGGATCCCCAGAATCACCACTACTGACAGTCAAGAAAGCTTGACGTTTACATAATACCTGCCAGTTTCAATTCTAGAATAGATGTCCATTTGGAGGAATGAGGCAGATAATATAGACAGTGTATTTCTGTCTCTCTCTCTCTCTCTCTCTCTCTCTCTCTCTCTCTCTCTCACACACACACACACACACACACACACACACACACTAAAGTCAAAACAGGTGAGCTTGGTACTCAGTACAGCTCTTGAAGGTGAGCACTCCTGTGCCTAAAAGGGGGGTGAGGTGGGAAAAACTACCAATACTGTGAAATGATTGAAAAAGATTTCATAAGAAATACCAAAATCAAAATTTTCTGCTAAAAGAGAACTTACAGCCCTGGCCGGTGTGGCTCAGTGGTTAGTGTTGGCCCGTGGACCAAAGGGTCTCCAGTTCAATGCCTGGTCAAGAGCACGTACCTGGGTTGCAGGTTCCATACCAGGCCCCAGTTGGGGCACATGCGGGAGGCAACCAATCAATGTGACTCTCTTACATCAATGTTTCTCTCTCTCTCTCTCCCCTCCTTCCTTCCACTCTCTCTAAAAGCAAAGGAAAAAATATCCTTGGGTGAGGACTAACAAAAAAAGAGAGAGAGAGAGAGCCCGGGCAGTGTTGCTCAGTGGATTGAGTGTCAGCCCCATGGACTGAGAGGTCCCAGTTCGGTTCCCGGTCAGGGCACATGCCCAGGTTGCGGGCTCGATCCCCAGTGCAGGAGGCAGCCGATCGGTGCGTGTCTCTCACATCGATGTTTCTATCTCTCTCCCCCTAAAAAAAAAAAAAAAAAAAAAAAAAATCTAACAGAAAAACTAATTACAGTGTAGTAAGTTGGTCATAAAGCAAAAACATCCAACATTTGGGGCTGTTTTTCCTTTTATAAATAATGGTGAACAGTAAATAGAAGGGAAAAATATAAATTTAACTGACAAAATGAACAGATACTATGTATGGCAGCCCTACAGTTTTTTACTGAGCCTCAGAATCCCAGTGTCTGGGAATCACTGATCTAGCAATTCAACCTCTTTTTTTCTAAACAGAAACTGAGACCCAAAAGTTTCTATGAACTCACACCTTGTAGACAGAGAAGGAATTAGAGGAAGACCTTCAATCCTCCAGGTTCATGCTCTGCAGCAAAGGTCAGGCAAGCAACACGTCCTCACAGTTTCTGCCTTTTGCTAGCTCTCACCTTTATCCTTTAAAACGTGACTAACCCTTCCATAAGTACTTCTGCCAGGGGAGTGGTTCCACTGCAAACACTGCAGTTTACACCTTTATGCCCCTCTTGAAAAGGAGGAATCAAACTCTAAGTGTATTTATTAGGCAGGTTAAAAAATCCTACGGTGAGCCCGGAAGGTGTGGCTCAGTGGTTGAGCGTGGACCCATGCACCAAGAGGTCGCTGGTTCAATTCCCGGTCAGGGCACATGCCCAGGTTGTGGGCCCGATCCCCAGTGGGGGGCATGCAGGAGGCCGCCAGGAGGCGGCCAATTGTTGTTTCGCTCTCTCTCTCCTTTTCACTTCCTCTCTCTCTAAAATCAATAAAGGAAAAAAAAATTTTTTTTTTAATCCTATGGTGAATCCTTTTGCAATGTGAAGAAGTACCTATTATTAAACGTTGGAGTTTTCTAAAACAGGGATATATACAGTGAACCCTTGGTACACTTCACTTTTCTGGTGGAAGAGTAGAGGATGCTGCTAAGCTGTTTGGAGGGAGGGTGGGGTTGGGGGCCGGGTGCGGGGGGTGGAAGTCGTTCTAAAACGGGAGTTCCACGTATATAAATGTTAAAATCAGCATATAAAGTGAGCTTTCAAAAATCACAGTCAGTGGATGGAAGGTATAGACGTAAAAGGGGTGGCCTAACTGTTGAAGGCGGGAGTACCTGGGGGTTCAGGATACTAGTCTCCCTACCTTTGTAAGTGTTTGACATTTTGTACGTGTTTGTTTTGCCGTTTCTTAGTGTCTGAGTTTTGTAAAGTGCGTGGCACCCAGCCCCAACCACAGCTTTCCCGGCTGGGCCTCGGAGGGGCAGTCAGCATCCCCCGCCCCGCAAGCGGCGCGCACCATCGTTGCCACGACAACGGCGCAGCCGAGCGCACTCAGGAGCCGGCCCCTCCCGGCGAGCCCTTCCGGCAGGTTTCCGGAAGCCGAAGACCCCGTCCCTCCCAGACCTGCCGCCGGGATGCTCGGTCCGCTAGGGAGGAGGCCCCGAGCAGGGGCCCAGGCGCCCCCGACCCCGTCCGTACTCACCAGCCTCGCTGTAGGCCAGGCGCAGCACCCGGCCCAGCGTGGAGAAGGCGCACCGCGGCTGGCACAGCTCCTGGCCGGCCACCGCGAACGCCTCCACCTTGCAGCCCGCCGCCACGAACAGCGCGTCCGAGCCCCCGCCGCAGAAGCATTCGGGCTCCAGCTTGCAGGGCACCACCTGCTGCGACCCGAACGGGTGCAGGTTGTACAAATGCACCATCCCGGCGACCGGCTGCGGGCTACGGGGTGCCCGGGGACCCCGCGCCGGCTGCGGAGGCGGGACCACTTCCGCGAGCCCGAGCGCACGGCCGCATCACGTGAGCGCCAGCCGGGCCCGCCTGCGGCTCCGCTTCTTAAAGAGGCCGCTGATGGGCCAGGCTGGAGCTGGGGGAGCGGTCACACCCGCCGCCCCGCCCGGCCCCGCCCGGCCCCGCCCGGCGGCCCTGGGTCCTAGCGCCTGCCTCCGGCCTCTCAGCGCTGGCCTCCGCAAGGTGCTCTGCGGTTGGCAGGCGAGGCACCGGTGTGTCCTTCCGTTCGGCTTTTCACGTCACCGCTTTGGACCAGGAGAGATGTGTAAGCCCTGGAGTACGTTTTGACGTTTAGTCATCTGCTCTCATGTACCATTTTCGTACTTGCTTCGGGGGCATCACTCACGTCTCCCCAGTAGCCATGACCCTCTGGAGGACAGGGCTGCAGTAACTGAAGTGGTGAGTGGGGGACACGGCCCCACTCACCACTAAACACAAGGAAGAGGTGCTCAGAAATACTTTAAAGTCTAGAATAGTTCAGTTGGAAAGAGCGATGCCTGGAACGTTCTTGGCAAAAACAAACACAGCAAAAAACAAAACACTTTTGCTGAATGAATAAATCTGTGGACATCATTTACTAAACTCCAGGTATGTGACAAAAGATTAGTTTGAGCCCCATAGAATGAAAGGGCTAAGGGCCAGAAGTCTACTGGCTCTCAGTCCTGAAACTGTCCTGTAATCTGTACCCTGTTCTTAGCATCTCAAATGTGGAGTTCCTGGTTGCAATCCACAACCCCACCCTTTTTTTTTTTTTTTTTAAGATTTAGATGCAGTGGCTACTTTTTCCAATTCATCCAGAAAATATGTTTATAGATTGAGGGATGTTGCTTTTGGCACACAGGGACACGACAGAAAAGAAAGCAAAATTCCCTTCAGTCAATTACTAGTTCAGCCACCCTCATGAGCCCTTTCTTCTAAGAATTTACAAAGTAGATGCAATTGCATTGAAATTGAACTCTGCCTTTATTTCTTATGCCCTCCAGATGAATCAAGTACCCCTAAGTAATAGCCTTCTTTTCTTTACCCAACCCATAGGGACGCCAGGAGACAACAGTTTCATCAAGTTCAATGAGGCAGAGATGTAGACAAGCAGGTTGCTCTGGTCAGCCAGTGAGGGCTGAAAATTCAGAAGGCTGCTATGGAAAGCAACTCACCTAGCTGCCCATAGCTCATTTGTTTTAGATACCATACTTATGAACACCCCTTTTCCTCCACCAATATCTGCCATATTGTCCTTTCTGATTTTCTCCTTCGAGGCGGAAAATTACAATTTCAGTACTAAATTAAAATTTCAAAATTGCCTGGCCTGCGTGGCTCAGTGCATTAAGCGTCGTTCCGTGCACCAAGAGGTCATTGGTTCGATTCTGGATCAGGACACATACTGGGGTTTCAGGCTTGATCCCCAGTAGGAGGCAGCCCACCGATGATTCTATCTCTCCCTCTCTCTTCCTCTCTCTCTAAAAGGTCAAAACTATATTTTTTAAAAAAATTTTTTTTCAAAACTGAAAGTACAAATTTATGATCATTTTATCTGCATAAAAAAATGCCTGTTTTGGAGAAAGGTTAATATTTGCTGAAAGCCTGGAACCTCAGTCCCTTCTAGAGATAGCCCCCTCTCCCTCACTATGAAGGTCCCTACCATTGGCTCATCTAAGATTCTTAGGAATAGACACGCTAGCCAAGGGAAGGTGGGGGATGTGCCCAGTTTCCATGTTTGTCAGGAGCTGTGGGCAGGGCTGCCACTTGCATTCCTGTTACAAATTCAGGGGTAGCAGTGGGTGGCACACTGTCATTTCTTTATAGGAGGCTATGTTCGTCTGCTAGGGCAGCCATAACAAAACACCACAGACTGGGTGGTTTAAACAACACACATTTATTTTTCACAGTTCTGGAAGCAAGAAATTCAAGACCAGTAAAGGTGTCACAGGTCTGAATTCTCCTAAGTCTTCTTTCATTGGCTCGCAGATGGCCTCTGTCTGAATCCATTTGGGCTGCTATAACAGAATACCACAGACTGGGCATCTTATAAACAACAGATTTATTTCTCACAGTTCTGGATCTGGGAAGTCCCAGATCAAGTGGCCAGCATAGTTGGGTGAGGGCCCTCTTCAGGGTTGCAGACTGCTGACTTCTTGCTGTGTCCTCACTTGCTGGAAGGAGCTAGGGAGCTCTGTAGGTTTCTTTGATAAAATCACTAATCCCATTCATGAGGACTGCACCCTCATATCCTAACCACGTCCCAAAGGCCCGCCTTCTAACACCATCACGTTTGGCATTAGGATTCCAATACGTGCCTGGCATCATTAGTCATTAGGGAAATGCAAGTCAAAATCAATATTAAAAACCACTACACAGCCTGGCTGGTGTGGCTCAGTGGTTGAGCATCAACCCATGCACCAAGAGGTCACCGGTTCAATTCCCAGTCGGGGCACATGCCCAGGTTGTGGGCCCAATCCCCAGTGGGGGGCATGCAGGAGGTGGTCAATTAATATTCTGTCTCATCCACGTTTCTATCTCTCCCTCTCCCTTCCTCTCTTTCTAAAGATCAAGAAAAAAAAACCCACTACACATTTATTATAATAATTAAAATGAAAAATATTGACCATAACAAGTGCTGCTAAGGATATGGAGCAACTAGTGGGGGTGTCAAATGGTACAAAAACTTTTGAAACAGTTTGGCAGTCTCTTAGAGAGTTGATCATATACATCTACCATGATGCAGCCATTGTACTTCTAGATGTTTACCCCTGAGAACTGAAGGCAATATCCTTTTAAAGATGGTATCCACATTTTCATAGCAGCTTTATGTGTAATAGTTAAGAACTGGAAACAACGCAAATATCTATCAACATATGAATGGATAAACAAATTTTGTTTTATCCCTGCAAACTTAGCAATAAAAAGGAACTGACTATTGATACATGCAACAAGAAGGGTAGACCTCAAAGTGATTACACTGGGTGAAAGAAGCCAGACAAAAATAGTACATACTATTATTTATATAAATGATTCTATTTATATAAAATTCTGAAAAATACAAACCAACCTGTACAGACAGCATTGGTTGCCTAGCTCCTAGCTAGGGGCAGCAGTGTGAGGGAGAGATTGCAAAGCAGCATAAGTAAACTTTTGGGAGTGATGGACATGTTTATTATCTTGATTTTGGTAGTGGGTTTAGGTGTGTATACATATGTCATAACTTACATCGTACACTTTAGATATGTGGAATTTTTTAAGGTCACAAGACATAGTATAATGGCTAAGAGACCTACCCCAAATCATATTGCTACTTAGAGGCAAAGCAAAGCTCATTGTATGAATTTCAGTGACATAGCAGTTACTTCATACATCTTTGTTAAAAATAAGAGAGAGGGAGAAAAAGTTAGTGTCACTTTCCTACTGAAAACATTCCAAGGACTTCCCATGATACTCATAATAAAATTCAAATTTCTTAGCTTGGCCAGTAAGGTCCTACATTTTCTGGCCAACCTCATTATCTGTCTCCAAACTCCTTTCCTACCAGCTCTTTCATTGCACCCGAGACACAGAAGCCCTCTTGCTGTTCATTCTCTCCTTGTAACCTTACACTTGCTGTTCCCTGTGCCTAGGATTTGTTCCCAGATCTTCCCATGACCTACACCCCCACTTCTTTTTAGGTCCTTTCTAATGTTACTGCCCTGACATTTCACGTAATGTACCCTCCACCCCAGGCTCCTGGTACTTTCTATCACCTCACCTACCTAATTTCTACATTTCTTATTTGGTTTTTATCATTATCTGACATCATATTATATATTTGTTTGCATTTTGTCTTTTTCCTCTACTACATAAGAAGCAAGTTGAGAGCAGAGACTTTGTCTTCTTCACAATTATATCGCCAGTACCTAGAACATCGCCTGACAGTAAGTGACTGACAAATATTTGCTGAATGAATGAGCCTGGACCCCATTGAGTGGAATCTTTAGAGTCATAGTTATTTAATCTCTCACCGTCTCAAGTTCCTCAGTTCCTATCTCAGAGTGTTGTCAAGAGGATTGAATGAGATACTGTATTTGTTTAGCACTGTGCTTTGTACATGGCAGGTGGCTTGTGCATTTTCCTTCTTTTCTATTCTGATATATTAGCTGTTATTTCTGCCATTTCTCTGTGACCCATGACCCTTCACCCCCAATTTAGAAAGCAGGAGCCAGGGAATTCTATACAGATTGCCCTCAGGGAAAAGGTAACACAGCAGAACCAGAGAATCTAATTCTTGTCTTTGAAGTTGTTCCAAGCAAAAAAAAAAAAACCACAACCACACATACTTACAATTATTGGCTTTGTACTGCTTTTATTTTTTTTTTTCCTATATTGACTTTAGAGTAAGAGGAAGAGAGAGGGAGAGAGAGATAGAGACATCGATGAGAGAGAACATCAACTGGCCGCCTCCTGCATGTCCCCTACTGGGGATTGGGCCCACAACCTGGGCATGTGCCCTGACCAGGAATCAAACTGGCGACCTCTTGGTGCATGGGTCGATGTTCAACCACTGAGCCACACCGACCAGGCTTTGTACTGTTATTGTCATGACAGTCTAATCCTAAATATTTTAAGGAAGGATTCATCCTAGAGCAAAATTACATGGTAAAAACTGGGTTGTTCACAAAATACTTTCAGTGATATTTCCTTGTTTCTGGGGCAGATAAGTCCTAAGTCAAGATGATACATAAATAGGATATCTGATTTAACATAATCCCATTTTGCAAAATCTTTCAAATGAGCCTTTTCATTATAGTTACATATTTCTTAAACCAACCAAATAGACACCTCACACTGAAGCAGTGGTGCACAAACTTGAGTGTGTTTCAGTATCCCCTGAAGCGCTTGTTAAAATACATTTTGCTGTTCCTCACCCCCAGTACTTCTGATTCCATAAGACTAGGGTGCAGTCAGAGAAACCACATTTCTAATTCCCAGGTGATGTTAATGCTACTGATCTGCTGACCAAACTCTGAGAACCAGTCACCAAACTATTTGGCCAGATGAATCTGAAATCTTATTAAAGCCAAAAATTATTTACAGTGCTAACTACCCCGTGAAATAGTTTTAAGCTTCCTTATCTATAATATGTTGCACCATTCACAATACAGGTCATTTTGACATTAGAATAAATCAATGCACAAATGAACATTTATTGACTTTGGGAGAGTGCCAAGAGAATTGAGCTGATGGTCAAGGTGACCTGCATTCTAATCCCAGCCTGACAACTGGGATCTTGGTGCCAACATCCAATCTCCCTAGACCTGAGTGTCCACAGACAGAGGGCAGTGAGCAAGATAATCTCCAAGGTGTCATCTGTCTGAAAGGACCGGATGATTCTCTGATACTGTTACACACAAGCCAATGTGCTGAGTGGAGTGGCAGAATGTGAAACACAGAGGTTGCTCCTTAGCTGGTGACACAGATACAGACCCAGAGAAAAGTACCAGCCCAAGCCAGGAAATCCAAAATCAGCATGCTTCCAAATTCCATCCTGGGGGCATGATGTTAGGAAAACCACCTCTTGACTCAGTCTCAGGCTAAGGGAATTTGAACCTGTTCTATCTATAATATTAATAATATCTTTAACAGAAGAAACCTCTCCCTCCTTTTCTTTCTTCTTTCTTCCTTCTTTCTTTTCTTCCCTTCCTTTTATTTCTTTTCTTTCTCTTTCCCTTTTTGATAAGTATTTACTGAGACCCAGGGAAGATAGATGGAAATACCCTCAGGAAAGTCAGGTCAAAGAGCCTGAGACTGTCTCAGCTGAACAAGTTACTTTACCTCACCAAGCCTGTTTCATCACCTGCAATACTATCATTATGAGCCTCATGTGAAATAATACACAAAAAGTTTTTAGTGAAGGCCCTGCCACATAGGGAGAAAAGAAATGTTACGTCCCTGTATCTCCCCAGAGCACAGTGTTATGTGGTGCTAAAAACCTGAGCAATTTGCCTGGCCAGTGTGGCTCAGTGGTTGAGCATCAACCCATGCACCAAGAGGTCACTGGTTCGATTCCCAGTCAGGGCACATGCCCAGGTTGTGGGCCCAATCCCCAGTGGGGGACATGCAGGAGGCGGCCAATTGATGTTCTCTCTCATCCATCTCTCCCTCTCCCTTCCTCTCTCTCTAAAATCAATAAAGAAAAAAAAAATAAAAAAAAAAAAACACGCAGCAATGTAAGAATAAACAATGGCCAGAAATGTAGGCCTTGGAGATGAGAGTAGAGAATGGAGGAGGGATGAGAACGGATCCGAATACCAGTTAGGGGAAACATAGACCAAATAGGGACAAAGGGGGAAATTTTCACTGTTTTTGGATTAAGAAGTAGAATAGCATAGTGATTAAGAGTGTGTGTACTTGGAGACAGACTACCTGGATTTGAACCTTGGCTCTGCAACTTACTAGCTGTGTTGTGTGATGGTGGGCAAATTATTTAACCACTCTGTGTCTCAGTTTTCTCATTGTAAAGTGGAAATAACCATAACATCTAAACTCCTATTGTGAAGGTTAAATGAGCTAAAACCTGTTAAGGAAAAGACATGCCTGGCACATTATAAGAGTTTAGTAAGTAAAAGCTGCTATTATAATTTTTCAATTTAATTCCCTGGTCACTCCAGTGTGGCTCTTGTTCCTGGGACTACTAAGTGGCACATAGGGGCCGTTATTGTCTCCAGTTAGAGCTGCATCAAATATGTTCCTAGGAATGCTTCCCCACGGACTCCTGCTTTTCTCCTATGAAGTTGATACATGTAAAGTTTAGAACAGATTCTTTTGCTAAATCTGAGAGGTAGGCTTCAGCCTGCAGTTCCCAAATTATGCTGCACATTAGGATCAGTGGGGAGCTGTTAAAAGTACTGATGCCCACATTGCACCCCTTGTCAGTGAAATAAGAATATCTAGAAACAGAGCCAGGCATCAGCATCTTTATATATATATATATATATTTTTTTTCTTTATTGATTTTAGAGAGAGGGGATGGGGGGGAGAGGGAAAGAGATAGAAACATTGATGAGAGAGAACATCGATTGGCTGCCTCCTGCATGCCCCCTAGGGGATTTGACCCACAAACCGGGCATGTGACCTGACTGGGAATCAAACCGGCGACCTCTTGGTGCATGGGTCGACGCTCAACCACTGAGCCACACCAGCCAGGCCATCAGCATCTTTTAAGGGTTCCAGTATGCAACAAATTTGGGGAACTGCTGGCTTCACAGACTCCTTTCCTTCTGTATTGAGGGTGCTGAATAAATTGAAGCCTTTACCTGGAGGACATTGTTTCATTTTTTAAAGTAATGTGTATAAAACGGAAAGTAACAGGCCTGTTTTAAACTGACTAAAATGCTCCTGAGATAATCAATAGTGACCTCTGGTGGTGTGATAAGAACCTAAAATAATAATCTGATGTTCCTGCAGGAATGCTCTTAGCACAGGGAAAAAGTATCAATGACCACTTTCCTCCACCCCTTACCCTTCCACCACATATATATATATTATCTAGAAAGGGGAAAATGAGGCCTAGAGAGGAAGTTGACTAAGATGACAAAAGAATCATTAATAGCCGTGGAACTGAAACTTGACTGGTTCTCCAACTTCCCCTTCCTCTCTAGGGCATCCTCCCCAGACTGGCCTCATCTTCTCTACTTCCCAATATGAGCACCACCAGTGTGCATCAGTAACTTCCACGCTATTTCTAGCTCCTAACCATGACCCTTGATTCCGGCAACTGCCAAACACAATCATATAACTGACCTGAGCCAGAAGTATCTGGAGAGAAGTGATCTCTCTCCTCTATGCCCTGCAGTTTCTATTTCTCCTGTGGGGTAGAAGGCAAAGGTTGAAAGTCTGACTGACTGAGCCTCTGGTTGAGGGTGACTCTCTCTGTTTTACAAGTGAAGAGAATGAGGCCCAATGAAAGGTATTGTCTAGCCCATCCATCTTGACATACTCCTTTTCTGTCCTGAATCCAAGGGGCTTCATATAAAGTGGGGAAACTGAGGCCCAAGTACAGAACTGCCTCTCCAGGCAGGCTTCTGAAAGCCCTGGGCGAACCATGCTCTAATGGGGCACCAGGGTGTGACATTCTCAGTATGCGGTAACAACGGATGATGCCAGAGTGCAAGGATCAAGTATGGGACTGTAGGGTCTGAAAGAAGACCTAAGATATCAGTGTTGGAGGGTAAAGGCTGACGATTTAGAGAGGAAGGGATAGAATGGGGGTGTGGTGGATCCTTGCACATAGACTAATGGAGTTGAGTCCCTGAAGCAGACGTGGAGTGGACTCTGAGGACTGAAGATCAAGAGCAAGGGAGATCTGGGGTCCCGTTTGGGTAGCTTCCCCGTAAACATACTGAGAACAGCCGGGGACTCCACTGCGCCTACCTTGCCCAGCAACAGCAGATGCCCTGTGGCCACCACAGGTGTGACTCCTAGGATACTGGGACCCCTGGGGACCAAGACGCCTTCCAGGCCAGTGTGAGTTGAAGACCAGGGCTGAAGAGACCCTGCCCTTTCCACTCCGTCCCAAATCTCCATTTCTGGGAACTTCTGATGACATCATGACCTAATGAATTGTGACAAATCTAAACGCCGTCCCAGAGAAGCTAAGAATCGCCTCGGTTCCAGAGACAGAGGGAAAGGAATGGTTAATCCCTCTCTCTGCATATCTGGTTAAAGAAAAGTCTTCTTAAAGCTGAGAGAAGCCCCGCGGAGCTGTCTGGGAAGTACAGATCTGGATGTAGAGGACGCATTCCCCAGAGGGTTCTGGGAATAGTAGGCTCCAGGCTCCAGACACGCACGCCCAGCTCGGCGCATTGCGCACAGTGCGCGCTGGAGCCTGGATCTGGATTTCTGCGGCGGTAGGCACGGCCTGGTCCCCCAGAGCTTGGATTCCTGCAGTCTGAAGGCGGGCGGGCGGGACTATTGCTCCTCCCTCTGCCTCTTAATCGAGGCTCTATCTGACTTTCCTGCAGGACAGGATTTATTTCTCCCAGAGCTCACAACCTGGAAAGGGCTGACAACCAAACCGACAGAACAGCATGGGTAGAAGGGTGTGTGTTTTAATCGCTGCGTTCGGCGGAAGCCTGTGGATGGGAAAGATTTTTCTAGAGTGACTGAGTTTCTTGCTGAAACCCGAAGGACCAATAGGCAGGAGCCTGGCAAGGGGTTAGGGCAGGGCCAAGATCCCTGGCGGAGGTACAGGCCACAGGCCTAGAGAACAGAGTGGAATTCCTCAATAGAACTTAACCATTTTGTGGGGAGAGGGTGAGAGTAAGCGGGGAGAAAAACCAACTAAAGCAGCACTGAGTAACAACGTAGACATTATCCTCAGGGCAGTGTTTAGACATTACAGCTGTAGGCAAAGAGTGACCTTTACCTGCTTTGTATCAGATTTTAGAAAAATGTGGCTTCTGTGAAGCCGATTGGAGGGGTTGGAGTCAGGAATTCATGGGAAGAAGTGATAGTGTCTGGTCTAGAGCAGGAGCAGTGGAGGTGGAGAGGAGATGATACGGCCCTGGAATTTTCTAAGGAGTTAGGCTGGGAAAACAATGGTTCCTGACTGTATAGGGATGCCGGATTACTGTAGGCTGCCCTGGGGTATGGTGGTGCCATTCTCTAGATAGGAAAATTCACACACATGCACCTAAACATTCTTACACAACAATGTGTTCCAGAGACAGAGGGAAATTATTTATAATTATTTATAAATTATCTCATTCTAAAAATAAAGGTGGTACCTAGCCATCTACACAGCATGGGCATGTGTATACTCATAATTTGCAATGTTTTGATAAACAGACAAACATGCACACAGATGCATATGTGTTAGACTGGGAAGGGCCAAAGAATCAAACTAGGTCCCTGCTCTGGGATCTAAGCGTCTCACCCCTCCCCTTACACACCCTGCGGTCTGTTCCTTTTCACTGTGTGCTCTTGAGTAGTCATTGAACCTCTTGGTTTAGTTTCTGAAAGGCAACTGCTTAGGCAGTAAACTTGTAATGAAGATGTGACATTTAAGCATGGTCCTTAAATACAAAGAATTTTTGGTGAGTCTGTGCATGGATGATGGCACTGGAGATAAGACATGCCTCCTAAGTAGAAAGGAACCCGGCATGATAATTTAAAGAGAAGTAGAGAAAGATTGAAACTTGCTGTGAGGGTCTCTTTTAGTTTTGTTTTAGGTTTTTGTTTGTTTTATATTTTCGTTTTATGTAGTTTGTTTGGAGGCAGAGACAATATCCATTAAGGAAGATTCTTGCTTGGGGTGGCATTGATAGTAAGGAACCCCTGGGTTGGGTGGTGCACAGCAGGGCAGACCCCTGGCTAATTAACCTTAATAAAAAACCTATCAAGCTTTAGTGATCAGGAAATATTTATCCTCCTGTTATTTTTGTAGGCCACCTCAGATTCTACATTGAATTCTACATTCTTTCTGGATTTAGTTGGAGATTTTCATTTTTTTGTTTTGTACAGTGTCATTAGACATCCTTTTACTTAAAATGAACACTCTATTATCTTTTGCATGGTCTTCATCCCTATGACTTGGAGTTCCACCCCCAGCTTTGAAGACCCCTTTGCAACAACCCACTGAAATCCACTCATTCTCTTCCTGCGTAACTGCTGCCTATTCCATCTAGCTTCTGAATACCTTTTCCCTAGTTCCCAGAACACAATATTTTAATCTCTATTTCCCCACCCTGTTAATGTCCCTTGCAGTTTAGTGATTTGTATCTCTCTTTTTCTTTTTTGTGTGGTGGTGGTGGTGGTGTGTGGGGGTGGGGTGGGGGGTGGTGGTGTGGGGGGTGGTGGTGGTGTGTATCTCTTTTTGTATACCTTGTTGCTTTATAAATCATGCAAGACGTATTATTTTCTTTTGTATATTGAGAGATAATATAGTACTCATCTTTTATATTTACCTGATGGCTATGTACTATTCATATGTGTATATACCTTATTTGGCACATATGCCTCTGTAATTCCAGCCTGAGGCCAGGAAGCACTGGCAAAGATAATTTTTTTTTTTTATCCTCACCCGAGGACATTTTTGCATCTATCTTCAGATAGAGCAGGAGGGAGAGAGGGAGGAAAAGAGAGAGAGAAACATCAAGTGGTCGCCCCCCTACACAACCCCAGTGGGGGCCGGGGACAAACTGCAACCGAGGTATGTGCCCTTAGCAGGAACCAAACCTGGAACTCTCTGGTCCGCCGGCTGACGCTCTAACCGCTGAGCCAAACCGACCAGCGATGCTCAAACTGCAAGGCCAAAGGTAATATTTATTCACCTATTTTCAGTATAAAAAAATTAAACACATTCCTTCCATTAAGATGTATAGGTTTAACAAAGCTTTTAAAAATTATGTTCAAGCCCTGGCCGGTGTGGCCCAGTGGTTAGAGTGCCCCATCTATGCCCTGAAAGGTCTTGGGTTCGATTTCTGGTCAGACACACATCCAGGTTGTGGGTTTGATCCCAGGTCGGGGTGCATACGGGAGGCAATCAATTGATGTTTTTCTCTCTCTTTTCCAATGAAAAAAAATCAATAATAAAAAAAGATAAATTTCCTCTAAAAATCTATTTGAATGCTTTCTTTTTTTCTTCAAATTTGAGAAATGTGTTTGATTTTTTTTGCATTTTTTTAAAAACTGTCTAAAGGACTATTTGAAATGGAAAGTTAAACCTTAATTTTAGGGTTAGCAGAGGTATGGTCGTAGGATGCATTAGTTTGGTGAATTGTGATAATGACTAAACATTGATTTGCTAATATAATATAGTTGCCCACATTAAAAGAGTGTTTTTGATAATATCAAAAGTGCATTTAATTTTTTTTTTCTTTGATTTTAGAGAGAGAGGAAAGGAGAGGGAGAGATAGAAACATCGATGAGAGAGAACATTGATTGGCTGCCTCCTGCATGCCCCCCACTGGGCATTGGGCTCACAACCTGGGCATGTGTCCTGACTGGGAATTGAACTGGCAGCCTCTTGGTGCATGGGCCGATGCTCAACCACTGAGCCACACTGGTCAAGCTCAAAAGTGCATTTAGAGTTGAAGTTTTGGCCTTTTAATTTTCTAACCATAAAGAAAGCAGAAAAATATATACCAATCATTGCATATTTATTAAAATAAAAAGAACTTTGGCCATGGCCATGTCAAGAACTCTGAATAATTCCATGGCCCAGAGTGGCACTTTCCTGAAGCCGGGAAAAGGATCCTGAGCAGAAGCAAAGGAGGGGGCAGATCCCAGGCAGGCCTGATGCTTCAGCCACTCTGGTCTCTGTCACACAGGAGCACTTAGTGACCCAAGGCCTGAAGGAGGAGGAAACGACTATCTCCTGGGAAAGGCCTGTGTAATCTGGAACGGCACAGATTTCTCAGAGTGGGAGTTGGGATCCAAGTGTCTCCTTTCTTGATGAAACAATTCAGTCTGTTTCAAGGACATGTACCTGGGAAAATGACTGGCTGTGAAAACAGTGTCACTCTAGTATGTGGGAATAACCGCGCTGATGAGCAGCAGGAACCAGTTTCAATCAGCTATATTCCTTGTTCAGTGCTAGAGGACTCCTTAGACAATGACTTTATTACAACAATAATAGAGATGATAATAAGAGCATTTATTGATTGCTTACGTAAGCCAGGCACATGATAGTCATTACAATTAAGAAGAATTTGATTAGCCCAGCCCTGGCTGGTTTGGCTCAGTGGTTAGAGTGCAGGCCCGAGGACTGAAGGGTCCTGGGTTCCGTTCCCAGTCAAGGGCACACACTTGGGTTGCAGGTTCCATCCCCACCCCCAGCTGGGGTGGTGCGGAAGGCAACTAGTTGATGTGTCTCTCTCACATTGATGTTTCTCCCCCCTGCTTCGATTCTGTTTAAAAATTAAATGAAAAATATCCTCAGATGAGGATTAAAAAAATAATAATAATTATAATAAAAGAAGAATTTTATTTGGCATTTATTTTACATTACTTACTCTGACCTATCAGCTGTGGCTGTACCCAGGAATCTGCCCCTGAATGTGTAGGGGTCTTAAGTGTAAGAAAATTCAATTGTAAATAACTAAGTCCTAAAATATTTTATTTTCTATCATTTCCTTTGCCTTGTCTTCTTTGATTATGTTTAAAAAAGGTTCAGAAATAATATTATGCCAATGTTAATTTCCTGATTTTGATTATGAATGGTGCTAAAATAAATGGGGTAAATGAGGGAACTTTTTGTATGACTTTTGCAACTTTTCTGTAAGTCTAAAGCTAATTAAAAACAGAAAGGTGAAAAAAACTTCATACTTTCTTTACTAAAATCTATATCTTTTATTAGTTTATTATAGCAAAAAGCACTCCATGTTCAATATAGAGATCATTGTACATGTATATAAGCAAAAAGAATAAAATAAAAATTCCCTAATTCAACCAACTAGAAGTTATCTGCTATAAATATCTAGGTCTAAATTTATTGAGATGTATGTGTATATGGATATATAGCATGTATTAATTTCAATCAGTGATTCCATTTGCAAAGATAGAACTTTATTGAACTTAATTTGTCTGAAACCTTCATCTGCCTAATGGAGGTAATTTAATATAGCCACTTCCAGGTACTTCAGTCCTTTTAAGATTTAACGTCAATTAAATTCAGGTTTCAAATTCGGTCTCCTTTTTTCTCGACCTTTAGGGGGCTTCTACTAATCTTTGTGGCCCTAGCCTCTTGCCTCTGTTCACTAGAACTGTGAACTATTTATTGAAAGCCTCCAGCCTTCACAGTGCTGGAGACTCGCTGGGGACTTGCCTAGGATTTTGAAAGGCTGTCCTTGAATCTCTTAACAGAGCCACCTCACTAGCCTTTACTCCTTTACTGCCCTGACTCATTTCTGCTCTCTGAGGCTCTCTTTCTAAGATCTGCAGAATTTTGAGGCTACTCTCTGAAAAACAAGGCACAGCTTCCTTTTCTTACAGGATCTCCAGAAACTTTGCTAGTCTGTCTATCATCCTTCTTTTTTGATGGCTGGCTCAAAGTATTGGCATTCCAGGCCCTTTCCCCAGGATCCACTTAAGAGATGTACTCTGTGAAAACCCTTCATTGAGCTTTGTTTCTATCTCCTTTTGAGTGAGGGAAGCAAACAAACAAGGTCTTACAGAATCACGTATTCTTCCAAAATCTATTAGTTATGACATACACTTGGAGGTCTTTGTATTGAAGGCAGACTTTTGGAAATTCAGATTCTTAAAGTTTTTTGCTGTTTGTTTTTGTTTTGGTGCCAAGGGCTTCTACATTCTATTTTGTTAACAAACTATAAAAGAACATTTTTTGGGACAACTGTGAAAATGTGATTATGAACTAGTTATTAGAAGACACCAAAGACTGATTTATTAATTTTGTTGGGTGTGAAAATGGCCTTATGGTTACATAGGAACATATTCATAATTTTTAGAGAAGTTAGTGAAGGCCATTCTAGGCAGGGTGGGTTGGGAAGTGACAGGAACGGGAGGTAGGGGACAGATTATAAAGAACCACATGTACGATTCTTTGATTTCATGCTCACAGCATCAAGCAGGGGAGTGACATGATTAATTTGTATCAATGGGGGAGGATGAGAAAGAGTGTCTGGGACTGGGAGGTGGATGGCTGGAGGAATTTTTTATTCATTCCCCATCATCGGCACCCACACTGAAATCCATCAGTAAACCCTGCTGGTTCTCTTATTTTCATCACTTCCCCATTCCAAGCCACCATCAGCTCTTTCCTGGACACAACTGTTTCCTATTATCAACTAACCAGTTTTTCTGCTTCTGTTCTTGTTCCCACAGAAATGCCAGAGTGATTTTTTTTAAAGCCTAGTTCAGATTGTACAAACTCTGCCACAGACCATAAATTTCTGTGTAATCTGGCCGTTGCCTTCCTCACCATGCTCCTGGGACCGCTCTCCTCCTCACACATCAGTCCAACACACACACACTATAGTTCCCGTTCTTTTTTTCAGTTACAAATGTTCATTTTTCAGAATACATTATCTAGGGTGATAGTTCGGTTGTAACATTTTAATCCAACTAGTACAAACTGCACTTCATGTTAAAAATAAAAAAGAATGATTAAGTGAAAAAGAGTGTTCAAGTTCAACAGCTAGATCTGAGATATAAAATAGTGAGGAGATGGACAAAAATGTTGACTTTCATAGCACATTTTTACGTCATTCAATCTTGATTCTTTAATGATGGGATAGTCATTACACACAGGTCTCGAGTTTTGTATTTTCACATTTGAATTTTATCTTTTAGTCTAATGAGTGTGGCTTCTTCATTAATTTTACACACCGAACATTTCCAATCAGGGCATTTTCTGCCACATTTTTCAAGAACTTCAGAATCCGGCTCACCAAAAATTGAACTATATTGCCATTTGACTCATAACACTTCCAGAAGAAAGTAATGCTAATAATTCGAAATTCCACTGTCTTCATCTTCCTTCTCTTTAGGAAAATGAAGTAATACATTGCTGCAAACTTGATTTCTCATTCCACTGCTGATTCATGCTTGGAGATCATAATAGTTGAAGAGAATGAAAAACTCTCGAAAACCATAGGCCACCTCTTGTACTCTGCTGGCGGACGTGGGAAATGCATCACTCTGTGACGGGCAAGTGTCAATATTGGTCCACTTTCACAAATACATTCCTTCTTTGATCCTGCAATTCTTTCTGTCTTTTTTAAAAATATATTTTTCTTTATTGATTTTAGAGAGAGAGGTAGGGAGAGAGAGAGAGAGAAACATTGATGAGAGAGGGCATGGATTGGCCGCCTCCTGCATGCCCCCACTGGGGATCGGGCCACAACCTGGGCATGTGCCCTGACCGGAACCGAACCTGCGACCTTGGTGCACGGTCCCGCTCAGCCACGGAGCCACAGGGCGGGGCTGCCATTCCCTTTGCAGTTACCGGAGCCCTAGTGCAGATCACCGCCACCGCCAGCTCCCCAGCCTGCGCTGCCGCAGCCCCCAACCCGCCCGCAGCCACCAGTTCCGAGCCCCTCAGATCCCGGGGCCCGCAGCGCGCCCCCTACAGTTGCTCCAGGGAAACAAGCCGCCGCGGCCGGGCCGGGCAGCCTGCAGCCTCGGGGCGGACTGGCGGCGCCCCCCACCTGCAGCGGTCCCCAGCGGTCAGCTGCGCTGTCACCGCGCTGGGCCGGTTCCCTCTCTTCAAAGACGGAGATGGAGGGGGCCTCCCCAAGTCTGAATTCCAGCGAACTCTTCTGACCTGACCGTGTCTCAGTCCAGCCCGCGGGGTTTAAAAGGCGTGTTTGGGAGGCGACCGCACGAGGTCAACCACAGGACGTGAACCGGTCTCGTGGGTACCGCTCGTAAATCGCGGGGTTCATTCGGTGGAAGACCCTGTGATACGTAACGTCAGACGAGGGGAAAGTGACAGGCAGGACGAGGCGGGCCCGAAGAGCCGGACCGAGGCTTAGGGCTTGGGGAGAACGGCGGACAGGGCAGTTGTCCCCTCAGGGAATCCAACGGGCACCGCGGGCACCGCGGGCACCGCGCTCGCCGCGTGACTTTCCCGCGCATCCGCCTCAGGGGGCGGGAAGAACCCGGATGAAACCACCCTTGCCGCCGGGACCCCGCCCACAGGCTTTGAATCGCTGCGCGGGGCGGAGTTGCCCTCCCTTCCGTGCCCTGATTGGTTCGCCTTTGTAGGTCCCTCCTTGTGATTGGGCGTTCCCAGTGGCAGTCACAAAGCGTCGGCGGTTCCTCAGATTGTTGCTAGAAGGAGACGGCGTCGACGTCTAATTGGACTCGCGGCATCCGAGCTCTCGGGAGTGCGCGCTTCCTCGGGCGCCGTGCGAGTGTCCGGGCTTCTGGGCTGCGGGCCGTGCAGGGAGGCGCATCCAGGCGGCTCGAGAACGACTCCGGGCGCCCCAGCGCTGCCCTTACCGCCCACCCTGCGCCATGTCCTGGATGTTCAAGAGGTGAAGAGGGTGGAGGGGGTGGGGCGCAGGGGGTAACGGCCTGGCGGTGTCCCCAAATGAACCTGACCTTCCCCCGCATCCCTTTTGCGGTTCCCGTGCGATTTTTGCGCGTGTATTCGTTTTGCTGGTGGCTCATATATCCGCGGGAGAAGTAAACGCATAATCTTGGTCGGCGAGGGGAGGATCCTCAGGCGAGTCTGGTGTCAGGGCCTCGGAGAAATCTCTGTCAAGGGCTGTGGGGGGTGGGAAGGGCCTGGGGCGCCGAGCTCCACTCCGTAGCCGGGATCCCGACCTGTGCTTTATTCAACAAAACCCCCATTAGATACCCGCTGTGCAGGAGGCATTGTGCTCGGAATAAAGGGCCGAGTAATCCAGCCCTTGACCCCAAGGAGCTCACAGTTTCTGTGCATGCACAGACGTGCAGATATGTCTGCAGAGGAGCTGAAGGCGGTATGCGCGACCTGCAAGGAAAACGCAGGGGAAGTGCCTTCTGTCTGTTCTTGGGAGAGTGGAGACGTCCTGGAAGCCCCCCGGCCGACTTGCCCCTTACTTTTCAGTATCCGAATTGGTTTACAAGTGCGTTCCTGAAACAGTTATTCATAAGGGGATTGAGGTTACCCTTAAACCAACGGGAGTGGGAGGCCTTAGGTCAGTCTCCCTTGGTGGCAGGGTTTGACTACCTGACTAAAAATAAGGGTTCTGTTCTCAAGGAATGAAAGTAATGGATGCTGGATGTTTTTTATCTGTAAAGATACACAAACTGCTGCTATATTTGCAAGTCTTTTCCAGTTCAATCTCCATTGAAATTTTGGCATATAAAGTTACAGACATCACATACATTTCAATTTAAATAGATAATCCCTAGGAAAGATATTTGTGAACGCTTGTTGGGGTTTTCATTTTATTTATTAAAAAAAATTTTTTTTCTTTATTGATTTTTAGAGAGAGGAAGGGAGAGGGAGAGAGATAGAAACATCGATGAGAGAGAACATCGATGGGCCGCCTCCTACATGCCCCCACTGGGGATCGGGCCCACAGCCTGGACATGTGCCCTGACCGGGAATTGAACTGGTGACCTCTTGGTGCATGGGTCGATGATGCTCAACCACTGAGCCGCACCAGCCGGGCCTGGGGTTTTCATTTTAAATATCGGTGGGGAGAAGAGCCATTACTGAATAGGTAGGGTTCCTGGAAACTCCCTCCACTCACCCCAGTCCTGCTTTAACTAGAGTAACAGTCTTACTCTTATACAGCTGGTCCCACATAAGATTTAATTTGTTGAAATAAAGTGTGAGAAAACAATTGTCCTATAAATATGGTATGGTCTTTGAGTAATGCTTAGTTAAATTTTATTTTCCTCTGCCTTTTTTTTAAAAAACAGAGATCCTGTTTGGAAGTACTTGCAGACTGTCCAGTATGGCGGAGTCCATGGGAATTTTCCACGCCTCTCATATCCAACTTTCTTTCCCCGTTTTGAATTCCAAGATATTATCCCTCCAGATGACTTCCTAACTAGCGATGAAGAGCTAGATTCAGTTTTATTTGGAACTTTGCGAGGTCATGTAGTTGGACTACGCTATTACACAGGAGTAGTGAGTATAACATTATATATTAAGTTAAAATGTCATGTATTTATGGTATTAACCTAGAAAATAAGAATTGGGAGAATTTTAACTTTAGGTGGTTGAAATATATTTGGTCTAGGGATAAATGTCTAATGACTAATATTCTTTCACATTTATATCATACTTACAATATATAAAGCACTTTTTCCTGTGTGGTCTCATTTGATGGCTACATTGACTCTGAAGTCTGTATGGCATCTGTTATCCCTTTTCTATAACTGAAGAACTGAAGCTCAGGAGGGTTAAATGATATGCCCAAAAAGCATAGAAACTGTGTTGTACATTTACAAAATGACTTCCAAGTCATTCCATTGCTTTCTCCTCTTTTGCTCCTCAGCACATTTCTACACTTTGATATTTTTAATTTAGGAAGATCAACTCTTACTAGATAAGGGAATTGTCTGTTTTTAGGTCCTTTTTTCTTGAGACTCTCTGTCTACCAGTTTTTCATCTAGTGTCTGTCTTTATCTCTATTCTCTGCAGTGTGTGTGTGTGTGAGAGAGAGACAGAGAGACAGAGAGAGAGGTGTACAGACAGAGTTAGAAAATATATAACTTTCTCTGGTCAATAGTTATCTTTGTTATGGTTGTCTATACTGCCTCTGTGTTATCTGGATGATATACTTCTCGTTTTATTTTTTAATTGATTATGAGAAATTTTAAATGTGCGTTGAAAGTAAAATAATGGAATACTATGCAGCTGTAAGGATGAAAGATCTTTTATCCTTTGAGATGGCATGGAAGGACCTGGAGAGTATTATGCTAAGCAAAACAAGCCAAGCAGAGAAAGACAAATATCACATGATCTCACTTATTTGTGGAATATAATGAACTAAACAAACTGATGAACAAATTTGACCCAGAGACATAGAGGTGGGGTACAGGCTGACAAGCCTCAGAGGAAGGGGGTTTGGGGGGAGAAGAGATAAACCACAGAACTTACATGCATGTATGCATGACCAATGGATATGGACAGCAAAGCTGGGGATGGGGTGGAGGGGATGGAGAGGAGGGTGTCAATGGAGGAAAAAGGAGAAACATCTGTAACAAAAACAAATTAATAAAAAAATAAAATAAAAAAAAGAAAGTAAAATAATACAATAAACTCCATATGCCTGTGATTCAGATTTAGCAGTTAACAAGTTTTTTGCACATTTGCTTCATCTTTTTCTTTTTTTTTCATTTGTCCTTTTATACTAAAAATCCTATCACTTTACACCCATAACAAAATTAATAATTTCTGACTATAGCTAATAACTAATCCATGATCAGTTTTCTTGATTGTTTAAAAATGTATTTTTATAGTTCATTTTTTCAAATCAGAATCAAAACAAAATTCATATATTACATTTAGTTTTTATGTCTTGTAAGTCACCCCCCCAGCCCTCATTTGTTTCATGTTATTGATTTGTTGAATAAATTGTATCTGTTCTATGGAAAGTTTTAGATTTGTCAGTTTTTCTATTCCCCTATATTTTTCTTATGTTGAAGTTTTTCAAATCATTGTCTGAAGCATGTTCTTCAGGAGATTCCTTGGGAAAGAATTCTGTAATCTGGATATATCTGTCTTTCATTCTCCCATATTTTCTTTATATTAGAACTTCTGATATCATTTTGTGATTGGAAATGTGTTATGTTGAAGATTCCTTAGGAAGGAACAATAGTTTTTGAGTTTTTGTATGCTTGAAATTGTGATGTTTATACTTGTGGTATTTGGCTGAATATAAAAAAATCCTTGACCCATATTTTCTCTTCATAATATCTTGATGTTGCATGAAATGTTGCTGGTAAGAATTCTTCTGCCAATATGGTTTTTTCCCCCGTATAAGTGAATTGGAAATTTTTTTGCCTGGATAACTCAAAGATATTTTCCTTATCTTGACTGTCGAATAGTTTTATTAAGGTATATCTTAGTGCTGACTGTTTCATAAGGTCATTTTTTTTCTATTTCAGAAAATTATATTTTATTATGGTGTTAAATGTTTGCATTTTCCAAAGGTTGTTTTTCTACAGGGGCTCTATTCAACTCTCTCTATTATTAGATCCTCTGACTCCTGCACCCCTGAGTCTTATAGCCATTTCACACTTAATGAACATGGATTACTTATAAAATAAATAATACACACTTTAAAAAATAAAAAAAGTAATAATTACTTTTTTTATCCTCACCTGAGGACATTTTTTTTCCCATTTTTGTTCAGATAGAGTGGGTGGGAGAGGAAGGGAGAGAGAGAGAGAAACATCGACGTGAAAGGGACACATCTGAGTGGCTGGCTTCCGCATGACCCCAACCAGGGCCTGGGACGAACCGAAACCGAGGTACACGCCCTTGACCAGAATCAAACTCGCGACTTGTTGGTCCGTGGGCCGACTCTCCAACCGCTAAGCCAAACCGGCCAGGGCAAAAAAAAATAATTACTTTTAATCAGTCCACATTTTTGTTAGCTTACCTGTATCATAGAATTTATTCTAAGATCAACAAATAGTGATTGTTCTAAGATCAATAACAACTATAATCTAATCTCTCTATATTAATTCCTCTGAAATCCTTTTTATCATATTTTTTCACTTTTCTGTTTTTCATCATTTATTTCCCTTACCATGTTTCTCACAAGGTCTGTTCACTTTTGTGTTCTTTGTACTTTAGTCTTTAATTCTGACATACTTTTTCCTTTCTAATTTTTCTTCTGAAATCTATCAGCTGCTTTCATATTCGTCGGTTCTCTAGCTCTCACATCCATCTCTGAGCTTTCCTGTTTCTGATTTGTGCTCCACCCCCCCCCAAAAACTTGCTTTGTTTTCTAAATTACTTTAAGCCATTGTGAAATATTAGACTATGGTTGTTATTGATGTTAGAACAATCACTATTTGTTGATCTTAGAATAATTTCTATGATACAGGTAAGCTAATAAAAATGTGGACTGATTAAAAGTAATCATTACTTTATTTTTAAAAATGTGTATTATTTATTTTATAAGTAATGCATGTTCATTAAGTGTGAAATGGCTAAAAGACTCGGGGGGTGCTGGGGAGGCAGGAGGCATGGAAGGATAGAGCAAAAAAAAGGAAAACTCATGGACATGGACAGCAGTGGGGTGATTGTGGGGGAGAGGGGAGTGGGTGGAGGTGGAAGAGAGTATAGGGGAGGATAAATGGTGATGGAAATAGAAATTTAAATTTAAAAAGTGGCTAAAAGAAAAAGCTTAAATATCCCTAAAGTCTACATTCCAGAACCATAACTTATTCCCTTTGTCATGCCTTCCACACTTTACTCTGTGAACATAGACATGTAAATTGAAACCATATTATGTATGATTGAAATGAGATCATACTATGCCTGTTATATTGGTCACCTTTTGTCTCTTAGTAAAATATTTGGAGTATCTTTTCACATCAATACAAGTCTGTATTGTATTTCTTATTTCCTTATTGATGGACATTTTTGAGTTGATCACTATTATGAAAAAATATTGTAATAAAATTTGAGGTATTTTTGCATACTTATTATTTTAACTTTTTTCAGTTTTATTGAAATATGATTTACATCTCATTTAATTTAAATATGTCATTCCAAGAGTTACATTACATTTAAGTATATAATTCCAAGAGTTTGACAAATATATGGCTGATAATCACTATCTCAATGAAGATATCAATCATTTTTAATCCCCCTGGAAGTTCTCTTATATCCTGTTGAGGTAACTCCTCCCTGCCCCTGCCCTAACAACCGCCAATCTGATTGCTATCACTGTAGCTTAGTTCAGCTTGTTCTAGAGCTTCATATACATTGGATCATACAGTATGTACTTTTTAAGTCCGGCTTTATTCAAACTTGAAATAATTCAGATACTTATTGAGTTAGTTTTGGCAATTTATATATATGAGGATATGTTTCCATTGATTTTAGAGAGAGAGGAAGGGAGGCAGAGAAAGAGACGAGAAGAGAGGAGAGAAACATCAATCGGTTGCCTCTCCATATGTGCCCTTACTGGGGATCAAACCTACAACCTAGGTATGTGCCCTGACCTGCAATGAAACCCGCAACCATTTTGGTGTATGGGACCATGCTCCAACTAACACCAATGGAGCCACTTGGCCAGGGCTCAGATTACATCTTTACATACATTGTATGCTCCTCAACACAGATTTATAATATTTGTTTTATGTCCTTTAAAATCAAATAAGAGAAAAAAATTACAACCAAGAAAAATTTATAGTCTTATATTTACCTGTGTAATTACCTTTACCATTGCTCTTTATTTCTTCATGTAGATTCAAGTTATTGTCTAGTGTGTTTTTTATTTTAGCCTGTAGGTTTCCCTTTAATATTTCTTGCAGTACAGGTCTGCTAATGATAGATTCTTTTATTATTTGTTTATTGGGAATGTCTTAATTTCTTCATTTTTGAAGGCTAGTTTGCCAGATATGAAATTCTTGTTTTGAGTTTTTTCTTTTAGCATTTTGACAAGTTATTCCACTGTCTTCTGGCTTCCATGGTTTCTGATGACAAAAGTCAGATGTTAATGTTATTGAGGTTATCCTCGGTGTAATGAGTTGCTTCTCTATTGTTACTTTCAGGATTCTTTCCACAGCTTGATTATGGTGTGTCTGGATTTAGATCTCTTTCAGTTTATTTTACTTGGAGTTTGAGCATCTTAGATATGTAGATTGATGTTTGTAATCCAATTGGGAAGTTTTCAGCTATTATTTCTTCAAATATCCTTTTGTCCCCTTTTCTCTTCCTCTTCTGAATATGCTTGTTGTCCCAAAGGCCTCTAGGCATATTCATGTTTCTATATTATTTTTCTTTCTGTTCCTCAGACTCTATAACTGTTCTTCAGACTCTGTACAGGTTTCCCCTGTTATCCAAAAGTAGATCATTCCTATGAAAACTTTTTGTAAACTGAAACAGTTTAAAGCAACATAGCAATAACCATTAATTTATATGGAAAAACTTGAGCGTTCCCAGACCCAAAATTCAACGTACACACAATGTCCATTTTGTTAACCTTGATCAAAACTCATACTTACATCCAGCTTAGCACTAAACGTAACACCCTTACAAGATCCCTTAGGCTTTTCTGATCCTTTAGGACAC
The DNA here is from genome assembly GCA_030848825.1 of Tadarida brasiliensis. NCBI lineage: Eukaryota > Metazoa > Chordata > Mammalia > Chiroptera > Molossidae > Tadarida > Tadarida brasiliensis. The sequence goes on along the minus strand of CM061260.1, from coordinate 107,747,490 downwards.
ATCTTGCTAATGATGAACAGATTAAATTGAGATAAAGCACAAATGCTCACAGATAGTTGAAGCTGTGGCGGCTTGATGCGGAGATGCTGAGTGTAGTTACCCAGGGAAGGAGCTTGGTGGTGCCATTGTGCTGGTCCGTGCACACTGCCTCTTGAACAGCTCGTGGCAAAACAAGCGCTAATTGCTAGTTTTGCTTTTTGCCTTTTTTTTGTAAAAGAGAAACCCTCTTCAGAAATCTTTCAATTAGCAAAAGCAGTACTAATATGTAGGTCTTAATGTAAAAGTGAGGTGGAATTAACTCAAATTTTATAAGGATGGGGATACCTGTAGTTTTAATTGACCTTTTTTTTTTGTTTTTTTTTTGTTAATCCTTACCCGAGTAAAATTTCCACTGATTTTCAGATGGAGTGGAAGGAAGAGAGGGAGAGAGAGGGAGAGACAGACATTGATGTGAGAGAGACAGACACATGGATTGGTTGCCTCCTGCATGACCCTGACAGGTGCCGAGGATTGAACCTGCAACCCAAGTACATGCCCTTTACTGGGAATTGAACCCCCAGACCCTCTAACTGCTGAGTCAAGCCGGCCAGGGCTTCAATTGACCTACCATCTTCAACTTTGTTTCTTCTTCTCCCTGCTCATATTTGCTATTAAGCCTCTTCAGTGAATATTTAACTTTACTTATTGTATTTTTTACTACAGAATTTCTGTTTGGGGAGACACAGTTCTCATGCTTTTCTTTAGTTCTTTGAACATGGTTTGCTTTAGGTCTTTGAAGAAATTTAAGGTTAAAAGTGAAAATTTTTTTCCATTAAGTCACACATCTCTTTTTCCTTAGGAACAGTTGATATTTTTTCCTTAAGAACAGATTTTTTTTCCATGAGTGAACCATACTTATTTCTTTGTATGTCTCGTTTCTTTGTTGTTGTTGTTGAGAAGGGGCCATTTAAAATAATGTGACAACTCTAGAAATCAGATTTCTCCCCTCTCCAGGATTGTTTGTTGTGGATTTTGTTAATTGTTTTTGTTTAATGACTTCTAAATTAACCCTGTAAAATCTATTCTTTGTTGTGTGTGGCCACTTGATGTCTGTACTTGGTTAGTTTGGTGGCCAGCTAATGATTGTATTGGAATCAGTAAATCTCCCAGTCTCGACTGAGAGAATCTGTGTGCATTTGGGGCACACACAGCCAGGCAGTGGACAACTCTTCCTTAGTCTTCACTTACGGCTTGTTGAGACCTTCAAGTTCAGCCAGAGGTGAGGGAGCTTTAGGGCCTTCTCAGGTCTTTCCTGAACATACGCACAGCCTTGGGCATGCGTACAGGCGTAGGCTTGCATTTGGCCTTCTAGATTCTCAGGAATATGTTGGAATTTTTCAAAGCCCCTTTGGACATTGTATTTCCCAGCTTTTTCTTTGCCCCAATTGTTACCAATACCTGTATAATTGTTTTTGACAAACACCCACCCAAGGAAGAAGGGTTTTTATACTGTGTGAGCTCAGAGGTCAAATAAAAATAGCTCTGAAAGTTTGGGGGGGCGTCTACTAGAGAACCATCATACAGCTCAAATAATGACAGTTGGGAATAAATCTTGAAAGAGTCTGCTCCATTGTGCACTCTGGTTATTGCTAGGCTGCACCAAGAATCCCAGCAGGTTTTTGTTTTTAAAGGTTGTCATGTCGTTGAGAGCCGGAGATGGGACTAGAGCATGGATATTCAGCTGTTTTTCTTGAATTAACACTCTTTGTTTCTGCAATCCTTACATTGTAGTTTTCAGAGTTCTGAAAAAAGTTGGTTTTGACAATTTTTGCCTGGTTTGCCATTAATTTTTTAATTTTAATTTTTAATAATTTTTCTTTAATGATTTTAGAGAGAGAGAAAGGGAAAGGGAGAGAGAGAGAAACATTGATGAGAGAGAACATCGATTGGTCACCTCCTGCATGCCTCCCACTGGGGATTAGGCCCACAACCTGGGCATGTGCCCTGACCGGTAATGGAACCGGTGACCTCTTGTTGCATGGTTCGGTGCTCAACCACTGAGCCACACCAGCCAGGCTCCATTGTTTTTTATGGAGAAGAGAATTTTCTGAAATTCTTACTCTTCCATTTTCAATAATATCATCCTCAGGTCATTTTTAATCAAATGGAATCAGAATGGCATGAATTGAAATCTGTATATATTTTCTTATTCCAGTTCCATTCTCACTTAACGATTAATGCGTTTTCCCTGATTAATGCCTTTTCCCCTTTTTAGAGTCTGAAGAATTCAGGCTTAGGAACCAGCCTGTCTAGATTCAAATCCTAGCTCTGCTACTTACTAGCTTTGTGACCCTGGGCAAGTTACTTAACTTTTCTGTGCTTTACTGTCTTCATTTGTAAAATGGACATAATAAATAGTACCTACCAAGTCAATCTATGTAACGTACTTAGAACAATGTTTGGCAGCACAATGTTTTCAGGAGTTATGATGTTGAAAATTTTAAATAGTGTGATTCTGTTGTTTAGTTTTGATTGTGTCTCTTAGATATTAAGGATTTGTTAACTTCCCAATGAATGTAAATTAGAAAAATATTATGAAAGAATCATTTGAACATATTCTTTAATATTTCTATAGAAATATGAGTCCAACAAAATACACATTTCTTATGCAGTGTACAAAATACACATTTCTTATGCATTGTTACTCAGTAAGCATTAAAAGATGAATGGAAATCCCAAATAAAGTATGGTGAAGAAAGCTATTTTTGTATGTTTGTTATTTATAATATTATCTGTTCATTATTTTTGTTAGGTTAATAATAATGAAATGGTTGCATTACAACGAGAGCCCAATAACCCCTATGATAAGAATGCAATTAAAGTAAACAATGTGAATGGAAACCAGGTTGGACATTTAAAGAAAGATCTTGCAGCTGCTTTGGCCTATATCATGGACAACAAACTGGCACAAGTTGAAGGGTAATGTATTTCTGAGTTTAGTTTTAATAATTTTGAGGTGTATTAATCTTTGAATTTGTTAAGAGTCTGTATAGTTGTCTGACAACTTTTATCACAATACCTTTAGTATATATTTAATTAATGTTTTAATTCTCCTCTCATCTACCTTCACTACCCTAGCGATTCTCTCACTGTTCTGTTGAATTATTATGACCTTGGAGAAAAATAGACTTTGGTTTAAATCAGGGGTGGGGAACCTTTTTTCTGCCAAGGGCCATTTGGATATTTGTAACATCATTTGTGGGCCATACAAAATTATCAACTTAAAAATTAGCCTGCTGTCTTAGGTCAAACATTTAATTAACCTACCCCTAATGTGATGGCTGGAACTGCTTCTCTTTGGTGAGGCATGTGGTGTTAGCTGGTACTGATTAAGGCCCATGGGCCGGACATTCTCCACCCCTGGTTTAAATATTAGGAAGTTCTCATTATCTCGCGGAACCTTTTAGTGCATAGATTGGGAAGTTTGGAAGTGTTTGTTTAAATCAGAGGTTATAAAGCTGGTAGCCAGTGATCAGATGTAGGTGAGCTTCATTTTGCCTACAAAGTGTTTAAAAATTAAAAAAATTTTTTTCCAATATTTGAATATCTGGATATCCTACATTTTATATATGTTATTTCCCCCCCCAAATATAAAAATTATTTATGAAGATTTTTCTTGACAAATGGGAGATCTGGTGATGCCGATCTCTCATTTCCACATGACATCAGTTGACTGCTGCCATGTAGCAGCTGTAGCTTCCTCCAGGGCGTGCTCTAGTTCTTTAAGGCATTTGTGTTTGTGATCAGAATTTAAGTATGGAGTGTTTAGGATATGAAAAGGTGAGTTTGGAAGATAAAGGCTCAGCAGTGTCTTTTCACTTTACTTGTGTACTTATTTTCTTCTTTCTCAGTTCATTGAGTTTTTTGAATATTGAGAATAAACTGGATCAGTAATAGTTTTTGCAAATCATTCCCCATTCTCAGAATAGGTTGCTAGCTTGTTTCTATTAATGAAAGCTCTACCCTTTCAATTAAACTTACTGTTTTTACTAATCTTACAGTCTTGATTATAGGCTATCCTTGTATTTAAACACTGCTTTATCCTATCTTCTGAGTTTCTTCTGGCATTCTGTTCACAAAAACCACCTTTTCTTCTGGTTCTTGTTGATCCTATTCCCTGTCATTTTCCTGTCTTTCTAGTCTGCCCAACTAGTTCCTCCCTATTTTACTTCATGCAAAATTTGAATGCAATACTTAGAATATTTAATAGTCAGACTCTTAATGGGAGTAAAAAATGGACACTTTTAATTTCCCACTTTCTTCCTTCTTAAATACAATAGGGTAGTTCCTTTTGGTGCAAACAACGCTTTTACCATGCCTTTGCATATGACTCTTTGGGGAAAAGAAGAAAATAGAAAAGCGGTTTTAGATCAATTGAAAAAACATGGATTTAAATTGGGTCCTGCACCAAAAAGTAAGTTTAGGGTTTTACTTACTTTAATTTTGATATTGTAAGAATGTAGGAATTGTAAACATTTACTCTCTTAAGTAATGTTTGGTTGACTAAACTAATTTGTGCTGAAGGTTCTAAGTTACAGCTTTTTGGGAATCTTTTTAAGAAAATCCCTGAATTTTTTTCTCTTTATTTTGAAATAACTAGAGATTTATAGGAGGTTTTACACACACACACACACACACACACACACACACACTGAAATGTACAAGGAGGTCCTGTAGTCCCTCCCTCAAATTCCCTTAATGATAGTATCTGGAAATCTTTGATTGTAAACATTCTCTTTGATAAATTAAATTACATATTGACAGTAAGAATCTCACAATAGAGAATGGGAAAAATTATTTGTTTGGCAAGTGTTTGTTCAAATTATTTTAATAATGTGTTATTTGAATGACAGAATTCAGCTTTTTAAAAACTTTTTTTAAATCCTCACCTGAGGATATGTTTTTATTGATTTTAGAGAGAGATGAAGGGAGAGATAGAGAAACATGGTTGTGAGAGAGACATCGATCAGCTGCCTCTTGCACGCACCCTGACCAGGGATCGGACCCGAAACCTTGGTTTGTGTCCTGACTGGGAATTGAACCTGTGACCTTTCAGTGTATGGGATGATGCTCCAACCAACTGAGCCACACTGGCCAGGGCTAAAAACTTCTAAATATATTAAGAGTATTTTTAATGGAGCTTATTTCACAAGTTTTAAAAGCTATTTACTAAAAGGTAGTCTATTTCATTTGGTGATAAAATTTTCATTTTGTAAATTATAGCTTTTGGATTCAGTTTGGAAAGTGGTTGGGGCTCTGGAAGAGCTGGACCAAGTTATAGTATGCCAGTTCATGCTGCAGTACAGCTGACAACTGAACAGGTGTGCTTTTATTTTGTAATCTAAAAGTGAATTTTAAATGTTGAACAATGATGTTTAGAAGAATAAGATAAACATGTACGTGCTGGCATTAATGCTCTTCAGATATATTGTTAAGTTACGAAACGTAGAATAAATAAGATATATATTGCAAACATATATGTAAAAAGAGAGCAGTGATAGGGAATATATCCATGGACTCACATTCATACATACATTTAGAACACATACATTGCTGTATATGCGTGAGATGTATTAGAATGTTGTGATGTTTTTGTAGTGTTTGAAATTTTTAGAATATGCAAACATTTTTTTTTAAAATTAAAGCTTGAAACTTACTCCTTTCAGTAAGGTTGCAAATACTGTGCTAAAAAAATTAATTTCAGTTCTTTGGCATTACTCTAATTCTTACTTTGTCTAATTTGTAATTCAGGACACTGTTATGCTGAATTACTTTGGGGAAAAAAAAGACATAAAATAAAATAATGCAGATCAGTCTACAAATAACATCAATTTTTTTTTGTCTCTACCCATCAGTGTTAGCTTATTTATTTATTTATTTATTTGTTTATTTTAGAGAGAGAGAGAAAGGAAGAGGGAGAGAGAGATAGAAACATCGATGAAAGAGAAACACATTGATTGGTTGCCTCCTGCATGACCCGGACTGGGGATTGAACCTGGAACCCAGGTACATGCCCTCAACTTGGATTGAACCCTTGACCCTTTGGTCACGGGCTAGTGCTGTAATCGCTGAGCCAAAATGGCAAGGGCAGTGTTAGCTTTTTTTTTTTATCCTCACCCGAGGACATTTTTCCATTTTTTGTTCAGATAGAGTGGGAGGGAGAGAGAGGAAGAGAGAGAGGAAGAGAGAGAGAGAGAGAGCGAGAGAAACATCGACGTGAAAGGGACACATCGAGTGGCTGCCCCCCGGCATGACCCAACTGGGGCCAGGGACAAACTGCAACTGAGGTACGTGCCCCTAGCGGGAACCGAACCCAGGTCTCTCTGGACCGCAGGCCGACGCTCTAACCGCTGAGCCAAACCGGCCAGGGCAGCTTTTTTTATATTATGATTGTAATATACTGTATTTTCCCTGCCCATTGTTAGAAGGGCTTGAGCCTATGTCTGTTGGGTAAACTCCAGGTTACCTCCTAACTGTTTAGACTTGGCCTGATTTCTTCTGGGCTATTGCTATGTATTCATGTGCTGTTTACAAAAGTAATTATAACACATATATGTTGATATAAAATTTGACTAGATCAATTTAAAGAACCAACTAAATTAGCATAAGATTGAAATCATCCCAATATTTTATAGCACACAGCAGGTTTACTGCAATAATAATAAATAAAAAGTTATTGACTAAAAAAAAAATCAAATTGTACCTGGTAGGATCTACCAAGATGGTTTGAATACAACCATGTAATAGAATCACAGAATTTCAATGGCAGAAGGAAACCTTAGTGACATTCTAAATCTAGTTCGTTCCTTTCATTTTACAGAAATAAGATACAGGGCTATAAAGGTTAAGTGTCTTGCCCAAAGTTATTTTATTTTATTTTATTTTATTTTATTTTATTTTATTTTATTTTATTTTATTTATTGATTTTAGAGAGAGATAGAAACATCAATGAGAGAGAACATTGATTGGCGGCCTCCTGCATGCCCCCCACTGGGGATCCGGTCTACAGCCTGGGCATGTGCCCTGACTGGGAATCAAACCGGTGACCTCTTGGTGGGTGGGTTGATGCTCAACCACTGAGCCACACCCTCCCCACACCCTGCAGGCTTGCCCAAAGTTATATATAGCTTTATTTGTGACAGAGCTGTTCGTGAAACCCAAGATGTACAACTCTCCATTCTATATTCTTCTGACTGTAACACAGTTACCTTTTACACCTAAACCACTTATTCATTCTGCCTTCACAGAGCAGTGTAGTATCTCAAACAATTTAATTTTGTTATTCAACTTTTACAGTTAATTAAATGATTTGAATTTTCTGAGTTAAGTGTAATTATTGTTTTAATTGGTTTGTTTCATAATGTTTCTTGTGCTATTTGTTGTAGCTTAAAACAGAATTTGACAAATTGTTTGAAGATTTAAAAGAAGATGATAAAACTCATGAAATGGAACCAGCTGAGGTACTGAGCCAGAATTTTCTATTTAAAAAAAAAAAATATATATATATATGCATGCTATTAATCTATACATTTTTTATCACAAGATTAGCTGTTTTCCAGATTCTATGTGGGGGAAAAAGAAAGGGTTTATTGTGCCTCTATTTATGAAATTTCTTTAAATTTAATTTATAGGCTATTGAAACACCATTGCTCCCACATCAAAAACAAGCTCTAGCTTGGATGGTTTCTCGGGAAAACAGTAAAGAACTTCCACCATTCTGGGAGCAGCGAAATGACTTATACTATAACACAATAACAAATTTTTCTGAGAAGGATCGACCAGAAAATGTCCATGGAGGAATTTTAGCTGATGATATGGGTTTGGTAATTATTCTTCTTCTTGAGTTATTAAAATTTTATTTTGTGATTATGATTTTATAGAAAGTAATTTTGAAGTAGATAGAGATAGGAATATGTTGGTGCCAGATTGGAACTAGATTTCACTTTCAGTGTAGAACACAGTTTTTCCTATGGTTTTCATTTAAAATAATGGTCAGCTTTTTTTTTTTTTGGTATAGTTAAGAAACAATTAAAATAATTAGTGTAATGATAGTAACATGTTTCTCAATTTTTTAAAAAAGAAAGACAGTGTTACATAAAATTATTTGTAGTATTTCACAAATGTTATGATATGCAGAGTATTAAAATGTATATTTATGATTCTTATTCTTACACCAGAAGTTTTCCAACCAGTGACCTTTTGGTGCATGGGTCGATGCTCAACCACTGAGCTACATCGCCTGGACATTTTTAACGTTCTTAAAGTGTAACTGACATTAAAATTTTTTTTTTTTACTGTATGTGGCAGTCAATACAATAACCAGTATGAGAAAGTAGTACTGCCTGCTTTGTTTCATGCCAAGGCACTAGCAGTTTTGCCCACCATTGATTTTTGTGGCATTACTACAGATAAGGTCTTAGAATTATTATGAAAATACTTCTTTGAAAATTGCTGCTTTACACTGCTTTAAAATTCCCAGAGATTTATTTCTGTGTTGCTGATTATAAATTCAACTATGGAAAATAATAAAAAAATTGCATGTTTTCATTTAAGAAAAACCTGTAAGATATGTCATGTTCTTTATAGTTTTTAAGTGTTGGAATTATATTTAAATGAAATTTCGTAAAAGGGTAACCTCATGTGTATATTGGAATTACTAATTTTATTTTTTTGTTGTTTTACTGTTAGTCCTCCTCACCCAAGTATATTTTTTCATTGATTTTTAGAGAGAGTGGAAGGAAGGGGGGGAGAGAAATAGATGTGAGAGACACATTGATTGTCTCCTATACACATCCCAATGGGGCCAGAGATCAACCTGCAACCCAGGTAGTATGTGTCCTTGATTGGGAATTGAACCCGAGACCCTTCGGTGTGCATGTCTGTGCTCTAACTACTGAGCGAGCCACACTGGCCTGGGTGATTACTAGTAATTTTAAATTAGCTTTGAATTGTATAGCAAGCAAAAGTTGTAGTTTCATGATAAAGTTATTAATTCAGGGTTAAATGTAAAATCTTAGAACAGCAGTCATTCAATAAAATGACATTTCTCAGAAATGGTTATAGTATTTTATAAGAGTAAATAATTTAATGATTTCTAATAATGCAATGTGGGAAAGTATTTCTTAATGACACACTTTTCATTAATATGTAAATTATGTAATAGTATACTTCTGTGGCTTTGAATGCTGTTTGATATTTGCCTAATTGATTTTAAAATTGGTTTTGTAATGTTTTCTGGTCAACTGGTTTTTAGAATCTGACCATTTGTCTTTTTAAAACATTTTAAAGGGCAAAACTCTTACAGCTATTGCAGTAATTCTCACCAACTTCCATGATGGTAAACCTCTTCCTATTGAAAGAATGAAAAAAAATCAACTGAAGAAGGTAAAGTATTAGTAAATATTTTCTCTGAAATCTTTGGTTTAGTGTTAAGCCTTTTAATTTGGTCATTAAAAAATATTTGCCAAAAAATTGATAATACGCAATGTTTTTAGAGATGTCACGAGTGGCCTCTCTTGTGTTGCTGATAAGAGTGAAAATCGATACCACATTCTTGAGGGCATTTTGGTAATTTGTATCAATAGCCTTGAAAATGTTTATAATCTTTGACTCAATAATGCCATTTTAAAGAAACTGCCTAAAGAAGTTATCAGAAATGTATTTTTTCCAAAGATAAAAGTATAAGCCCCCCTCCCCGCAGTGTTATTTTAAATACAAAAAAGAAATACTACCTCTCAGTAAGGTAACAGTTAAATTATAATGTAGATATAAAATGTAATACTGTTACACAAAACTACAGAATTCTATGTTTGAAGAATTCTTTCATGATACTTTTTAGTTAAAAAAGGGGGGTGGCAGGGCCAGGTAGGTACACATCTGTGTATAGTGTTTGAGTCTTCATTTTATAAATACATTTTTATGTATGTCTAAGTGTAAGTTATACACTATATGTGCCATTAATAGTGATAATTATGTCCTAGTGATGAGAATATGGGTGACTTTTGACATTTAATTTATATATATTTATATATATATATAGCATATGTATGCCTACTATATTTATATTCAGTTTCTAAGAATGAAAGTGAATTTGTTTTATGAAAAAAATAAATGTTTTTAAAATGAAAGTGTTCTTTGTTCTGAGCTGAAAAATTCAAAAAACATAAAATAGGAAATAACTAAGCAAAGAATCTGTGCAAAATTTTTTTTTTTAATTTCAAAGAGGCTGCACACCAGTTTCCTGCCACTGCTTATTGAGATTCTATTTTATTAATTTCTGTACTTAGTTGCATTTCCTTCTTTGTACTTTTATTGGGAGTTTAACTCTGTTATTAACATCTGAGATTCAGTTCCCTATCTTGAGTAGTCAAATGCTTTACGTCCTGTTCTTTTTCATTTAGTTATTAAAATGAAAGAATAGCACCTAAGACTACTTACAGTTTCAAAGTCAGTTATCTATTTAAAACTTATCTATTATCAGTAAAACTTTCCCTTCCATTAGAAGGGGATGGATCTTCTTTCAATCACATTTTTAGTAAATCCTAACTGTAATGGGATTTTATAACATGTTTAAAATTGTTTTTAAAAACTAAAATTAAATATATTTTCTTAGCTCTAATTTTCAGCAAAAATTACTTGTACTCCTGTCCACCAATCCTGCCCTCCATTCTGAGGTTTTGATTTACAGTATGACAACAGCATCACCTACCTTTCTTTTTAAACTGCAAGAGTTAATTTAACTAAACCCCATTATATTTCTCATTCTTACCTGCGAATCAAGTCAAGAATTAGAAATAAGATGGGGGGAACCCTTCCTTACTAGATTCAGTTAAAAGTATTCTCATGAAGAAGTATGAAGTTTTACTTTTATGGAAGTTTTTGTACTCATGTATACATTGATGCATTTTAAAACAAAAGAGTACACATGAAGGGAAGAGGAAAAAGTCAGGTTGACAGGAAAATGCCTGGTAGAGTGAGGGGAGAGAAAAAGGATGGCAATGGCAGCCTTATTAAAGATCTGTTATTTACTGTATCGACTCTTGTTTTGAGTTTGTAGTCTGAGAATTTCTTTTAATTCTGTAGTAACTCTTCCCACTTCATGAATGTTTCTCATAGTAACTAATGTGCCGTTTATAACTGAGGTTTGCTTTTTGTATTCCTTTTGAAAGGTAAAGACCAACTAGTTTTCTTTTTCGAGATAACCTGTGAAAAACGTTTAATCAATTTGTGTAGTTTTCTTTTCACTTAATGTACCTTTCCTCTTTGCTGCAGAGTGGGGTAACGATTTAAATAGTCTTTATTATGTAAAATAAAGGAATATAAAATGGGATGCATTTTAAGCTTATTTAAAACTGACAGCAATACCATAAGAATATGTCTTTTCATCCAGGAATGTAATATTAACGATGAATTTATGAAACTTGGAGGAAACAATACAAGTGAAAAGACAGATGGACTAAACAAAGGTAAGTTTTAATTTTGAATATGACCCCATATTTTATTGAGATTTTTCTAATTTAATTATGTAATTCCAGCTCTGGCTCTGTACTATACAAAAACTTCCTCTCTCTTTTTCTAAAGAATTTCATGAGGACTAGTAGTCAGGAAAAATGTCATCAAGGTGATGATGAAATTGGGTGGTAGTATACCAGGCAGAGAAGCTGAGGAAGAGCATTTTTGGTTGAGAAACATAACCTGTGAAAGGCAGTAAAAAAGCATGGTATTTATAATGTAATGTGCATGGATAGCAGCACATAAGGAAAGAAAGTTAGGTTAGAAACAAATTCTGAAGTCAGAGGGTAAATAAAGAGATCTCTGGACTTAGCAGTTATATGGCTGGATTAATAACTTGACAAAATTAATTTCTGAAGATTGGTTAGAGCAGAACAGGCTGAAAAAGTTATTTGTACTTTGGTATGTTTGAAATAGGAGAGAGAAACAGAAAAATAGTTGGAAAGGGGTGCAGAATTGCGGGCTTTTTTATTTGGCCTGTTTTTTTGTTTAAGAAAGAAATCCATGGATAGGAAGATTCTGAATACAATGAGGAGAATAATTTGTAGGCTCATAGGAGGAAATGAGATCAAGAGAATAGGTAGATGAGTTAGCATCAGAAGGAAAGAAAAGTATGGTTTAGGAAAAATACAGATAATTGAGGGAGTAAAATGGTCAAAAAATTTGGAGTTTATAGATGATGACATCTGATTTTCTTTGTAAAGTGATGCAGGTAATCTGCTGGGAGTAAAAGGGGTAAGAATCTAGGCAAAGGTCCAGTGTAGATCATTCTGGTGAGTGGGCAGGGAGACTGTGATACATAAAAGCGTTGCTAAGTGACACAAGGTGACAGCTGAGACTTGAAAATGTAAATTTATAATGCCATCTACTTACTGTTCATTTTTTTTCCAGCAGCTCTCAGCTGCCTTGGTACAGCAGAAAATTCAGTCATTGTGGGGATTGCCTGGGTGACTACAGGGGAAAGACTGGGTACAAAAAAATTGAAGGTACTTTTTAGTGAGAAAACACTACAATAAGAAACAAGTAGAGTAGCCGGCTGATTGAAAGAGCAGGAATGGAGATATTAAGAAGTTGTAATTCAATAAAGAAGTTAAAAAAAAATTGTACTATTGAGTTTTAAGAAGGATACTAGTCTAAGAATTTACTAATATTTTGTATATTTGTCCTTTTCTTTGAAATGGAAGGATCTAGATGTAGCGGAGAACCCAGTATTTCAGATGTCAAGAGAAAGAATAAATATCCCAAGTCAGAATTGTGTAGCTTCCGCTCCAAAAGGTAAACTCTTACTATGGTTTGATTATATGTAATATGTTTATTTAAACTCTCTCTCCATTTTTTATATATAGAAGAGAGAGATGACCATTATATCTGAGTTACATAGTGCTTTTAAATACATTCTTTTATTTGAAACTGACAAAAATCACTGCGACTTAGGCAGGTAGACCTCCTTTTATAGGTAAAGAAAAGTAGTGAACTATAAAATAAGTGAATTGGTAAGTTTTTTTTTTTTTTAACTTGTCTGAAGGTGACTAGCAGCAATGGCTAAGTTAGTCATGCTGCTAATTTATCTCCACAGGTTTGTTTAGCACATCAGTGAATTGGTAATTTTTAATCACTTGTCTTTCCACCACTTTTTTCCTATTTCTTTTATATAGGAACTAAGATCTAGCTTCTGAGTTTTTTATTTTTGTTGAAACTTTAGAAGAGCTTTATGAATTTGAGGAGATGAAAACTGACGTATTTATTGGATGCCTCGACAAAAGCACTCTTTGCTCATCTCACTTCTTTCTCACTTTGCCTTTAGTGGAAATAAGACATGATAAAGTCATTTATGGAGAGCATTATGTTAATGTAGTCTAGAGGGAATAGTTGAATAAAAAACATGTCTCTCTGATCTCAACTCGAATCTGTTAACATTACAGATTTTATTTACCCTCTGAAGTAGATCTGAATACTTGGCTTTTGTTATATTGTGTTGTCTACCATCAGTATTTGTTGTGTAACCTCAAATCTGAGTTTCTGTTAGCTGTTTCACCAACAGAGACCTCAAAACTGGGGCTTTTTAAATTGTTCTTTATCATTAAAGCCTGTCTGCACTGAGCACAGAACCAGGACTCATCAGTTTGCCTCTCAAATATCGAATCTTACAACTCTGAACTGACCAGGAAACTGGTTAACAGCCTATTAGGTGGACCAGATCAGATTAAAGGACATAGAAATAATAATATTGAGGACATGGGAAAAACTAAAAACAACCAACACACATATTACATCTAATACATGTATACTTACTGTGCAACAGGCACTATTTTAGGGGCTTTGTTTGTACTAGCAGATTAAATGGAGAAACTGAGGCATAGAAGACTATTAGATATCTTACTTAAAGTCACATAGCAAATAAGTGGCAGACTGGGGATTTGAATCTGTGCAGTCTGACTCCAGAGCCCATTGTTCTTAGGCGTTTAACCACTGTACTGTACTTTTTCTACACAAAATTTACAAAATTTTTTATTGTGAAAGAATTATATTTTTTCCTCTTAGCTGCTTATTTCATTATATTGGAAGTGTTTTCTTTCATAAGAGTCATTTCTTTCATTTCTTTTTTGTTCTATTTTTATATAAGAGTTTGAATTGAACTCAGTATTGAAATGACTACTATTTTAGAATGGTTAATTTTTTCAAACGTATTTTGATAATAATGGTACTGCATTTTGTATCGTAAATACATCTGGTTATGAAAGCAAAATGCAATATACAGATTATGTATCATAGAAATGTACACTCGAAACCTATATGGCCCTATTAACTAGTGTCACCCTAATAAGTTTAATAATTAAAAAGAACAAAACAACATGCTTTTAGCAAATTTGACTTTCATTTGTCAAATAAAGTTTCACTTGCATTTTTTTTCAAAATATAAACAGGAAAGACAAAAAAGCATTTGTATTGCATTTATTAAACAGGTTTTTATTTATAATCATTTTGTTTTGGGTTGATTAAAAGTTTGTATATACTTAATTTTAGAAGAAAAACTGCTGTCCAGTATACTGAAAGCAGCGATTCAGAGGAAATTGAAACTAGTGAATTGCCACAGAAAATGAAAGGTAATATGAAATGGATTTGATTTGATGCTATGTCTGTATTCTAATTTCTTTGTGTGAGCAATTTTATATTTTGTTATTTGTAGGCAAACTGAAAAATGCACAATCAGAGACCAAAAGCAGAATAAAAGGTATGTATATACATCTCACTATCTATAATCTACACTTAAAAATTAAAGAAAAATCTCATTGATTTGTATCTCTCAAACTTAGAATTATTTAGTAGTAAGTCTTAAACTTGACTGCAGTTTACATATGAACTATTCATGGAGCTTACTAGGTGTGTTAATTGAGTGAGGCAAATTGAAAGAACAGTTTCAAAATAAAATATAAGAGAAAATATTTAAATCAACTTTAAACAAAAGAAAATGATTTTTTACTACTTATAAAATGACTTCAGTAAAGCCTTATTCATATCTATCTAAATTGTAATTTGAAAAGTAGGGTGGGAGTATATTCTTGGAAATATTGTTCACATTTTCATACAAATGTAAGAATAATGAGTATTTTTAGTTTTTCCTATATCTTTATTATTTAAAACAAATTTTTTTAAATTGATTTTAGAGAGAGGAAGTGAGAAGGAGAGAGAGATAGAAACATCAATGAGATCATCGATTGGTCGCCTCCTGCATGCGCCCCACTGGGGATCTGGCCCACGACCTGGTCATGTGTCCTGACTGGGAATTGAACCCGTGACCTCTTGGTGCATGGGTCGATGCTCAACTACTGAGCCACACCGGCCCGACTTTCCTATATCTTTAAAACATATGTGTTTTCCGCTAAATCAGGTCATATTGTATTTCTAATTAGTTGAGAAATTGAATTGTATTTGGAAAATAACTCATCACCATTGATTGATCTGAAAATTTGGCATCCTTTTCATTGGAAGTCAGACACCTGTTTCCTTGAAAAAATTCTCCTTCCACCTGGGAGCTGAATCACTTTGCATGTAGCTTCTAGTTTTAGATCTCTCCCTCAGGAAAAGCAACAGTTTATCACTAATAACTACATTCCTTCTCTGAGCTGGGAAGATATACTTAGTGTCAGAAGAGGCAATTTTACCAGGCATTATTTTATTCTTTTTTTAATAATATATGCTCTTAAGGTAGTGTGGAAATGGTATTCTATTTTCTGTCCTCAGAAAGTACCTGTGACTAAGCATAGGAGAGAATGTTTTCAAATATTGTAATGATTCTGTGTGGTTTTTACTTCAGCAGGATCTTCTAAGGTTAAAGAAGATACAGAGTTTGCATGTGCACTTACTTCACCTACCCCTGCAACAAAGAAGAAAATGTTGAAAAAGGGTCAGTAAATCTGCTGTTTTTTTAGCTTTTGTTTTGTTTGCTTATTTTTCTTCAATAAAAAATTAAATGACAAAAGTTATAAAACCATATTGTAAGAAGTTGAGAAAGTAAAAAATACAGACTCCTATTTAAAAAAAAAAAGTGTTTTGATTTCTGTCCAGTACCATTTTCCATTTTATTTATTTTAGTTAGGTCAGAAATTGATGGGAGGAGGTCTCTTACTAATCTGAGTAGCAGGGCTATTTCTTCTAGTGAAGGCACAGACCAGTGTATGGCTGCTTTAAAAACTTAATTTAGTTTGGATTAATTATAATTATAATAAAGATTTACTACTTGGTATAAGTAGAATTTGCTTTTCACTTAAGAATGTTAGTGATTTTTATTATTTATTACATTTTGTATTTTGTAATTGATAGGAAAAAAACACTGCTTAGTAGTCTAAATATTTGAGATGGAAAGAGATTAAACTAGGGTTAAGGAGATTTGGGACAATTTATATGTCTGTACCATGGTCTCCTCTATTTTACATGTTGCAGATACAACAGACACACATGCATTTTCATGGAACTTATGCCTAATAATGGACAAAACATAAAATTAATAAACACATAATTATAGATAATGAGTGCTGTGAAAAAAATAAAGGGGACTAGCCTGGCTGGTTTGGCTCAATGGTTAGAGCATTGGCCCATGGACTTTAGAGTCCTGGGTTCGATTGCCAGTCAAGGGCATGTAACCTAGGTTGAAGGTTCAATCCTCAGCCCGGGGTCGAGCAGGAGGCAACCAATCGATGTGTCTCTCTCACATCAGTGTTTTTCTCTCTCTCTCCCTTCTTCCCACTCTATCTAAAATCAATGGAAAAATATCCTCAGATAAGTATTAAAAAAATAAAATAAAATAAAGGGGAATAGTGAAATAAAGATTGACCGAAGGAGCCTGTTTAAGAAGGTGATAGTTGAGCTAACACAGAATGATGAAAAAGAGCTAACTTTTGGTCTAGGAATAGAAAATGTAGGCATTTCAGATAATTTTTTACCCTAATTTTAGGAATTTTAAGAAATGTTTAATTCATTTGAGATAGAATTAAGTTCACACACAAAGTCCATTTCTGTTGCAGACACATAGTGCTAACACAGGAGAGAAACTTAAAAAAATCATAGCTGTGATAAAACCAAAATAGACATTTCTGGAAGAGAAATAGAATAGAAACAAAAATCAGTGATTGGAGACAGAAGATATATATTGCAGTCAGTAGTGATTTCTTAAATAAGACACACAAAGGCATAGGAAAAGATTAATTAAATTCAACAACATTTAAAATTTCCATGCATTAATAGGTATGATAAACATTGAAAAATGTTAAGACTGAAGAAGATACCTGTGATAAGTATAACTTACAAAGGATTAATATCTAGAATATGTAAAGAACCCTCTATAAGTAAATTAGAAAAAGATAGTACAATAGGGGAATAGCCACTAAGACTATAAATGTACAATTCTTGGAAAGAAAACCCAAATAACCAGTAAACATAGGAGAATATATGTAGATTCAATCATTGGAGAAATGCAAGTGAAAGGAACAGTGAGGCTTTCTCATCCATCATATTTATAAACATTTAAAGATCTCAGTGCAAAGGATAGGCAAGGTTGTGAGCACCAGGAACTCTCATCACTATAGGTGGGAATGTAAATTACAGTGCAGAGCAACTAGACCAAATACAGTGAAGCTAAAGATAGACCACCTAGAACTCTATAGATATGTACAAGGAGACATGAAAAAATGTATTTCATTGATGCATTACTTTAGTGAAATATTGGAAATAATGTAAATACTCCCTAATAAGGGAGGGAATGGAAAATAAAATTGGAGGGTGTCTTTCCATAGGCTGTCTGAGTGTCATCACAGCATGGCAGCTGGCTTCCCCCAGAGAGAGTGATCAGAGAGGGAGAGCGAGAGAGCGAGAGTGCGAGCATCTGAGGAAGAGAAACTGCATTTTTTATAACTTAATATATAATTTGATATATCACTTCTGAGATATCTTGTTGGTCACACAGACCAACCCTGGTAGAGTGTGGGATGGGACTACACAAGGTTGTGACTTTCAGGAAGTGGATTGTCATTGGGGTCCATCTTGGTGTCTGGCTACCACATGAACTATAGTACAAATTCAGAAAATTGCACAAAACAAATGTTATGTCAGTGAATAACTTAATGAATATCAGTAGATATTCCAGACTTCCTCCTTGTGCCCCCTTCCAATCATAATCTTCTATCTCTCCCATGAATAGTCATTATCTAGATATTTAGTTGTTTAAAGTGGCAGGGTAAAAATCTAGTTACTATTACTTCATCATAGCTGGAAACAGAAGTCCATCTGCTTCATTTTAGTTCTTTCTAATTTCTTTTTTCATAGAGGCACATTATTGTTATTTCTTTATTGACTTCATATATATTTGTGCAAAAAGACACCTAACGTTAGTGCATTGATTTATTTTTTCAGGAGCATCTGCGGTGGAGGGTTCAAAGAAAACTGATGTAGAGAGACCAAGAACAACACTGATCATCTGTCCACTTTCTGTGTTAAGCAACTGGATTGTAAGTCTTCACAGCTTTTTAGAAATGTGAAACAGCCCTGGCTGGTTTGGCTCAGCGGTTAGAGCGTCGGCCCGTGGACCAATGCGCTCTTACCACTCAGCCAATCTGGCCAGGGCAACAATTTGTTTTTATAACAGCTTATAACATTTAGTGAACTATGTGCTCAGTTTTTCCCTAATTTGTTTTTATAGATTTTCTCATTTAATTCTCACAACTATTCTCATTTTCCAGGTGAACAAATTGAATCACAGAGAAATTAAGTAATTTGTCTAAAGTCATCCAGCTAATAAATGATGGAGCTAGGAAATGATCTACAACATTCTAACTCTAGAGCCTATGCTTTAAGGCAAACTGCCAGAAAAATTTCTTTTCTTCCAGATTGCTTGGCTGTTCTAAAACATTGCGTTGGAATGGAACCTCTTTATGTGTTATGTGTAAGGAGCAGCTTGGTTATGTTTCCTTTCCAGTTTCAGCTTCATGCTGCATGTTATAATGGAATAGTGACTCTATTGGAAGCCCTGTTAACATAAAGACCACTGGATACGGACTTCTATTCTTGTCACCTCTAAGATCATCTGCTTCTCTCGTGGGCTTTCCTCCTCTAATCTGAGAGGTGGAACAGGTCCTACTCTTTGTGAGACCAATACTTTAGTCTACACATTGGAGTCCATCTCTTCCAGCTTTTGCATTTATCTGTTATTTTCCCCCTTGCCTGGTTATTCAGCCTGTCCCCCGTGACTCTTTCATGAAACATACTTCGATCTTTTTCATTTTTAAATAGTTTCTCTGGATTGTCTCACATTTAAGTTGCTACTCTGCTACTTTCTTTCACTGTCATACCTCTTGGGGTTTAATTTTCACTTTTGCTTACTAACTTCTTAACTCATTGTAATCTGGTTTCTGCACTAATTCTCTAAATTACATTGGAAAAGATTAGTAGTTATTGTCTAATTGTCAAATTTCATGACTTCTGTGATGTCTTTTTGACTTTTATATAACTTTGCTTGCTTTTTTTTAATTTAAAATTTTCCTTTATTGATTTTTGGAGAGAGAGGGAGAGAGAGATAGAAACATCCATGAGAGAGAACATCAATGGGCTGCCTCCTGCATGCCCCCCAGTGGGGATTGGGCCCACAACCTGGGCATGTGTCCTGACCAGGAATTGAACCAGCGACCTCTTGTTGCATAGGTCGATGCTGAACCACTGAGCCACACCAGCTGGACAGCTTTTTTTTTATAATATGTTTTTATTGATTTTTTTTTTTTTTTTTTAAGAGAGAGAGGAAGGGAGAGAGAGAGAAACATCGATTGGCTGCCTTGACTGGGAATCGAACCAGGACCTTTCAGTCCATGGGATGACGCTCAGTCCACTGAGCCACACTGGCTGGGCTAGCCTTGCTTTCTTTGATTTATCTTTTTATTGTAAGTTTTGTTGTATTTATTTTTTAAAAAATTAGTCCTTCTCTTGATTAGTGTACCATTTTCCCTCTTTGCACCAGAATGAGTTTTAGTTTTCTCTTGCTCTTTTTTAATTCCAACAAAATTATGCTTTTCTTTTGATGTGTTGTCTATCATGGGAAAGGCAGTACATGGGTACTTGAATGGCATGTTCAGGGGGAGGTTTACAAGTATTAATGGAGGTTTAAACAACAACTGATTTCTTAAGAGCTTGCGGTGTGGATATGTATTTAAAAAATGGGTACTCATGGTGATGAACACACAACAGAGTGTACAGATGATGTGTTGTGGAATTGTGCACCTAAAACCTGTATAATTTTGTTAACCACTGTCACCCCAATAAGTTCAATTAAAAAGGGAAAGAAAAAGAGGAGTAGGAAGGTTGAATTCACTCTAAAAAAGTAAATAAATAAAAATGGGTACTCAGTGTTTTATTATTTTATATTTAGAAAGCAACAAAAGTTTTGGTAATGTAAACTTCAGGAAGGAAACCTCGGCAAAATCTTGCCTACTAAAGTATGGAAAAACTGGTTTCTAAAGGAATGAGGGATGGTTGGGCTTATAGGGGTTTCTGGCCAAGAATTAGAATTTTATAGTCTTTCAGCAAGCTATTACCTTCCTGGCCCCCACATAAATGACTGGGACCCTAATGAGCAGGTAAAACTACCTTATTTCCACATCTTTGTCTTCATATGTGGGCAAGAATCCAGTTAAAGGATTAAGATACTAATCTCACTTCCACCACTTTGTCTGGATATTAAGATCATTAATTTATCCTCTTACACACATAGACATATAACCTAGCACTTTGACTAGAAACTCAATATTATAGTTCTCTTTCTCCAGAAGAGTTAGTTTTTTTCTATTTCAGGTTTGAACCTTCCACAAATATGTTTTGTTCCATTTCCAGGCAATTCCACTGATTCACTTTCCTCACACTGGTTTCATTCTCCTTTCCTTTTCCGCCAGGTTTCTTGATAACATTTTCTGTGTTTTCACCTTTATTCCTCCATGTTTTATCCTCTGTTCCCTTTTTGCCTTTACTGTTTCAGGTTTCATTCTCTTTTCAAGCCCACAGTAGTCCAGCTTTTGCTTCTACCCTCTATAGAAACTCTTTGTGAAGGCCTTCAGTGACCTCATTGTTTCCCTGTCCAGTGAGTTCTCTTTTTCTTTTCCTCTGCCCTGATCTTGTTTCTACTTTTTTTGTAAGCTATCTGTAAACCTTGTAAAGAGAGGGAATGAACATAAATTTAAAAATTTTAAATTGGTTTTGTATTTCTTCCTGAAACTTTGATGTTCTTTGGTCTCCCATAATTTTGTGTTCTACCCCATGTTGCTGACCAGTTTTTCTCCACTTCTACTTTTCTCCCGTAGTTCCTGTTTAGGCGGCCTTTTTTTCCCCCTTACAGCGTGATATATATTTTTTAAGCATTATGACAAATTTTAAATGAGATCTTCATTTACTCATCAAGATTCAAGAATTTCAAAATTTGCTCTATTTTTATTTGCTGGAACATTTTGAATCATATCCCAGAAATCATGTCATATCTCCCAATAGATAGAAGCATAAGCCTGATCTTTATTTTTTATTTTTATTTTTAAAAAATAAGGTAAAGGATTTATTTCTTTATGTTACATAAAGCAAGTCCAGAGACCTGCAAATCAGAACTGGTCTGCTGTTCTTATGCTATTTCATCATCAATGTCACCTCATAGTCTTAAGATGGTTAAAGCAGCTCCAACCATTGCATCACATATCAGGAAGGAGGACGGGAAAATGGCAGAAGAGAACCCATTTCAGCTAAGAGCTTTGTAAGAATTCCACAGAATTATATTTTACATCTAATTGGCTGCTTGTATTAAAGGCCGACTGGGAAATGTGGCTCTGTAAGCTAGATATGTTGCCACAGCCCTCTCTGTCGGGTTCTGTTTATAAGGATGACTGGGGAAAGTATGATTCAGAAAGCTCTGCTACAACAGATAAGCTTCCTTTTCTCAGGGAGTTCATGTTCCAGCAGGAAAAATTAGATAACCAATAAGAAAACAAAAAGGTAATTTCAGATGGTAATAAGCTCTGTTAAGAAAACAGAATACAATGTTGAAATATAGAAGGTGGTAGGAGAATGGTGGGAACTCAATGTGGATTGGGAGGACAAAACATTCTTGAGAAGAATGAGTTCTAAAAACCCTTCTAATTTTGACATTCTGTGATTTGAGGTATCTGAGCAATCGCCCCCACCCCCATAAAAGAGGAGGATAGTGATAATAAGGAGGTTTTCTATAAACAAAATAGGTCCTCTTTTTCTAAACTCTTAATTCCTCTTATTATTTTCAACCCCATCAGATGGGCACAAAAGATGTGTGAGATTCTTACAGCTGCAAGAGAGAAAACGTATTCAAATGGATTAATCATTAAGGAAGTGTAGCATCTTACAGAGCTGGAAGTCCAGAAATAAGGGGGAGCTCAACGGTTTGTTGATTCAGCAGCTCTGTGATGTCATCAAGGACTTGGGCTTTTCCTGATTCTTGGCTCTGACATTTCCTCCACCCACCCCTTCACCCCCACAGTCACCAAACTATTGTCCCTGTCCATCAGTTCTTTCCCTTTTTCTTTTTTGCTCAATCCCTTCATACCTTCCCCTACCACCCCCACCCCCAACCAGAGCTGCCTGCCTGCTCTCTATGAGCCTATCTCTATTTTGCATTTAAGTTCATTAGATTTCACATATGAATGAAATCATATGGTATTTGTCTTTCTCTGACTGGCTTATTTCACTTAGCATAATGTTTTCCAGGTCCATCCATGCTGTTTCAAAGGATAAAATTTTCTTCCTTTTTATGGCCAAGTAGTATTCCATTGTGTAAATGTACCACAGCTTTTTTATTCACTCATCTACTGATAGACACTTGAACTGCTTCCAAATCTTGGCTATTGTAAATAACACTGCAGTGAACATAAGGGTGCATATATTCTTTTGAATTAGTGTTTTGGGTTTCTTTGGATATATTTCCAGAAGTGGAATTCTAGGTCGTAAGGCAGTTCCATTTTTAATTTTTTGAGGTAGCTCCATACTGCTTTCCACAGTGACTGCACCAATCTGCATTCCCATCAAGAGTGCACAAGGGTTCCCTTTTGTCCACATCCTCTCCAACACTTGTTGTTTGTTGATTTTCTGATGATAGCCATTCTGACAGGTGTGAGGTGATATCTTATAGTGGTTTTAATTTGCATTTCTCTGATGATTAGTGATGTTGAACATTATTGTATGTCTGTTGGCCATCTGTATGTCTTCTTTGGAAAAGTGTCTAGGTCCTTGGCCCATTTTTTTTTTTTTTAATCATTATTGTTGAAAGTATTACAGATGTTCCCCCCTTTTTTCCCCCATTGACCCCCTCCTCCCCACTCCCAGGCCTCTCCTGCTTTCCCCAAACTATTGTCTGTGTCCATTGTTTATGAATATATGCATTTAAGTTCTTTGGTTTACCTCTTCCCAATCCCCCCAACCCCTTTCCTCTGAGGATTGTTTGAGTGTTTTTTGGTGTTGAGTTTTCTAAGTTTTTTATCAATTTTGGATACTAAACCCTTATCAAATGTATGGGCAAATATATTCTCACATTCAGTGGGTTATCTTTTCATTTTGTTGATGGTTTCCATTGCTGTGCAAAACCTTTTTAGTTTGATGTAGTCCCATTTGTTTATTTTTTCTTTTGTTTTTTCTTCTTCTTCTTAACATTTAATTAGCCCTTTAACATTTCTGGTAATACAAACTTCTTTAGTTTTTTTCTTGTCTGGGAAGCTCTTTATTTCTCCTTTAATTTTGAATGATAGCCTTGCTGGGTAAACTAGCCTTGGTTGTGTAGGTTGTTGCTTTTCATCACTTTTAGTATTTCATGTGAAAACCTTCTTGGCCTGAAATTCTTCTGTTGAGAAATCACCTGACAGTTTTATAGGAGCTCCCTTGTAGGTAACTGACTGCCTTTCTCTTGTGGCTTTTAGGGATATCTCTTTGTCTTTAACTTTTGCCATTTTAATTATGATGTGTCTTGGTGTGGGCCTCTTTGGTTTCATTTTGTTTGGGACTGTCTGTGCTTCCTGGACTTGTATGTCTTTTTCCTTTACCAGATTAGGGAAGTTTTCAGTCATTATTTCTTCAACTTGGTTCTCAACCCCTTGCTTTCTCTTCTTCTTTTGGTATCTCTATGATGCAGATGTTATGCTTCATGTTGTCCCAAAGGTCTCTTAAACTATCCTCACTTTTTTTTTTTAATCCTCACCTGAGGATATTTTTCCATTTATCTTCAGATAGAGTGGAGGGAGGGAGAGAGGGAGGGCGGGAGAGAGAGAGAGAGAGAGACTCTGAGAGAAAGAGAAACATCGATGTGAGAGAGACACATTGATTGGTTGCCTCCCTCATGACTCCGACCAGGGCTGGGGACTGAACTGCAACCGAGGTACGTGCCCTTGACCAGAATCGAACCCATGACTCTTTGGTCTCCGGGCTGACGCTCTAACTGCTGAGCCAAACTGGCCAGGGCTAAACTATTCTCATTTTTAAAAATTATTTTTCTTTTTGCTGTTCTGATTGGGTATTTTTTTCTATCTTGTCTTCGAAATCGCTGATTTGATCCTCTGCTTAATTGAGCCTACTGCTTATTCCTTCTAGTGTATTCTTTATCTCAGACATGACATTCTTCATTTCTGAATCGTATTTTTTTATGGTTTCTATATCCTTTTTTCATGCTGTTGAGCATCCTTATAGTCGTTACTCTGAACTCCATATCTGATAAATTACTTACCACCATTTCTTTTAGTTCCTCTTCTGGAGAATTCTCTTGTTCCTTCACGAGGCCTATTTCTTTGTCTCCCTGTTTTGGACTGCCTCTTTGTGTTTGTTCATATGTATTAGGGAGATCTGCTTTGACTTCCAGGCTTTGTAGGGTGGTCTTATGTAGTAAGTGACCTGTGGGGTCTAATGATGCAGTCTCCCTGATCTCCTGAGCTGGGTGCTCTAAGAATGTCCCTTGTGTGTGTTATGTGGGTCCTCTTGTTGTAATTGAATCTTGATTGCTGTTGTCCCATTTGTGGGTGGGATTGACCCTCAGGCTGGCTGGCAGTGAGGCTCAACCCCCAACACAATATGCAAGCTGCTGTGCAGGTGCCGATCACATGAAGCAGAATTTACCTCAGCAGGGTCTGTTGCTTGCCAAGATATCCCTGTGGATATGCTACTTGTGGTGCCTATTGGATCCTGCTCTGTTCTTGTCTGGAACTGGCTACTGGGTGTATTAGTTCTGGAAAATTCTTTTCAGAGGGTCTCTGGTGCAGGCCAGTGTCAGATGTTGTGACTGGCTTGGGGCAACCTGTTTGGAGCTATCAGTGATCCACAGCTTGTGGCTCCCTCTGTTGATCCTGGGTGCATGTAGAAAGGACCAAGCTGTGCATCAAGGTCTGTTTTTACTAGCACTGGTCCCAGGAGCAGGTCAGGCAACGACTCAAAGCACCCAGAGATCTGCCTCTGCCTGCAGGCTGTCTGTTGGGCTCAGTCACTTAAAGAGCCTCAGGCTGTACTTGTCAGCTGGGCTTAAGCTCTACAGAGTGGGCCAAGAGGGATTGCAATGGGTGGGGCTATTGCTTTGTTCCAGGCTGATGCTGCATGAAAGTAATGCTCTGTCTGAGAAAAATGGCTTTTGCAATATGGGAGAATGACTCAGCACAGGGATCCTGGTAACTGACCTCTCAGCTTTCTCCCCAGAGTCACCAACCCCGTCTCTCTTTATGCAGGTCTAGTCCACTCTGCCCTCCCTCTGCCAGAGCCCAGGGTGAGTGGCTGTGAACAAAATTTTGTGGTTTGGCTCTATAAGAGGGTTCCCGCATTTTAGTTGTCTCTCCTTGGCAGAAACCCTGCTGCTTTTCACAGCCAAATGTTATGTGGACACCTTTCCCAGTTCTGGTGGTCTGGGCTGGGGAGCCCAGCTTGAGGATTAGACCTCAGATTTTTCAGGCGCAACCACCTGCAGCTGAGATATCCCTCTAGAACTTTAGCTGCCACCCACGGGAACCTAGCCAGTCCTCTCACACCCCTGCACTTCCTACCGGTCTTGATGTGGCCTCTTCTGTAAGTCCTTCGTAATAAGGCTTCTCTCCACCTAATCTTGAGTTGGTTATTCAGTTAGATTTTCCTGTACTTTAGTTGTAATTCCAGTTTGCTCCCGGGAGGAAGTGAGTGTAGTTTCCACTTACTCTGCTGCCATGTTGGATCCTCAAGCTTGCTCTTTTATGTATTGGTGTTCTACAGGCTCTGTTTTCTCACTGTACACATTCTCCTTAGAAAATCTTAACCACTTCTATAGCTTCACGTACTGTCTGTTGAAAACCTTAAAGTCCATATCAACACTTGCATTAGGCCAGTATTATATTTTCCTAGTGTACTTCTCTAGTCAGATTTTCTGTAGTAACCCAAAATTTTATGTCTAAAATAATACTCATCATCTCTTTCTCATCTTTATATCTGCTTTTGCCTTCTTTATTTTAATTTTCCCTATGTCTTTATCACATAGTTTTCCTAGACAGTCATTTTAAGTAATAGTAGATTCTTTATATTCTTTTATGAAGATAGTCCATATTTAATTAGTCCTCAAGCTCCACCAGTTCCTGCTGAGTATCTTTCACACCTGTTCTTTCCATTCTGTTCTTATGACATCTTGGTTTAGGGCTTCATCATCTCTCACCTAAATGGTTTCCCAGCTGTTTCTTCTTGGAGTCTTCTGTCTTTATTCTAATCGTGTGTGTGTGTGTGTGTGTGTGTGTGTGTGTGTTTGGCTTGGACTCACCCACATATATTGTTTTCATGTTTAAAAAAAACCCTCAAGTTTTAAAAACTGATCTTGTCATCAAGGAGGGCAGGGACCAGTTCTTACTTTTTATTTTTAGCTGTACTACCCTTCTGCTTCATACCTGGCATCTAGTAGGCCTACATTGAATGAAAGTGGATACTGTGCTTGAATCTTTGCCTGCTGTCTTGAAAATGCTGTTTGCTGTGCTTTTACTGTTTAATTTTGATGTTTTTAAGTCTACTAAGTAACTGGAGGAAGCATTAAAGATCCTATGTATTAAAATATTAAATTAAAAAAAGTAATTACTGTTTTAAAGAAGTGGCAGCTAATTGGTAGGTCCAGGCAAAATTTATATAATGTATTATTATAGTATATATGCCAGTTTTCCTGACAGTAAAATAATATTAGTACTCATTGTTGCTATTTTAGTTTTAGATTGCATGAAACTTGAGTTTGTCATTTTAGTAGTATGATTTGTGACACTACCAAGACAGTGCTTCTTATACATATATTAAACCTGACACTAATCTGCTTATTATTTAAAATATTTCTAATTTTCTTTTAGGACCAGTTTGGACAACATATAAAATCAGATGTGCACTTGAATTTTTATGTTTATTATGGTCCCGATCGTATTAGAGACCCGACTTTGCTTTCAAAACAGGATATTGTTTTGACTACATATAATATTTTAACTCATGACTATGGAGTAAGTATGCTGATACTCAGAGACTTTCAGAGGTTTAAGAAATATGCTTTAGCCTGGCCAGTGTTGCTCAGTGGTTAGAATGTTGGTCTGTGCACCAAAGGGTCACAGGTTTGATTCCAGGTCAAGGGCATGTACCTAGGCTGCAGGTTTGATCCCTGGCCCCAGTTGGTATGTGTGTGGGAGGCAGCCAATCAGTGTGTCTCTCTTACACTGATATTTCTCTCTCTATCTCTCTCTCTCCCTCTCTTCTCTACCTCTCTCCCTCCCTCCCTCCCTCCTTCCCTTCCACTCTCTCTAAAAATCAGTGCAAATAAATATCCTCGGGTGAGGATTAACAGAAAAAAAATATGCTTCAGGTTTCTAAAGTGTTCTTAAATTTAGGCTTTTTATACTCTTTTTTTTTGTTTGTTTCTAAATACTTAAGAATATACAGTAAATAGGAATTTGTGATATAATATTTTTCCAAAAATAAAAGATTGGCCTTTCTTTAACTACTAATGCAGGAATACTTTCTATTTAGAACACTTGAATTTAAAATTTTTAATTTGAATTGCAATTAAGTCTATATAACAATTTGTAAATGAACTTTGTTTTGAGTATTCTAGAATATTGTTTTCTATCGCAATGATTGGATTGATTTAGTTTAAAAATAAGCTTTTTTTTGTAGCTGAAATTTGTGAGTTTCCCAATTTATTTAGAAGTCTAATTGTTGTTTGCCTATAATTCCAGTTGTTAAGTTAAAATTTTTTTTTTTTTATCCTTACCCAAGGACATTTTTCCATTTTTTGTTCAGATAGAGTGGAAGGGAGAGAGAGGAAGAGAGAGAGAGAGAGAGAGAAACATCGATGTGAAAGGGACACATCGAGTGGCTGCCTCCTGCACAACCCAACTAGGGCCGGGGACAAATTACAACCGAGGTATGTGCCCTTGACCAGAATCAAACCTGCAACTCATTGGTCCACGGGCCGATGCTCTAACTGCTGAGCCAAACTGGCCAGGGCAAGTTAAAATGTTTTTGAAAATACTTTATTGTCAAAACTTCAGTCTTCTGGTAAGAACATTTATTTTTACATAAAAGAAAGTAGTTGTATTATATTCAAATAATCCAAGTAACTGATAATTTTTATATTATCAGTATGTTTTAATCTGAGACAGAGTAGCTCAGTGTATTGAACCAAGATGAGAACTAGACTGCCTGGATTTGAATGCTAGCTCTGCCGCTTCTGAGCTGTGGTGCTTTGAGCTCCATACTTCGCATCTTGGTGCTTCAATTTTCTCATCTGTACAAAGAGTAATAAGACTTCCTAAGCTTGTGAATGTCCAAATAATTTAAAGTATGTAGTGCTTAAAGCAGTACCTAGCACATAGTAAGTTGATGTTGAGAATAATAACTCATAGTACATATCAAATTATGTTAAGTACTATTTTACTTTCTTGTGTTTTTCATTCATATGAAACATTTATTTCAGATGAAAGGTGATAGTCCATTACATAGCATACGGTGGCTAAGAGTGATCCTGGATGAAGGACACGCCATACGGAATCCAAATGCTCAGCAGACTAAAGCTGTACTTTATCTAGAAGCAGAAAGAAGATGGGTATTGACAGGTAATGATAGCATTATACTTTTTAAAAAATTAATTCCCAAATATGTATCATTAAGTAAGTTAGTGAGGCAACCTTGTAAACTTCAAGTGGATATAAAGACTGTTCCAAAATTAATCATAGAAATCATTTAATAAAATATTTGACTTGTTCAATTTATGGGCAACCACTAAACTTATTCTTGAACCTTGGAGATTTACTAGACACTTTATTTTTATTTATTTATTTATTTATTGGTTAATCCTCACCTGAAGATATTTTTTCATTATTATTTTTAGGCAGAGTGGAAGGGAGGGAGGGAGAGAGAAAGAGAGAGAGAGAGAAACATTGATGTGAGAGAGACACATCGATTGGTTGCCTCCTGCGTTGTCAACCCTGACCAGGGCTGGGGATCAAACCTGTAATCCAGGCATGTGCCCTTGACTGGGAATCGAGCTGGAGACCCTTTGGACCACGGGCCAACGCGCTAACTGCTGAGCCAAACCGGTCAGGGCATATTTATTTTTTTTAAATATTTTTTCTTTATTGATTTTAGAGAGAGAGGAAGGGAGAGGGGGAGAGAGAGGGAAACATCAATGAGTGAAAACATCAGTTGGCTGCTTACTGTATGCCCCCCCGCTGGGGATTTGGCCCACAACCTGGGCATGTGCCCTGACTGGGAATCGAACCGCCGTGATGCTCAGCCAGTGAGCTACACTGGCCAGGCTCATTAGATGCTTTAATCCTCCAATCAGAATCTTGATTTCTCTACTTCCCATCTTGGAGTCTCTTTGCTTTACTAGAGGATGGGGAAGAGAATATAAACTCAAAATAGTTTTGCCTTCTTGCTAGCGTTGTTGATTTAAAAATCAAATAAACTGTTCTTGATAAGGAGAAAGTTGAGTTTACTGGGTCTGTGGTCTTTTTCTTTGTTAGTATGGAAAATGAGAGCTAAATATTAAGCAAAACTGTGTTTTGAGATTGTGTATATTTCTAACAAGGGATTATAGTCACAGCTTGATAGTGCCTGTGCCTGGTACAGTGTTCATTTTCACATGTCTCAATTCAGGTAGATGGCTGTACCGATTAGATATTCTGGTTATCGGACTGTAACAGTTTCCTGTTATTTTTAGGTACTCCAATTCAGAATTCTTTAAAGGACTTGTGGTCTCTTCTTTCCTTTTTAAAACTGAAACCATTTGTTGATAGAGAGTGGTGGCATAGAACAATACAGCGTCCTGTCACAATGGGAGACGAAGGAGGACTTAGGTAAGTAATTTCATGGTAACTGATTAATATTAGCTAAAAATAACTGTTAGCAGCTTGAAGCAATTTCCACTTTGATTACTGTTCAACTTGGCTATTGGCTTTCCTCTTCAAAAAGTATTCATAGCTTCATGCCTTTGACTTTCAGAACCTAGTGATTCTTGTTTGGGGAGACGAAGATTTCTAACTATCAGTAAGACATAAACTCTCCCTTCCCATGATTTTAGTCAAACAGAAAGAAAAGGTAGAACTTTATGGTCTTTGTATGTTGCTGTTACCCCCGAAACCACCATTAATAGATTTTAGTAGTAACAGGAAAAATCCTATATGCTCTGAGAGTCCAGAATGCACTCAAGTTTCATAATTTATCTTGTGTAGCTTCATATAGTGGTAATTGAATGATGCAATGATGTACAGTGGCATCAACACGGTTTTTATAAGAGAGTTGTTTCTGGTGGAGACATACAAGTTGAGAACATAAATAAAATTCAGCTGGGTGATAGCCATTTACAAGGTATTAGGCTAATGTATTTTATGGTTTTTGCCTAGAATATTGGTTTTCAAACAGAGGGTTAGTAGGTTGTGAAATTATTTTAAAAAGAAAGCAACTAACATTATAAAAGAAATTGAAATACAGTAGAAGATTTAAGAAAAAAGCAGAGTGCATCACACATGGTATTTTGTGGAATGTTTGTTTCTGTTGTATGTGTATGTGTTTGTTTATATGTTTGCTGGGTGGAGTAAAATAAAATGTGTTTCTTACTATGGGTTTTAGTGAAAAAGGTTCAAAACCCACTAACCTAGCTTGCAATACTGTCTATTTGATTCCTTAGAACCAGCTATTTAAATTCTAATTTAAGAAATTGTATTTATGTTTCAGTGTTAGGAAAAACCTTTTCTTAAAAAATTAGTGTGCCTCCTTTTATTCTGATATTGAAAAGAAGGAGTGTCAAATTATAGAACCTAGAAGGCATTTGTCCCTCTTCTGGATTGTCACATCCTGTTACTTTTTCCATTTCTTTCTTCCTTTTTTTTGAAATCCTCACCTGAGGATATTTTTCCATTTATCTTCAGACAGAGTGGGAGGGGGAGAGAGAGAGCGCGAGAAACATAGATGTGAGAGAGAGAGACATTGATTGGTTGCCTCTCGCACGACCCCAGCCAGGGCCGAACTGCAACTGAGGTACATGCCCTTGACCGGAATTGCACATGGGACACTTTGGTCTGTGGGTCGATGCTCTCACTGCTGAACCAAACCAGCCAGGGTACTTTTTAAAATTTCTTTATAAAATTTACTGTGCACTTTGATAAGTAGGTGCTTATTAAGAATGTGAGTATTGAATATGGGTGATAGAGCTGAAGAATCGAGAAGTAAAAGGGTTAGTAATTAAAACAAAAATGGGGAGAAGAGCATAAAGATTAAACTCTGACGGGTATTGAATTGAGGGCAAATATTAGTGCATTTGTTGCTATAATTTTCTATTTGTAGAATATGTCTGTGATTATCATCTTGGATAAAAGCCCAAGTAAGAGATTTTTAAAAGTTCTTTACTAAAGTTATAAAACAATAACAGCTTTAAATATTCTTTTTTTGTTCTAGTTGAATCAACTTATATAGAAATAGCAAGTTATATAATTTTTGTTTTATTTTCTAGGCGTTTACAGTCCCTAATTAAAAATATTACACTTAGAAGAACAAAGACAAGCAAAATTAAAGGAAAACCCGTTTTGGAGTTACCAGAACGTAAAGTATTTATTCAGCACATTACACTTTCAGATGAAGAGAGAAAGATTTATCAGTCTGTGAAAAATGAGGGCAGAGATACTATTGGAAGGTATGGAGAAAGAAAGCCATTTTAGAAAATAATTTTTATTTTCTTTGTTTCTCATTTGACTGAATAATATTTTTAAGATCTGTGAGCAATAAAGTCTGAAGTATACTGAAAGATAATTTACTTCTTTAACCATATTTAAACTACTTTTTACAAATTAATAGTTGAAGTGAATGAATATTGTAATTCACTAGGTAAGTAATTTTTTAAAATTGATTTTAGAGAGAGAAATATTGACTTGTTGTTCCACTTATTTATGCATTCATTGGTTGATTCTTTTTTATTTTGGTAATCCTCACCTGAGGATATTTTTCCATTGATTTTCAGGTAGAGTGGAAGGGAGGAAGAGAGGAGAGACAGAGAGAAACATTGATGGGAGAGAGACACATTGATTGGCTGCCTCTTGCATGACCCTGACTGGGCCAGGGATCAAACCTTCAACTCAAGTATGTGCCCTTGACCGGGAATCGAACCCACGACCCTTCTGTCCGCGGGCCGTCACTCTAACTGCTGAGCCAAACTGGCCAGGGCTTGGTTGATTCTTGTATGTGCCCTGACCGGGGATCAAATCCGCAACCTTGGCATATCGGGACAATACTCCAACTGACTGAGTACCCTGCCAGGGCTTTTTTTTTTTCTTTTTTAAGTTAATTAATTAATTACTTTTAATTGATTGAGGAATTTCTTAAGCTAGGCAAGTTCTCAATGTTGGTCAGAAGACCTTGCTTGCTTCTACTACTGACTCTGTATCATGGGAGTAGATAAAAACACTGAGAGAAGTATCTATATAGGGAAAGTAAACCTATTAAGGACCAAAACTTGGGGGACTGTCCACATTTAAGAAATAAGAAAAGCAGGATGTGAAGGCGATCTGGCTGCAACATCTGTCACCCCATTGATCGCCAGGGTTGACTCGGCTGATCTGGCTGGCTAGGCGGGTATCCCCCTCCTCCCTCACCGATCCCTGTGCGTCCCTCCCGAAGCTGCGTGCTCGGTCGAAGTGGACAACCTTCCCCCAGAGGAGGGGACTGGCCTTCGGTCAAGGGTATTCGAGTAGCTGTGCTCCCTGCTAGAAACTCCAGACAAGCTCTCAAGAAATCAAGAAATAAGAAAAACCACTTATAGGAGATTCTATCAAGGGGAGAAGTATGAAGAAAGTAGAGAAAACTATTACAGAATTTCAGGAAAGAGCATAATCAAGAAAGAAAATGGAGTGTGGGCGGGAAGAGATAAACCAAAGAACTTATATGCATAACCAGTGGACACAGAGATTAGTGTGAAGGTAGGGGGGGAGGTCAGAGTGGGGAGGAGGGGAGTCATTGAGGGAAAACAGTGGGACATCTGTAATACTTTCAACAATAAAGATACATTTAAAAAAAGGTCAGTAGTGTCATATAGTACAGGCATTTAGAAAAGCCTGCTTGCTTTGGTGATCAGAAGTCACTGGTGTAGACTCTGAGTGGTCACCAGAAGAATGGATGAAGCAGCCACATTGTGGGACTGGGGATTGCAAAGACGTAGCAGCTGTAGAGGTGGACACTTTTTTTACAGAGTTTGTAAAAGGAAGAAGAAAGGGAGACATAGATAGGATTTATATTTGGTTTCTGGATCAATTATTTGATAGTTTTATTTGGGCAACTGTCTTGAGAAGAAGAGAACATAGAAAAGATTACAGGTACAATAGAGAATAAAGCAAATTGGTGGAGAAGAATGAAGCCCGGGGTGGTAAATATTAAAAATAATATTACGAGAACTATCAGTGAACTGTGAGACAGAGGTATCTATGAGATAAGGGTGGGGACTAAAGGAAGGTAAACTGAATTTAAAGCCATCATAAAAAGGTAAGGTTTTTAGAGTGGTAGAGAGACTTCATGTAGTATTAGATCATGTAGGACTTAAGTGAATATGACTTTCCAGTAATGTGGAAATCTGGGAATAGGAGTTGATCAAGTAGATTAAAGGGATTGGGGATTGGAAGAAAGTGAGAAATTCTAGTTCAAGCCAAGAACATGGTTGATGTGGGTGCCCAGAGGAACCAGAATGAGGAGGAGACAAGTGAAGGCAGAAAGGGCTCAGAAAATAGGGGACTCTTCAAAACAAGATGTGGATGTGTCACAAAGTAGGCTTAATAGGAATTAGAGATACTGAGAAAGGTTGCTATAAGCAAGAGGTTTCAAAGAGGCACAAAGCAGTTAGGTCAACTGTTGTGTCACACAGCTAGTGAATGACAGTGCTGGTACTTCACCTCGGGCATTTTGGTTCTAGAGCTTGTAAGTTTAACCTTTGTAATGTGCTGCCTATTCTTACATTCTTGAATAGTTAGAAGTATTTGTTCCCATAATATTACTATTATAACAGCAGATACGTATTTTATATCACTTACCATAGTGAGTATTCTAAATGCTATGCATGTATTAAATTTTTTATAACAGTCCTGTGAGGTGTGTATTATTACTGTTATGCCACTATTAACAGCCAAGGAAGCTCAAGACAGAAGTTAAGCAACTTGTCCAAGGTTTTGCCCTGGCCAGCTAGCTCAGCTGGTTGGAGTGTTGTCCTAATGCGCCAAGGTTGCAGGTTCGATCTCTGGTCAGGGCACATACAAGACGCAACCACTGAATGCATGGATAAGTGGAACAATAAAATCAGTGTTTCTCTCTCTCCCCCCTCCCTCCCTCCCTCTCCCTTTTCTCTCTCTCTCTGAAAAAATAATAAATAAAATGAAATAAAATTTTTTAAAAAAGGAACAGAAACCTGTGCAAGGTTCAGTTAAATTGGCAGAGTCAGATTTTGAACTCAAGATCATCTAGCTTTAGCGTCTGTGCTCTAATCATTAGGCTAAATTTCTTTCATTGCCTTACTACTTAAATATCAGATTGGTTTAGTATATAATTTTTGGATCACCCTTTCTTCCTTCAGAACTTTTATTGTCATTGTTTTACTGTATTTTACAGGGTGGGGCAAAAGTAGGTTTATAATAGTTTGTATGGAAAATAATGCAATAATTAATCAATAATAATACAAGATAAACTCTGTGTTTTGCGTACTCAAAATTGTAAACCTACTTTTGCTCCATTCTATATATTGAATGTTTCTGTGGAAAACCATTATTTTATTTTATTTTTTTATTTAAAGTCCAGCAATTTGAACAGGACCTCTCTTGGTTTGTTCTGTAACATGTACCATTTAAATCTGTGGATTCCAGGCCTTTTCCCAGAAAGTTCTTTGAGTATTGTTTTCTGTTCCATTATTGTTTCTCTGTGTGTATGTTGGATGGTCTTTATTTTTCTGTAGATATCATTTTACTTTAATTCTTTACATCTTTTTGTTTAATTTTGCTTTTCTCAGTCCTGTTTCCTACATTCTTTCCTACGTTTTTATCAGTGGCTAGTCTCTTTCCTGTGCTGGTTTTTGTTTCTCTGATAGTTCACTTTTCTCTTTCCTATTTGAGCTGTACTAGCTCATCTCTCTTCTCTGTGTTGTTTTGTCCTATTTTTTTTTTTTTTTAGGAGGAATTGTTTTATTGAGTGGTGTTATATCATAGCAGTATCCTTGGTCATACATTTTTTTTGCTCTGTGTCAACATTTTTCTAGTGAGTTTTCTTTCACTGCCATTTGTTCCCTCTCTTGCTCTTTGCTCATTGTGACTTATATATGAATGTCTTGATTTTTTTCTGGACTAGGTATTTGCAAGAGATTCATACGAAGGGGATGGGGTCATAGCTGTGCCCCAGACTAGAAGGAAATATCCCTATTTAGTTATGCCTTAGGGTTACATGTGAGTTCTTTTAGGTTTTACTTGTGCTCATATAACAGATCAGAAGCTTTAAAGTTTCTTACGGTGTGGAATGCTGTGCCCATAGTCTTTTCTGTGTGTTTCCTTGCTCAGTTTCCCTTCCCTCCTCCTTGGGGTAAAACTTGTCCAGGGAAATTCAAGCCGCCAGTTGGGCACCTGGTTTTTTTGCACTGAGAGAAGTTGATTTCAGCTCAGGGCGTGTGGTCTGTTTTGAAGAATTGTGCTCTGGAAGGTCTGTGGAGATCTGCAGTCATGTCTTTCGACATCTTTCTATTTGACTTATACCGCAGTTGGCAGCTATTTCTCATATATTTTGCTGTTTTACAAATCTCTCCTGGTTTCATTAAAGATAGAACTTGCTTTTCTGTTTTTTATTTTTGTTTTGATGTGATTTTCAGAGAAGAGAACAATGTCATTTTTATTCCACTGTTTTAGAATAGGAGACATTGTAACATGTAACATTTTTACCTGTAGGTATTTTAATGAAGGGACTGTCCTGGCGCACTATGCAGATGTCCTGGGTCTGCTGCTCAGACTGCGGCAGATCTGTTGTCACACTCACCTTCTGACGAGCGCAGTGTCGTCTAGTGTTCCCTCAGGTAGGTAAACAGGGTTGGTTTACAGCATTATCTTTCTTAGTGATACTCAAATCAGGAGGAGAACATTTTCATATGGCCCAAATTTAGTTTGTCAAATGACATTGTTTTTAATATAAGACTCAACTGGGAATATACCCCAAAACCTCATACCAATGACGTGGGATATTAATGAGGTCTTTCATGATTTCCACTAATCGATCCTCTGGGGTCTGTTTTATTCTGTGGTAGTACGTGCAGATTGTGTTATAGTGATGCTTCTGTGTAAGGTATATTATGTGGGTTGGCTACTATTTTAGCTTCTGAATTTTTCTTAAAATTTCAAGTTTAAACCATGCTTTTTGTCTATAATAGAAAAAGACTAAAAGTACCCAAGCAAAACTTTTTCCTATATAAGGAAGATTAACTTGTTACAAATTTTGCTCTGAAATTAATTTTTCAGCCTTTTCTCTAGGAAACGATACACCTGAAGAACTACGAAAGAAGTTAATAAGGAAGATGAAGTTAATTCTGAGCTCAGGCTCCGATGAAGAATGTGCAATCTGCTTGGATTCTCTAACAGTTCCTGTCATAACACACTGTGCACATGTCTTCTGTAAACCCTGCATTTGCCAGGTCATCCAGAACGAGCAGGTTGGTTTCATGCTTGGTGCCGATGCAGTGCTGGATGAGTGACGCACCAGTTCTGAGTATGATGGACACTCGAGTCCTACAGACTGTAAGAGTGGTGTGCTTGGATTTACTAATGCACCTTTCATGGTTCATCATGGTATGGTTTCGATAGGGGATATACGTATTATCATTAAACCCTTTTAACCTAAAAATACATATTTTTGGTGGCATGTTTTGCAGTCAGTATCCTAGTTCTAATTGTTGACATCATTGCTGTCCAATAAATAGATACTGTGAGACGCAAAGGTAATTTTATTTAGTAGAAACAGATGAAGTTAACTCTTAGAATATTTTTTATTTATCCACTACATCTAAAATATAAAAATTATTAATGAGGTACTTTGTATTATTCTCTTAACTTAAAATTGTATTAATAAAATTAAAGTTCACGTTTCAACGGTATTGTTTGTATATACTTACAGCACATCTAAATTTGCCTTGGCCACGTTTCAAGGGCTCAGTTGCTGCATGTGGCTATTGGCTATGGTATTAATTAGGTAGATCTAGATGCTTATGTATGGTAGAACTTTCTGAAGTGAAATAATCCTTTAAGCAGTTCTTCAACTGAGGTAGAATTTTTTAAAATACTTCAAGAAATTTATTGAAAAAATTTTTCCCATCATTTATACCCTCTATGCCCTCTTCCACCTCCACCCATTCCTCCTCTTCCCCCCTGCCATCACCACACTGTTGTCCATGGTTCTCTCTTTTTTCTTTTCTTCAATCCCTCAACACACCCCAACACCCTACCAGAGTTTTCTGCATGCTATGTATGAGTCTGTCTCTATTCTGCTAGGTAGTTCAGTTTGTTCATTAAATTCCACATATGAGTGAAATCATATAGTACTTGTCTTTTTCTGGCTTATTTCACTTAGCATAATGTTCTCCAGGTCCATCCATGCTGTCGCAAAGGGTAAAATGTTCTTCTTTTATAGCTGCATAGTATTCCACTGTGTAAATGTACCACAGCTTTTTTATCCACTCATCTACTGATGAGCACTTGAACTGCTTCCAAATCTTGGCTATTTTAAATAATGCTGCAATGAACATAGGGGTACATATACTCTTTCAAAGTAGTGTTTTGGGTTTCTTCGGATATATTTCCAGAAGTGGAATCACTGGATCATAAGGCAGTTCCATTTTTAATTTTTTGACGTACCTCCATACTGCTTTCCACAGTGGCTGCACCAATCTGCATTCCCACCAACAGTGCACAAGGGTTCCCTTTTCTCCACATCCTTGCCAACACTTGTTTGTTGCTTTACTGATGATAGCCATTCTGACAGGTGTGAAGTGATATCTCATAGTGGTTTTAATTTGCATCTTCTGATGATTGATGATGTTGAGCATCTTTTCATATTGTCTGTTGGCCATCTGTATGTCCTCTTTTGAAAAGTATCTGTTCAGGTCTTTTTCCCATTTTTAAATTATATTGCTTGTTTTTTTGGTGTTGAGTTTTATAAGTTCTTTATAAATTTTGGATGTTATCCCCTTATCAGTAAAGACATTTTTTTTTCTTTATTGATTTTAGAGAGGAAGGAAGAGGGAGGGAGAGAGAGAGAGAGAGAGAGAAACATCGATGTGAAAGGGACACATCGAGTGGCTGCCTCCCGCACGACCCAACCAGGGGCCGGGGACAAACTGCAACCGAGGTACGTGCCCTTAGCGGGAACCGAACCTGGGTCTCTCTGGACCGCAGGCCGACGCTCTAACCGCTGAGCCAAACCGGCCAGGGCAGTAAAGACATTTTTGATGTGTAATGTACATATAGAAAAAAATGTACAAGTCATGATTGAACACTCAGTGAATTATGAAGTAAACACATCCAATAAATACTACCTATGTCTCCTTGTATTCCCTCCCAATCATTTAGCCTCTCCCTCTTCCTTAAAGGTAACCCCACTATACTGAATTCTAACATTGTTTTAGTTTCAGAATCTTATAATGTCATTTGGTCTGTAGTTATTGAAGAGATAATCTTATTTTATTAGCATGCCTTGGGACAAGTAGACAACAAAAGATACGAATGTACGAATAGGATTTGACAGATCTCGACTGGCTTTACAAGCTGTTAAGGAATTTCTTTTTTCTTCTGAATTGTTCCATCTGGTGTGTTATATTATAGTTAGGTTCAAGAAATGGTTACTCATGGTTTCTGTACTTGTCTGCAGATAGTGTAGCATTTATTGTTTCAAGTCCTTGAGATCACATACTTCTGTTCTTTTTTTTACCCATCCCACTTACCACATTAGAACATTATATCTGCTTGGAGTTTAGCACGATGGATTTGTGTCAAATGGATGAATCTAATGAAAGGTTTAATAAAATGCTGGCTATTAGAGATATAGAATTGATAATGTTTTCTAAAAATTTTAGGTAAATTCATATTTCTATTCCTCTGATAATTGTTTCTCATACTTTGTTCTTTCTTATGTAGCCACATGCTAAATGCCCATTATGCAGAAATGATATACATGGAGACAATTTATTAGAATGTCCTCCAGAGGAACTGGCATGTGACACTGAGAGAAAGTCTAACATGGAGTGGACATCCAGCTCGAAGGTACAATATTTGAGTGTTTGTTTTATGTTTATGTAAAGAAATAATCATGTATAAAAATAATAATTATGCTTTTAATTCTGTAATTTGAATATTATACTTCATTGGTGATTATTGGCTTTTTTATTTCTGGTGGTGACTTTCAGAGGAAAGAGAGGTTTCAGATTATGATAGTATTCTTTCAGTCTTAATTTTAAAAATTGGTGGTCTTCTACTTTTGCATTTTAAGGAAATAACATGGTAGTACCTTTCTCTTCATAATAAAAAATTTTGGATGCATTTCGCCAATTCAAAATGGAACCTAATGGGCGTCCTAATTTTTTCCCCCCCAGATCAATGCCCTGATGCATGCATTGATTGAGTTAAGAAAGAAGAACCCCAACATAAAAAGTTTAGTTGTTTCTCAGTTTACAACGTTTCTGTCTTTAATAGAAACACCACTCAGGTAAGTTTAACAGTGTTTCTCACTTTCAGTAAAGGATTTTTATATGTGTTTTGATTTGGATAACAGAGAATACTTATGTTTTATCACTTTTATTTATTTCATCTACCTAAAATAACATTCAGAGTCACAATAAGGAATATTTCCTGGGAGCATAGAATTTTAAAGATTAAGTCTGAATTTATTGAAAAAAATTGACTGCAGAGCCTGACATTGTAGTAGATGGTTAGTAAATATTTGTCAAAGTAAATGAGAGAATTAGTTGAATAAAGACATTGTAGTTACTTAACATGTTTTTATATTACAGGAAATATTACTTGTCTCTTTTGTCCCCTCCATTATTAGAGCCTCTGGATTTGTGTTTACTCGTTTGGATGGTTCAATGGCCCAAAAGAAAAGAGTTGAGTCAATTCAGTGTTTTCAAAACACTGAAGCAGGATCTCCGACTATAATGCTTCTATCCTTAAAAGCAGGTGGAGTTGGTTTGAATCTTTCTGCAGCTTCTCGAGTGTTTTTAATGGATCCTGTAAGTAATTCTGTAGACTTTTGGTATGTTATTACTTTTATTAAAAAAAATAAAGAGCCCAGCCATTGTGGCTCAGTGGATTGAGCGTCATCCCATGGACTGAGAGGTCCCGGTTGGATTCCTGGTCAGGGCACATGTCTGGGTTGCGGGCTTGATTCCCAGTGGGGGTCATGCAAGAGGCAGCCAATCCATGTTCCTCTCTCACATCGATGTTTCTATCTCTCCCTTCCTCTCTTTCTAAAAAAATCAATAAAAACATATTTTAAACATTTTTTGAAAAAGAAAGAACAAAAACTATTTGGTAAATACCTTTATAGTTATACTTGATTTTGAAAATTCCTTAGGCAAACTTCAGGAATAGATAACTTATTAAATGTATATCAAGGGCTCTCTCTCAAGTGTTTTACATATTTCAAGTGAAATTCTCACAATATCCCTAAGAGGTAGATCTTGTTTTTATCCCTATTTTTCAGGTGAGGAAACTGAAGCATAGAGAAGCAAAATAACTTGCTTCATCTAAGACAGCTAGTAATATGCAGACCAGTGTCAGAGTCCATATCCTTAAGCACTGTGTGCTTTTCTGCTTCTCTTCTATATACAGAGTACGTTTCTATTAACTAATGTTTTAAGAGCGGTGGTTTTGCTTGGCCGGTGCAGCTCAGTGGATTGGGCGTCATCCCATGGACTGGTCCTGTTTGATTCCTAGCTGGGGCACGTGCCTGGGTTGTGGGCTCGATCCCCAGTGGAGGACATGCGGGAGGCAGCTAATCAATGTTTCCCTCACATTGATGTTTCTGTCTCTCCCTTCCTCGCTAAAATAATCAATAAAACGTATTAAAGCCCTGGCCGGTTTGGCTTGGCGGTTAGAGCGTCGGCCTGTGGTCCAGAGAGACCCGGGTTCAGTTCCTGCTAAGGGCACCTACCTTGGTTGCAGTTTGTCCCCGGCCCCTGGTTGGGTCATGCGGGAGGCAGCCACTTGATGTGTCCCTTTCACATCGATGTTTCTCTCTCTCTCTCTCTCTTCCTCTCTCTCCCTCCCACTCTGTCTGAACAAAAAATGGAAAAATGTCCTCAGGTGAGGATTTAAAAAAAAAAAAAAACATATTAAAAAAAATAGTGGTTTTATTCATTCATCCGACATATAATGAGATCCTGCTTTGTGTCAGGACTCTAATAGGCACTGGGAATCTGGCTATAAACAAGATAAGACAAAGTAGCTACTATCATGGTGCTGATTGATGGTCTCAAACTTTAAGTAGTGTAAAAAAGGCAGGATGTAATTTCTGACTCTGTCATCAGAGATTTAGAAGTTATTGAATGAGACCCAGGAAGCTACATTTATAGAGACCCTAGGTTGTTCAGGTGCAAGTGGTCCAGAATCACTATTAGGAACAATACCATTAATGGAATGTTTGAGGTAAATTTGTGTGTCTAATACAGTGCAGTCACTTGTGGTTGTGGAGTAGAGGCCTAGGGTAGAGTGGTAAAATTTACTCTTACTTGACCCACCAAACTGTGACCTAGAGCTGCACCCCCACCTTTTTCTAATTGCACAGAAGGCTCTTTGGGCTGGAGGCACTCTAGACAAACCCAGTTTCAAATTTGCACTGGGTATTGCTTGAGCCAAAGGCAACTCTGTTGTTTCTGTGCATTCACAGATCTGAGATTTGTTGTTTTATCTGTTGCCTAAAACTGAGAAAATGTATAACAGAAATTTTACTAAGGTGCAAATTTGAGTAATTCTGGTTAGGCTATCTAGTTGATGCATGTACCTGTTTCTTTGGCTTACCCCCTCCCCTCAACTGAGGGTAATTTTCTTAGTTAGATTACAACCAGAGCCATATTCAGGCATTCAAGGTTTCATATTAATGTCATGGATGGCAGCGGTCTGTTGTATTTTCTTGCCTTAGTTCTGTGAATGAAGTTTTAAATCTTTGCTAGAGTTTTATTATTTTATGGTTATATAAATATTCACTGTAACTACAGATTAAGTTACATATTAATTAACCCAATGAAAATTTGAGAGGCTGATATTTGGAATGAATTCCCAAATTATTTT
This sequence comes from Tadarida brasiliensis, assembly GCA_030848825.1. NCBI lineage: Eukaryota > Metazoa > Chordata > Mammalia > Chiroptera > Molossidae > Tadarida > Tadarida brasiliensis. The sequence goes on along the minus strand of CM061260.1, from coordinate 107,704,606 downwards.
ATTCTTTGGTTATAATCTTAGTACTTGATAAAGAAGAGACCATAAATACCAAATACAGTAATTTAATTAGTATTGTAAAGTTTATCAGAGACTAAACCCTTTAGCAGTTTTAGTTTAAGAAGTATTTGAGCAGTTAATGAATATATTTATTTTATCTTTATTGTTGAGAGCATTACAGATGTCCCTCATTTTTCACCCACTGTTCCCTTCCACTCAGTTCCTGCCCCACCTCAGGCCTTCACCACACTGTGGTCTGTGTCCATGGATTATGCAAATATGCATATAAGTTCTTTGGTTATTCTCCGCCCACCCCTTCTTCCCCCTTCTTTCTGAGAGTTGTCAGTCTGTTCTCTGCTTCCATGCCTCTGGACCTATTTTGTTCGTCTGTTTATTTTGTTCATTAGATTTCACATATAAGTGAGATCACGGGATACTTGTCTTTCTCTCACTGGCTTATTTCACTTAGCATAGTACTCTCCAGGTCCCTCCATGCTGTCTCAAAGAGGTCCCTTTTTTTTTTAAACAGTGGCATAGTATTCCATTGTGTGTATGTACCACAGTTTTTTTATCCACTCATCTACGGACGGGCACTTGGGTTGTTTCCAGATCTTAGCTATTGTAAATAGCACTGCTATGAACATCAGGTGCATATTAACAGTTTTATTTTTAAAAATTTTGTTGTTGTTAATCATCACCCGGGGATATATATATATTTTTTCCATTGAGTTTTGTTTTCAGAGAGATAGAAGGGAGGAGGGAGTGGGAGAGAGAGAAACATTGATGTAAGGATGTGAGGCACATTGATTGGTTGCCTCTCGCATGCACCCCATTTGGGGCTGGGGTTGAACATGCAACCCAAGTACGTGCCCTTGACCTGGAATCGAACCCTGACTCTTTGGTGTATGTGCTGACATTCTAACCACAGAGCCACTCCAGCCAGGGCTAGCAGGTTTTTTTAATCCTCACTCAAGGATATAGTTTTTTTGATTGATTTGAGAAAGAGAGGATGGAGGAAAGAGAGCACGCAACATCAGTGTGAGAGAGAAACATTGATCGTTGCCTCCTGTATGCACCCCCGACCAGGAATCGAACCCACCACTTTTTGGTATACAGGACAATACTCCAACCAACTGAGCCATACTGGTCAGGGCTTAGCAGTTTTATAGTAAATTGTTTGTTTGAACATTTCAAGCTTTTAAATGTTGTTTCTAACTTTAAGATAAAAGCCAGATCTCCCCAAAATAAGATTCAATCAGAAAAATTTGCTCATGAAAGTCTTTTACCTTGTTGTAAAAGAGTTAAGGTTATTTTGATGTGCCATTATGAGCTTTTGATAAAGGGAATTGGTTCATCACTTGTGAGAATGGAGCTCTCAGTTTTATACTATCATGAGATAAATTTGATTCCTGAGTGTCATACTAGATGTATTATTGTCAGCTCACCATAAAGCCTCTAGATAAGATACAGGCAATGGAAAGGAACATTTTACCTGGGCTCTTGGCATAATGGTTTCAAAATGTGTCCAATTGTGAAATAGAAAAAAACATTCATAAAATATGATTATCTGTCAGTTTTAGAAAATCATAAGCTGAGTATGTCCTTAAATCTAACTTCTATGCCCAAAACAAACCAAAGCAGGTTAGTAGTAAAATCTTTTTCCTTGATCTTAAGAGACCTTTAAAAAGAAGAAAATAAAACCATAAGTATAAATTATACTATAAACTTACTATCTACATAGGGAATTATAATTTTGTTTCCGTTTTCAGGTAGTACTTGCTGTATAAATAAATGTTCTTTCCCCCCAAAACATCTGTTTTCAGTTTCAAGAATCATCCATAGTTTAGATTTAAAATCTAATGATCCCTGCCCTGACAGTTCATGGTATTGTTTCAAAACCACTTGACTCCTATCTGTCTAGACTGCAGAACTCTGTATCTTTTTGGTTATTCTTCCCTTTTCATTGATTCATTATTTTATTCTTTACCATAAGACAGTTTCTGTGATAGTGCCTATGTTAGAGCTAATGTTACTTTTTTAGTTCAGTTTTGAAGTCAAAGTGATTTCAAATATAGATACAGAAAATCGCATCAACAAAGTCTTAAATAATTTTTCAGACTTTTGATTACTCCTGAAATATTTTTTATACTTTTATTTAATGAGTGGAGGAAAGTGAAAGAAAAATAACCAAAGACCAGCAAAAGAAGAAGACACTTTTTCATAAATGGACCCAATTACATCTTTTCTGATATAAATTAAGTTGCCCTGGCTGGTTTGGCTCAGTGGTTAGAGCGTCGGCACGCAGACCAGAGAGTCCCGGGTTCAGTTCCCACTAAGGGCACGTACCTCCGTTGCAGTTTGTCCCCGGCCCCAGTGGGGTCGTGTGGGTGGCAACCACTCAATGTGTCTCTCTCACATTGATGTTTCTCTCTCTCTCTTCCTCCCTCTCGCCCTTCCACTCTATCTGAAGATAAATGCAAAAATGTCCTTGGGTGAGGATAAAAGAAAAAAAATTAAGTTACTTAAGAGGCCATGTAAACTTTTTTCCTCTCTGTTAAGCATACATAGATCAACTTAAAAATGGAAAAAAATCCAGAAAGTTATGTGATTAGTCAACAATCATTTACATTGTGTGCTTTCTATGTATCTAAATTCAGTCAGAAAAATTTCAGTCAGTAAAAGGTGAATGAGCCCTGGCTGGTGTGGCTCAGTTGGTTGGAGCATCGTCCTATATACACTGAAAGGCTGCGGGTTCGATTCCTGGTCATGGCACACACCTAGGCTGTGAGTTCGATCTCCGGTCAGGGTGCATATGGGGTACAGCCAGTCAGTGTTTCTCTCTCACATGGATGTTTCTCCCCCTGCCCCCGCCTCTAAAATCGGTGAAAACATCCTCGGGTGAGGATTTTTAAAAAAAAAAGGTGAATGAAGACTGAAATGAAAGAGCCGGTGTAGATCTGGGTGGTAATAAAGCAACTCCGTTCCTTTGGTAGGCCTGGAACCCAGCTGCTGAGGATCAGTGCTTTGACAGGTGCCACAGACTCGGCCAGAAGCAAGAAGTCATCATCACAAAGGTGAGTTTTTAAGCCAGCTATTTTACAATTAGGTTTTAAGAGTTTGAATATATTATTTTAAAAGATTGAAATAGAGTTACGCAGAGTAAAATATGAAGGTCACCTTTATTCTCTTCAGAGGAAATCACCATCAGTAGTTTAACATATGCTATTCAAATCCCTTTCTCTATGTTTACGTACATTTGCTCTTAATGTGTACCTCTGGGGTGGGAGCCAGGTGGAGGGGGCAAAAGGGGAAAATTGGGGGACATCTGTAACACTCTCAACAACAAAAAAATTTTTAAAATTTCTTTTAAGATAAATGGGATCATACTTTATTATTTTGCAACATGTTTTCTTCCCCCTTAACAGTATATATTGGAAATTACCATATAAGTACATTTAGTTCATACCTATTCTTTTTTTTTTCTATTGTGGTAAGATATACTTAACATAGTATTTAAAATATTTAAAAACACTTTTAAATGTGCACTTCAGTGGTAGTAAGTACATTCATATTGTTGTTGTAGTCATGACCACCATCCATCTCCAGAACTTTTTCATTTCACACTGAAATTCTGTCCCCATTAAACATCTCACCATTCCTTCCTGTTGCCCCCCAGCAACCACCCTTCTGCTTCTTGTCTCTGAATGTGACTACTCTACAAACTCATTCTTTTTAATACCTGCATATAGATAACATCTTAATTGATTTACCTGGTATAATTTATTTGCTAATAAAAACAGTGCCATAATGAGCATTCTGTTACCTGCATCTTTGTGCATATATACCGGTATTTATTTATTCAGGATAGGTTAAGAAATAATAATTCTGGATTTAGAATTTTTTTATTAGATAACTTTCATGTTGTTTTCAAAGTAGACTTTATGATGCATGAGAATGATGTAAATTTATTGTTATGTGATGGTCAAAAAAGTTCCCTTCTAATGTGCAGTTACCTGAGACTATGAGCATATTTCACATGTCTGTTCTCTGTTAATATTTTTTCTGTGAATTGCTTGTTTATATCTTTTGCCTAGTTTCAAAAAGTACAAATACAATTTTAGGGTATAAAGAATTCCTATATACATTCTGATTTTAAATGTTTTGTTATGTATATTGGACATGGTTTATGCCAGGACCTTGCTTATCTTTGAGCTTTATGTGCTTTTTGTCATGAGAAAGTTTTAAAATTTTTATGATTTAAAACATGTCAGCCTTTTCCTTTGTATCTTCTGTTATTTAAGGTTTGCTTAGAACAGAATGCTTTATCTTCAACATTTAAAACTGAATCTCTTATATTTACTTCTGATTCTTTTGAAATGTTTTGTTTTTGTTTATGATTTATGATATGAATCTAATTACATATTTTTTAAAATGAAGGACCATGTGCTTCATAATCATGTTTCATAATCAGTTGTTTTGAAAAGTCCATCCCTTTTTTCTTTTGATTTGAAATTTCACTTTTATGATAAACTAATCCATATTACAGGGGTCTCTTAGAGACTCTGGTCCATTGATCTCTTTTTTTCCTATTCCTTAGACAATATTAGTTATAATTACTATGGTTTTATAAAGTATGCTTTGATATATAGTAGGGCAAGTGCTCTCATTATCCATCTTTTTGAAAATTGTATTGTATTTACTCTTGAATTGAACTTTGGATTTAGGTTACCAAATCTCTTAAGAATTCTTGTTTGGGATTTATTGAATTTATGATTAATTTGAGAGCTGTCTTTTTTATAAATAAAGAACTTATACAGGAACTTAGGTAGTATCTCCATTTATTTGGATCCTTTATGTATTTCAGTAACATGTTATAGCACAAATAGTTGTTACAGCACCCAGAACCTCTTAGACAATGTTCAATAGCAGTAGTGATAGTAACCATTTTTGACTTGTTTCTGTCTTTGTTGGGAATGCTTTTATTGTTTTATATTAAATATGTTGTTTTTGGTAAGTTTTTAGTAGATGCCCTTATTTATTTCTAGGTTAATAAGGATTTTCTTTTATCAGGAATAATTGTTGAATTTTATCAAATACTTAAGCATCTTTTGAGATGATCACTTTTCTTTAATTTTTTCATGTTATGATTTATACCAGATAAAGGCTCGTTCTTGTATTTCTGGGAAAATCTCAGTTTTTTAAAAAAATATAATGATAAATTTATTTTGCTAATATTCCAATTACAGAGCTGCCTATAAAATTTATTTGTGTGATAGGGTTTTAACTTCTGTCTTTACAGTCATATTCCTTATATCAGAAAACCATACTGAGTGGTAAGGGAAAGCAAAACCTCATCTCTAGTTATTATATTATGTTTTAAATATTATCACTGTATATTCAGGGAAAAAGAGGAACTAAACAGTTTCTAATAGATTATATTGGCCATTTTGAAAGCTACATAATATTGTAAGAACATAGACCACATTTTTATCTTCTCAACTTTTCATTTATTTTTAAAGATTTTAAATACTGTGACCTAAAAAGTACTTACCCAATTTAATTTTTTTTTCCTTTTAAAGTTTATTGTGAAGGATTCTGTTGAAGAAAATATGCTGAAAATACAAAACACAAAGAGAGAACTTGCCGCTGGAGCCTTTGGAACTAAAAAAACAAATGCTAGTGAAATGAAACAAGCTAAAATCAATGAAATCAGGACTCTAATTGATTTATAATTTGTGGGATTTTGGTAAGATCAGTTTGATCAGATATATACAAAAGTTTTGGAAATGAGAAAAATACAGTTTTAGAAATGCGATCTAGTGAGTATATCTTCTAAAAGGGGCATATCGTTTTATATCAGTGAAGCGGTGTTACTGATACATAATCTCTTCTATATATGAACCTATTTTTAATGATATTTCAAATAGCAATAAGTTCCATTATATACTGTGGCCTAAAATAATTTTTTTGAGAAAAAAGTTACTTTGTTATCCAACTTTTCATAATATCTCTGCTGAGTATTTTCATATATCTTGCAAGTACTCGGCTTTTCATATTTCAGATAAGGTAAAAAAAACCTTTTATACTTTTGACCAAATAGTTATTTTCTATGTTGAACACATTTGGTTTTCCATCAATCCTCCCATTTGTGATGCAGTGGACTCAACAGTCCTTGTAAGTGATTCATATATACACAGACTAAAGAAGAGATTGATTTCATTGGACTTCAAAAACCGTATTTGCATTCCAGAACCAAACCTAAAAATGAGAGACCAAAGTCCAGGTTAGTAAGTTACTTGTAATTTTTTTTTTTTACAGATTCATTGAGATATAATTCATATAAGTGACTTGCAGTTTTGTGTTCATGAAAAAGTTAGGGACTGTTTAGAGCACTGTGTTGTTCATTTTATCAGGTGGTACTCTTTCTTCATTGTTTAAATGTAACTGATGGGTCAGTGTGTAAATATGGTCTGTGGGGGTGAAAGGGAACCAATTCTACCCAATTTGATTTGAATATTTAAATTATGGAATTGCTGAATAGATATTTCTATATATAGATAATTTTTATTTATGTAGGTTTTTTTTTTAATAACTTTATACATTTTTATAATTAAGAAGACTACTATATGTGAGAGGTGTGATATCTGGATGGAAGTTGGGCTGGATGACCTCCAAAATCATTTGACTCTTAAAGCCATCTTAATCCTGAATGGAAAATTTTCTTTGTTTAGAATCAGAATTTGTGTTTGGACCTTTAGTAATTCATCCTTCATCTGTCTACAGAGTTAATCATCTTTTTGTTACTTTTTAATCCAGAGAAGAGGTTAATTACTGTAACAGGAGAGGCTTTATGTTGGACGATACAGACTTGAGAACACCTGGTATTTTACTGGCCATGTTAGAAGTGACTTGACCAGGATGGGAGACTGGAGGCAGTGCTGTGTTCTGCGGCACACGTCAGGCTGTGTGCTGACTGTTAACAGCCAAGTCCTCTCCTTTCTGTGCCCTGTCTCTTGCTCCAAGGAAACAGTGGGTTAGAGACCAAGAATTTCCCCAGTTCCTTTTCTCTTTGGCAGCAGGTGAGGCAGGGTGATGAAAAGGGCCAGAGGACCTTCCCACAGGGACAGCAGTGGAATCCTAACTTAAGGCTGGGCCACTAGCCTTAGGAGCAGTAGAGAAGTTCTTTACCTTGTAGGACTAGCACCACACACATCAGGTTGATCAGAATCCCTGAATGCAGGATGTGGGTTCTCTGTCTGCCCGTACTCCAGAGAGAGTAAGTGTCCAGGAGTCAGCACCACGGCACGGCCTGCTCTTCCCGCGCTTGAGGGGACGGCTGGCTGCTGCTTTGCCAGACGTTTCCACGCTTGTGTTTGTAAACATATCGTAAAATGCGGCAAGTCATTTAAAAATCTTTGTTTTTGTATAGTTCTGTTAAGTGGTGTTAAGTAAAAAATAAGTTTAATTCATCTATGAAAATATATCAACCACTGGATTGAAAAGTTCACATTATGCTATGCTGTTAATTCTGTTTCATTATTATGTAGAATAATAGCTTTAGAAATATCTTGAAGGCATTGTATTCCCACTTGTGGTTCAAACTGAATTTTGTTTAAAATTTAAAATCAATAAAAGTTTCAAAAATTTATTAGCTTCCTCAGTGCCATAATTTTAATGACTTTTTCTTTAAATATCATAGTTCTGTGAAGATGTCTATATTACATACTTCATTTTTACTGACAGTACATAAAAAGTACTATTAGTAACAGAATAATTTACTCATATTCCTACCACCTTTTTCACTTTGCTCAATTGAACTGGTTGCATTTCTTGCTTAGAAATCATAGTATATATTTATTATTATTATTATTATTTTTTTTTAAATTTTAATCCTCACCTGAGGACATTTTTCCATTTTTGTTCAGATAGAGTGGGAGGGAAAGAGAGAGAGAAACATCGACATGAGAGGGACACATCAAGTGGCTGCCTCCCGCACAACCCCAACCAGGGCCCAGGATGAATGGCAACTGAGGTACGTGCCCTTGACCAGAATCGAACCCGAGACTCATTGGTCCACGGGCCGATGCTCTAACCGCTGAGCCAAACCAGCCAGGACAGTAGTGTATATATTTTTTAACTTTATGTTAAATGTCTTGATCTTCTAAAATATTGGTTCCAATTATTTTCATACTTATGATAATACCTATGTATAGTGGTATTACTAGATAACACACATTCTGTATTGTAGATTTTGCTCTATTACAGCTCTAGGATTGGAAATAGTTAATCAGAAAAATAATCTTCTGTTTATTATCAGTGAGTACCAATGAAACTATCCTCCAACAGCATGTTTTCTGACACTGGAGTATTTTGTCTTTATTTATCATACTTGCCAAAGTTCACTGGGATTTGGAAGATTTGTTAAAAACATGAGGACAATTTTATGTTTGGCTTATTAACAAGAACTCAAATGTTCAAACTTAAATTATTAACTATATTAACTTGAAAATATTTGCAAAATTTGTAATATTACCTTCATTCAGTAAGTATATAGTAACCTTTCTTCCATGTTCTACATTGTGGATTTGGTACCTCATTTGTGGTACTTCTGAATAAAAAGCCAAAAATACTAGTAGCTGTGAATGACTGGGCTGCTTCCCTGCAGTTTTCCCTGGGAAAACTCTGTGGACTGGAAACCCTACTGTAAGCAGGCATAATGCTTTCATGTGGATACATTTCTACTTATTGTGTGGTAATAAGGGGGGAGTAGTCTTCTATATAAAGCTATGATAATTGACTCCTTTTATATACGTTTACTCCTTTTGTATGATTTATTCCCAATCAGATCTTTTAATGGTAAAAAGGGATATTGTGGCCCGGCCAGTGTGGTTCAGTGGTTGAGCGTCGACCCATGCACCAGGAGGTCGCCAGTTCGATTCCCGGTCAGGGCACATGCCCAGGTTGTGGGCCTGATCCCCAGTGGGGGGGAATGCAGGAGGCAGCCAGTCTATGTTCTCTCTTATCAGTGTTTCTGTCTCCCTCTCCCTTCCTCTATTATCAATAAAGAAAAAAAAAAAGAGGGGATATTGTGTCTCTCTATTCCAGCTCCCTACTCAACCTTCCTGATCAAGAATGTTCTGACAATTTTAAACCTATTTCTAATTTTAAATTTGTAAATTGATTTCTATGTGAAAATACAACTTTAATAATGTATATAATTCAATGTGCGTGGCACAGGCCACATCCATTAACCTGAACCAGATGTCCAAAACTTTATAATAGACTGGGCTGCATTGGGACTTCACATTTAGAAGAAGAGCAGATGTCAAAATGTCTTTGCACATTTGAAACCCAGTCTAGACTATTCCAAGTGATCAAAAGTGATAATAAGTGTCATCAAAGAGGTATATTGTTAACTATGTGCTCTACTTACTAGAGCAGAGATAATGGTCTAATGTTTTAGGAAGGTTTTCATTAAGTTGCCATCTTTTTAGCATGAAAAACAAAGGTAGATAAAATTAATCAGGACACAGCTGCCTGAATCCATTAATTTCCCCTTTTTGTTAGGGGAGGGAAGGGCTATTCCCTAATAGTACATTGTAGGGTAAAAAAAAAAAAATTCACTGGTATCAGTAGTTGATAAAGGTAAATTAAATATTTCACGAGAAATGGTCTGGTGCAGGAGACTTGGTATTTGTCTTGCAGACATTGGTGTAAGGAGGTTTAAGGTAACATCCACGTTCGGAATGTGTGAATTAAAGGCCTTGATGGAACATGGAGCTACTCTCCAGACATGGATCCGACTTTGTTTAGGCACAGTTGTCTGACAGCAGAAGGAGGTTACATCCACCACTGTTCACGGATGAAAAAATAAGGCTATATTGATCACCTCCACAAAAGTATGTTGTGATCTGAGTTACTGCTGCCTTTTTACACGTCTTACTAAGTAACCCTTGGTATTTTAGGCTCCCTGGGAAAGATTTTGCAGTGTAATTGTACAGCTTTGCATGGAGAAGTTAATATTTTACCTTAATGAAAGCAAATCCTTGGTAGATGAGGGAAGGAAAAATGTTGGCTTAGTTTAGTGACTTTCCAGCCTCATAACTTGACACTTTTATGCACATTATGCTATTTTCTATGGTAAACTTGTCACCCTTTCTGATTCCAAAGGTAACAGCGTTCACTGAATACTTATTTAAAATAAGAAATTATGTAAACATTTTCACTGTAGTTTTATCTTGCGCTGTGTAAAAAAAATAGGGAACAAAAGGTAGTAAGTAAATATAAAAATTAGCACCGAGTAATAGGTTTGATCTCCTCTATTTGCTTTGATATCATTTCTCAATCATAAAAAAAAAAAAAAAAAAAAGGGCCATATCTTGTGATCTCTTCTGATACAGATGGAGAGTTCCAAAATCCAGGTACTTACTTGAGCTGCACACTGCATGGTCACAGTAAGGCAGCATTAGCTGCCTGAAGATTAGGTTTCTGTCATCTCAACTGGGATCCGGAGTGAAGAGGGCTTCTGACCAGCTAACATACTAGCCTTCAGAAAAGGACTAGCCTTCATTCAAAGGCCTATTTTTGAGCATCTGACTCTTTCCTATTTTTGTCCTAGGCAAACAGTTGTGAGAAATGGTAAATGATAGGCTGGACATGATGAGAGAAACCTCAGACACTTGACAGTGAACACAGAATAAGTGCACCAGAGTTGAGCTGACAGTGTAGACGTTAAGGAGCCCCGTCCCCCTAAGGGTATGTTGACCCTGAGTGTGTCACACTGTCACAGCTTGGTCGTACAGATGAAGCTTTGCCTCTTCTAGTACAATAAAGCAACTGAAAACAGGACAGTTCTGTATAGGCTTGTAAAACACAAAGTTTATACTGTAAGTTCTCAACATTGTTGATAGGTTTTGTGACTTGAAGCAAATGATGTGTGACAAGCAATTTTACCACAGGCTGAATAAACGAGTCCTTAGGTTCCTATAATGTCTCATAAACGTCATAATTAAACTATCTGCTTGCTGTACATTGTGAAGCTGAATCGTGTCTAAGCCAAAACTTACAATTTAATTTCTATTCATGGATTTTCTTACCCATTTATTTCTCTATTACAGTTTCAGGCAGCCTGTTTAGGAAAGCCCAGAGGAAGGCTTTGTAAAAGGCATTTCCCAAGTCATATTTCAAGGCCACTGTCCTTATCTACATAGCTAGTATAATGAAAGCTTTGTCATTAAATTGTTCCTCCCCAGATTTGGCATTTGTATTTCTGGTTATATATAGACGTTTCTCTGATCTTTGCCTGTTTCTCTGATCTTTGCTTGTTTTGACCACACATTTATTTAAAGCTTCACTAGCTTTGGAATTGGAGCACATACAAATATGAATCAAAGCCTTGCAGATCATCTGTCTTTTCTTATTCTCTGATCATCTGCAAAATGAGGACAGTGTATGTCCATTATAGGATTGATAGAATTGAGATGTAAATACCTAATTAATACTGTCCTCTTTTTGCTTACTGATTATTTGTACTTAGAAATTGAATTTCACTATCTGAAACTCAGAGAAATCAGTCATCAAATAACGTACCCAAGCATAAAAGTAGATTGTAATCCATTTTGCATTTGTAACAGTAAGCAGAGAAAAAACAAACCATGGCAGACTTTTATTTAAGGCAAGTATTACTCAGCTCAATGCCCCAAGCCTCAGTGACATTAAAAAAGCAAACGAGACACAATGATATTTATAGGTATTATTTATGATGTTTCCTGTATCACTCAGGGAGCTGAGATACTCTCCTGTAAAGCCTTCACTGGTTAGAAGTTGAGTCCCCTGCTGTGCAGCAGCCAGCCACCTCACTCTTCACGTATCTTCTGCTATAAATCTGACTCCTTGTTGTATTTAGTGTAAATGTTTCCTTCACGTATCGAGTGGTTCTCAGATGTCATTTTGGTCAGTCATTTGGAGTGCTTGATAGTCACGTGGAGTGGAGATACTGTGGCCTCAGCTCTACAGTGATGAGGCCTAAGAAACTATTATGATTCAAGTCGGGTGTTTTCAGGGGCAGCCAGGTGGGGACCCCGCTGCTCAGGCCTCTGATCTTCACTCACTCTTCCTCTTCACGTCCAGTCCTCAGCACCTTCACTGCCTTTCCTGTGAACGCTGTGAAGGCTGGGTTTTACCATCTCTTCCCAGGACCACCACAAGAAACCAGCCTTCCCCATCAACTCTGTCCCCATTTAAACTATTTCCCACCAGCTGCAAAATGCAGTGTTCTTAAAATGTAAGTCACAGAGGGAAGACAATCAGACCATCTTTAAGAATAACTGCAATGGCCCTGGCCGGTTTGGCTCAGCGGTTAGAGCGTCGGCCTGCGGTACAGAGAGACCCGGGTTCGGTTCCCGCTAGGGGCATGTACCTCGGTTGCAGTTTGTCCCCGGCCCTGGTTGGTCGTGCGGGTGGCAACCACTCGATGTGTCCCTTTCACGTCGATGTTTCTCTCTCTCTCTCTCTCCCTCCCACTCTATCTGAATAAAAGATGAAAAAATGTCCTCAGGTGAGGATAAAAAAAAAATAAAAAAATAAAAAAAATAAGAATAACTGCAATGGGTTGAAAAACAACTATATTAAAATGTATTTATTCATAATGAACTATAACAAAACCACCATGGTTACCTTTGGAGAACGCAAAGAAACCAATTCCTTATTTTGGATACTTGAGAATGAAGGAAAGAATCAAGCGTTTCCTGCCATATATATATGTAATCTCAGGATAACCAAATTATTAGTGAATGGACGTATATAGAAATATTTCATCTAATAAGAGTATCACCATTTTGAAATCCCTAATGAAATAATGTATGTAGGTAATGGTCATCAATAGCAGTTACTATAAGAAGGTAACCAGTGATTTGGAAGTAGCCAACACCACTGTCAAGTATTGTCAAAAAAACACACCTTAATAGAATACAGGGAAACAGGTCAAACTGCAAAAGTGCAGAATGTGGGAGACTATAGAACAAACAATCTGGTTTCTACAAATAAATTGTGAGGAAACAAGGAACAAAAAGGGAGGGTAAGGAAAGAGAAGACTCTACCAGAGATGTATCAGCCAATTGTACTGTGTGGGCCTTACGTGGATCCTGATAAGAACAAAGTGAGAATAAAACAAAAAATAGACGGGAATTAATAGTTTTTTGGTGTAATGATTTTCTGAAGTTATTATGTCTTAAAGATATATATACACATATATATAGAAATACATGAAATTGTATGGGATTTGCTTCCAAATAGTCTTGTGGGGGGAGGGGCAGTTGGTGGGGATATAGATGAAACAGTTGTTGGGCGATGGGGGTTCTTTATACTCTTCTGCTTTTGTATGTATAATTTCTCTTTAATAAAAAGTTAGATATAAAGTACATGAATAACACATCAATCAGTTGCTATTGAATTTAGAATAAAATCCAAAGTCCGCAGCTTGGCCTACAAAGCCACGTCCTACTTCACCACCTGGAGGCGCCTCTTGGAATCCTTTCCTTGCAGCGCGTTCCTGCCTGCTCCAGGCCTTTGCTCCCAGCTCCCTTCTAAGGGAATCTGCTTCCCTCCTCTCTGCTCATCTCAGCACCTCTCTCTGGCTTCATCATTATCCTGTAGATCTTTCCTGAACACCCTAAGGTTGGATCTTGCCTGTTAATGTTGTCAGTGTGTTTTAGCATAATTTGTAATTATATTTGTTAGTTTCTTTTTTGTCCGTCTCCTACTAGAATATAAGGAACTATATCTTGTACAGTCCTGTATTTCTAATGCCTGTCACCTGTGTGATATGGTAGGTACTTAATAAATGCTTGTTGAAGGAATTCTTCTGTTGTCTGCCTTAAATGTGTGTCGGCTGAAATTGTGTTTGATGTGAAACTAAGATTCTGGAATAAGCTCAAGTATTTCCTTGAAACCAGACAATTATCTTTGACCACTGGGATTATGAAAGCAACACGGAGCTTCGAAATTAATTATACATAGACTGTCCATACATAAAAGCTAGTTTTTATGACTCGCAAGTTACCCTGTAATGAAATTAATTTCCGTTTGGCCGTATTTTTCTATGCATTGGATTCTCACTGGAAGAATTTAACTCGCACTCCCCAACGCAGCGATCCACGGACTTGAGTGTCTTGACAGGTCACCGGAGCACAGCAGGCGACACACGGAGGCACTTGTCTTTGGTAGTGCTTTATGTACTCGAAGGTCACACGAACTCCATCCTCCACCAGTCCAATAATTGTAGCTTACTTTTCCTTCAGGAATAATTTGTATTTTACAATTTTAGGTAAATCCACAGGTTCTTCTTGAGCTCTTGTCCTAGGCAGTCTCCAAGGTAGTCTCCAATCATTCTTGCCTCTAGAATTCCATACTCCTGTACATTCATCTGCACCCACACTGAATAGGGCTGACCTGTGTCACCAACAGGATATTGTGGAAATAAAGGAGGGTGACCTTGAAGGTTAGCTCATAAAAGCCATTGCAAGTTTCTGCCCAATTAAACCTCTAAAGTGTCTTCTTGTAATGGTCTTCCCTCCTGTTTTCTTCAATAGAATGATTTCTGAATACTCTCTTTAGTGTTAAAAGGTCATTTTGCATGGTACCCTTCCCCAGCTTGCCATCCTTGCAACCTGGAATCTGTACATTTAATAAATATGCTTTAAATTTCTACCATTTTAAGTCATGGATAAAAACACTAGAAAACATTCCAGTATTGATTCTAACAACCTTAAAAAGGTATTGCCTATGTTCAGAGACTGACAATGAACCTATGATAATTTTAAGGTTATAACATGCTAAATCGGAATACCCATTTACTATGGAGATACAATGAGGATCCCAGATTAGATACATTTTATCTCACTTTCATCTGTCAGATCCATCCCCTCCAATGGAGGACTCTAGATTTAATTATATTTAGCTATCTGGCAACCAATTTTTAAAGCATATATTCTAGTATCAAGTTTTACATGGGTTTTAAAAATACTGACAAATTCTATAAATTATGAAAAATTCCCCAATACATTTTTTTCAAGGGGAGTAGAAATCCTTAATCAAATCAGACAACTAAGATATGGCAATATGTCTTTATTTTCATACAAGGCGCCATTGCAGGTAACCATCGGAGAACACACTGCTGTTTTCACACACACAGCTTGAACAAAAGCACTGTGGCATGCTGCCTCCCTGTGTGTGACCTGGGGAGCATCTTCGGACACTAAGGCTAGGAGAGAAATGGGTTAATGTCATTTGCGGTGTAGGAGTCACTCAGCAGTGTTGCTACAGGCAGTCTTCACCGGAAAGCAGACTTGCAATCACCCTGGCAGGCCCTGGCCACCTCTAAAGTGCAGGTCTAGAGAAGGGCCCAGCAGGAAGCCAGAGACAGCGCGTCCCATTCTGAAGGGAGACTGACTTGGCGCCCGCTCAGCACGTTTTACGAGCTGACACAGCCATCTTAATAGTTTAAGACTGAGTTTCCCTTACCGCACGTGTTGGCGATTGGCATAACTGCGCATATCTGAAACATTAGCTGAAGAAGCCTAGGGTTAAAAACAGGCCACTGTCCATATAACAGAATTGCTACGTCATCATTTCTGCCCTGTTCTCACCCTGTTTCGTCCTACAAAAACCCCTTATCTGATGAATTTTAGTGAAATCCTCTAGCAACTGTAACAGACCCAGCTCTAGATACTAAGTATCAGAGGAAAGTGCCGTGAAGTGGATGTGTCCTGGGGAGACGGAGGTGCTTCTACTGGAGGTAAGTGTCAAGTTTCCTCTTGATGTTGTCAAAGGAGTCGGCGCCCATGTAATCGGCCTGGCCCTGCTCCCAGCGCTCTTTCCGTTCTTCCGAGGACACGGCAGGCTGTGCTGGAGCTGGGGTCTCCCCAAGGGCCAGATGGGACATGGCTCCCGAGACATCTTCCTAGAAAGGAGAGTACAAGTGGAGACTCCTTGAGAGCTGAAAATCAGGCTGCTTTAGAGAATGCAATACATTGAAGAAGGTGAGAAAAGCCAGGATGAATTATCATGCAAAGTAGCAAAAACGGAAAAGCATTACATGAAACAAACAAAAAAAGACACAGAAATACAAGGGTCATATGATTTTTTCCTAACGAAATGAAGACTTCTCGACTCAGTGAAAACATTGGGAGAACAAGGTAATTAGGGTTAATGTTTAAGTTCTGCATACCTTTCTACAGAAGCCACAAGAGAAAGCCAGTGTATAGACCAAGTCTGAGAGCTGCAACAGTTCATTAGAAAGTGTAAGACGGATGGACAAGGGAAGACAGTTTCATGATAAATTCTCGATCTGTGTGGGCTCAGAAAGGTCGAGAACTTAAACAGAATGAGAGGCTGCGCTTCAGAGCACACCTAACGGAGAGCCGCACCACGTACGCAAGTCGTCACGTCAGAAAAGCGAGAGCTAAACGGTTTGAGACCGAGCACCTGACTCGGCTGCTTGCTCGAGCTCATTACCACGTAGCATCTATCCTTGCAGCTTCCGTTCATTTAATTAGCTTAGTTTTGAACAACTGTTTCAATTCCCATCTTCACCCTTCTTGGTTCATAATTCTCAGTCCTTGGGTTGTGGAAGGAACAAGGTAAATGCAGGAAATGGAGCAAACCTACTCTACATTCTGTTCCTATTACACCCAGACATGCAATTCACTTCAACTGTTCCATAAGGGAAGATCACCGCTGTCCTACTGAGAATCTTAGCAGGAAAAGGGAAGGCGGATGAATGCATATAGATATTGCTTTTGACAAAATGGCAGAACATTTCTGATTACCTGTCCCTGTTGCTGTATCTATACATATGTGTAAGTGTATAGGTATGACTTAAATACACTGGAACTCCAAGGCTGCCTTCCACTTGCAACAGGGATGACACTGGAGGCCCTTCCAGGGTCCTCTGCTCACCATGTTTTCATAAGGATAACAGTCTCAGACCTGGATCTGAGCCCCAGTTCTGCTCTTATGTAACTAGTCTGTTACATAATTAAGAGAAGTTATGTAACTTCTTTAAGCCTCAGTTAACTTTAATATCTAAAAAGGGCATATTAACAATAATACTTACTTGATAGACTAATCGTTAAATAGAAACAGCTAACTTGTCTGGAGCGCTCACTGTGCACCAGGCATGTCCCAAGCTCTGTGCAAGTGTTAGTTCACGGTCCACATAAAGCAGTTAGAGTGAGAATGTGAGCGTTGAGTTATTTTTCCTTCTTTTCGTATTTTGTTACATGCGCTAATAAGCGAAATGGCTAAAGTCTATACCAGAGCAAAGAGAAGTATCTCTCATAATCTTATAGTCTCTTATAGAAAGGCAATTAACTGATCAGTTAGACTTGATTACAATTCATCCCTTCAGTTCTATTCTTTATAGCTTAATATGTAACATAAAGGTTTAATTTCAAAAAATTATGAATTTATTGGGGTGACCTTAATAAAATCGTACAGGTTTCAGGTGTACAAGTCTGTAACACATCATCTGTGCACTGTACTGTGTGCTCACCACCCAAGTCATCTCCTTCCGTCACCACTGATCCCCCTTCACCCTCTTCCTACCTCCCCAAAGTACAATTTCTGATCCTTTTCCAATTCTTCCAAAAGAACAAACCTCAGAGGAAGACCTTTAAAGTCAGAAAATATGCTGAGTACATCATCTTCCTCTTTTTCAAGGTCCTATATAACCATACAGGAATACAAACACAGAAAATCAAAATAATCCTGGAAAAGTATTTGTTTGTATGTTCATGTTGTTGAATTTTCACTGAAAATACAGTCTTCTGAGCAGAAGGCAAAAATAAAATAGCTCTATTGAAATGTTTGCAGTTTCTAAAACACGAAACATGGCATTTACTGCTTTAGGAATAACCGCAGGACAACGGGCTAAGAAGTTTATAGTTACAACATACAGGTATAGAGTCAGACCTCTAAAACCCTTTCTTATGCTCTCCCGTCTAAGGAAAATTGCCCCAAACTCTACTTCTGTGTTAGTCTTTGCTGGTAACAGTTCTCCCCGCTAAGACGGATGTTTTCCATCCATACAATTGTGTCTCTCTCTTTAAAATACCACCAAATAGTCCATGTCTACTGGTATGCAAAGCTTTAACAAATACAGCACTAAATTACCTGGGAGGGAAAACAGAACCTACCACGGTCAGGTACGAGTGGGTGTCCGTGACAAGGCCAAACTGCTGCAGCAGAGGGAAGACGCTGGTGGTGAAGATGTCCCACCACAGGCTGAGGAACTCGGGGTGAGTCATGGTGGGATCGTGGGACTCACTCTGAATGCTTTTCGTTTCAGGATTGTACGTGTAATTCCACGGTTTGATTCGTCCCAGGAAATGCACGACTTTGGCATTTGCACCGAACCTGCCGAGGAAACACACGCTGAGACGGTGGCGGACTGTGACAGCGAACGGACAGAGCTGCAGCACTCTGCTCCGCGACTCAACAGCGCGACCGCCACCCTACAGCAGTGGCCGGAAAGGAAACGAGTTCCCTGAAAATGCCTGGATATGCTGTTTAAGTTATTCCACCGTGGGTTAACATACACAAAAATGCACCAGTACTGGTGAACTGGTGCGGAAACCAGAACACGGGCTCCCTGCGCTCAGGAAGGCACGGCCGGAGGGACGGTCCGCTGTCACCGCTCAGGTTGGAGATGCTCACTTCCACAACCCGAAGCCCCGCCCCCGGGCATGTGCCCTAAGGACACTCCGGAGTGCACCAGGACACACACTCAGTGGTCAGGGCAGCAGCACTGTCGGAGACGGGCGTGCACTGGACACAACGCAAGGACCACGTCAGGTGCAAGGACCACGTCAGGTGCGATGACGCTGAGCAGTGTCCACTCCTTTCCCGGCCTCCAGGAGGGGACCATTGCCCTGCCTCACGGATGCTGGGCTCGTATCATTCACTTTTGTCGTAGGACAATGAAGAGCTAGGGAAATTCTGGGACAAGTGAAATAGGGAAACTGAGGCAGGAAAGTTAAAGCCAAAAAGCTTTGTAGGCTGCTTGTAGCAGGACCTCATCTTAAGGACAAGGGGGTAAAACCTCTCCTTCTCACAGAAGAATGCAGGACAGGAGGAGGAAGGGAAGGGGCGAGGAGGAGGAGGAATCGGAGACTATTTAGTGAAAATCATCCTGGAGCTGTTAAAACAGCAGGGACGAGGCGAAAAGAGGGGTATAAACAAAAAAAGCCAGGCACTGCCCGTGGACTATTGGAAAGCCACAACAAAAAGGGGAGACCTTTCCACTTAACCTGTACCAGCAGACCTGGCAGAGGAATGTTCTAGAAAAACTCCCAGACAGGAGGGGTAGAGGAGAACCGCACCCCGCCTGCTCTGGCGGGGTTTGCTGCTGTTTCCTGAATCGACGTGCACGCTTCCCCGGTTAGCAATCCACTAAGCAGCACAGATATTGTCTGGTCTCTCATGTAAATTCGTGTATATGAGGAGACGAGGGTCGAGGCTGGTGTGGACAGCCCACTCCCTCGGACTCCGAGGGCTGTCAGCCACCCCTCTGAGAGGTGCCTGTCACACTTGGCCACTGGATGTAGGCAGAAGTGACAGTGTGCCTTCAGAAAAGCAGTTTTTATTTTATTTAATTCCTCACCCGAGGATATTTTCCCACTTATTATCAGATAGAGTGGGAGGGAGGGAGGGAGAGAGAGACAGAGAGCCACATCGAGTGGTCGCCTCCCGCATGACCTGACCAGAGCCGGGGATGCACCGCCACTGAGGCACGCTCCCTGGACCGGAATCGAACCCGCGACTCCCTGGTCTGCGGCCGACGCTCCAGCCGCTGAGCCACACCGGCCAGGGCGCAGTTTGTCTCGTTCACCGTCAGGGAGGAGCTGTGGTTCTGCAGCAGAGAGCCTGGCCGGGCAGCCCGCTGGCCCCAGACCCCTGACCTGGCTCCGCACCAGCTGAGCCTCAGCGCTGTCCCAGCCCCGCCACCCACGCACCGGCAAGAAATGCGTGCCGACTGCACGGCACCGAGGGTCTGGGCTTATGCATCCATCCTATTTCTTTTTTCATTAAAGAATATCTGAGTGTCAGTTCATTAAGTACTCCCACTTTATAACTGCTCTGTGACTTCTCAGGGTTCCACCTTTTTTCCTTCTAGAAAGACCCCCATTCTCAGCTGGTTGAAAGGGGAGGACTGAGAGGGGGAGGCTCATATATCTCTTCCCTTTCTAAACTCTCCGGCAAAAAAATTTGCCGAAGACATTTTCCCTCACGCAATTTCAAAGGCAAACATCACCCTTCACTTTAAAACTCTAAAAACAGCCCCCTGTGCCTGTCCCATGTAGTAAAGTCCAAGCTACATGGTTCTTCACATTCTGTTTCTGCACAGGGACAGCTTCTGGCATATTCCTATCATGGAGTGCAATACAGCAGTGGAAACGAACAAGCTATAGCTACACACATCGTGTAGCAAATGAATTAATTTTTAAAATATGCTTAAAAAAATACATACACATTCAAATATGAATACATATCAATCCACGTATATAAGGGCAAAACAAAAAAAGCACTGTTAGAGGAGTAGAAGGCAGTGAGCGGTACAGATGTCATGATATTGGTTCTCCAGCAGAGAGGGCAGCTGGGACGGGGAGGGACAAAGGAGCTTCATACTGGCTGTGTCCCATTCTTCACTTGGGCGGTGGGTACTTTAAAACACTGCACATTTTTTGTATATTCTCTCTGGTACATGCACTACATTTCACAATAAGAACTAAGAGTGGTCCTACTGTGGCCTGGAGGGAATATATGAATATAAGATCAAATAGTAATATTGGTGAATACGACAACAGGTGCCAAAAGGCAGGGGAACCAGCGAGGGCTCCAGGAGCTCAGGCAGGAGGCCACCGAAAGCCGGGGGCACTGGGCAGGTGCTGAGGGGGTGGAGGTGCCTGGAAGTTTGTACGACGTCACATCAGGAGCTGGTGGTCACACAGGAGTTCCAGCGCGAGCGGCAGCCGCGAGGCAAGCGGAGGCGCCTGACCAAGTGTCCCCCTGTGACAGCGAAGGTGACATGGGCAGAGCCTGGGTGCCGGGCTCCCACCTTACAGCTCAGCGGGTTTATCCTACAGCACCCAGAGGCTTTGATCGTGACACACAGATCTAAATAACGCAAATTCTCTCCAGGCGACCTTTCCGGCCTCCTAATTTTTTTTTTTTTTTTTTTTAACGTCAGAACCTGTTATATACCTGTCATCATCTGAGAGTTTACTATGTTTGGGGCCCAATTTTTTTAAGGACATGATTGAGAATAACAGTCCTCAAGGTAGATTTGACCAGTGTCCGTGGAGGCCCCAGGGGCTGAGCTGCACGGAGCCACAGCTGCTGAGGGGCACAGCTGTCTCTCTCCAGCCCAGCGCTCCCATCCTGCCACGCTCCAGGCCACACTGTGCCAGGACAAGAGAGCCTGTCGTCCAGTCCTCCTAGGGGTGACTACCTCCCAGTGCATTTCTTCTGAAAAGGAAGTAGGTACCTGACATCCCCAAGCTAACTCTTTATTTGATACACACAGAGTAGTTTACACACACACACACACACACACTCACACGTACTTGCAATTTTATCCTTAAAAGGACATAAATAATAACGCCCAAATCGGATGTGTAAGGCACTGTGCTCGGCGCATGGCCCCAAGAGGCTTTTGTCCAAACAGGGAGCTGAGTCCTCCCATCAAAACAGTAGCAACAGCACAGGCGAGGCCACCGCTCAGAGCCACCAGGGCGGTGCTGCCGCCAGGACTACGGGATCTAGACATCGGAGCAGGCGGGCATTTTCTCCAGAGGCCGAGGAAGGATGTGTAGGGTTATAACAGCCTTCCACAAATGCCCCCGTGACAGTACGGAGACCCACCTCGCAGCACCGACACACAAGCTAACGCAATGGTGCCTGGGCGGGCGGAGCGCCCCCTCCCCTTCTCAGACACCCACTCCTGATCAAGCTCCCGCCCAATGCGAGCACTGTCCACTCCTCCTGTCTTAACTGACCAGGACGTCCACCCGTGATTTGTCAGACCTAACATGGGTGTCATACACAGTCATACTTGTCAAATTAAGACACAAATTTTATAGACTAAACTCTCTTCCTTTCTCATCTGCTCTCCTTGACACTTTGCAAATACTTAGGCAGCAGGAACAGTAAAGTCTAACACACAGGGTGGGCAGGTGTACACGAGACAGTAACACATAACAACACAACTGTGCTTCCTGCCGTCACGACCGTCACCTCCTGCCCACGCCGTGGACGGAGGGCTCACACACGCCGGGCCCTGGTGAGCATTTGCGTGATGTATCTCAGCTCATCTCCCAAACAGCTCCGCGAGGAACCAGAGCACGAGGAAGACAAGTAACTGGTCTAGAATCACACGGCTGTGGGTGACAGGGCGGGGAGTCCACCCAGGCCTTCTGGCTCCAAAGCCAAGGTTCTCAACCACAACCAGGCTGCTACCACGAGGCACCCCCAGGATGTAGGACACTGTCTGCGGGTGACATTTGTTACTGCATGGATTAACCCCCTGCCTACAGATGGTCAACCTGAAAGTTGGAGAAAGTATGCCTAATGACTCCTGAAAATATCCCAGAGTCACTGGGCGGAGCAACAGGACTGGAAAGCAAGCCAGCAGAAGGCAAGTTCGCTCTGCCTGGAGACTGTTCTCAGGACGCAGCCGCATCCGGTTCAGAGAAACGCCGGTGCTGCTGGGACCAGCCTGTGCCCCGCAGTGGGCTGGGCGGGACAGGGTCACTGGGCCTCTGCACCCCTCACGCCGTGAACTGGCCTTCAGAGCCCCTGCAGAGGAAGCACACCGAGGTCCAAGCCCTGCAGAACACCACTGCGATGCCGCCCACCCCGCACAGTGAGGCCGCCCAGTCGGCTGCGGGCGGACCACACACCTCAGCCTGGGCCGGGCACTGCCGCCCTGCACGAAGTCTGGGTGACAGTTAAACCAGAAGGGGGTGCACGCAGCGGAGCGGCTGCAGGGCGGGCTCCCCCGCTTGCGTAAGACGACACTGTGTTGACAACCGTGGTGAGTGAAGGTCCCCACGCTGCTTCAGAATCCAGAGTTTCAATGAACCAGACACAAATTCCATGGGGTCATTTTTATGTCTCACTCATGTTGCCTGAGGAATGTTTTATTTTTCCTGGGGTATGTTTTAAAAAACCATTTTCTGCACAGATTCTAAGTATGAGGAAATTACTTCTTACTTGACAGAACAGTTTAGCCTAGATGCAAAAAAAAAAAAAAAAAAAGTGTTCCTTACAGAAGGGTGACCCATGATCATTTTCTGGTACTCGCTCTCTCACCAAAGGCAATAATCACATACCTGCTGGAATTTATGTCGCCAGGCTAGAAGGAAAATAACTGATGAATAAGACAGGGAAATGTTGATGGCAGAAGATAATCTCAGCTGACCCCAGGCCAGAACGAGGATGACCAGGAGAGGCACTGACTCACTGCCTGATTTGTCCACCAGAACGCGGCCAGGGACAACAAAACAAGCTGGGAACATACCTCGATTGTCTCTAAACTGCTGAGAGGCACTCATTCTGACCCAGTAATGGGGATTTGTCTCAGCTTGCACACATCTCTTAAAATAAGTGTTCTAATTTTAACCAGCTAGGAACTCAAAGGAGACGTCCAGATCACAAGGCAGAGCCTGAACCCAAGCCAGCAGCAATACTGCTTATGCAGCCGTTAAAATAATCCCAGTGACCTGACGTTACCAAAAGACTGGACAGAATTTGCATGGCTAGTGCGCAGCTGAGAAATGTGGCTGGTGGCACGTGGACGGGACAGAACTGTTCGGGAAGAAGGAACTGACCACGACCAGCCCAGGAGCAGTCTGCATGGAGCTGAGTGTGCAGCGTTCCTTCCGAGACTCCGGGACAGCTCCTGCGACCTCCAGGGGCGAGGCGGCAGGGCGGGCCATCCTGCACCCACATCAGGCCGCGTGCTCACTGTGCATGGCCACTCTGCGCCTTCTAGACCCACTCCCACACAGCCCACGGGCCACCTCTTCTCTCTTGTCAAAATGCCTCCTCTTACCCACTCAGTCTAGATCGAGAGCCAAGGGCTGGGCCGGTCGTTGGGGAGGAGTGGACTTGGGGGGGTGGACTGAGGACCATGAGCAAGTGCATGTCCATCACTAGAGGACAGCTGCTTCCCAGCACACAACTCTGGCCACCAGGGACGCACCTGACTTCTCCTTCCCTTTCAAGCTAAATAAGCCTCCCAACCGTGCTCTGGAAATCAGAACATCAGCACTCAAACCTGGACTTTACTAACCTAGATGGGGACCTAGTTATCTACACTAGCGACCAGTTGGCTTCTCCTCACAGAGCAGGCCAAGGAAAGCCCCAGAAGCCAGGCCACCAGGAAGACTTCCTGGGCATAGTGTGTCAGCTTCAGTCTCTCCTGGCTGACTACCTGCCCATTCGTTCATCTGTGCATTCAACCAACACACTCTGCCTTCCTTCCCGGCCTGCCCAGCTCTTACCTGAAGCGGGCACGAGGACACCCCTCCAGCCAGTCTCCCTCAGCCTTCTGTCAGTGGTGTTTCTCTCTCCCTCCTTGACCACTGCCACCAATACCCACAACGCTGTAACTTCTTCCACCTTCACAAAACCATCACCACCCTCTCTGGATCCTACATCCCCACCCAGCTCCCAACCCATTTCTCTGCTCCCTTTGAAAGAAAATGTGTCAGCAGAGTAGTCTTCCTTCAGGGTCTCCATTCTCCATCCCTGGGACCCCCTTCGGCAGGCTCTCTCCTCCCCTGGACCTGCTCCTGCCCAAGGCACAAGTGACCCCCACGTTCTAGGTCCAGCGCCAGCTCTCAGCTGTCCTCTGTCTGACCCGTCACAGCCTCGGACAAAGACGCACTGCTTCCCTCCTTCAAAGGGTTTCTCTGCGTGGCCTGTGCAACACCTCGCTCTGAGGGGCTTCCCTGCTGTGCTGCTCTGACTCCTGCCCCTGCTCCCCTCCTTCTCCTGCTGTCTGCTCTGACTCCTGCCCCTGCTCCCCTCCTTCTCCTGCTGTCTGCTCTGACTCCTGCCCCTGCTCCCCTCCTTCCCCTGCTGTCTGCTCTGACTCCTGCCCCTGCTCCCCTCCTTCCCCTGCTGTCTGCTCTGACTCCTGCCCCTGCTCCCCTCCTTCTCCCGCTGTCTGCTCTGACTCCTGCCCCTGCTCCCCTCCTTCTCCCGCTGTCTGCTCTGACTCCTGCCCCTGCTCCCCTCCTTCTCCCACTGTTTGTTCTGACTCCTGCCCCTGCTCCCCTCCTTCTCCTGCCTTGAGGCTCAGTCTCCAGGACTGTCTCCCATCACACTCACTGTGGGTTAC
Organism: Tadarida brasiliensis; assembly: GCA_030848825.1. Lineage (NCBI taxonomy): Eukaryota > Metazoa > Chordata > Mammalia > Chiroptera > Molossidae > Tadarida > Tadarida brasiliensis. Next base: position 107,679,204 of record CM061260.1, on the reverse strand, counting down.
ATTACCTTGTCTCATGGCTACAGATATCACTTACGTGCTGACAACTGCTATGTCTCAGCAGACCTCTCTCCTCAGCTCCCCACTCTTACATCTAGGTACTTATCCCACTTTCCCCAGGTGTTCAATGTGCATCTCCAACGTCATACACCCAAAGCTCGATACGCTCAAAACATCTCCCGCCAGCCCGCCTCACACCTGCTTCCCCACGTCTGTCTCATCTCAGGAAACGCAACTCCTTGTCCTGGATGCTTAGGCCCCAAACCTGTGACAGTCACCTTTGGCATCTTTCTCCCGCATCCCACTGAGGATCTCGTTTTTTCCTAAGAAGCTGGTTGAGTTTCATGTGAAATTCTATGTAAAAGGGACAACGTACCTGTGGGACCATCAGTCTGCAGGCCACCAGTCTGAGCTGGGAGGAGGGAGTGTCTCACACTCAACCCCATGACTCCCTCCCCTTTTGATGGTGCTTCCCAGCCAGACTTCCGCGGGCCGTGAGACAGCACTCCTTGTGCCCTTTCTGCCTGTCAGAGCGCCCTCTACAGGCAGGTCTGGTCTGACGTGGAAGGTTGTCCCTTGGCGATGAGGAGGCAGCAGTAAGATGTGAGGACGGAGCATCTGACAGTGATAAACACTTACAGAGGTAGTCAGATGACCAGACAGCCATCTGAGAAATGGAACATGTGGGCCCCACAAGCATCACTAATGCCCAGAAAGGACAAACGAGACATCCACGCACTCTTCTCTCGATCCTCCTTCACCCCTCGAACCGGGACGGCCTGTGCCACGCACCGCACAGGCCCCGCACACCCCAGGATGGCCAGGGCGTTGAGACGCCGGCCCCCCCACTCATCTCTGCAGCCCCAGCTGAGATGTGCCACCCTCTCCGTGTCCCAGGCCTGCCGACCGGCGAGTGGGCCAGCACATGGCTGAAACGGTAAGAATGATCCAATCAGCAAGGCCGCGGGGTCCTAGGCGCACAGGTGCGAGGCGAGAAGACGCGGAAAGGCCAGAGCTTCAACCACAGCGGTCACGGGGAGGGCGGAGCCAAGGGGAGGGCGGAGCCACGGGGAGGGCTGGAGCCACGGGGAGGGCGGAGCCACGGGGAGGGCTGGAGCCACGGGGAGGGCGCAGCCAAGGGGAGGGCGGAGCCACGGGGAGGGCGGAGCCACGGGGAGGGCTGGAGCCACGGGGAGGGCGGAGCCACGGGGAGGGCGGAGCCAAGGGGGGCCAAGCCACGGGGAGGGCTGGAGCCACGGGGAGGGCTGGAGCCACGGGGAGGGCGGAGCCAAGGGGGGCCAAGCCACGGGGAGGGCGCAGCCAAGGGGAGGGCGGAGCCACGGGGAGGGCTGGAGCCACGGGAGGGCGGAGCCACGGGGAGGGCGGAGCCAAGGGGGGCCAAGCCACGGGAGGGCGCAGCCACGGGGAGGGCGCAGCCACGGGGAGGGCTGGAGCCACGGGGAGGGCGCAGCCAAGGGGAGGGCGCAGCCAAGGGGAGGGCGCAGCCAAGGGGAGGGCACAGCCACGGGGAGGGCGGAGCCACGGGGAGGGCGCAGCCACGGGGACGGCGCGAGCCACGGGCCTAGAGGGATCAAACATTGGAATCAGAAACACACAAGAACGAGAGAACCGAGTACACTGACGGTTCAATTTCATTCTTGGAAAATATTGATTTTGAAGAGGTTTGATAAAATCTTAGTGAATAAGCACATTTCGGAAAAAGAAGATGGGCGTGAATGTCCTCAGCAGTGGGAAAGCAGTGAACAAGCGGACAGAAATCTTTCCGGTTTCTAGACCTCATTTCTGAGACTCCGCCCGATCACATCTAAACTCAAGTAACAGGGTAAGGAGAAATGTTTCTCTGGAAATTATTTGGTAAATCAAACTGTGCAGTCAATCAATGTGACCAGTTAGTCTGTGTGGCAGTTCAGAGCAATGCAGAGTTGCTGACCTTTGCTCCAGGCCCATTTCCTACAGTGTGACCCACACAGTGTTTAGCCCGTGGATATAACAGAATCTAAAATGGAACTAAATGACTAATTTAAAAAAGACTAATGAAATTTTGTCTAGTGCTATGCGCAAGCCAAACTGTATGCTACATAGATACAATAAACAGGCCCTCCAGATGGAGAAAACGTAAAATAAACTAATACTGACCCAAAGCCCGCTGTTTCCCAGACGTTATGCTAGGTGCTTTCAGAAATATCGTTTCAGTAGGAAATGCATTAATGAACTTGTTTCTCAATGCATACACTACAAAGCAACTTAGAAATCACTAAACAGGCACTTTTGTTCTCGCCCATGCTAGCGAGGATCTTCTGTTACAGAAATATTACTAACTCTGTTTTTCAGCAGCTGTGTTTGAGTGTTCATTCAAAGTGTTAGAGCGATCGTGTTTCCTTATGTTTTGTTCCATCCAAACGGCACGTAGCGAAACGTATCAGACATGCTACGTTTATGGCTTGAATTCATTCCAGTTTGCTGCACAGTAAGCTACCCTGCAGCAGAAACTTCGCACGGCATCACGCTGCCACATTCTCAGAGAGCCAGGGCTCCAAGGTCGGAGCACCTAGCTACCCCCGTGGAGGTCTCACGGCACACGGCCGTCGCTGGAGAGACCAATCCTCCACTCCTTCTCCATGAAGCCCAAGCTGCTCTAACCCACTCCACGGTCTCTCATCCCACCTGCCATCACCCTGCTGTCCTAGGACAGGCCAGCGAACCATGCAGCGGCTCGGTCCTGGAGACCACCAAGGTTGTTCTGAGCCCAGCAGGGGGTTCAGTTCATGCTGAGCTCCCAGAGGCCCGTGGGGCTCTTTGTGGAGCACCTATCATGGCCTGAATGTTCAGGACAGTCTATTTCAGCTTCAGAGATTGGGTCCACAATTCTACATGAACTTCAAACAAAAAAGGAATGTGACCATCTGCCACGTTTTCAGCCCTTCTTAATTGTAAGCAAAAAACGTAAGGAAAATGTCTCTAGAGATGGTTCTCTGCAAAAAACCACACACACACACACAAACAAAAACCCAACAGCATTTTCTGGCAGAGGGAAGGGAAAACGAGGTCTCTGGTCTGGAGTCAACATTCCCACACAGGCAGCAGGGGGTGAGAGAGGCACTGCTCCGAGCAGTCTCACCCAGAAACGCAGAGCCGACGCCCCGGGGCTGAGCTGCACGGAAGACGCAGCACTCAGGCCAGGGGCCAGCTGACGTCCGGCTCACGGGCGGGGTTCGGCGAACCCAGAGTTGCTCCCAAGGTCCCCAGTGAGTCAGATACGCTATGATTATGCCAATAAACCAGGGAGATTTCCAAAATTAGCACTCATTGGTTGAGCCAGGAAGGTGGAGCCATCCTAACCATTTTGGTAATTTAGATCTCAAACTGTTTTTCTGAGAAATTCATTTAGGGGACATTCAAAAACTGGGTTCCTGAGAAAGGGGCCACGGTTCTAGCAAACAGGTCTACCTTCCCCCTAAAAACGTAACTGCACTTCACCTGCTTCTCGTGTTTCTTTACCCAGTGAAATGAACGCGGGCAGGGTCTGTGCCAGCCAGGCTGCCACCGCAAGCTCCAGTGTGCTGTTTGGGCAGCGAGGTGAAGATCAGACACACGTCAAATGAACCACAGGGGAAAGGGTTGCTAGGCACTGGGGCCACGTTGCACGGAAAGCAGGCATCTTTACATGCGAGGATGACCCTGTTTGAGAAGTGAGACCAGCTGGGAGGATGTCAGAGTCTCGTGTCCCCCCACATTCATCCCAGGGCGCGTGCTCACTCTGCAGAGCTGAGGGACTGGTGGGCAGAGCTGCTCACACTGTTGATGAATGACTCCTTCTCTGCTGCACGCCCACCTGTTTGATTGCTCAGCTGAATCCAGTCAGGTTAAGCCCTGCCCTGCTATGGACAAACTCAGTGCTGGAGGGTCAGCTGTCATGTTTGCAGGACACTGTTCAAACCGGCAGGGTTATGAGCAGTAAGGATTTCTAAAATCAGGCCTATGTTTTCAAGCAAGACAGGTTTGTACTTTATAAGGCCAAGGACTGAGAGGCAAATAATGCTTCTCCTTTTCCACCTGGTAGTGACTCCTGCTCTGTTTGCTCTCCTCGAACTACAGATGGTGTGTTGAGTCTCCTGTTTTGTATGAGAAAGGGAAGAGAATGGAGACTGTCACATGTTGGAGACATGTGCCAAGAGATCAGCTCGGGAGGAAAGAACACAGGACACTCGTAACCCTCTTCGGGGGATGGGACAGAGTCTGCCCAAAAAAGAACAGAAAAGGAAACATTTCTGCCACAAAAACCTAGACATGTTCATTATTTGGTGCAAGACGTACAGGGAGGACTCTGGACCCTGAACTGGGAGTGTGGACGGCCCTGCCTGCTCGCTCAGGAAGGCCCATGCGGGACAGAGGGGGGCAAGCCGGCTCAGGGGAGAGCTCCGGGCTCACGACCACACCTCGGGATCCGCCCGACAGCTGGCACCCGCTCAGGAAACAGAATCATCTTCCTGGTTCAACCCCATGAGTCAGAGGCTGAAGGACAGGGCCCGGGCACTCACACTGGGACAATTGTCACAATCTGGCTGTATCAGGTACTGGATTAGAACAGCTCCAGGGACAGTGCCCAGCAAGCACGCTGCCAAACACCGCGGCCGTCACAGCGCACCTGACGTGAGCGCACTCGCTCCATCCCCACGACAACCCCTCGAGCAGGTGCTCTCCTCCTCCTGGCTTTGCATCTGGGGAACTGAGGCACGGAGCCCAAGCCATGCAGCAGGCAAACGGCAGAGTAAGGCCACACACCCACCCTTCTGGCTTCGGAGATGACTCTTGTGCTATTCCACCTCTCAAACAGAAGGGACTGGTAACCTCGTGGCTACCTGAGGCCAGGGCAGGCCAGGCCAGGCCCTGCCCATCCACCTCCCATGAGCACCTCGTGGCAACTGCTGTGGGACACCGCGATGGAGAAGCCCACTTCTGCTGAACTGCTAGTTCGGCAACTGGTAGCCACCCAGGAATTGGCCGCTGCAGGATGTGACCTGAGGGAGTCAGGCCCACAGCCCCCCTCTGCGTGCGGACACCACACTGTGGTCAGCATCTTGCTGAATCCCACTGCCACCTGGAGGGAGCTGTCAGCACCCTCACTTCCAGGTGAGGAAGCAGAAACTCTGAAGCTGGCCTGAGGACGAGCGGGGGCTGCACCAGTCTGTGCTCCTGACCATGACGCGCAGATGGTTCCCCAGAGGCGTCGGCATCCCAGGAACCAGGGGGCCTTTCCCCAGAAGGCAGCTAGCCGCCCTCAAGGTCACTCTGAGCACGAGGTGATGGACAACACCAAGGCCTCTGCCCTCGCAGCGTGCTCCTTGCACAAGAAGACTTCCCTCAAAGCTCCCCGCCGGTTACTGCCCACAGACGAAACCCCCCCATCTTAAACTCACCCCGTGGCCCTCACCATCTCAACAAGTGAACTGTTTCCACTTACGCCTTAAACGCTGGGAGGTAGGAGTATATAGAAAGGCTGCTGAGGTTATAAATAAACGGCAGGTGTTTTCTGATATCTGTTGTTGCCCAGCCGCTGAAAAACATGTTCAGCAAACCCTGGTCCCCACCTGAAAGAAAAAAAACAAAAACAAATTAAAGTCACAGACTTTAAGGCCAGTTCAATAACTGCTAAAGGAATATATACCCAGACCTTTAAAAAGAGGTACTAATTCCATTTTTAGAGTAAGACATTCCATGTTAAACCTACTAAGGACATTCTAGGGGGTGGCCATTCTCTGTGCTGATTCACTAATTCAGCAAATATTTACTGAGCAGCTACCATGTGCCAGCACTGCCCCTGGCACCGGAGAGTCGATGGTGAACAGAGACATGGCCACCATCTTCACCAGGGTTTGGGAGGGGCAGGGGGCAGGGGTACGGATACCAGCAAACCAAGAATCACTGAAACCATCAGAAATGGGAAGGAGGGCCGTGAAGGGTAATGCAGGGATCAGGAATGCACAAGCTCAAGCCCTTGTCTCATGGGGCAGGGAGGGCTTCCACGAGGAAGCTGCCTTAAGCCAGGCTCCGAGGAGGGCACAGGAGCACCTCAGACGTGGGTGGAGAGAGGGAGGGCAGAGGTGTTCTAGGCAGAACGAACAGCACACACCAAAGGCCTGTGGTGGGCGGGAATGTGACTATGGAAAGACCTGGAGAATGACCTGCGGAGGGGACCGCAGATGGCGAAGGGCACCAGGTGAGTCCTGGAGACGTAGGCATGGACTGGACCACACTGGGCCAGAATTTTAGACAAAGATTTGGACTTTACGTTAAGAACAATGGGATTTAAAAAAAAAAGAAAAAAAAGTAAAAAGCAAGAGAGCAAACTGGGATAATGGGCTTATGTTCTGGAGCCCCCATGTTGGCTCCTCATGAGAAGGCCCAGAGAACACCCCCTGGTGCCCTCTCCAGGAGGTCCAGGTCAGCCACCACCACAGCACACAGTGCTGCTCAGCCCGTGCGCTCCTGGGCTTCACGCCTTCCTTGGAGAGTGACGACTACGCTGTTCACTCAGAAGAAGTAAAAAATGAATAAAAATCTACACACCTAAATCATAAACACACAAGTAGCCAGAAAGGTCACTCAGTCACCTCAAAACACATTCCGCCATATAGCCCGTGTGCCTTCTGCTGTAGGCTCATGAGATTTCAGAACACGCGCACAGACCCAGGCTCTCCCCTGCAGAACAGCAGCTCGGGCGCCTGGGTGCAGGTATCTGTGTGTGTGTGCGCGGGGGGGGGGGGCGCAGGGAGAACCCTGCTCTCTGGAGTTCGAGGCTGGTATCTGTGTGTGTGTGTGGGGGGGGGGCAGGGAGAACCCTGCTCTCTGCAGTTCGAGGCTGGTATCTGTGTGTGTGTGTGTGTGGGGGGGCAGGGAGACCCTCCTCTCTGCAGTTCGAGGCTGGTATCTGTGTGTGTGTGTGGGGGGGCAGGGAGAACCCTCCTCTCTGCAGTTCAAGGCTGGTATCTGTGTGTGTGTGTGTGGGGGGGGGGCAGGGAGAACCCTGCTCTCTGCAGTTCGAGGCTGGTATCTGTCTGTGTGTGTGTGGGGGGGGCAGGGAGACCCTCCTCTCTGCAGTTCGAGGCTGGTATCTGTGTGTGTGTGTGTGGGGGGGGCAGGGAGAACCCTCCTCTCTGGAGTTCGAGGCTCATGCCTCGAACAGTTACTTCCCTCCTCAGGACGCTTTGCCCCGAGGCCCCGTTCCTTTCTAAACACACAACAGGTCTAACTGGCTGTTCATTCCTAGGTACTTTTTCTTGGTTTTGAAAGAAGCTTTAAAAATTTGGAGATTTATTTAACATTTGGAGCTCAGTGGTAAGATCAGGGCCTTAGGTTTAAAGTCCAACCCTCCCTTCTCCTTCCTCTGTGTCCCATCTTCTCCAGAGACCCTCGATCACGCTATGGGTCGCGGGCATTTGTGGAGCACATGTCTGCAGAACAACCTCTCTGTATAAGGAGGCTCTGACGGTTCCCCTTTCTCGAGACAGACAGCTCATCAGAACACTGGAGTTTTACCCTTGAAGTCCTAGGACAATAAAAATGACATCAGGATATGCTCACTTGTTATATGAACAAAAGAAGATTTTAGCTATATAGACAAATTAACACAGTCACAAACTAGTAGTCATTAGAAGCGTTTTGCTTAGCACTGTCCATTCCAGCATGTAACAGAATGTTTTACACACAGTACATTATTTGTGGAATGAACGTAAGAACCTCGAAGATGTTCTGTAAGAGCAGAAAAGCTGAAATAACTATTCCACCGTAGAGGAAGGGTGAGTACTGTTATACTAACCATTCAGGGCAATATTCTTCAGCCCTTAACATGAATGGCTATAAAGATCATCACTGTGTAATATGAAGATATATATCATGATTGTAACTAAGAACATAAACATGCATACTGGAAGAAAAAGAAAAGTAACTACTATGTAAGAGGAATGGTGTACAGATGTTCCCTCCCCCTGACTTTTCCTTAATATTGTTATATTTTTGTAATTTTAAAATAACAATATAATTAGGGGCAAGAATGATCACTGTGTTAAGATATTTTCTTTCTAAACATTCTTGTTAATTTATTTTGGTTATAAAGTATGATACTATCAAAGGAAAAATATAGTTTAGGTTATAAAACATATTAAGCATATTAATAATAAAACTCTATACACCCAACATCCAATTGAAGAACTGAAACATTACACAGGTGAAGTTGTGTGTGTGGACTCTTCAATCCGATCTCACTGTTCCCTACCCCAGAAATAACCACTAACCAAGAATTTTGTGTGTAATTGTCTCGATTTCCTTTATTTTACTACTTATGTAGGTAACCCCACAACATACGCAATTTTTCCTGTTTTGTGAACTTTGTAAAACTGGGTATCATATTTTTTCTACTTCTTGTTTTCTTATGTCACACTAGAAGACCTTCGTTAAGCAATTCCACTTAAACTATTTTCTACAGGTAATGCAGTGAAGAAACCCATCCAATCCCATGGAGGGCAGAAGAGTAGTTGTAAAGAGGAAGTCCCAACCCCGTGGGGAGAGCCTGAGAAGCCGGAGTCGGAGCTGCCGACCCCTCAGAGCCCGGCTAGCTGCCTCTGGACACCGAAGGCCGCCTCCATTCACCCCCGGGGACCCTACGAACAGCCGTGAGCCCGGCAGCTGGGAAGTGCTGGGAAGCAGGGCACAGGCAAGGGGGGAAAGGGTGGGCAGGAGACTGGTGACTCGGGGGTGCCCATTCCATCTGCAGACCCTTCAACACTCAACAGAGACCGTCCCTCCAGGACACCGCAGATAATGAAACTTCCGAGGCCACTGACCTCTCTGTGACAAAGGGTCACTTTTAGCCCAAAATCGTGAATCATAAATAGAATTAAACACCACCCAGAAGCCTGTGGCTTCTTAAGCAATGTTTAAATTTAGCACTCTAACCGTCTTTTTCCAAGTGTACAATTCCACATCCCAAAGTGAGGCCAACGTTTTGGCTCCGTCAGAAACATCTGTGTGGCTTATCCGTACCCCTCTTTACAAGTCCCTACATCAGAGCGCAGCTAAAGCAGAATGCGAACCTAGCGCACGTGCGCTAAACACACACGAGGACGCCGCAGAGACTGCTGAGTTTCCGACACAAACACCCGCTCCGGGCAAACTCCAGAGGCAACTGTGTTTATCCTGACAGCTTCAGACATCGTCAATCTCAGCCATCTCAGCACCAGCATGATCAGCGGGCATGCCAGCAGCTGTGCTCCGGCGTGCCAGGGCGTGGCGACACAGGTGGGCGCCAGGACCAGGGCACGTGGCGCCCATCGTGCAGACAAAAGCAAACATCCGAGTCTGCGTCATCCCTCCACCGGCGGCCCACGTGCTGGTCAGAGTCTACAACCACTCGGTGTCCTCCAGGCCTCCTGAGCCGGTCCAGGAACCTGGTCACCACGGACACAGTACAGCATGTGTCAGAAACCGGGCCTATTATTTTGTAAGACAGAAATGGCCCTGAGTGCTATCTCCTAAATGTGTGCACCTGCTCCACCTTGTGTAGCCTGTGTGCTCTTCCAAGTTTGCTGGCAGCTGGCCTGCCCACTGTGGACGGCAGGAAGGGCGGGTCAGCTCTGGTGTAACCGTGAGCCCCGGTATTTCGGCCGCAGGACTGTCCCCCTCACATCGGCAGCATGGGTGTCGCCTCAGGAGAACGGCAGACGGTAAGCCCTGCCCACCTGCGGAATCAGAGTCCGCACGGAAATCCCAGGTGGTCCGCTTGCATGTTGAAACATGAAAAGCAATGGCCCATGGTCTTTTAGAGAATGACTCCTCTTTTATTTTATTATGACAGAGAATGGAACTCTCAGAAATGTCATTTCTATGGAAAATGTCTGAACTATATAAGTCAGGCATAGACATTATACATAAGATGATGAGTGAGATACATTCCGGCTCTCAAATCGTTCTCAATTTAATAAGGAGGCAGAGGGGCAGATATCAAGCAAATCATGTAAAGTAAAATACGTTTAATACTGTAGCAGAGATACACACGTTTCTGAGCAGAAAATGTGGCTCGCTCCTTAACACTGACTTCCCACAACATACTTGGCAGGTACCATCGTCCCTGCCTGCCGCGAGCATGCCAAGGGTTACTCAGTTCAGTTACAGTTTACATGGCCCCCACTTGGGCCATTTCTACGAGGTCTACTCAGGGTCATCAGATTGACCGCAGGTAAGTCCAGGCCCTCGGAGCTCTGGCCCAGCATGCTTCACTGCATCTCCCTGAACTCGACTCATTTAAGTCAGGACAATGGATTTTTTTTTTCTTTTTTACCATTTTATGTTCTAGCTTCTTTTTTCTACCTTAAAAAAAGATTAAAAAAAAATCCTCACCAAGGATATGTTTATTGATTTTAGAGAGAGAGGAAGGAAGGGAGAAGAGAGAAAGATTGATGTGAGATAGAAACATTAATCAGTTGCCTCCTGTATGCACCCCTGGGATTGAACCCACAACCTAGGTATGTGCCCTGACGGGAATAGAACCCCAAACCTTTTTGGTGCACAGGACGATGCTCTAACCAACTGGGCCACCTGGCCAGGGCAAAAAAAACGATTCTTAATTATCAAGCTATAATTAATTACATAAATTCAAGGAAACATTTATTCTTGGCTTATTTTCCACTTTCTCAGTCTAAGGCAGGTCTTTCTGGTCTAGGTTTCCTTAGCACTCTGAACTTATCAGAACCATAATTACACAATTAGTTGTGTAATTAGCTGTTAAGTGTAAGATCTCAAAGACTGTAAGCATCAGAGAGGTAGCGACGAGGTTTGTATTTTTTTTGCCAGCCTATTCCTCGCCCTTACCATTAGCATCTTCCTCAGATCAGAAGCTAAAATAATTTTTGAAATAGTGAATAAGTGGACTATAGAAACGTGGGCAAGAGTGATATTTCCAAGAATACTTCCAGACCCATAAAAAATACAAGACTATCCGCTGTGCTACTGCTTCTAAAAGATACAGCACTGCTCGATGCCGTGGCTCACAGGGAAAGATTTCGTTTGCTGTGGCTTTACAGACAGGGGAGTTAAGCCTCCACTTCTTCACCTGCAGAACGTGAAACACAGCAGCTCTCTCTCAGAGGAATGACTTCTCAGGAATTCATCTTTAAAAGGCCAGTGTGATAGAAATTTCCCTCCACTGTCTATCATTCACAGGATATATGTTCGTGAATGTTGCAGTATGGGATCATTGGGAGAAAAGGAAAAAGGAAAAACTACACATACAACCCAGCCACAGCATTTAGGAAGTCTGGTTCAGACCTGGTTCCGCCCCAGCTCTGGGCACTGGGCAAGCTGCTGTCCTGAACTCTAAGCCACACAGCAGGCCCTCAATAAATACCTGCTGACTTAATACATTAACGAGTGAATGAATGGATGACTACCTCGCAGGACTGTTGAAAAATAAGTGAAAAAAGTAAGCAAAATGATGAGCCCTGAGCCCGTACACATGTAACACTTTAGTCTCTTCCTCCCTATTTCTCATGGGGTTCACCATCTCTGCTGGTTACAAGGCTAGACAAACAGATGGCTAAGTTAAAAAAAAATACTCATGGGTACAATGAGATAAAAATAGCTCTTAAGAAAAAAACTTGTGTATGCTCTTTTATTTTGCTATTACATGTTATAACTTTTGTTTCTCATCTTGAAGATACTTATTAGCCAAATTATCGACTAAATGACATCAATGCAAGAGAACAGAGTCATTTTCAAAGCAATTGATGAAACACCCTCAGGGCCACAGGCAGCCTAGACAGCCGGGACGAGACTACCACAGGCAGCCATCAAGGTCGAATCTATCAAGGCAGAAAGCCCAGTGAGGCAGACCTCAATTTCTGAGCTCATTTATTTGGACAAGTACTATCTAGAAATACCTCTGCCCTTCATTCCTTCTTTGGGCAGGTCCAGCTTGAAGCCTAACTGACCATAAAGATTAGGAAAGTGGCACTGGAGTCAATTTTGCACTAAATAGAACTTAGTACCAAACCTTTTCTGTTAAAAACCATTTTAAAGCCTTCCTGCATCTCCTCGCTTACTACATCTCCAAGCACAGAAAAATCAGCTGACAGTTTACGAGTCTCAGTGACCACTTGGAATTAGAATGTAGAACACACAGGTGTCATGAACTCATGGCAGAGCTTGGATTCTGCTTAAAGCAAAACTCTATCTCATATTCTATCACCAACTTGTTCTCTCTTATATGTTTTGAAAATTCAACCATAGACCAAAATTTTATTACTCCAATAAGGAGTTTAGGGTATTTAGGTTATGGTGACTAAAATGAATCCCAAGACTTTTTTTTTAAAAGAAAACAACAAATTGGGAAATATGAATTTACTCTTTTTAACTTAGGTTTTTGAAAATAACACATACAGAAATTTAACAGACAGCAATTCCCAGCCCTAATCTCTTGTCTTCATCTGTATAAGCACCTTAATTTAGATACTTCAGAGTCACAGGGGGAAAGAAGATAGACCCCAACCTGCGTTCAGACTGAGGTCTTCAAATTGAGCATCAGGTGCATCCGTTTCCTTGCACCGAGTGTGTGGAGACAGAACTGCTGACTGGTATCTATGACACCATGACCTCGCTCTCCCTCTCACTGTTAACAAGTCCTGAAGTTAACCTTATCTTGTCACATTTTATAAGATGCTAGTTTACATCTATTTCACAACAGCGATTGTTCAACTTTCAGGAAATGTGTAACTTCAGTTGTGAAGTGGCAAGACAGTTTACAAATACAAACAACAGTACAGGAACTGAGACACTTCACTGTGGGAAATTAGATGCCAGCCAGCCATGAATCAGGTACGCAGTCACTGGCTCTAAATTCTAACACTCCAGATATCTGGGAAGAAAGAAGTCAAGGTACCTAGCATGAGTTGCTATATTGGGACTATTCTCTTGGCCAGAGGTGCTGATGGCAGGGTGGGGGTGTGATTGAGGACCAGTGATTAGGAGCGTGACAGCCACATTCTTTCCCATTGGAAGAGCCGCGAAAGCAGCTGCAAATGCTTGGCCATCAGCAGCCTGTGTGGCTTGTCAGGGGACACCAGGCCCCATCAGTCCCTCCGCTTTTGATGTATGCAAGAAATTAAGCAAGACTTGCAAGATATCCAGACTGAGATACAGTCATGTATAAACCAGCCTTCTTAATGCCAGTCTACAAATGCTGGTGCTTAAGCCACCCGTTCAGTAAAACTGGGGGGGGGGAGATACCTGTGGACATTTGAAAATGGATGGGGCCCTGGCCGGTTTGGCTCAGCGGTTAGAGCATCAGTCTGTGGTCCAGAGAGACCCGGGTTCGGTTCCCGCTAAGGGCATGTACCTCGGTTGCAGTTTGTCCCCGGCCCTGGTTGGGCTGTGCGGGTGGCAGCCACTCGATGTGTCCCTTTCATGTCGATGTTTCTCTCTCTCTCTCTCTCTCTCTCTCTCTTCCTCTCTCTCCCTCCCACTCTATCTGAACAAAAAATAAAAAAATGTCCTCGGGTGAGGATAAAAAAATAAATAAATAAAGAGAAAATGGATGGGACAGTGAAAGAAAGTCTGACAATGTTTATCTCGCCTGTGCCATAACACCGAAACAAACGGGCCACTGCATGGAAAACCTGAGGGGCAGCAAGGTTACTGCCATTGAAAAGGGTGCAGCTGCCCAGCCGGTGCGGCTCAGCGGCCTGAGAGGTCCTCGTTTGATTCCGGGTCAGGGCACACGCCCAGGTTGCAGGCTCGATACCCAGTAGGGGGTGTGCAGGAGGCAGCTTATCGATGTTTCTCTCTCTCTCCCTAAAAAAAATCAATAAAAACATTTTTTTTTAAAAAAAAGGATGTAGCTCACAAAGAAATATTTCAGTAATATTAAGTGTGAGTCCAGTAAGTCTTTATGTGACACGGGTATGGATTCAATAAGATAGTACAGTAGTTCCCCCTTATCTGCAGGGGATACATTCCAAGATCCCCAGTGGATGCCTGAAACGGCAAACAGTACCAAACCCTATATACTGTTTTTTCCTATACGTATATACACACATGCATACATACATGCATACACACACATACACTTTACGGCTTCTCTTTGGCATGTATGAACTGCCAGCATCACTACTCTCATACTTTGGGGCTTTTATGGAGTAAAATAAGGGTGACTTGAACACAAGCACAGTGATCTGATAGCCGAGAAGGCCACTAAGTGACTAACAGGTGGGTAACGCATACGACGTGGAGACGCTGGAGGAAGGGATGACTCAGCAGAGCAGGACAGCATGAGATTTCATGCTGCTCAGAATGGCATGCAACGTACAGCGAATACACTGTTTACTTCTGGAATTTTCCATGTTCTGTATTTTTGGACTGTGGTTGACCACAGATAACTAAAACCACAGAAGCAAGACTGTGGATAAGGGGGGACTACTATAACCCATCCAGAGAGGAGCAGGCTCCCACAAAGTTTACTTTCTCTGATGAGCAAAGCTTATCAACACATCAAGTGAAAACCACCTTTCATTCAGGAGCTCCTATTTCATTCTTCTGTTGAATTTAAACAACATATTGAGAATAACTGTAAGCTCCCATTTGCATAAATTTTCAACTCTGTCAATTAAGCAGTTCTATGAACAGTGAAAATTCAACCCTTCACCACCAAAGAGCTAGTATATGGACGACCTGCAGAAAGGCCAGAGTCTGGAGACCCTGCTGCTACAGCGTGACGTGTGCTGGCAGGCACAGAGGGGACCTCTCCGGGGGTCTCATTCTGGCTGCAAAAGCTGAAAGTGCTGTAGTTGAACATGTTTGACACATCCCTGCTTCCTAACACATTCATCGGTTCCCCTAGCACCTCCTGATTTTAGAACACGGCAGATAATCCGGGGTGGTCTCCACCAGTTAATTAATTTATATTCTAAAACTATCACCATGGCACACTACTGCTGGGTATCCAAACTCTTCTCTCCCAACAACACAATCTATTACCCTTCTGCACTAGAGTCGGAATTCTCTTTGTGCTCTTACAACCACGTGGATTTCCGGCCACTGTGATTCGCTAACTGGAATTGAGAATTTACACTGAACTTCTGGCAGGATTACACTATTTCCTTCCAATTCAGTGCGAGGAGGTGAAGAAAGCTACACTCTTACAGGAAGGTTGAGACAAACGGGACTTCTGCTAAAAGTACTCTCATCTTCCCTTTATGCAAAGGTAACTTTTAGTGTAAGCGGCAGAAATAAGGAACACATGTTTTGAACTCACATACTAATCCAGCTTTCATTTGTTATACGAAAGGAAAATAGTCAGAGTTAAAAAATAAGTCAGTAAAGTGAAGGAAGTTCCATTTGGCCCTGACCAAATGAACACTCAACACATCACTTCTTACTTAAGACTGATTAATGTCAGATGCTGCCATTTATTATGGTCCAGACATTTCTGCTCCCTGCTTTGGAGCCTGGAAGGTCCTGGCATCGAGCAGTTTCTCAGCCTTAGCACTGCTGACATCTTAGGTCAGATAGTCACTCCGTGCCGTGTGGGCTGCCTGTCCGTGAGCATATTCAGCAGCGCACCCAGCCTCCACTCACGAGATGTCCTCGGCACCCTCCCCACTCAGCTGTGACAACCAAAACCGTCTCCAGACATTCCCAACATCCCCTGGGGGGATCACCCCAGGTTAGGAACTAGAACAGAACATAAACTAGCCAAACAGTGAGGCTGACACTACCTTAGTCTTTTCAATAACATTTCAAATAGCTGCATATTTCACATCCTCAAGTTGTCTAAACAGAATTCAGTTTCAGTGAACGGCAACATCAAAAGCCCCATTTCAGTGTTAAGTATAACTAAAATGCTTTAAGTTCCAATCTCTAAACTTCAGACACACTTTAGATTTAATCTTTTAATTTAGAAAGTTTAAATTTGAAATTTTGATTTTTAGATTTATAATTAGTTAATGAAAATGAATCCTCCTATCTGCCCCCAGGCCTCAATCTTATGGCCATTGAGAAAGGCTATTTCTGCTAGTTTCAAAAGATGTACTCACGGAAAATCTCAGGTCTACTCCAGGAGAGGGGAGGGGAGGAGAGAGCTCCTGGGGCCTGGTCTGCAGCAGAGCTCGGGCTCTGGCCCAGCCGGCATTCCTGGCCTGGACTGTGGCCACAATGTCAAGTATCTGACAGTGAGTCACTGCTGAGAGGGCTTCTCCTGAGGTGTGTCCTTCTTCCTAGATACCCTGGATCTTTCCTTTATTCAAATGGTTCATCAACACTAATTTTTAAAAAGCTGCTTTTGCATTTTAACTACTAGTTTTGTCTTGTTGTATATGGTTTTGTTAAAAACAAAACATCACAGCTTATTATTTATTATTTTAGAGACTGTCCTGAAATGGAAGCATACCTATTAATTCACTTGATCAAAATTCTCCAAAGGACCTGAGGTCCTAAATCACAAGAAGTCAGAACCTTCCTATGTACACATATCGCTACAGATATGTATACATCATGGAAATTGGATGCTGACTTTGCCAATGATCTACCCTTCGGCCTTGCAGACACCACTCTATCTGATGCAAAGCCTTACAGAGAATGAGAACGTGGAGACAAATGTTATTCACGTATACTTTCTACCTTCTTTTTTTAATGTCTCCCAAGAGGATAGAGCCAAATTACTGGTTTACTCCTCCAATTTCCATGGAGACAATACTTGGTCCTGTTAGGTCTTGCACGTAAGTTTACTCAAGTTTAAAGATCGCTGTTAAAGTTTTTTTTATATTTGTCTCACAGTCTTCTGAGTTCTTGAATAATCACGGTTCAGTTATCATCCTCTAATTCAGACACAAGAAAACCTATGAAAGACCAGTCTACAAACTGCCTGTCCTAGGTTAGGTGACTCTCATGTACCTATGGCGAAAAGAGCATGTGTACATACAAACACACGATGGTATTTCCCAAAGTGTATAACGAAGTGCTTGCTACACCTCATGGAATGCTGTGTTCCAGGCACAAGCAACTGTGTCTCCGAGACGAGCAGCCACACAAAGAGAACAGATACATACCATCGAAACTGCCTTGCTCGGAAGCGACGCGCAGCAGCTGGCCGTACGTCTCCACTGAAGGCTGATACACGAAGACCCCCGAATTGAAGCAGTCAGGCCACCCTGGGTCTGGTGCCGCCGACAACTCTTCTCGCTCAAAAAGATCATCAATATTTGCTAGGACCTGATTCAAAGAGGGGGGAGGGAAAGCATTACAGAAATGTTCTTAAGCTCTCCCTACGCCATCCAACACAAGGAGCAGTCTGCTGCTGGGCGGAACCGTTCAGATAACCGCTGCAAGGCGGCCTGGGCCTGCTCTCCTTCGTCACCCAACACTTGATTTATCTAACTTCACTGTCAGGTCTTGGCTGCGTTCCTCCAGCGCCTAGCTGATCGCAGTCACCACATCCATCTTTTTAGCCATCCAAGCCACTCACCAGAGTATCTGCATCCATGAACACACACTTTGAATACTGTGTAAGTGACCAGCAGTGGAGTTTAGTTAACGTAACACCCAACTCAGGCCTCTTCATTAAGGTCAGATGAGCAGAATCACCACTGTCCAGAACGTCTACCAGGATGACTTCATCAAAGACTGTGTCTAAAACTTTCCTGTCGAAATAAAATTCAAAAACAGCATTCAGCATCTTTTCAGAACAAGTGACATCTAACACAAGACTGCGTTCTTATTAACCTACCCATGCGTTAGTAGAACAATCTGTTACTCTGGCACAGAACAATCTGAAATATGTCCTAATTTACTCCGGGACAAATTATGCTAATCCGCATGGGCAGCTAACTTCACTAAAGGAACATGATGCGGAATAAAGTTGTGGTGAGAGTACCGCCTATGTAGTCAACGGTGACATCTTATTAGAACGGATTCTTTCTGACTGCCACGTGTTTCCACAAGTGATGCGGAATAAAGCACATGGAATGTCTGCAGTGAAGCCTGGCACTATCATTTTTGCTAAAGAACTTGACAGAGAACTACCTGAATATGTGTGTCCCCAAGAAGTGAAAGGGCTCAGTTATTCGGCTGCCATTTTCTAGAACGGAATATAACCAGCATTTATGATGTGCTTGGCACTCCTGGCAAAGAGAGACTCACTTCGGTTTGTAAAGTACAACACTTCTCCATGCCCCAAATTAACTGAAGATTTGTTTTAGAAAGCAATGCTGAGGTAGGTTAGGGGAGTGTACTTAGGTAAGACACTAAACTCAGCCTAAGTTAAAACATTTGCTAGACAGATCATCACTGAAAGTTTATAATCTCAGACAAGGAGGACAAAACTTGTATGTTCTAGTTCGCACAGTAAACTTGATCTTTCTGAAAAGAAATGGCCAATGTCACCATTACCTCAGTAAACGTGTGGGGGCGGGCTGGGGGGAATCAGGGAAACTATTATACATCTGTCTTCTTATAGACATCCTCCTCACCAAACATACTACAAATTAGGACATACACATTAGGAGATACACTTTTAAAAAAATCCTCACCCAAGGGTATGTGTTTTTTTTTTTTTTAATTTGATTTTTAGAGAGAGATAGAGAAATGTTAATGTGAAAGAGAAAAATCAATCCATTGCCTCCTATACACACCCCAACCAGGGACTGAACCCGCAATCTAGGTGTGTGCCCTGACTGGGAATCAAACCGGCAACCTTCTGGTGTACAGGACGATGCTCCAATCAACCGAGCCTCCTGGCCAGGGCTAGGAGATAAACTTTTTGGCATTTTCCTAAATCACCCTTTAGAAACAAGGTTGCTTGTATACATATATGTATGTAGATAGAGATATATAGATATATATTCTCCTTTTCAGAGGTCCTTGGCATGTGCTCATGTTTTGAGAAAAGTCACAAAAAAGGTGTTTTCAAATCTAAGAGGGATAAAAGAATGCAAAAACAAACACAATAGAGTTGCTAGTGTGCCCAGATACTTTTAAAGTTGGTATTAGGAACTAGGTAGTTCATTCAAATTCTTCAAAATTTAATTCCAACAAATCAAAGTGAACTAACCCAATGGACAAGCGGCTAGTGCCCTTCAGGGTGCTCTCCTAGCACAACCCCAAATTCAGAAAGTGCTCTGGCAAATACACGAATCCATTCATTTGTAAATAAAGATCTTTAAGGTTACAAATGTCAACTGGCAGTAGAGTAAACTGCTATTTTATTTAAAAAATTAATTTATTTATCTTTATTGTTGAAAGTATTACAGATGTTCCCCCTTTTCTCCCCACTGACCCCCCTCCTGCCCGCTCCTACCTCCCTCCTGCCTTCCCCACACTATTGTCTGTGTCCACTGGTTATGCATATACGCATATAAGTTCTTTGGTTTATCTCCTCCCGCCTCCCATCCCCCTTCCTGCTATTTCCTTTCAAAGTCACCTGAGGTTTCCCTGGTTTGAAACAGGAAACCAAGCAGCCCCTGCTGCATTTTGGGAAAGGAGCGCATGTGCAGTGTGACCACATGAAGGGACCGCCTAGACGGAAACCCACACAGGTCACCGAGAGGACTTGTTAAGGGAGAGCCCTACTCCTCTTCGAATCAGTGAGAGCACGGGACAGACCACAGCACAGAAGGGGCTTGGGTGGAATATCTCCCGAAAGCTAGACAGAGGTTTCAGACCCTGGAATCCTTCACTCAGCAACTCATCTTTCTCCCCCAGTGCTCAACCCCTGGAAAGGGTACGGCCTCAGTGCCCACTGACGGCAGAACGGGAGATGGATGTCCGTGCACCACAGCCGGGCAGCGAAGTCCTCACCTCATGGAGTCCGAGACCTGTGGGGTGGTGAGCACGGCCAGCCTCCGGGTGGTCCTGTGCCGCTTCAGAGACGAGCCCAGCACCAGGGCTCCTTTGGCGTAGGAATCATTTGTGGTCAGTGTCACAAAGGCCTGATCTTAATACAAAGAAAACAAAACAAAACTCATTACAATGTCCTACCCTGAAAAAGCTACCCCAGGTCCCTTTGTAACCAATAAGTTGGCAAAAATCAGCTCCTCTCTCAATCTGCCCTAATTTGGACTCCAGACAAGCTACATTCTCAGACTAGCTTAACACTCAGAGGGTGAACCGGAGGCAATTAACAGGTGGTGACGAAGAGATCAAGAAGTGCGGTTGCTATTTCTCCTACAGGGTACCACCGACCATATTTTCAGCCAAGTACAAACCCAACGAGCAACCCCAATTGACAGCGTCTGAAAGCAGAGGCCGCGGTCTTCGTCCTGGTGCTTACATTTCTGTCATGCCCTGGGCTTCTTATACCGGCTTCCCAGCCTGGAGCAAAGGCCACCCCACCACCCCTCAAAAGTCACTGTGAGCGTCTGCTCAAATGTCACCTCCTCAGGCTTTACCTCCCAGACGCTTCTATCTAAATAGCGGCCAGTCGCTGTTCAATGGATTTAGGAATCACCTCACAAGCTCGAACAAACATGCCTTGTTTTCCTTGGAAAAACAAGCAGTACCCCCTACCCTGCCCCCCAACATATGCATTCTCTCTCTCTCTCTCTCACCTGTCTCCAATAATCACTTAATTGCCAGGACCAAAGGCAAACAGAAGGCTTACTCTTCCTGCTGGACAAACCACCCTGCCAGGACCACCAGCCCCCCTGCTAGGATTTCCCTAGTCCCTCCCTGGCATTATTCTGGGGCACACTCTGTTTCTGAGGGCATTCTAACAAAAATCGGTGGGCATCCAAGTGTACAGGATACTGAGGATCAAGCTCTGGCAGGGGTCACTTGGGGTCACAGGGAGTTGGGACATTTTGTCGCAAAGTCACTGTCTTAGGTTTCCTCGTTCCCCTTTGCCCATTTTCCAGCGTGGAGGCAGGAGGCAGCGGAATTTCCACTGGAGGTGACAGGAAAGTGCAGGCTGTCAGCGGGCAGGCACCCCCGCCTGACCCGAGGGCCAGGTTCACACACAGGGTCGGGCTCTCTTCCGCGCAAGCCCAGCACTCAGCTGCAGAGACCGGTTCCCACCAGCTTCCCAGCCAGGGACACCTGTCACCTGACATGCCCATCGCCCTCTGTGCTTGCTCCTCCAACCCATCCTAAGACCATGTCAGTCCTCCCCAAGGGTCCTTAACGTGGGACACAATGAAGGGTGTTTTCACTCCAAGTGGTGCGGATTCCGGGGGGCAGGAAGACAAGTTTGGGAAGTGAAGCAGGTTCCAGGGCTGGGGGAGCGAGGGTGATGCCTTCCAGGAGGAGGCGCGGGACAGGACACCGGCCCTCGCAAAGCTGACCAGGCCCGGGTCACCCCACGCAGTGGGTGGGAGCTGTCCCTCCCCGCGATGGGCCCCCCCTGCCGCCCCTCGCGGTTCCCGGCGGAAAGTAACCCCGCGTGAGCCTCCGCAGCGCGGGAGGGACAGTTACCTCGGCCTCCGTCCTGCGGCAGATGGCCCGCGGCCCCGGCACCTTGCAACAAGTGGGCCGGCGCCCTCCCGCCCGGCTCCGGCTTCCCGACACCCGGCCCGGAGGCCTAAAAATAGGCTCTGCGTGACCGCCAGCGCCGGGGCGGACCAGGAGCGGCCGGCCCGGTCCCTGCCCCGCGGAGCGGCCGCCGGCGGGCGGGAGGGCGGCTCCCCGGTGCCGCCGCGCCCCGGTGGGGACAGGCGCCCCGGCCCCGGCCCCCCACCCACTCCGCCCGCGGCGGGCCGCCCGCCCGGCCTCCCCGAGCAGGGGGAAGGGCACGGACACGGAAGCGGGGACGGGGCTCCGCGGGGCCCGGCTCGGCCCCACGCCGCGTCCCCGGGCAGCGGGCGCCGCTGACGCAGAAGGGCCACGCCCGGCTGCAGCCTCGGCTACTTGCGCGGTCCCCCCGCCGGGGACCCGCCGGGGACTCGCCGGGGACTCGCAGGGGCCTCGCCGGGCGGGGCGGGGCGGGGGCGGGGGCGCGGGCGCGCGGCGCGTACCTGCCATGGTGCCCGGGCGGCCGCAGGTAGGTGCTGGAGACGCCGGGCGGCGGGGAGCGCGGCCAGCAGAGCGCGGCGGGAGCCGAGCGTGCGCCCCGAGCGCTCTTATAGCGGCCGTCACGTGGCCGCGCACGCTCCCGGCGCCCGGCGCCCGGCTACCGGCCCGGCGGTGCTCTCCCGCCCCCCGCCCCGCCCCCCGCCCGCAGGCTCCGGGGCCGCTCGCGCACCTCCCGCGGGGCACCTGTCGGGGGCCGTGCGCCGCCGAGTCCCGGAGCCGGGGATTGGGGTGGGGACTTGCGGGCGGAGGTGGCATCAGCTGGATCAACTCCCAGCGGAGCCAGGGGTGAGGGGAACTTAAAAACCAAACGAACGGACACATCCCGAACCACTGTAATTAGAGCAATTCATCCGAATTACAAAGTTTAATTCCACTCTTTCCACCCAGCATTCCAAATCAGCCCCTGGAAGCTTTTCTTCAGTGACATCATCATTGTGATGATGTCACAATGGTTTTGTGACTTTGACAGAAAAACTGAATGAATTTTAAGTGTATTATTTAGATTCCTGGGGCCCTCTACCTCAAGGAGATAGTTAAGTGTTTCATTGAATCCTCACAGAACTCACTGAAGTAGATGTTATATCCTTATTTTTACAGATGGGGAAACTGAGACACAGAAAAAGTATCTGGTCCGCTCAGGTCAGTGGAAAAGGTTGCATCTGAACGGTGGCAGTTTTACAGAACTGACCCTCCCACTGGCAAGGCTGTGACATCTCTGGACACTGGTGTCCTAAGAAGGTTAGTAAAGGATAGTAACTGTGGTTGGGTAATGTACTTTTTTAGGTTAATCTATTTCACAAATCATAGGATGGTGAATCTGTCTTTTTTTAGGAAGTTGAGAAATAGCTCTCTGGTGTGATCACACACTTCTCTCCACCTCCCTTCCGCACAGCCCACTGCCACCACTGAAGCAGCACCTAGTACAGTTCTCTGCAAACTGTAGTTGCTCAGTAAATGCTGAATGGAAGCCAAACAGGAAATTGACAACATCAGCTAAAAACATGAAATAGCCCCAGCCAGTGTGGCTCAGTGGTTGAGTGTTAACTCATGCAGCAAGAGGTCGCCAGTTTGATTCCAGGTCAAGGCACATGCCCAGGTTGCGGGCCTGATCCCCAGTGCGGGGGGGGCACGCAGGAGGCAGCCAGTCGATGTTCTCTCTCATCCTCATCGATATTTCCATCTCTCTCTCTCTCTCTCCCTTCCTCTCTCTCTCAAATCAGTAAAGAAAAACAACAACAACACGAAATAGGAGCTTAAGAATAAGTGATTTATCGCAAAGGTGGTATTGCTATTCTTAAACCAATTGTATCACTGTTTCCTACATCAAAATCGCTTGGGGCACCTTCTAAAATGCAAAAAATTTGGTCCTAAGCTCAAACCTCCTGAATCAGAATCTTAAGGAACCCAAGAAGCAGTATTTTAAGCATCACTCTCCAGGAGACTCTCTTGGTCCTTCCTTCCCTTTCCTCCCAACTCCACCATGGCATGGAGAACACTGATTTATTTGGGAAGACCTCCTGGTTACTTGGATTATAAACCACCTTTGCAGGAAGTGGGAATGTGAGGGCAAAGACGGAATGGATGGGATTCCACTTATTCAACCCTACAGGCTTCGGGGAGTTGGAGCTCTGTAAGGAACATAAGGGCTGTACTTGAAGGGTACCTACCTGGGGAGAAGGAAGGTGCTTCCATGTCTGAATTGCTCCTTTCCATACTTTTATGTGGACCTGGAAGAATAAGGTTCCCATCTTTCACCCAGGAGACTTCTTTGCCATCAGTGACCCTTAAGCACCTGCTAATCGAAGCCTAAGTGCCAGGGCTGAATGCAGTTACCTTGTCTGTGCGCTGTTGTATCCCCAGGACCGAGAACAGTGGCACTTAGGTATCTGATGAATGGAAGGGCAGTGCCTGTCTGAGCTGGGCCCTAAGGGATGAGTGGAGCTTTTATTTAGAAGATGGAGATTTTAGTGAGATATTACATCAGAGGAACCAACATGTACAAGGTATGAAAGCATCGTGTGTTTGGAGATTAGCGAGCAGTTCTGTCTAGAGCACAGATGTGTGTGGAAAAGGAGAGGGAAAACTGGACAGATTGCTCTGGGCCAATTATGGAGAATGCAGAATTGGACATTCTTCTGTTATTAACGGGTATCCTTGAAGAGTATCAATCAGAGCTAAACTTTTATTTTATTTTTTAATTTTTTTCTTTAGAGAGAGAGGAAGAGAGAGGGGGAGAGAGATAGAAACATCAATGAGAGAGAACATCGATTGGCCGCCTCTTGCATGCTCCCCACGGGACTGGGCCCATAAGCTGGGCATGTGCCCTGACCGGGAATCGAACCGGTGACCTCTTGGTGCATGGGTCGACACTCAACCACTGAGCCACACCAGCCGGGCTCAACTTGGTTTTTAAATGAAATTTACCAATACTACCAGTAGGGCAGATGTGAGATATCTATCAAGTAAATGCAAAAGAGAATCAGTGCACTCATGACAATATATTACAAAAGATTCATATTGAAACTAAAATATTTGGGTTTCAGAAACAGAAATAAAAACATTCTACTCTAAATTAGAAAAATTGTCTTGATTTTAAATTCCAAGTAATAATGATTCATTATATACAGTTGCCCAAATCCGAATATTCTCCTGTATTTCTTATGTTATCATTTTTTATTCATTGTCTTCATTTCACATTCCCTGTCTGAGTGAATTACACACCATCCATCCAGGTGCTTTATCGACACGTCTAGGAATCATCCTTACGTGTTGTCTTAATTGACGTTAAGTGACCCACTCAGTGTTCCTCAGTCTGCTCTACATTGACCTTCAGCTAGGTATGAGAGCAAGGCCTCTGAAAATGTAATGCACACAGCTTGCCTGGGGCATCTTGTTAAAATGCAGGTTTTTGGAGGTGCATCCCTCAGGTGATGACCGGGCTGCGGACCAACTTTAAATATTGAGGTGTTCGAACATTCTGCATTTCAAGGCTTTGAAGGTAGTGGATGGACATACATGTTGTAGTGAGACAAATGTTTGAGACATTCATTTGTTAATATTTTCCCCATGAAATTTGAACTATCAGACTTTCTGAATCTTAAAAAAAAAGATATGTTAAAAAACTCTATTCTACATGAGTACACTTAACTATTAACCGTTTAAACCTGTGCTAAATGGGTATATTCAGCACTGTTGGTCCAAAATTCATTTTTAATTGGCTTTGGAATGCATTATGTAACTTTTTGGCAGGAAACTTACCTTCCTAATTGTGTTTTGTTTAAGATAATGCTGAAATCAGTTTGCATTCCCTTGAGCACACACGCTAATTGATGGTGGGAGCAGCTGACCTGGAAGTAGATTCCAGAGCAGGGGCAACCTGCCGCCCTAAGACACAAACAGTTCCCATGGACAGATCATGAAACAGGTGAAACACATCTGGCCAGACACAGGAACTAACTAGTTAACTAATGACTTAAAATTTTACTCTTAATTGATAATACACAAAATCTGTACCCATAATTGTTCCCAAGATTCACAACCCTGTCCAATTCTAATCAGAAGTTTAGTTTCAAGAAATATCCTTGGAAGCCTAAAGTAGCTCATTCTTCCATTGAGAGCTGGAGTCACAAACACCCCAAATTGCAGGGGCCTGGTGATAATTATATTACCTTAAAAAATATTTATTGAGATATAATTAACATACCTTAAAATTCATATATTTAAAGTATACAATTAAATGGGCTTTACATTCACAGAGTTGTACAAGTATGACCACAATCTAAGTTTAACATTTTCATCACCCCCAAAGAAAGCTATAGCCATTAGCAGTCCCTCATTCTCTCCTTTCCCTCAGCTCCCAGCAGCTACTAATCTACTTTCTGTCTCTGGAGATGTCTGCAGAGATTTGCCTAGGTATGGTCTTTTGTGATTGGCTTCTTTCTCTTAACATGTTTTCATGCTCCTTCATGTTGTGGTGTGTATCAGTATTTCATTCCTTTTTAATTGCCAAATAACATTTTATTACAGTGGACACATATACCACATTTTGGTTATCCATCTCGTGGATAAACATGTTAATGGACATGTGGGTAGTTTCTACTTTTTAGCTGTTATGAATAATATTGCAATGAACATTTGTGTCCAAGTTTTACATGGATATATACTGTTCTTTCTCCTGCTATACACCAAGAGTGGAATTGCTGGATCATATGATTACTCTATGTTTAACAATTCAATAACGGTCAGACTGTTTTTCAGAGTATCTGCATCATTTCGTGTTCCCACTAGTGTAAGGTTTCCAATTTCCTCACTTCTGAGCCAATACTTGTTATTGTCTTTTTTATAATAGCCATCCTAATGGGTTTGGAGTGATAGCTTATTGTGGTTTTGTTTTCCCTAATGACAAATGATGTTGAACATCTTTTCATGTGCTTATTCATTTGCTATTTGAGTATCTTCTTTGGAGAAATGTCTATTCAAACCCTTTACTCATTTTTTAATTGGGTTGGTGTTTTTTTATTATTGAGTTGTAAGAGTTCCTTATATATGCTGAATATAAGTCCCTTATTAGATATATATGACATGCATATATATATGATTTGTAAATATATCCTCCCATTCTGTGGGTTGACTTTTCACTTTCTTGATAGAATTTTTTTTTCAGCACCAACGTTTTAAATTTCTACATTGTCCAATTTCTTTATTCATTTTCTTCTGTTCCTTGTGCTTTTTGTGTCATATAAGAAACCATTGCTTAACCCAAGATCTTTTCTTCTAAGAGTTCTGTTGTTTTAGCTCTTACATTTAAATCTATACTCCACTTTAAGTTGATTTTGTGTATGGTGTGAAGTAGAGCTCCAACTTCCTCCTTTTGCATGTGAATATTGAGTTTTTCCAGCACCCTTTGTCGAAAAGACTATTGTTTTTCCATTGACTTATCTTGGCACCTTTGTTGAAAATTACTTGACTGTAAATGTAGCAGTTCTATTTCTGGACTCAATTCTATTCCATTGATACATAGGGTGTCCCCCCAAAATGTATACACATTTTAACAGCTGATGAGTCACTTAATTCTCACTCCTTTTCACATTTTACTGATTTGAAATAACGGGTGAAGCCAGACTAAGCTTTGAACAAAGAAAATTGATCCACTAGACTTTTTTATGGGGATACACAAAAGATAAAGTTTACAGTACAAAACCAGCAACAGTTGAAGATTTGAGGGCAGCTATTGAAAGAGAATGCGCACAAATACTGAGCAAAGTGATTCTTGATGCTTGCTATTCCACTGTATATGAATTTGGGGGAATATTGACAATTTAACGGCTTAAGCTTTCTGACCCATGAACATGGGATGTCTTCTCATTTATGTAGATCTTTAATTTCTTTCAACAATGCTTAGTAGTTGAAAACTGCTTTGCCGTTTAAAACACATAAAACTCAGACAAATTAGGTCTGTTATCTCCATAAACACCACGGGCAGGGCAGCTGATTTTCATATCTGCTGGACACTCTACATTTATATTCTTGACTAAAATATGATTATCACTGAGCTTTACACCTGGAACAACATTGTTTTGCCCCATCACAGGGCAACCTTTACAAAACTGTACTTTGGCATTGTAATTACTAATAGCTAACACTTACCAGATGTTAAGCTTTATATATATATATATATATATATATATATATTATATATATATAAATTTAAAATCATTGAACCTTCCCAATAATATCAAGAGGTAGATAGTCTGTAATCTCCACTTCCAAGGTGAGGCATGAAGCTTGCCCAACATTATACAGCTTGTAATTTGTGGAGCTAGGAACTGACTGCCTCCCAGTCAGCACACTAACCACTGTTAGGCGATGTGTGTCGGTCGTGCGGTACTCAAAAGCTGCGAGGATACGTGTAGAGTGAAAAGTAACTCTCCCCTGCCACCTCTCCCCCCAGCTACCACGTTCCCCTCCCTAGAGTGGCATTATGTTCTTGACTTCTTCTGTGGCTTTAAGGTTGCCACAGAAAACGTACTGCTGTGGCTTTTCCTAGATGCTGTTGAAAGTATTTGCTATGTCACTTGAAGGATCCATGAGAAATTTTCCGTATTGGCCTTGGTATCAGAAAGGTTGCCTCTCCTGAACATTTGATTTTTCTTTATCTTACAGACGTTTTGAGTTGTATATTAATTGGGCCACTTAGAACCTTAGAACAAAACGTGCAGCCGTAGTTATTTAGGCTCTCCACCCAGTGGTTATTTGTGTTTTAGCTGTTTACCTCGTTATTACCCTTGCCTAATTGACTTATGAAGTTGTTTGAGATCCTTTGGAAGTGGGGAAGGAATGGGAATTAATTAGTAAATAATTAAATGAGAAAACGTTTCTAGTGGGAGTAGAACATGGAAGATAACATTTCAGCTCAATTTGGGTGACTCTGGAGATTTTTGTAGTGATTTGTCAGTAAAATGAAGACTTCATAAATTAGAGAGGCAGGGTTACTGATCCAGACGTGGGAATAACCTTCTGTAATTAGTTTAAAATCTTGAGAAGACAAAGTAATTGCTTGATCTTTCAATCTTACTTTTGTTATTTATTCTACATAATAACAACATGATAGCGGCCAAAAAGGAAGTTGTCTAGGGTCTCTAACTCTGAACATTTCAAATATATTTCACCTTTCAAAGGTTACTTACCATATTTGTGATCTTTTAGTTGATGGGTTAAATTAGCTAGTTGTAAGCTGAAAATTAAGAGAGTGTCTTTGGCAGTTACTTTTTCTTTAAAATCAGCTTTATTGTGGCATAATTTATATATGATATAATTCACTTTTAAAAAGTATATAATTCTTCTCCAGCCGGTGTGGCTCAGTGGTTGAGCGTTGACCCATGCACCAAGAGGTCGCCAGTTCGATTCCTGGTCAGGGCACATGCCCAGGTTGTGGGCCAAATCCCCAGTGGGGGGCATGCAGGAGGTGGCCAATTGATGTTCTCTCTCATCGATGTTTCTATCTCTCTCTCCCTCTCACTTCCTATCTCTCTAAAATCAATAAAGGTAAAAAAAAAATTTTTACCTATAAAATTTAGTGAGGTTTTTTTTTTTTTTTTTTTTTTTGGTACATGCCCCTAGCGGGAACTGAACCCGGGATTCTCTGGTCCGCAGGCCAACGCTCCAACCGCTGGGCCAAACCAGCCAGGGCAATTCAGTGAGTTTTGACAGGTGTATACAGTCACATAACCATCACCACAATCTCCTGAAAACTTTTCTTTTGTGCCTTTGTGGCCAATCCCATCCCCTTTCCCTGGCTCCTGGCAACCACACTCTGATTTCTGTCCATATAGATTTCCTTCTCCAGAATTTCATATAAATGCAGTCATGTAATATGTAGTCTTTTCTGTCTGGCTTCTTTTAGCATAATGCTTTTGAGGTTTATGCATGTTGTTGACTGTCAGGGGTTCATTCCTTTTTGTTGCTGAGCAGAATTATTTTGCGTGTGGGTACTACAATGTATTTATCCACTCACCAGCAGACGGGCATTTGGGTTGCTTCTACTTGTGGGTGTCATGAATAAAGCCGCCGTGAATATTTAGGTACAAGGAGCAGTATTGCTGGATTGTATAGCATGGCCTATTTGACTTTATAAGGATGGCAGTTAACTTTTAAAGTTCATTGCCGAATTTGGAAGAGATCACTAAGAATGGAAGTTATAGTTTTTATGTAAAATCGGTGATGGCCTAAGATGATCTGAGTCCGTTCATTGTACATTGAGAGAGAAGGGACAGAAGTGCTAGAGAGTGTTACTGGGCATTGCTTCCCATTGGCATGCCAGTGCCCTCGGCCTCGGCTCTAGCACGGGCGCTCTCAGGCCTCCTTTCAGAAGGGTTAGACAAGCGGACTCCAAGGTTCGTTCCAGTCCAGAGTCTTTGTGATCTAAGGCTTGCAGGGGTTTTGCCTGAAGAGCAGAAAACACCATTGTTACCAAATCTCTAGGTCACAATACATGTGTCATAGAAAGCACTCTCCTGTGGATTATCTCATGTGATCCTTAAAACAGCCTATCAGGTAATCCAGCTGGATACATGATAGTTTCACAAGGCCACTGGGACTCTAGCTATGATCTTCTTCTTCTTCCTTCTTCCTTCTCCTCCTCCTCCTCCTTTCTTCTTCTTCTTCTTCTCCTCCTCCTCCTCCTCCTCCTCCTCCTCCTCCTTCTTCTTCTTCTTCTTCTTCTTCTTCTTCCTTCTTCCTTTTTCCTTCTCCTCCTCCTCCTTCCTTCTTCCTTCTCCTCCTCCTCCTTTCTTCTTCTTCTTCTTCTTCTTCTTCTTCTTCTTCTTCTTCTTCTTCTTCTTCTTCTTCTTCTTCTCCTTCTCCTTCTCCTTCTCCTTCTCCTTCTCCTCCTCCTTCTCCTTCTCCTTCTGCTTCTGCTTCTCCTTCTTCTTCTCCTCCTTCTTCTCCTTCTTCTCCTCCTTCTTCTCCTTCTCCTCCTCCTCCTCCTCCTCCTCCTCCTCCTCCTCCTCCTCCTCCTCCTCCTCCTCCTCCTTCTTCCATTCAACTTACAGCTTAAAGAATAACCAAAAACTGAAGCAGAGACCTTCATCCAACCCTGAGCCCTCTTCACATCACTAAACCACACCCCATCCCTCAGGCTCATCGCATCGA
Source organism: Tadarida brasiliensis (assembly GCA_030848825.1). NCBI lineage: Eukaryota > Metazoa > Chordata > Mammalia > Chiroptera > Molossidae > Tadarida > Tadarida brasiliensis. Next base: position 107,648,493 of record CM061260.1, on the reverse strand, counting down.
TGAGTTCAACTCCAGCCCTGAACTTCAAGGTAAGGGTGAAGGATGTCTATCGAGCACAATGTTTGGAAACAAAAATAACTTTCTCTCCCTTTATGGCCAGGTGGAAATGACTTTCTTTAGTTCATGCAGAATTATTGTCCGTATGTTACAGGTGAGGTGACTGAGACTCAGAGAAGCTGGAAAATGGCTCATGGTCGTTTTGCTAGAGAGCGTGTCTGGGTCTCCTTAAACTGTGCTGCCTCACTGAAATCTGAGTGGGAAGCAAAGGGCTCCCCAGAATTTAGGACCTCAGAGATATTTATTGCCAGTGTAGGCAATCAGTATGTCAGTCTGCTTCTCCTTGTGATATAGAGGAAATGGAGGAATGAATTGGATTGCTGAAGGAGGATATCTAAGGAGGAAAAGGGCAGCAAGTAGAAGGTAGATGAAGGGAAGGAGCTGAGAGACTTGTGGCCACGGGAGGCAGCGGAGTGAGGATGGGAGTGAGATAGAGCAAAGACAGCTCCAAGTGCCTGAAGAATCTGGTGTCAGACAACATGTTGCTTCACTCCTAGTAATTCCTAAGCAGCTCCAGGAATAGGTCCTGCCCTGGACTCCTGGTTACAGGAGGGGTCATCTGACAAAGGATTACTGATTCCTTGGAGTGTCCTAAACTCCTGAAATAATCTCCACCCGTGTGAAATTCCTTTGACAGAGGACAAAATATCTCACCCACAATTAGAGAGAAAATAAGTTCTGGTTGAAGGAGAAGAGACACTTATTTTAAGAGCTGATTAGTGTCAGGCACAGTAAGGAATAGGTACTATGTATATGATCTCATTTACTCTGTCCAAAGCCCTGTGCAGGAGGTATCACTGACTCCACTGTGTACACAGAAATGACGAAACGGAGAAGTTAAGAAACTGTTTACCTTCAATGTGTGAATATGCCTTTTATGAGCCAGTAAATAGCCTCTGTGTCCAGAGGGATTTTTGTCATACGTGTGTACACACAGTGTCCCTTGACATGATGACTGACGATTTTCGAAATCAAACTTCTTAACAAAGCAGCATGTTTTCAGGAGAGGCACTGAGTGTGCATCGCTATTTTGCACATCGAGCGATTACACTAACGTATAATTCTTGGAGCTGTGAATCCCTAGTGCTGGTATCATTTATGAATCGAAGAGGTGTTTACATAGAAGTAGACATTTATTGAGTCCTACTACTTAAAGTTTTTGAGGGATATTTAAGTTTTTTCTGGCATATGTATTTGAAGCATTTTTTTAAAGATCAGGTACAATTCATTTTTTTAAAGATTAGGTACAAGTGACTTTTTATTACTCCACACGGATCAGTGTGGTCCTTGAGGTTTAAATACGTCCTCACTTCTGATTTGCCTACATGGCTCTTAAATATACAGGGGTGGGCAGAAGTTGCAATGCAATTGACAGCTGCAATACAAATAAATAATACAATAATAAATAAATAATAATACAAGCATGAACTCTTTCACATGTTCTCAGCTGTAAACCTAATTTTGCCCACCCCGTAAACCAGTTTTGCCCACCCTGTAAAATAATTTTGCCCATCCCATATGCTTCGGGCTGCTTTCACTTTTGCTTCTGAGGAACTTTCAAGTTAATTATTTTTTAATCTTCTTGTGATGACCCGATAAATGTTTGGTTCCCAAATAGTTGAGGTTTTGTTCTGTTGGATGATTGAGATGCTTTTTGATTTGGATTTAAACAGCCTAGAATTGTGCTGAAGCATCCAACATGTTAGCCTCAATCGGCAGACGCAGGGATTCCAGTCTGCGAGTAGCTGAGTTCTGGAAACAGACTTGCAATCACCAGTGCAAAGGCTTTTGCGCAGACTGACTCTGAGCAGCGTGGACTGACTGTGGCCTGAGGATTTCTCTCGGCCAGTTCGCATCAGGAAAGCCCTGGTGCAGCCCAGGATCTTCCTTGAGCACTGCAGAGCTGAGAGCTGTCCCCAGAATGTGCTACTGCAGCGTCCTCCTGCCAGACACAGTGCTACAGCCCAAACAGTTCCATCACGGGGCGCCCTCAGGACACACCCGGCTTCTGGCCAGGCCCACGCCCAGGAGGGTGATAGTCTCTAAAAAGCAGCATGTGAACTCTTTGGCAGATTTTGTGGGTGTCAGCTGAGGGCAGCCCTTTCTGGACGCCAGTGAGTTCTCAGGGGAGGTGAGGCCAAGCCCCGCCTCCTGCCCGGAGTGGTACTCACTCACCATTCCGTTCGGTCTGTGAGGCTAGAATGGAATTCATCTGGAAGGTTGGCCCACCCAATGCGAAACTCACCAGGGGATGTCTGTGAGAAAGGTACTCACCACCCAGGGACAAGAATAGCCTTTAACAGTGTGTCCCACAGACCTGGATACATCTGTTCTGAGAGACATAGCATTTGTCTACAAAAGGCATGTGGATGTACCTGGACGTCAGGAGCCGGGCAGCCAGCACTTCCCAGGGGACCTGCTCCATGCTGAGGACAGCTGAGTCTCAGACATGGCCTTGACCGGGAGCAGGGCAGTCCCCGGCCTGCAAGTCTTCTGTCTTGGAGGCGTACTAAGTGAAGGCCTTAAATGGCAGATAAAAAAATCAAGACTGGTGACTGATGTTCAAGGTGAAGATGAAATAAGGAGATGGAGGGCAGAGGTTAATATGGGCATCCGCACTTTTTTAAGATTTGATTTTTTTCTCTTTTGGAGATTTTATAGGATTTCCTTGAGACTTTTTTGTGGTTTCAAGAAGATTGAAAATTGGGTCCAAACTTTTAGGGTTAGAATAAATAGACCATTGTGTGATTGTCTCAGTGGAAACAAATATGAGAAGAACTAAGTATTTGGGACAGTATTTCAATACTGAAATGGGTTTTTTGAAATTGAATTTAAAAAAAGGGGTAGAATAAGCTGTTTATATTTTATGTACTTTTAAGTATTTTACTTAATTTTTGAATAGTAATTTTTAATGGTACTAAAATAAGTATAAACAGGTCTCTAGCAAAAAATTTTCCTCCAACCTCTCTCTTCCCCACGGGGGTGTGTGTGTGTGTGTGTGTGTGTGTGTGTGTGTGTATTTGGTGCATACATAAGAAAAACGAATATAAATGTAATCCTACCCCCATTTTATCCAAACAGAACATCCTGAACATCTTGTTATGTGGTACCTTGCCTTTAAAAAAACAAGGAATAAACTTTATTATTTAGAGCAGTTGTAGGTTCACAGCAAAATTGAGCAGAAAGTACAGAGAGTTCCCATAGAGCCTCTGCCCGCCCCTCCCCGGCACCCACCACAACCTTCCCACTGTCAGCATCCCTCAGCACAGGGGTGCATTCATTACAGCCAGTGAATCTACATCGGCACAGCATCAGCACCCAGAGTCCGTAGTCACCTTAGGGTCCCCGCTTGGTGGTGTGAATTCCATGGATTTGGACAAATGTATAATGACATGTACCCGTCGTTGTGGTATTGCACAGAATTGTTTCAACTGCTCTAAAATCCCTCTGTGCTCTGCCTGTTCACCCCCCACCTGCCCTACCCCTGGCAACCACTAATCTGTATACTGTCTCTAGTTTTGCCTTTTCCAGAATGTCACGCAGAATCACACAGCACGAAGACTTTCAGATCGGCCTCTTTCACTTAGTAATATGCATCTAAGGTTCCTCCCTGTCTTCTCATGGCTCACCAGCCCATTTCTTTTAAACACGGAATCATAGTCCCCTGTCTGGATGTACCACAGATTATTTACTGAAGGACATCTTGTTTGCTTCCAAGTTTGGCCATTATAAATAAAGCTGCTATAAACTTTCATGTGCTGGTTTTTGTGTGGACATAAGTTTTTTGGTTTTTTTTTTTTCTTTATTGATATTAGAGAGAGAGGAAGGGAGAGGGAGAGAGAGGGAGAAACATTGATGAGAGAGAACATCGATTGGCCGCCTCCTGCATGCCCCCCACTGGGGATCAGGCCCGAAACCTGGGCATGTGCCCTGACCAGGAATCGAACTGGCGACCTCTTGGTGCATGGGTCGAAGCTCAACCACTGAGCCACACCAGCCAGGCTGGACATAAGTTTTTAATTCCTTTGGGTAAATACCAAGGCAAGCAATTGTTGGATTTTATGTTAACAGTATGTTTAGTGCCCGGCCGGTGTAGCTCAGTGGTTGAACGTCGACCCATACACCAAGAGGTTGCTGGTTCAATTCCCAGTCAGGGCACATGCCCAGGTTGTGGGCCTGATCCCCAGTGGGGGACATGCAGGAGGCAGCCAGTCAATGTTCTCCCCCATCGATGTTTCTCTCTCTCTCTCCCTCTCCCTTCCACTCTCTCTAAAATCAATTAAAAAAATAATAAAAAGAGTATATTTAGTTTTGTAGGAAATTGCCAAACTGTCTTCCAGAGTGCCTGTGCCATTCTGCATTCCCTCCGGGAGCAAATCAGAGTTCCTGTTGTTCCACGTGTTCACCAGCATTTGGTGGTGTCAGTGTTCTGGATTTTGGCCGTTCTAATAAATGTGCATCTCGGGTTCTTCTAATTGCCTTTCTCTGATGACATGGTATGGAACATCTTTTCACATTCTTATTTACCATCGGTGTATCTTCTGCGGTCACCTCTCTGTTGAGGTCTTTGGCCCATTTATTTATTGGTTTGTTTATTTTCTTACTGTTTAGTTTCAAGAGTTCTTTATATATTTTGGATAACAGTCCTTTACCAAATATGTCTTCTGCAAATAGTCTCTCCCAGTCTATGGCTTGTCTTTTTTTTTTTTAATCCTCACCTGAGGATATGTTTTTTTTTTTTTTTTTTTTATTGATTTTAGACAGAGAGGAAGGGAGAAGGAGAGAGAGAAAAACACCAACGTGAGAGAGCAACATTGATTGGTTGCCTCCTGTATGTACCCTGACCAGGGATCAAACCTGCAACTCGGGTATGTGCCCTGACTGGGAATCGAACCTGCAACCCTTTGATGCATGGGACAGTGCTCCAACCAACTGAGCCACACCAGCCAGGGCTGTGGCTTATCATTTCATTCTCTTGACAGTGTCTTTCATAGAGCAAACATGTTTAATTTTAATGAAGTCCAGCTTATCGGTTCTTTCTTTCATCAATTGTGCCTTTGGTGTTTTATCTAAAAAGTCATTGCCGAACCCAAGGTCATCAGATTTTCTCCTATGTTAGAGTTTTAGTTTTGTGTTTTACATTTAGGAATATGATTTATTTTGAATTGATGTTTGTGAAAGGTACAAGATCTGTATATAGAATTTCTTTTTTTTTTTGGCATATGAATGTCCAGTTATTTTAGCACCATTAGTTGAAAATACTATTTTTTTCTGCATTATAATGCCTTTGCCCATTTAACAAATGTAAATTGACTTTATTTATGTGGCTCTATTTCTGGGCTCTCTATTATGGTCCATTGATTTATTGGTTTATTTTTTTTTTATCAGTACCACACTGTTTTGATTATTGTAGCTTTTGTTTTTTTCAATCCTCACCAGGGGATATTTTTTTCCCATTTATTTTCAGATAGAGTGGGAGGGAGGTTGCTTCCCACTGGACCCCAACCAGGGCCAGGGACCGAACTGCAACCGAGGTACATGCCCTTGACCGGAATCGAACCCACGACTCTTTGGTCCGAGGGCCAATGCTCTAACCCTGAGCCAAACCGGCCAGGGCTGATTATTGTAGCTTTATAGTAAGTCTTGAAGTCAGGTAGGGTCAGTCCTCCGACTTTGTTCTTCTCTTTTAATACCGAGTTTGCGATCTGGACCTTTTGCCTCTCCATCTAAACTTTATATTCAGTTTGCCAGTTCCCACAGAATAGCTTGCTGGGATTTGATTCGGTGCGGTGCATCTATAATGTTGGCAAGAACTGACATCTTGACAATATTGGGTCTTCCTTATATCCATGAACATGAAATACCTCTCCATCTTTTTAGTTTTTCTTTGATATCTTTCATTAGAATTTGGTAGTTTTTCTCATATAGATCTTGTACATATTTTGTTAGATTTATACCTAAGTATATCATTTTTGGGGATGCTAATGTAAACAGTAATATGTTTTCCAATTTCCAATTTCATTTGTTCATTGATAGTATATAGTGAAGTGATCAACTTTTGTGTAATTAACTTTGTATTCTGAAACCTTATTATAATTGCTTTTAAAAAATTTGATTTTAGAGAGGGGGGACGGGAGGGGGGAGAGAGAGAGAGACAGAGAGAGAGAGACAAAGAAAGAAACACTGATGTGAGAGAGTTACATCAATCAGTTGCCTCCTGTACGTACCCTGAACAGGGATCATAGGAGATTGAACGCACAACCCAGGTATGTGCCCTGACTGGGAATCAAACTCATGACCTTCTGGTGCATGGGATGATACTCCAACCCACTGAGCCACACTGGCCAGGGATGTAATTGCTTATTAATTCTGGAATTTTGGGGGTCCTTTTTGTGGGGTTTTCTACATAGATGATTATGTCATCTATAAACAAAGAGTTCATTTCTTCCTTTCTATCTGCAAACCTCTTATTTCCTTTTATTATCTTATTGCATTAGCTAGGACTTCTAATATGTTGAAAAATAGTAGTAAGAGGGGACATCCTTCTCTGGTTTCTGATCTTCGTGGGAAAACTTCAAGTTTCTCACCACTAAGGATAATATTAGGTGTAGTTTTTTGCATTGTTCATTATCAAGTGGAGAAAGTTCTCCTCAGTTCCTGGTTTGCTGAGGGTACCTTGTTTTTTTCCTTAATATAGTTCGGAGAACTTTCTATTGTGAACATTAAGAGCTGCACCATCATCATCATTATCATCGCTTGCAGCTGCATCGTACTTTATTGCACGGATATACTATAGTTTATTTAACCTAACCACTGTTGATGGGGTATTTGGGCATTTAGGTATTTCCACATCTTTTAAACCATATATATAGAACATTTTGCATGTGTGAAAATTCCTAAAAGTTGAAATAGTGAGTAAAAGCACACACACACACACACACACACACACACACAGGGGTTACTTTGATTACTAAATTAACAATTTATAACAATTTAGACTCATAAGTATATATGAAATATTTGAAAAGTTGTATCTCAGTGTAGTTTTGATTTGCATTTCTCTTACTATAGTGAGGTTGACTATATCATCTATCTTTTTATATTTAATAATTATATTTCTTTTATTTCTCTATCTTTTGCTCATTTTTCTATTGGACTTTTGGTCTTTTTCTTAGTGGGGTATGGTAGCTTCTTACATATTATGGAAATTATCTGTTTGTCTGATATGAATTACAATTGTGTGTATGTGTATAGACTGTTTAACCCAGAGCAGATTCTCTGCCCCAGAGGTGTTCAAACATATCACTTGGTAGGAGTATTACAGTAGGTATTCTTGGGTCAGATCTCTCACCTTATAATTTTTAAGGTGTACTTCCATTTTCAGCTTTTATGATTCATTGATTAAACATTGCTTTATTTGGACTAGAAAAATGTAGGTTGGGTTAACTGTGCGCTCTCCATAGAAAACAGCATAGTCTGACATAGCCTACTCAGCGCCTCTGGAAGGCGGCGCCTGAGACTTGTCAATCACACGTTTGTCCAGTCCAGTAACCTTCACCTTTGCACCCTTTTCCCTGGCAATAAGGAAGCAGCTGTGGCCTATCGCCTTTAAGTATTTTGGCCAACAGACTGGCATCTTGGGAATTTATCCAGCAGGCTTTTCAGAAGCATTGAGACCCTTTTAAAAGAGAGCAAAGTCATTAAAGGAAACCAAGAACATTAAGGATTCATGCCTCTTGTGTAATGTGGCTGCAAGAAACAAAGCCAGTTTCTGTTCCGCACGTAATAGCAGATGAGCTGAAAACTGCAAAGAAACATGTTTAAAGTTAATTAATACATTTTAATAATATTTTTGTCAAATCACTCACATCTCATGTTTACCGGGCAGCTGGAAAACATTTTGTACACTAGAAAGAGAAAAGCATTTCCTGGAGATGGAGGAACAAGAGTCCTGGATTTCTGAAGTCCCCAGGAAATGGTTCTGCAAATATAGGACATAGTCACCAACTGCTCCCAATCAGTAAGGCCTCGCTGGGGACTTGGGACATGTCGAGGAACAGTATGGGGCTGATTGAAGTGAGTGGCCCCGAGAGGTCAGCCAGTGCGGAAGAGTTCTGTTCAAGTGCTGTTTTTCTCTTAACTCTGCAAATGGAAGAGCAAGACCTCACTACCTTGGTGCTTAAAGGCAGACATTTCTAGAAGAGATGAAGTGAGGTTAGGTCGTAGCAAACAGTTTGGTACATCAATTTCCTTTTCCTTTTAAAAAAGGGTTTCTGTCTCGCAACTCTTCTAATTAGCTTTCTGATCCCTATAACCCTGTCCCGCACGTTTCTCCCCCTTCAAATTCTATTCTTTCCTGTCTCCAGTCGGTGTCATCAAAGGAACTACTTTCTGTCTTCTTTCCTTGAGGGAACGTTCCTTTTGTGTAGGGACCACCTGACATTGTTCAAGAAGCATGAGTTCTGATGTAACAAAGGTGCCCGGTGAAGCCAAGTGCACAATTGTGACCACAACCCCCCACTGGGACGTGGTGTGAGGGGAGACCCAGAATGAACTTGGTGACTCTCAGCACTGTTTGTGGCTAATCTGGAACCTGTTGAGGCTATAGATAGGAGAGGATGCTCTGGGAAACCGTGGACGAGCCAGTCCTGCGAGGATCCATGCACGTCAAAGAATTGTTGGCTCTGTTCTAGTTGGCCAGCCACAGAGAACACTAAAGACATCCCGCCTGTCAGGCTCCAGGCAGAAAGTCTTGTGTCAGTTACAACATGAGAGGGGTAGGTGGGAGAGCAGGAGGGGGGGAGAGGAGGAGGAGGGAGGGAGAAAATGAATTAAAAAGAAGCAGCATTTCTTTTCTCCCCAAAGTTGAATTTGTGAGAATTCCAGACCTCCAGGTTGAATTCCCAATAATGCGGGGGAGGGAAAGTTCAGACGGGCACGCCCACGCGTGGCATCACAAACGGAGCTTGAGCGCATGCTGACAGCACACTGGCGAGAGCTGAGTGATGGGGCCGCGCCTGCTCGGGGGTAAGAAGTCAGCCTGTGCTGAGAAGCCATCTGGGAAAACTCTTCGACTCATTTGACTTGAACCAAGCTGAGACCTTCCGCGTTTCTTTCCAGTGAGATCCACGCTGAACCGTGACACGAGCTGATGTTCACTTGTGGAGATGCTCATGGGTCCGTGCCTAACAGCTGTCACAGTAAGTTCACGCTGCTCCTGAAAGCTGGATAATGAACTACCTTTTGCTTTGAAGTCTAGGGAAAGCTGCTTCCTACTGGGCACGTTTATAGCTCTACAACCGCCCCGTCAGGTGTTCAGGGCCTGAGCCGCCTGGTCCCACTAACTCCTTTAGATGTCCAGGTTTCTCAAAGGTGATGAAATCCCTGACGCTGCTATATGAAGTCTTTCAAGATAGGTGTTTAAAAAATATGACTTATTTTTAATCGTTAGATGGTTAAATACGTTTACCAAAAACATGATGTTTGTAGCTTTAAAAAAAATTATTGAAGGAGAGCTGTTTTCAAAGGGATCAGGTTTGGGAGGAATGGATTTGGAATTGTTAAATCAACACAATTGTCTAGATAGTAGCAACACACCAAGAAACATGAATAAAAATACATAAATTTATTATTTTTTAACTCTTGATAAGGGAGTCCATTTTGATTTTCTTTACCTTAGAATTTTCAAAATAGGCCTTGGGAAGAATATATTTACAAAACGATTCAGACTTAAGGTTCAGAACAAATGGAAGTTTAAACTGGCGTACGTGTGTGTTGAAGGGAAGGGAACAAAACACAACCGAAGGAACCATTTGATTTATGTGTGCTTCCTATATGGCTCTCTGTGGCAACAGGGTAGTCGGATCTCCGTACGGGACTCTGGTTTCTATATCCTACTCATTCAAGCCAAAGTGAATATAATTTTCCTTGAGATTACTGTAAAGAGAGAATAATTAACATGATCTTTTTTAAAGAGAATGTCTCATGGCATAATTTTGAAACGGATGGCTAAGACTGTGAAATTCTGTTAATTCTATATACACTACACTGTAGTAAGAAAAATGCCAGCATTTTCATGCTGAGATTGTTTGGTAGGGTTAGCAAAGGGTAATTGCCAGTTGGGATTTATCTTCGTAGTAAAAACCGAACGTGGACTGATTGAGACTGAGATCCGGGACTTAACCTGTCCCACGGAAACCATCGGCATTTAGGGAAGCCTCCCTTTTCTTTCTTTCTTTTTTTTTTTTTATTAATTTATTTTTGTTACAGATGTTTCTCCTCCCCCCCGCCATTGACTCCCTCCTCCCTATCCCCTCCCACCCCGTCCCCAGCTTTGTTGTCTATGTCCATCGGTTATGCATACATGCATATAAGTTCTGTGGTTTATCCCCTCCCTCCCTCATCCCCTTCTGAGGATTGTCAGTCTGTGCCCTGCTTCTATGACTATTTTGTTCATCAGTTTGTTTAGTTCATTATATTCCAGAAATAAGTGAGATCATGTGATATTTGTCTTTCTCTGCTTGGCTTGTTTCGCTTAGGATAATACTTTCCAGGTCCCTCCATGTTGTCTCAAAGGATAAGAGATCTTTCTTTCTTACAGCTGCATAGTACTCCATTGTGTATATGTACCACAGCTTTTTTATCCATTCATCCACTGATGGACACCTGGGCTGTTTCCAGATCTTAGCTATTGTAAATAGCGCTGCCATGAACATGGGGGTACATATATTCTTTCTGATTGGTGTTTCAGGCTTCTTAGGATATATTCCTAGAAGTGGGATCACTGGGTCAAATGGCAGTTCAATTTTTAATTTTTTGAGGAAACACCATAGTGTTTTCCATAGTGGCTGCACCAGTCTGCATTCCCACCAGCAATGTGCTAGGGTCCCCTTTTCTCCGCACTCTTGTCAGCACTTGTTGTTTGATGATTTGTTGATGGCAGCTATTCCGACAGGTGTGAGGTGATACCTCATTGTTGTTTTAATTTGCATCTCTCTGATGATTAGTGACGTTGAGCATTTTTTCATATGTCTCTTGGTTATTTGTATGTCTTGTTTGGAGAGGTGTCTCTTTAGGTCCTCTGCCCATTTTTTAATTGGGTTCTTTGTCTTCCTTTTGTTGAGTTCTGTGAGTACTCTTTATATTTTGGAAATTAACCCCTTATCTGATGTATCATTGGCAATTATGCTCTCCCATATAGTGGTTTCCCTTTCCACTTTGATAGTTGTTTCTTTTGCTGTGCAGAAGCTTTTTAGTTTGATGTAGTCTCATGTGTTCATTTTTTCCTTTGTTTCTGTTGCCTTAGGTGATTATCAGTGAAAATTCTGCAGTGTATGATGTCTGAAATTTTGTTGCCTGCATTTTCTTCTAGGATTTTTATGGAATCATGAGTCACATTTAAGTCTTTTATCCATTTTGAGTTTATTCATGTGTATAGTGTAAGTTGGTGGTCTAGCTTCATTTTTTTGCATGTAGTTGTCCAATTTTCCCAACACCATTTATTAAAGAGGCTGTCTTGACTCCACTGTATGCTCTTGCCACCTTTGTCAAATATTAATTGAGTATACTGTCTTGGGTCAATTTCTGGGTTCTCTATTCTGTTCCATTGATCTATGTGCCTGTTCTTTTGCCAGTACCAGGCTGTTTTGATTACAGTGGCTTTGTAGTATAACCTGTTGTCTGGTAATGTGATCCCTCCTACTTTGTTCTTCTTTTTCAAGATTGCTGTGGCTATTTGGGGCCTTTTTTGGTTCCATATGAACTTTTGGAATATTTGTTCTAGTTCTGTGAAGTATTAATATATCGTTGGTATTTTGATGGGGATTGCATTGAATCTATATATAGCTTTGGGTAGTATGGACATTTTAATGATGTTAATTCTTCCAATCCATGAACAAGGTATATGCTTCCACTTTTTAATATCTTCCTCTATGTCTTTTTTCAATGACCTGTAGTTTTCTGTGAAGAGATCCTTTACTTCTTTGGTTAAGTTTATTCCTAGGTATCTTAATTTTTTTGCCGCAATGGTAAATGGGATTGTTTTTTTAGTTTCTCTTTCTGTGAGTTCATCATTGGTGTATAAGAATGCCATCAATTTCTTGACGTTAATTTTGTATCCTGCTACTTTGCCAAATTCATTTATTAAGTCTGGTAGATTTTTGATGGAGTCTTTAGGGTTTTCTATGTACAATATCATGTCATCTGCAAATAATGACAGTTTCACTTCCTCCTATCCAATTTGGATCCCTTTTATTTTTTCTTCATGTCTAATTGCTGTGGCTAAGACTTCCAGTACTATGTTAAATAAGAGTGGCGAAAGTGGACATCTCTGTCTTGTATCCGTTCTTAAGGGAAATGTTTTTAGTTTTTGCCCATTGAGTATGATGTTGGCTGTAGGTTTTTCATATATGGCCTTTATTATGTTGAGATATGATCCCTCTATTCCCACATTGCTGAGTGTTTTTATCAGAAATGGGTGCTGTATTATGTCGAATGCTTTTTCAGCATCTATGTACCATCCTTGCATCCCTGGGATGAATCCCACTTGGTCATGGTGAATAATTTTTTTGATGTATTGCTGGATCTGCTTTGCTAATATTTGTTAAGGATTTTGGCATCTGTATTCATCAGGGATATTGGCCTGTAGTTTTCTTTCTTTGTAGTGTCTTTATCTGGTTTTGGAATTAGGATTATGCTGGCCTCATAAAATGAGTTTGGAAGTGTTCCATCTTCTTGGATTTTCTGGAATAATTTGAGAAGAATGCGTATTAGATCTTCCTTGAATGTTCGGTAAAACTCCCCCGTGAAGCCATCTGAGCCTGGGCTTTTGTTTGCTGGGAGTTTCTTAATTACATCTTCAATTTCCTTTGTTGTTACTGGTCTGTTCAAGTTTTCTATCTCTTCCTGGTTCCGTTTTGGGAGACTGTGTTTCTAAAAATGTGCCCATTTCGCCTAGATTGTCCAATTTGTTGGCGTATAATTGTTCATAGTGTATTTCGATGATCCTTTGTATTTCTGTGGTGTCAGTTGTTAATTGTCCTCTTTCGTTTCTGATTTTGTTCATTTGGGTCCTCTCTTTGTTTCTTGGTGAGTCTGGCTAAAGGTCCATCGATCTTGTTTATCTTTTCAAAGAACCAGCTTTTTGTTTCATTGATCTTTTGAATTGTGTTTTTAGTCTCTGTGTCATTTATTTCTACTCTGACCTTTACTATTTTTTTTTTCTTCCACTTGCTCTGGGTTTTCCTTTTTGTTTTCTTTCTAGATCTTTAAGTTGTAGGGTTAGAGAGTCAATTAGGGATTTTTCTTGTTTCTTGAGGTAGGCCTGTAGTGCTATGAACTTCCCTCTCAGGACTGCTTTTGCTGCATCCCATAGATTTTGTGTTGTTGTGTGTTCATTTTCATTGGTTTCCAGGAAGTTTTTAATTTCTTCCTTGATCTCATTGGTAACTCATTTGTTGTTTAATAACATGCTATTTAGCCTCCAAGTATTTGAATGTTTTTGTGTGTTTTTGTTGTAATTGTGTTCTAGTTTCATGCCATTGTGATCCGAGAAGATACTTGATATGATTTCAATCTTTTTGAATTTGTAGAGACTTGCTTTGTGTCCTAACATGTAGTCTATCTTTGAGAATGTCCTGTGTGCACTTGAGAAGAATATATATTCTGCAGCTTTGGAGTGAAATGTTCTGTAAATATCAATTAAGTCCAACTGATCTAGGTCATCATTTAAGGACTCTATGTCCTTGTTAAATTTTTGTCTTTTCTTCTAGTTCCTGTAGTTCCATTTCTGGTGATTTCTCTCTGTTTTTACTTGGGTGTTGTTTCTTTGTCTCACCATTTTAGTAATCTGGTAGTTCTAAGCCCGGTGAGGGATGTTGGAATGTGTAGGCAGGTCAGTGTGTATCAATTAAGGGTGCTGTGCCTCTCTGTTTTGGTGTGTCTGCTGTGGGTCCTGGAGGGTTGACACCTGGCGGCTGGAATTGGTCTGTCATGCTGGTCTCGGCTCCCTGAGACTCGCTGCTGCTTGGGCTAGGGTACCACTCTTGATGGTCTTCTGCTGATGCTGCTGGGGATGGGTCTTAGCTGCCGATATGTGCTGCTGCTGCCTGGGGGTGCGCAGGTTCGTCTGGTGCTCTGCTGGGGTGTGTGGGATTCCACTAGTGCACTGTTGGGGTGCGTGGGTTCCACTGGCACACTGCTGGGGTTTGTGGGTCCCTTGGTATGCTGCTGGGGCATGTGGGTCCAGCTGGTGTCCTGCTGGGGTTTGTGGGTTTCGTTGGTACGCTTCTGGGGTTTGTGGGTTCCACTGGTGCACTTCTGGGGTTCGAGGGTCCCTCTGCTATGCTGCTGGGGTGCGTGGGTCTTGCTGGTGTACTGTTGGGGGACTCTGCTGCCTGGTGGGGCTCAGCTCCTGAACAGTCGCTGCTGGGGGCGAGTGTCAGCTCCCAGTTTGCGCTGCTGCTGCTGCTGCTGCTGCTGCTGCTGCTGCTGCCAGGGGGTGCTCTCAGGTCCCCATCCTTTACTGCTGTTGGGGGCTGAGGATGCTCCACACCTGGGATTTTGCTGCTGCTGGGGGGAGGGGCTCCACTCCAACTCCGCTTCTGCAGTTGTCAGGCAGGTCTCAGCTGCCCTAGCCCTGCTGTTTGGTCTGGGGCAGTGCTCTTGGTCAGTCTTTGCTGATGCCGCTGGGCATGGTTTCAGCTGCCAGACTGAACTGCTAATGCCTGTTGGGGGTAGGGCTCTACTCACACCAGTCACTGTTGCTGTGGCGGAAGGTGCCGGGCTCCCAAGCTGGTGCTAGTGTCCCCGCGAGTCTGGGAAAGCTGCCTTGAGCCTGGGTGGGCTGCTGCGCTGCTGCAGGCCTGGAGCCTGGGGCCTGGGCTGGCCCTCCTGATGCCGCAGACCTGGGTCCCGGGCTGGGTGCACGCCGCTGCGGGCCTGTAGTCTGGAGCCTGTGCGCGGCCTGGGTCCTGCGAGCTGCAGCGCCGCTGCTGCAGACCTGGGCGAGCTGCTACCGCTGTTGGGGTGGGGCTCCGGCTCCCGCTGGTTTGGCTACTGTTGCAGGCACCTCCTGTGTGCTGACCGTGCCAGCACAGCTGAGTTCACTGGACGGACGGTGCGGGGCGCTAGTGGACTCAGGTCGCTGGCCCCGGCCGCTCCCGTTTCCTCCTCCCCGGGCAGACCCGGGATCCTCCACAACGGCGGGGCCTCCCGGCTGCGCTGGGGAAAGTTTGCTGGCCGCCGCTTACCACGTAGCCTTCTGCCTTCCTCCACAGCACAGGCACCTCTGTCCCGTCTCTGCACTGCTCCAGGTTGGTCTTCCACGTCACATTCACTCACACTCTCACACTCTCACACTCACCCACGCTCCGGTCCTGCCCGCCACCATCTTCCCCATCCTGAACCAAGCCTCCTTTTTCTTTTAAATGTATTTTGATTTGCCTTTGGGGAGTTGACAGGAAGGCATGCTGAGTGTTTTTGTGGCTCACGTTAACATTGTTTCATTGAATGATGATGCACTGAGTACTCCAGTTAACAGAGCCTGTATTCAGCACTTAATGCTGACGAGGCTTAAGCTCAGGAATGGCATTCGGGCCCACGGAGCCGAACGGGGTATGTGAGCGTACGTTAGGAACAGGTTTCGTTCTTTTGCTATAAATGACTCTGATTTTTAACAAAGCAGCTATTTTAGATGCAACCAATGATTGATTTTGGCCCAAAGAAAGATCCGGACGTCTCTTTGAACATTAGGAGCTCAGCCTGGCTCCCTGGACTCAGTAACAGACTAGAACTTGAGTTGTATAAAACTCCATAATGTGCCTCTAACTTTCTTGAGCACTTTTACTATAAAATAAGCCAATAATGCAATTTGGAGAAATTACTGATTTTAAAGTGTTTTGCAAATGTGCAGGAGTTTTTTCTGATTTTTTTTGGAAAGGGGACTATTATGCTACAGTAAAGGTGGCTTGAAAAATGAATTTGTTCTTGGCTGATGTAAGAGATTTAAAGTTGTGCCATTTCCTCCAGATTAGATGAGAATGTGTCTTTTTTGCAGTTTTGAGCACTTACAGGAGCATGATGTAGCGAGACCAAGGAATACAGGGCCACAATTCCACGTGCCCTCCCTCATTCTTGTCTTCAGCATCACCAAGTCATGTGGCTTTGGATACATCTATGTCAGCTCTTTTGAAATGAAGCAGCACTCATTTCCATATCCTCTTTAAACATTTGGAAACAGAAACACTTCGTGTCTTCACAACACACGGGCCGCATGTGTGTTGTAACGTGTCAGCGAGATAACCAGAGACACACAGCCGAATTGTAAAGGAGCACTTTATTACACCAGCGGGCTGGGGGTGGGGTGGGGTACAGCTTCCCCAAATCCTCAGCCCCGAGCTTCCTTTGTTCTTTGCTTATATAGGAACAGAAAACAGAAAAAACTACATTCCTCCTGGCTCCGCTTAATTGGTGTTGGGGCTGATACAGACTGCTCCAGAGGAAAAAAGGGGGGGGGATTGGTTGCAGAGGTCAGGGCCATCATTAATCTCTTTCTTTTTATGGTCCCTCCAAGTTTCCCAAGGCCACCATTAACCCCTTGTCTTTATGGTTCCTCTGGGTGTCAGTCCCAGGTTTTTTAGAAAACTGCTCGGGTGTTTACGTGCAGGGATAGCTGATCAGAATGGAGCTTGCATTTTAAAATAGCCCAGTTCATGTGGTCAAAAACCATGTGGACAGGATGTAGGCTGAGAACATGACAGTCCACGAAGGTCTCCATTCTCTTCTCTTTTTTTATTTATTTTTTTTTATAATGTCTTGAAGATTTTTCTGTTGTTTTTTTTTTAAACTTATCTTTATTGTTGAATGTATTACAGATGTTCCTCATTTTTCCCCCATTGCCCCCCTCCTCCCCATTCCCGCCCCCCTCCTGCCTTTCCCCACACTGTTGTCTGTGTCCATTGGTTATGCATATATACATATAAGTTCTTTGGTTTATTTCTTCCCACCCCCAGCCCCCCTTCCCTTTGAGGTTTGTCAGTCTAACAACCAATTTGTACTTCTTAATCCCTTCACCTTTTTCACCCATTCCCCCAACCCCCCTCCCATCTGGCAACCAACAATATTTTTCTGTATCTATGAGAATGTTTCTGTTCTGCTTGCTCATTTTGTTTGTAGATTCAATTGTTGATAGATATGTATTCATTGCCATTTTGTTTGTTCATATTTTTTTATCTTTTTCTTCAAGAAGACCCTTCAACATTTCATATAATAATGGTTTATGGTGAAGAACTCCTTTAGCTTTTCCTTGTCTGCGAAACTCTTTATATGGCCATCGATTCTAAATGACAGCTTTGCAGGATAGAGTAATCTTGGTTGTAGGTTCTTGCTTTTCATCACTCTGAATATTTCTTGCCACTCCCTTCTGGCCTGCAAAGTTTCTTTTGAGAAATCAGCTGACAGTCTTATGGGAACTCCCTTGTAGGTAACAAACTGCTTTTCTCTTGCTGCTTTTAAGATTCTGTCTTTGTCTTGAACCTTTTGCATTTTGATGATGATGTGTCTTGGTGTGGGCCTCTTGGGATTCATCTTGTTTGGGACTCTCTGTGCTTCCTGGACTTGTATGTCTGTTTCCTTCATCAAATCAGGGAAGTTTTCTGCCATTACTGTTTCAAATAGGTTTTTGATTCCTTGTTCTCTCTCTTCTCCTTCTGGCACCCCCAAGATGCGAATGTTGGCACACTTGAAGTTGTCCCAGAGGCTCCTTACACTATCCTCATTTTTTTGGATTCTTTTTTCTTTTTGCTGTTCTGATTGGGTGTTTTTTGCTTCCTTATATTCCAAATCGGTGGTTTGCTTCTTGGCTTTACCCACTCTACTATTGAATCTGTGTAAACTATTCTTTATTTCAGTTAGTGCCTCCTTCATTTCTGACTGGTCCTTTTTTATGCTCTTGAGGCCCTCATTAAGTTCACTGAGGTTCTCATTAAGTCCATTGAGCATCCTTATAAGCAGTGTTTTGAACTCAGCATCTGTTAGGTTGCTTATCTCCATTTTGCTTGGTTCTTTTCCTGAAGTTTTGTTCTGTTCTTTCATTTGGGACCTGTTTCTTTGTCTCCTCATTTTGGCTGCCTCTCTGTTTCTATGTATTACTTAGCGAGAGGTATGGGTCTAGCTGAGGCCAGATGCTGCTTGTTTGAAAGAATTTAGGAAAAGTTGAAGCAGGATCCAAGACAGGCCAATCCTATGATAAAGCAACTGGCAACAGCTTGAGTGGGCCTGAAAGTTGGGTGGGGCGGGGCCTCAGGGAATCACCAGGGCGGGGCAAACAGTGTGAGCCAGGTTGCTGGAGTCCCAGATATGGTGGCTGTCTGCCACACCAGGGAAGGGCTCACCAAAGGAACAAAGGCCTCTGATAGCACGTCTGTCCAGGAGAAAGCTGCCTCTCCAGCCCTCGCTCCAATGCCAAACAACTCAGTTCTTCCCCATATGACTTTGGTGCCTTTCAAGCTGCCTTCCCCATGCTGGAGCCTGGAGGGTGCCAGTCTGAGTAAGTCCATGTGCGGGCCCTTTAAGAGGAGCTGCCGGGGGCTCCAGCAGCCTCAGCCTCCCTCAGCTTCAGTTCCCACTGGTTTTTCCAGCCAGAAGTGTTGGGGATTCTCTTCCTGGCACTGGAACCCTGAACTGGGCACCTGGTGTGGGATGGGGACCCCTCAGTCCTCAGGGAGGACCTTCCCAGTCGAGGTGTCCTTCTAATTTTTATCCACCACACGTGGGTGTGGGACCTGCCTGTCCGCCTCCACCCTCCTACCAGTCTCGATGCAGCTTCTTCTTTAATTTCGTAGTTGTAGGACTTCCATTCAGCTTGATTTCAGGCGGTTTTGAATGATGGTTGTTCTATAGTTTAGTTGTAACTTCGATGTGGTTGTAGGAGGAGGTGGTACTGCGTTTACCTACCTGCCATCCTGACCGGAAGTCCTCCATTCTCTTCTCTTTATGAAATGGTGAGAAATTCAACAGGAAGATCACAAGATGGTATGAAATGAAAGCTTAAAGAACTGCCTTTCATTCATTCCACAACTTTTTTTGAGCACCAACTATTCTTTCTCTACCAAAAGAAATTTAAAATGTACACAACAGTGTATAACTGTCCTTAGCTGCAACAATTCCAGCATTAGGGGTATGGACTCATCCCAAAGAACTCAGAATAAACAATATATGCAAAATGATGACAGCTGGAAGGGCAGAAAGAGAAAGGGCTAAAGACTAACCAGTGTGACCTCAAGGAAACGACTGAGTCCTCTGAAATGAGTGAGGGATTGGTAACCCAGAGGCTCCTTCTCACTCTCCAGTTCTAAGGATCACATCAGAAATTATTGTGCATAATTATCTCTGTACAGGAGGAAAGATGGACACTCTCGGTTCTCACAGTTGAAGGATATTTTCTAAAATTCTTGTTTTCAGCTGTTTCAAATGTATGTTGTATCATTGTGTGATGGTCCAATGCTCTGAAAGCTGCTAGGCACTTGATGAATGCAAGGAATATTTATTGAAAGATCACATCTTTAGAATATAAAACACAATCCATGGATAATTTCTTTTTTTAAAAAAATAATTTTTCTTTATTGATTTTAGAGAGAGAGGAAGAGGGAGCAAGAGATAGAAACATCGATGAGCGACAACATCAATTAGCTGCCTCCTCCATGACCCCCACTGGGGATTGGGCCCACAACCTGGGCATGTGCCCTGACCAGGAATCAAACCGGTGACCTCTTGGTGCATGGGTCGATGCTCAACCACTGAGCCACGCTAGCCGGGCTCCAAGGATAAGTTTCTAAACTCCAGTCTCTACTTTGAATTTCTTTTATAGACCAAAGGGGGACATCAGCTGATAGAAGGAACATAAGATATAATTAAAAATTAGTCAAGGCAGGCCTGAGTAGGCATTCATCTATCTCTTGCATTTGAGCAGTTAAATTACCTTTAGGAATTCATGACAAAGCTATTTCCTTCCTGACCTGACAGTGTTTGTTTCCTCAAGAGTTTTTACATGTCAACATGATAATTTTATCAATATTCAGAACCATAGAGCCGGTCAGCTACGGGGACACAACAGGACAAAGCGATAGTGATAGCTAGCGATGATTTCTTACTTTTGCAGGTACTTTTCTAAGCTTTTTACATACACTAACTCATTTGATCCTCACAGCAATCCTCAGGTAGGTACTGATAACTGTTCCTGTTTCAGGGTGAGGAAATCAAGCCACAGAGAGGGTAAGTGACCTGCCTGACGTCACTCAGACTGTAAGTGGCAGAACTGGGACTTGAACCTATGCAGTCTGTTTTTAAGGCCCAGGCTTATGTCCACAATAAGATAACTACCTCCCAACATGACTGCTGATTTGCCATAGCTATACCCACTACACCAGCAGCTGGTTACCAAGCGTTTTCACCCAGCGTGGAAGCCACAAACTGCCCAGCTGGAGGCAGGGCCAGCTTTGTGTTCTGGGCACATTGGGCCAGGGCCTAGAGCCTGTCATACTTTTAGCAGCCCCAAAAAATGCCTTATTTTTTTAATCAGAAGAAATCAATAAATATAATCTAGCCTGGATATTATTTGTCTTTGTACTGGTATAGTTGTCGTTGATATTTTATAGATTTTAAAAAGTGTCCAGGTACATCATTATGCATGATTGCCCTTCCGGAGCTCCCTCTCTGCAGGTTGGCGCCCAGGCGAGTGGCTGCAAAACCCATCCTCGGTACAGCTGCTCAGTTCCCTGTCAGACGCTGGCTTCTCCCTGGAGCCACCCACACCCTTCCACCCTTGTCACTAGCTGGGTGCTGGCCTACCCCCTTCTCTCGTGCCCTGTACCAGGCAAGTTTGCTAACATGTTTCACTGCTGGCCTGCAGGTGGGTTTGGTCTATTCTATCCAAGTTTAAACAGATCAGAGTTAGTTGTCAGCATTAAACAAGATTGGGAGATTTTACATAAAAACCTGGATTCTGGCTTCCCTTGGAAAATCAGAAGTTGGGGGAGTGCCGGCCCATGTTGCCTTATGCCATTCAGAGGGGGCTTAGTCAGGCTGTTGACTTCAGTCCCCTCATGGCCCTGACTGTCCAGTACACACTAGAACTTCAACCTTTGCACAAGGTGGAGGTGACAGCATAGAATATTCTGTTTCCTCAACGTTCTTGCAGGTGCACAAAGAAGGAAGGAAACTGGAGATTATTCAGTTGGTAATACTGGAAAGGTAGGCTCCAGCCAGCTGGAGAGCCTGAGGACATCAGGGCTTCCGCACACCACCTGGAGTGAGGCCCCTCCTACTTCAGGGCTTCCGCACACCACCTGGAGTGAGGCCCCTCCTACTTCAGGGCTTCTGCACACCATGTGAAGTGAGGCCCCTCCTACTTCAGGGCTTCTGCACACCATGTGAAGTGAGGCCCCTCCTACTTCAGGGCTTCTGCACACAACATGGAGTGAGGCCCCTCCTACCTCAGGGTTTCTGTACACCATGAGGAGTGAGGCCCCTCCTACTTCAGAGATTTTGCACACCATGTGGAATGAGACCACTCTTAATTCAGGCATCTGCACACCATGAGGATTGAGGCCCCTCCTACTTCAGGACTTCTGCACACCATGAGGAGTGAGGCCTCTCCTACTTCATGGACACTGCACACGAGGAAAGTGATACCCCTCCTGCTTCTGGGCTTTTGCACACATAGTGGAGTGAGGCCCCTCCTTCAGGGCTTCTGCACACCACAGGAGGGAGCCCCACCTACTTCAGGACTTCTGCACACCAGATGCACTGAGGCTCCACCTTCTTCTGGAATTTTGCACACCAGGTGGAATGAGTCCCTTCGTTCTTCAGGGATCTGCACACCTTAAGGAATGAGGTCCCTCCCACTTCAGGGCTTCTGCACACGAGGTAAGTGATGCTCCTTTTACTTTCGGGCTTTTGAACAACAGATGGAGTGAGGCCACTCTTTCTTCAGGACGTCTGCACACCATGAGGAGTGAGGACCCTCCTACATCAGGGCTGCTGCACACAAGGTAAGAGATACCCCTCCTTCTTAACGGCTTCTGCTCAACAGGTGAAGTGAAGTGAGGCCCCTGCTTATTCAGGGCTTGTGTACACCATGAGGATTGAGGACCCTCCTACTTCAGGGCTTCTGCACACCATGTGGAGTGAGGCTTCTCTATCACAGGGCTTCTGCACACCATGTGTTGTGAGGTCCCTCCTACTTCACTGCTTCTGCACACCATGAGGAGTGAGGTCCCTCCTATTTTAGCATTTTTGCACACCATGAGAAGTGAGGCCCCTCCTACTTAAGGGCTTCTGCACACCATGAGGAATGTGGCTTCTCCTAATTCAGGGCTTCTGCACACGGTGAGAGTGAGGCCTCTGCTACTTTAGAGCTTCTGCACACCATGTGGAAAATGGCCCCTCCTACTTCAGGCATCTACACACCATGAGGAGTGAGTCTTCTCCTACTTAGGGGCTTCTGCACACCATGTGGAATATGGCCCCTCCTACTTCTGTTTTCTGCACACCATGAGGAGTGAGGCTTCTCCTACTTCAAGGCTTCTGCACAGCAAGAGGAGTGAGGTCCCTCCTATTTTAGCATTTTTGCATATCATGAGAGGTGAGGCCTTTCCTACTTAAGGGCTTTTGCACACCATGTGAATATGGCCCCTCCTACTTCTGTTTTCTGCACACCATGAGGAGTGAGGCCCCTCCTACTTAAGGGCTTTTGCACACCATGTGGAATATGGCCCCTCCTACTTCTGTTTTCTGCACACCATGAGGAGTGAGGCCTCTCCTACTTTAGAGCTTCTGCACACCGTGTGGATTGAGGCTCCTTCTACTTCAGAGCTTTTGCACACAATGTGGAATATGGCCCCTCCTACTTCAGGCATCTACACACCATGAGGAGTGAGTCTTCTCCTACTTCAGGGCTTCTGCACACCATGAGGAATGTGGCCCCTCCTACTTCTGTTTTCTGTACACCATGAGGAGTGAGGCCTCTCCTACTTTAGAGCTTCTGCACACCGTGTGGATTGAGGCTCCTTCTACTTCAGAGCTTTTGCAGACAATGTGGAATATGGCCCCTCCTACTTCTGTTTTCTGCACACCATGAGGAGTGAGTCTTCTCCTACGTAGGGGCTTCTACACACCATGTGGAGTGAGGCTTCTCCTACTTCAGGGCTTCTGCACACCATGAGGAATGTGGCCCCTCCTACTTCAGGGCTTCTGCACACCATGAGGAGTGAGGCCAGTCCTACTTTAGCGTTTCTGCATACCATTAGGAATGAGGCCCCTCCGACTTCAGGGCTTTGGCACAAGAGGTGGAGTATGGCCCCTCCTTCTTTGAAGCTTCTGCACACCATGAGGAATTAGGCCCCTCCTACTTCAGGGCTTCTGCACACAACATGGAGTGAGGCCCCTCCTACATCAGAGCTTTTGCACATCATGTGGAATGAGACCCCTCTTAATTCAGGCATCTGCACACCATGAGGATTGAGGCCCCTCCTACTTCAGGACTTCTGCACAGGATGAGGAGTGAGGCCTCTCCTACTTCATGGACACTGCACACGAGGAAAGTGATACTCCTCCTGCTTCTGGGCTTTTGCACACGTAGTGGAGTGAGGCCCCTCCTTCAGGGCTTCTGCACACCACAGGAGTGATCCCCACCTACTTCAGGACTTCTCACACCAGATGCACTGAGGCTCCACCTTCTTCCTGAATTTTGCACACCAGGTGGAATGAGTCCCTTCGTTCTTCAGGGATCTGCACACCTTAAGGAATGAGGTCCCTCCCACTTCAGGGCTTCTGCACACGAGGTAAGTGATGCTCCTTTTACTTTCGGGCTTTTGAACAACAGGTGGAGTGAGGCCACTCCTTCTTCAGGACGTCTGCACACCATGAGGAGTGAGGACCCTCCTACATCAGGGCTTCTGCACACAAGGTAAGTGATACCCCTCCTTCTTAACGACTTCTGCTCAACAGGTGAAGTGAAGTGAGGCCCCTCCTTATTCAGGGCTTGTGTACACCATGAGGATTGAGGCCTCTCCTACTTCAGTACTTCTGCACACCATGTGGAGTGAGGCTTCTCTATTTCAGGGCTTCTGCAAACCATGTGTTGCGAGGTCCCTCCTACTTCACCGCTTCTGCACACCATGAGGAGTGAGGTCCCTCCTATTTTAGCATTTTTGCATACCATGAGAAGTGAGGCCCCTCCTACTGAAGGGCTTCTGCACACCATGAGGAATGTGGCTTCTCCTAAATCAGGGCTTCTGCACACGGTGAGAGTGAGGCCTCTCCTACTTTAGAGCTTCTGCACACCATGTGGAATATGGCCCCTCCTACTTCAGGCATCTACACACCATGAGGAGTGAGTCTTCTCCTACTTAGGGGCTTCTGCACACCATGTGGAGTGAGGCTTCTCCTACTTCAGGGCTTCTGCACAGCAAGAGGAGTGAGGTCCCTCCTATTTTAGCATTTTTGCATATCATGAGAAGTGAGGCCTTTCCTACTTAAGGGCTTTTGCACACCATGTGGAATATGGCCCCTCCTACTTCTGTTTTCTGCACACCATGAGAAGTGAGGCCCCTCCTACTTAAGGGCTTTTGCACACCATGTGGAATATGGCCCCTCCTACTTCTGTTTTCTGCACACCATGAGAAGTGAGGCCCCTCCTACTTTAGGGCTTTTGCACACCATGTGGAATATGGCCCCTCCTACTTCTGTTTTCTGCACACCATGAGGAGTGAGGCCTCTCCTACTTTAGAGCTTCTGCACACCGTGTGGATTGAGGCTCCTCCTACGTCTGTTTTCTGCACACCATGAGAAGTGAGGCCCCTCCTACTTAAGGGCTTTTGCACACCATGTGGAATATGGCCCCTCCTACTTCTGTTTTCTGCACACCATGAGAAGTGAGGCCCCTCCTACTTTAGGGCTTTTGCACACCATGTGGAATATGGCCCCTCCTACTTCTGTTTTCTGCACACCATGAGAAGTGAGGCCCCTCCTACCTCAGAGCTTTTGCACACAATGTGGAATATGGCCCCTCCTACTTCAGGCATCTACACACCATGAGGAGTGAGTCATCTCCTACTTCGGGGCTTCTGCACACCATGTGGAGTGAGGCTTCTCCTACTTCAGGGCTTCTGCACACCATGAGGAGTGAGGCCAGTCCTACTTTAGCGTATGTGCATACTATTAGGAATGAGGCCCCTCCGACTTCAGGGCTTTGGCACAAGAGGTGGTGTATGGCCCCTCCTTCTTTGAAGCTTCTGCACATCATGAGGAATTAGGCCCCTCCTACTTCAGGGCTTCTGCACACAACATGGAGTGAGGCCCCTCCTACTTCAGAGCTTTTGCACATCATGTGGAATGAGACCCCTCTTAATTGAGGCTACTGCACACCATGATGATTGAGGCCCCTCCTACTTCTATTTTCTGCACACCATGAGGATGTGGCCTCTTCTAGTTCAGAGCTTCTGCACACCATGAGGAATATGGCTTCTCCTAATTCAGAGCTTTTGCACACCATGTGGAATATGGCCCCTCCTACTTCTGTTTTCTGCACACCATGAGGAGTGAGGCCTCTCTTACTTTAGAGCTTCTGCACACCGTGTGGATTGAGGCTCCTCCTACTTCAGAGCTTATGCACACCATGTGGAATATGGCCCTTCCTACTTCTGTTTTCTGCACACCATGAGGAGTGAGGCCTCTCCTACTTCATGGACACTGCACATGAGGAAAGTGATACCCCTCCTGCTTCTGGGCTTTTGCACACCACAGGAGGGAGCCCCACCTACTTCAGGACTTCTTCACACCAGATGGACTGAGGCTCCACCTTCTTCCTGAATTTGCACACCAGGTGGAATGAGTCCCTTCGTTCTTCAGGGATCTGCACACCTTAAGGAATGAGGTCCCTCCCACTTCAGGGCTTCTGCACACGAGGTAAGTGATGCTCCTTTTACTTTCGGGCTTTTGAACAACAGGTGGAGTGAGGCCACTCCTTCTTCAGGACGTCTGCACACCATGAGGACTGAGGACCCTCCTACATCAGGGCTTCTGCACACAAGGTAAGTGATACCCCTCCTTCTTAACGGCTTCTGCTCAACAGGTGAAGTCAAGTGAGCCCTCTCCTTATTCAGGGCTTGTGTACACCATGAGGATTGAGGCCCCTCCTACTTCAGGGCTTCTGCACACCATGTGGAGTGAGGCTTCTCTATTTCAGGGCTTCTGCACACCATGTGTTGTGAGGTCCCTCCTACTTCACGGCTTCTGCACACCATGAGGAGTGAGGTCCCTCCTATTTTAGCATTTTTGCATACCATGAGAAGTGAGGCCCCTCCTACTGAAGGGCTTCTGCACACCATGAGGAATGTGGCTTCTCCTAATTCAGGGCTTCTGCACACATAAGGAGTGAGGCCTCTCCTACATTAGAGCTTCTGCACACCATGTGGATTGAGGCTCCTCCTACTTCAGAGCTTTTGCACACCATGTGGAAAATGGCCCCTCCTACTTCAGGCATCTACACACCATGAGAAGTGAGTCTTCTCCTACTTTGGGGCTTCTGCACACCATGTGGAATATGGCCCCTCCTACTTCTGTTTTCTGCACACCAAGAGGAGTGAGGTCCCTCCTATTTTAACATTTATATATATCATGAGAAGTGAGGCCTTTCCTACTTAAGGGCTTTTGACACCGTGTGGAATATGGCCCCTCCTACTTCTGTTTTCTGCACACCATGAGAAGTGAGGCCCCTCTTACTTAAGGGCTTTTGCACACCATGTGGAATATGGCCCCTCCTACTTCTGTTTTCTGCACACCATGAGAAGTGAGGCCCCTCCTACTTAAGGGCTTTTGCACACCATGTGGAATATGGCCCTTCCTACTTCTGTTTTCTGCACACCATGAAGAGTGAGGCCCCTCCTACTTCAGGGCTTCTGCACACAACATGGAGTGAGGCCCCTCCTACTTCAGAGCTTTTGCACATCATGTGGAATGAGACCCCTCTTAATTGAGGCATCTGCACACCATGAGGATTGAGGCCCCTCCTACTTAAGGGCTTTGGCACACCATGTGGAATATGGCCCCTCCTACTTCTGTTTTCTGCACACCATGAGAAGTGAGGCCCCTCCTACTTAAGGGCTTTTGCACACCATGTGGAATATGGCCCTTCCTACTTCTGTTTTCTGCACACCATGAGGAGTGAGGCCAGTCCTACTTTAGCGTTTCTGCATACCATTAGGAATGAGGCCCCTCCGACTTCAGGGCTTTGGCACATCATGTGGAATGAGACCCCTCTTAATTGAGGCATCTGCACACCATGAGGATTGAGGCCCCTCCTACTTAAGGGCTTCTGCACACCATGAGGAATGTGGCCTCTCCTAGTTCAGAGCTTCTGCACACCATGAGGAATATGGCTTCTCCTAATTCAGAGCTTTTGCACACCATGTGGAATATGGCCCTTCCTACTTCTGTTTTCTGCAAACCATGAGGAGTGAGGCCTCTCCTACTGTAGAGCTTCTGCACACCGTGTGGATTGAGGCTCCTCCTACTTCAGAGCTTTTGCACACCATGTGGAATATGGCCCTTCCTACTTCTGTTTTCTGCACACCATGAGGAGTGAGGCCTCTCCTACTTCATGGACACTGCACATGAGGAAAGTGATACCCCTCCTGCTTCTGGGCTTTTGCACACCACAGGAGTGAGCGCACCTACTTCAGGACTTCTCACACCAGATGCACTGAGGCTCCACCTTCTTCTGGAATTTTGCACACCAGGTGGAATGAGTCCCTTCGTTCTTCAGGGATCTGCACACCTTAAGGAATGAGGTCCCTCCCACTTCAGGGCTTCTGCACACGAGGTAAGTGATGCTCCTTTTACTTTCGGGCTTTTGAACAACAGGTGGAGTGAGGCCACTCCTTCTTCAGGACGTCTGCACACCATGAGGAGTGAGGACCCTCCTACATCAGGGCTTCTGCACACAAGGTAAGTGATACCCCTCCTTCTTAACGGCTTCTGCTCAACAGGTGAAGTGAAGTGAGGCCCCTCCTTATTCAGGACTTGTGTACACCATGAGGATTGAGGCCCCTCCTACTTCAGGGCTTCTGCACACCATGTGGAGTGAGGCTTCTCTATTTCAGGGCTTCTGCACACCATGTGTTGTGAGGTCCCTCCTACTTCACTGCTTCTGCACACCATGAGGAGTGAGGTCCCTCCTATTTTAGCATTTTTGCATACCATGAGAAGTGAGGCCCCTCCTACTGAAGGGCTTCTGCACACCATGAGGAATGTGTCCTCTCCCAGTTCAGAGCTTCTGCACACCATGAGGAATGTGGCTTATCCTAATTCAGGGCTTCTGCACACATAAGGAGTGAGGCCTCTCCTACTTTAGAGCTTCTGCACACCATGTGGATTGAGGCTCCTCCTACTTCAGAGCTTTTGCACACCATGTGGAAAATGGCCCCTCCTACTTCAGGCATCTACACACCATGAGGAGTGAGTCTTCTCCTACTTAAGGGCTTTTGCACACCATGTGGAATATGGCCCCTCCTACTTCTGTTTTCTGCACACCATGAGAAGTGAGGCCCCTCCTACTTAAGGGCTTTTGCACACCATGTGGAATATGTCCCCTCCTACTTCTGTTTTCTTCACACCATGAAAAGTGAGGCCCCTCCTACTTAAGGGCTTTTGCACACCATGTGGAATATGGCCCCTCCTACTTCTGTTTTCTGCACACCATGAGGAGTGAGTCTTCTCCTACTTTAGAGCTTCTGCACACCATGTGGATATAGGCTCCTCCTACTTCAGAGCTTCTGCACACCATGAGGAATGTGGCTTCTCCTAATTCAGGGCTTCTGCACACATAAGGAGTGAGGCCTCTCCTACTTTAGAGCTTCTGCACACCATGTGGATTGAGGTTCCTCCTACTTCAGAGCTTTTGCACACCATGTGGAAAATGGCCCCTCCTACTTCAGGCATCTACACACCATGAGGTTTGAGTCTTCTCCTTCTTAGGGGCTTCTGCACACCATGTGGAGTGAGGCTTCTCCTACTTCAAGGCTTGTGCCCACCAGGAGGAGTGAGGTCCCTCCTATTTTAGCATTTTTGCATATCATGAGAAGTGAGGCCTTTCCGACTTAAGGGCTTTTGCACACCATGTGGAATATGGCCCCTCCTACTTCTGTTTTCTGCACACCATGGGGAGTGAGGCCTCTCCTGCTTTAGAGCTTCTGCACATCGTGTGGATTGAGGCTCCTCCTACTTCAGAGCTTTGGCACACAATGTGGAATATGGGCCCTCCTACTTCAGGCATCTACACACCATGAGGAGTGAGTCTTCTCCTACGTAGGGGCTTCTACACACCATGTGGAGTGAGGCTTCTCCTACTTCAGGGCTTCTGCACACCATGAGGAATGTGGCCCCTCCTACTTCAGGGCTTCTGCACACCATGAGGAGTGAGGCCAGTCCTACTTTAGCGTTTCTGCATACCATTAGGAATGAGGCCCCTCCGACTTCAGGGCTTTGGCACAAGAGGTGGAGTATGGCCCCTCCTTCTTTGAAGCTTCTGCACACCATGAGGAATTAGGCCCCTCCTACTTCAGGGCTTCTGCACACAACATGGAGTGAGGCCCCTCCTACATCAGAGCTTTTGCACAACATGTGGAATGAGACCCCTCTTAATTCAGGCATCTGCACACCATGAGGATTGAGGCCCCTCCTACTTCAGGACTTCTGCACAGGATGAGGAGTGAGGCCTCTCCTACTTCATGGACACTGCACACGAGGAAAGTGATACTCCTCCTGCTTCTGGGTTTTTGCACACGTAGTGGAGTGAGGCCCCTCCTTCAGGGCTTCTGCACACCACAGGAGTGATCCCCACCTACTTCAGGACTTCTGCACACCAGATGCACTGAGGCTCCACCTTCTTCCTGAATTTTGCACACCAGGTGGAATGAGTCCCTTCGTTCTTCAGGGATCTGCACACCTTAAGGAATGAGGTCCCTCCCACTTCAGGGCTTCTGCACACGAGGTAAGTGATGCTCCTTTTACTTTCGGGCTTTTGAACAACAGGTGGAGTGAGGCCACTCCTTCTTCAGGACGTCTGCACACCATGAGGAGTGAGGACCCTCCTACATCAGGGCTTCTGCACACAAGGTAAGTGATACCCCTCCTTCTTAACGGCTTCTGCTCAACAGGTGAAGTGAAGTGAGGCCCCTCCTTATTCAGGGCTTGTGTACACCATGAGGATTGAGGCCCCTCCTACTTCAGGGCTTCTGCACACCATGTGGAGTGAGGCTTCTCTATTTCAGGGCTTCTGCACACCATGTGTTGTGAGGTCCCTCCTACTTCACGGCTTCTGCACACCATGAGGAGTGAGGTCCCTCCTATTTTAGCATTTTTGCATACCATGAGAAGTGAGGCCCCTCCTACTGAAGGGCTTCTGCACACCATGAGGAATGTGTCCTCTCCCAGTTCAGAGCTTCTGCACACCATGAGGAATGTGGCTTATCCTAATTCAGGGCTTCTGCACACATAAGGAGTGAGGCCTCTCCTACTTTAGAGCTTCTGCACACCATGTGGATTGAGGCTCCTCCTACTTCAGAGCTTTTGCACACCATGTGGAAAATGGCCCCTCCTACTTCAGGCATCTACACACCATGAGGAGTGAGTCTTCTCCTACTTAAGGGCTTTTGCACACCATGTGGAATATGGCCCCTCCTACTTCTGTTTTCTGCACACCATGAGAAGTGAGGCCCCTCCTACTTAAGGGCTTTTGCACACCATGTGGAATATGTCCCCTCCTACTTCTGTTTTCTTCACACCATGAAAAGTGAGGCCCCTCCTACTTAAGGGCTTTTGCACACCATGTGGAATATGGCCCCTCCTACTTCTGTTTTCTGCACACCATGAGGAGTGAGTCTTCTCCTACTTTAGAGCTTCTGCACACCATGTGGATATAGGCTCCTCCTACTTCAGAGCTTCTGCACACCATGAGGAATGTGGCTTCTCCTAATTCAGGGCTTCTGCACACATAAGGAGTGAGGCCTCTCCTACTTTAGAGCTTCTGCACACCATGTGGATTGAGGTTCCTCCTACTTCAGAGCTTTTGCACACCATGTGGAAAATGGCCCCTCCTACTTCAGGCATCTACACACCATGAGGTTTGAGTCTTCTCCTTCTTAGGGGCTTCTGCACACCATGTGGAGTGAGGCTTCTCCTACTTCAAGGCTTGTGCCCACCAGGAGGAGTGAGGTCCCTCCTATTTTAGCATTTTTGCATATCATGAGAAGTGAGGCCTTTCCGACTTAAGGGCTTTTGCACACCATGTGGAATATGGCCCCTCCTACTTCTGTTTTCTGCACACCATGGGGAGTGAGGCCTCTCCTGCTTTAGAGCTTCTGCACATCGTGTGGATTGAGGCTCCTCCTACTTCAGAGCTTTGGCACACAATGTGGAATATGGGCCCTCCTACTTCAGGCATCTACACACCATGAGGAGTGAGTCTTCTCCTACGTAGGGGCTTCTACACACCATGTGGAGTGAGGCTTCTCCTACTTCAGGGCTTCTGCACACCATGAGGAATGTGGCCCCTCCTACTTCAGGGCTTCTGCACACCATGAGGAGTGAGGCCAGTCCTACTTTAGCGTTTCTGCATACCTTTAGGAATGAGGCCCCTCCGACTTCAGGGCTTTGGCACAAGAGGTGGAGTATGGCCCCTCCTTCTTTGAAGCTTCTGCACACCATGAGGAATTAGGCCCCTCCTACTTCAGGGCTTCTGCACACAACATGGAGTGAGGCCCCTCCTACATCAGAGCTTTTGCACAACATGTGGAATGAGACCCCTCTTAATTCAGGCATCTGCACACCATGAGGATTGAGGCCCCTCCTACTTCAGGACTTCTGCACAGGATGAGGAGTGAGGCCTCTCCTACTTCATGGACACTGCACACGAGGAAAGTGATACTCCTCCTGCTTCTGGGTTTTTGCACACGTAGTGGAGTGAGGCCCCTCCTTCAGGGCTTCTGCACACCACAGGAGTGATCCCCACCTACTTCAGGACTTCTGCACACCAGATGCACTGAGGCTCCACCTTCTTCCTGAATTTTGCACACCAGGTGGAATGAGTCCCTTCGTTCTTCAGGGATCTGCACACCTTAAGGAATGAGGTCCCTCCCACTTCAGGGCTTCTGCACACGAGGTAAGTGATGCTCCTTTTACTTTCGGGCTTTTGAACAACAGGTGGAGTGAGGCCACTCCTTCTTCAGGACGTCTGCACACCATGAGGAGTGAGAACCCTCCTACATCAGGGCTTCTGCACACAAGGTAAGTGATACCCCTCCTTCTTAACGGCTTCTGCTCAACAGGTGAAGTCAAGTGAGCCCTCTCCTTATTCAGGGCTTGTGTACACCATGAGGATTGAGGCCCCTCCTACTTCAGGGCTTCTGCACACCGTGTGGAGTGAGGCTTCTCTATTTCAGGGCTTCTGCAAACCATGTGTTGCGAGGTCACTCCTACTTCACCGCTTCTGCACACCATGAGGAGTGAGGTCCCTCCTATTTTAGCATTTTTGCACACCATGAGAAGTGAGGCCCCTCCTACTGAAGGGCTTCTGCACACCATGAGGAATGTGGCCTCTCCCAGTTCAGAGATTCTGCACACCATGAGGAATGTGGCTTCTCCTAATTCAGGGCTTCTGCACACATAAGGAGTGAGGCCTCTCCTACTTTAGAGCTTCTGCACACCATGTGGATTGAGGCTCCTCCTACTTCAGAGCTTTTGCACACCATGTGGAAAATGGCCCCTCCTACTTCAGGCATCTACACACCATGAGGAGTGAGTCTTCTCCTACTTAGGGGCTTCTGCACACCATGTGGAATATGGCCCCTCCTACTTCTGTTTTCTGCACACAAAGAGGAGTGAGGTCCCTCCTATTTTAACATTTATATATATCATGAGAAGTGAGGCCTTTCCTCCTTAAGGGCTTTTGACACCGTGTGGAATATGGCCCCTCCTACTTCTGTTTTCTGCACACCAAGAGGAGTGAGGTCCCTCCTATCTTAACATTTATATATATCATGAGAAGTGAGGCCTTTCCTACTTAAGGGCTTTTGACACCGTGTGGAATATGGCCCCTCCTACTTCTGTTTTCTGCACACCATGAGGATTGAGGCCCCTCCTACTTAAGGGCTTCTGCACACCATGAGGAATGTGGCCTCTCCTAGTTCAGAGCTTCTGCACACCATGAGGAATATGGCTTCTCCTAATTCAGAGCTTTTGCACACCATGTGGAATATGGCCCTTCCCACTTCTGTTTTCTGCACACCATGAGGAGTGAGGCCTCTCCTACTTTAGAGCTTCTGCACACCGTGTGGATTGAGGCTCCTCCTACTTCAGAGCTTTTGCACACCATGTGGAATATGGCCCTTCCTACTTCTGTTTTCTGCACACCATGAGGAGTGAGGCCTCTCCTACTTCATGGACACTGCACATGAGGAAAGTGATACCCCTCCTGCTTCTGGGCTTTTGCACACCACAGGAGGGAGCCCCACCTACTTCAGGACTTCTGCACACCAGATGCACTGAGGCTCCACCTTCTTCTGGAATTTTGCACACCAGGTGGAATGAGTCCCTTCGTTCTTCAGGGATCTGCACACCTTAAGGAATGAGGTCCCTCCCACTTCAGGGCTTCTGCACACGAGGTAAGTGATGCTCCTTTTACTTTCGGGCTTTTGAACAACAGGTGGAGTGAGGCCACTCCTTCTTCAGGACGTCGGCACACCATGAGGAGTGAGGACCCTCCTACATCAGGGCTTCTGCACACAAGGTAAGTGATACCCCTCCTTCTTAACGGCTTTTGCTCAACAGGTGAAGTCAAGTGAGCCCTGTCCTTATTCAGGGCTTGTGTACACCATGAGGATTGAGGCCTCTCCTACTTCAGGGCTTCTGCACACCATGTGGAGTGAGGCTTCTCTATTTCAGGGCTTCTGCACACCATGTGTTGTGAGGTCCCTCCTACTTCACGGCTTCTGCACACCATGAGGAGTGAGGTCCCTCCTATTTTAGCATTTTTGCATACCATGAGAAGTGAGGCCCCTCCTACTGAAGGGCTTCTGCACACCATGAGGAATGTGGCTTCTCCTAATTCAGGGCTTCTGCACACATAAGGAGTGAGGCCTCTCCTACATTAGAGCTTCTGCACACCATGTGGATTGAGGCTCCTCCTACTTCAGAGCTTTTGCACACCATGTGGAAAATGGCCCCTCCTACTTCAGGCATCTACACACCATGAGAAGTGAGTCTTCTCCTACTTTGGGGCTTCTGCACACCATGTGGAATATGGCCCCTCCTACTTCTGTTTTCTGCACACCAAGAGGAGTGAGGTCCCTCCTATTTTAACATTTATATATATCATGAGAAGTGAGGCCTTTCCTACTTAAGGGCTTTTGACACCGTGTGGAATATGGCCCCTCCTACTTCTGTTTTCTGCACACCATGAGAAGTGAGGCCCCTCCTACTTAAGGGCTTTTGCACACCATGTGGAATATGGCCCCTCCTACTTCTGTTTTCTGCACACCATGAGAAGTGAGGCCCCTCCTACTTAAGGGCTTTTGCACACCATGTGGAATATGGCCCTTCCTACTTCTGTTTTCTGCACACCATGAAGAGTGAGGCCCCTCCTACTTCAGGGCTTCTGCACACAACATGGAGTGAGGCCCCTCCTACTTCAGAGCTTTTGCACATCATGTGGAATGAGACCCCTCTTAATTGAGGCATCTGCACACCATGAGGATTGAGGCCCCTCCTACTTAAGGGCTTTGGCACACCATGTGGAATATGGCCCCTCCTACTTCTGTTTTCTGCACACCATGAGAAGTGAGGCCCCTCCTACTTAAGGGCTTTTGCACACCATGTGGAATATGGCCCTTCCTACTTCTGTTTTCTGCACACCATGAGGAGTGAGGCCAGTCCTACTTTAGCGTTTCTGCATACCATTAGGAATGAGGCCCCTCCGACTTCAGGGCTTTGGCACATCATGTGGAATGAGACCCCTCTTAATTGAGGCATCTGCACACCATGAGGATTGAGGCCCCTCCTACTTAAGGGCTTCTGCACACCATGAGGAATGTGGCCTCTCCTAGTTCAGAGCTTCTGCACACCATGAGGAATATGGCTTCTCCTAATTCAGAGCTTTTGCACACCATGTGGAATATGGCCCTTCCTACTTCTGTTTTCTGCAAACCATGAGGAGTGAGGCCTCTCCTACTGTAGAGCTTCTGCACACCGTGTGGATTGAGGCTCCTCCTACTTCAGAGCTTTTGCACACCATGTGGAATATGGCCCTTCCTACTTCTGTTTTCTGCACACCATGAGGAGTGAGGCCTCTCCTACTTCATGGACACTGCACATGAGGAAAGTGATACCCCTCCTGCTTCTGGGCTTTTGCACACCACAGGAGTGAGCCCCACCTACTTCAGGACTTCTCACACCAGATGCACTGAGGCTCCACCTTCTTCTGGAATTTTGCACACCAGGTGGAATGAGTCCCTTCGTTCTTCAGGGATCTGCACACCTTAAGGAATGAGGTCCCTCCCACTTCAGGGCTTCTGCACACGAGGTAAGTGATGCTCCTTTTAC
Source organism: Tadarida brasiliensis (assembly GCA_030848825.1). NCBI lineage: Eukaryota > Metazoa > Chordata > Mammalia > Chiroptera > Molossidae > Tadarida > Tadarida brasiliensis. The sequence goes on along the minus strand of CM061260.1, from coordinate 107,612,784 downwards.
TTTCGGGCTTTTGAACAACAGGTGGAGTGAGGCCACTCCTTCTTCAGGACGTCTGCACACCATGAGGAGTGAGGACCCTCCTACATCAGGGCTTCTGCACACAAGGTAAGTGATACCCCTCCTTCTTAACGGCTTCTGCTCAACAGGTGAAGTGAAGTGAGCCCTCTCCTTATTCAGGGCTTGTGTACACCATGAGGATTGAGGCCCCTCCTACTTCAGGGCTTCTGCACACCATGTGGAGTGAGGCTTCTCTATTTCAGGGCTTCTGCACACCATGTGTTGTGAGGTCCCTCCTACTTCACTGCTTCTGCACACCATGAGGAGTGAGGTCCCTCCTATTTTAGCATTTTTGCATACCATGAGAAGTGAGGCCCCTCCTACTGAAGGGCTTCTGCACACCATGAGGAATGTGTCCTCTCCCAGTTCAGAGCTTCTGCACACCATGAGGAATGTGGCTTATCCTAATTCAGGGCTTCTGCACACATAAGGAGTGAGGCCTCTCCTACTTTAGAGCTTCTGCACACCATGTGGATTGAGGCTCCTCCTACTTCAGAGCTTTTGCACACCATGTGGAAAATGGCCCCTCCTACTTCAGGCATCTACACACCATGAGGAGTGAGTCTTCTCCTACTTAAGGGCTTTTGCACACCATGTGGAATATGGCCCCTCCTACTTCTGTTTTCTGCACACCATGAGAAGTGAGGCCCCTCCTACTTAAGGGCTTTTGCACACCATGTGGAATATGTCCCCTCCTACTTCTGTTTTCTTCACACCATGAAAAGTGAGGCCCCTCCTACTTAAGGGCTTTTGCACACCATGTGGAATATGGCCCCTCCTACTTCTGTTTTCTGCACACCATGAGGAGTGAGTCTTCTCCTACTTTAGAGCTTCTGCACACCATGTGGATATAGGCTCCTCCTACTTCAGAGCTTCTGCACACCATGAGGAATGTGGCTTCTCCTAATTCAGGGCTTCTGCACACATAAGGAGTGAGGCCTCTCCTACTTTAGAGCTTCTGCACACCATGTGGATTGAGGTTCCTCCTACTTCAGAGCTTTTGCACACCATGTGGAAAATGGCCCCTCCTACTTCAGGCATCTACACACCATGAGGTTTGAGTCTTCTCCTTCTTAGGGGCTTCTGCACACCATGTGGAGTGAGGCTTCTCCTACTTCAAGGCTTGTGCCCACCAGGAGGAGTGAGGTCCCTCCTATTTTAGCATTTTTGCATATCATGAGAAGTGAGGCCTTTCCTACTTAAGGGCTTTTGCACACCATGTGGAATATGGCCCCTCCTACTTCTGTTTTCTGCACACCATGGAGAGTGAGGCCTCTCCTGCTTTAGAGCTTCTGCACATCGTGTGGATTGAGGCTCCTCCTACTTCAGAGCTTTGGCACACAATGTGGAATATGGGCCCTCCTACTTCAGGCATCTACACACCATGAGGAGTGAGGCTTCTCCTACTTCAGGGCTTCTTCACACCATGAGGAGAGAGGCCAGTCCTACTTTAGCGTTTCTGCATACCATTAGGAATGAGGCCCCTCCGACTTCAGGGCTTTGGCACAAGAGGTGGAGTATGGCCCCTCCTTCTTTGAAGCTTCTGCACACCATGAGGAATTAGGCCCCTCCTACTTCAGGGCTTCTGCACACAACATGGAGTGAGGCCCCTCCTACTTCAGAGCTTTTGCACATCATGTGGAATGAGACCCCTCTTAATTGAGGCATCTGCACACCATGAGGATTGAGGCCCCTCCTACTTAAGGGCTTCTGCACACCATGAGGAATGTGGCCTCTCCTAGTTCAGAGCTTCTGCACACCATGAGGAATATGGCTTCTCCTAATTCAGAGCTTTTGCACACCATGTGGAATATGGCCCTTCCTACTTCTGTTTTCTGCACACCATGAGGAGTGAAGCCTCTCCTACTTCACGGACACAGCACATGAGGAAAGTGATACCCCTCCTGCTTCTGGGGTTTTGCACACCATAGGAGTGAGCCCCACCTACTTCAGGACTTCTTCACACCAGATGCATGAGGCTCCACCTTCTTCTGGAATTTTGCACACCAGGTGGAATGAGTCCCTTCGTTCTTCAGGGATCTGCACACCTTAAGGAATGAGGTCCCTCCCACTTCAGGGCTTCTGCACACGAGGTAAGTGATGCTCCTTTTACTTTCGGGCTTTTGAACAACAGGTGGAGTGAGGCCACTCCTTCTTCAAGACGTCTGCACACCCTGAGGAGTGAGGACCCTCCTACATCAGGGCTTCTGCACACAAGGTAAGTGATACCCCTCCTTCTTAACGGCTTCTGCTCAACAGGTGAAGTGAAGTGAGGCCTCTCCTTATTCAGGGCTTTGGTACATCATGAGGATTGAGGCCCCTCCTATTTCAGGGCTTCTGCACACCATGTGGAGTGAGGCTTCTCTATTTCAGGGCTTCTGCACACCATGTGTTGTGAGGTCCCTCCTACTTCACTGCTTCTGCACACCATGAGGAGTGAGGTCCCTCCTATTTTAGCATTTTTGCATACCATGAGAAGTGAGGCCCCTCCTACTGAAGGGCTTCTGCACACCATGAGGAATGTGGCCTCTCCTAGTTCAGAGCTTCTGCACACCATGAGGAATGTGGCTTCTCCTAATTCAGGGCTTCTGCACACCATAAGGAGTGAGGCCTCTCCTACTTTAGAGCTTCTGCACACCATGTGGATTGAGGCTCCTCCTACTTCAGAGCTTTTGCACACCATGTGGAAAATGGCCCCTCCTACTTCATGCATCTACACACCATGAGGAGTGAGTCTTCTCCTACTTAGGGGCTTCTGCACATCATGTGGAGTGAGGCTTCTCCTACTTCAAGGCTTCTGCACACCAAGAGGAGTGAGGTCCCTCCTATTTTAGCATTTTTGCATATCATGAGAAGTGAGGCCTTTCCTACTTAAGGGCTTTTGCACACCATGTGGAATATGGCCCCTCCTACTTCTGTTTTCTGCACACCATAAGAAGTGAGGACCCTCATACTTAAGGGCTTTTGCACACCATGTGGAATATGGCCCCTCCTACTTCTGTTTTCTGCACACCATGAGAAGTGAGGCCCTTCCTACTTCAGGCTTTTACACACCATGAGGAGTGAGGCTTCTCCTACTTTAGAGCTTCTGCACACATGTGAATTGTGGCTCCTCCTACTTCAGAGCTTTTGCACACCATGAGAAATATGGCCCCTCCTACTTCAGGCTTCTGCACACCATGAGGAGTGAGGCCTCTCCTACTTTAGAGCTTCAGCACACCGTGTGGATTGAGGCTCCTCCTACTTCAGAGCTTTTGCACACAATGTGGAATATGGCCCCTCCTACTTCAGGCATCTACACACCATGATGAGTGAGTCTTCTCCTACTTAGGGGCTTCTGCAGAGCATGAGGAATGTGGCTCCTCCTACTTCAGGGCTTTGGCACAAGAGGTGGAGTATGGCCCCTCCTTCTTTGAAGCTTCTGCACACCATGAGGAATTAGGCCCCTCCTACTTCAGGGCTTCTGCACACAACATGGAGTGAGACCCCTCCTACTTCAGAGCTTTTGCACATCATGTGGAATGAGACCCCTCTTAATTCAGGCATCGGCACACCATGAGGATTGAGGCCCCTCCTACTTCAGGACTTCTGCACACCATAAGGAGTGAGGCCTCTCCTACTTTAGAGCTTCTGCACACCATGTGGATTGAGGCTCCTCCTACTTCAGGCATCTACACACCATGAGGAGTGAGTCTTCTCCTACTTAGGGGCTTCTGCACAGCATGAGGAGTGAGGCTTCTCCTACTTCAAGGCTTCTGCACACCAAGAGGAGTGAGGTCCCTCCTATTTTAGCATTTTTGCATATCATGAGAAGTGAGGCCTTTCCTACTTGAGAGCTTTTGCACACCATGTGGAATATGGCCCCTCCTACTTCTGTTTTCTGCACACCATGAGAAGTGAGGCCCCTCCTACTTAAGGGCTTTTGCACACCATGTGGAATGTGGCCCCTCCTATTTCTGTTTTCTGCACACCATGAGAAGTGAGGCCCCTCCTACTTAAGGGCTTTTGCACACCATGTGGAATATGGCCCCTCCTACTTCTGTTTTCTGCACACCATGAGAAGTGAGGCCCCTCTTACTTAAGGGCTTCTGCACACATGTGGATTGAGGCTCCTCCTACTTCAGAGCTTTTGCACACAATGTGGAATATGCCCCCTCCTACTTCAGGCATCTACACACCGTGAGGAGTGAGTCATCTCCTACTTCAGGGCTTCTGCTCACCCTGAGGAATGTGGCCTCTCCTAGTTCAGAGCTTCTGCACACCATGAGGAATGTGGCCCCTCCTACTTCTGTTTTCTGCACACCATGAGAAGTGAGGCCCCTCCTACTTAAGGGCTTTTGCACACCATGTGGAATATGGCCCCTCCTACTTCTGTTTTCTGCACACCATGAGAAGTGAGGCCCCTCCTACTTAAGGGCTTTTGCACACCATGTGGAATATGGCTCTTCGTACTTCAGGGCTTCTGCACACCATGAGGAGTGAGGCCAGTCCTACTTTAGCGTTTCTGCATACCATTAGGAATGAGGCCCCTCCAACTTCAGGGCTTTGGCACAAGAGGTGGAGTATGGCCCCTCCTTCTTTGAAGCTTCTGCACACTTGAGGAATTAGGCCCCCTCTACTTCAGGGCTTCTGCACACAACATGGAGTGAGGCCCCTCCTACTTCAGAGATTTTGCACATCATGTGGAATGAGACCCCTCTTAATTCAGGCATCTGCACACCATGAGGATTGTGGCCCCTCCTATTAAGGGCTTCTGCTCACCATGAGGAATGTGGCTTCTCCTAATTCAGAGCTTTTGCACACCATGTGGAATATGGCCCCTCCTACTTCTGTTTTCTGCACACCATGAGGAGTGAGGCCTCTCCTACTTTAGAGCTTCTGCACACCGTGTGGATTGAGGCTCCTCCTACTTCAGAGCTTTTGCACACAATGTGGAATATGGCCCTTCCTACTTCTGTTTTCTGCACACCATGAGGAGTGAGGCCTCTCCTACTTCACGGACACTGCACATGAGGAAAGTGATACCCCTCCTGCTTCTGGGCTTTTGCACACCATAGGAGTGAGCCCCACCTACTTCAGGACTTCTGCACACCAGATGCACTGAGGCTCCACCTTCTTCTGGAATTTTGCACACCAGGTGGAATGAGTCCCTTCGTTCTTCAGGGATCTGCACACCTTAAGGAATGAGGTCCCTCCCACTTCAGGGCTTCTGCACACGAGGTAAGTGATGCTCCTTTTACTTTCGGGCTCTGAACAACAGGTGGAGTGAGGCCACTCCTTCTTCAGGACGTCTGCACACCATGAGGAGTGAGGACCCTCCTACATCAGGGCTTCTGCACACAAGGTAAGTGATACCCCTCCTTCTTAACGGCTTCTGCTCAACAGGTGAAGTGAAATGAGGCCCCTCCTTATTCAGGGCTTGTGTACACCATGAGGATTGAGGCCCCTCCTACTTCAGGGCTTCTGCACACCATGTGGAGTGAGGCTTCTCTATTTCAGGGCTTCTGCACATTATGTGTTGTGAGGTCCCTCCTACTTCACCGCTTCTGCACACCATGAGGAGTGAGGTCCTTCTTATTTTAGCATTTTTGCATACCATGAGAAGTGAGGCCCCTCCTACTGAAGGGCTTCTGCACACCATGAGGAATGTGGCTTCTCCTAAATCAGGGCTTCTGCACACATAAAGAGTGAGGCCTCTCCTACTTTAGAGCTTCTGCACACCATGTGGATTGAGGCTCCTCCTACTTCAGGCATCTACACACCATGAGGAGTGAGTCTTCTCCTACTTCAGGGCATCTGCACACCATGAGGAATGTGGCCCCTCCTACTTCAGGTCTTCTGCACAGAGCATGGAGTGAGGCCCCTCCTACTTCAGAGCTTTTGCGTATCATGTGGAATGAGACCCCTCTTAATTCAGGACTTCTGCACACCATGAGGAGTGAGGCCTCTCCTACTTTAGAGCTTCTGCACGCCATGTGGTTCAGGCTCCTCGTACTTCAGAACTTTTGCACACCATGTGGAATATGGCCCCTCCTACTTCAGGGCTTCTGCACACCATGTGTTGTCAAGTCCCTCCTACTTCACGGCTTCTGCACACCATGAGGAGTGAGGACCCTCCTAATTCAGGGCTTATGCACAAAGGTAAGTGATACCCCTCCTTCTTCACGGCTTCTGCTCAACAGATGAAGTGAGGCCCCTCCTACTTCAGGGCTTCTGCACACCATGTGGATTGAGGGCCCTCCTACTTCAGGGCTTCTGCATACCTTGTGGAGTGAGGCTTCTCTATTTCAGGGCTTCTGCACACCATGTGGAGTGAGGCTTCTCCTTCTTCAGGACTTCTGCACACCAGGTAACTGATGCCCCTCCTTCTTCAGGCTTCTGTAGACCATAAGGATTGAGGCCCCTCCTACTTCAGGGCTTTCGCACACTAGGTAAGTGATTTCCCTCCTTCATGGCTTCTGCTCAACAGGTGAAGTGAGGCCCCTCCTTATTCAGGGCTTCTGTACACCATGAGGATTGAGGGCACTCCTACTTCAGGGCTTCTGCATACCTTGTGGAGTGAGGCTTCTCTATTTCAGGGCTTCTGCACACCATGAGGAGTGAGGCTTCTCTATTTCAGGGCTTCTGCACACCATGTGGAGTGAGGCTTCTCCTTCTTCAGGACTTCTGCACACCAGGTAACTGATGCCCCTCCTTCTTCAGGCTTCTGTAGACCATAAGGATTGAGGCCCCTCCTACTTCAGGGCTTGCGCACATTAGGTAAGTGATTTCCCTCCTTCATGGCTTCTGCTGAACAGGTGAAGTGAGGCCCCTCTTACTTTAGTGTTTCTGCATACCATGAGAACTGAGGCGGCTTCTACTTCAGGGCCCCTGCACACCAGGTGTAGTGAGGCCCCTCCTACTTTATGATAGCTGTACACCATGAGGAGTATACCTCTCCATCTTCAGGGCTTCTGCACACCACGGGGATTGTGGCCACTCCTACTTCAGGGCTTCTGCGCACGATGAGGAGTGAGGCTTCTCTTACTTCAAGCATCTCTACATCATGATAATTGAGGCCCCTCTTACTTCAGCCCTTCTGCACACCATGTGGAGTGTGGCCCCTCCTATTTCAGGTCTTTTGCACATTATGAGGAATGAGGCCCCTCCTACTTTCTGGCTATTTATTGCACACGAGGAAAATGATACCCCTCCTACTCTTGGGCTTCTGCACACCAGGTAGAGTGAGGCCCCTCCTTGCAGGCTTCTTCATACCAGTTGGAGTGAGGCCCTCCCTTCTTTTGGAATTCTGCACACCATGAAGAATGAGGCCCCTCCTACTTCATGGCTTCTGCACATGAGGTAAGTGATGCCTCTCCTACTTCAGGCTTTTGCACTACAGGTGGAGTGAGGCCCCTCATTCTTCAGGACGTCTGCACACCATGACGAGTGAGTCCCCTCCTACTTCAGGGCTTGTGCACACAAGGTAAGTGATGCCCCTCCTTCTTTACGGCTTCTGTTCAACAGGTGAAGTGAGGTCCCTCCTACTTTAGCATTTCTGCATACCATGAGAAGTGAGGCTTCTCCTACTTCAGGGCTTCTGCACACCAGGAGGTGTGAGCCCCTCCTACTTCTGGCATTCTGCTCACCAGGTGAAGTGTGTCTCTTCCTTCCTCAGGGCTTCTGCACAGCGGTGTAGTGAGGCCCCTTCTACTTCATGGTTTCTGCAAATGAGGTTAGTGATGACCCTCCTACTTTTGGGCTTTTGCACACCCGGTGGAGAGAGGCCCCTCCTTCTTCAGGACTTCTGCACACCATGAGAAGTGAGGACCCTCCTACTTCAGGGCTTGTGCACACAAGGTAAGTGATGCCCCTCCTTCTCCAGGTGTTCTGTACACCATGAGGAGTGAGGACCCTCCTATTTCAGGGCTTGTGCACACAAGGTAAGTGATGCCCCTCCTTCTTCACAGCTTATGCTTAACACGTGATTTGAGGCCCCTCCTTATTCAAGGCTTCTGCACACAAAGAAAATTTAGGTTGCTTCTACTTCAAGGATTCTGCACACCGTGAGGCATTAGGCTGATCCTACCTCAGGGCTTCTGCACACCATGAGGAGTGAGGCCCCTCCTACTTCTTGGCTTCTGCACATGAGGTAAGTGATGCCCCTCCTACTTCCGGGCTCCTACATACCAGGTGGTGTCAGGCCCCTCCTTCTTCAGGGCTTCTGCACACCATAAAGAGGGAGGCCCCTCCTACTTCATGGCTTCTACACACGAGGTAAGTGATGTCCCTCCTACTTCCGGGCTCCTTCATACCAGGTGGTGTGAGGCCCCTCCTTCTTCTGGGCTCCTTCACACCAGGTGGTGTGAGGCCCCTCCTTCTTCAGGGTTTCTACACACCATGAGGCCTGAGGCCCCTCCTGTGGTGATACACCCAGAAGAGCCGTAGCAAACTACGATCCTGGAAGAGTGTCCCCCAGATATACCTTGGATTGTTATGTTCCCAGCAGAAGTAAACTCCTTAAGCAATCTCAAGGAAGGTAGGTGCCCTGCGGTCGTGCCCGGCTCCTACACTCAATGGTCAGGAGGTCCCTGGAGCTCTGGATCATTAGGTTAGTCCTAATCACAATGGGATTTATGTGACGGGGCAGGTGTCTCATCGCTTCACTGAAGTGTTTTATTATGTGCATCCTGCTTGACTCTTTTTAAATTTTTTCTTAGCCTTTAGAATTGATGTTAATCAATAATATGCATTGATTAACCATGCGATAATCCTTGGGGCGGTGGGACACTTCTTTGTATAATCGAACTCAATAAAAACCAGACCCAGAGGTGGATCTGGGCCGCCACTGGTCATTCACCTGCAATTTGTTGTTGGTGACTTATTCCTTTCCGCAGATTGGTGCCCCGTGTGAGGAAGCTGGACTTCGTCTGGGGAACAGCTACCGACGGAGACTGACGGTATAGCCTGCGGGAAGAAAGGGAGTTGGATCGGAGGATTCTCGGCCGAAGCCGAAAGCGCTGGGTGAGTGAGCCTTCCGTAGCCCTCTTGGCCAAGCATGGGGAGTTCCATGACTAAACAGCAACAGCTTTTCATAAGCTTGTTCAACAGCTGCGAAAAGCCACTGGGTGAGAAGCCAAAGACAAGCATCTTATCGCTCTTACGGAGCAGATTCATTATCATTACCTTGGTTTCCAGACAAAGGACCCTTAGATATCAAGGTCTGGAATAGAGTAGGGGCCACCTTGAGGAGAGAACAAGAAAGAGGTAGCACAATTAGTGGTTCTGTTTTAGACACCTGGGCATATGTCGCTACTGCTTTGCGACCCCTTCAGCTGACAGAGAGGATCGAAAAGCTAACCCCTAAACATGAGAAACCAGAGGAAGAGGAAGCAGAGGACATAGAACCTCCTCTGATCGATCCTACTAGACCCCCGACCCTCATGATCTGGGTCCGGGAGATGAAGTAGTCCCCCCAGGATGGCATAGAGAGGACTGGAACCCCCCAGTCAAAATGGCAGCCTGTAACCCCAGCGCCCCGCTGGAATATCCTTCCAGGGCAGGGGCAATGGCTCATGTTTGAAAGAGGCCCGAGAAGACCCTGAAATAGGAATTCTCCCCGTAGTAGTTAGTGCTCAAGGGAAGAGGCAGCAAGAGTTTATCCCATACAGCCTGTTCAAAGACATCAGAAGAAGCATAAAAGCAAACGGGCTACATTCGCCCTGTACTCCAGGGATGGTAGAATCAATAGGTGGCTCTTTTACGATGACTCCATGGGACTGCAAAGTGTTTTGCCGCACTCTGCTTACGCCCGCACAAAAGGCTATGTGGGATAGCTTGTATTCTACTGACACTGCAGTCAGAGCTATGGATAATACCCCTGCTGGCATTCCTGTTAACTTAGATATGCTTAGAGGGGCAGGGCAATATGCTAATGTGGGGGCGCAAATACAAATGGACCCTCGCATTTCAACAATGTACTGAGATTGCCCGCGGTGCTGGCGTCAGATACGGAGCACCAGAAGCCTGGAGGCTCACTTGTGAGTACACGACAGGGAGCTGCAGAAACCTACATGGACTTTGTAGATCGCCTGCAAACAGCTATTGCCAGGCAAATCAGAGATGAAGAGGCGGCTGAGTCTTCATTAATGCAATTGGCCTAGGAAAATGCTAATGATGATTGCAAGTCTGCTACGTCAGGCATCAGAGCCGCTGCTAGAGATATAGGAGATTATATCAAGGCTTGCCAACATGTCGGCACTGAGTCTTTTAAGATCATGTTAACCAACTCTCAGAACCCGACCTTAGTTATGCCAGCCTGCTTTCATTGCAAAAAGGAAGGCCACTTGAAAAAGGATTGCCCAGAGATAAAAGGACGCTCCTCTGAAAGGGAGCTAAGAAAAAACTGATATGCCAGCGGTGTGGTAAAGGCAACCATCTAGCAAAAACCTGCCGTTCTAAATTCCGTAAGGACGGCCAGCTCCTGGAGCCGCAGGGAAGCTCCAGGAGGGGTGATCTCTCTGGCGCCCCTATCCAATACCAGGGGGGGAACTTGCCAATGAACTATGCTGGCCCAGTCCAGGGGATGGGAAACTTGGGGTAGGCCAACTCCGTGCCGCCACCCACGGCAGTGCCAGCCTGGACTTGACCATCTCAGAGTCACTCGAATTAACTGAGTCCAGCAAAGTGTACCTCAATAAGACAGAAATTTATGGGCCTCTCCCTACTGGGTATTTAGGATTAATTTTAGGAAGATCTAGCAATATTTTAAAGGGTATAAAAGTTCACCCTGGGGTTATTGATGCTGATTATACAGGAGAAATTAAAGTGATGATTTCCAGCGACATTTATCAGAATATTCCCCAAGGACATCGGATTGCCCAGTTATTACTTATTCCTTACATTATCCCAGGAGCTCAAAAAGTCACGAGAGGTGCAGAAGGCTTCGGCAGCACCTCTTCTCAGGATGCTTATTGGGTCAAAGCATTATCTGAGGACCGTCCTTTGATGGAGGTCACACTAGCGGGAAAGAAATTCATAGGAATGGTAGGTACAGGTGCAGATGTGACTGTGATTTCAGAACAAGAATGGCTGATTCAACAGAGCTCCAAAGTTATCCAGGGTTTAGGCGGTTATAAAAATCCACAAATCAGTGCTCGATATTTAACGTGCCAAGCTGAGGGAGTCCATACTGCTCAAGTTCAGCCATTAATCTTGCCTCTCCCATTTAACCTTTGGGAGACCCACAGACCCAATGGGGACTGCATGTGGCTACTCCGCAGCATTTTTCCTAGGGGCTGCTGTTCAAATACCACCCCTGCCTCTGACTTGGAAAACTAACCAACCATTCTGGGTTGAGCAGTGGCCCATAAAAGGGGAGAAATTAAAGCAAGTACAGCTCTTAGTCTCAGAACAGCTAGCTGTGGGACATATTGAGCCTTCTCAGAGTCCCTGGAATACGCTCATTTTTACTATTCCTCAAAAATCAGGAAAACGGAGGCTTCTCCATGACCTGCGAGCCATTAACGAAGTGATGGTGCCGATGGGCCCTTTACAATTAGGCACTCCCATTCCGGCTATGATCCCCAAGGACTGGCCACTTATGGTAATAGATCTTAAGGACTGTTTCTTTACAATTCCTCTTTTGCCACAAGGTCGTGAGAAATTTGCCTTTTCGGTACCTGTACTAAATAATCAAGAGCCAATGCAAAGATATCAGTGGACAGTTCTCCCACAAGGGATGAAAAACAGTCCTACTATTTGCCAATATTTTGTACGTGCAGCTCTCGCTCCAATGAGGTCCCAGTATCCTCAGGCCTTAATTTTCCATTACATGGATGACATTTTAGTGTCACACCTAGATGCTGGGACCCTTCAAAGAATTTTTTCTCACCTACAACATAGAATGAATGAAGTTGGATTGCAAATAGCCCCGGAAAAAATTCAGAGAAATTCCCCTGTCCAATATCTTGGCTATCATCTGTCAGCTCGAACTGTCCATCCTCAGAAACTAACTATAAGGGCAGAAAATTTGAAAACTCCTAATGATTTTCAAAAATTGCTTGGAGATATTAATTGGCTCCGGCCATCTCTAGGCATTCCTAACGCAGCATTAACTCATCTGTTTGACACCCTAAAAGGGGATAATCAGCTGTCTTCTGAGAGGAGGCTTTCCTCTAGCTAAACAGGAATTAGAACTAGTGGCTCAACGGGTGAGTCAGCAGTTTCTTCAGAGAATAGATCCCTCCTTACCAATACATTTAATTATTCTAGCTACCCAGACATTGCCCACGGGAATCATAGGACAGAGAGCAGCTAGAATAGGCTGCCTGGAATGGATACATCTGCCACATCATCCTGAGAGAAGTCTCACGACTTACGTGGATTTCATCTTCAGTCTCATGGCAAAAGGCCGGCACCGCGCGGTGCAGCTTGCTGGGCGAGATCCAGCTCCTGTTTGGGTTCCCTTACCTAAGGAACTAACTGAGAGCTATATTCAGGCTCGTATCACAGGACAGGTGGCCATTGCTGACTTCAGTGGGCAAATTAAGTATGGCACACCAGGAGATAAAATCATTCAGTTTTTACAGCTGGTTCGGCTTATGGAAAAGATAGTGATCTCCCCTGAGCCGTTACTGGGAGCTCGCACTGTGTTCACTGACGGATCGGGAGAAACTGGGACAGCAGGGATTTGCTGGAAGGAAGGGAAAATTTGGAAGAAGTTTACTAGTAAAGGGCATCAGAGTACGCAAAGAGCCGAACTCGCCGCCGTCTGTGTGGCGCTTGCCCAATTCACTGGAGAGCCTTGAATGTTGTCAGTGACCCCCAATATGCAGTCAGGGCTAGTATTGTGCTTGCAGATGCAATCATTAATGTTAGAGACTTCAACTTAAATCAGTTATTCTCTAGGATCCAGCAGCTCTTAAGAAATCGTAGTAAACCAGTTTGTTTTCCTCATGTCCGATCACACACTGCGCTGCCTGGTCCCCTAGCTGAGGGAAATAATCAGGCAGACGCGGGAGTGATGAATTTAACTTTACAAGCAGCTCAAGCCTCGCGTGCATTTTATCATCAGAATGCGAAGGCATTTCCAAAGAATTCCAAATCTCCCAACAACAAGCCAAGGAAATTATTAGAGCTTGCACTGATTGTCAAACCTTACAAACGGGAGGTGTAATCACATCTGTTAACCCGCGGGGCTTGTCTCCCAATGCTATATGGCAGATGGATGTCACCCATTTCCCGGAATTTGGTCTTCAGAAATTTATACATGTCTCTATTGATACCTATTCTGGCATGATGCATGCTACCTGCCAGAGGGGAGAAGCCGCTCGACATGTCATAGCTCATTGTCTAAATGCTATCGCCACCCTAGGAAAGCCACAATTAATAAAAACGGACAATGGGCCGGGATACAGAAGTTCTAAATTTTCCCAGTTTTGTCAGCAATGACAAACATTTGACCGGTATCCCATATAATCCTATGGGGCAGAGCATTGCTGAGCGAGCTCACCACATACTTAAACAGATGCTTTTAAAACAAAAAAGGGGGAATAGAGGTGAGACACCTAGTAATAGGCTCAAGAAGGCCCTATATTCTATAAATTTTTTAAATGTTAGAGAAACTCAGACACCAGCTGAGAAACATTTTATCCCTAAAGCAAAATTGCCTCGGCCTCTTGTTCTCTACAAGGATCAAGGGTCACCAATCTGGAAGGGACCCGTGGAACTAATAACGTGGGTAAGAGGGTATGCTTGTGTCTCAGATACAGGACCTTTGTGGCTGCCCGCGTGGAGAGTGAAGCCGCACCATGGAGGAGTTGCGACAACGGGTGACGCAGACGGTGGCCGACTTCCAGATGGGAGCCTTGGAGAAGAAAGTAGCTGCTGTGACGGTCCAGGAGAGCTCCCCACGGACGCGGGGACGGCCGAGGCGGGGACCCCGAAGGCGGCGCCGATCACCTGGGGATCCCTGAAGGCGTTGGAAGCTGAGGTGCAGGACATCATGCAAGAAGAAGAAATGCCTGACACCCCAGAGACTATGTTCCTTAATATATTGCTTTAATATCTAGAAACTCTGGTTGGGCCTTTTTAATGATTTTCTTTATGCTTTAACTTATGATTCTTGGTCGGATCGGCGACAATATCTAATAGATGCTTTTCAGTCCAATCTGTCCTCTAATGTTGTACAGTTGCAAACTGTTATTCAGCAGGATCTAAGAAACTGTCTCTCACACGACCGGCGAGGTGTGGCAGGGACTACGGCAGCAGCTGCAATGGCACCTGGGTACATGGTTTTCCTCAGTTCTTCTAGGGTCGTGGATGCCCGCGGCCCTGATTGGAATTGGGTTGATCTTTTTAATCCTAGCTCTGGGGAAATAACAAAAAAGGGGGATATGTGGGGATACGCCCAGAAGAGCCGTAGCAAACTATGATCCTGGGACAGTGTCCCCCAGATGAACCCTGGATTATTATGTTCCCAGCAGAAGTAAACTCCTTTAGCAATCTCAAGGAAGGTAGGTGCCCTGCGGTTGTGCCTGGCTCCTGCACTCAATGGTCAGGAGGTCCCTGGAGCTCTGGATCATTAGGTTAGTCCTAATCACAATGGGATTTATGTAACAGGGGGCAGATGTCTCATCGCTTCACTGAAATGTTTTATTATGTGCATCCTGCCTCATTTTTAATTTTTTCTTAGCCTTTAGAATTGATGTTAATCAATGATATGCATTGCTTAACCAGATAATCCTTGGGGTGGTGGGGAATTGCTTTGTGTAATCGAACTCAATAAAAACCAGACCCAGAGGTCAGTCGGGGCTGCCACCACTGGCCATTCACCTGAATTCGTTGTTGGTGTCTTATTACTTTCCGCACCTCCTACTTCAGTGTTTCTGCACACCATGAGGGTGAGGCCCCGCCTACTTCAGGGCTTCTCCACACCATGAGGAGTGAGGCCCCTCCTACTTCAGGGCTTGTGCACACCATGAGGAGTGAGGCCCTGCCTACTTCAGGATTTCTGAATACCATGAGGGTGAGGCCCCGCCTACTTCAGGGCTTCTCCACACCATGAGGAGTGAGGCCCCTCCCACTTGCGAGCAAGGCTTGAGGTGAGGAGGACGAGTGGTGTACCCAGTCAGCCTTGTTTTCCAGGGATGCAGGGAGGTGGGCAGGGTGGCAGGAGAGCCAGCTGGAAGTTGATTTGCCCTCCCCCCCTCACCCCTTCCCTTGAAGTACCTTATGCTGCTGAAACTATGTAAAATAGGAATTGACTATGGAATTCCTGCATCTCTCATTTTTAATTAATTTTTTTAAAGAAAGGCTTTTTTATTTTTTGAATTGAATTTTAATCCAATTAAAATACTTTATAGGGTAAAAATGACAAGTTTAGAGTATTCAGGGTTTATTTGCATCCTGCCTTTCACAAAGTACAATATTCCTTGTTATATTGTTGAAATCGCTGTACATTCTATATTTTGTTTTTTTCATTGAAAAATTTTTTTTTCATGTGCTAATAATGTTAATGGTGTCACAGTAGTCTGCTTTTTATTTAAGAATTTTTATCTTCCTTTTTCCTTTTCTTTTTGAATCTATTCAAGTGACACTGGTTAATAAAATTATATAGGTTTAAAGGGGACAGTTTTATAATCCCTGTACTGTTCTCTATGTCTATCAGGTTTTTTTTTTTTCTTAATCCCTTCACCTTTTTTATCCAGTCTCCAACCCCCTCCCCTCTGACAGTAGTCAGTCTGTTCTCTGAATCTATGAGTCTGTTTCTGTTTTGTTTGTTAAACGGGACTACATCAAATTAAAGCGTTTTTGCACAGCAAAAGAAACCATCAACAAAATGAAAAGACAACCCACTGAATGGGAGAATATATTTGCCAATGATACATCTGACAAGGGGTTAATATTCAACATTTATGAAGAACTTATAAAACTCAACACCAAAACAAACAAGCCAATTAAAAAATGGGCAAAAGACATGAATAGACACTCCTCCAAAGAGAACATACAGATGGCCAATGGACAGATGAAAAGGTGCTCAACATCATTAATCATCAGAGAAATGCAAATTAAAACCACAATGGGATATTACCTCACTCCTGTCAGAATAACTATTATCAATAAATCAACAAACAAGTGTTGGCGAGGATGTGGAAAAAACGGAATCCTTCCTGTGCGCTGTTGGTGGGAATGCAGATTGGTGCAACCACTGTGGAAAGCAGCGTGGAGTTTCCCCCCAAAATTAAAAATAGGACTGCCTTAAGACCCAGCTATTCCACTTCTGGAAATATATCCAAAGAAACCTGAAACACTAATTCAAAAGAATATATGCACCCCTGTGTTCATTGCAGCATTATTTACAATAACCAAGATTTGGAAGCAGCCCAAGTGTCCTTCAGTAGATGAGTGGACAAAAAAAAACTGTGTACGTTTACACAATGAAATACTACTCAACCATAAAAAAATAAGGAAATATTATTATTATTTTGAAAGATAGGACTTCAAAGGAGCTGGCAGATGCTAACTTCAAAGAATGCACAGAAAACACTGTCCAGACGGATCAGTCCCATTGGGCATCTCTCTGCAAGGCCATCAGGCACCAAAGGTGAAAAGAATTCTATTTTAGCATCTTGTTGGAAACCTTCCTATTTAAGAATGAGATTTTAAATTTTCTCCAGAACCATGTAAGTTTTGTAAACCTTGCCTATGTTTTCATGGGCACCCATGTGACTTTCTATGGGCAAAACATTGCTGCTGCCCAGCCTTGACATTGGTGAAGACGGAAGGACTGCGTCTTCTCATTGTCACTTTCATAAGGTGCCCCGGATGTGTGAGCATTAGCGATTGTTGGCCCGCGAAGCTGTGCACGTTTCTCACGTTTGGTTCTGCCACGTTGATAGTTTCTTTAGAGAGTTTATAGTTAACACCCGCTCAGTGCTTAGTGTAAATAAGTGAGAGACCCGATTAGATCGCCCAGTACTGAATACAGGGGTGAACAAAATAATGTTTTTGTGACCACGCGGCTGAGCTCACTATCCCTCCCAGAAAGAAGAATATGACTTGCACTGAAAAACCCCTCTGGCCCTGGCCGGTTTGGCTCAGCGGTTAGAGCGTCGTCCCACTGACTGGGAAGTCCCGGGTTCGGTTCCCGCTAAGGGCGCATACCTCGGTTGCTGTTTGTCCCCGGGGGCCGGTTGGGGTCATGTGGGTGGCAGCCCAGCCACTCGATGTGTCTCTCTCACGTCGATGTTTCTCTCTCTCTCTTCCTCCCTCTCTCCCTCCCGCTCTATCTGAAGATAAATGCAAAAAAACAAACAAACAAACAAACAAAAAAAAAACAAAAAAAAACCCCTCTGCCTGCAGAAAAAGGAGGGCTTCATTGATACAATAGGATCATTTTATCTCATTTTCTTACAGATCCTTCTTTGGTAATATTTCTTGTGCGCACAGTATACGAGTTATGGCTTGTACGGATTTGACGCTGGTGAGGCCCAGGATGTAGAAAGCATGGTTCCTGCCCTCCGCGAACTAGGCTCACTGCTGGGCCAGGACTGCAGGGCCTCCTGTACTGCCCTCTGTGAAGCACTAAGCTGGATGGACATATAAATGCATTGCACCAGCTGCCCACCAGAGGAGGCGTCTGGCTAGGGCTGGGCCCCTCAGAGTAGGCTGCCATGGGTCACGGGCTGAACTGCAAGGGTGAGAGTGAGGACCTAGAGCACAGAGTATGGCGTAATGGGTGGGGTGACTGGAGTTGAACAGGTGGGAACAGAGTTACAGAGCAATGGCGTTTAGGCCAGATGGGTGCCGGGAGGGCGAGGCACAGGCTAAGGAGCTCCTGCTTCGTCCTACAGGTAGTGCTCAGCCATTAGTATGCAAGGGAGACAAAGGCGCCCTGAAGGCAGTGCTCGGGGATGGTTAATCTGGAAGTTTAGAGCAAACGATTAGAGCGATAGAAGCTGCAAGAGGCCGAAAGGCCAGTTAGCAGGCTCCTGAGTAATCCAAGCACAAAGTGAGTGGAGCCTGGATTCAGGGAGAGGGCGGAGGAGCAGGGAGGGCGATTTTAGAGAATCGTCCTTGAGAAAAGGTCACCGAATGCAGCTGGATCAAGGAGCGGGTGGGAGGAGCAAAAGATAACCGCAGTTTCCAACCTGGAAGGGAATAGGAGCTGGGAGATGTGCCCTGCCCCTCATCTCCTTGCCTTCCTCCTCCGGTCACACAGATCTCCTGGCTGTTCCTGGAACTGGAAGCATAATCCCACCTCAGGACCTTTACACCTGCCAGTTCCTCTGTCCTGAACATTCCTCCCTGATGTCTACCTGGCTGGCTTCTTCACTTTTCATCCCTACCTGTCCCTCCCCACTTATTCATGCCACCTGTGTAAACACTGGGACTTTCAGCCAATACACTAAATATGAAAATATTACCCCCCCCCCCGAAGCTCTTGCAGGTGCAGAGACAGGATTAAGCATTAGAGCTTGTTAAGGTGTGCGCTCACCCAGGTGGCCTGCCCTGCCTGACCGGTCCACCCCTCTTTCCCCTCTTGCTTGGTTTCCTTCATCGCGTGTTTCCTCACCTGACAGCCTATCACGCATTTAGTCATCTGTTTGGTCCTTTTCTTACAAGAATGTAAGGGTCTATGGAAAGAGACTCTTTCATTCCTAACTCACCGCCTAATCCCGTACCCGGCACATAGTAGGTTTGCAATAAGTGTACGTTAATTAAATGAATGAAACAGGAGAGTTCGAAAAGGAGCTAATTCGGGGAGAGGAGGAGGAGAAAGGCAACGAGCTAGCTTCAAGCGTGGCTCACCCTAGGAGAGAGAACCCTTTAGACGGCGACTGGCCGGACTTCTAAGGGCGGGCTGCCGCTCAGCACCTCGGAGGTTTACCTTCTGTGGAAGCATCCAGGGGTCTCTCCCGGACACCCCTTCTCTGTGCGGTAGCTCAGTGCTGTCCACCTTTGTCCACCTTACTTTAGGAGTCCACCCCCCTCCCGTGTGACTTACCTTTTCTCTGGGAGAGAGGAGCGGAAACAGCTTTGGAACAGGGGACATGCCTGGAACCTGCTGAGTCTCCGAGAGGACAAGCCCGGGACCACCTTTTCTCCCTTATGCTGCCCATCAAATAAATACCTGATACTTTCTTTTTAAAATATTTTATCTCTATTGATTTTAGAGAGAGAGAGAGATAGAAACATCGATGAGACAGAACATCGACTGGCTGCCTCCTGCATGCCCCCCACTGGGGATCAGGCCCACCACCTGGGCATGTGCCCTGACCAGGAATTGAACCGGTGACCTCTTGGTGCATGGGTCGATGCCCAACCACTGAGCCACACCAGCCTGGCAAATACCTGCTACTTTCTAGAAACTCCACAGCTATTCATTCAGATGATCTACTACAAACTTTGAAATATAGTTGATGCAGCCTGTAAGGATCCAAATGAGACCAGAAACGAAAACAGGGCACACCTGTAACTCATTTGTTTCCATGCTTCAATCGCTCCAGCTCCCACTGCTTCCGGGAGCGGATGAGGCTCACCTGCCAAACTGACGTGATTTAACGGAGTACCTCGTGCACATCCATTTGGGTCTCCAAAATAATCCCTGTAAGAAAACACATTTCTCCTTTGCGAATGCCATTCAGCCTTTCTTGATATGAACTACTTCCTAACATCACTACTGACTACTGAAATGAATGAAGACATTAGAAAGCATTTTATCTTTATTGCTGCCTGAAGTGATCCACAGAGAGTATAACTGCCAGCTGGGTATCCCAGGCACATAATTCCATCACCGGGCTCTTACGGAGCCATCAGTCCTATGCATGGTCCTCTGCTTGACACACCAGCCATCACGTTCCAAACGTGCCCCCGGTGGCGAGCGCCCTCTTCAGGTCGGGTCGCCCAGCCTGCTTGGTGCCAGAGCCCATCACGCCTCTGCCAACCCGAGGTTATCGCTGCTGATCAAAGGGTCCCTCCAGGATGACATCGACCTGTTTCCTGGGACCGTCCATAAGCATCCTTCACCGGCGGTAAACCTAATTTTAATTCTCTAGCATATTTGTGTGCAGGGCAGGGGCCAGCCGCCATCCAGCAGTGGGTGGGAAGGAGCCCAGTACTGCTCTGGCCTTCGTGTGGGCGCTGGGGGTGATCCAGTTTCCCGGGTATCTTTAAATGCCACGTGGTCTATCAGCTCGGGATTAGTTGCGTGGGTGTGGGAGTGGTGACAAAAGCTGTCCCGCCAGCACGCACATGTACTCTGGGTGCACACTAGGCTATGAACTTCTGTGCAATCCCAGGCAGTTTGGGTAACCTTGTCCAGAATTCTCATTTCATAGGTGAGGGGTGAGAACTGCCATCACTGAGCCTCTTGAGCGTCTAGTACAGTGAGGACCTTTTCATTCATTCTCTCAGTTGATGACGTGCAAACTGACCATACCTTTGTCCCACAAAGCAAACGTCCCAGTCTTGAAGGAAAAAGGGTTTGAGTAAAGAGGAGAGGTGGGAGGAGCACTCTCCGGGCAGGGCAGAGGCTGGTACAGGTGGGTGGGTGTGCTGTTTGGAGGAGGACTCCGGAGGCCGGGGGCAGAGGGTTGATGGAAGGTGGGAAGTCTCCCGGGATACACTGAGCACCCTGCTGTGTCTCAGGGGAAGACGCTGTGAGTACAGTCTCCGAGCCAGTCCCGGGGCCGCCTTGGCCACATGTTCCAGGTGGCAGATGTCTCCTTTCAAGATAGGTTTGCTCGATTGGAACACAGACATGTGCATTTGAGAAGGTTCCAGGGAGTGAAAATGCTGTTGTTATTATTTTAATGGTAATAAGAGTTAGCACTTGTCAAAAACTTAATATTTGCTAAAACGACTATTTGTGGTATGCATCTTATATAAATTAAGTTTTACAAAAGCGTTGGGGGTTGATATTCATACCTGTATTTTAGGAATGACATATCTGGCCAAGTTCTCACAGTACATGGCAGGGCTGGGTGGAGCCGAGGCTGTGGGGCTCCACATTTCTTTGACAGAATCCCAAATGAGTAATTTAATCTCTACTCATAAAACATGGATCCAGAGTCCTCATCCCCCATTTTTATGCTGTTAAAGCATCACAGCACTGAGCACAAAGCACTGCGCATAACGAACAGCACTGAGCACAAAGCACTGAGCATAACCAACAGCACTGAGCACAAAGCACTGCGCATAACGAACAGCACTGAGCACAAAACACTGAGCATAACCAACAGCACTGAGCACAAAGCACTGCGCATAACGAACAGCACTGAGCACAAAGCACTGAGCATAACTGACAGCACTGAGCACAAAGCACTGAGCATAACTAACAGCACTGAGCACAAAGCACTGAGCATAACTAACAGCACTGAGCATAACATCACTAGAAGAAACAACAGCAAGAAGATAAGCTGCCCTTTCGCTATTTTCAAGGTGGGGTCTCAGGTAACCCTTCCTCACACGGGTCAGCCCTGCTGATTCCTGGGCACTTATCCCTGATTCCAGATGTGCAGTAACAAGTTATGCCCTGTAATGAAATGGGCTGCCCTCCCCTTATTAAACCCTTTAGATAAAGTCTTTTTTATTTAATGTTGGCAATGATTCTTGTTCTTATTAATAATAATGAGTCATATTAAACTATGATACTGAGGGCCTTTAAAAGTCCAGCAAGAAGAATGTAATTAGGTGATACCAGGAAGAGATGTAATCTCGAGCAGTGGTAGAAAGGGGAGGAGAGCTTGCTTGTTTATGTGTAATAACTGTTCATTTCTTATGTCTTCCTCATCCTTCCTCATTCACTGGAGAAACCCTAGCTTTCTTGGTACGTAAGGGGAAAGTATGCAATGGGGAAAACGTGGCTGTCTAGAGCCCTCTGTGACCTTGAACATGTTACCAAAGTCACTCGGGTTTCGATTGCTTCTGTGTGAAGCGGCTGTCACAGGGAAATGCAGACGCAGTGCCTTCTTCATTGAGAAGTTTCATTGCCATCTTCTTACAGAGATGCACATCTTTTCCCGTATGGCACATTCTTTCATTATTAACATTTCGAACAAAACTTTCTCCTGCATCACAGAAAGTTACAGCCGGAAGAGAGAGATAATAATGAAAAACGTTCCCACTTTAAGGTCCATTCAGACGCCCAGGTCCTTCCACACACGCCTCCGCGTTCGCGGTCTGTGCTCTGCGTCCTGTTCCCAGCAGGGAGCACGCTCAGGACTGTCCTGGCGCGAGCCCCTGCTCGCTGGAAACCATTGGTGGCGGACAGTTACCTTGGTTCTTCTAGCCTGTCCCGGCTCGGTTTCTCAGATCTGACCACTCCGTGGCATTCTTCCCAGCTGACTCCCGTCCCTCCCCCATTCGCTGCAGACCTGGGAGCAGACCTGGCCCTGGGGCGGGCAGGGTGGCCGCCCAGGTGTGCGCGCTGCGCAGGGACCGCAGGAGCCGAGAGGCCCAGGCCTCCGCAGCTGGCGAGTGGACCGCCACGGGGTGGGAGGCGCAGCCGTCTCTGCATATGTTAGAAGTCGGCCTCGTCCCCACCATGCCATCTGATTTCACGCATGTCATGGCAGCGGCACGCGTGCGGGCGAGCCATTTCCTCCCAAAGCATGTCACGCATGTCACGAGGCGTTGCCGTGGGCCGGGACTTCCACGGGAACTCGAGGAACTGCCAACCCTTGGGCCCTCGGCAGAATCCTGCCTCCGGGCAGAGTCTGTTTTGTTCACATGGTTAAACATGCTTTAATTAATTACTGACGTCACT
This sequence comes from Tadarida brasiliensis, assembly GCA_030848825.1. Classification (NCBI taxonomy): domain Eukaryota; kingdom Metazoa; phylum Chordata; class Mammalia; order Chiroptera; family Molossidae; genus Tadarida; species Tadarida brasiliensis. The sequence continues at coordinate 107,589,977 of CM061260.1, read as the reverse complement.
GATAAGAGAGTTCGCTTCCGAAGGGTTCGGATTTCCAGCTTCTCTCCAATGCTGCAGGTTGGGGGACATGAGGCTCCCCGGTCAGGCCGGGCCACCTGCTGGACGGGGAGCTGCCTCTGGTCCTAAGTCACCATCTTGCCCATTGTTATGGACTCAGTTGTGTCCCCCTAAACTCCTATTTTGAGGCTGTAGCCCCCAATGCAACTGTATTTGGAGATAGGGCCTTTAAGGAGGTAATCAAGGTTAAGTGAGGTCCTAAGGGTGGAGCCCTAATCTCATAGGACTGGTGTCCTTATAAGAAGAGGAAGGGTCCTGGCCGGTTTGGCTCAGTGGTCAGAGCGTTGGTCTGAGGACCAGAGAGACCCGGGTTTGGTTCCGATAAGGGCACCTACCTCGGTTGCAGTTTGTCTCCAGCCCCGGTTGGGGTCGTGTGGGTGGCAACCACTGGATGTGTCTCTCTCATGTCGATGTTTCTCTCTCTCTCTCTTCCCTCCTCTCTCCCTCCCGCTCTAGCTGAAGATAAATGGAAAAATTTCCTCTGGTGAGGATAAAAAAAAAGAAGAGGAAGGGACCCCAGAGCTCTCCCCATGTGCGCACAGAGGGAAAGGAGCCGCCAGGTGGGGGCGCAGGGGAGGCAGCCTCCCGAGCCAGGACAGAGGCTTTCCCAGAAACCCGCCTGATGGCAGGTGGACTCCAGCCTCCAGCACTGTGAGGAAGCGAGTTTCTGCTGTGTAAGTCTGTGGCATTCTGTCACGGCAGCCCAAGCAGACTGTGACACCCGCTACCTCACCTGCTTTGTGCCTAGCTTCTGTGGGTTTTGAGTCTGAGACCCCTGTTCTACGTGCTTGGGTGTTTGAACCGTGAATATCCAGTTCCTACCCTTTGTCTACTGTAGAGAAAGTTAAATGGAGAAGTACTTTGTAACACAGGACATCATATAAGAGCTGTACAACTGATATCAAAGGACAGAGAGCTATTGATGGCTGGGATCGGAGGGGGAACACAGAGCCTTCACTGTGGGGAGACAGTGCCAGAGGCTTTGAGAGGTTAGGAAGATCTCGACAATTGGTGATGGAGCCGAGGCAGAAGCAAAGGCATGTGGATGGCACACCACTCAGTCTGACTGGAGACCACTGCAGGTGGGGGTGTGACAGAAGGCAAGGCCAGAAAAGGAGGACAGGGTCAAACCACAAGCCTTGAATGTCATGCCTAAGAATTTGGTTTAATTCTGGAGTGAATGAGTTCCTGCGGGGATAGAGGAGGGAACTGAGTAGGTGAAAGTTATGTTTTAATGAACTAATTGAACAAATATGTATCGGGAACTTCCAGTGCATCAGGTGCTGCAGATACAATTGTGGATGAGATAGAACTGTGTCCGCCCTCTTGGACCCGACAGAAAGAAACCGTCAGATGTATAACGATGTCAGGGAGGGATGAACGCTATGAGGTTAAGCAGCGTAAGGGACTCAAGTGTGATATGGCAGGTGCTGGTGTCTAGGGAAGGCATGATATCAGGGCATAAGCCTGAATAAAGTGAGAGAATGGCCCGGCCGGTGTAGCTCGGTGGTTGAGCGTTGACCCACATACCAAGAGGTCGCTGGTTTGATTTCCGGTCAGGGCACATGCCCAGGTTGTGGGCCCGATCCCCAGTGGGGGGCATGCAGGAGGTGGCCAATAGATGTTCCTATCTCTCTCTCCTGTCCCTTTCTTTCTCTCTCAAATCAATAAAGAAAACATTTTTTTTTTTTTTAAAAGTAAGAGAATGGATCATTGGCTATCTGGGCGAATATAACTGTAGACACAGGGAACCACAAGTTCAAAGGTCCTGGAGCAGGAGTACGGGACCTGCCAGGAGTAAGCGATGGCATGAATGGTGGGCAGTGAGGTTGAAGTAGTCAGGGGTCAGATCTTTTTCCAGGAAGGAAGCTCTAATACAGTGTGAAGGGCTGATCAGGGACCAGGACTGGAGCAGGGAGACACCTAGGAGCCTATAGGAATGACAAGGACCTGAGCCCGGGTAGGACAATGGAGTTGGAATTGGAAAGGCATACATGGGAGAAGGGTGCATTTTGGACCAGTACACAAATGAAACCCCAAACAGAGCTGGCCTTGGGGAAGACGGGGTTTGGGGACATGATGAGATGGGGTACCACCTCCCAATCTCTGGATCGACTGTGGGTGATGGCAGCCATCAGAAGGGAGGAGAATCAAAGTTCTATCTCTCTCAAAGTTCAGACCATCCGTCTGTAACTGTCCCAAGGAAGGGTGAAGGCAGAGACAAGGTTCATCGGCTTCCACAGCTCAGAAGTCCGAGCAATCTCCCTGGGGCATCACAGACAACAAAACGTTCCTCTCCTGGGAAATACAGCACTAGCTCTTAACGCTCCAGACCTCAGGCAGTGTCTCCAAACCTGCTGGTCTGGTCTAGCCCTAGAAAGAAATGACTGGTTCTAACAAGTGGAAATAAAAAGGGTTGAGAGGCAATGCAGGAGGAGGGGTTACTGCAGGCCAGCACGTGGATTGGTTGGTAGAGTTTCTCTTTGGGATTTTCCTTGGAAGTTTTAGTGAGGAGGTAAATTGTCTTTTAAGAGCCATAGAAAGCTCTGTCCCCAGAATGCAGTGGCCAGGGAGCATGGTGACAGCCTCTGGCATTCTTCTTTACTGATTTTTTGCCCGTGGTGTTTGTCCTTTTCCTTCTTGCTTGGCTGGGAGAATTATGAGCTTCCTCGGAAAGAATGCTGCTCTTTCTTTGTTGGCCCCACTCTGGGGCATCCATTCCAAAAAGCCATTAGCTGAGTATGTGTGGTGAGGGTGTCCTCTTCGGTACACCTTGTTTGTCTGCAGCTGCCAGTCCCCGGACAGCATTATGGTCTTAGTGTTATCTTCTTCATTAAATAAACTGGCAAAGGAGAAAGGCCAAAGGTATCGCTGTTGAGGATACGTTAGTTTCATTCACTGTTTCTAGAACCTTCTTCCTCAGTCCTATCCTCACTTGGCTATGGTCTCTGAATCTTCTGACCAGTTCCTTCTTTGGGATTTACACTTAATCGTTTACTACTCTAGAAAATGGCACAAATGGCAGCGATTGGAGGCACGGAAGGGGTGTTGACACCGCCCACTTGACCACTCGCATTCCTGTTTCTATGCTACTTATTGAGTGAGCACTCGGCACTTAGGTTACTGAATGCTGGAGGGCCAGGCACTGTCCTGGGCCCTTGATGATCCCAAACAAGTGAGATGTAGTCCTTGCCTTTGCTGAGCCAGGAGAGTGTGGGACAGGTGGACGAGGAACAGGTGACAATAACTGAGGGGCGAACAATGAAGTTGGAGGCCAGAGGGAGATGGGAATGACTTGTTTTGGTTATTCAAACCCAGAGGTGAAAACAGTGAGTGCCTCCTGACCTGCATTATCGCTCCCGACAGGCACATCTCTGGGCGCTGGACTTCAGGACTGTATGCACAGGGGTTCAAGATGGCGGCAGAGTAGGGGCGCTTGCTCACAGTGCCTCCCAGAACCAAACTGGAGGTTACAGCTAAACTGGGGAACAATCACCCTGAAGCTCTAACTGGAGACGATCTGAAGAGGAGACTTTTAACCAAGGACTGCAAGAGCCACATTGAGACAGGCAGGAAGGGTGCAGTTGAAAAAGGGGCGTCAGGCTGAAGCTGCTGAGGGGTACCTCAGCTGTGGGAGGCTCCGCCTGCGAGGCAAGAAGCCGAGTCCCCAGACCGGGCTTCCCAGCGAGAGCTCCGAGAGTTGGGAATGGGCATCCATGTAGCATCCAGCGTGAAACAGCCTGGTTCTGGCACAAGAACAGGCAGATAGACCCATGGAACAGAACAGAGACCCCAGAAATCAACCCAAGACATTATGCTCAATTAACATTTGACAAAGGAGACAAGAGCATGCAATGGAGTAAAGACAGTCTCTTCAATAAATGGTGCTGGGAAAATTGGACAGCTACATGCAAAAAAAAAGAAAAAGGCCCTGGCCGGTTTGGCTCAGCGGTTAGAGCATCGGCCTGCGGTCCAGAGAGACCCGGGTTCGGTTCCCGCTAAGGGCACGTACCTTGGTTGCGATTTGTCCCCGGCCCTGGTAGGTTGTGTGGGAGGCAGCCACTCGATGTGTCCCTTTCACGTCAATGTTTCTCTCTCTCTCTCTCTTCCTCTCTCTCCCTCCCACTCTATCTGAACAAAAAATGGAAAAATGTCCTCAGGTGGGGATAAAAAAATAAAGAAAGAAAGAAAAAGAAAAAGAAACTAGACCACCAACTTACACCATACACAAGAGTAAACTCAGAATGGATAAAAGACTTAAATGTAAGTTGCAAATCTGTGAAAATCCTGAAAGAAAGCATAGGCAGTAAAATTTCACATCTCATGTAGCAGTATTTTCACTGATACAACTCTAGGGCAAGAGAAACAAAGGAAAAAATAAACAAATGTGACTACATCAAACTGCAAAGCTTCTGCACAGCAAAAAAAATCACCATAAAAATTAAAAGGGAACCTACTGCATGGGAGAACATATTTGCCAATGATACATCTGATAAGGGGTTAATTTCCAAAATATATAAAGAACTCATACAATTCAACACCAGATAGACAAACAATCCAATTAAAAATGGGCAAAGAACCTGAATAGACACTTCTCCAAAGAGGACATACAGATGGCCAAAAGACATATGAAAAGATGCTCAATGTCACTAATCATCAGAGAGATGCAAATTAAAACCACAATGAGATATCACCTCACACCTGCCAGAATGGCTACCATTAATAAATCAACAAACAACAAGTGCTGGTGAGAATGTGGAAAAAAGGGAACCCTAGCACACTGCTGGTGGGAATGTAGACTGGTGCAGCCACTATGGAAAACCGTGTGGAGTTTCCTTAAAAAATTAAAAATGGAACTGCCGTTTGACCCAGTGATCTCACTTCTAGGAATATATCCTAAGAAGCCTGAAACACCAATCAGAAAGAATATATGTACCCCTGTGTTCATAGCAGCACTATTTACAATAGATAAGATTTGGAAACAGCCCAAGTGTCCATCAGATGAGTGGATGAAAAAGTTCTGGTACATTTACACAATGGAATACTATGCAGCTGTGAAAAAGAAAGATCTCATCTTTTGTGACAGCATGGGTGACCTTAGAGATTATTGTGCTATGTGTAATAAGCCAGAGAGAGAAAGACAGATATCACATGATCTCACTTACATGTGGAATTTAATGGACAAAATAAATTCTTGAACAAAATAGGTCCAGAGGAATGCATGGAATATACTGACAGATTTCAGAGGGGATAGGGGTTGGGAGGATGGGAATTGATTAACCAAAGAACATATATGCATATGTGCATAGCCCACGGACAATAGTGTGGGGAAGGCCTGGGGGGTAAAAAGGAGAAATAGTAGACATCTGTAATATTGTCAACAACAATAACAGAAAGATCGTATGTACAAACCATGATGAGTTTAATATAGTTATGTTACTACTCCCACAAAGTGGTTTTAGATCTGAAAGGGATACTTTAAAATATATCTATATCATCTATCTATCTATCTATCTATCTATCTATCTATCTATCTATCTCTACATATCTATATCAGTTTTCTCCTAATTTTTCTTCTATGTTCAAGAGAAAATTTATTCTATTATAATTTGAACTTTTGGAAAGACTACACCCCTAGCTTCAACTAATTAAATATTACTTTTAATTACAGAATACCAACATATAATGAAAAAGGCTTTGTGTGGGTTTTGCTAGAAATCATAGATGTGATAGAAATGATTTTTCTCCCCTTGAAAAGAGCGTTATATTTAATGAGACCCTTCCAAAATCGTTTTTCATAAGGGGGAGGCCTCCCCCTTGCCCAGGCTCTTGTCACATCTGTCCATTGGCTCTATATGTGTATATGTGTAACTCTGAATGTTACCTAATGTCCCAATGATCCGTAACTTTTCATTTTGTTTTATTTTATTTAGTTTTAATATGTTTTTATTGATTTTTTTTTTAAGAGAGAGAGAGGAAAGGAGAGACAGAGATAGAAACATCGATGAGAGAGAACATCGATCGGCTGCCTCCTGCACGCCCTCCACTGGGGTTCCAGCCTGCAACCCGGGCATGTGCCCTGACCGGGAATCGAACTGGGACCTCTCAGTCCATAGGACGACACTCAGTGCACTGAACCACACTGGCTGGGCTCATTTTGTTTTATTTGGAAAATGTATTAAAGCAGTTTACTGAGTTTTTTCCTATGCTCTGACCCTTCTACATAAGAAAAATTTTAATTGAAACAGGGAGAAAGATATGGGGTTGGAGAAAGAGAGAATATATTAAGCCCCCCATATCCACCTCTTGGCTATAAATTCAGATAAAACATGTTGGTGATATGTGGGGACATACTTCTCACCGGACATAGACGGTGGTGTTTATTAGCTCATTTTTATTTATATTATTTATTGAAAATATTTATTTTATTTTATTTTTAACCACTTAGGATTCCTTTGGCATTTGCATAAATGTGGTCATCTTTTAAATTTCTTTTTCAATATTGGTTATAAGTCTCAGCTGTGCACTAAAGAAGACATTTCTGTCCCTTAAAGTGGCACTGACAACCTTCCTTTTCTCAATTATCAATGAAAACGATAGTCTTGTTCTCACTAACATATTGGAACCATCTGAACTCCTGTCGAGGTAGATAAATCAGAAATGTGAACCAGATAAAAACAGCTTTTTAAGAGGTTCACTTTACCTCTTTTGCTTATACCACCCCTTGTCCAAAAGGTCTTCTAAATTCAAGAATTCTTAAGAGAAATTCTTGGGGAAGCATCCAGAGTGCTTTAGGTTTCACTCCGAGAAACACCGACTTTGGCATCGTCCTGCTGATCCGAACTAAAAACGTCAAGTGTTAGAAGAACACAGAGGCTCAGCGCAGCTCTGAGCCTGCTGGGTCCTGAGCAGTCGTGGGGCGCCAATGGCTGGAGGCACACGATGCCCATGCACAGAGGGTGTGCCACTGAGCCTTTTCTTTGGTGGGAGCAAAGGCACTAAGCCAAGGGTAGAAGTTAAACGCTCAAAATGGCAGTGAGGAGCAGACAGGTGAGGTAAGCCTACGACTGAGGGGACAGGGTGAGGGCAGCCTCGTGCCACTGGCTCTGTCACTCGTGGGCTAAGCGTCCCAGAGCAAGCCAGTATGTGCTCTGAGACTCATGTCTTTGTCTTTACAGTAGAATGCTTCTTGGAGGTGCCTCAGGGAGGGTGGGGAAGGGGAGGGGCGCAAAGTAGTTGGGGCTAAGGGTCCCCACTCCTGTTTCAACCTGAGCAGCTCAGTTTTACTCTATTTTATGTATCTGGCTCCACTGAGTTGCTATCAGCCCCGGTTTGGGAGCCCTGAAGAGGGGGTGACCCCGCCTTGGGCCCGGAAGATCAGTAGTTCTCGTCAATGAAACTTATTTTAAGTATGTGCTGGCTGTGACGTCCATTAACTGTTGTCGATTGTCATCAGCTTGGCTTTGCAAACGTTCAATTTTTAAACTGTGCCTCCAGGTCTCAGCATTTGTGTGTGTGTGTGTGTGTGTGTGTGTGTGTAAACTGAAGACACACAGGCGAGCATGCCATATTCTGGCCCAAACCACACCTTAACCTGCTTTAACCAATGAAACGAACAGGAGAGAATTGTGCCATCAGGCCGCACAGGACTGCGGGCAAACCAGCAGCGCGGCGCGGACCAGGCGTGGGAGGCACAAAGGGCACGTTTCTGGGAAAGGAGGCACGGGAGTGGGAACTGCTTCCTGGCAAAGTGACGTTTAGTTTACTCGGTGAGATGGAGGAGCCACCGGGAGGCAGCCAGGAGGGAGGGCAGGGTGGGAGGACCCTGGGATGGAACCCCGGTTGAGCTGTGAGTGCTGGGAGAAGGCGGGAGGAGGAGTGAGGGTGAGGAGGGTGGGGACCTCTCTCCATCTCGGAATGCTGCCGTCACACCAGGCAGGGACCCACAAGGAGGGAAAGCGGGTAGCTTGCTGCTGGGCTGGTGAAGTCCTCCTCCTGGTGGTTGTTCCTGGGCGTGGGGAGGGAGAAGCAAAATGTTATCCCAGAGGACATTAGAAAGCAGAATCGATTCTTTATGAAAGTCAAACAGGGCAAATGCTATCTATGGAGTTGTGGCAAGCGAGTATCTTGAGTTTCCTGGGGCCGTTCGTGGCTTGTTTTATTCGGGCTGGGTGTTAGGTTTATATGCCCTGATTGTAGGGTCAGAAAAAATGGTGAAAGTTTCTGGGGTTAGAAGCCCAAGGTGGCATCCAGATGGCCCTGCTCCGTGTAAGCTGGGGCATGTGAATTGCAGAACTTCACAGATTCAGGGCAAGAGTGGATTCCTGGACCCCACAAGGCAAAGGGGTCGATTGTCCCTGGCCAGGCCACTCAGCGGGGCTTCCAGAGGTAGTGGCCACAGGTGCACCTGATTCCAATCCGAAAAGTCCTACTCACAGATTCACAGTAAAAGTCATATGGTTCTCTCTCCATCTGATGTAAAATTTTTATACCATGCTAAAGAAACTTGGGACCAAGACTTGTTTTACTGTTTCTTATCAGTTTCTTCATACATATATGTTCTAAAACTAATTTCAGTCTGTCAGTCCCCTTTTGCTCTTTTTACTACAGAGAACGAAGTCACAGGATTTTGGGTGCAATTTTCAAAGACAACGGCTTTATGAAAGCCTGGCTATCCTGTGGAATACTTTTGTAAACTGATTTTGTTATCAGTGGGGAGAAGTCCTGGTCCCCACCTGTTGCTCATGGACGTGGGCTTCTTGCAATATCCCAAGAAAAGGAATTTCCTGAGACTCCCATGGCAGGCTGAGCTATCGCAGAAAGATTTATCTATGTGTAATTACACCCTGAGTTTGCCCATTTCCCTTTGTCTCTCCAGGAAGTGTAGCTGTGGCTTCAGTAGGGCTAGAATCAGAGCCAGTGTTCAGAGTTTCCGTTCCACGCTGGAGCGGTGTCCAATCCAGTGTCAGGCTAGCTGAGCTTGTGTTCCCACTGTAGTCCATCAGCCCATTGCATGTGGGGTCTGCAGGCCCACATGGCTTGGAGGACACACAGGCGAATGCAAGGAAGCAGGAACACGAGAGCCCCACAAGCCAGGAGCCAAGAGTCACAGGAGAGTGAACTTCTTTGTTTGGGAAATTATGTATTCATGGGCTTGTAGTGACCCTGCCCATTCTGGCCAATGATCTCTGTCTCCAGGTTTCACTGAGAAACCCCTTCGCTATGTCACCCCAACTTCATTGCACATGGGTCCATCTCCCCTTTGTGGGACCCTTTCCCCCAGTACTCTGTAGGGAATGGACTGGTGGTTCTTCGCGGAGTTTGGAGTTTGAAACTACAGCTTCCGGGTGAAGCTGACCAAATGACATGCCTATAACGTCTGGCTTCCCCCTTTGCTCCTTTCCTATTATCAACAAATAGCTAATGACAATAGTTATCAATGCTGGGGGGACAGAAATGGAGTTTAGCAAAGCTTGTCCACTAGGTGGCACTCTTGACCCAACTAAACCTGGCTAGCGGTGTTTAAATAGAAGTGCGTCTATAAAATACTTATTTCCTGGGCATGTAAACTTGAATAGCACAATGTCCCCACCTGTGCGTCCTTAAGTCCTTTCCTGGTGCTCTCTGTCATAAAAGGCGACCAAACATCCGTTCTGGGAAGGACTAATTCCCATCACAGAGCCGGAGACCTCCTCGCGGTGCAGGTGGCCGCTGGAGCCCAGCCCCCTCAGTGCACCGACTGCTTTTCATGACACGGGACCCAGCTCCTCCGGGGAGCTCCTGGGCTCTCTGGTGATTAGAGCGAATGTTTCCAAAATGCCCCATTTCCGCGGATGCTTCCCGAAGTGCTGTGTCCGGCTGTTTCTGGGCTCCAGCTGCCCGGGCCCCACCTGCCCATCACCCCGCCCCCACCTAAGGGATCGGGCAGGACCGAGGGCAACGTCCAGGGACCCTCAGCTGGGGGCGGGGGGAGGATGGGGAGCCAGGAGGCTTCCTCTTCACCGATGCCCCTCTGGGGCAATGCAGGCAAAGACCTCTGCTAGCAATGTTGAATTTCAGAATATGGAATTACTTGGTACCAGCATGGGAAAATTCTATTCGTTTCTCTTGCGCACTGCCTTCGGGGATAAAAACGGATGTACAATCTGGAGTTTCCAAGAAAGCGACGATCTGAATCAGACAGGTTGTCTGTGGTTCTCATTAAAAATAGATTTTGTTATTATTTAACAATGGTCTCCCTCTAAATTGTTAGGAGTTCATCTTCAGAGACGAAACGGGGCGATAAGAACGGGTATTATTCAGCACTTCCCAGTCTGGGAGGTTGTCTCAAGTCCATCACCTGGAGGCATCTCCAGCCCAGCCTTGGGGGATGGGTGTTCTTGCCGTCTTGTTTCTGACTTGGCCCGCGGCGGTAATGCTGGAATTTTAATTCATTAAACCAGTGGTTGTTGACTAGGGTGTGCATTGTTTCCGATTTTTAGCATAGATACTCCCAGACCCACGCTGGACCTTCTCCATCAGAATTCCCGGCACCCGGAGTGATATTGGGGTCACTCAATGAAGAAACACGAAGTAGATCGGGAGGTGATAGATGCTTTGGGAAGGAAGAACAAGGCACAGTGGGGTGGGAGAGCCTGATGGGAAGGTGCTGTTTTAGAAAGGGCGAGTTGGGGAAAGCCAGCCTCTCCAGAGAGGGGACATCTGAACTCAGCGTAATGAAGCAGAGCAGTAACCTCTGCAGATGGCGGTGGGAAGGGTGTCCAGCGGAGGGAATAGCAGGTGCGAGGGCCCTGAGGCAGCAGGCTGTGCTGGGGGTGGAGACAGCAGGAGGCCAGTGTGGCTGGAGTGGAGTTGACGAGGAGAGAGTCAGCCTGGATGGAGCCAGATGTCTGGCCGTCAGCTGGCGTTGCACAATTTTTAAAACAGCCTCAGACACAAGTTCTCACTCCTCTAATGTTCTCCCCCGCCCCCCACCTTTTACTTTGCCAAGCAATGAAAAGGAAAAACAGAAAAGATAAAAGCACAGCTAAAATACAGCCCCGATGAGCTGCCACCGTCGTCGCAATCACCATGGAGCTGCAGCTCAGGGCTGCTGGAGACCAAGAAGACGGAACATGGTTAGTGGTGAGTGAGTGGCTGCTAATTTGATAATCACCGCGAATCCGAGTGAAACAGATTTGTTCGCCTCGCTGTCTACAATTTACTTTTATTTGTGATTGAACTGTAATTTCCATTTAAAATCATTATAAGGAAACAATACGTTCCTATCACGCTCACTTAAGTAACTTCCTGGAGTTTTAGGTTTCGCTGTAACAGTGAATCTGGCCCTGCTGTCTTTCACTCCTACTGTCGGATGCTGTTTTTCACGTGTGTTTATAACACGGGACACACTGCACATGCCTGGGGAAATGATGGTCGTGTTTGCTTTCTGAGACACGTGAAGACTGGTTACGTCTGAGATTTTCTCTCAATAGAGTTAACTATCACCCATAATTTTAGGGAGAAAATCTTTCATACAGATATGATTTAAAATATATATATTTTATTAGAGCAGGGGTAGAATTCCATATCCACAAAGTATAAACAATTAAACGACTCGCCATGATGAATACGGCTACGTTAGGTAGCATTCACATTCATTTCTTTCCCACGAGCTCAGATTTGTTATTTTAAATACCATATGGAAAAATAAAATGATGTGTTATGATGGGTCACTTGCTTGAGCCAGCTGGAAAAGTCGGATGGGAGAGGGCTCCCGACCGAACGTGCTGGCACCATTGCCCACCCTGGCACAGCCCCGAGCCTGCACCGAGTGCCCGGGAGCATGGGAGGAAGGACTTCGGGAGACAGGCACCTGCCACGACCTCAGCACACCTCGGGGAAGTGGCAGGTTGTGAAACTGGAAGCAAAATGTGATCCTCTGTTAAAACAAAATCCCGCGTTTACATGTGCATTCAATAATGTCTGGGAGGAGCCCCGGCCATTGTGGCTTAGTTGGTTGGGGAGTCCTTCTGTGAACCAAAGGGTTGGGGGTTGGATTCCCAGTCAGGGAACACACCCAGGTTTTGTGTTTGATCCCCGATAGGGGTGTGTGTGCGTGTGTGGGGGCAACTGATTGAAGTTTCCCTCTCTCTCTCTCCTCCTCTTTCTAAAATCAATAAACATATCCTTAGGTGATAATTAAAAAATATATCTATAATGTTTAGAATGATATCTTCACAGTATTGCCAGTGGTATTCCTTTAATGGAGGGTGGTTTCTGGGTGATTTCATTGCATATCTATATTTCTTAAGATGAACTCATACTTGTGAAATGAAAAACTTGTACAATAAAGTTTATATACTTTTATATTGTAGAAAAACACCACTAAATGTTATTTGTTTTAAAAAATGACTAGCTGATGTGAAGACCTCATCCTGATTCCCTCCCAGCCTCACCGGTTGCTTTTTATCTCACCAGTGAATCACTGACTCCTCTTTATTTTACTTCAACACACACTTTTCCTTCTACAATAGAAAACCATAGCTTGATTACTCGGTAGTTTTCCCAGTTTTTATTATAGTCACTCTAACTCAACACCACAGAGGACGGGGGGATTTTTTCTGTAAATTCACTGTTTTTTTGGGGTTGGGCCTCAGGGACCTCTGCCTTCTGGACCACACTGCCTGTTCTATGCCTTCTGTCCACTAGAGGGCAACAGATGATAGGACTCATGGGCCATTAAGGTTAACTTCTGTGTTGACAGCTTTTTGGGAGACAAGTGAGCAATGGTCCAGGCGTCGCTGGCTGGATGTCACAGTGACTGTCATTCAGAAAGCCACACGGTTTATTTGCATTAGTGCAAATTGACAACAGAATGTCTCCCTCTCCTCTGAACTGTGGGGATGCAGAAAATTAACTTCTGCCCCATTGTTCGGAGGTTCTGAAGATGCCAATGACTCAGGCCACACACTTAGGAACAGGATTTGCACCAAATAAGGGTTCTTTTTTATAAACTTGTACACTGTACACTACATGTTCTTGGAGGTTCTGGTTGACTACATTTGAGGCCGGGGCTGTATAAAGTTGAGGTATAAGACAGATAAATTGTTTTTGCCCTCAAGGTATATAAAATACAAAAGCCAGATAGCATGGTACAAATTTTACATGCAATTAAGGGGATATAAAATAAAGGAGGGATTACCAATAAAGAAAACAATAGGGAAATAAATTAGACTTTGCCGGAATTTGAAGAAAGCAATGTCTGCAGATTAGAATTGAAACGGGCTGAAAACGGCTGTCTGCCGAATCCAGGCTGCAGAAGTACTTGGTTTGATTAGTAGAATGCTTTAAACTTTTTAAACGTTGAATCTAGTTAGGCGGAGCATACACTCTTTAGTTTGCTGCACTTCCCACGATTCCTGATCACTGAGGACCCAGGACTCCACACATTTCTCTTAGCTTCCAGGCCCCTGAAGACATTTATGATTGCAACCCCTGGCTTGGAGGAACTGGGGGAAGGGAGACACGGGAGGGAGGAGGCAGACTGGCGTGAATACGGGCCGGAACTGGGAGCAGGGACATCACATTGGAGGGGGTGTGGGGCGGGGCTGCCTTACATAGACTGGGCTGCCTCAGACCAAGGGGCCATGTTGGAGAAGAGGTCACAAGGAGCTGAGGGCGGTGGTGGTGGTGATTTGGAGAGTGATTTCGATCTGATACTGCTATAGAAAGCTCTGTAAGTGCTTGAGGATGAGAGAGCCAGGAAGTCCCGGAGTAAGATGCAGGAATCAACGTGGAAAAGTGCTGGAGAATCTATTTCCTGTTCACTCTATTACCTGTTTTTTTAAAAATATGTTTTCTTTATTGATTTTAGAGAGAGAGGAAGGGAGAGGGAGAGAGAAACATCGATGAGAGAGAACATCGACTGGCCGCCTCCTGCATGCCCCCCACTGGGGATCGGGCCCACAACCTGGGCATGTGCTCTGACCGGGAATCAAACCGGGGACCTCTTGGTGCATGGGCCGACGCTCAACCACGGAGCCACACCGGCCAGGCAGTATCTGTGTTTGCTATGGGTTTTGATGACTAGAACTGCTCTTCTGAAAAGAAACAGTGAACTCTGGAGTTCAACATGATGATGCGTGGGATGCTGACCTCACCCCTTACCTGTGTGTCCCCAGAAATGTTGGGGGCTTGAGAGAATCAGCTCCCCACATCCAGGACACGTCCCTCCTCGCAGGACCGTGGTGGCACTGTGAGTCAGTGCTGGTCCCGGTGACACACTGCTCACCGGGGCACCGCGACTTAATCACTGCACTTTAGTTCGCACAGAAATCGAAAGGGATGGCAGGAGGCAGCCTCAGAGGGTCCGTTCAGCACTAGTTTCCCATGGCTGGAGCTCAGAAAAAAACGCCAAGACCCAGCTCCTAGTAAACAAACCAAGCTGTCAACCGAGCACTTGTGCTCTGGAGAAGAGTATTGGTCGCACTGAGTCATGGGAAGAAAGAGTGTGGGGACGGCTGAGGAGGACAAAGCTGCTAATAAGATTCCACAGGGGCTCCAATTCCACCTTCACGTGTTTCTAATCGAGTGACCTCAGGACAGCCACTGAAATTCTGTGAGCATCTATTTCGTTTGCAAAATGATGACTCTGGGATGTGTATGGCTGGGGTTTCTGGAAGTGAAACGAGACGGTTTTGTGAATGTCTGGCCCATCGTCACACCTGGAGCCCTGGAGCCCCGTCTGGGGCACGGACTCCACAGGAGAAGGAGCCCAGCGTGGAGGACACAGCCTGCGAGTGCATCTGTGTGGGAAGAGCCATGAAGAACACATGTGCTGACGTGTTTTTGACCTGTTCCCAGGCTCTGTCCCGGCAGTGCTGATGGCCACAGCATTTTTCCGCTGCTCTGCTATCAAAGAATCAGAGGAAGAGTTGTGTTCAGGGTCTGGGGGCTGTTTCCAGAGGAAGCGGGAGGGCGGACCAGCCACCTGCTGGTTCGGTGGGTGCCGGAGAGGAGCCTCGGACAAGAAACAGCTCTGCCTGCCACGGAGGGTGCGGGACCTCACTGGAGCCTGGTGGCTTTGACCCGAGTCTGTTTTCCCCAAGGTCGTTTGGCCACCTCCAGCCGAAAAAACGTGCTTTCCACACCCCCAGGGACGCCTCACCCCCTGTCTCCAACAGTGCACCGTCCTAGGGAAGGAGGGGAGTCCAGGGCGCAGCTGGGGGGGCTCTCGTTTTCCTCCAGAAAACCTCCGTCAGCAATCCAGACTGGTAAGAATCTAGCCAGTAGCCACCCAGAAAGGCCCATGTTAGATTGTGTCTCATCCTTAGGCAAAAATCTCTTTCGGACAGAACTTTGGATGGTTGGCAACGCCCGATGTCACGAAACGTGCTTTCATAGCATAACCAGAAACATTTCTTTGACTGATTGTTTTTTCTTCTTCTTAAAATGAGGCCTAGAGCTTCTTATCAACCTCTGAAATTCTCGGTGGGCTGTTTAAAACTCAGCCATCGATCCCTAGGGACGGATGCAGCTTAGTGGAGGGAGGGGGAGCAAGGCGTGGGGTGCTGTGGGGAGGAGTGGGGGCATTGGGTGGAGACTCAGAAGGGAAAGGATCTGCTTTGAGGTGGAAATAAGAGCAAAAGCACCAAGATCACTGCCAGGGCAGAGGAAGGAGCACCTGGCCTGGGAGCTGGGGGCACTCAGGGCACGAGGGTGGGCAATGAGGCAACTAGGTGCTAAATTTAAGGAAGCACTCATTGCCGGTTCATGTGAGCGCAAGGCTGGTGCCTGGGAGTGAGTGCCTCCTTAAACGTTGCAGCAAAGGATGCTTGGCTTGCTCACCCCAGCCCAGGCCCTGGACGAAGATGGAGAAGATGGAAAGACAGTCTGGTTTCTCCCAGACAGTTTCAAATTCACTTCGTATTTTATCCAGAGGTTCTGGTAAAAATCTCAATAGCACAACTTTGGGGAAGACAGTCTCAGATGATTATAGAGCTTATGTTAAGGTAAAGAGAGATCGCAGCTTAACAGATGTAAAAACATTGGTCATTTAAGGTAGAAAGTAAAAAAAAAAAAAAAAAAAGTCTTCTCCAAATTAGTGTCCGTTTATAAGTGTAGGCAGGTCTCGTTTTCTTGCACGTCACAGGCGTGTTTTTTACAAACTGGAGGCCAGACCCACCCGCAGAAAGATGATGACTTTTCACTTTATTGCAATGCTGTCTTGCAACTCTGGAACTGAACCTCAGTGTCTGCAAGGCTGGAGAGCTGGGAGTCCTTCCCCCTTCTCCTCCTCCATCTTTCTTCTTTTCTCTTTCCACTCTTTTCTCCTGTGTCTTTCTCCCGGTTTCCTTCTGCTCCGTGTGACCCTCCTGAGGTGCCCGCCCTTCTTTCTTCTCCTTCCTCCTTCCTTTGCTCCCGTGGCTCATAATGGATTCCGAGGGAATAAAGGAATCACATATCTGTTTCACAGCCGTTTCATAAACAATACAGGCCCCTTTCTTTCGGCACCACCAGGCAATGAAAGGCGCCGTGGGAAGACATTTGTGACAGTGGAGTGATGAATTCATGACGACTCGCAGTGTGGACTCGAGACAGGTCCCCTGTGTTTCTCTGCTGTTAGCCGAGGCCCGACCAGAATGAATGCCCGAGGGTGCTCGGCTGGGGGCGTGAAACAAAGAGGTTTTCTAGTTCGCGATGAAAGAGAAGTAATTTGGGGGGAGGACGAAGAAACCGACCCCAACCCGAAGTTTAGTGCGTGTTTGTTTCAGCGAAGGCTTCACGCCCGGCCACACTCTTCTGGGGCCTGGGTTGTCGCAGAAGTGTTTCCAGAGCCTTTCAGGTGTCCTTAAGGCGCTCCAGAAATCTCTTCCAACACGCAGGCAGCTCTCCCCGCGTGAGATCACATCCAACGCCCTTTGCGTTCACCCAGCGTGAACTTTTTGAGCTAAGCTGCTTTTTTGCAAATTCCACTGGAGGTGTCTCGCGTGGAATGGATTTCGGAAACGTGTTTTACAGTCTGACAAGGACGAGCGGATTCCAGGCGACCACAGCAGGAGGAAGGATTAGCATGGCTCATGTCACTCCCCTTGTTGGAAACTTTCTCGGTAAACACTGTGCAGCATGAAGACGAGAGGGCGCGCCGAGGTGGGGAGCTGGAAGGCCGGGGTGCGGCTCCCCGAATGCACCCTGAGGGGCCCCCCGCCTCACAGCCATTGCACCTCTGGGTATTTATTTTTATTTATTTATTTATTTATTTATTTATTTATTTATTTATTTATTTATTTGCTGAGACCCACACCTACCAGAGATTCTTACTCACGTGCTTTGTAGTAAAGCCTATGGATTACTGTGCTCTAAATGCTCGCCAAGCAGTTCTAAATATAGGCAAGGCTGGGAACCTCTAATAAAGATCAATTGACGGCATGAGATGCCCTTGGTCTCTCTCCTTGAAGCTTCAGCAATTTTTTTTATTAATTTATTTTTGTTACAGATGTTTCTCCTTTTTTCCCCATTGACACCCTCCTCCCCATCCCCTGACCCCGTCCCCAGCTTTGTTGTCCATGTCCATCAGTTATGCGTACACGCGTGTAAGTTCTGTGGTTTATCTCTTCCCTCCCCCCCCACCCCCTCTTCTGAGGGTTGTCAGTCTGTACCCTACTTTCACATCTCTGGGTCTACATCTGGGTATTTATTACAAGAATTCCTGGCCAGTCACTTGGAAGTGTTTCGGGGAAGGGGCTCCCCCTCGACCCCTAACTTGCAGAATGTGCTGTCTGGGAAAGCAGTGACCCTCGTGCTGAGTTAATATTTAAAAGCTTTACTTTTGCTCCTTTGGTCCTAGATGAATTGAAATGAGTAATCTGTATTAAGACCTTTCCCCGAACTTCCCGATCATTCCAAACCAACCAACCAGACCAGCAGGCAAACGTGGCGTAGTCGTGTTCTGTTTCCCTTTGCTTCCTCCTGGGCCCGACTGCTTCCCGCTGGGCTGCTCTCCTTCGTCCTTGCTTTATGCCAATGCTGTTCGAAGCTCTTGACGGATGCTCACACCTTGAGCCCTGTGTTGTTGACCTTTTTTTTTTAAGGACGAAGAAACCAAGGTTCAGAGAGGATAAGTAATTTGCCTTTGGTCACACAGCCAGTCAGGGGCAGAATCAGGATCTGAACCCAGGCAATGTGACATCGAAGTTCCTAACCTTCACCACTCCACTCTTCTGCCTCTCCTGAGTGGGTCTCTTTCCCCCCAAACCTGTGCCTGGGTCTGAAGTCCTATTTTAAACTGCTCTGGCCATCTGCTGTTGGACAGTGGCCATCTCTCCCTCCACTGTGCCATTCAATGTGATCTCCCCTGGGCACGGTCATTTGGTGCCTCTCCAGACCCCTTGAGGACCAGCCCTAATTTGAATTTGTTCCCTCCTTAGCCCTGGTTCCCTCCAGTTCCAGTTTTCTGCTGTTCTCTACTGACCCACAGCTGAGGGTTAGCATGCCTTCTGGTGGACCCCAGTCACCTCGGGAGGACAGAAATGGGAAATTGCTATTGAGGGCTATCTGGTTCCTGGGCTTTCCCTGCCAGTGTGGCAAAGTCTCAGGAGCTTGGTACTGTGCTGCCTGGTCTGGGGTGTGGGGAAGTGGGGAATCTCCTTCGCTGGGGGGAAGATGTGTTGGTGTGGCCTCTTTGGAGGGCAATTTGGTGACCTCTGTCACATGCATTTGAAATATGGCCGCACTTGGGGCACATTTCTGTACCCCCACTACTGCCATCCAGGTGTAGGCCACCTCTTTGCTCACCTCCTCTGTGGTCCCCTGCTCCACTCTTGTCCCCAAAGTCTATTCGCAACACACATTCAAAGTATTTTATTTATTTATTTTTTAAATATTTTTTCTTTATTGATTTTTAGAGAGAGAGGAAGGGAGAAGGAGAGAGAGAGATAGAAACATTAATGAGAGAGAACATCGATTGGCCGCCTCCTGCATGCCCCCCACTGGGGATCGGGCCCACAACCTGGGCATGTGCCCTGACCAGGAATCGAACCGACGACCTCTTGGTGCATGGGTGGATGATCAACCAGTGAGCCACACCGGCCGGGCCATTCAGAGTATTTTAAAACAAAAGACAGATTGTGTGTACACATTTCTCAGATTCTTCCATCAGCTTCCCCTTTCCTTAAAGCAAAAACTAAAATTCCCACCCTGGGCCACAGGCCCTACACAACTTGGCTTGAGCACCTCATTGACCTGATCTCGTATTGAGTCCTCTGGCTCCCTCTGCTCCAGACGCACTGGGCCTACCTGCTTTTATTGAACATGTCAGTGACCTTTCCATTCCAGAGCCTTTGCAGGAGATGTTTCCTTTGCCTGCAACAGTTTTCCCTAGATACCTGCGGGCTCAAATCCCTTCCTCCTTTCGGTCTTAGTCGAAACATCACCTTCTTCATGGGCCGTTCACTGACCACTTGATTTACAATTGCAACCTTGCCCTAGCTGCTCTGGCTCAGTGGCTAGAGTGTTGGCTTGCGGACCGAAGGGTTATGGGTTCGATCCCTGGTCAAGGGCATGTACCTGGGTTGCAGGTTCGATCCCTGAGCGGGGCCGTGTGGGAGGCAACTAATTGATGTGTGTTTCTCTCTCTCCCTCCTCCCCTCCCTTCCACTCTATCTAAACAAATCAACCACAACAAAGTTGCAGCCTCCTCATCCCATTCCCTTTCACGCTTCTCCACTTTCTCTGTAGCCATTGTCATCTTCTAACATACTAGACTGGCTTATTTATTGTGGTTTTCTCCATTCCTTTCCGTGGGAATGGAAGCCCCTCAAGGGCAAAAGATACATGTTTTGGTTTCATTTATTGATAATGCCTGGAAAGCTGTCAAATAAACATTGTTTTCTGAATATATTTATTGAATATTTTTGAATTTACTGAATGACATTTGACTCAGCCATCCCACTTCTAGGAACTGACTTTATGACACACTTATACCCGTGCACAAAGCAACACAAACACTGGTAGTCGTCGAACATTGTCTATTGTAGCAAAAGACGGAGCAGTTACCCCCAAATATTAAGCATTGCCCGAAGGGGCTCTTTAATGGGTTGGCTATTGAAGTCTCAAACCGGATGGGAATAAAAGTGATTGGTGTTCCCCTACCTCCTACAAAGTGGGGGCTGATGTTGAAGACCAGATCAGTTAGAGTCAAAACTTCATTGTCTCTGCACCTCTGAGTAAACACTCGAAATGTATACAGGTATGGAGTTGTACTTTCCCCATTACTCCTTGAGTGGGGACTCGGTGTCAAAGTTGAGAACAAAGAGGTGTTCTGTTCCTACTTGCTGAAGAGAAGTGCCAACGATTAAGGTCAGGCATGCCCCTTGGTCTCACCAAGACTAGGGCTGTCCCCTCAACCGTCTCTGTCCCCACGTGCTTATAGAAAAGATTATGGAATAGGTCCAGTGGTCAAGGTCGGTCTCCTTGACATAGTGAAGGGGTAGAAGACTCACTCTCAGGAATGGGGCTCCTGTAGGCAGTGGGTGGGGGCAGGACTGGCATTTCCTCTGGCTGGATGAAGTTCTACCTGGGGCCTCACTGTGGTAGGACCCTGAAGTGGAGTTTGCTTCCTGGGAAGCTTAGCTGGTGCTCCAGGCGTTTGGAGGTAATCTGAACCCACGGACTACTTCTTATCTCTGGGTTTCTGCCAGCAGGAGGCCTGCAGGTGTCCCAGAAGTGAGAAGGGAGGGGGCAGTTTCCATGGGAAGAGGGAGGAGGCAGCCCACCTGCAGCTCCCTTTGGGAAAATAGAAGATGAATTCACAGGGTACCTCATGTATCTTCATGTGAAAGAAAATGAGGGAGAGAGTTGAGAGTACAGGCCATGAGGTTGTCTAGGCAGCCTCTGGTCCCAATGAGTGTATAAGCCTTAGGGACGGGGTTAGTTTGCTAGGGCTGTCATAACAAAATACCACAAACGAGCAGGTTGAGACAGCAGACGTTTGCTTTCTCATTGCTGTGAAGCCTAGAAAACCAAGATCAAGGTGTTGGCAAGTTCGGTTTCTTCGAGGCCTCTCTCCTTGGCTGGCAGAGCGCTGCCTTCCCACGGCATCCTCACATAGCCCCTGCTCTGCGTGGGCAGCCCTGGTGACTCTCTGTGTGTCTAGAATTCCTCTTTGTAAAGGGACAATAGTCAGAATGAATTAAGGCCCATGTCAACAGCTTCGTTTTAACTCCATCATCTCTTCAAAGACCCGATCTCCAAATACAGTCACACTGTGAGGTACTGGTGTTTGGGCATCAGTATATGAATTTTGGGTGAATAACAGTCCATAACAGGGACCTAGTTGTTTAGTGGGGCTGAAGGGAGACACAGGTGCCGCTTTCTGAGGTGGCTCTCAACAGTGGAGGAAGGTGTGGTGACACTGAGCACCGTTCCAAGAAAATCACCCCACACACGAGGAGACCACCCCATCAGCATATGCTTCCCACAGCAGGTGGAACTAGATTGAGCCAGAGCAACACTGGGGAGCCTCCCAAACACCCATAGGTTGTCAGGAATGGAAGAGGGGCTCTGCTTCCCCCAGTCCCGCTCTCCACTCTCAATCCACAATGCCTGATCCAGAAAAGGAGCCAGACTCTCCTTTCTCCACCCGAGGAGCCTCAGCTCAACTCCAAGTCCCTTGAGGCAATGCCAGGTCTACCCTGGGGGGAAGAGAGAAGATGAGGTTTAAATAGGATATGATGTGAGGATTTTAAACACATTGAACTAAAATTGAACTGAAAGTGGCAAGAAAGTTATAGGATCTGCCTAAGAAGTCACTTGGAGGAAAAGGAGATTCTTCAGAGCTCAGTTGAATCATGGTACTTGAACAAAAGTAAAGGTATCTCAATTTAAACTCCTCTGAGTGGACATTTCTCAATAAACTGCATCTCTCTCTCTCTCTCTCTACACAAAGGAGCATGTCTTGGAAAACACAGCGTGTTTTCAGTATTTATCTCTGGGGAAGGAGAGCACAAGATGGGGATTGGTGTGGGAAGAAAATGTACTTTTCACTCTGTACCCTTTTATTTATTTTTTTTGTTACAGATGTTTCTCCTTTTTTCTCCCATCGACACTCTTTTCCCAATCCGCCCCCCCCCCCCCCGCCATGGACAACATTATTGTCCATGTCCTTGTTTATGCATACATGCGTATAAGTTCTGTGGTTTATCTCTTCCTTCCCCCCACATCCACCTCTTCTGAGGTTTGTCACTCTAAACCCCACTTCCATGTCTCTGGGTCTATTTTGTTCCTCAGCTTGTTTTGTTCATTATATTCCACAAATAAGTGAGATCACATGATACTTGTCTTTCTCTGACTGGCTTATTTTGTTTAGCATAATACTCTCGAGGACCTTCCATGTTGTCTCAAAGGATAAGAGATCTTTCTTTCTTACAGCTGCATAGTACTCCATTGTGTAAATGTACCACAGCTTTTCTATCCACTCATCATGGGCACTTGGGCTGTTTCCAGATCTTAGCTATTGTAAATTGTGCTGCTATGAACATAGGGATACATGTATTCTTTCTGATTGGTGTTTCAGGCTTCTTAGGGTATATTCCTAGAAGTGGGATCACTGGGTCAAATGGCAGTTCAATTTTTAATTTTTTGAGGAAACACCATATAGTTTTCCATGGTGGCTGCCCCAGTCTGCATTCCCACCAGCAGTGTACTAGGGTCCCCTTTTCTCCACACCCTCGCCAGCACTTGTTGTTTGATGATTTTTTGACGGCAGCCATTCTGACAGGTGTGAGGTGATACCTCATAGTTGTTTTAATTTGCATCTCTCTGATGATTAGTGATGTTGAGCATTTTTTTCATTTCTCTTGGCCATTTGTATGTCCTATTTGGAGAGGTGTCTCTTTAGGTCCTCTGCCCATTTTTAATTGGGCTCTTTGTCTTCCTATTGTTGAGTTGTATGAGTACTTTATATATTTTGGAAACTAGCCCCTGATCTGATGTATTGTTGGCAATTATGCTCTCCCATATAGTGGGTTCCCTTTCCATTTTGATGGTTGTTTCTTTTGCTGTGCAGAAGCTTTTTACTCGGTACCCTTTTGAATGAAAAAGAAATCATGTGCATCTATTACTTAAAAACTCAATTTAAAACTAAATTAATTAGAACCATATGATATTAACAGAGGAGAAGACCGAGTTAAGAACTGGCCTAGAAAAATACATGTCAATTCCATGTATTTTAAAGGAGTTTCTTTCTAGTGGGAAAAGTAATTGTTGTTGGGTAAAGCAGGAAACCTGTCATGGAAAGAAGGTTAGGTGTGCTGGGCGTGAGGAGGGAACCTGTTCCAAGCACCTGGAGGAAGATCTGGAGGAGACAGAGGAGGAGACCCTTGGACCAGAGCTGAGACAGCAGTGTGAGCCGCTGATGCTGTTGCTTGAAGAGGGATGGAAGCTGTGACAGATGCCTGCAAAGGTTTTGGCAAGGAATGGGGTTCCATTCGGTATGATGCATTTCAAGGTCAAGCTCTTTTGTGTCGTGTGGTTGTGGCATGTTTTTGGCTCAGCGCTGAACCCTGGGGTTTGGGATTTACATAATTGCGCAAGGCACCAAGTCAAGAGGCAATGCCCAATGATTTGGCTAGTGACACTTGATATAATTCCTCGCCCTATGTTCAAACAGTAGAAATCACCACCAAAACACCAGAAAAGGATTCTGCTAAAATAGGAAGAAAAGAGAGAAGGGTCATTTAAGTCCACACATGTGTTAAGTGTATACGTCTATCATTCATTTCCCCATACAGGATAAATTCTATTCTCTGGTGTGTGGAGTAAATAAAAATTGTGGACTCATACAATTCTGTGTGTGCAGACAGTGGCTAGAGAGTGGGATGATGCCCTTATATGTTCCTGGACAGAAGGACTTCTGATGAGATGAGGTGAGAAACGGGCCATAGAACTGGATGCCATGTGTGGTCCACACAATGCCTGTCACAGTCATGCTTTCCCCCCGATACTCAAAGAGATAGGAGGGGGAAAAACTATAACACGGAAATATGAACAGTCAAAAATGCCTTGTTTAGAAGGAGTCTTGCCCTGGCGGAGCACACTCCAAGCAGTCTGCTGGATCTTGGAGAGAGGCAGCTGTTGCCTTTGTCCTGATGCTTGCTACGCGTCCACGACACTGGATCTGATGGCGTCAGCCCAGTGACCCTGCAGAGGGAGTGTTTCCCAGGGAAGGACTCACACACCCACCCCTCTTGGCTCACACACACTCTATTTACATTGGATTTCTTAAAAAAATTTTTTTTCCCCTTTATTGACTTTAGTGAAAGAGGAAGGGAGAGGGAGAGAGAGAGAGAAACATTGACAAGAGAGAACATCACTGCACCCTGCATGCCCCCCACTGGGGATCACACCAACAACCTGGGCATGTGTCCTGACCGGGAATCGAACTAGGGACCTCCTGGTGCATGGGTCAATGCTCAACCACTGAGCCACACCGGCGGGACTACATTGGGTTTCAAAACGGCAGCTTTATAGTAACAGATAGGGAAGCTTCTATCGCATGTGACAGAGCCCTCAGTAGAAAAAGCTGCCCTGAAATAAATATTTGGGTGGAGAGGAAGGAGTAAAAATTGTGGTATATTGAATGTATAGAATAGTTAACATGAACAAACTGTTGTAGGTGTCAGTGTGAATAAATATGGAAAACAGTGTTAAATAAAAATATGAGTTGGAGAACGATTCAGAGGCTAAGCTAATATCTAAACACCCCACACAATGATAATTACTTTGGGACAAACACACATGTCGTAAAGGTATGGAGAGAAACAACAGACACCATCTTCAGAACAAGGGACTAAAGTAGGATGAAGGATGAAGCTTATAAAAGGAGTTTCAAATATATCTATTAATGTTCTTTTACTTAAAACCGGGGAGGAGCCCAGTTGGTGTGGCTCAGTGGTTGAGCATGGACCCATGCACCAAGAGGTCGCCGGTTCAATTCCCGGTCAGGGCACATGCCCAGGCTGTGGGCCGGATCCCAAAGAAAAAAATGTTTAAAAATAAATAAATAAAACGGGGGAGGATGGGACAGAGGTGGGAGCGGAGGGAACAGCGGGTGGACCGCCCCTGTAGCGACAGAGTGGCTGCGTCAGTGTTCTGGTGGCAGTGCCCGCATTTCTGAGCCAGGACAGGCATGAGGAGGGGCAAAGCATCTTTCCACCTTCTTTTCAGTCCTCGGGTTTTCTGCAACGCAGTGCCAACACATTCATGGGTCACCAATTACACTTCACTTCTAATTCTAAGGGCTTTGCAACCAGTGGCCATTTCTCCCAGATTTTGACAATTCATTGCCAGGTCCAGTTTTCACTACTGTAAGTTTCCATCATTTTTTGGGGAAGGGGTCTTATTAAGCATCTGAAATTGTTGGAGTAGGCTAGACTATGCTGTTGTAATAAACAGACACCCAGTTGGCAGTGGCTTAATCCCGTGAAGGTTTCTTTCCAGCTCCTGCGGTGTTTGGTGCATGAATCTCTGGCCAGTAGGCTTCCCGGGGCGGTGCTCATGTACCTGGCCTTCCTGCGTTGTACCACTCTGCCGCCTTCTCAGCCACAGGTGTGGAGAAGAAAGGTGGTGGCTGATCGTGAAGGATGTTTAATGGCCTGTTCTGAAAGTGGTGTCCTTCATGTTTGGCCAATACCACCTGCCAGAATTGAGCACATAGTCCCACCTAGATGCAAGGGGGTCCAGGAGAGGCAGCCTTTCTCAGTGCCTGAGAGGGTAATAAAATAGTTTGGTGAACTCAGCATTGTCTAGCCACCGCATTTTACTGAGACTATAAGACCCTGAGACAGAATTGAAAGCTACCATGTTTTGTTTTTTAACTTTAGCTTTTAATTATTTACCCAGTTATTATTAATCACATGGTAACTACTTGCAAATCTACCACCCAAAAGAAGATCAAGGACCTTGGCAATATCCTATAACTACCTATACAATATTCACTTCCTACATCCCCTGACTCTCTCCACAAGATGCCCATCATCCCGAAACTGCATTGCTCATTTCATTGTTTTCTTTTTTTCAAAATTCACCTTTTATCTTGAGATAATTTTAGATTCACATGTAGTTGTAAGAAAGATCCTGTGTGCCCTTTACCCAGGTTTCTCCAGTCACATCTTTTTTTTAAAAAAAAAACAAAACTTATCTTTATTGTTGAATGTATTACAGATGTCCCCCCTTTTTTCCCCATTGACCCCCTCCTCCCCAATCCTGCCCCCCTCCTGCCTTCCCCACACTATTATTAGTGTCCATTGGTTATGATATGTAAGTTCTTTGGTTTATCTCATCCCGCCCTCCCTCCCCCCTTACCTTTGAGGTTCATCAGTCTAACAACCAATTTGTACTTCTTAATTCTTTCATCTTATTCACTCATCCCACTAGCCCCCACCCATCTGTCAAGCAACAAAAAGTTCTCTGTATCTAGGACTCTGTTTCTGTTCTGCTTGCTCATTTTGTTTGTAGATTCAATTGTTGATAGATATGTATTCATTGCCATTTTATTGTTCATATTTTTGTTCTTTTCCTTCAAGAAGATCCTTCAACATTTCATATAATACTGGTTTGGTGGTGATGAACTCCTTTAGCTTTTTCTTGTCTGGGAAACTCTTGACATGTCCATTGATTCTAAATGGTAGATTTGCAGGATAGAGTAATCTTGGTTGTAGGTTGTTGCTTTTCATCACCTTGAATATCTCTTACCACTCCTTTCTGGCCTGCAAAGTTTCTTTTGAGAAATCAGCTGACAGTCTTATGGGAGCTCCTTTGTAGGTAACAAACTGCTTTTCTCTTGCTGCTTTTAAGATTCTCTCTTTGTCTTTAATCTTTGGCATTTTGATGATTATGTGTCTTGGTGTGGACCTCTTTGCGTTCATCTTGTTTGGGACTCCCTGTGCTTCCTGGACTTGTATATCTGTTTCCTTCACAAAGTTAGGGAAGTTTTATGTCATTATTGTTTCAAACAGGTTTTCAATTTCTTGTTCTCTCTCTTCTCCTTCTGGTATCCCTATGATGTGAATGTTGGCACTCTTGAAGTTGTCCCAGAGGCTCCTTACACTATCCTCATTTTTTTGGATTCTTTTTTCTTTTTTCTGTTCTGATTGGGTGTTTTGTGCTTCCTTATATTCCAAATCGATGGTTTGCTTCTTGGCTTTTCCTACTCTACTATTGATTACCTGTAAATTATTCTTTATTTCAGTTAGTGCATCTTTCATTTCTGACTGGTCCTTTTTTATGTTGTTGATGTTCCACTAAGTTCCTTGAAGGTCTCACTAAGTTCCTTGAATGTCTCACCAAGTTCTTTGAGCAACCTTATAACCAGTGTTTCGAACTCTGCATCTGATTGATTGCTTATCTCCATTTTGTTTAGTTCTTTTCCTGAAGTTTTGTTCTTTTCTTTCATTTGAGACATGTTTCTTTGTCTCCTCATTTTGACTGCTTCCCTGTGATTGTTTCTATGTATTAGGTAGAGTTTCTATGTCTCCTAGGCTTCATAGGGTGGCTTATTGTTGTAGGTGTCCTGTAGGGTCCTGTAGCATAGCCTCCCTGGTCACCCCAGCTGGGCCCTCAAGGTGCACCTGTAGTGTGGACTGTACACCCTTCTGTTGTAACTGAGTCTTGATTGCTGTTGGCACATCAATGAGAGGAGTTTACTCAGGTTGATCAGCTGCAAGGCCTGGCTGTGCCCACTGACCACTGGCCTCTGACTACCTTGGAGGATCAGCTGTGTAGGGGCTCACCACACAGAGCAAGACTTACTTCAGCAAGGTTCTGGTACCCACTGAGTCCACTCACTGAGTATGTCACTTATGGAGGTAGTTGGGTGGTGGTGTTTCGATGTGGTCTGAGGCTGTCCACTGAGTGTGCTGGCTCTGGGGCAAGGTCAGCTTCTGCCTGTGTTCTACCCAGGGTCACCAGGCATAAGCTACAGAATGATCTGCTGATGACTGCTTCTTGTGCTGGGCTTGGAAGTGCCCAGGCAAAGCCAAGTTGTGAACCAAGGCTGGCTGCTTCTAGTGCCACGCCTGGGGCCACTTAATGAGAGGTATGGGGCTCGTGAGACTAGATGCTGCTTGTTTGAGAGATTTTAGGAAACTCTGAAGCAGGAGCCAAGACAGGCCAATCCTATGGTAAAGCCTTTGGAAACAGCTTGGGTGGGCCCAAAAGTTGGGTGGGGCGGGGCCTCAGGGAATCACTGGGGTGGGGCAAACAGTGTGAGCCAGGTTGCTGGAGTCCCAGATATGGCGGCTATCTGCTGATCCGAGGAAAGGCTCACCAAAGGAACATCAGCCTCTGCCAGCATGTCTGTCCAGGAGAAAGCCACCTCTCCAGCCCTTGTCTTGAGGCCAAACAGCTCAGTTCTTCCCTGTATGTCTCTGGAGCCCCTCAAGCTGCCTCCCCCATGCTGGAGCTCCGAGGAAGCAAGTCTGAGTAAATCTTTGTGGGGTCCCTTTAAGAGGAGCTGCCTGGGGCTCCAGAAGCCTCAGCCTCCCTCAGCCTCAGTTCCCGCTGGTTTTACAGCCAGAAGTGATGGGGATTCTCTTCCTGGCACTGGAACCCTGAGCTGGGGGCCTGGTGTGGGACGGGGACCCTTCACTCCTCAGGGAGGACCTTCCCAGCCAAGGTGTCCCCCTGATTTTTATCCGCCACACATGGGGTGTGGGATGAGTCTGTCCGCCTCTGCCCCTCCTACCCGTCTCCATGTGGCTGCTTCTTTAATCTCGTAGTTGTTGGACTTCCATGCAGCTCCACGTCAGGCAGTTCTGAATGATGGTTGTGCTGTAGTTTAGTGGTAATTTTGATGTGGTTGTGGGAGGAGGTGATACCGCGTTTACCTACGCCGCTATCATGACCGGAAGTTGATAATGCTACATTTTTTTAGCAGAGTGATTGCACTGATCTACATTTTCACTAGCAATGTGTTAGATGCTACAGATGTTTACTGAACTGCCCCCCCTAAAACCTCTCCAAGCAGTAAGCTGGGGTAATTATGGGGCTCCCCTCAAATTTTCTCTCTCAGGCATCACTCACTGTCAATTGTCGTCTAAAGACCAAGATCTGAAAAGGTCTGTTTCATACTTTTAGCCATTATTTTTCTTAGTTGTTTCTGGCAAATGAGTCAATCTGGACCCTGATTCTCCCTCTTGTTTGAAAGTAGGTCTTTTAAAATCAATTTAACCCCTTCTTTTTCTGTAGTAATTATATTTATGTTTATTTATAGAATCATTTGTGTCTTCTACTTATCTTGATTTATTATGCCAAAGTTTATTTATTTTGTTAGTTTATCCAAATAACAATTTTTTTAGCTTTGTTAGTCTTATCTATTTTATCTTTTTTCTTTTATCCTTTATCTTGTATTTTCTTTAGTATGATCCTATTGTTCTTTTTCTGACATCCTAAGATGGGCAATTAGTCCATTAATATTTAGGTTTTCATTTTTTCCTTAATATTTATCTTTAAAGCTATAAATTTCCCTCAGATTTCTGCTTTTGCTGCATCACATAAAATTTGATATATAGTTTAAAAATTTTTAATTTATTCTAGATATTTTAAAAATGTCGTTATGACCTCATTTTACCCAATCAGTTATCAGAGTTAAAAAAAATTTAAGCGAGAATTAACATTTTATATTGGTATTAATGTCTAACTTAATTGCATACTTCTTTTGGTAAAATTGTTGAGATTTCTTTACAGCCTAATTCGTGATAAATTCTTATAAATAATCATATATACTTGAGAACAATATTTTTATTATAATTGTCAGATGCAGAATTCAATATATGTTTATTAGGTTAAGTTTTTTAGTTGTGTCATTTAGATCTTGTATATCTTTATTTTTTTTTCCCATCTATTTGAATTCTCCCTAATTGAGAGAGGTGTGTTGAAATCTTTCACTATAACGGTGGTTATATTACTCTGTCCCTATAGTTCCAATAAATTTACTTCATATACTTTAAGGCATTTTTATTAGTCACTATTTAAAATTACTTCTTGGAGATTTGAATTAAACATTGAATTGAATTACATGTCCCTAATAATCATTTCACTTTAACATTTATTTTATCCCTTATTTGTATAGCTACAACAACTTTTTTTGGTTGTATTTATTTCATATTTCATTGTCTGTTCTTTAACTTTTAACTTTTTTTTAAAATATACTTTAGGTGTGTCTTTTTTTAACAGTATATTTTAGATTTTATAAAATCTAAGCTGACTTTTATCTTTTAAAGTTTAGTTCATATTTATTTATGCTAATTATTAATATATTTGGACCAGTTTAAATATCTCAACTTATTATCCCCCCACCCCCATTTCTTTTCTCTAACTTCATTTAGCTATTCTTTTCAAAATGCTGATCTGGGAATTATTTGTTACTGATGCACAATGGATCAAGAACCTCATACCAGAATGTAAATGAAAACACTACTCCTTCATTCAGAAAGTCCTTATGTAAAAGCCATGTCGGCTGAGATAAGCGGTGAAATTAGTGAGGTGGTTGATGTCCACTTTGGTGCAAGATCCTTCTCTCGTCAAGAACTGATTAATAGTTCATAGACCAGCTTGGTGGAACTCACTTTGAGAAATACTGTTTTAGCATGTTCCCATTCAACTTTCAACATCCTGATAGTATTCAAGGTTTTAAATAGGCGTTATTATGAATATGTTCCCTCTTTTTCTTTGATGATAGATTTCTAACCCTCTCTTTAAGATAACAACCAAGATATTAGATCTCGTTTATTCATATATCACTTGCAGCATCTCTTATATTTATTTATTCTCTTATTTAAGAAGGTCCCTACTCTGTTTCCAACCTGGATCTTTGTATGGCAAATCTTCTGCGGCCTTATATACCTGAGAATCTATTTACCAAGCCTTTAGGTTTGACTAAAATTTGGGCTGGATACAAAATTCTAAATTAAAACATTTTTTTCTTCAATACTTTGGAAATTCTACTTTCATAGTCTTCTTGCAGTCAGTGCTGGTTTTGAGAAATTTGGTTTTGTTCCTTTGATGTGATACGTTTTTCCTTCTTGTTAACTGTTCGAATTTTCTATTTCTCTTTCTCACTCTTAAATTTTAGTGTAATGTGGTGTGGATTTTTCTTTGTTTCTCATCTTTGGTACTCTGTAGACTTTCAGTCTTAGGCCTGTTATTTAAAAAAAAGTCTGGGACATTTATCTATATTATTCCTTCAAATATTGACTCCTCTTTTTAAAATTTCTTCTGTTTCTATGATTTGAATTTTAGTATTTCTGTTATTCCTTATTCCTATTGACTTCTCTTTTATATTTCT
The DNA here is from genome assembly GCA_030848825.1 of Tadarida brasiliensis. Classification (NCBI taxonomy): domain Eukaryota; kingdom Metazoa; phylum Chordata; class Mammalia; order Chiroptera; family Molossidae; genus Tadarida; species Tadarida brasiliensis. The sequence continues at coordinate 107,558,599 of CM061260.1, read as the reverse complement.
CATTTCTTTGCCTTTTTCTTCCTTTTTTTCTCAGTGGTGTTTTTTTTAAAATGTAACTTATATTTGTGTATTTTATTTGAACTATTATAATCTTACCTTTAAAACATTTACTTGACACTTCTTAATGTGTTTTTTTCTTCTTTCATGTTGATACATTCTTTTCTTTACAAAAATATTTCATTAACCTGATTTAAAATTATTGGTTTAAATATTTCTGTTTCTGATAGAATCTAAAATCCATATAGCTGTACTCCTCAAATATCTTTTCCTTTTGGCTCGTGGGCTTGTTTTACTCAGAGGGTGTTTCTGAACCTGTCAAGCAATGCCTATGGGGGAAGGCCAGACCACTCTCCGTCACCACGTCTGCTCAGGGGGTGAGAGCGGGGTGTATGCATGAGCCCTAACGTGGGGAGGGCCAGGCAGTGAGTCAATCACTTCCTATTTAAAAAAAAGAGCTCAAGGAAGCGCTTTGCTCTGTGTGCCTCAGGAAAGAGCAGCTTCAGGCGGGGGTGGTCTTTAGGCGGAGCAACTTCCCAAAGTCACCACGTCAGTTTCAACGCCATCTCAGTGGTTTCTGCCATTGCTTTTTCCATGTTTTTCAGTTCACCTCGACTGACTCTGAGGCGCTCTAGGTTGTGGGTGGGTGTATTCTTGGTCCCACAGTACCTTTCCTCGTTCATCCTCTCTGTGCTCTACTGGGCTGCCTCGTGTGCAGGTTGGAGCCGTCCCTGCTCTTAGCCAACTCAGAACAATCCTCTGTCTTTAGCTCAGGAATTCCCCACCTTTTCTTGGTGCCTTTGGTTGATCTTTGGGGTGAGAGCCAATAATAATGCCTGGTCACCTTCCTCGTAGATTCTGGAAATGGATCCACCCACCTTTTCTACTGTTTTGGGGGAACCAAAAAATTTTTTCAGTACAAAGTAACATGTAGTTTTGTCTCATGGTTTTATTTTTTACAAAAGGTGTAAATACAAATAAAATTTAGAATACAAAATACTATACCCAAGCTCCCTGACTGTGCTCTAGTTCCAGTCTTAGCCACGTAAAATCTTAACATTTTGTGCTGCAAGTGTTTTTCACCTGACATTATTTTGAGTGTATTTCTTCTGGTTGGTTCTTTTTGTTTATTTTTATGGTTCCATAGTGTTTATTTTTAACATATTGTATATAATATTTTAAAATTATATATCAAAGCTTACCAAAGCTCTATTAGATTAGATTAATTTTATTTTCCACTACTAGAGATGATGAATATAAAATATATATTTTTATATAGATGTGTGTGTGTACATATATATATGATTTATTGGTTCACATTTATTTTAAGAGTAAAATTACGAAGTCCATGAATGTAAAAACTTTATGGCTGTTGGTAAGTATTGTCAAATTGCCCTTCAAAGAGTGATGCTATTTTTTGAATGGTTTTCTATATACTTATTCTGATGTACACTTAATTGCATACACACAAACTTGTTGTATATCACTTAAGACAAATCCTCTTCTGTCTCTTTACACTACTCTGATTACATTCTTAAAGGATACATTAAATTAAAATGGTGATAGACCTCTTTTTTTAAACCACTATTACCTCCAAATAGCCCTGTAAAATCCTCTTAATTCTAATTCTAATTTAAGTAATTAGGAATATAAATATAAATTAAGGCAATGGGTGACATTTACTCTCTCAGATTCTATCAATATAGCAATATGGAGAGCGTGTATTTCTTATACAGTCTGAGGTCTTAGGTGTCCCAGAAAGGTAAAAAATATTTTTTGAAATGAGTGTTACTTGTGTAAGTTGTCTGAAAGTCCGGCCTCCCTTCTGTTTGGAACCATGGAAATCCTGGGCTTTCTATCATGCAAGACCAGGACGGGGATGCAGAAAGAATGCCTATTAGGCTTCTTGCCAACCCTAATGCCTGGTGCTCACCCTCGATTTAATTTGATATAAAAAAAACCCCTCAAAACTGTAACATTTTTTTTACATCTCGAAGCCCTCCTATTTGTACGTGCTACTATTTTTAAACAAATACTCCGAATATATTGCTTACATTTTTATTGTGCAGTATAATTTACAAGGTTCTAGATATAATTACGGCTTATGTGCCAAGCACTGTTTTAGATACGATACGTTTAATCCTTGCATTAATTTATGCTATATAACAAACAATGCCAAACTCTCAGGGGTTTACAATGATACAGGTTCATCTTCTTCTGCACGGGTTCTGTGGGCTGTCTGTGGCTCCGCTGGGCTCTAGGCGGCTGGCTTTGACTCCAGGCTGTGAATTGGGTGCCCCACTGCTTGCCCAGCGCCAACAGCTACCTGGGGCATGTTCTTTCATTGCAGAACACAGAAATGTAAGTGGGAAGGCCAAGCCACGCAAACGTATTCAAAACTTCTGCTTATATCACATTTGCTGAATTTCCATTGGCCCATGCGAATCTCATGGCTGAGCCCAATCGCGTTGGCTGACGTACACTCTGTCCACTGTGGGCAGCTCTGCAGAGTCCACGGGGCAAAGTGTGCTCTACCTGGGCAGCCAGCATCCAACCAAGTCCTAGTCCGGGGAGAGGCAAGACGGCTGCAGCGTAGCAGAGGGTGCGTGCCCTTGCTCCCAGCTAGGGACTGGATTTACAGCTAAAGACTGTGAAATCATCTTGAAAAAACAAGAGAAGCACAGCTGACTGGACATATTAAGTCTAAGGAGCACTGAAGAAACAATGCAGAGTTGGATAGGAGAAATAGAGTCGTGGAACGGGGAGACCCCTGGGCGCTGGAGCTCAGGAGAGGCTTGAGTGATTGGCAGCAAAGCTCCCTCCTTTCACCCCCACGCAGGGGTCCCAAACCCAGAACAGCAGAATCTGGAAGGAAAACCTACATAGAATCAGGCAGAGGGAACCGGGGGAATTCTGTCTGCCTGGGAGACTGGGTCGGCACCTGCCCAGTGATGGTCTGCACCTATTGCTAGTAGCCCCAGCCAGAGAAGTTCACCCCGGGCTCGGCTACTGGAAAGGCTTCACTGTGGGCTGTGGGTCCAAAATAAGGCGCCAGGGGCCTGCACCCAGCAGTGACCCTGTACTTTCCTGGGAGGCAATGTGCAAGGCCCTAATTAGCGACTAAACAGTTAGCAGCATGGCACAGAGGAACAGGGCAGAGAGGGGATCCTTGGCCCACACTGCAGAAAGTTGAGAGCATAAAGTGGAGCAGGGAATTCTCGGCCCCAGCTTTGCTGAGACCAGCTGTGCGGAGAGAGCTGAGTCCTGTGCAGGGCTGATTTTGTAACCCCTCCTGCTTGGACCTGTGGTGGGAGGGCGCTGGGGCCTTGCAGAACTGGGATTTTTGGTCTGTATCCCCAGGGAAGGCCCCTACTGGGGAAACAGACAAGCAAGTGCTGGGCTTTGAGACTGCATTGTGGGGAGGCTGACCCAGCTCCCTCTGGGTTCAGCCAGCCAGTCCCATGAAAGAGAGGGAGCGCTCATCGTCTCCCCCTCCTGCAGGCTGGGAACACCACCCCAAACAGGAGAGGGCTTGGATCAGCTCTGTGAAGGCTCAGATACCCCGGCTGGGTGAAGTTTGGTGGGGGACAGGAGAACAGCTCAAAGCAGGACATTCTAAGTATGAGACCTTCAGGAGCTATTGCCTGGGACCAGGAGGAAATGCTTAGACCCTCCTATGGGTGGGACTGGCACCATTCTCCATCAGAGACTCTTTCGATTAATCCCACTGAGCCCAGGGCAGCTGAAACTGCTCCTGCAGAAAGGCACCTCAGCAAAGCTTGGCTGCAGAGAGAGCTGATCGGTACCCCGAAGTGACTCTGAGAGGGCCCCCATCCCTGGGTGGAACAGTGAGCAGAGAGTCAGACGGGCTGGTCTGTGTACCTGGGAAACAAATACGAGAGACCGAACTTCCCACTCACTTCCACCTTCAGCACACTGACCACGCCCTGCCCCCAACCTGTGAACCTGCCAGATCGACCTCCTTTCGCTGTGATCTGAGCCGAAGGAAAATGGCACCGGGCTAGAAATCTGCACCTGTACAGCGTGGTCTGATGACATGGGGGTCATGGACATCTAGCCAATTGGAGCCTGGGCAGAAGCCCTGCCCAAGGGTGGCCAGCTGCACAGAAAGATTAAAGTGCCAAGAGGGGTTGATTTTTGTATTTGCTTTTTTGTTGTTGTTTTTGATTCCCTCCTACTTTGAGTGGTGGCTGGGAGTGCCAGGGAGCCAGGCGGAGCAGATGTGTTGCAACAGTCTGCCAGGTGGGTTTCGGTCCAGGAGACAGAGGGGCATGCTCTGGGCCTTCTGCAGCATCACAGGAAAGGAGATCCGAGCTTCCCAGTGAGTGCAGCCAGCGCAGCCCTGGGAAAAAGAGGAAGTGCCTGCCCCCACTCCTACAGATTACAAGCACTACCCCCAGGGCAAGTCTGCTTAAACCACCCTGGCCAGGTCCTGGATATCGCTGCAGAGCGAAGATCCATGGCGGAAGGAAGAGCAACTCAGAACAGTGATATTCAAGGGGTGAGACCCAAGGCAGCCTAGTCTCTGGGCGTCAGAGGTCCTACTTACTGGAATGTTTAGGACTCTGCCCTGCCAAGTGCCAGACTGGTGGCCGACAGCCAGGCAGGAATAGCAACTGACATTGCTTGCACCAGAGAACCTACTGGGAGGCCTTTGACCAGCACTCCAAAGGGCCAGTCTTGGATGACATCTGAGCAAAACCCAGCAAGTGCCACAAATAGCAGTTCCAAAGGGTGAATACAATAGTCACCGAAATCTATGGAGCTGAACTCCTTTTTTTCTTTTTCCTTTTATTTCTTTAATATGAATTTGTATATAGTCTTCTCTTTACTTTTTTAGATTTCACTTTTTTCTTTCATATCACTCTTTCCTCTCTTTCCTTTTCCCCATCTGTTTTTCCTTTCTCTTTGCTTTTTTAAATTGTTAATTTCTTTTTAATTTTTTTCCAATAACATATATTATTATTTTTCATTATTACCTTTTAAAATTATTATTTTACATATATATATATTTCTGTTCTCTTACATTCCTATTTTTTTCTTTCCTCTCTCCACCTTCTTTTCTTTCACATTATCCTCCTTCAGCTCCTTCTTTCTGCTCTAATTCTTTTGGTCCCTTGTATTATAGTATTTCTTTTTGTTTCCCTTTCTTCCTCTTTTCTTTTATTATTCTTTTTTTGTTGGTGGTGGGATTGTTTTGGTTCTTGTTATTAGTTGTGTGTGTGTGTGTGTGTGTGTGTCCATGTGCTGTTTTTGGTTTGGTCCTGTTTTCTCTTGTCTTGTTTTTTCAGCACCTGTATAATATTTGCCATGACATGGTTGGTGTTGAGCTTCATAGTCACCCAGCCTGAGGAGCTCACCCACAAAAGGAACAACAGAAACCAAGAGCCAGTTATAATAGGGGGACCCACAGAACCCACAGAAGGAACATTTTTAGAACATCCAGCTCAGAAGATCAAGGAGACTACACCACTGGGTCCCACAAGACACCCACTACAGAAGGCCAGCCTATCAGGACTGGGAGTCATAGCAGATCTACCAAATAAGTGGATACAAGCATGAAGAGGCAGCCAAAATGGGGAGACAAACAAACCCCAAATGAAAGAAGAAGAAAATTCTCCAGAAGAACAGCTAAATGAAATGGAGATAAACAATTTTTCAGGTATAGAGTTCAGAGTAATGATTATATAATGCTCAACAGCATAAAAAAAGACATAGAAACTGAAAAACAACCAGTAGGAAATGAAGAATGACATAGCAGAAATAAAGAATACACTGAAAGGAATAAACAGCTGATTAGAGGAAGCTGAGGATCAAATCAGTGATTTAGAAGATAGAGTAGAAAAAAATCACACAGTCAGAGAAACAAAAAGAAAAAAACAATTTAAAAACAGAACAGTTTAAGGAAGCTTTGGGACAATATGAAATGTAACAACATCCACATCACAGTGAAAACAGAAGGAGAAGAAAGTGAGCAAGGAATAGAGAACCTGTTTGAAGAAATTATGGCAGAAAATTTTCCTAACCTGGTGAAGGAAAAAGTCACACAAGTTTGGGAAGGACAGAGAGTCCCAAGCAAGAAGAACCCAAAGAGGCCCATGCCAAGACACATCATAATTAAAATGCCAAAAATAAAAGACAAAGAAAGAATCTTAAAGGTAGCAAGAGAAAAGCAATTCATTACCTACAGGAGCTCCCAAAAGCTGTCAGCTGATTTCTCAATAGAAATTCTACAGGCCAGAATGGAATGGCATGAAGTATTCAAGGTAATGAAAAGCAAGGGTCTGAAACCAAGACTACTCTAGCCATAAAGGCTATCATTCAAAATTGAAGGTAAAAAATGAGCTTCCCAGACAAAAATAGGCTAAAGGATTGTGTTACCACCAAACCAACATTGCAAGAAATGTTAAAGGGATTGCTGTAAGAAGAAGGGGAAATATATAGAGAAAGGAACATAGGCATAAAGAATACAAATGGCAATAAATAAGTACCTATCAATAATAACCTTCAATGCCAATGGATGAAAAGCTCCCATCAAAATACATAGCGTAGCTGAATAAGGGTAAGGAAACATGACTCATATATATGCTGTCTACAAGAGACCCACCTTAGAAGAAAAGACTCACATAGGATAAAAGTGAAGGGATGGAAAAAAATTTCCATACAGATGGAAACAAAAGAAAAGCAGGTGTAGCAATACTTATATCTTACAAAAAGACTTCAAAACAAGGGCCATAACAAGGGACAAAGAGAGCCACTTTGCAATACTAAAGAGATTGAGCCAACAAGAGGATATAACCCTTGTAAACATATATGCACCTAATATAAGAGCACCTTATATAAAAAATTTCTGAAGGACTTTAAGGGAGAGATCAACAAGAATACAGCCATAGTAGGGAAATTTAACACCCCACTGACATCAATGGATAGATCTTGTAGACAAAAAAATAAATAAGGAAACAGTGACCCTAAACAACACATTAGATCAGTTGGATTTAATTGACACTTACAGAACATTTCACCCCAAGGTTGCTGAATGTACATTCTTCTCAAATGCACATGGGACATTCTCAAAGATAGACTACATGCTAGACACAAACTAAATCTCTACAAGTTCATGCAGATTAAAATAATATCAGGCAGCTTTTTGGATCACAATGGCATGAAACTAGAAATCAACTACAGTAAAAACACTAAAAAACATTCAAAGACATGGAGGCTAAATAGCATGTTATTAAACAATGAATGGGTTAGCAATGAGACCAAAGAAGAAATAAAAAAACTTCCTGGAAACAAATGAAAATGAACACACAACAACCTCAAACCTATGGGACACAGAGAAAGCATTCCTGAGAGGAAAGTTCATAGCACTACATACCTACCTCAAGAAACAAGAAAAATCTCTAATATGCTACCTAACTCTCCAACTGAAAGAACTAGAAAAGGAAAAGCAAACAAAGCCCAGAGTAAGTAGAAAGAAAGAAATAATAAAGATCAGATGGGAAATAAATGACAGAGACCAAAAAAAAAAAAAAAGATCAATGAAACCAAGAGTTGGTTTCTTGAAAAGATAAACAAGCCCTGGCTGGTTTGGCTCAGCAGTTAGAGTGTCGGCCCATGGACCAAAGAGTCCCAGGTTCGGTTCCTGCTAAGGGCACGTACCTTGGTTGCAGTTTGTCCCCGGCCCTGGTTGGGGTCATGTGGGTAGCAACCACTCAATGTGTCTCTCTCATGTCGATGTTTCTCTCTCGCTCTTTCTCCCTCTCTCCCTCCTACTCTATCTGAAGATAAATGCAAAAAAAAAAAAAAAAAAGAAAGAAAGAAAGAAAGAAAAAAAAAAGATAAACAAGATTGATTAAACTTTAGCCAGACTCATTGAGAAACAAATAGAGAGGACCCAAATAAATAAGTTCAGAAACAAAATAGCTTAAGTAACAACTAACATCACAGGCAATACAAAGGATTGTAAGAAAATACTATGAAAAACTATATGCCAACCTATTGGACAACCTAGGTGAAACGAACAAATTCCTAGAAATATACAGTCTTCCAAAACTCAACCAGAATCAGAAAACCTGAATAGGTAAAAAACAACTAATGTAATAGAAGTAGTAATAAAAACACTCTCAGCAAACAAAAGTCTTGGTTCGGATGGCTTCACAGGCAAGTTTTACCAAATATTCAAAGAACTAAAACCTATTCTCCTCAAACTACTCAAAAAAATTCTAGAGGAAGGAATACTTCCAAGCTCTTTTTATGAGGCCAGCACAATCCTAATCCCAAAACCACATAAAGACACTACAATGAAAGAGAATTATAGGCCATTATCCTTGATGAACATAGGTGCTAATATCCTCAACAAACTTAGCAAATCAGATCCAATAATATATTAAAGTGATCATACACTATGACCAAGTAGGATTTATTCCAGGGATGCAAGGCTGGTACAATATTGACAAATCAAAAAATGTGATACATCACATAAACAAAATGAAAGATGAACATCACATGATTATATCAATAGAGGCAGAAAAATATTTGGCAAAATCTAGCACCCATTTTGGATAAAAACTCTCAGAAAAGTGGGAATAGAGGGATCATACCTCAAAATAATAAAGGCCATTTATTACAAACTCAATGGCCAAATACTAAAAGCATTTCCCCTAAGAAAAGGAGCAAGACAGGGGTGTTCACTTTCTTTATTCTTATTCAACATAGTAGTGGAAGTCCTAGCCACAGTGATCAGACAAGAAGAAAAAATAAAAGGTTTCCAAATTGGAAAGGAGGAAGGAAAACTGTCATTATTTGCAGATGACTATATTGTACAAAGAAAACCCTAAAGACTCCACCAAAAAAAAAAAAAATCCTACTAGATTTAATAAATGAATTTGGCAAAGTAGCAGGATACAAAATTAATCCCATTTACCATTGCAACAATGAAAAATGGTACCTAGGAATAAACTTAACCAAGGAGGTAAAATACCTTTTCTCAGAAAGCTATAGGACATTGAAAAAAGAAATAGGAAAAGATAAAAGCAAGTGGAAGCATATACTGTGTCCATGGATTGGAAGAATTAATGTCATTAAAATGTCCATACTACCCAAAGCAATCTATAGATTCAATGCAATCTCCATTAAAATACGAACAGCATATTTCACAGATCTAGAACAAATACTCCAAAAATTTATATGGAACCAAAAAAAGACTCCAAAGAGTCACAGCAATCTTGAGAAACATGAACTAAGTCAGAGGAATCACAATACCGGATATCAAATAATACTACAAAGCCATTGTAATCAAAACAGCCTGATACTGGCACAAGAACAGGCATATAGATCAAAGGAAAATAACAAAGAACCCAGAAATTGACCCTAGTCATTATGCTCAATTAATATTTGACATTATGCTCAATTAATATTTGAGGCAAGAGCATACAATGGAGTAAAGACAGTCTCTTCAATAAATGGTGGTGGGCCCTGGCCAGTTTGGCTCAGCAGTTAAAGCACTGGCCTGCAGACCGAAGGGTTGTGTGTTTGATTCCCAGTCAAGGGCAAGTACCTGGGTTGGAGGTTTGATCCCTGACCCTGGTTGGGGTCATGTAGGAAGCAACAAACTGATGCGTCTCTCTCACATCAATGTTTCCCTCTTTATATCTCCCTCCCTCCCTTCCACTCTATCTAAAAATCAATGGAAAAATATCCTTGGGTGAGGATTAACATGAATAAATAAATAAATAAATAAATAAATAAATAAATAAATAAATAAATAAATAGATAGTTGAGGGAAAATTGGACAGGTACATGCAAAAAATAAAAAATAAAAAACTAGACCACCAACTTACACCATACACAAGAATAAACTCAGTATGAATAAAATACTTAAATGTAAGTCATGAAACCATAAAAATCCTGGAAGAAACATATGAAGTAAAATCTCAGACATCTCATGTAGCAGAATTTTCACTGATACATCATGTAGGACAAGTGAAACAAAGAAGGAAAGAAACAAATGGGACTACATCAAATTAAAAAGCTTCTGCACAGCAAAAGAAACCAGCATCAAAATTAAAAGGGAACTCACTGTATCAGAGAACATATTTGTCAATGATACATTTGTTAAGGGGTCAATTTCCAAAATATATATAGAACTTATACAACTCAATAAAAGCAAAGCAAACAATCTAATTAAAAAATGGGCAAAGGACCTAAATAGACAGTCTCCAAAGAGGATATACAGATGGCCAATAGACATTAAAAAATGGTCGACATCACTAATCATCAGAGAGATGCCAATTAAAACTACAGTGAGGTATCACCTCACTGCTGCCAGATAGACTATCATCAACAAATCAACAAAGAACAAGTGCTGGTGAGGATGTGGAGAAAAGGGAATCTTAGTGTACTGTTGCAGGAATGCAGACTGGTGCAGCAACTATGGAAAACAGTGTGGAGTTTCCTCAAAAAATTAAAAATGGGACTGTCTTTTGACCCAGAGATTCTACTTTTAGGAGTATATCCTAAGCATCCCAAAACACCAATCAGAAAGATTATATAACTCCTATGTTCATAGTAGCGTTATTTACAATAGCTAAGATCTGGAAAGAGCCTAAGTTCCCCTCAGTAGATGAGTGGATGAAAAAGCTGTGGTACATTTACATAATGGAACACTATGCAGGTGTAAAAAAGAAGAATCTCTTACCCTTTGAGGCAGCATAGAAGAACCTGGAGATTATTATGCTAAGCGTACTAAGCCAGTCAGAGAAAGATAAGTATCATGTGATCTCACTTATTTGTGGAATCTAATGTACAGAATAACCTGATGAACAAAATAGATTCACAGGCTTGGAAACATGGAACAAACTGACAAATCTTGAACAGAAGGCAGGGGGGTGGGAAGAGATTAGCCAAAGAATTTATATGCATATATGTATTGCCCATGGTGACAGACGATAGTGCAGTGAAGACCTTAGGTGGGGTGGGAACAGGGTGGAGGGGGGCAATGGCGGAAAAAGGGGGGGATATCTGTAATACTCTCTACAGTAATGATAAAAGTGTGGATGTGTAACTTTATTAAGGATGAGTGAAGAATTGAGAACAATAATTCTTTTTTTCCAATTTTTATTAATTTATTTTTGTTACAGATGTTTCTCCTTTTCCCTCTCAGACACCCTCCTCCCCATCACCTCCCCCCCAGCATTGTTGTCTATGTCCATTGGTTATGAATACATGCATATAAGTTCTTTGGTTCATTTCATTCATCCCCTCCACACCCCTCCTCTGAGGTCTGTCAGTCTGAACTGTACTACTTTCTATGTCTGTGGGTCTGTTTTGTTCATCAGCTTATTTTGTTCATTATATTCCACAAATAAGTGAGATCATGTGATATTTGTCTTTCTCTGATTGGTTTATTTTGCTTAGCATAATGCTCTCCAGGTTGCTCCATGTCCTCTCAAAGGATAAGAGATCTTTCTTTCTTACAGCTGCATAGTGTTCCATTGTGTATATGTACCACAGCTTTTTTGTCCACTCATCTACTGATGGACACTTGGGCTGTTTCCAGATCTTAGCAATTGTAAACAGTGCTGCTATGAACATGTATTTTTTCTGATTGGTGTTTCAGGCTTCTTAGGATATATTCCTAGAAGTGGGATCACTGGGTCAAATGGAAGTTCAGTTTTTAATTTTTTGAGGAAACACCATATTGTTTTCCATAGTGGCTGCACCAGTGTGCATTCCCACCAGCAGTATACTAGGGTCCCCTTTTCTCCACACCCTCGCCAGCACTTGTTGTTTGATGATTTGTTGATGGCAGCCATTCTGACAGGTGTGAGGTGATACCTCATTGTTGTTTTAATTTGCATCTCTCTGATGATTAGTGACGTTGAGCATTTTTTCATATGTCTCTTGGCCATTTGTATGTCCTATTTGGAGAGGTGTCTCTTTAGGTCCTCTGCCCATTTCTTAATTGGGTTGTTTGTCTTCCTTTTGTTGAGTTGTATGAGCACTCTATATATTTTGGAAATTAACCTCTTATCTGATGTATCATTGGCAATTATGCTCTCCCATACAGTGGGTTGCCTTTCCACTTTGATGGTTGTTTCTTTTGCTGTGCAGAAGTTTTTTAGTTTGATGTAGTCTCATATGTTCATTTTTTCCTCTGTTTCTCTTGCCTTAGGCATTGTATCAGTGAAAATTCTGCTGCATATGATGTCTGAAATTTTGTTGCCTACATTTTCTTCTAGGATTTTTATGGATTCATGAGTCACATTTAAGTCTTTTATCCATTTTGAGTTTATTCTTGTGTATAGTGTAAGTTGGTGGTCTAGTTTCATTTTTTTGCCTGTAGCTGTCCAATTTTCCTAACACCATTTATTGAAGAGGCTGTCTTTACTTCATTGTATGCTCTTGCCACCTTTGTCAAATATTAATTGAGCATATTGTCTTGGGTTAATTTCCAGGTTCTCTGTCCTGTTCCATTGATCTATATGCCTGTTCTTGTGCCAGTACCAGGCTGTTTTCATTACAATGGCTTTGTAGTATAACCTGATATTCGATATTGTGGTCCCTCCTACTTTGTCCTTCTTTTTCAAGATTGCTGTGGCTATTCTGGGTCTTTCTTGGTTCCATATGAACTTTTGAAATATTTGTTCTAGTACTGTGAAATATGTCGTTGGTATTTTGATGGGGATTGCATTGAATCTATAGATTGCTTTGGGTAATATGGACATTTTAATGACATTAATTCTTCCAATCCATGAACAAGGTATGTGTTTCCACTTTTTTATATCTTCTTCTATTTCTTTTTTCAATGTCCTGTAGTTTTCTGCAAATAGGTCTTTACTTCTTTGGTTGAGTTTATTCCTAGGTATTTTAATTTTTTTTTTGCCACAATGGTAAATGGGATTATTTTTTAGTTTTTCTTTCTGTGAGTTCATTATTGGTGTATAAGAATGCCATAGATTTCTTGATGTTAATTTTGTATCCTGCTACCTTGTCAAATTTGTTTATTAAATCTAGTAGATTTCTAATGGAGTCTTTAAGGGTTTCTATGTACAATATCATGTCATCTGTGAATAATGACAGTTTCACATCCTCTTTTCCAATTTGAATCCTTTTTATTTATTTATTTATTTTTTTATTTTATTATTTATCCTCACCCGAGGACATTTTTTCATTTTTTGTTCAGATAGAGTGGGAGGGAGAGAGAGGAAGAGAGAGAGAGAGAAACATCAATGTGAAAGTGACACATCGAGTGGCTGCCACCCTCACGACCAACCAGGGCTGGGGACAAACTGCAACTGAAGTACATGCCCTTAGTGGTAACCGAACCCAGGTCTCTCTGGACCGTAGGCCGACGCTCTAACCACTGAGCCAAACCAGCCAGGGCTATTTATTTTTTTCATGTCTAATTGCTGTGGCTAAGACTTCCAGTACTATGCTAAATAAGAGTGGTGAAAGTGGGCATCCCTGTCTTGTTCCTGTTCTTAAGGGAAACGTTTTTAGTTTTTTTCCCATTGAGTAGGATGTTGGTTGTAGGTTTTTCATATATGGCCTTTATTATGTTGAGATATGATCCCTCTATTCCCACATTGCTGAGCGTTTTTATCAGAAATTGGTGCTGGATTTTGTCGAATGGATTTTTAGCATCTATTGATATGATCACATGGTTTTTATCTTTCATTTTGTTTATGTGGTGTATCACATTTATTGATTTGCAAATATTGTACCATCCTTGCATCCCTGGGATGAATTCCACTTAGTCATGGTGAATAAGTTTTTTAATGGATTGCTGGATCCGATTTACTAATATTTTGTTAAGGATTTTGGCATCTATGAACATCAGGGATATTGGTCTGTAGTTTCTTTCTTTGTAGTGTCTTTATCTGGTTCGAGAATTAGAATTATGCTGGCCTTATACAACAAGTTTGGAAGTCTTTCTTCTTCTTGAATTATTTGGAATAATTTGAGGAGAATTATTTTTAGGGTGTTACTTCTTCTTTGAATGTTTGGCAAATCTCCCCTGTGAAGCTGTCCGGGCCTGGGCTTTTGTTTGCTGGGAGAGTCTTGATTATATCTTCAATTTCCTTAGTTGTTATTGGTCTGTTCAAGTTTTCTATCTCTTCCTGGTTCAGTTTTGGGAGACTATGTGTTTCTAGGAATGTGTCCATTTCACTTAGATTGTCCAATTTGTTGGTGTATAATTGTTCATAGTATATTTTGATGATCCTTTGTATTTCTGTGGTGTCAGTTGTTACTCCTCCTCTTTCATTTCTGCTTTTGTTTATTTGGGTCCTCTCTCTTTGTTTCTTGGTGAGTCTAGCTAAGGGTCCATCAATCTTGTTTATCTTTTCAAAGAACCAGCTCTTTATTTTATTAATCTTTTGAATTTTTTTTGGTCTCTATGTTTATTTCTGCTCTGATGTTTACTATTTCTTTCCTTCTATTTGCTCTGGGTTTTTGTTTTTGTTTGCTTTCTAGTTATTTAAGTTGTGAGGTTAGATAGTCAATTAGGAATTTTTCTTGTTTCTTGAGGTAGGCCTGGAGTGCTTTGAACTTTCCCCTCAGGACTGCTCTCACAGCATCCCATAAATCTTGTGTTGTTGTGTGTTCATTTTCATTGGTTTCCAGGAAGCTTTTAATTTCTTCCTTGATCTCCTTGGTAACCCATTCACTGTTTAATAACATGCTATTTAGACTTCATGTGTTCAAATGTCTTCGCGTATTTTTGTTGTAATTGAGTTCTAGTTTCATGCCACTGTGATCTGACAAGATGCTTGATATGATTTCAATCTTCTTGAACCTGTAGAGACTTAGTTTATGTCCTAACATGTGGTCTATCTTTGAGAATGTCCCATGTGCACTTGAGAAGAATGTGAATTCTGCAGTTTTGTGGTGTAATTCTCTGTAGATATCTATTAAATCCATTTGATCTAGTGCATCATTTAGAGTCTCTGTTTCCTTGTTAATTTTTTGTCTAGAGGATCTATCTAGTGATGTCAGTGGGGTGTTGAAGTCCCCTGCTAGGATTGTATTGCTGTCAATTTCTTCTTTGAAGTCCTCCAGAAGATTTTTAATATATTTTGGTGTTCCTATGTTGGGTGCATATATATTTACCAAGGTTATATCTTCCTGTTGAATAGATAGATGCTTTCAATATTAGGTAGTGGCCTTCTTTGTCTCTAGTTATAGCCTTCATTTTGAAATCTATTTTTATCAAATATGAGTATTGCTACCCCAGCTTTTTTTTTTTCCTTTCTGTAAGATTTTTTTCCATTCCTTCACTTTCAACCTTTGTGAGTCTTTTGTTGTGAGGTGGATCTCTTGTAAACAACATATATATGAGTCATGCGTTCTTATCCAATCAGCTACTCTGTGTCTTTTGATGAGAGTATTCAATCCATTTATATTTAAGGTTATTATTGATATGTACTTATTTATTGCCATTTTTGTTTATTTTGGTTGTATTTTTCTTCCTATTTCTTCTACTAATTACCGCAGTCCTTTTAACATTTCTTGCAGTGCTGTTTTGGTGCTGATATATTCCCTTAGCCTTTTTTTTTTTTTTTGGTCTGGGAAGCTTTTTATTTGACCTTCTATTTTGAATGATAGCCTTGCTGGATAGAGTAGTCTTGGATTCAGATCTTTGTTCTTCATGACCTTGATTACTTCATGCCATTTCTTTCTGGCCTGTAGTGTTTCTGTTGAGAAGTCAGCTGATAGCATTATGGGGTTCCTTTGTAGGTAACCTGTTGCTTATCTCTTGCTGCCTTTAGGATTCTCTCTTTGTCTTTAATTTTTGGCATTTTAATTATTATGTGTCTTGGTGTGGGCCTGTTTGGGTTCTTACTTGGGGCTCTCTGTGCTTTTGAACTTGAATGCCTTCTTCCTTCACCAAGTTAGGGAAGTTTTCTGTCACTATTTCTTCAAATATATTCTCTAACCTTGTCATTTTCTTCTTTTTCTGGAACTCCTATGATTTGAATGTTCTTATATTTCCAGTTGTCCCACAGTTTTCTTAAGCTGTCTTCCTGTTTTTTCTTTTTGGTTTTCTGATTGGGTGATTTTTTCTACTCTGTCTTCTAATTCGACTGATCTGGTCCTAAGCTTCCTCTACTCTGCTGGTTATTCCTCCCAATGTGTTCTTTATTTCTGCTATGTCTTTCTTCATTTCCAATTGGTTGGTTTTTAATGTTTCTATATCTTTACTCATGGTGTTGAGCTTTTTACTAATCCTGTTGAGCTTCCTCTTTATCATTGCTCTGAACTCTATCTCTGATAACTTGCTTAACTGCATTTCATTTATCTCATCTTTAGTAGAGTTCTCTTGTTCTTTCATTTGGGATTTGTTTCTTTGTTTCACCATTGTGGCTGTCTCAGTGGATTTTGGAGCCTGCCGAATTTTCCCTGTGGATGATGGTGTTCTGCTGTTTGTGGCTCCCTCTACTGGGTTTGGATGAGTGTGACAGGACCCACATTAAACACCACTGTTAAGTCTTACTTTCCTGGGTAGATTTGCAAGTCCAGGGAAGGTTCAGTTATCTAGCTTTTTGTCTAGAGGCTATTAGTCTCAGTTACTTGATGAGCCTTGGGTTGTAGCCCTCAACTGAATGAAAAACTCCCACAGGTGTTCAGGGTAAGAGGATTTCCAGAGGGTGGGGCAGATGCTGGCTGTTAATGAGCCTCAATTTGTAATTCTTTGGTACAGCTGGGTGGTGTTAAATTTTTGAAGGAGTTGCTTCTTTCTGGGGCTCTGGGAAGGGGCTCTTTGAATAAGATGTGTACTGTCCTGTGAAGGAGTAATTCAGCAAAAACTCCCAGTGCCCTCCAAATCTCGAGTCTCTTCACACAGTTCCAGACCAGTCCACCCTCCCTCTGCCAGAGCCCAAGGTGCGTGGCTGTAGCTAATTTAGTACTCTGTCCTGGCCCTCTGTGCTGTGGAGCTGGCTTGGGATTTTAACCCTAAGGGAGCTGCTCACAGCTAAAACAGCTGCTGTCCGTGGGCTCCCAGCCTGCCCTCTCACACCTCCGCAGATCCTACCGTGCTCAATTCAGTGTCCTTTTTTCCTGTCCCTGGTTATATGAGTACTCTCCAGCTGCTTTTCTGTTGCTTTTTCCCAATGATTTGTCTTTATTTTAGTTGAAATTCCAGTTTGCTCCTGGGAGATGGTCTGTGTAGCTTCTTTTCACTCTGCCACCATTTTGGAATCCGAGAACAATAATTCTATATATCATAATCCTCAAAGCAACTGTGCAGATGGTTCATTGTTAACTCAGTACCATTTTTGTCCTCACCCCTAGGTCACAGTAAAGGTGTGGACCACACTGCATTTTAGAGGAGAAGCCTAGTGTACTAGTCAGCTTGAACTTCCTTAACAAAATACTGTTGCCAGAGGGATGAGGGGGGCAGGGCCCTCCAATATTCATTGGTGGAAGTTCTTGGGGTACCTATGAAATGAGAATTTTCAGTATCCTGGTTCCCTCAGTTCATTCCTGAAAGAGGGGCAGCTATGGATTCAGCAAGGCTAGATGTAAAGCCAGAGTCCAGAGTGTCCATTCCATGGTACAGCTGGGTCCAAGTCCACGTGGCCAGGAGTCCAGTGCAGCAAAGACAAAGAGAGAGAGAGAGAAAGAGAAAGAGAGAGAGAGAGAGAGAGAGAGAGAGAGAGAGAGAGAACGAGCATGCTTTCCTTTGTCTAGGAGATTAAACATTCAGGTTTCAAGTGCTTGCAGTAGCCACATTTATTCTCTCCACTGACTCGCTCTCAGGTGTGACAGACAGGTAGGCACCTCCCACCTCACTCAGACTTTACTGGGTATGCATCTAAATGGCCTTTGTCCAGTCCCTTCCCCCATCGATCAGTGGGGTATAGACCTGGAATGTTACACTTCAGCTTTCTGGCAAAGCTGTATAAATGGCATGCTTATAGTCTCCCCTTCATTCCTTTCCTGTTAAATAATAACCCAATTATTGCAATGGTATCAATACCATAGACTGGATGGACTAAAACAACAGAAATTTATTTCTCACAGTTCTGGAGACTGCAAGCCTGACATTAGGTTAGAAGCATGGACAGGTTCCAGCGAGAGCTCTCTTTCTGGCTTGCCTCCTTCTTGCTGTGACCTCATGTGGCAGACAGAGAAAGGGAACAAACTCTGCATTGTCTTCTTATAAGACCTCATTTAAACCTAATTATCTCCCAAAGACCTCTGCTCCAAATACGTTCACATTGGTTATTAAAACTTAAACATATGAATTTGATGGGGGTTGGGGGTGGGGCTCCATTCTGTCCATAGTGTCTAGGAGCAACATTTCCCAGAATTCCTAGCTAACAGAGTTTGGGGTCAGGTTCTGTTAGTGAGAAATGCTTACTTGAGATAGCAAATGTGGAAAATTAGGAGAAGGCATTATTCTGTGCAAACTGGGCGTGTAAAGGGCAAATGACAGTCCTGAGGTTTACTTGGAGTTCTGGGCATTCTTTTGCAAAGTACTTGCTTTGGCATTGCCAGCAGCTGAGATCTTCAGCAGAAGTTTTGAGATTTCTTTAAGCCTTCCAACATCTGAAAGCCAGTGTGCTTCTCCCTGACCTTTGCTCCCCCAGGCCTTCCTGATTTTGTAAACACTTGACATATTTTATTAAATTTAAGATGACATCAATTGTGTTACCAAGAAAGAAAAAACTTAAAATTTTTTAGCCCTAAAATGTTTATTCCAAACTTTAAAAAAAAGCTTTTTTGGACTTATGCAGACAGGTTTGGAAAAAACATATCGCAATCATACATACATAAAAATACAAATACCAGCACAATAAATTTGCTGCCATTTCTGAAATAACTCCACACTCAGAATTTTGCTGTTATAAGTCCTTCTGTGTAGAGGCCTCCGTGTGTGTGTGTGTGTGTGTGTGTGTGTGTGTGTGTGTGTGTGTGTGTTTCCAGTCATCAGGAAGCATCAGGACCATGAGTATTGGATTGTTTCTTAGAAGAGTGCTCCATCATTATCTCGTCTTTTCTTCCTAGCTGCTAACAACCATTCTGCCAGTCTGACTGGCGTTGTCTAGGTTTTGTGTGAAGGCACAGTCTGTTCTCAAAGAGTCCTTGTAAATGGTTTGTGGATTCGAAGTGTGAGGATCTGCAATGGTTCAGCCTGCCACCAGGAAAGACCATAAGGTTCTGCATTAATTCTCAATGAACGGATTCTCTACAGTCTAAAGACATATCCCTGCAATGCCTCCAGAACTAATTGAATTGGGGGGCTGTGTAGGGTTCCCACATATCTATTCTGAAGACTTTCAGCTAGCTCAGTGGTAATCCAGCCATGTTTTTGAGCATATACTGTAACATTTTGGGGGAAGATCTTTTTGTTTTTGTTTTTGTATATCATTAAAAAATTTAAAGTGAAATATAAAACCCATGGATGTAAAACAGCAAAAGTGAACCTTAACCTAAATATGGACATTGAGTGATGGAGGTGTGTCAATGTTGGTTCACTGGTCGTGATAAATGCACCACTTGGTGGGAAATGTTGGCGGGGGGAGACCGTGCGTGTGTGGGAGCAGGTGTAGGGCATCTCTGTACTTCCTGTTCAGTCTTGCTATGAACCTAAAATTGCCCTAAACAGTAAAACCTTTTTAAAAATTAAATACGACAACTTTTATTGGTGATTATGCATAGCTTCCCAGGTTTAGGCTGCTTTTAGAACCCGTGTCATGATCTGGATCTCTTTAGCACTTTAGTAGTGAGAGTATCAGCCTTGGAATTTCTTCAGCATTTTCTATTTGACTGAACAAATACTTTTATTAATTTCCTCCATTGAATCACATGTTGCTGGAAACTAAGTAACTTCTATGCACAGTCAGCAGAAAGTTTCTGAACATTGATACGTAGGGCCTTAAGGAGGATCCTGGACGGTGCATGAATTATTCACCCAAGCCTCTCTTTCATCTCTTCTGGATGAATCGTCTAATTCTCCTGCTTCCATTTCCCTCTGAATTTGGGTTCCCCTAAACGCAGAGCCCGAGACAAGGACGTGGGTGAGTAGCGAGCATATTTAGAAAGTGATCTCTGGACGCAAGTGACCCTCCGGGGCGTTAGCTTCACCCCTGGGGGCATTTACTGTCCCTCACACCCCACACCCTAATCTCCAGGTGTCTGGGACGTAGAGAAGCAGAGACATCCTTGCTGTTTTGAGTAAAGAGAAAGAGCAGCGATGAAGACAGACGCGGCTGCTGGGACGCACTGTGCTGCTCTCGGTTTCCTCATGTTACTCGTTGGGCCAAATGCATCACGTTGAGACTTAACACGAGCTCGTGGCATTTATTCTCCCAGCCTGTCTGCACTTCTGCCTCTTTGCCAAGTGCTCGGGGTGGATGCTGTCTGTCCATCCCCAGTGGATCTTTTCTGCATTCTCCATTTCTCTCCAAACCCCTATCAGCCCACAGTAGGTGAATCGTTTGGCAATGCCCTGCAGAAGTCAGACCCTAGTGAGCCTGGCTGACATGCATTCACTTAGCAGAGCCTGTTCAGTTCTCATCACGTTTCTGCACATCAGATTCTGGACTGTGGTCACCCCACCTGGGCGTTGCACACCAGGAGGCCCTGCTAAAGCAGCCTGCCAGGATTGCTCAGAGGCGTGTCAGGTGCTACTGGGAGTTCAGAAAGTCCATGCCGTCGTGGCTGATTTCCAGGAGTATAGATGCCAGCTCAGGAGTAAGCCTGCACAAGGGGCAGTGTACCAAAGTCTGCAGCTCAGTGTCTGGGAGCAGCTGAGAGGGTGGAGAACACACGAGAACCGGAACCTTTGGGAAGGGCCCAGGAGGGATCCAGGTCTGAGCAGTGCATTTAAACTGCAGGAGCAATATGGATAAGGGCCCCGGGACTCTTTCTGTTTGGAGCCCAGGCCTCCCAAGCACAGGCCACTTTAAAATGCGATGCTATTCCTCTTTGGCCACCAAACGGCCTCGTAAGTTAATTGGATTCTGGAGATCTAAGAGCAGGAACCCTGATTGTGAGACTCAGGTTTGAAAGGAGGTCCGGATGCTGCGGCGCCCGAGAGGCGCATGAGGTGCGTGTCACAGTGTCCTCGGGGAGGCTTGGTGGCTGACTTGCGTATGGGAAGCTCAGTTTCTGAAAGCCTGGCAGCTCTGGAGAAAAGCCATAGGTGAGGGGCGACCCATAAAGGGAGAATCTGGTGGCTTGCTGTCTGGGGCAGCGGACATAGTATGGTCCACACTCCATCCAAGCCACGTGTCACCCCTGCTGGAACTGGCTGGGGAGTTGCTGTCCCTGGCCTGTTGGGTGTCACTGGCCAGCTCCTGGGTGGACCTGCACCCCGTGGACCATGCCCCCTCCTCTTTATCACTGGGGAGGAATGGGACCGTGTGCTTTCCCGTGGGCTGCGGTGGGATAGAGGCAGGAGGCTACGGTGTCTGGAGGAGCAGTGAACCTCCCTTCCATTCATTCATTCTCTATGAGTCCACGTGGTCTGTAAACTCTCACTTTTAAGACAGGAAACAGGTCACTTTCAGCTCATCGGGCTTGGGTCTCAGACTTGGGTTCAAATCCTAATGCTGCCCCTCTGGTGAAAACCGTGGGTGATTCTCTCAGAGTGTCTGAGCCGTGGATTCCTCCTGTAGAGGGTGGTTAATTGTACCTGTCTCACAGTATCATCGGGAGATTAAATAAAGCAACGATGCAAAGAGCCCGGCATGGAGGTCCAGAAATGTCAACTCCCTTTTCATACAGCCCAGTAGGTCAGTGGTGATACCTGATGCTAAAGCCTTCAAACTACAAGTTAAATTCAGTGAAAAAATAAGATATTTATATGTTATTTTATAAGAGAAACACTGAGAAAAATCTCTAGATTTAAACTCAAGGATTTTATAGGTGGAAGTATAGTTGTATTTCCTAAATGCACTTGTTTCCAGTGACTATTTTATTCACTTTAGATGGAAAAAAAAAATGTCATAGAGAAGAGCTAGCCTGTGTATAAAAGCATCTGATGAAACGCAGCTAATTAAACACATAATTTGGTACAGACTGTGTACCCAACATATTTTGGCACATAAAATATTTACTCTGATAGACTGAAGCTGTTACTCTGAACTGGGTCTGAGTTGTTATTGAGACTGAGTGTTTTTAATCTAGCAAACGATAATGACTTCATCACTTCTGACTCTGTGTGTCTGCTTTCAGCCTGGAATGGCATTATATTGCCTTCCAGCTCTCCGTAAGAGTGCTTGATAGACTATTTCTCTACGATCCTGTTTTCAAAAAGAACATTAAATACTTATTAATTTATATTTATATTCAGAACTTTAAATTCATCCCAAACATAAACAAGTCTCCTAATTATGAATTTCCCCCCTATAATATTCATTTATGCACGAGTGCCAAGAACTTGAACAGCCCAAAAGTACATCAGCTCAAAGATGTGTTTCGAAGTGCTTTGATGCTCGGCCTCTGTCCTCCACATTCCCGGGTGCACTTGTGTCAGGAAAAAGGTAGCGTTTTGCTCATGGTCAGAGTAGGTATATTTTGAGGGGAGGGGGGAAACAGACACCCAAACTTGAGCTTTATGAAAGCATGATTTAGGTTTATTTCAGCTTCGAGTTCACTTAGCGTTTTTGTTTACTTCTAGAGATGCAAGTTCTATTTAGTTCAACTCGAGTTTCCTTCCTTCCTAAGTCCCTGTGTGGCTGTTTCTTGCAAGCATTCTGGCGGAGAGTACAGTCTTTCCTAAAGTCACTTGATGTCCATGGATGGTATCAGGGGTGCCGGACCGAGGCTGGGACCCCAGGTGGTCACTTGCCCCCTAGGTTCCTGACACCACGTAACAGCCGTGAGCCCACACAGGGGCTGTGCTGTCAATTTAACTTTTATTACCGCAGGTTTAATCCAAATCACACACACACACACACACACACACACACACACACACACACACGTATTGGGGGTTAACGAATCGAAAGTCCAGGAGTCCCAAATGTCCTCCGGTCCGGGCTATCTGCAGAGCAGTGGTCAGGGGTCACTCAGAGCCACAGAAGTCTCTGCTCAGGGGTCCATGTCTTGCAAGGAGAACGGCTGACTCAGCTGGAGACCGCAGGGCCCGGGAATGATCACGGCCACCGACCAGACACACGAGCTGTCAGCCCAGCTGGTTCGCAGGAGGGCGGATAACCAGTGTCCCTGTCCTTGGTTTCACTTTGATCCTTCCCGTGGAGATGTCTCCCCACCTGCACTTGTTAGATATGCTTGTGGCCTCCGAGGTTAGTCCTTGAAGTCCAAATCAGAATATTTGGCAACGGTCTCGGAGGTGTCGGGACACCCTTATCGCTTGCGCCTGTGGGTTCCTCCCTGGGCTGCAGCTCAGAACTTGGCTTCCGACCCAGACTTCTGTGGGTTCCGACGCTAAGGTTCAAACTTAAGATGGAGTTAGTTATGCTAACTCTGCTCTCCACACTTTTAGAGGTTTGGGGCTTCCGATTCGTGACCTCTTCAATTCGGGGCGCGAATGAGAAGGTGCTAATGTTACCTAAAACTCAAGATTCTAAAGTGTCTTCAACTGCAAGGGTCCCAGGTAAGGTAGCTCAGTGTGGCAGCGGAGACTGGGGTCGGACAGTCTAGGGGGGCAGGGCCGGGAGCCAGCATTTCTCTCAGGCCCCCAGGCGCTGCTGAAGCCCTGGTCTGAGGACCACACTGAGCAAAAAGAGTTCAGTGCACACGTCTTAAAATTCGACGGTTGGGTTTGAATGCCTCGTCTGCCATTTATTAGCTCTGTGACCTTGAGTAGGGCAATTTGCTGCTCTGGGCCTCCATTTGGCATCTGTCAAAATGGGAGTCATTAATATGGCATTTAGCTCTAGGGGCTCATTTAACGAATAACGGATAGAATCCATGTGACGTATTGAACATCTGATAGCAAAATGATAACTACGAATAACTATTCATATGTATTTATCTGGTGAAAATCGTTTGTAGAAAATTGGAAGGGGAGAGGAAGGAGTCCTAATACTTATTTATTTTTGCTTGAGAAACATTTCAGTACAACCTGGCGACTCACCATCCCAGCTGTCCCAGGAAAGTCCTGCACCCTGGAGGTCCCCTTGTTTCCGAGCAAACCAGAACAGCTGGTCACCCCTATGTGCAATATAGTTCTTTTTAGGTCTCCCCGACAATCTTGTGACAGAAGTACCATTGTCTGAATTTCACAGATGGGCCATGGCTAGTAAGTGGCCAAGCGTCTATTCAAACCCGCTTTGGGGTGACTTCCGAATCCTTACAAGTCCCATGGCCCCTGCCGTACATCCAAATGTCCTGCGTTCTTCGTTAGCCGTTTAAATTGTATTTTAGAATCATATTTGGTTTAGAATAAAAGAAAAGATCTTTAACCTCCATAAGGTTATTTTAATACAAAATCAGGAGGTAATTAGGAATGTACTGGACACTCCAGAATCACCAGGCGGCCCTGGTCCAAGGTCCGAGGAAAGGCAACTCCTCTGTAAGACTTGCTTTTTGTGACCAAAGGAAATGGACAGTGGGTTAAGGATGAGGCAGAATATTTAAATAATCAGGAGAGAGTGTTAGTTTGTGGAAGGGGCTAGGGAAAATCTGATTTTATTACCTTTTTCTTCCTGACCCTTTTCTTCCAGTCTTCTGTCAAAACCACCTTTCTTCATTTCTCTGCTTTCGTAGAAAATTAATTAGAGCAGATACAAGTGAGCTTTGTCAAGTGGCAACATCAGGGGATGCCTGGACAACAGCAAGTGCTCAGATCATCCCACGACCCTGTCTGAGCCCATGTGACAGCCAGTTGGAGTCCTCTGCTCAGTCTTCACGAAACCAGCACTGTTAACTCCAAAATATTTCTGCGAATACTTCTTAAGAATTCGCTCAGTTTCACTATTAAGGAAGCTACCACTCATTGCCAAAGGGGTTTTTTACCATGGATTCCAAAGCAGAGTTTCCTCAGTGGACATCGTGGACCTTGGTGGAGGTCACATTTTTTATGTTCTAAAAATGGATTTCAATATAACATTTAACCTAAAAACTTAAAATATTCAATATATTGATAAATAAAATACAAAATATAAATAATAAAAATAGATAAATGCCAGTTATCTTACAATTTGTAGGATCAACAAAATTTTAAAGCAGGGACCCTTATTATATTTACTATATATATTTTTTGTTGTTGTTTTTAATCCTCACCTGAGGATATTTTTCCATTGATTTGTTCTTTTTTCAAGATAAAGTGGA
Source organism: Tadarida brasiliensis (assembly GCA_030848825.1). Classification (NCBI taxonomy): domain Eukaryota; kingdom Metazoa; phylum Chordata; class Mammalia; order Chiroptera; family Molossidae; genus Tadarida; species Tadarida brasiliensis. The sequence continues at coordinate 107,533,327 of CM061260.1, read as the reverse complement.
AGGAAGGGAAGGAGAGAGAGAGCAACATCGATGTGAGAGAGACACACTGATTGGTTGCCTCCCGCACGACCCCGACCGCGGCTGAGGAATCGAACCTGCAACCCAGGTACGCGCCCTTGACCGGGAATCAAACCCAAGACCTTTCAGTCCAAGGGCTGACGCTCTAACCACTAGCCACACCAGCTGGGCTATTTATGTATGTTTTAAAACTGTTTTAATGTTGAGTGGATTTGAAATATATAAATCTGTGTTCAAACACTTGGTTTTGTGACTTACATTTTTATAGATGATGGGAATTTTAATAAAAATATCCCTATCACAGCTATTTGATTTTCAGTCAACTTTAATTGAAGATAAAGCCCACTAGTAAATTCCTTTGGCAAATAAACTGCACAGTTCAATAAAGATCACTGAAATTGTTGAAAAAAATTATTGAAAACTAGAAGGAAATTTTAGAACTGTTTTATATCAGTGGTTCTCAAAGTGTGGTCCCTGGGGTAGCAGCATCAGCCTCACCTGAGAACTCGTTAAACATGAGAATTCTGTGCTTTATCCCAGACCTGTTGTTTCAGAAACCTGGGTGCAGGGGCTCAGCAATCTACTTTAACAAGCTTCCCATGTGGTTCCCACATTGGGTCAAGTGTGAGAATCCTTAGTCTGGATCATCCAGAAAAGTGAACCTCAATTAACGACTCCCACGTGAGATAACCTCTTTCTCTGCTTTCTACAGAGCCATGACCCTGTGACAGTGTGGTGTAATGAAAAGAATTTGAATTTTGAGTTGCAAAGATCTAGTTTCAATTTGCAACTTTGTATATGCAAGTCACTTAAATACATTGCATCATGGTTTCTAATATATAAAATGTGGATACTAAATAGCCTTCCCTCAACTCAGTCTCATGGAGCTGTGAGCAAATGCAGACTTGCATGTGAGGGCAATTTTCCAATTACCCACTGTTACACAAATGTTACCATTCGTATGATTATTCCTGCCAGTATGATTGTAATTCTCAAAACTTTTCCTTCTCACTCCCCTTTGCCCCATTAAAATTTAATTATCTCTCGAAATTCAAGTTGTGCAAAGCAGAGATTTAATAAAAAAGAAATTAGAGAATTTAAAATAAGAAAATAAACCAGAGTTCTTGCTATTTCTTTTATCTGTGAAATGAGACAGGCAGGTTTTTTTCTTTGTTTCATGAACCCACAGTGTGCAATGAGTCAATAGCTCGCTGCAGTGAAACCATGGCAATAATAATGCATTTGGAACATTAAGTGTCAAATTTCCCTCACATATTTCAAAAACTGTTTTACATATTTCTGGTTTAACTTCTTTTGACACCAGTGAACTTAAGGCTTGTAATTGAAGGATAAGTGAGCAAAAAAAGCTGTTCAAGAGATAATATATCCATTTCCATTCCTATTTTCTGGACGGAGACCTTTTATGCTAAGTTCACGTGAGAGTAAATTTTCATGACAAAATTATAACCCTCATGGAGATGTTACTCAGGCAGGCTGAGATCTGTCCCAGTATAATGGATTTTGTGACAATGAAATGCAAGAGAGTCTCCCAAAAGCTTTGCCTAAGGAATTTCTGACAGTAGCCTATATGCTGCTGAGATTTTCAAGATGCTATTATGACTCATTTCTACTCATTATAGAAAAATGGCTTCGTATTTTAATCATGAAATACAATTGTGTTGAAAAGGAGCAAGAATTGTAAAGGCATAATCTTTGAAATATTGCCATGTATTCATATTAGCTGCACTATTTAGTAAATGTCGTTGCTTTTAATGTGGTTTTACGTAATAAAACCTTCTAATTTGGAAGGTTGCATATATTTGTTACTCCTAATTTGAGTTCTACTCATCATTTTCTGCATGTCACTAGTTGAATGAAAAGGACGCATCTTCCACAACCAGAGGTAATCTGAACTTCATATACTTCTCTACAAAATCTTTCTTTACTCAATGGTAGAATACTGCTTCTCCTATTTCAATGGGTTCATTTTTTTGAGTGAAAATATGTAAAGTTGCCTCAAAATATTATAACATGCACAGTTATAAATATCACGGCATCTGTAAGAGTCACATATTTTTTTCTTCTTTTCCTCCAGCTTTATTGAGATACAATCGACATGGACATTGTATAATTTAAGGTGTACAATCTGATGGGTTGATACACGTACATGTTGTGAAATGATTATCACACCGGTGTTATTTAACACGTTCATCACCTTACATAGTTACGTTTTCTTGTGTGTACTGAGAACAGTTATGTATGATAACTAATGTCTATTCATTTGGAGTGACCAGAGTAATTGAAACGCTTCTGTTAGAATAAGTTGCTGGGGAGAACCTGAGAACGGAGAGAATTTGAGTATTCTCAGGGACCTGTTGTAAGTTTCTCTGGGAATTCCTTGTTTATTTGTTTATTTTTTTCATCTAAAGAGAATCAGGCATAGATGTTTTTCTTAAATGAGAAACAGAGTACGGTCAATGAGCCTATTTGCTTAGCCAATGAGCACTTCTGTAGTTTCAGAATGCAGCCAGTGTGCAGGGTGTGGGGAAGGTGCTCTAAGACATCTTAACATCAGTTTGGACTTATAATGCCCATTGGAAACTCAAATTTATTTACATTAGCAAAAATAATGAATAGGCCCTGGCTGGTGTGGCTCAGTGGTTAGAGCATCGGCCCACGGACCAGAGAGTCCTGGGTTCGGTTCCCGCTAGGGGCACATACCTCAGTTGCAGTTTGTCCCCGGCCCGGTTGAGGTCATGCAGGAGGCAGCCACTCGATGTGTCCCTTTCACGTCGATGTTTCTCTCTCTCTCCCTCCCACTCTATCTGAACAAAAATGGAAAAATATCCTTGAGTGAGGATGAAAAAAAAAAAAAAGAATAGGATCTTTTCTTTTCTTAACCTTTTTAAATTGAATTTATTGGGGTGACATTGGTTAACTAAATTATACAGGTTTCAGGTGTACAATTCTATAGCACATCATCTGTGTATTGTATTGTGTGTTCGCCACCCCCAGTCAAGTCTCCTTCCATCACCATTTATCTCTCCTTTACCCTTTTCTACCTGCCCACCCTATTTTCTTGTATAATGGAGATGTATCTCCACCATTAGACCACTGACGGAAGAAAAAAAAATCAAAATATAAAACAATGTCCCTTGACTGAAACTAGAAAATAAATGATTTAGAAGGTGTGTGTGTGTGTGTGTGTGTGTGTGTGTGTGTGTGTGAGACGTTGTAAGAAACAGCGTAACTTATAACTTGGGTACAAGGTGCTTTCACTGGTAAATGAGAAATGACCAGGGAATTCTCACACCACTGAGGACTAAAGCTTTCCCATGCAGTTTTAGTTTCTAATTTTAACATGGATATTTTTCTTTACCTATTTATTTCCACAATTTATACGAAGTCAAAGAAGCAAAATACCTGAGATACCAGGCCAAAGCTATTTCATTGAGATAAGAAATGGTCTTGTTAGAATTTTTGATTTTTTACTCACTCAAATGATTTTCCGCCGATTGAGAAAAGAAATGTTCAACTACATCATTGCTTACAAAACAGTGCTTAAAACTTTTGTGTCCTTTGTAAGCTGAATAATGACTGAACACAGGATGATAGCAGTTGGGACTACCCTTTCACCTCTTCCATCTATACACCCAACAGAATTAGAAATATTTATGTAGATTTTAAGGTTAGAATTTCTTTCTGTCCCTTCTCAGTTGAGTAAGCAAGTGTGAATGAGCACATAATTCCCATATGACGTGCTTAATGGAAAAAATTTATGTTCCCAGGTTCTGAGCTAGTTTAGAATGCGAAATATTTAGGTGTATATGTGTGTGTGTGTGTGTATATATATATATGTATATATATATATATATATATATACACACACACATATATATATATTTGTATGTTTTTATTGTTTTTTAGAGAGAGAGAAACGTCAGTGAGAGAGGAACATCAATTGGCCGCCTCCTGCACGCCCCCTACTGAGGATTGAGACCAAAACCTGGAAATGTGCCCTGACCGGGAATCGAACCGGGACCTCTCAGTCCATGGGACGATGCTCCATCCACTGAGCTTTGTCCCTGCTTCCTTGCACTCATATGGCCATGCAGACCCACACACAAAGGGCTGCAGCTGAAAGCACAGATTAACCTAGCCACATGCTGGCCCGGCTGTGCCAATATAGAGCAGAAACTCTGGGCAGCGGCTTCAATCCCAGCCCTGCTGAAGACACTGGACATTTTCCTCAGCAGGGCGGAGGGAGATGGGCCCTAGGAAACCCAGGGGTTTAATTCCATGCAAATAAATGCCACTCATTGTCTTGTGTGAGTCTCAGAAAATTCCTTTTCCTGTGATATCTCAAGAAGCCCACTTCCACCAGCAATAGGTGGGGACATGGAGAGCTCCCCCCCCACAGCACGACGACATCCTTTTGCTGTTGTGAAACATAAGCAGTGTCTACTTGTATTTAAAAATACACATATGCAAGCGAAATTTTGAAAATTAAAGATTTTTTTTATTAACAGAATGTAGGAGAAACATTAGTGCTTGATTATTAATGCTGATAGAGGAAAGTAGAGAACATAGTTTATAAAAAACACAAGATGCATTTTATGAAGCCACACTATGAAAATCTGATTCTGGAGACACTGAGAGTTCTCGTCTCTTTCCTGTGACCCACTGTATATCACCTTTGAAAACAGTCAAAATGGGCCAGCTGGTGTGGCTCAGTGGTTGAGCATCAGCCCATGCACCAAGAGGTCACCAGTTTGATTCCTGGTCAGGGCACATGCCCAGGTTGTGGGCCCGATCCCCAGTGGGGGGCATGCAGGAGGCGGCCAATCGATGTTCTTTCTCATCAATGTTTCTGTCTCTCTCTCCCTGTCCCTTCCTCTCTCTCTGAAATCAATAAAGGAAAAAAAAAGAAAACAGTCAAGATGATACTTTGTGCTGTGTTCAAACTTTACTGGGAACAAAGAAAGGTAATTAAAAGTTTTCTTTGAAAGCTATTTGTTAAGTTCCTACTGAGAGAAAACAAAAGCAAAAAGAAATAACATAGGACTTAAATGAGCAAGTCAGGTGACATGGAAGCTTTATTTAGGGATACTTGGAGACTGACATTCCCGTGAAAGGCACCAAGAAGAATTAACTTTCTTATTCCAGATTGAGGGCAATTCTTTAGGAAGCATGCCTGAGGATATACTTGGCAATATACTTGACGGCTAGCATGGTCTCTTTGCAGGTTGACTTGATCTGAGATTCTGGGAGGAGGAAACCAAATTTGCCTCTATCTCGGAGCTCAAAGGCGAATGCGTGTTTGATGCCCAGGTTGTAAGCCCAGTCTAAAGAAGAACCTGAGGTCGGGTCTGTAAAACATAAACAGTAAATATTTAATTAGAAACAAATGCTAATGTTCGTCTTGAAATAGAAATCCACTGGTGTAAAATTAGCAATAAAAAAGAATGATGTGAACAGTTAATTGCAGGAATGAATGGGGATAGTGGTCTGTGTGGTGCGGAGTGAGGAGTAAAATATAATCATAGCTTTGATATCCAGCACACATTTTAAATATAGGCTGTGTTTTCAAAATTACATTTTGCTTGGGTCAGGACTCTAAATTGAGTTTGCTTCCTGGCACACATTGCCACAGATGGAGGCGGGCTGAGCGAGGGCAGGTAGCTGAGGAAATCGCTGAGGAGGGGTCACTGGCCACTGAAATCCCACCAAGAAAAATGATACATCAAAACTATGCAAAATTCCATTCTTTCTAACAGTTCAGGTCTCTTTCTATTCACGTTGCTAGGGTAAACTCTTTTATAGTTAACAGACCAAGACAGTGTAAATCAGTTATCTTAAGGGTGTATTTAATCCCCTAATTCAACTTTTCCATGTCAACTTTTATGAAATTTTACTAAAATTGTTATTATTTGGTAAAAAGATTGAAAATATAAACACATCCAGAAGTTATATACACATAAGGTTTATATAAATGCAGATGAATACTAAAATGCATTTATGTATATTTTGCTTTACATAATAGAAAAATGTTTTTTCTGTGCATAAAATAATTTGTGTTCTAGGACAAATATTGAGTTTAACTGACGTTACTCTTTTTGGTTGGAAAGATAAGGATTCAAAGCTGTGTTGAAAAAAGAGAGATGAAATATTTCGGTGGAAAGAGATAAGGTCTCTTCAATTATTCAACAAATATTTATTAAAACTTCAATTTGTATAATGCCCTTCACTTGGCACTGTGGGGGGTGCAGTGTGCAAACACGAAGCCATTGGTGTCTTTAGGAATTTAGGATTTAGGGGAGAGAAGTCAAAGATACAAGTCAATGAAGACTAGATGGAAATGTAAGTCCTAGGAAAGGTACAATATTTATAAAGATTTTAAGGAAAAGAGAGATCACGCCTGGTGAAGATGGCATTTCACGCTCAGGGCCTGCTGTCCCGCCTTCAAGGCTGGCATTGGAGGCCAGCCTTGGAGCATGGTGTCCTTTTCCAGATGGAGGTGGAGGAAGGGCATGCTAGCCGGTGAACCACAGGGATGGAAAAGCATGGAGGTGCTTTTAGGGGCCAGTGACATCCAGCTGGACTGGAACAAATGGAGTAGTGAGAGTTCGTAGCCAAACCCCAGAGAACCTGATAAATCAGGACAAGGTGGTTTGTTCGGGAGGCAGAAATGGCCATTTTAGTGCTCTCCTTAGGATGGTTAATCTGGACTGGAAAGAGTAGAGACCAGGTAGCCGGCAGTGAAATGAAAGCCTGAGCTAGTATAGACCCACCACACTGGGACTAGAACTGAAGACTCTATGTGAAGAACACTGGATGGATGAGATAAGCCAAAGAACTTATATGCACGTATGCATAACCAATGGACACAGACAACAATGCTGGGGGGTGGGGGTGGGGGACGGGATGGGGAGGAGGGTGTCTAGGGGGGAAAAAGGAGAAATATCTGTAACAAAAATAATAAAAATTGAAAAAATAAAAAACACTGAAATGGAAGTCACAAAATTTGATAAAAATTAGTGAGATTTCAGTCTGGGTGGCTGAAAAAAAAAAATCCACATTATTAACAGAAACAGAAACGCAGAGAGGGTAGTGATGGGGACAAAAAGCATACAGGAAGGAAGACACAAAGATAAGCTTAGATCAATCAGAAACTTGGAAACATGAATTTTAAAGTTTTGGCAAAGCATCACAGGTGAAATTGGTTTGCATACGATCATTATGTCTTTTTGGTGGATTGATTCTATTATTATTGATGTCCCTTTTTGGTTTTAGAAAATGTTTTTGCTCTGAAATTTACTTTATCTGATATTTAATATGGCCACTCCTTCTCTGATGAAGGTTTTCATGATATATCTTTTTTTCCAGCCTTTTGTTTTCAACCTGTCTCTGTTATATTTGAATTGGGTTAGTTATAGTATATTGCTGAATCATATACATAAAGTTTATTTTATTTTTTTGGTTCATCTTCACCCGAGGATATTTTTTTCATTGATTTTTAGAGAGAGTGAAAGGGCAGGAGGGAGGGGGAGAGAGAGAGAAACATCGATATGAGAGACATATTGACTGGTTGCCTCCTGTACACACCCGGACTGAGGCTGGGGATTGAACCTGCAACCCAGATACATGCCTTTGACTGGGAATCGAACCCGTGACTCTTCAGTGTACAGGTCCATGCTCTAATGACTGACCACACCAGACAGGGCTGAATCATATATATGTGTGTACATACATATGTGTTTTTGTTTGTTTTAATCTTCACCTGAGGATATTTTCCCATTTATCTTCAGATAGAGTGGGAGGGAAGGAGGGAGGGAGAGAGAGAGAAACATGGATGTAAAAGAGACACATCAACTGGTTGCCTCCCACATGACCCTAACCAGGGCCAGGGACTGAACTGCAACAGAGGTACGTGCCCTTGACCAGAATCAAACCCACGACTCTTTGGTCCACAGGCCGACACTCTAACCGCTGAGCCAAACCGGCCAGGGCTGAATCATATATATTTTTAATCTACTTGCCAATCTCTGTCTTTGAATTAATATATTTAGGTAAATTATTGTTAGGACTTAAATCTGCCATTCTATTATTTAATTTTTGTTTGTTCCCTCTGCTTTTATTACTCTGAAATAAAAATTTATTGTATATTTAATATTTTATTTTATTGCCTTCTGCTTGGTTACACGAACATTTTTTGTATTTCCTTTTGATTTATTTATAATAATGCTTTTGAATATATGACTTTGCATAGTTTTTTAGTGGTTACTTCAGGTATTATAATATACATACACAACTTATCAAAATGTACTGGTATTAATGTTTTATCATGTCAAGTGAGATACAGAAAACTTGCATTTAGGTTGTTTTCCCTTCCCACTTCTTAAATACAATTGTCTTGAGTACTTCTCTACATATCTGGAGCATCATATCAGGTGGAGGTATAATTTTATTTTTATTCTTATTTTTTTTTATCCTCACCCGAGGACATTTTTTCATTTTTTGTTCAGATAGAGTGGGAAGGAGAGAGGGGAAGAGAGAGAGAGAGAAACATCGACGTGAAAGGGACACATCGAGTGGCTGCCACCCGCACGACCAACCAGGGCCGGGGACAAACTGCAACCGAGGTACATGCCCCTAGCGGGAACCGAACCCGGGTCTCTCTGGACCGCAGGCCGACGCTCTAACCGCTGAGCCAAACCGGCCAGGGCTGGAGTTATAATTTTTGATTCAACCATCAGAAGGAGAAAGATAAGTATTTACTTCATTCATTCTTTCATTACCTAATCCATTGTTCCTTCTTCTTTTCTGCAGTTTCAAGCCTTTTTCTGTTATCATTTCTTCGTTATCTGGAGAGCTTTCTTTAGCCATTTTTAAAGGGTAGGCCTGCAGTTGACAAATTCTTTTAGTTATCGTCTGTCTGAGAATGTCTTGATTTTTCTGCATTTCTGGAGGATATTTTTACCGAATATAGAATTTTAGGTTGATAGTTCTTTTACCACTTAAAAGACGTCACTTCCTTTTGGCCTTTCATAGTTTCGAATGAGAACTTTGTTGTCCTTTGAGTTGTTTTTCCCCTCCAGATGGTTTCTCCTGGTTGCCTTCAAGAGTTTTTTCTTTGTCTTTTGGTTTTAGAATTTTAGTTATGATGTGGTTTGATGTGAGTTTCTTTGAGTTTGTCTTGTTTGGGGTCCATTCAGCTTCTTGAGTACATTGGTTTGCGTCTTTTGAAATTTCAGTCTTTATTTCTTCAAGTATTTTTTTCTAACCTCACTCTCCTCTTCCTCTTCTGAGACTTGGATGACATGAATGCTAGAGCTTTTGTTATTTGCTGCAGGTCCCTGAGGTTTTGCTCGTGTCTATTTACTTTGTTTTCTCTCCTCAGATTGGGTGAATTCCATTGTTCTACCTTCGAGTTGACTGATTCTTCCCTCCACCATAATTATTCTACTACTGAGCCACTCTGCTGAGTTTTTAAAAAAGATTTAAGTTCATGTATTTTTCAGCTTTATAATTTCCATTTGGTTCCTTTCCGTATCTTGCATTTCTTTGGTGGCATTTTCTATATTTCATTTGTTTCATGGCTACCTGTGATTGCTATCGAAGCATTTTTATGATGGTGACTTTGAAATTCCTGTTAGATTATTCCATCATCTAAATCATCATCTTAGAATTGGTATTTGTTGCTTGTCTTTCCTCATTAAAGCTATGGTTTTTCTCATCTTTGGTATAACACGTGATTTTTTTGATGGTGTACTGGGTATTTTAGCTATTATGTCAAATCTGACGTCTTAACTGAAATATATTTTAGAAGCAGTCACCTTGTTTCGGTTTAGCCTTCAGGCCCTGGTCTTCCACTGTGACTTGTGGTTGGAATGATGACCTGGTTTCCAGAGCCTTTGCATTGCTGTTTTGGTCAGGGTGGTTCAGCTGGTGCCACGGGGCTCCCACTGATTCCCGTAGGTGACTGCTGCGTGGCGGAAAGGTAATTTCCTAGCTGGGCTGCCTGGTGCCTCTAGGTGGCAAATCAGGCTTCTCCCTGTGCGGATAGAGAGTAGCTCCCTGAAGAGGAAAGTGGTAGAAGAGGAGGGGCCTGAAGAAGAGAACCTTGTGAAGTGTCTGCATAGTATATGCATTTTTGGAAAAATGTCTACTTTTAGAGGCAGTCAGCAGAGAGAGTGGAAAAGAAGGATGAGAAGGCAAACCAGGGGAGTTTAGTGTCAAGGAAGCCAACGGAATGGCAAGAAGCAGGTATGTCAACAGGGTCCAGTGTGGCTGGGAGTTTGTGGAGCATGCAAGCTGAGATAGCTGCATAGGCTTTAGTGATCAAGAAAATGGCCATTTTTCAGCTAGAGTTGGGTGTAAGCCCATTAGGAAGAAAGCACATAGGGTAAGAGTTTGGTAGCAATGAAAGTGAAGTAAATAGGAACTGTGTCTTGCACGGTGAGTTAGAGTGTTGGACGTTTTAATAAACTGGGCCAGTTTCCAGCTGCACCAGCCCTCTGCTTGCAGTGAAATAAACTGTTGTGATTTCAAAGAGTTAAGGAGTACGGCTCTTCCATTTTGACAAATCTACTTTGTGAAACTTCTCATTAAGTTTAATGGTGATTTTTCATAATGGTGTGATATTATTGAGTACAGTACATTTTCTTTTATGATGCCAATTTTTGTATCTTCAAAACCGTACATTCATAAACCAAAACTATCTGAAGGCATAAAATAAATGCAATATTGAAAGCTTGTTACTTGTAAGAATACATTGTTATAGAACTTAACTTCTTGAACCTGCTACTTCGCCTTGTATTTATCTCCATCTGTGCCCACTAAAATATGTGTATATTTATAAAATATAATAACAATCACTTGCTAAATTAACTCATTTCATTAATTCCTATCACAACCTTATGATTTAAGTGCCAATTGCTATTTTACAGAAGAGGAAACCTAGACACAGAGAGATTAAGTCATTTGCTCAGAGATACATAGTTAGTAACTTGTTGAGTCAGGAATCAAACCCAAGCTGCCTGTCTTCAGAGTTTGTGCTATTAACCACTGTACTATACTACCCACCATATGTCAATCTAGTTCTCCCAATAGTCTCCACTGTGTTCTACAAGATAAATTTTTTTGTTGACAATATTTTCTTAATTTATCAACATTAAAAATTTTTTCTACTTTCCAAGCACATTAGGTGCAAGGAATTTACTGTAATAGAATCAAAACAAGTCAAAATGAAACTGAATTAAGCCAGGAAATCTGGTTTAGCCCAAGGAATCCACAGAAAGTGATGCTGGTGAATTAATGTATGTTGTTGTTGTTTTTTAAGTGTTATTGACATGCATTAAACAAAACAATCTGCCCTTTCATATCAACACTGAGTGAAAATTCTATCTGAAGCAAGAGCTGAAGCTAGAGATACACGGTCATAAATGGAGATGTTTTCTCTGCCCTTGTGTTTGTTGACACTATCTCAGCTTGGACTTCTCTTAGTAGGTAGATATTGGGGGTTGTGAACTACAACTCTGAAGTCTTGATTTTCTCCTTTTCAAAATGTATTGTGGAAAACAGTCCAAGGTTGAGAAATAGGAGCAGATCTAGCAACTTTGGTGCGTGGGAAGGCACTAAAAACGCACTTTGAAATTAACTTTTTCATTCATGATGTGACTCACAAATGGATGGTATTCAATGCGACACAAGTGACCTGGTTTCTGTTAACTCGATGAACTAGTCTTGCTAACCAGGGACTATGTGCAGTTATTTCTAAGATGGTAAAGGATTGGATATGCTGTCAATATGCAAATGTAAACATTTCACAATCTCTTAACGTCAATTTTTGTGCATTCTGTATACTGCTGTTTGTGGCAGAGTACGTGGTAAAGCATTTGACTGCGGTCTGGAAAGCTGATTTTTCTTCCGATTCTGCTCTCTCTGCATGTCAGTCAATGTTACGGTCTATAAACGAGGGCTTTAGCTAACTAAGATCAGTGGCTCTCACCCTAGCTTCATCTTAGAGTCACTTTGGGTACTTCAAAAGAATGCCAGTGCCTGGGACCCACCACAGACTAATGAAATCAGAATGTTTTGGGGTGGGGCCTGATCATCTGTGTATTATAAAAGCTTCTCAGAGACTCTGATGGGAAGTGAGGCTTAAGAACCATGAATTAGATCAGCACTTTTCAACCAGGGCGCCGCAAGCATTTTTAAAACATGCGATGCCTGACTGTTTAGTCAGAGGCACTGACCTCTTTTTTCTTAGATTGTCAAATAAAAAATGACAACAGCCAACACAATAGCCATTCTGTGTGAATGAATCAAAAGTATATCTATATTTTTGTCAGGTCATCAAAAATGTATTTTTTTTTTTTTTTTTTGGTGTGCGGCAGAATTTTAATAATACATTTATGTATGCCGTGAGATGAAAAAGGTTGAAAATCACTGAATTAGATCGTCTTTTACTTTTCCTCCTGGTTTAAACATTTTTTGGCTTTAAGTTATTTGCTGTGTTTGCTTCTTAGGTTCAAATTGCAAACATGTTTATTTCTTTTGCAGGTCAGAGATCTCTCCATAATTTGGGTTTAAAAAATGCCCCCTCAGACCTTTCTTCTCTCTCTCTCAAATCAAAGAGCAAAAAATACTGGCAAGTGCTGGGTGCTTTCCCCAAAACCTGGGACTTGCCAAGTAGCATTCAGCATATTGGAATGACTAAACTTTAATTGTGGGTGCCCTTATTCTCTATTCTTATCAGACCAACCGTTTTGTGCCCCTTACTTCTCGTGAGCGTTTAACATTCAATCAGGTGCTTTATTAAAGCCGGCACTCCTAAAAGTGTTGACCATCTGTCAAGGCGCTGCAGCCCTGTATGAGAGGAAATGCTTTCTACATCTGAATTTAAAAACATCTTTTAGTGTCAGATAATAAAAAGTTTAAAATATTGCTGCCCGGCTTACAGAATAGTAATTGCTCTCATTTTGAAAGTGACACAGGAGGGCATGGAGATATGGTATCTCGGGCCCTCTGCCAGTTAGAGTGTAACTCCTCAGAGTAGCCATTGTGCTTGAACTCTTCTCACCTATCTCTCAAAGCCCCAAAGTGCTGGGCCATTATTAGGTAGGCACTCCACAAGTTCTTTTTCTTTTTATCCTCACCCGAGGACATTTTTGCATTTATCTTCAGATAGAGCGGGAGGGAGAGAGGGGGGAAGAGAGAGAGAGAAACATCGATGTGAGAGAGATACATTGACTGGTCGCCATCCACACGACCCCAACCGGGGCCGGGGACAAACTGCAACCGAGGTCCGTGCCCTTAGTGGGAACCGAACCCGGGACTCTCCGGTTCGCAGGCTGACGCTCTAACCGCTGAGCCAAACCGGCCAGGGCTCCATAAATTCTCGTGGCAATTACTAGGTAGGCACTCCATAAATCAAATGATCGCGATGCAATGCCATGCACAGCTCTAATCCGCTCATAATTTGCATGCAGAGAATGTGGAAAGTGTGAGAGTAAGAATCCTTTGATTTTCTAGAACACTTTGTTCTTTGATGCTAAGAATATCTGCATGTTTTTCCTGCTTCTCTGGCGGCTTATCTGGCCCTGCTGTTTCTCAGTATCCACTAAGCAGGCTGCCGTCTAGTCTGTTCTCTCGTTCTTTGCTTTGCTTGCTTTTTGTCCACTCACGTAGCTGGGTGTATTACTTGTTTTGAAATCTCGTTGTCATCCCCTTGTACGTAATGAATTCCTGGCATGACTCTGTTGCAGCATGATCTCTTTGGATGTTGGCGATCGGCTGTGTCACTGAACGTTTTCTTCTGCCCTTTGACAATGACTGGTTGGTAGGTGGTTGCTGATGAATCTAGTTTTTTATTTCTCTTTTCATTTACCCAATTTCACCAAAGGGGCCTCCAATAAATTGGCTCTAGAAATTGTATGTAATGACTACGGAATTTTCAAATTTCATAGCAATTGGTGAGGGTATAGACTTTTAGTCAAAGTGTATACTTTTAGCTTGGATTAGAGAAGTGGTTTATAAGGTGTGGCCAGGTAGAGTTATTGAAGGAATCCGTAGGTTCACATGTACATATTCACTTTTTCAATCCACAAATTCTAAAGGTATAATGGAAGTAAGGGTGTGCATTTGGTGGTGGGGAGTTGTCCATGAAATGCGGTCTTCGTGCTAAAAATATTGGCTATCATGGCCCCAGAGAGTGGTGCAGGCTACATCAAGTCCAGTCTTCTTGTGGTTTCCTTCCACATTCGCTCTTGTGGGATAAGTCAGGACACCACTTTCATCGAGCAAGCTTATGGGAACTATTTCTGATGTCCGTGCCCTGCACTGTGCTAGATATTATGCGATCTAAGAGGAGATCAGAAGTATAATCCTTGCTTTTTGTGTGTGTGTGGGGGAGGGAGAGAGGGAGGAAGAGAGAGAGAGAAACATTGATGTGAGAGAGCGACATCGAGCGGTTGCCCCCCATACGACCCCAACCAGGGCCGGGGACAAACTGCAATGGAGGTACGTGCCCTTAGCGGGAACTGAACCTGGGACTCCCTGGTCCGTGGGCCGACGCTCTAACCGCAGAGCCAAACTGGCCAGGGCTATAATCCTTGCTTTTGAAGAATTAAATTTGTTAAGAAGTTAAGGTTTTGGCCCGGGTGGTGTGACTCAGTGGTTGAGCGTCAACCCATGCACCAAGAGGTCGCCGGTTCGATTCCCGGTCAGGGCACATGCCCAGGTTGTGGGCCCGATCTCCAGTGGGGGGCATGCAGGAGGCGGCCAATCTATGTTCTCTCTCATCGATGTTTCTATCTCTCTCTCCCTCTCCCTTCCTCTCTCTCTAAAATCAATAAACAAAAAAATTATTAAAAAAAAAAGAAGTTAAGGTTTTGTAAGCAGTTTCATTGGGAATTTTCTGGAAAGTTTGGGCCTAAGAACTGAAGCTCAGAAATGACTTGGAGAAAAGGCAGTTTTTACTAAAGTATTTCCAAACTAACAACAGTGGGATCTAGCTACCAGAGCAGACGTGATCTCATTTTCCAGGGTCTGGGTTAATGGTCTTTGGTGAAAACCAAGTGAATTTTTTCATTGCTTGAAAATAGGAAAGCCTGATTATTTTAGCTGCAAAAACCAAATGGGAAAGCACTATGCACAGTGGTCAAAATCCTGGGCTTTGGTTTTTGTTAAAACCTAAGAATGAATCCCAGTTTCGCTAGTTTCAGGTACTGCCCACGTGACAAGGTCTTGTGAGGATTAATTGAGATTGTGAAAACCAAGGGCTAAGCACAGTGCCTGACTGTGAAAAACATCAGTCAATGATTTAAAATGCACCAAAGAAGTCTAAAAATACTTCAGAGTAAGAAGTGGTGCTGAGATACTGAAACAGAACAAAACTAGACCCTGGGACCTCCTTTCTTTTCTTTTTTTCCTTTTTTTTTAATTTTTCCATCACCGTTCATCCCTCCTAAACCCTCCCCCTCCCCCACAATTACCACCCTGTTGTTCTGTCCACGAGTTCGTTCTCTCTCTCTCTCTCTCTCTCTCTGCTCAATCCCTCCACCTTTCTTAATCCACTATGTAGATTTTGGTTAACACAATAAGAAGGGGTTGGTGAGAAAGACAGGAAACTGGTTTTACATGATCAAAGGGGCTGACACTGTTGACTCGCCCATTTTCCAAAGGGAGCTGGGGAGAAGACTGCTTGCCTGGGGGACTAGCCCAAGTAAGAAAGAGTCCAATTAAAGTTAAATGATTAAAAAAATGTGTCAACTCTGTACCAACTAATTCTTTTTTTCTTCTTAATCCTCACCAGAGGATACTTTTCCATTTATCTTCAGATAGAGTGGGAGGGGGAGGGCGAGAGAGAGAGAAACACCATGTGAGAGAAACACATGGACTGGTTGCCTCCCACATGATCCTGACCAGGGCCAGGGACCGAACCACAACCAAGGTACGTGTCCTTGACCAGAATCGAACCTGCAACTCTTTGGTCCGAGGGCTGATGCTCTAACCACTGAACCAAACCGGCCAGGGCTGCACCAACTGATTCTTGTTATTCCTGTGAGGATAACATGTTGTGTGGTTGGTGGAAATAGGAAGGGGGATGAATTAAACTGTAAATTCATCTTGACTTAAAACTTCCACTGACCTTGTAACCTTGTCAAAAGTTCAGTATAATTTATTGCTAAAAAAATATTATCGTCACCAGTGGCGGATTTTATCCCCCAGATTCACATATAATTCTAAATCACCTGTTAAAACAGAAGGTTAAATTACCAGTTCCAAATGTTCTAATACTAATTTACAAAGTCTATAATTTTCTTAAATATTTATGAAATAAGAATGAGGGAAAATGACCTAGTAAGTAATAGGAAAAACTTACAAATTGTTGATGCTATTGAACCATAGATGTAGCGGGTTTCATATCGAGATGATAAAGCATCAGTGCTGACCTTTGCAACCTTGACCTGGAAAGAAAGGGCATTTAGGAAGTTAGGGTACTATGTAAATGCCATTAATGTAACGGGAGTCAAAAATGTCAATTATACCGGTTATTTGGCATTTGAAGATCAAAATAAAATGAATGGTTAAATGGGAAATTTATTTTCAGTAAGATATGTCATTGTGAAGACTTCTTTTTTTTTATTATAATTAACCATTTATTTTCTTTAAAAAAATTTTTTTTCCTTTATTGATTTGAGAGAGAGAGGAAGTGAGAAGGAAAGAGAGATAGAAACATCGATGAGAGAGAACATCGATTGGCTGCCTCCTGCATGCCCCCCACTGGGGATTTGGCCCACAACCTGGGCATGTGCCCTGACAGGGAATCGAAATGGTGACCTCCTGATGCATGGGTCGATGCTCAACCACTGAGCCACACTGGCTGGGCCATTGTGAAGACTTCTAAATGTGAAATCAGTTATCTACAATAATGTCTTATCTCATTTTGTGTTTCTAAACTTTCTTTTCTCTCTCTCCTTCTTCTCTCCCAACCTCTCTGACTTCCCCCTCTCTTCATCCCATCATTCCTTATAAAAATACGTATCTTTCTTCTTCTTCTCAACTTTTTTCTTGGCTTCAGATAGTTTTTTTAGGTTTGATATTTTATTTCATTCATTTTAACTAATTTTTTGTGGTGAAATTGGTGTTAATAAGATTATTTAGTTTCAAGTGTACATTTCTGTGATACATGATCTCTATATTGCACTCTGTGCCCACCACTGAAAGTCAAATCATTTTCTGTCATGATATATTTGGCCCCCTAAACCCTTTATTACCCCATCTCCCTTCCTTCTGGTAACCACCATACTGTTGTCTGTATCTATGACTTTCAGTTTTATATCCCACATATGAGTGAAATCATAAAGATACTCTTGTAGCCCAGCCAGTGTGGCTCCGTGGTTGAGCGTCAACCCACGCACCAGGAATTTGCCAGTTCAATTCCCGGTCTGGCCACATGCCCAGGTTGTGGGCCTGATCCCCAGTGGGGAGCATGCAGGAGGTGGCCAGTTGATGTTCTCTCTCATCGATGTTTCTATCGCTCTCTCCCACTCCCTTCCTCTCTCTTTAAAATCAATAACGAAAAAAAGATACCCTTGTAATGAACCTAGTTTATTGATAACAGGGAAGGTGCAAAGGGAAGGCCAAATATTGTAGGCGTGTCACTTAGACAGCTTTGCCAGGAAGCTACAACTTTAATCTCCTCAGGGAGCCACTGGTTTATTCCCTACAGCTTGCTGGGGTAAGGGACTGGGTAGGGAGGAGATAGACACTTGCCCAGTAAAGTTGGGGGAGGATTAGCCATGGTAATTGCTTGTCAGTCACACCTGGGAACAGGCCATTGGCCAGAATGGGAAGATCTGAGATATTTAATGGCCTAAACAAAGGAGTTCACTCTCTTGGGTTCTTGTGTGCTTGGTGCTCTTAGTTCTCTTGGGATTCTTGTTGCTCGGGTCATGCTCTCTTGGCTTCCCTACATTCGCCCACATGGCTCAGGGCCATGTGCCCCCTCCCTCCCACACACAATGGACTAATGGACTATTAACTAGCCCGATGCTGAACTGGACCCAGCTGCAACATGGAACAGAAACTCTGGTCACCGTCTTTGCTTCTAGTTCTACTGAAGCCCCAACTACAATTCTTCCAGGACTGGACTAAGGGAAATTGGACTTTGGAAACCCAGGGATGTCATTCCACACAAATAAAAATCACTCCTCCTCCCATGTGAGTCTCAGGAAATTTTTTCTCTCAAGATGTAAGGACTCCATGCCTTGCACTCAGTGGGGAAAGGGATACCCCACTTCCACTAGTAACAGATTGGCAACCCAGATGGGACTTGAGAACAAGAAGATTATAGCATGGAAAGTGCTCCCTCCCACTTGCAGCCTCCAAACCAGCACTTGGAGGGCGACACAGCAGAAGAAATAGAAGCTGCCCAGGACCCTGCTTGCCTGGCCCATTCTGGCCTGCATCTGGCCAGCACTGGGAAGGATGAAAACCTGAACTGGATTATGGTGAGATGAAACCTCCCCTTCCTAAACTGGGGGTTTTAATCACTCATTTACCCCTGTCTCTCTTGTCCTGGTCCATTTCCTTATCTCAGCCCTGCACTGCTGGTGTGCCTGGCATGGCTTCCACAGCCCAGGTGCACAGAGTCCAACAACGTGGGCCAGGAGAGGACAGCCACACGAGATGCCTTCGCAGGTGGCTCCAGAGTGATCACTTGCTACTGAGCGTGGGGGCCAGTGGGGAAAGGGGAGCTTAAGTGCGACTCCCAGCCAAAGAAAACCCCACAAGCTTCTTTAAGCCCTGGGAAGGGCTAGCGATCCCCCACTCCTAGCTGGGGATTTAGGAAATGGCTCACTACCCAAATGCAGGAAACTGCATGCACTTTCTGCTGCCTTGGAATTTATTTCTGGGGCGTGAACCCCAAGCACCCCCAGCCTGCTTAGGCCCAGGAGGGGCTGACAAACCCCATGCCCCTAACCTGGGATTTAGAGGGTAACCCACAGCCCAACGTGGCTCCAAGCCAAAGGCACCCTCAGACTCTTGTTCCCTGCACCTCCAGTCTCCCCTCTGGATTTTACAGGCACACGGCACTGGGGGGCAAGGGAAGCACAGGGGTGGACACTGGCTGGGTCTGCTACTGTGGGCACAGAGTTCTGCCTCCTGGCCCCTGCTCACTGTGAGTTCCCCAGTCAGGATGTCCAGCTGTTCCACCCTCACCCCTTGCAGGGTGCAGGAGGGAAGGTCTCTCAGCCACAGTGCCTAGCTGCTGTGGGTTCAGCTTGGTTTCTTTCTGCCTCTCTCTGCTTTCTCCCCTTGCAGGTGACATCACTTGGATTTTCCCAGAATGCTGCCTTGGAATTGAACCCTTCTTCCACAGCCCTGCAGGCTTAGGGCATGCACCCCAACCTTGTGGCTGTGTGGTGGGGAGGAGGGAAAGGGGTACTGATTAGGAGTTCTGTGGGAGAGGAATTCTCCTGGCAAGCAGAGAAAGCAGTCCCCTCCTCCAGAAAGCTGATAGTGCAAGCTGCAATGGCCCCACCCTCTCTGCGTATCATTAAGGAGTGGGACCCACAAAATTGCTATATCGCTTTGGCAGCCATTTCGGTTGAGGGCAGAAGTTCTGCCCTGTGGCCATCTTGCTTGGGACGTAAGGCAATGGAACTAAATTGCTGCATATCCTTTTAACCTAATGCTTGTTAATAATATTATATTTCGCCCTGGCTGGTTTGGCTCAGCGGTTGGAGCATCGGCCTGCAGACCAGAGAGTCCTGGGTTCGGTTCCCGCTAGGGGCACGTACCAAAAAAAAAAAAAAAATAAAAAAATACTATGTTTCTTTTACAAACACAACTGTTGTGTTTTAATTCATACAAACATTGTTGTTTGTCATTTAATGCTTCACCCACAGGTACAGCTAATAGAAAAAATACTCAAATGTACAGGTGTTCAGAGAAATGAAAGTTTTGTTACCTAATCTTGGAAACTGACTGGAAACAGAAACCCAGGGCCCAGGGTATTAAATTCTATCCAGTCAAATTAACAGGGAATACTCATTCTTGCTTTAAGGGGAACTGTCTCATGATGCCAAGCCTCTTAATGGACTAAGGCTATTAGAAATATAAGAGACAGCAATAGGTTGCTAGCTCAACTATTAGAGGTAAGTTAAAAATGCCAGCCTTTTTCTAGCCAAGACAATAAAGGTTAAACGCCTCCAGTAAGGTCAGAGGCTATCAGAATCACCTGTGTGGAATTAAATACAACTAAAATGATGTTGAATCAACATTGACTGTTAGTAAAACCCCACACATGGGCAAAATTGTATTACCATTTTGGGAAGATCCTCAGCACCTCGTGCAGGAGGGGCGAGACATAGATCTCTGAATGCAGAGACTGGCAGTGGGGGTCATGTGTGGGTCTTAGGCTCTGGCAACATGACAGAAAGCTAGGAAAAAAAATTGGGGATGCTCATATTTTTCCTCAGCTATCAGATCACCCTCTCAGGAGGCTGGAAAGAAACATTCTTTGGTTTATTCTCCCTGAAATAAACAGTAATAGAGTCTCCATTTCTCAAGGGTATAGTAGTTACTCTGGTATGGAATTTAATTCTGTGTGTGTGTGTGTGTGTGTGTGTGTGTGTGTGTGTGTGTGTGTGTTTTAAGACTGTCTGTCTCTGAAATGCTAATACCTGGTCTCTAAGGACTCTTATCTGAACCATCATTGGAATACAGATTCTGAGAAATAGATCTTATCTGAGCCTAAGCTATCTAAGCCACTTAGTTCAATTCTGTTCACCTATGAGTTACTGAACCTGTGAGTTTGCTGTGTACCTGTCTCCATAGAAGTAGATCCCTTAAAGTGTCAATGTGTTTGCCAGTAAAGAAACCTATGTTTCTAAAAGTTATGGAATGTGTTTTCCAATCTAGGGAATGCTAAATGCTCTCTTTTAGCTTTTTCTCCCTATCTAATCCCTCCAGAATTTGGCAATTCTTAATGAATGAGTCATGGCAATACATTTATTTGTATACATCCAATAACACCAGTTCCAAACTCTGTGGTCTTATTAACCAAGACTTTGACTGGAATGCCACGTCTAAGAGAGACATGCCTGAATTTTGGATGTCACCAGAAAGCCTTAAGGAATTGAAATTGATTCTCAAAGCTGATTAAAGCCAATCAAAAGCCACTTGCAGAAATGACCTAATACCTTGCTGGGTCACATGGTTCATGACAGTATTTTCAGGGAAGAAATGAAGGTTGCTTTCCTGAAAGATGACAAGGAAGGACTCTTAAGACACCTTTGGGGACCTCAAGGACTTGAGGAATCCACCCAAACCTATAGGTATTACAGATAAAGCCAGACAGCAACTGTGTAGCTTGGCCTCTGTACCCTAAGGGGCTGACTAAAGCTCAACCTGAAGATTCCTTGTGAGATTCCAGCGAAGCAAATTTTAGAAAGCCTGTGTGAACTAGTTGATCAAATGCTACTCCTGTTGTGTTTATGCAAATAATCAGGCCAAAATAAAACAAGTCTTCTGAACTTGGTTATGAGTTGCTATGTGCATTAACATTTGTGTTCTGTTTTCTTGGTTCTGTTTCATAGAATACATGCCTATGTCCTTGTTTACCTAATTGCTT
This sequence comes from Tadarida brasiliensis, assembly GCA_030848825.1. Lineage (NCBI taxonomy): Eukaryota > Metazoa > Chordata > Mammalia > Chiroptera > Molossidae > Tadarida > Tadarida brasiliensis. The sequence continues at coordinate 107,511,663 of CM061260.1, read as the reverse complement.
GCTCACACTGTATAGGCCTCACTATAGAAGCCATATGCATCACTGTCTCCTGAAATATGAGACTCAACAGTCGGGACTTATGGTTGATTCAATGAAACAAGGACGGTCTATCGGCTTCACTCAAAACTGTTTTACCTTTTCTGCTCAAATGGTTCAGACAGAAAAGGCCCACAGTTTCTCATGGAGGAAACCTTAAAATATGTCCCTTAGCTTAATTTGGGTTAAATATGGTGTACAAAAGGGCTTCAAACAAGTACAACACACCTGCCTCCAGGGAAGCCACTCCTCCAACCTAACTGGGGACACTGTAAGTTAATCTTTCCCCTTATCACCTGGGTTTCCACTCTCACTAGAGCTTTAGTTGCTATAGGCCTCTTCACTTTTGAATCGTGTCTTTTAATCTTCTTGTCAAATTTGTCATTTCTAGAATACAACTGGACAAGGGTGCCAGCTTGTCCAAATGACATCCATTGCTTATGTCACCTCTCAGGGATACCAGTCTACCTGGACGTTACAGAATCCCTCTTCCTTGCATAAAGATTCTCCTTCCTCTGTCATACAGAAAGAACCTCTAAGCTTTGGGATAGGCAGGTCTAAGCCTTTCTGAATCAGTTACAAGAAGATAGAGACCTTCCTCCATTTCTCCTTTGTCAGAATACAAAGAAGTTCCTTTCTTCTCAGGAGGGAATGATAACATTGTAATCAACCTATTTATTAATAATAGGGAAGGAGCAAAGGAAAGGCCAAATATTATAGGCATGTCATTTAGGCAGCTTTGCCAGGAAGCTACACATTTATACTCCCCAGGGAGCCACTGGTCTATTCCCTGCAGATTGCTGGGGGAAGGTATTGGATGCGGGGAGATAGATGCATGCCCAGTAAAGGTGAGGGAGGACTAGTGAAGGTACTTGCTTGTCAGTCACACTTGGGAACATGTCATTGACCTGGATGAATGTGGCTACTGCAAGTGTGGGAAGATTTGAGATATTTAATGGCCTAAACAAAGGAGTTTGCTCTCTCGGGCTCTTGTGTGCTTGGTGCTCTTAGTTCTCTTGGGATTTTTGTTGCTTGGGTATACTCTCTCAGTTCCCCTGCATTTGTCTACATGGCCCATGGCCATGTGAACTTCCACACACAATGGACTAATGGATTGTAATTAGCCTGATGCTGAACTGGACCCAGCTGCAACATGAAATGGAAACTCTGGACACTGGCTTTGCTTCTAGCTCTACTGAAGCTCCAACTACACTTGTTCCAGGACTGGACTTCCAGGGAAATGGGACTTTGGAAACCCAGGGATGTCATTCCATGCAAATGAAAATCACTCATCCTCCCATGTGAGTCTCAGAAAATTCTTTTCTCAAGATATTGTGAGGACTCCATGCCAAGCACTCAGTGGAGAAAGGGATACCCCATTTCCACTGATAACAATATGGTCCTTAGCTTTTTCTGCCTGATGTAGTTCGCTTAGCATAATATTTTCAGGGTCCATCCATGTTGTCACTGGCTTCAGGTTTTTGTCTCTTCCAAGCCAGTTTCTCCCTTGTTCCTCCTTCCTTTGTCTTTATAGTTTCTACATTGCCACAGGACTTTCTCTGCATCAGAGTTTAGCATGCTAAGGGAAGAAAGGTAGTTGATTCCTCTTTAAAATAATTCTGTTAAATTAGAGTTTTCTTCCAGAGTACCATTTCATGACCTTTAATACACATTAGTGTTTTGTGTTATGAGAATGATTTATTGGAACAAACTTTAGTGGAATATAGTCACTAACATATTTATACTTTAAGTGAAGATTATTTTAGTCTATGTACATAATGTATATAACCAAGAAATATCTTTTCTTAATTTAGTTGCTGTGTAAAAACTCTTAGTTTAAGCAGATGTTTTGTTATGTATATTTGTATTTTTTAATCATAGTGCCATTTTCCTAAGGACAGATTGAAATTGCATTGCTGTGTCTTTGTATGAGTTATCCATACTCATCGATTCAGATTCTCCACTAGATTGGTTAAATAAATGATTCTATGGGCCATACATTGCTTGTATATTTTCTTTGTTGTATATACACAGATGGTTTCAATGATTGGTCCAAATCTCTGCTTCAACTTAAAATTAAATACTGTTTTGTTGAAAGAGTGGATTTAAGTTAAAATGAGAATTGTGATCTCTTAAAATAAAAAAAAAATTTTTTTTGTGGGGCAGTATTTGAACCACAGCTTTTACTGGATTTGTTATATTTGCCAACCACCATGGGATCTGGGATACTGATTTTATTTGCTTTATTTCTTTTCTTCTACAGCAATTAAAATATTTATTTCTTTATATGGATATTCATTTATTCACAGTGCCCATTCTTGTGATTCACTGAAACCCATATGTAGAATTGTTTTTAAAGCTAAAAAATTAGTTTCCATAGAATGAAAAAGGATGCTTAATGAATTATAGTTCTGGAAAAACTGTGTTCTTAGGAAGTTTCACAAACATTCTTTGGATAATAATGGTCTTTCTTTGGATACTAAAAGAATAATATAATTTCCAAATTGATCTAGAGGATAAAAATACAGTGGATATCTTTAAATCTGATATCTGATTTAATAGATGTCATTGCTGTTCCATTAGCTTTTGCTGTGTGTGGTTTTTATAGTATGATGTAAATGTTTAATGATCTATGTAGTAATGGAATTCTACCCTGATGGCCTAGACATTTCTTCTTACTGACTTTATCTTAGAATCATGTTGAAAGATTTTATTAACTATATACTTTTGTCACATGAAAAATTAATCTAAGGATTATGATTTTAACTCCAAAGTAAACTTTATTAGTTCTTTTCTTTGGTATTAAAATGTAGAGTTCTTTCAACAGAACCCAACTTGTTCATGAAGAACGACTGAAAGTCAATGGTGGCGTCAACACAGAAACCCCAGGTTTTTCCTACATACCAGTTCCTCCTGGTTAGGTGGCAGTTCTGATGTATATCCGTAAGGAAACAACATCATCTGGGAGTAGGCGTGGATGGTGATGTAGGCCTTGAGTGATTTCCGGTGGCTTCGAATGAAGTCAGTGACAGCTTTAGTCTCCTTCTCGGACTCAGGTGCGGGGCCCGCGTAGGTTTCCCCACATGGTTCGTTGGTGTCAGGAAAAGCTGCATGGGACATGGATGGAGGAGATCACAGTCTGCTCCCCCTCAGCACAGCCCCAGCTTCTTCTGATGCTCTAAGGGTTTAGTCTCCCAGGTTTACAGGGCCCCTCTGTGTTTCCGGTGTGGCAGTCACTGCAGACTAATGTACACACAGCTCTGAGTGTCACAGAGTTAGCCTACTGGACTTTTCTTAGCCTTGGTTATTTCACCTCCTTTCCCCAGAGTCACAGGAGTGATGCACCAGAAGCAGCCCAGGGCCCGGGGCCAGGTAGGTCCCAGGGCCAGGTAGGTCCCAGTTCCAACTGAACCTCGGCTCTAACTTGCTGGGTTTTGGCTACTTTCTTTGGGCCCAAGTTTCTTCAACCCAGGTAGCTCTCAACCAGGGAAGTTGCTGTTATCGTATTCATTATGGTAGAATAGAATTAAAAGCCCAGTTAACAAAGTTAGATAACGAAAAATATTATGAATTGGGGTAGTGATCGTTTCTCCTTGAATATATGTAATGATAAAGTCATATTTGTGTAGCAACACAGAGTCATCTGATATAGCAGGTTTTTGCTTATTATTGCATTCCCATTAAACTTTTTCACTCTCCTTTCCCCAGATGTTTCTTTTCACTGAACTTCTGAAGAACTACCATAGGTTAGTTTTAACCACTGCTGTGTCTCAACTTTTATCAGTTCAGAATGAGGAAGCACGGGAGTCCTCTCCAGATTATCTGAATTTTTGTACATCTAGATTGTCTTTCATTTTTAACGAGCTCAATATATTAAGAGATGGTTTGATAGATACCCCACTTCCTCCCATACAACAAAAAATTCATAATACTTCTATAGTAGTGATTATCTTTCATTTTTTAGATTAGAAAGTTAACACTCACTCAAGTGATACATATCTTTACTGAAATAAGTAGGTGGTTTAACGAAATTTGGTGTCTAAACACTCTCTATAGCTCTTTTCCTTGAGTTCAAGTCAACTCACAGTTCCACGAGGCATTGAAGTTCCTGTTGAGGTCAGTGCCGATGCAGTTGGAGTTCGGGTTCCTGGAGCGATTCTTTCTCCACATGCGGTTCTGCAGGATTAAGTGGTGGAAGTGTTTACAGAGGACCAGGTTGCGTTTTTCAGTTTGATCATTTCAGATCCTCTCTGCGAGTGTCTACAGCTTTACTGGAAATCTGTCTACTTAAACCGAGGCCCTTTATCATAAAGAAAAAGATATTGTTTTCTTATAACTTGTAACATTTTTCAGAAATAGTGCTTTTCTTTTTCATTTTTTAAAACATCCTCACTCGAGGATATATTTCCATTGATTTTCAGATAGAGTGGAAGGGAGGGAGAGAATGAGGGAAAGAGAGAAGCATCGATGTAAAAGAACACATGGATTGGTTGCCTCCTGCACGACCCCAACCAGGGCCGGTGATCGAACTGTAACCAAGGTACACGCCCTTGACTGGAATCGAACCCTCGACTCTTTGGTCTGTGAGCTGTCACTCTAACCGCTGAGCCAAACCAGCCAGGGCAGAAATATTGCTTTTTATATTAATATTCTGACTAATTCAGGTAGTTTTAAAAATGGTTGATTAGTTCTCAGTATTAGAAAAGATAAATGATATCCTGAAATTACCTATACTTCAAATTATAACTTCATTGCGTCTCTCACCATTTATAGATTCACATAGAATTTAGGTAAATTGTGACTGTTGAAGGGTACTTTTCAGAGAACTTGATGTGATAGCATCTGTCTGAAAGTTCATTATTAATCTTATTTAGCAACAGCAGGGACATAAAGGATCCTGTTAGAAGACAGACAGATATCTGTGTCATTTTAAAATTTATTTTTGGTACAATTATTCCTCCTCAAATTCTGTCCCAAGTTCATGGAATACAGTGACTTTTGCTTTGAAGTCAATGTGCTCATAATATCTTTAAATGTCTTGTATTCTTAGCTAGAATATGTTTTTTTGCCTTATCATATAACATGGGTTTCCTTTATAATTACTGCTTTATTTCATTTCCCCACATTTCCAGCTTCAGCAGCAAAAATGTCATATTATTTCAAGGACACCTATGCAGCTAGGAAATCTTGCTTGCCTTCGTCTGAAATTGAGATTTTTAAAAATATACTTTCCTGAATTGGAATTAACTGGTTACCCCTTAAACTTAATGCATAGCAATCGATATGCATTAAAGTCAGTAAATAATATATTATCTAAATGTAAAAGAGAAACTACAGAACAGTACCTGTGTCCATGTCCAAATATACCCATCAATGTTGAGCACAGGAAGAACATAAAAATTCATTCGGTCTAGGAGTTTGGTCATAATTTTGTTTTTTCCATAACTTTTGGCTGCCTGTCGGGATAGGAAAAAAAACTGAAGCTATTGGTGTCAAGTTTAACTACCATGTGGAAAGCTGTGGTTATAACAGTAATAACTACCACTGCTTAAGCCATTTGTCTAAGATCACATGATTTCTAACATATTTCTCCTAAACTGCAGAAAAATAAATGACCCATATAGATGACAGAAAAAATGACATTTATTCAGACTAATGAAATTAACTGAACTGAACATCCTTTGCAGGATAATTTAATTATAGAGACTTGTAGCATTTCACATGTAGCACGAAGATACATATCATAGGAAGAATAGAGGCCAAGTGAAAAATTAGCACTACAACTTATTTTTAATGGATTATTTTCCTCATATTCCTATGTAAATATGGATTGAGTTTGTAAGCATAAGAATAAGTAAATATTGGAGAGGATTCATCCATTAATTATAAATAGGATGAAAGAAAAAGTGTTCTATTGATAAAAAACTCAAAGTGTTTAGAAATTGATCAATCAGCTTTTGTTTTCTCACATCTGACTGAAATTTCTCTAATTATCTGGACTTTCTATGGCTACCTAAAATCTGTCATCGTTCTTGGAAACTCTCCTCCAGGTACAGCTGTCCTGAGCCAGGTGTCCTGTAATCCCATGATGGGTGTTCCTGTATGGATTGAGTAAGGGGAGCTCGGGCCTTCAGCTGGAAGAGCTAAAATACGCAGGAATAAATCAGTTCTACTGGCAGATTCATTCCTGGTGAAACCATCTATGCCCAGAAAGCCACTGTCATGTATTATACGCAAAAGCCGTGGAAAGAGAAAGTTAAACGTAATAGGAGTCAGAATATAATAGAGACAGAGTGAGAGGAATAACAAACAAACTTAAAAAAAAAAAAGTGAGTTATTTTTCACTTGGAAAAGAAGTTTAAGGTTGCCAAGTGCATGTATGGTCAATGAAATACCTAAGCAGGTACTAAAGGCTTGTGTTTTGAGCTTGCTGAAGAAAGGCCACGTTTGTAGGTTGTAATATTGAGATAGTTTCAGATTTTCATAGTTAACTATAGGAGAGGTCTCATGTTGTCACACAAGACATTTCTTTTTGTTTTATAAGCTGTTGAAGAAGTCTGAAGGAAGGTGTCAATTTTATAAGAACTGAATGCTGAGTAAAGTCCAGAGCATCTATTTCCTGACCGCACCAAATGTGGGCTCGTCTAGTTCAGGGGACCTGCCTGTTTGGAAAGGGTGGTTGCTACTCAGTGATATGCTGGAGGCTTGATGATCGAAGGAGAATTGTGTGTTCCAGTCAGCTTACCTGATAGACGAACCACTGGCAGAAAGCCGGGGAGATCCATTCCCGTGCGTGAATGCCACAGTCCATAAAAATAGCCATTTTTCTTTCATCCCCTTTCCCAATCTATTTAAAAATAAAGTTGAGATATGATTTTGCATGAATTCACACATAGATCTCCTATAACTCATTCGTATCCTCAGAGCAATTCTTTCCCCCGTCTCCTGTTGAATGGGTAACTGTGTAAGCACCTATTGCTGTCAGGGAAGACCATGGCTTTTATCCTGAAATGTCTACACATAATTCATAATCTATTATATAGTATAGTTTTCAAAAGTTTTCCCTAGTGTCAGAGTTGCTTTTAGTGTTTTCATTTATTTTTTTAAAAATCACAATCTATTGTTTTTCTTATTGTACTGCTAACAGTGTTTGGTCTGAGACATAGATTATTAAGTTGCTTCTGTTTCTGCCATTTAAAAAAAAATCTGTTTTTATAACCTGGGGATGTTTTGCTTGGAGTAGGAAAGATTTTGTAGTGTGTTTGAAGTAGGAAGAGGAAGAGTGGCTGGATGTTTGAAGGGCTGTCATTTTGAAGAGAGGTTCGATTTGTTTTGGGTGGCTGGAGAGGATGAATGGATGGGAGTTCAGGGTGAAGAAGGGCTGCCCAGTTATTAAGGGGATGTATCCGCGAGCAGCGTCTTTGGATGTAGAGAGATTCAGAAGCAGCTCAGTGGCAATTACGTACTAGCTCAGCTATAAAAGGGAACCCCCGTCAATATGGGATTAAATGCCTCACTGACTGTTCTGGGATCCTATGATTCTTGAATTGCTCTTTTCTTCATGACATTTTAGTCATCAGTTTCACTGAATTTTAATGGGTGGAAAACTTATATACACCAGAGACACCATACACTCTTATAACAAAGATACAGGATAAGATGTTCGTCTGTGTTCCTCCACTGTGTCTGACAAATGGTTTAATCAGGAACTTTCTTGGTTCCAGTTAATACCAACTGTCACTTCTGTTCTAGAATGGGTGTGTAGAGCTTCACTGTTCTTCAAAAAGTAAGACTTTTTATTGTATCAAAGTTAGCTCTGTGTGTCAAAAAGTAACTTTAAGATTTATGTTAATAAGAATCAGTAGTTCTTGAATTGTTTTTACCTTGAGAACATACAGTGGATTATCTTCAACAGTAGTTCCGATTTTAATACGAGAGACCATTTCAGGATGCTTATGCACCATTTTTTCAGTCCAAGCAACAATCTTAAGAGAAAAAATCAATTTGAGCAATTAGAATAAAAGAAAACTAAATGGTAACAAATGTTGAGGATAACTTTTCTGTTTTTAAGCGCAGGCATTTTACACTGTACCTTGTCCCAGGAATTGTATTTTGCATAGCTATGTCTGCCTGAGATATCTTCTTCAACATCGAACTGTTTCTCAATCGCTTCTTGGAGATCATGAATCAAGATTCTGTTTGATAGGGAAATGATAAAATGCACATTTACTAGAGGAAAAAAACACACATTTATCTTTCATTTGCAGAAAATTTCTCTTCCTTTTCCTTTATCTTAGATCAGGTTATTCTCTTACCACTTCCTTAGACATGTCATGTGCCTGCCTTCAGATCTTCTCATTTATCTTGAGCTGTGATGTCCAGTATAATAGTCTATATCCACACTTGGCTATAGAACATTTAAAATGGGCTTGTTCGAACACAGAGATTGTTGTATCTGTGAAATAACTCGCTAATACGTTGGATTCATTACATGTTGAAATAGTATGTGGATGTGTTAGGTTAAATATAAGATGTTGTTAATACTGTTTTTTTAAATGTGGCTACTGGAATGTTTAAAATTGCACATAAGGCTTACTACTGGTCAATGCTGCTCTATAGTTACAATCTTTCTTCAAAGCACACACACCTTCATAAACACAACACAGGCAACAGTGGATATTCTTATGCACAAATCTACTGGCTTTCCTGAAACTCGAGTAACAGTGGTAATAAGCATTTACATAGCACTTATGTGTGCCAGTCATTGCTCTAAGCAATTTATATACATTAACGTGTTTAATCTCCACCTTGAGCTTATTAGTCTCATTTTACAAGTGAGAAAGCTGAGTCATAAAGTGTTTAAATAACTTGCCCATGGTTACAGCGCTAGAAAATGGCTAGCCTGGTTTCGACAGTGTGAAATGAGATTCAGGAAAAATCACTGGAAGGCCAGTTTTGGGGACCAGAAGGCTTAGATCTCTATCCTCTTATCTATTTCATCTCATCCTGAGTTCTCTCATCTCATCCCTTCATTGAATTGCAAGGCTTTCGTGGCAACCTAAAGGTCATCCATATTTGTATCTCCAGTTCTGGCTTCTCCCTTGAACCTACCTCTCTGTGACCTCTTCCCCTGCCTCTCCCGTGACTTGCACCAGCCAACTGCCTACCTGACATTTTCACCTGGACATCCATTTATTCAGTATGGTCCAGATACTGCTTTACTTACATTATTTTATTTTATCTTATTAATGTTATCACCATTTTACAGATGGGGACATTGTTATTCAGAAAGTTTAAATATAATTTGTGTGTGGTGGAGTTGGGAATTTGAATGCCAACCCACCTGACTTCAAGATTTATAGTTCAAAATTACTGCTGTCATCAAATGCACAAACATTTTTCTATATTTTGTCTGTTTAGGGATTTTCTATTTTTCTCTATTTGTCTGTTTTCCTACTCTTGTGTAAGCAACAAACCATATTTAATTATAGTTTTAATATTAAATTTTCATATTTCATAGTCTCCTCTCATTTTTGTTTCCAATTTTTTTGAGTAATTTCACCTATTTTAATAAATGTTTTGTCAGAATCATTTTAGAAATTATTAAAAAAATAGACTTTTAATTAGAATTGTACTAAATTATGAATAAGTTTGAGAAAAATCTTATAATTAATAATAAAGCATAATATAGCTAGCTTTTTAATTCTTCAGTACAATTTTATATTTTAAGTCTTTATATTTATAAGTCTTATGAGTGGCTTTTTTCTCACTAAATACAGAAACTGATTATTATTTATATATTTAAAAACTTATTGCTTTGGTTATACTTATCTATTAGCCACTGTATTAGTTTAAAAACTATATTTTTACTTATGATATTTTTTAGTTATGTCTTTAGGGTTTCTGGGTAGTTATTGTCCAAAAATTATATTTTTTACATTTTTCCAACATCTATTTCTTTTTTATTTCTTACTTTATTGCATTGGCTAAGCTCTCTCAAGGGAAATAACAGTGGTGAAAGAAGGTGTTGCTCTATTTTTTTTTCTGGTTTTAACAAGAAAATCTGTCTTTCACCATTAAGTATATGCAATGTTGATTGCCATTTTGAGATCAATATGGCAGTGTCTGTATCATCAAATTATTATTGTCCATTGATGTCTGGTTACAATTAAAATTTATTATTAGATTTCTTAATATGTTAAATATTATGTTGTAGCCACAGGAGATTTACAAACACTCTTACAAAATGCCTTGTTCACCTTATTTTAGAGATAGTTATACAAAGCCTGTTTAACCTTGGAGGAATGCATTGGGCACACGGAAAATGACTCTCTGGAAGCAAGCATGCCATCAGTAGGTGATAGCTGACGGCAACAAACGCCACGTAAAATGACATAGACAGAAGCCTCAGGAAACGCAGGGGTCAAATGTAAGTCCAAACTACCCAACCTATTTTGGGAACTTAGCCCTTGAAAAGATCATTGTCTTATAGCACAGTGACAACGTGTGTTGATAATGATAATTTCTCAACCAAAAGTAAACTCTATTCAATACCCTCGATTTCGTAGGGCAGTATGGCTTCTAATGAAAATATTTCTGTGAAATATTTAAAATAAAGGATTTTATGAAGTTTTACTTATCTGAACAATTTCTTTATTTGGATTATCTCATTTCCCATTTTCATATACAAAACTACTTTTGTTGATGATATTTTCTTCTATTAGCAGTGAATCCTATGTAGGAAAATACTGTCTATTTTTAGACATTTATTCTAGTCATTTAGGACAGTATCATGCACTTATTCATTTCCATGAATTCTATCAAGTAAGGAAAAAGGAATCTAGTGGGAAGAGGCTCTGTGATCAAACATTCTTAGATTCCAACCCCCGTTTGGCTGCTTAATATCTAATGTGATCTTTGGCAGGATTGTGGTGAGGACGAAATTAAGTGAAACATGAGATGTAGGTGGCATGCCATGGGCACCCAGTGAACTTCAGTGCAGTAGTGAAGATGAGTCACAGAACTGACAAGCCCGTCACCGTTTTAACATGTCTGTAAACCAGGCTTTGATGGTATGCCCTTGTTTGACTCTGATTTCTTCAGTTTCTCGTGATAATGAACTGGGACACTGCAGCACCCACTCATCTTGTCAGTCTGTTCTTGCTGATTGACTGACTGATCTGAGTTTGGAGGCAGAACATAAATGAGGTATACTAATTAGCGTTTATTTAGCACGTGAGACTGAGTTCTGCTCATGAATATTGATTCCCACTAACAGCACTGACAAGCACATTATTATGCACATTATATGTAACTCACTGTTTGCTTGGTTTGACTGATGATGAATCTGGGATTTCTGAGGAAAAAAACTGTGACAATTTTGGAATCAGGTGGACATGTTGCACTAAAACTCACAAAGCCTGAGAAGGTCGGAAATTATAATTTGGGTGGTCACTACAGATATAATTAGTTATTTTAAGCTCTGACGAAGGCATGTGGCTTTTGCTCTACCTTCACTAATAGAAGCAGAGGAACAAGACCAAAGAGAAATTTTATGGTCCCAAAGGGTGATTTGTAACATAAAGCAGTATTAATTAATCACAGGAAGCTCGTATCTAAGAATATTTTTAGACGTAAACATACCAATTTCGCTCTTGTGATAACAGCAGCAAAAGAAAATTGTGTGAGCTGAAATATGACCTCTCCACAAAGCCAGCTACGTGAGGACATCAGAATAATGCCAGATCATTGCTGATGGGGACTAGAAGTTAAGCCTAAAGCTGGAAATTAAGAACCAGGGCCAGATGTTATTTTCGTGAGCCTTTCCAATAACCAGCAGCCAGGCTTAGACCAATGAAACCAAATTCCTTTCTCTCAAATATTATTTTAGCACTCCAATAATTGCTTAATTTGTTAAAAATATTTCTGAATGTAGGTGAAAAGATAAATAAGTATCACTGAGGATATAATGATATGAAGGGCTAATGTTCATCCAGTCTTTCCTATGGCACTCTGCTCAGCACGGCATTTACATTTTATCTTTTAATCTTGACTTCAACACCCTTAACTGGGCACGATTACACCCTTGTTTTTATACAGGTCAGGTAGATTTCCTAAGTTCCCACGCTGGTAAAACACAGGAGTTGGGATTTGAAGCAGAGTTCTGACCTGTCACTGTGAGCACTTACACAACAACGCCTCCATGCCCAGGAGTGAAATCCCTGGGCAGTGCCATTGGACCCGTGGTCTTATTAGTCTATGAGGCTTGTGCAAAGTTTTCCCAGTGACCAGCTCTCCTGGAAACCTGTGTCTCAATGTCAGGGAGCAGATGAGAAGTCCAGAGAAGAGGCAGGATGAACCCAGTTTTGACAATTTCAAGGTGCCCTCCGTCTGCTGCTTTTGGAAAGGATCAAGGAAGGAATGATAGAGGACTGTGGCCAGGGCACAGTGGTCCCCCTTGTCCACAGCTTGGTTCTCCAAGGTTTCAGTTACCTGTGGTCCACTGTGGTCCAAAATTATTCAGTGGAAAATTCCGGAAATAAACAATTCATGCATTTTAAATTGGACGCCGTTCTGAGTACCCCGCTTCACCCTATTAAATAGACGTGGTACCCTTTTGCATCATCACAGGAAGAAGGGTGAATACAGAGCAGTAAGATATTTTGAGAGAGAGAGACCACAGTATATTGTTATAATTGTTCTATTTTATTATTAGTTCTTGTTAGTCTGTTAAGGGGCTTGATTTATTAATTAAACTTTATCATAGGGATGTAGTATAAAAAAAACATAGTCCGTGTGTGTGTGTGTGTGTGTGTGTGTGTGTATGTGTGTGTGTGCCAGCAGTGGGGAAGGATGTTTCAGGGAGGCAGAGTCATTATTATGGTGCCTTATAAGATGATATGACCCCCCTCCACACACACACACACACACACACACACACACACACACATCCCACTAGGACAGGGGCTACTCTAAAGCGTGATTTCAAGTTTCCACAAGATCCCAAATCACTCCTGAATTGAGTTACCCTGTATCCAACGTGGCACTTGCTGACATGGATTTCCCAACATTTGAGGCATACCTCTGTGTTGGATAATAAGCTTTAAGGCACTAATTTATTCACTAGGAGGTAAAGGGAACATGTGGGGATTGCCTCTAGTTGTCCCCTGATGCACAGTGTGTGTGGGTGTGTGTGTGTTCGCATGCGTGCAACTGTATAAACACATGTAAGTGGTCTTTTCTTCTTCTTCTTCTTCTTTTTTTTTTTTTTTTTTTTTTGTTAATCCTCACCCAAGGATATTTTTCTGTTGATTTTTAGAGAGAGTGGAAGGGAAGAAGGGAGGGGAAGAGAGAGAAAGAAACATCGATGTGAGAGAGACACATCGATTGGTTGCTCCCGCATGACCCTGACACAAGGTGGGGACCGAACCTGCAACCCAGGTACGTGCCTGGGAGTCAAGCCTGAGACCCTTCAGTTCAAGGGCTGATGCTCTAACCACTGAGCCAAACCAGCCAGGGCAATGGTGGTCCTTCTTAACAGGAGTAAAGGAACCAGGCAAAGAGCAATTTTATGGTCCGAGTCAATCTTCATGAAATCCCTAGGAAGCATCATTTTAAAGATGAAGAAAACGAGGTGGAGAGAAGTTCAATACATTGTCAAGTTCAGTTCCGAATGTGCGGTTTAAATGGGACTGCACTCAGGCAGCCCCGCCCCAGAGTCCACATTCCTGCCTACCACGCTCTTCTGCTTTCTACCAACATCTGGGCAACACCTGTAGCAGGTATCAGCATACCTGTCTTGGGTAAGTAATATATAGAAATGTAGAGCAGAAGGAAAATCAATGGGATGAGACATTAGAATATTTTATTAAAATACTTATTTTGTAGGACCTTATATATACTTGGAATATGAATTTGTGTCAGACCGAGAATTATTCGATAATTAAACATTAATATGAAGTGTTGATGATTGCTGTGTCGGTTTGGTGTAGATCTCTTTTGCATTTTCCACACAGTCTTATGTGGATCTTAATAAGATTTTACTTAATTGTATCATTTAAATTTTACTATTATATTAATAGTGGTTTTCTACATTACCTTTTATTAACAACTCTATATCTTCTAATTTTAACTTTTGATCAAAGAAAAAATAATCTAAAATACAAATATCTAAATATAAAAAAAATAGTAAAAATACAAGGGTTTTTTAAATGCTGAACCCAAACACGGTGTCTGCTCCTTTCGGCTTAGTTGAATGACTGTACTTTCCTTCAGATGTTTTCCACCCATCTGTTCAGGTTTGTTAGTATATACATATTATATTTTTTATTTGGTATTTTATGATTTTGCAAAAGTGTAAATAAAAAGGGAGCAAACACACTACTTTAAAATAAAATCTGTCTTAGTAATTTAATTTTATGAAAATTAAAAAAAAAATCACACACAGATGATTTTAGCTAAATAGTGGTTTATATGCAGTGTCTAATGAAGGGTGTCTAAGTAAATCGTGTCAAACCAGCCTCGTAATGTGGTTTTATTCAGACTGGTGCTGGGTCCGACCAGATGTCTCTGCTCTTAGAACCCTCTTCTCTTACTGACTGACACCAAGTACACATATAATTAATATGCAAATAAAATTATATATAATTAGTACTTGGAGACAAGGTTTAAAAGAGTTCTTGTTTGCACAGATCTTTACATATTTATATTTCTGAGTAAGGTAACTATCAAATTATGTGGCTTTCCTATAACCATGGCTAATTTGGACCGATTTCTAGAAATCACGTCCTAATTAGATCAAACTAATGTTTATAGGTAGTTTAACACTTTGGTTCTTGGCGTAAGACAAATGGAAAAACGCACTATTTATGAGTATCTGAATTTAGATCAGTAGACTTCTGTTTGAAGTCAGAATTGTTTCAGGCTAGGAGGGGCCTATGGAGGGTCGAAGAGGAGAGAGGGCTGTTGTGAGGTATTTGATAACATGGAATGAGGTCACCCACCTGCCCAGGTGTCTTCTGTCACAGTGATTTATTCCACTATCACACTCATAGCAAGAACCTAGTGTTTTTTGGTCTACATTACCAAAATATCAAGGAAAGCATAACACTTCCTTATTACCCTCCTGTTCAAATCAAATTATACAACACTGGCCAGCTAAAATTGATTTTAGCTTAGCTGGATACTTTGGAAGAATTAGTTGATCACAGGAATGGGAGTCAGGTCTGTATTAATGCAGCAGCGTGAAGAGTGTGGAAACTGAGGCACACCTTTGAGAAGCCTGTTGTGGGAATCAAGAGCTGCAGTCACCAGTGGGTACGTAGGGTACAGGGGCGATGTCTTTCAGATGAAGGAACCCAGACGTCATCTGAACCTTCCCATGAGCAGACACCTCCTACTGCACCACTGATTCCGGAGATCTCGGAGGTGTATTTATAAAGTGTCTATTCTCATTGAGTGGTGCAATTTAGAAAAACATAGAAAAGCACATATCGCTATATTACTTAAAAAGAGTTAAATGATGGTATAAATAAACTCTGAATATGTTGTCCCCATTTATTAACTTCATTTTTTTTTTTTAATTTATTTTTAATCCTCACCTGAGGACATTTTTGTATTTTATCTTCAGACAGAATGAGAGGGAGAGAGGGGGGGGGGAAGAGAGAGAGAGAGAGAGAGAGAGAGAGAGAAACATCGACGACATGAGAGAGACACATCAAGTGGTTGCCACCCACATGACCCCAACCAGGCTGGGGACAAACTGCAAGTGAGGTACGTGCCCTTAGTGGGAACCGAACCCGGGACTCTCTGGTCCACAGGCTGATGCTCTAACTGCTGAGCCAGACCGGCCAGGGCTAACTTCATTTGTTTTACATCCCTCTTGAAACAACACCAAACACAGAGATCAGCAACAGCCTGCCACTTTCTAAGCCATGAAGCCATGAACAAGAGTGATTTTTAACTTGTCTTCCACATCTTTCCTTAACTTCAGCAGGGTTTGTATTTACTGAGGCTATTGCAGCAGTATCGTACTGCAACCAAGTCGTGGTGACAGCAGGAAACCCGCTCTGCCACAGATGATAGGGTCTTTGTCTCTGCTGGACGAAGAGCTTTTGAGTGACAGCACTCAGCCAGGTAGCAAGTCGAAGAGAAGGAGCTAGTGCTTAGCAGTGTTTTGAGTGGTGAGGGTCTCAGTAAAGGGGACTCCCGGGATGACAAGGGCTGGGGGAGTTAAAATGGCACCCCTTAGTACATGAAATCACTAAATGTTTGCAAGTATGAAAACACACTTTGCTTTCTCTGTCGTGTTGATTTGTCACATCCGCTCACTGCTCCGGGCCGGACAGTGCATGGCCCATGGCTGGTGCTCAGTACGTTCTAATATCCCCTTGTTTTCCTACGGGACCACAGGGACTCATTGTGGCATCTTTGGCCATTTGAAAATGCTCTCCTCTTGTTGATTTTGCCTTCTCTGAGGAAGAATTTCTTTCATAAAAAGGTATTTATTTCCTCTGTGTTTTACATTCCCTCATCTCTGACTTACAGATGATCGCTATAATGTGGGTCTCCCGGAGAGTTCAGATATCAATGCGGTCTGGTGGCCACAGTAGCACCTGAGCTCCGAGTGATTATCTGCTGGGGTGACGAGTGTGGCTACACCCCCCACACCTGCCGTGTGCCCTGTCCTCTCCAGGGGCTGGCTTTGGAGATGGCAGACATAGGTCATCGCCATTCCTGCAGAGCAGAGCAAACACCCTGGAAGCTGGGTGGCCAGGCCCCAGTTCATCACCTCTCTAGGGGGCCTCCGTAGTCTGGTTGGAAGTAGATACATTGTATGTATGTACATAAGTAGATATATAAGTAGATACTTATACATTGTATGTCATAGATATATCTTCCATTTTTTTTCCCCAGTTAAAAAACCACTTCCCTTTCCATTTCAAGACTTGCTACCCGTTGACTAGCCAACCCATTTGAAGACTGAATAACAGGACTTACTCATAGCGCATTTTATTTTGCTCCAAGGCAGACCGGATGGACTGGAACTCCGTGTCGCTGACTCGGAAATCCACACTCATGTTAGCAGCGATGTGGTGGGTGGCATCCGGGGACCAGAAGTCAAGCTGTGGGGACGAGTTCAGTGTCAGTCACGGCTGTCTGTTTTCTCACTGGACACGTATTTGTTTGGAAGTGACTCTGCGTCATACACCGTAGAAGGGACGCGAGTCCAGTGTGGCTGAGGTGTGGACCCTTCTCCTAAGAAGCTTACGAGATTGCTGCAGGTGTATTTGAGATCTGTTGAATACTATGAAGTGGGAAGAGACCGTCTGTGCCCGTCACTCTCGCAGGACACTGTACCTCTAAGTACAGACGTACTGAGCAGCTTTTGGCTCGTTTGTTTGGTTCCACCATCTGACGTTGATGGGGGTTGATTTGTAATTGATTCAGCCACGGCACCAGTCTCTCGTTGGGAATATACATGCCACACGGCTCCCACTCCCGCTCCCTCCCCCATTCAAGCCTCAAAACCAATGTCCCCTAAACCCGGGAATTCCTGGCAGCTCTGTGTCCAACCGAGGGCACACTGTTCGCCCTGTCGCTTTTCTAGCAGTATGCTCTCGGGCGAATTACGAAGACTCTCTGAGTTTCCGTTTGCGCCCCTGGAGAGTGGGGCTGAGGGCTCCCCCGGGGTGCCGTGGACGCCGTGAGGTGGCTGCGAGGCGTGGGGCGTGCAGCACCTGCTACCTGTCGGTTCCCGCCCCGCTCTCTCCCTCTGGCTGAGAATTCCCGAAATCGGGCAATAGGCCCAGAAGGACAGCCTTCCGATGGAGACAACGCTGAGAAAATCCCAATTCTTGCTGTCCTTCAAAATCATACTCAATTATGACACGTGGGCAATGCGAAGCAAATGCCCAGTTTCCAGCCACTGCACAAGTCTGCCTGGCTATGTCTGAGCTGCATCCCACAGCCCATCTTCGCTAATCGTGACGAGACCGCTGTGCACTCACCACTATTTACTGGTTCATTGTGATCAGAAAGCTACAGATGAAGGGGGCCCGAGCGATGTGGCGATGTGAAGGTGAGTTAGGCGGGGCCGTCTCCCCAGACAGCACTCTGTCTGTCCTGACGGGTGAGGAGACACACGCGCTCAGGGCTCCGTGGACTCTCACGAGCGTGTGGGCGGCACCAGGCACAGAGCTGGTGTCGCTGTGGCGGAGGCTCAGAAAGGACTAGGAGAAGCACGGATTCCGTGCGAGAGGCTCCATGTACCATTTCCCACATGGGAAAAGCCCAGGGAGCCAGGCAGCCGGGGTCAGGAGGGCTGATGGGCCATGGAAAGTGCTTCTCCAGGGCTTACCATGGCCAGGCCGGCTGCTGAGCGCTCCCCCAATACTAGCTCTCTTAGTCTTTGCTGGAGAAGGAAACTGAGATCCAGAGAGGTTAAGTAACTTGCCTAAGGTCACACAGCTGGTGTTGGAACCTCTGAAGAACACCCTCTTTCCATAATCGACTGCCTCTCGTGAAAAAGCTTCAGATGGGGGAATGCAATCATGACGTTTAGAGGGAGCAATCAGGGTCCGGTGTGGGAGGGACTAGAACTCCGGACACCAGCTCAGGGGCTGTTGAGATGGTCCCAGGAAGAGGTACAGCCAACATGAGTTTGGCAGCGGCAGGGGAATGGGAAGAAAAATAGGGATTTGAAAAACATTTGGAAATCAGATCAGGCGGAACTTTTGATGGATTTGAAGTGGAGATAAGGGTGTGTGGGACTAGACTAAAGCCCAGATTTGGTTCTGGGTTTAAATCTGGTGTATAATCTTGATTATTTAATTTACTGCCTTTGAACTTCAGTTCTTCCGCTTTAAGCAGGTGAGATGATGACACGGACAGAAAGTCTGCTGGAATTTGAAATGGGGTATGCAAGGGGCTGGCACATGCGCCTTTGTGTAGGGGCCACTGAATAGTGATAAAATGGTTGTTGTCAGCCTGTTGGATTTCAAACAGCTGATGTGACTGTGAGAGTTCCCTTTGAAAACGGATCTGCTCTCACCTGGGCCGATTTGGCTCAGTGGTTAGAGCGTCAGCCTGCAAACCACAGGGTCGAGGGTTCAATCCCAGTCAAGGGCACATACCTGGGTTGCAGGTTCAATCCCTGGCCCTGGTTGGGGTCTTGTGGGAGGCAACCAAATGATGTGTCTCTCTCACATCCATGTTTCTCTCTCTCTCTGTTCTTCCCTCCCTTCCACTCTCTCTAAAGATCAATGGAAAAATATTCTCGGGTGAGGATTAATAAATAAATAAATGAAATGGATCTGTTCTTGGAAAGGGTCTCATCTTGAAATGGTCATCCAGGTCCTTGGTGCTATCGGTTAATAATGCTCTAACAGGAGTGATGCCACCAGTGAAGATGGCTGCGAGTGGGCATGGTGGCGTGGGCGAGGCCCTGGCAGGGAGGGAGAAGAGGCCCCTTAGCTCACAGTTTTGGCCAGAAAAAGCTCTTTTGCAAGGCTTTGGGAGGAAAAGTGGAAGTGGCGGTCTGGGGAAAACCAAAAACAAAAACGATGAGGTATTGGCGATTGTCTGAACTATCCAGGTGGCTCCTGACACTTCCCCTTATCCTTGTCTCTGGACTCTGAACATGAAACAGACAAGCAGCAGCTTTTAGACAACAGAAAGAACAGACACACTAGCTCTCTAAGTCCTGTACCTTGTGGGTGCTGGCCAAGTCCTTTAGCGCGTTCGCTTGCCTTTCGTCCTGGAGACTCACGTGCAACACCTTCTCCCTTCACAGAGCAAACGAAGGGAAACGTGAGCTGCGGACAGCATCCCTTCCCCCTCTTCCCGCGCGGAGACCGCAGCCCGGCGGGCGCAGCTTACCTGTCGAAGCGGACAGGGGCCATGGCCAGCGTGGTCGCGATCAAGGCCACAGGCAGGAGGAACTGCATGGCTCTCCTTTGCCTGCCCCCGCCTCCTGCCAGCTTTATGCCTCAGCCCTTATCTGCAGGAGCAGCTGACTTCCTCTCGGGGTGCTGCTAGATGAAACCCCCCCCCATTTTCTAGTTGGGGACTGAGAGGTAGGGCGGCAAGATGAACAGTAAATGTCATGCCACTCGTATTCCTTTGACAATAGGGGATACTCATTTTGCAGATGGGATGGGAGCCAAATTCCTTAAAAAAATTTTCTTTTTCCTTTATTGATTTTAGAGAGAGTGGAAGTGAGAGGGAGAGAGAGACAGAAACACCAACGAGAGAGAACATTGATTGGCCGCCTCCTGCATGCCCCGCACTGGGGATCGGGCCCACAACCTGGGCATGTGCCCTGACTGGGAATTGAACTGGCGACCTCTTGGTGCATGGGTCCACACTCAAGCATGGAGCCACACCAGCCGGATGGCAAATGCCCTTTTCAGCAAATAACTAGCCCAAGGTAACAGCTGGTATGTGCGCAGGGCTGGGATGTGAACCCAGTTCTTCACTTTAAAATACTGCTCTACCGTATGTTTGGGTTGAATGACGGAAGGAATCCATTTAAATTTGCATTTGAAACCTGGGACAAATTTGGGTATCTGGCCACAGACCATAGGAGCATGGTCCTTAATAACATAAAATACATTTTTGATGCTACCTTGTAAATTGTTAAATGAAAAACATTTAAATTACAAAATATTTTGGATGTACTGAAAGATTATAAGCAACCTGGAAATCACTGATGTGTTCACCATCTAGATTTTGTGATTCTAGATTTTAGATTTGCTCTGTACCTCTCTCTGGAAGGAAAACATTGCAGAAAGAGCTACAGCATCCCCTCCCCCTCCTTCCCCACCTGCTCCCTCTGTCCTCAGAGGGAGCCCTCCTCCTGGGACAGCCGAGGGCTCCTGGGGCGACTTGATGTGGGTGCTGAAATGTTTGTACATTGGCTGCTGTGTTCAGGATCTGGATGCCACAGGTGCCCAACACATGTTTTTTGAAAGTCAAATGAATAAATAAGCCATTTTAAACAGTCTCTTGGCGGGGAGCTGAGGGGGTGGGGGTCTTCTATCTTGAACACAACTCAGTTAATTATGGATTATTTGGGAGATGGCAACACCTTTGCCCAGAATCATAAGTAACCAACAGAGTGAGTGAATTGATCTAATCAGATAAGTTATTAGAATTCCCTTTAAAAACTGCCTCTTCACATCGACAAATGTATCGGTGGTCATACATGAAACTTCTCAGAGCCGTGGTTGCATATTTTTATTATCAAAATAATACTTTGGGGGAGACTATAAATTAGAAATAGCAGCGATAGCTTCATTTCTCTCCATCTGATAGGGATGTGACGTAACGTAAGGCTTTCTTCTATCCCTTCAAAGGCCTCCTTGCCCCAGCCCTGCAGGTCAGGAAGTGGAGGGTTTTACAAATGGTTCCATGTTCTTGACATCGGACAAGCTCATCAGCTCTAGAAACTCCCAAAGCAGATGTTTGTTCCGTTGTTTCTAAGGGTCTGGTTGGCAGGGGTACAGAGAAAAATAAAGAGTTGACAGATATAACCTCAGAGTAGCTCCCAACCACTGACCTTGAGCAAGCTGCCTAGTCATTTGGGGTCTTAGTTTTCTCATCTGTAAAACGGGGATGCAAATGCGACCCTAAAAAGGGGCTGTGAGGACTAGATGAGATAGCATATGTAAGGGCACGGTGGATGGTAGGTACTAAAGGACATGTCATGACCTCTGGGTAGTCGGTAAGATTGTCGGAATCTGCAAACAGACTTTCATTTGGCCACGGGTAGGCTGCAGAACTAATGAGTGTCAGCATATATTACATGCTACACTGGTCTTGACCTTTAGGGGTGAAATCTCTCTATTTGTTTCCATGTGGACTACTTCAAGGATTTTTTTTTTTCAATGTAGTACCTTTGTTTTATTTTCTGATTCTAAAAGTAATAAATGCCCATTGAAAAGAATTTAGCAAAATAAAGGAAGCAGGAAGAAGAAAATAGAAATCACCATTAATTCTAACACTCTGATATATTTTTGGAAGCCTTTTTCTGTGGGACTAGTTTTAAAACTGTGTGGAAAAGGCTTCTACCTCTTTTCTAGGTCAAGGAGGAAGGACACTTCCATTTTATTTTGGGATCTAAGTAAATGTTTGAAGGATCCTGTTCTCTCTCGGGCGAAGGCTCTGACGATATATAAATCTTTGACTTCTTAATGTCTATTGCATATTGACTGTGGACAGCTCCCTGTTTCTGGAACAGGACGTAGATGTGTGATGCTTTTAAGACCTGTCACTTCTCCCCAATTTATTTAGCCCCTGAAGAATCGTAACATAGATGGATTTCAGGAATATACTGGAGCCTTTTCTCAGAACAGGTATGATTTCTTGACAAGCGTGTTCAGCACAACTTTATGTTACTGTTGCAAGATTTATAAAAGGTCTTGGCAAATGCATGGAGTGGGAGAGCTGTTGGACATCACCTCATTTCAGGATCGACTATGTCAGACAATATGTTTCATAGGTTAAATTAATCTCTTTAAAGAGAGTTGTGCAATTGAATGCTTCACATGGTAGTAACTTCCGATCTTTCTGGATCTTTGCACTCCTAGGATTTTTCAGTAGTTTATCTATCTCTCACCACGGTTTAAAATATCACGTTAATTTTTAAACTATGCTTTTCCGCATATTTTCAGACATGATTGCCATGAGAAATGCCCTAGAAAATGAAAGTCAAAATTCTCATGTCATTAGTAGAATCCTTCAAATAATTATCTGTCTTCAAATCAAATCCGATACACTTCCAGAACACCTTTCATAAAGGATATGGTGAAAGAAAAATGTTTTACCTTCAATTATGGATGTTGGATTCTTTTTTTTTTTTTTCCTCACCCAAGGACATTTTTGCATTTATCTTCAGAGGGAGCAGGAGGGAAAGAGGGAGGGAGAGAGAAAGAGAGAAACATCCATGTGAGAGAGACACACCAAGTGGTTGCCACCCACATGACCCCAACCGGGGCCGGGGACAAATTGCAACCGAGGTACATGTTCTTAGCAGGAACCGAACCCGGGACTCTCTGGTCCGCAGGCCAACGCTCCGACCGCTGAGCCAAACCTGCCAGGGTGGATTCTTAACATTGAAACAAAACCTCCCTGCAAGATGCTGCAGAGAAACTTGTGTCCGTTCATTGCAGCAAAGGTGGCATCTCTGGACAAAGACCGGGGTGTGCGATTCAGGCAGGGTCAGTCGTGGCCAGGGTGAGTGACTGTCCGCTCAAATGAGATGACCTAACAGGACCATCAAGACCCCACCAGGCACCCACATAACCTCATTAACAGACATTCTCTCTGGCCAATTCATCTAGGTTCGCTGGCAAAAGCAGACGAACACATGGAATGTGATTCTAGGTATGTAGAACTTCCATAATCTGAGTGGACACCGGTTTGCTATTTTGTAGCAAGCCCTCGGAGAAAGGAAAGGTTCAGAGAGCCACTGGGTGCTGCTGGTTAATTGCTGCTTTGGGAGATGAGAAGGCGAAACTGAAGGATGGGCTCAGAGCCCCTCCTGGGACCTCGGGCTGGGAGTAAGTTAGAGCAGGGAGGGGGAGAGGTGCCCTCACAGCCGGGGTTCCTGGGTGGGCAAGCCTGGGCCGGGACCCGCGGGAGCCCATGGTCAGCCGGGCAGGAGGGCACACGGCACTGTTGCACTGGGAAGGATTAAAGCAGATTCCTCTTTCTGTTTTTTTTTTTTTGGTTTAGTTCAAGCAGGTGACACTCTTAGCCAGTTAGCTGTTAACTTTCAGCTGGCAAGAGCTGTAGCAAAAATGTCTCTGGTGCAGAAAATGTTGGATACAGGGGATTTTAAACGAGAAGATTTGTGGATTTGCTTTCCTAGTCCTTATTCTTCTTTTTAAAAATTCCTTGTACATTTTGAAAAGTCCATCTATATTCCTAATTTCTGTTTTAAAACACTCAGTTGAGAGACTTCGGAGGGTTTTTTATGGTTTACTCGAATCTGAACTTTGGGCCACGGCATCCCTTCCTTAGAGTCGGGAAGGGAGCGTCCGCGGAGCACCTGTGAATTCAGTGATACACCGCCAGCGAGAGCACTCCGCTCAGGGAACTGCCACTGAGTTAACCTTCCCATTCACGGCATGGATACGACTTACGGGTAGGGTGGGGAAAGATAATGTAGCTAAATTACATCATTTAAAAAATGACCATCAGTACTATTTAAGAATTTATGGGAATTTCTTTTTTTTGCTCTTAAGGATGTCTCTCTTTTTAAAAAATCCTCACCTGAGGATTTTTTTTTATTATTATTAATTGATTATTAGAGAGAAAGGAAGGTGGGGAGAGAGAGAGAGAGAGAGAAACATCAATGTGAGAGAAACATCGATCTATTCTATTGCCTCCCATACGTGCCCCAACCAGGGACAGAACCCGCAAACCAGGTATATGCCCTGACTGGGCATCGAAATCGCAACCTTTTGGTTCACAGGATGATGCTCCAACCATCTGAACTACCCAGCCAGGGCAAGGATGACCCTTTTATCTTCTTCTTTAAATCATATGTCACTCAATTATTTTGATGATTGCTTGACAAATTGTAGCAGTTTCACTGCTGCCATCTAGTGGACAATGACTGCAATTAATCATTCTTCATTTTGACAACTTTTAAACAAACCATTGTGACTTCAAAGAATTCTTTTTTTTTTTGTTTTCTGTCACATACTATCATTTTTTAATTTATTTTTTATTGAGGTAGGATTGGTTAATAGCATTATATAAATTCAGGTGTACAACATTATTAGTCGATATCTGTACACTCTCTTGTGTGCTCTTTTGCTGGTGAGCACAAACTAGAATCCTTTTTTTTTGAATAGAACACTGTCCTAGGCATTTCAACATCTTGTGCTAGATGTGGAATCCTATTTTCCTTGAATCCACGTAGAAAACAATGAAGTGATATTTTGTTCTATGGTTTTAAAGTAAGAGATGTCCCCAAACTATAACTAAATACGTATTATTTAAAAAATTGAACTCTGCCCAATACACTCCAGTATTAACATGTTCTGCTCTGAATCTGGGAAGCTCCCAGTCCTGAGTGGTTTTGGGCGCAGCCAGGGGTCCTGACACCTCTTGTTTTACTTCCAGTCTGCATGCCACACCTTAGCCTGGTGGGTGTTTTAAAACTGGTCATGTCATTTACAACTTAATGTCGTTCATTGCTTTCCACTGTTCCTAGACCAGTGTTCCAAATCCTCGGATGATCTGCCTAGCATGGTCCCCACCTTCTTCCTCAGCCCATACTCAGGCCCTTCTTTCCTCAAATCTAGAGTTTAACCCTCTCGGGCTTCTTCTCTCAGGTTCTGCATAGTCCCAGGGCCTGGAAGGGTGCTCCTTCAGCCCGGCTAATCGTGACGTATTCCTCAGGTTTTAGTCCTTCCCCACATCAGGTAGGCAGACACTGCAATGTTTTGTTTGTTTTGTTTGTTTGTTTTTTTTATTGCAGTTTGTCCAGCACTTATTTGCTTAATGTAAATTAATGAAAATTATTAAATAATAAGTTAAATAACTTTGTTTCATGTCTGTCTTTCCAAATGGTCTATGCAGCCATTGAGGGCAGAAGTGTCATCTTTCCTTTTCATTGCTCTGTTCTCAATTGCTTAGCAAAGTGCCTGGCATATAACACACAGCCCATAAAATAACTGAATGAGTTGAGTGAGATGACAGCGAAACCAAGATGGGCCCGTCTCACCTATGCTATGGTTTACGATCCAAAATTTCCCCTTATGTTTATTCTCCCTCGCAAGCCCCTTCATAACTCTGCCAGCATTGGCCAGCACCCCAGGGCGTGACCTCCCATGTGTCCCTGCGTACAGCTTGCTTAGTTACTTGTTCACTTCATTCCCCCCCAAAGAAGTAGGCAATCTGTCAGGTTTTCTGATGATAATGATTCACTTTTATTATTACTTTTCCCAACTAATTTAATGACCCAGAAGCTTCAAAGAAGGACTGGGATCTGGAAATATCCAGACGAACAGAAATTAGAGTTCAGGACAGAAAAGAAAGAGCGAGCACTTAGAACGAAGGCCCTGAGGAGCTCGGCTAGTAGGGGTGCTGCAGGACGTAGCTGGCGATGTGCTTGATGGCCAGCATCGTCTCCTCGCAGGTCGGCCGGATCTTGGACTCGGGAAGGGCAAAGCCGTATCTGCCTTTGTCCCGCAGCTCAAAGGTGAAGGAATACTTGATCCCTTGGTCATAAGCCCAGTCGTCAGAGCCTCCGGCAGCAGGATCTGCAATGTGCAAACAGCAGGAAAAAAGTCTTTACATCTAGGAAGGAAATTAAAAAAAAATGCCAGCTTCCTTTTATAATTACAAATGTTTCACTGTGCAAAGTAATCCAGGTAGGCTGCTCGGCTAGTAAGCGGGATCATGAAGACATGGGAGCTATTTACAAAATTAGAACATTGTTACCTCGAAGCCTCCTTTGTGGGAATGACGTGTTTATACCCTAGGAAGTATGCACTTGTAATGTATACACTTCTCACTGTGTATACATTACTTCTTTGAAGTTACCCTGGATGCTAGGGTAAACTATGCTACATAGTATGTAGTTTGTTTACAAAATATATATAATTTCTGGGAAAACAATGTGTATCTGTTAGGAAAGTGAGAAAAGCTGTGTGGTGACAGGTGAGAGGAGGGGACAGCCAGCCTGCTGACACCGAAGCAGCTGGAGGCCGCTGTGTCTGCACTTTTGCTTCCTCGGGGCCCAGCACATGTCCCGCACGGACCAGGCATTCATCCAGTATTCACTCAGGGACAGTCGTGATGTCACAGAGATTATGTATTCATTTATTCATTCACTTGTTCTTTCGTTCCTCCGTTCTTCATTCATTCATTCATTCATTCATTCATTCACTCATTCATTCATTCATTCATTCATTCACTCACTCATCTATTTAATTCAGCCAATGACTGTGCTGCCCCCACTGAGCAGCAGGCCAGGGGCTGAACCCTGGGGAGGTCAGGACAAGGGAAAGATGTGGCCTCTGCCCTCCCAGGCCTTACAGTGGACTGAAAGACCGCACTAAACTAGCCTGAATAAAATATACAAGAAGTAGTCAGTACATGAATAGATGGGTTATTTCTGCTAGAACCCCCCCCGCCAAGAAAATAGTATACGCCTTCTGATTCAGAGCAGTTTCACAAAGGACAAGAATACAGAGAACCATTTCTATATAAAGCTTAAAAAACAAAAAAAAAGACTGAGGATGGGAGCCTCTCCAAATGCACTGGAGGCCCTTGATGACAGGGCTGGGCCCTTTTCTTGTATTTCCGGTACTCTCAGACCCGGGGCAGAGAGAAATCATGCAAAGGAAAATATTGTTAGGGAATGAAGACCGAGCACGCAGATGTGCCTTGCCAGCAGATCCAAAGCCTGGGGTCTAGCCCCCCCCGTTCTCGTGCTGTGTCCCTTGCCACTGGCTTGCACACCCACCCGGGTGACTGGCCGCAGCCTCAGCAGGCCTCACACCTGCGGTCTGCTCAGGAGGAAACTCTCCCTCCTAGGCTCCCTCCAGCAGTTGTCCTTCCAGATACAGCTCCCGGGCCGCCACCCCGGGAAGTCACGCCTGGCACCGCGGGGGCTGGTCAGTCCTGGGTGTGCTCTCTCCTACGCTCCCTTGGGCCCCCTCAGGTCACCCTGTTCCCTGCTGCGGGCTCTTTGAAGACTGTGCTGGTCCCTTCCTCCCCTTCCCCCTTCCCTCCCCTCCCCTCCCTCCTTCCTTTCCTCCCAAGCACCCGGTCAGGGCTGGCACACAGGAGATGCCCCATAGGTGTTTCAGACAGCCAATGTTGCCGTGGGTTGAAAGCGAGATGCTTTCCTCTTTTTATCTGAACAGAAAACTGATGAGATGTTTTATAAAAAACCACCGCCAGGCAACAACCACGTGCTTTGAGAGATCAGAAAGAGAAGACCGGGGAGCCCTGGGCTGCCCCTGGGGGCAGGGCCCCGCACAGTTCTGCCCGACTCACAGATCGTGGTGGCTCCCGGGCCGTAGGTGTACTTGGTGCCGTGCAAGGTGGCCAGCTCCTTCACGGTGGCTTTAGCCAGGGCATTCTGCAGAAGAAGAGCAGTGAATGAGCAGGGAGAGCAGAGCAGCCCAGCAGACACACAGACACCCACACATTGCTTCAGGACGGTGAAGAGACCCAAGTCACAGTTCCCGTCAACGTTTATACTTACTTAGCGCCCGTGCGGATTTCCAGCGAACCTGGTCGTGTGACCCCAATACCTGACCAGCAGCCCGTCGGAGCTGCCCTCGGTCCCACACAGAACGTGTCACAACGTGTCGACACCGTTTGCTGGCCTCTGGGTTCTCAGTGACTTGTTCTGTCTTTTAGCTCAGTGTCCCAGGGTCTAGTCCAGGGCTTGTCGCCTAGCGGTTGTGCGGTACATAACTCTTTGTCGGAATTCTAAGGATGGTGAGCCCTCTCCTTACCCAGCTATCTGAGAATTAGGTCCTGCATTTATTTTAAATCACTGTTACAGTCAAATAGGAGTCCTAGGAATAAGTTCTGGTTAGTCACTGGAAAATCTTTTGATTCATTTTCTTTTTTATTTACATAGAACTTCGTTGGCCTTTTTTTTTTTTTTTTTTGCTGGAATTCTTATTTAGGCTTCTTAAAAATTTTTTGAAACCTTAGTTCAGGCTAGACAAATGAGGCTATAGCGATCTGTCACTGTCCCAGATATCCTGTTTATCGACATCATAAAACGTCACTGAGTAACACAGGTTGGGTCGTGTCTAAGGATCAGTTTGGCAAATTTATCTCCTAGCTGGAGCTTGTAGAGAAAAGCAGTAGGCGAGGAGGTCTTGATGGTTATTACAGACAAACAAACAAAAGTCAAACACGCACAAAATAACCCCAAACCCAAACCCAAACCACCGGGCAAGCGCGCAGGCGATGGAGCCGAGATAAAGCCATCCCAGGATTGTGGGAGTTGGCGTGGGAGCGGCAGAACCACACAGGGGCGAGGCGGAGGGCCACGCCACGTTCCGTGCCAGCTTAGGGATGCTGACGAATCCACGCTTCCAAGGATGCGGGGCAGTCCCAACTTGGAA
This sequence comes from Tadarida brasiliensis, assembly GCA_030848825.1. Classification (NCBI taxonomy): domain Eukaryota; kingdom Metazoa; phylum Chordata; class Mammalia; order Chiroptera; family Molossidae; genus Tadarida; species Tadarida brasiliensis. The sequence continues at coordinate 107,482,516 of CM061260.1, read as the reverse complement.
GATTTTTAGACTGAAAACTTAGAGATCATTTATTTTATTTCAAAATGCGGAACATTTAAATTCCAGAATAAAGAAGCAGGAAATATTAACCTATGTGTATTCTCTTTTTCTTAACGCAGCATCACCCTCTCCAGAGACCCATTGCCCTCCTGCCCTGCACTCAGTCCCTCAAGGAGCGGGGCTGTGCCTCTCCCTGCACACTGGATGCCCGAACACCCACGGACACACTGCCTTTTTAATGAATCATTGAAGAGCAAGGACTGCTTAGGCTGTCTGGGGAATACAGATTTGAAAATCTGATTATTCGCTGTACGAGAAGAAGCCACAGTTCCCTCTGGTTACGAAACTCGCTGCATTTCACACTTTGGCATTATTATTATGTTTTGTACATATGCTGGGAAAACTGTGAGGGTGGTGATGGAACCAGAAGAATTCCATTTACAAAGTAGCAACTTGCCTTAGTTCTTTCTCTAATATTAAAACCAGTTGAGTAGAATCCTGTGTAAAACTGATGAGGGCATGTCTGTAAGACTTCAAGGATTCTGGCTCCCAAAGAGTTAATGCTTCATCAACCAAGTGGTAACTTAGGAAATTTAAAAAGAATTATGAGCCCCGGCTGGTTTGGCTCAGTTGGTTGGGGGTCCCCCCTACCCCCACACACCGAAGGCTTGCCGGTTGATTCCGGTTGGGGGGCGTGCAGGAGGCAGCCAATCGATGTTCTACCCTTGCATCGATGTTTCTCTCTCTCCCTTCCTCTCCTTCTAAAAATCAATAAAAAAATCTTTAAAAAATTTAAATCATGAGTTTCTGGTTCTGTCGGCTGAAATAATATAATCAGTTTTGGGGAACTAACTTATCATTCTCAGACTTTTGGACAGTAACTTGACAATTGTAGGGTTTTACTTTCTTTTTTCCTGCAGTGGTAAACGAATCTGTGCCTTCTCTCCCGGCATGGCGTCTTTAGCGATGTGGTCTGACTGTCTGGTTCCTGTTCAGTCTTACTCAGAACAACACACTAGAGTTAGGTCTTCTCGCCGCCCTTCAGTGTGGCGCCTATGGACAAATAGCACCGGAATCGTCTACAAACACTGTATAATGCTCACAACAGATTGAAACCGTCTTCTAGAGATGTCGAGCACGGTGAGGTACTAATTCTTTTCACTACTGAAAAAGAATTAGCATGTTTCTCCTATTCTACAAGTTCTTTAACTTGCCATTTCATTACCCGAGGACATCTCTGGCTAGTTAATGTCTCTATAAGGAAGAACCTCTGATTCTAAAACACCTTTTATTTCTTCCCTGGTTACCTTCTCCAGGCTTTTCATCTCTTCTGTTCCCCAGTCCCCCCTCCCCCCACAACCAAGACTTGAATGACTACTTTTATTTAGTAGAACTGTGACTGATAAATCCCGGTGATCTAAGGTACAGCACTGTGGCCACAGTGAGCGGTACTGTATCGAACACTGGGAGGTTGCTGCGACAGTAGGGTTTTAATGTTCTCTCCGTAACAACGACAGCAACACGATCGCTCTGTGAGGTGGGGGACGTGCTGACTTGTGGGGTGAACATTTCACAGTATGCACACGTACCAAATCGTCACATTGCACACCTCGTTCTTATACAACGTTATAGGAAGGTTATATCTCAATAAAGCTGGAAAAAAAGATATGATTCTTCAGGGTTAGTTCCAAATGTTAACAGTGATGAGGACTGGAGAATATTTAAGACAAGTTTACTGTCATCATCTACTGAACTCTTATGTGTCGGTTGACCTTCAAGTCTCTCAAAATATTTATTGGTGTCACATAATAGTTGAGTTATCCGACGAAACCTAAGGGCCCCCTTGTGATCTGTTACCTCTTTTGACTCAACCAACGTATCAGTGTCGCCATCACGAGTGTTAGGGCCGCGCGAAAGCTCAGTTGGCCTTTTTTGAAGCAGCTGCGGTGTCTTTGATGCTGAAGCGATAAATATCGAAGAGGGATGTTATCTTCAAACTGCTGTAATTTGGTCCCGTCACTGGTCACGTTGCAGGGACTCTCAGTGTGTGCCTCAGCATGGGCTCCTTGTCCTCAGCTGCTCTCATCTGGACATCTACCTCCTCACCTCTTTCAGTGGCTCTCAGCTTCCTCCTTTCTTGGCGTAGGAGTGTGGCGGGCCCTCCCTCCTCTCTCAGGCTGCCTCACGTGCTGTGCCTCCCCATGTTCCTTCTGAGCTGGGTTTCCCTGAACTCACCCCTGCACACCCTTCCCTGCCTCTCCTTACCTCCTTGACCTTGGGTAGCCCCCTCCTGGAGACTTGCTAATTCTAGGGCTTCGGGGCATTACAGATGGGCCTGATTGGGAAGGGGGTGCAGAGTGCTTAGCCCTGCAAAGGCTGGACTGTGAGCCACCTGAGTGGAGATTGGGATGCTTGTGGGGAGGGTGGCGGTACCATGTCCTGATGGCTGATGGGTTGCCACGTTTAGACACTGACCACTGCTTTGGACTTTACTTATTTCTATTACTTAAAAAATAAAAAAATCCGTGGACCTTTCTCTCAGCCTCTCAAAGCCAAGAGACAAAAAAGTCAGAACAGATATTAATCAACCAAAATACCATATTTTACATTCCTATGATCTTCACAAAAATCCCTGGAATCAGTGTGGGCCTTTTCTTCTGAAGAGTTCAAATGCTTTCACAAATGGTAGTCATTTATCTTCCCAACACTATCTGTCCACATTTCATCGACAAAGACTTTTCTGGCAGGATGGAATGCCACGGGGTGGGCAGCACGCGTGGTGGGAACGCATCAACCCAGTGGGTCACTGGACCCCGCCAGGACTGGGGGAGGGAGGTGAGTCCTGCATTTGCTACAATGTAGAGTGGTGACTCCTCTTCCTTGCCTGGTCCTGCATAAGGGGCCAAGACAGCCGGCAGAGGACCCACAGCAACAATAGCTCATCAGAGTGTCCTGGAAAACTCCAGTTAATGACACGTTCTGTACAACCCGTCATCTGAGGGACGTCTCCCATCTTCGCGCAGTGGGTTCAAAAATGAGAACATTTACATAAACCTTAGACTCTACAAAGAACCCTTGATAAGCGCTAGATATTTTTATCCCCATTTTACAGATAACAGAGCTGAAACCCAGAGGGGATGAAAGACGGTGCCCAAGGGCACGGCGCCCTGGCAAGTGGCTGACGGGCACTGGGTTCTTCTTGCTTACAATCCTGTGCTCTTTTCCACGTCTGCGGCCTTCGGGTACTTCAAAAGAAGCGTTGCTGGAGCTGGTTTTACCAGCTGAAGAGAACAGAAGAAAGCTAAATATAAATCAGCCTCGGAGAGGACTTTGCTGTCCGTCAAGGCCAAACATGGCTCGCCTCCATTCATCCTCAGATTCGCGTTTCCTACCGCCTCTTATGCGTGTTCTCTTTTGTCGCCTGTTTTCTCAGAAAGAGGCCTTGGTCCCACAGCAAAAGACAGAGACGGTCTCCAGTGTCACATCTAACTCAAAGCCCGAGAGACAAAGGACCGACTGCTGTCATGTTCCCTGGGCTCTGAGCTCCAGGGGGCCGGTGAGATGAATAGAGCGAGGGTGTTTTTCCCACTGACCTGTGTCCCCAGGTGACATGTAAGCAGGGAGCCCCTGACTCGTGACGGTGCTCGTGGTCCGCACTGCAGCCTCCGTGCACACAGACAGCGTCATGACAGGGAGGCTGCCTTCTGATCTTCCCTGGGCCCATTATTCTGGGACGAGAACGCAAAGGCCCCCAGCCGACGAGGGGTCTAACCATTCAAAGGAAACTTTCTTCAGAGCCTTGTTCTCACTTGAAGTCCCGAGTGTCCCCACCCCCCTGGCTGAAGATATGTGATAATGGAAGCATCAAAACGATCTGTAACTGCAGTTTCCTTCCTCCTGTCCTGCGATCGCGGGGAGGCACACCGAGGGACCAACGAGGGGTTTAACTTTTGTAATTTCGGTGCAAAAGGAGGGGCCTGCAAGGCCCACAAACAAACACCAAGGAGAGAGCCTTGGGGACCTTACAGAACAAACGTTGCCGAGGAACCGGAGGCGGGTAAACAAGCCCGGGCTCTGGGTGCAGAGCCTGGACCAGAGCCGGAGAGGGGCTGCCTATCTCCGCAGAGCCCACAGGGAGTGTGGGAATGTTTGCACTGATGTAAACCAAACTGTTCCTTTGGCTGAGCTACAGACATATTTTTAAGCTCTTTAAAATTCAAGGAAAATGTGAAGCATGAGTCAGCTGAAGTTGCAAAGTCCAGAGAATTTTTTTTCTTTCTTTTTTTTTTTTTTCGGTGAAAGCAGTGCTTTTTCCAAATAAACATTTCAAACGAAAGGCCGCAGAACGAGGAAGTCCATGGCCCCCTGCACTTCAGATTTGCAGAGCGTGGCGAACTGCTCGTGAGAAGGGTGGAAGCCCATGACAGCCAGGCACCTTTGGCCAGGACAGGGACTCTGTTCTTATCTTTGTTTAAAGCAGTTTCTCAACCTCGGTGCTCTGGTTGTGTGTCTGGATAACTCCCTGCTGCGGGCCGGGTGCATTGGGGGGTGTTATCACCTTCCCCCGGACTCTGCCCACGCCATGCCAAGCTCTCCCACAGTTATGAGAGCCAGAATGTCCCCCCAACATTGCCAAATGTCCCCTGGGGGTGGGGAAGGGGACAAAATTCCTTTAAAGGAAAGTCAGATAAAGGACATAATTATGGCAGAAAGAATCTACTTTAAGAAAAAAATTAAAAGGGAGATAACTGGTTTTAGAGGTGCTTGGAAGCCTTGTGTTCCTGTTGACAACGGCAAAAGTGTCTCCTAAACACCGCTGCTCGGTCAATCCTACTAAAACATCACGTTACCAGGGTTGCCAGATTCAGCCAAAAATACGGGATTCCCGGTTACATATACATTTCAGATAAACAAAGAATGCTTTTTCAGTGTGAGCCTGCCGCATGCAATATTTGGAACATACTTAAACACTGAAATTATTTGTTGTTTTTCTGGAATTCACGTGGAACTGGGAGTCCTGTAGTTGACCCGACCATCCTACTCCCCGGCCACGGCTCCAGGGCCCCACGCGGATGTGGGAGTCAGCTGACACGCAACCTCCTCCACGGCCTGGGCGCCTCCCTCCCACTCTCATCTTGCAGGAGCGACACGGGCCTGGCCCTGTGCCCTCTTCACCTCCACTTCCGCCCGCACGGTGGCATCTTCGCTGGCCCTTCTCTCTGCCTCAAGTGACCCTCCTTCCTCGGCCACCCCGGTGCCGCCAAGGCTCAGAACAAACTGTCTCCTCTCTGTGACCTTCACGAACAGCTTCATCACACGCCGTGTCCCTGCCCTGAACTACTGCTGTCCTTCTTGGAAACGGCCCTCTGTCCTTCTCTTGTGTGGTGTCAGAGTCTCACCACGTCAGTGAGGTCCCACGTTCTCTACCACAGGACACTTAACAGGGGCTCCACGACATTTCTGGTCATTGCCCGATGAGCCACGTACTGTCCAGACCTTCGAGGGGACTCAACAGGCCCAGAAGTCACCAAAAATGGACAGCGGTAAGTCGGCAACCAGTGTCTCTAACCCAAGACATTCTGCGGTCGTTATTTGAAAACGTTTTGCCTTTTAAGCGAGATGACAGATCCTGAGAAGGTTCCTGAGTGGATGTGCCTCGAGTCCTGTGTCTGAGCTCTGGTCGCCCGCCTGACAGGGGCTGTGGCCTCGCCGCTCTGGTGGTCAGGCACGGACACGGTGACAGCTGTGACTGGCTGTGCGCATGACCCGGCTGCGTATTTCTCCCCTCTGATTTCCATGTTTCTCTCTGACCAGATTCTTGCCCTGTGCACACACGCTTGGGCGGACGCTGTGTTTCGATCTTGGTGGCTCATTAACGGAAGCTTTCATTAAGAGTGCGTGAGCTACCACAGACTGGAAGGTGTTCGGCTTGAGAAAAAGATTTCTATCTTTCGCTCAAGTTTAATAAATTTTGAGTTAGGCTGTCATTTTTCTCCTGTTTAATCACAAAGACTGGGCCCTGAGAAGTCAGGGATCTCAGCTGACCAGTGTAAACCCTTAGCACAGCCCAGGGGTGGAGGTATAAAGGACTTCATGGGATGAATAACAGCTGCATGGGGTACCAGCATGGAACACGGCCACACCAGTGTGTGTGTGTGTGTGTGTGTGTGTGTGTTTGGAAATCGCAGTAGCCTAGGAAACACCACAGGATCCAATAGTTCTAGCCCCTAGGCTGCCTCTGCTGCTGCTGTTGACTTAGCCAAGTGCTCATTGTCTCAGCGGGAAAACGAGAAGACCGAGACATTCCCAGATTTCCAGCTACAAGATGCCTGGCCTGTGTGTGCCTTTGTGGGGTCACACCAGCTTCCTTTCCACTTGCTCAATCTGGGCAGTGAGTCAAGATTCTCAGCTGAGCTGTTATTATTCTGGGTTCCTGCTTTTGAACTTAGAAGTGGTATAATAATAATAATTATTATTATTAACAGTACCCCGTAGGACTCTTTGAGAGGAAGGTGTACCAAAGCTTCTCCATACTCAATAAATGCAGAGATATGGATAGGTTTGGGAGCCTTTTCAATGATGTCTCCTAGTTCTTATTTCCTGCGACAATAAAGAGGTCATACAACTCAATATTTCATTATCCTTTAGAGTTTTGAAAATGGAAGTATATTCTTTATCTGGGCCTTAAACCTTCCTTTGAAGATAGTACTAGCTTTATATTGCAGACATCAACACTGAGGAACTGGACCGTTTATTAAACCACTGGAAACTCACAGTGAACTTTCTGTTCCTCCTTTCGAAGTGGTTTGCAAACTGGGAAGCATTATGCGTGTAATATACTCTTATGATTCCTCACACTTTTTTTTTTTTTTTACTGATCTGCTGAAGATATATTTTTTGGTAGCCTTTCTTGTAATCCATGTTCTTGTACCTCATTGGTCCTTTGCATCCCTATCTCTGCCTTTCTTCCCTCTGACGGTTGTCTCGTGATATGAGTGATTGTCAGGCCATCGACATGGATGATCTTTCCGAAACGAAGCCACATATAGTTTCATCGTTACTCAGCTATTAAAGGATTGGTACTTATGATATGTCCTAGATTTGGGCTGAGAATGCTAATATAAGTACAGAAAATTTTCCTTCAGCCTGGAGTCGTATTCTCCTTGAAGCTTTTATTTTTGGGCAACAATTATATTCTTATAAACTTTATAGAGAAATTAGAACCACACAGACGTCACAGTTTGTGTGAGACAAAATCTGCGTTGCATTCCTTTAAGAAAATTCTGACTTATCTATGACATGGTCTGTCCAGAATTTACCCTACTTATTCGTTCCTACCTTTTTTCTATTGTGGGTCACATTTTCCTAACGGAGAATTAATATGGAAGTCCTAGATTTGGATGGGACATTCGCCTTTCGAGATCAAGACTGACTTTTTCCGTGATATCCTCACTACAAATGAAAACCAAGAAAAAGCGAATGTTTTTCTTTTCGAGAGTCTCAAGTTCTCTTTTGGTTATACATATCTTTATAATAACTCTCTAGTTATAAGTTGTTCTAGCGAAATGTGCTTAGGTTGTAAGTGAATTGAATTTATACAAAAACAAGAAAAAGGTTGACAGGATCCTTAGTTATTCAGAAGATTTAGTTGCCTTGGAGTGCCGAACTAAACCCAAATGAATCAAATAATCAAATAACATGTACCTCAGATTTTACTAGTGGCATTTAACTATTCCTTTTAAGATACTAGGCAAAAGTTTAATTATAGAAAATATGATTGGAAATTAAAGTGACCTTTAAATTAATAAAGTGATGTAAGTACAATTACATTTTGTGTTTTCGTCACCTGTCTTGTGATGCTCTGAAAAAGATAAGCAGTAGCATGTACTTTTCCTTGAATTTATTAGTTTTGTGAATATAAAGATAAACATCCAAGGTAAGATTCTTTGGCGGTTTGTGCTTTTTTTGAGACTAGATTGTGAATATTTTACTTGATATTATTCTGTTTATTACACTTCTCTGCTAATTAGAATTTAAAAACAATTTGGGAGGACAGGATTCCTTATATCTGTTTTGCTATTACCTTTCTTTCCTTGATATTTTTATTTTTTATCCTCACCCGAGGACATTTTTGCATTTATCCTTAGCTAGAGCAGGAGGGAGAGAGGGAGGAAGAGAGAGGGAGAAACATCGATGCGAGAGAGACACATCGACTGGTTGCCACCCACACAACCCCATCCGGGTCCAGGGACAAACTGCAACTGAGGTATGTGCCCTTAGCGGGAACCGAACCCAGGTCTCTCTGGACTGCAGGCCGACGCTCTAACCACTGAGCCAAACCAGCCAGGCTCCTTCCTTGATTTTAAATGAAGGTGTGATGGTTAGACGGGCACGGGTGGCTGACGTTCTATGGGAACGGCTTCTGGGGCACACGTGAACTGGCCCACTAACCCACTGACTCTGAGCCTTGGGTCTTTTCCTGGACAAAACTACCATAGGAAGTAGCAAACATGTATTCAGGAGATTCTAAAATCAGAACTTATTTTTTAAAGGATAATCTGTAGACTTTTAGAGGAACCCAGATACTATGTTATTATTCCATGGAGTGGCAAAGTTTTCATCTACAAGGGCTTACATTTACTCTCAAAATAAGAAAAAGTATTAAAACTTTGTGAAGCCGTTCAATTCCAACGATACCTGAAGCATTCGTCTTTTAGAATTTATGTTTAAAACTAGTTGCTATTAAGCAAACTGGATATCCTGGTTCTTGTTACACTTAATATGGTTTATAATTTCAGTTTTACTTATTAACTTAGTAGTGCCTAGTTATTATGGCTTTCCCTTTTCTCTTCGGATGTGGTACAATTTAAACATATTCACATGAATTAAGCAAACAACACACCCCGTCACCTCTCCCTTAGTGGCCGGATTTCTAGGACTGAAATGGACAGCTTACCACACCCATCGCTGGGCCCTCAGCACCCACTGGGAATGAGGATAACTGAAAGACTGAAATACTTAATGGTTCCAACTAATGATGTTTTCCTTTGTGTTTTGGTTACAGACAGGGAAAATGAGAAGCCTTTTGAAAAATAGCATTTTTTTTTTTCTTTAAAGAAGGACCTTGCCAGCCATTAGCTATCAATTTTTCTAAGAGGCTGAGTTATTTTTCCATTTTGCTCTTCAGAAAATATTTACAGCATGACATGTTTTATTTGGTCTCTGAAAGACTGAATCTGAAAGTACAAAACAATAATTTCCACTTGTTCAAGTTACTGGGTCTTCAAATTTATGCATTTAGGTAAGCCAAAAATCTGTGTCATTGTCTACGTGGAATACTTTTTTTTTTTTTTTCTTGGCATAACTCAAATGCTTTAAATCTTGTTCTTTTGGATCACCGGTCCCAACTTCTGGCAGCCAGATGTTTCACAAATTAAAAAATATATATATTGTTTGAAGAATTCAAATCTGCTTATTTAAAAATAATATGCACTGATGTGCGATATTTGTTAATTGTGTAATTTAGCTTTTCATGTAGCTATATCTGGATTCTCCTACAAGATTGTTAGCTTTTTGAGTCAGGGATATTCAATTCTTTTGCATTATTTCCTATACCTTGTGGGGACTCATTCACATCATTTTTTCATTGATTGATTTACTGTTGTGTCTCGCCTCGTCAAACAGTGAAGTAAGCAATTTCAGGATCTCATTACTTAACCCGGCGTGAACCAAACATGCCACATTCCTAGTGGCATCTGCCCCGCTCTGCCCACGTCAAATCCAGGCAACTGGGAAAATCTGACTTTCTGATTAAGATTATATATGAGATGAAGGAACTTTGTGGATTATCCCAGATGCCTCTGAAGTCAGTATGGTGGCAAAGCAGGAGGAGGTGAAAGATTGTCATTTTGAAGATGAGTGAACAAACCACACGTTGGGAACCATTCCCTGCATCAAAATCATATTTCTTTGAGTGCATTGATTTAGCCAATTCTAGATTTTCTATCAATCTGCTGTAAGCTTTTGGTTTCTATTACCAGAAATTATTAATGGAACTTCTAGAAATTGTTCTTATCATTTTTTTTCCAGGAATAGAATTTAAAAATGTTCAACAGTGAGACATAGTATCTATTGTCATGACGACTTACCAACTCAGCGTTGTCCTCCGTGAGTTTGTAGTCGTAGGAGTAAGGATACAGCATCATCTGGGAGTATGAGTGGATGGTCAGGTACGCTTTGATGGAAGACAGGTTCTTGCGGATGAAATTAGCCAGGGCCTTGGTCTCTTTTTCAGACTCTGCAGCAGGTCCACAGTAAGTCTCATCACAGGGGCTTCGAGAGGCTCCAATTTCTGGAAAAACATATATTGTTAATGGCAAATGGTCCTCTACTAAGTTCGCACAAGGCATGTTTCAAACTTTCAAACTAGAGAGTTAAAAATAAGTGGTTTTACAGAGTACTTATAATCATCTTCACGTATGTATACATTATAAAATATATACACATTTCATCACAAGATCAGGGTGGTATATTTTTAAGCTGACTGGGTAGCCTGGCTCAGTGGTTGAGCATTGACCCATGCATCAAGAGGTTGCTGGTTCGATTCCCGGTCAGGGCACATGCCCAGGTTGTGGGCCCGATCCCCAGCGGGGGGCATGCAGGAGGCGGCCAATTGATGTTCTCTCTCATCAATGTTTCTATCTCTCTCCCCCTCTCCCTTCCTCTCTCTCTAAAAAATCAATAAAGAAAAAAAAAAAGATTTAAGCTGATTGGGTAACAAGTTGCATATGAAATCAGCAATGTTTTCCTTAGTAATATTATACAGTGAGATCAATATAGTGTAAGAAAATTAATAGTAGGGGACAAACTAATATCTGTGAGAAAATTTTCATATTATTGTAATCATTTTCTGAGCGTCAAATCACAAAACTCTAATTTTATCACAATTTTATTTAAATAACCATTTAATGATGGTCTTCTCTAGATGATACATTTCACAAGGAGTCGGATTATGCCTGGTTCGTTCAGTCTTATGTTTGCAGCTTCCAGCACAGCTGGGACCACAATAGAGCACACAATATCTTTTTACTGACTGAATAAATAAACTTGATGGTCTCTGCTTTCAGAAGTTAGGACTCTAAACTGTGAAATTTTGTACTTCTTCTTGTTTTAGACACTACTGTGTTTCCTATGTTATTTTTCCTCCTATGCGTCTCAACAGATTCATGCAAAGTGGTCAGCCAGATACTTACTGCACCAGCCAGCATCAAAGTTTCTGTTGGGGTCTGTGCCGATGCATTTAGTGCCATCGTAGGTGGAGCGCGTCTTTCTCCACATTCGGTTCTGAAAGAGGATTCCATGGTTAGGACAAGGATCAGAGGGGGTGGTTGGGTTTCATTTCTTAGTGCCTCTCAATACTGGTGCATCTACCTTGGTCCAGGTGTAGACGTAGCCGTCAATATTGACCACGGGCAGGACGTAAAAGTCCAGCTTTTCGAGAAATTCCGTCATGTGGATCTCACGTCCGTAGGTGCGAACAGCCTGTGCGTGAATCACGAAGCAGAATTTCATGAAAAAATTGGAATGCATGATGCTGCTAAATTAACATAGACAGGATGAATGTTGACTTTGCTAATGAAAGCAGTGTCCCTTTTTTGAGGTAGATATGATTAATATTTAAAAAGCAATGAGCAAAATACTACTGATAGTTTGGTTTAAAATGCTGGTTTCTAATTCTTCTCTGTTTCCAGGATACTCTATTTCATCTCTATGTAACCCACATAATTATTATTTTTATTTTAACTTTTTACTTTAAAGATGAACAAAGATTTAACGAAATTAAAGCCTTTTAAAGAACACATAGACTCACTTTCTTTGCAATAATAGCTGCAATAGCTTTCTTTCAAAGTTAGGATGCGAGGGTAAGAGCCATTTTAGTAAGGGATGTCTATGGGTGACTATGTATGTTTCTCATAATATTATCTAGAAATTTACTTAATTTCTATGAAACCTCCTGTAGATGGTCTCACCAGAGGGTCCATCCTGGAAGAAGAAGGAGAAACTCTTCCGTTATAGATTGGGCTTGCACTGATAGCTTTGGGGAGCCTCTCACTGAGGCTCCCAGCCGCACAAGGATGGGAGTCTTCTTCTTACTCTTCTTTCTTGAGACAGGAACTCCGTTAAGGGGCTGGACTAGCTGTCTGTGCTAAATAATGTGGACACTTTTCTATGAACGAAGACCTCATGCCTATTTATTATGTCCTTTTAGTCACAATCCCTCAGCCAAGAATTATTTTAAACTTAAACTTAAGTCTTCCTTTGGCCTGCTTAAATAGACTTTGGGATATTTAAGGCTTCTACGTATTAATAGTTTGTATATACTCTCTGTGATGCTATGCGTGTATGTTCATTATAATAACACAGGATAAAGCATGGGCTTTCGAGGTTGGAGGAGATAGAGTACCATGTGCTTTTTAGTGGTCTACCGTTGGAGATAACCAAAGTAATGATAAAAGATCTTTCCTCCTAGAGGACAGATGGTGAGACATCCACTGAAGTTAAATGGTGCCAGTTGGATACATAACATGTCTAGAAACCAAATGCATACAGATAGACACAGAAGTGCTTCACAGAAAAAAAATTATATTGTATAGAATACTGTTCATATAAATGTACACTGATTTTTTAAAAATAGAGTGGGAGGAAAAGAGAGAGAAAGAGAGAGAGAGATAAACATCAATGTGAGAGAGACACATTGATTGGCTGCCTCCCACAGGACCCTTGCTGGGACCAGGAATCAAACCTGCAACCCAGGTACATGCCCTTGACCAGGAATCGAACCTGTGACTCTTTGGTCTGCGGGCTGACGCTCTAACCACTGAGCCAAACCAGCCAGGGCTTCTTATATTTTAAAGCACTTTAATATTTTAAATCTTGAATTTTGAAATCATTTTAGACTTATAGAAGAATTGCGAGTATGGGGAGTTCCCATATACCCTACACTCACCTTTCCCTAATGTTACTATTTACATAACCACGGTGATCAAAGTGGTACACTTTGTACAATACTATAAACTAAGCTACAGGCTTTACTCAGATTTCACCAGTTTTTCTACTAATGTCCTTTTCCTGTTCTAGGACCCCACACCGCATTTGGCTGGCATGTCTCCGTGGTCTCCTCTCATCTGTGACAGTTCCTCAGCCTTTCTTTGTCTTTTATGACTTTGACCTTTCTGTTGAAGAGACCTGGTCTGGTTATTTTGCAGAAGGTCCCTCAATTGGACTTCTCTGATTTTTAAAATATGTTTTTATTGATTTTTTCTTAGAGAGAGAGGAAGGGAGAGAGAGACAGAAACATCGACGTGAGGGAGAAACATCGATTGGCTGCCTTGGGCATGTCCCATTCTGGGGATCGAGCCCACAATCCGGGCATGTGCCCTGACCAGGAATCCAACCAGGACCTCTCAGCCCCTGGGACGATGCTCAATCCACTGAGCCACACTGGCTGGGCTGATATTTTTAAATAATTAGAGAGAGGTTATGTATTTTGGGGAAGAATACCGCCAAGATGATGTGCCTTTTCAGTGCGTAACATCAGAGGTACACTGCATCGGTCATGTCTCATACTGGTGATGTCAACCTTGATCGCTTGGTTAAGGTAGTTCTTGTTAGGTTTCTTCACTGTAAGTTTGGCATTTATAACTTGACACATACTTTTGAGACTGCAAATATTCTATTTCTCTCTAAACTTATACCCCCTGATTTTTGCACCCGTCATCGATTTACCTGAAATGATTATTACTGTGGTGTTCTAATGGTGGATTTCTATTTTGCTCATTGGTTATACATCCGTTAGATGCAATTCTGTAAGAAAGACTTGTTCCTTCTTCCTTTTTTATTTACTTATTTAATCATCTATTTATATCAATACGGGCTCATGGATATTTTAAAAATTTAGTTTGTAAACGGTTTCACATATATCTTACCACTAAAATGATAAGGAATGAAAACAGTACTAATTACAGTAGGGACCACTATGTACTGTTTTCTTTTATTCTGAAGCATGCAGTGATTATTATCTAGGAGGTAATGGTCAAGTTAGTGTTTATCCACAATCATTAACTTTTATCCACTATATTACCTATTAGCCTCTCCACCAAAGGTGGGCGTGAAAATTCAGATGAGTGAAATTCAGGTAAATACAATTTGCTCACTGTTTTTATTCTAAATCTTGCCGTATGAAGGTCTCTTGGTGAGAGGTGAAACTAATACCCAAAATGGGAACTTGAAATTATGATTTTTTTTCTGTTATTATTCTCTTTTATTATAGCTAGATGATAAGGAATGTATTGAAGTGAAATATTACGTTCTACTTCCCTCTACCCCAAATCACTTTACATACTGACCTCTCTCACAAACCACTGGCAGAAGGCCGGGGAAATCCACTCTCTGGCGTGGAACCCACAGTCCATGAAGATGGCAGGCTTCTTGGGTCCAGGTTTGCCAACCTATTGCAAACAAAAGGAAAACTGTGACTCAGCACATTTAGGATTTAACATTCACTATGCTTCTGAGCTTTGGACTCAACAGGTGAAACTTGACAGCAGCAAGTATCCCACGATTAAATGAAAGCGTTATATTAGCACAGAATATTCTTGCCTCTAGTCACCCACAGTGTTTGAGCTGAAGGCTTACATGGCTGTTTGTTATTTTTATTAAGCTTGACAAGCTCATATTTTCAGAAGGTGCTTGATTGCCCTGCTTAATTGTCCTCATGTGAAGGTTATTTTCAGCTGCTATTATTAGGTGACATGACCAAGGCTACAGGATTAGTAACTGGAAGTAATCGTGATTGTTGCCAATCTTGTAAGAACTTTTCCTTCTCTCCCACTTACTCCTCGTGTTTTTATTTTCTCCATTAGAATTACATGACTAAATGGCGTTAGAAGATGACAGGAACAAATGGTTAATGTGCTTTGTAATGTTGTCGGGTAGATATGAAGTTTATGAACCTCTTTAGCAAATGGATTTGCAAACAACATCTGGGAGAAAAGAATTTCATCAAGGTAGATGATCATTTACATTGCTTAGAGGAATGTGGTTAAATTTATAGGACACCCGTTTTATTGCATTTTTCCTTTTGAATAAATCAACACAATGATTTAAAAATCCAATGTATGATAAAAGAAGCTGGGAAAGCTGTTTGATTCTCTAGGGGATATAGGCAAGGAAAGAATGTTAACAATGTTGGGGTTGAGCATCTCTGTGAAACAGATGTTAATGGGGTAGAATGCACTGATTTAAAGCCCCCGATGTGGCCGGGTCACGGTTGAAAACAATCACCTTGAGGAGGTACATCGTGCGTCCTTCAAACGTGGTGCCGATGGCGCTGCGAGAGACGAGGTTCGGATTCTCACGGGCAACTTGCTCCGTCCAAGCCTCGATCTGCCGAATGGAACCATGTGGGTTAATGTGACATTCTGGGCTCCGCTCCCCAAGTCACGCCTGACTAAGTGACGGGCGCATCATACCGTTTCCCAGTTGTTGTACTTCTCGTAGCTGTGTCCGGCCGCACGGACCTGGCTGTCGAACTGGGCCTCCAGCGTAGATCTCAGGTTGTTTATCAAGACCCTGCAAGAAACCCGAACAGCTTGTTGTGAACATCAGAGTATTTCCCAATAAGCACAGGCAGAAACCCGGAGGCGCTGCCCTGGGAGATGGTAGGTGCCTTCTCCATGGAGTCACATGCGTTCTCTGATGGGTCCTCCTGTCCTTCACCCTGAGCCGATGGTCACAGGTGGTGAATACATCACCGAGAGGGACACTGTAGAGTTCAAGGCAGGTGCTTCCTGGGCCCGAACTTCACATGTTTGGGTGTCCTAGGACCCTGAACTTGAAAAGTGGTTTACCCTGGTATCAGGGGCTTTCTAGGACCATGGACTGCCACCCAGAACTACACACTGGAGCCCTGTCTGTGGTCTTTCTTCCTCAGGACATTCCTGGCGTTAGCACTAAAAGCCCCGTGTCCCGGGAACCTACCGAGCCCCAGGCACACTGGGACAGGTGGTCGCCGGAGATTTTTATGGTTTTGAGAAAAATATCTTGATGGGTGGAAATTCAGAAATATTACAAGCTAAAGGTTTATTAGACAAAAGAATACAGGGTCTAAAGACCCAGTTTCCGCTTGCCTGTCTTTTGACGGTTTACAGTAATCCGAGGATGGTTCTGTGGCGAGGTAATATGCAAATTGGTGGTGGAACCTTTGAGGCCTGTTTATTCCCATAAAGGGCTGTTCAGGTGAAAGTTCCTACGCAGGCCTGAGGGTGTGTGTCTGTGTCACTCGGGTTTCTCTTTGCTGCTTTTGAGCGGAAAGTATGTTCTGAAGGGACACGATTTTGTGAGCATTAATGTCCTTAATCACAGCACTGTGAATGCTGTGGACAGAGACCAGTTGGCAGAAACTTCTGTTAACCACAGTCAAGCCTTGAAACGTTTTATCTGACACACTGAGAACTGCAGCCACAGAGTCAAAAGTCTGCCTCTCCTCCGGCTGCCCCGAGGGCATTCCGTCGAGAGCGGGCAGAGATGTCTGGAACCTCTCCTGCCGCGCCTTCATCGGGTTAACTTGGGCATGAACTTGGGTCTGTTTATGGAAGATGCAATACATTAATACGAAATGATATCTGCTTCCTAGCAAAAGGCAGATACTGTCTTAGGTAGATTTTTTTTTTTTAAAGGAAAAGGAGCGGATTTTAAAATTCATTCTGTGGAAAGAAAATGTTCTTTGTCAGTGCATTCGTTTCTATGGCTGCTGTCAACGATCACCAACGACACGGACCGGTCATGTTACACTTGTGTGGGGCGGAAGTCCTGCACAGGTCTCCCTGGGCTGAAATCAGGGAACAGCCGGGCTGAGTTCCCTTCTGCAGGCTCCGGGGGAGATCTGACCTCTTGCCCTTTCCAGCTGCTGGGGGCACTTTCCTCGGCTCTTTGCAGTCCTCTTCCCTCTCCAGGCAGAAGCGGTACCCCAAGTCCCCCTCACATCACATCGTCTGACCCCCTCTTCCAACGTTAAGGACCCTTGGCATTGCAGTGGATTTATTTGGACAATTCAGGATAATGTACCTATTTTAAGGTCAACTGCTTAGCAACCCCAATTCCATCCACAGCACTAACGCTTCTTTGCCAGTTCACATCACATGTTCACATGTTCACATCACATGTTCACATGTTGTGGGGAGAAGGATGTAGACATTTTGGGGGGGTCGGCATTCTGCCTGCTACAGTGAGGGACAATGATTATCGCAAGTGCTGTAATTATAGTCAGTCCCTACATTGAATTGTTAAGGAAGAAGGTAGAAGTAGAAGAAATCCTAAATGAGAAATCAATAGATCAGGGTCATCGTTTTGCCCAACTCATAAACTGGATTCAGAAAATTAATTTAATCTGTGAACTTTAATTTTATGATTTATAGAATGGGAGCATTCGATTAGCTGGCATTTAATGTTCTTTTGAGTTCTAAGAGGCAATGACTTGACTCAGATCTATGGGCCTGGGTCATTTGCATAGATGTCTTACAAGGTTAGTGAAAAAAAAAAGTTGGTCAAGTTGCTAGTTACCATTTTCATAAAATTCAGGAAAACACGGAGCAAACTAATGTGTAGACTAGAGGTAGTTTAGGAAAATGATTTTAAAATATAACTAAAAACAAACAAAAACCTTGAAAACCTAAAAACAATTCTTTTAAGCCAGAAAGAAAACGTTAAGAGAACATCTACATTCCAAGATCATCAAACTGAGAAACAACACCTCGTACCCAACAAGGATGAACCTCTCTGAGCGAATGACAGGACGAAACATCCAAGAGGAAGCGGGAAATATCTATTTTCACTTTAACAGGATTTTCCACGGTCAGCGAGCATCTGGGTCTTTCGGCTTCTTAGCGGGTGCCCAGAGAACAAAACCATCCGTTAATTGCTCCCAGACATCCCACAGCCTCAGGACTTGCCCTGGCTATTTGTGTCTAGGACCATAACCATGGAGACGGTCCCTGATCCATCGGGGACCAGCTCGGAGTGGAGGGGCGCAGCGCTCCACAGAGCATCCCTGCTCTTGCTCCTGCACCCAGTCCTCAAATGCAAATTACTTAGGAGAGTCCGTGTGACTGTCGGCATTGTGTTTTGTTTAGTACTGAGACATTTTGTTAGTGTTATTACGATGTTAAATATTAAACATTTTCACCCAGAACCAGGACAAAGAAGCGTAAAAAAAATATTATATCTCGGATGATGCCTAAGAGTAAAAGTATCATTAAGTACTTGCAAAACAGCATCAGAATGAGGTTGAAATGCGGTGCTGTCTTCTGCCTGAAGGCGGGGGATTGACCTCAAATGATCTTTCCAGCCCTGTGATTATTTGATTTTATTAGATTTAGGAGAAAGCACTACTTTAGCTATATTACAAAATATTATTACTAAATAATGAGCCTCTATGCGAGGAGATTAAAACAATGCCTCTTAATATAATAGAGACTGCATTACAGCTCCAAAATACTGAGGCATGTGCACTATTTTATATTTTTATATGTTTCTTTTATAGTGTTATCCAACTTCTTTTTTTTTTTAAAAAAAAAAAAAGTGCAGGCAAATTAGATAATAGGGACTCCCAACAAAGCAAGGAATACAGTGCCTGAGAAGGTAGAGTATTTGCTCAGTTCCCGGACTACGCGTCCACTGCTATTGAAGAACACGACTGTGTACCCACTGGTCTCTGAGGACACTTTCCTGTGGGAACACGAAACATGCAGAAGAATGATATTACAGGCAGTTAGCAACGATCAGCCTGTCCCTGGAGTGGAGATTGGCACCATCCAATTCCTAGTCTTTCTGTATCTAAGTGTGCAACATAAACATTTAAAAATAGTCATTTTTCTGGGTACACACATTGTGAATCTTTTCCCATGGTAATTCGGAATCTAATTAAAGCTGCCAAATGATACAAGTCTTGGCGACGAGGGTTGGAACCAGCGAGACATCTGGAAAGCTATTGTGGTGGGACTTGCTGAGTAGCTGGCTCCTACTGTATACAAACAACTGCAAATTCCTGCCTGCAGGAAATCGTCTGAAGTCTAAACACAAATTAGATACCATATGAGGTAATAATGGGGCGCACTGGGACCACTTGCAGCCCTAGAAGGATATTGCTGGTGTGCTTCTCCGGGGTTTCTAGGGACTTATTATTATTTAATATTTAAAAAATTATGTGCTCCACAGTGAACGGAGAAGCAAAAATTAACAAGATCTTAACCCTCAGGGAACGTCCTGTGTTCTAGATGAGGAAATGTTCACACACAATTCCCCAAAAGTTCACCCACTAAAGAAATATATGCATTTTCCACCTGCTACAGGGAGATGGACGTGTGATTGGAATTTGTTCTGCTGCTTTGTGGGATGTGCCGAGCTGAACGTCATTCAGGTGGCTAGGGCTAGTTTACGGTCACTGATCTCCCTTTATGCTTAAAAAATTATGAAGAAACTGTCATCTCGTTTAATGTTACCGAAGGCTCCTGCAGGCTAGGAATTCAGAAGTCCTTCCTAGTGTACTAATAAGAGCAAAATGTCACAAACATGAATCTTAATTACAGTTTGAAACTTACTGTGTTGTATCTTTGTTTTAAAAACGCAGTCCATTCTTAAGGTCAACTTTTGACTTCCCACAGGCAGAAGCAGATAGCTAAGCTATGTGAAGCATGATAATGGGGTTAAACGTAACACTTTCTGTTGACCTTTAAACATTGTATCATCTCCCTCTGTGCAGTACTAAACCATAGCAGCATGCTTAGCAATGGAAGCATCGGATGCAATTTATTTACTTATTGTTTCATTTATCTTCACAACAGCCCCAAGAGACAGGCATCATATCCTCATTTTATACAGAAGGACACTAAGCTCAGAAAGGTTGAGCAAATTGTCCAAAGTCACACAGCCAGGAGGCTGCAGGGCCAGGGTTTGAATCGGTTCGCTGTTTTTCAAAGCGTTTACCTGTTGCATTGTGTGGCATTACTTCCGATGCAGGTCCAGATGTTACAAGTGAAAATTCTGACATGTTCAGTAGTGTAAATACTATTCTATATGTTTAAGACGCGAAAAGCAAGACACTTTCCGTTAGAATGATGCAGGCCACACTTTCTCAAAATATAATGAAGACTTGAGCATGTGGAGGGGAATTGTTGGACAGACGTTTGAATGTTCAGGACTGGAGCCTGAGTCTGTCCCTTGGCTCCATGCTGACCCACTCCCTGGGGGAAGAACCGTGCTTTGGACTAAAGCCTCATTTTCTCCTTCCTTCCACTGTAAATGCCTCTAGGTCAACGTGCTGTCTCCCAGCTCTGAGCCGTAGCATAGAGTCTGTTCTCTGCCTAGAGTATGATCTGTTCTTGTCTTTGTCTGGCTAATTCCTGCCCATCTTTCAGTTCTTAGCTGAAGCCTCATTTCTAAGGGTGGCGCTTTCTTTTTTTAATTTTTATTGAATTTTTTTGGGTGACATTGGTTAATAAAATGTCAAGGTGTCAGGTGTACAAATCTGTAATACACCATGTGTATATTGTACTGTGTGTTCACCATCCCAAGTCAGGTCTCCTTCCTCACCATTTATCCCCCCTTTACCCTCTTCTACCTCCCCCACCCCCTTTCCCTCTGGTAATCACCATACTGCTGTCTATGTGTATGAGTTCTTTTTTAAATTTGCTTAATCTCTTCACCTTTTTTACCCAGCCCCTGAACTCTTCTCCTCTGACAGTTGTCAGTCTGTTCTCTGTATCTATGAGTCTGTATCTATTTTGTTTGTTAATTTATTTTGTTCGTTAGATTCCACATAGAAGTGAAATTATATGGTACTTGCTTTCTCTCACTGGTTTATTTCACTTAGCATAATACTCTCCAGGTCCATCCATGCTGTTGTAAAAGGTAAGATTTCCTTCTTTATGACTGAGTAGTATTCCATTGTGTAAACATATCACGGCTTTTTTATCCACTCATCTACTGATGGGCACTTGTGCTACTTCCGACTCTTGGCTATTATAAATAATGCTGCAATGGACATAGGGGTGTATATATTCTTTCAAATTAATGTTTTGGTTTCTTTGGGTATATTTCTAGAAGTGGAATGGGTGGGTCATAAGGCAGTTCCTTTTTTAATTTTTTGAGGTAAGTCCATTCTGTTTTCCACAGTGGCTGCACCAGTCTGCATTCCCACCAACAGTGCACCAGAGTTCCCTTTTCTCCACACCCTCATCAACACTTGTTGTGTGTTAATATATTGATGATAGTTATTCTGACAGTTGAGAGATGATATGTCATTGTGGTTTTAATTTGCATCTCTCTGATGATTAGTGACATTGAGCATCTTTTCATATGTTTATTGGCCATCTGTATGTCCTCCTTGGAGAAATGTCTATTCAGATCCTTTGCCCATTTTTTAATTAGGTTGTTTGTCTTATTTGGTGTTGAGTTGTATAACTTCTTTATGAATTTTGGATATTAACCCCTTATTAGATGTATCATTGGTCAATATGTTCTCCTATTCAGTGGTTTGTCTTGTCATTTTGTTGATGGTTTCCTTTGCTGTGCAAAATATTTTTAGTTTGCTGTAGTCCATTTTGTTTGTTTTTTCTTTTGTTTCCCTTGCCTAAAGCAATAGATCAGAAAATAATATTGCTACAAGAAATGTTTGAGATTTTACTGCCTATGTTATCCTCTAGGATTTTTATGGTTTTGAGTCTAACATTTAAATCTTTAGTCCATTCTGGGCTCTCTACTCTGTTGCAGGCTACTGTTTTTATGCCAGTACTATACTATTTTGATTGCTATGGGCTTGTAGTATAGTTTTATATCAGGTAGCCTCCAAATTGGTTCCTCTTTCTCAAGATTGCCGTGGCTATTCAGGGTCTTTTGTGATTCCCTATACATTTTTTGAATATTTGTTCTATATCCATGACATACACCATTGGTATCTTGATAGAAATTGCATTGAATTTATAGATTGCTTTGGGTAGTATGGACATGATATTAATTCTTCTTATTCATGAACACAATGTATGCTTCCACTTATTTGTATGTTGTTAAATTTCTTTGTTCAATGTCATAATTTTATAAGCACAGGTCTTTTACATCCTTGGTTAAATTTATTCCTAGGTAATTTATTTTTTGATACGATTATAAATGGGATTGTTTTCTTAGTTTCCTTTTCTGATAGTTCATTACAGGTGTATAAAATGCAACTGATTTCTGGATATTTATTTTGTAGTCTGTTACTTTCCTGAATTCATTTATCAGTTCTAATAGTTGTTTTGGTGGAATCTTTAGGGATCTCTCTATATAGTAGCATGTATATATATAAAGACTGTTTTACTTGTTTCTTTCCAATTTGGATGCCTTTTATTTCTTCTTCTCATCTGATTGCTGTGGATAGGATTTCCATTACTAAGTTGAGTAAGAGTGTGGTGAAAATAGACATCCCTGTCTTGTTCCCAATCTTAAGGGAAATGATGGTAGTTTTTGCCCATTGAATAGGATGCTGGCTGTTGATTTGTCATATACGGCCTTTATTATGTTGAGGTATGTTCCCTCTATTCTCTCTGTGCAGAGAGGTTTTATTATAAATGGGTGCTTGATTATATGAAATGCTTTTTCTGCATCTATTGATATGATCATGTGACTTTTATTCTTCATTTTGTTTATGTGGTGTATCACATTTATTGATTTTTGGATATTGTACCAAAGTCAAATCCCCAGAATAAATCCTACTTAATCATGGTGTATGATTTTCTTAATGTATTGCTGGATCTAGTTTGCTAATAGTTTGTTGAGTATTTTAGCATCTATGTTCATCAGGGATATTGGCCTATAATTTTCTTTCTTTGTAGTGTTTTTATCTGGTTTTGGAATTAGGATAATGCTGGCCTTGTAAAAAGAGTTTGGAGGTCTTCCTTCCTCTTGAAATTTTTGGAATAGTTTGGCGTGTATAGGTGTCAGTTCTTCTTTGAATGTTTGGTAAAATTCACTTGTAAAGCTATCCAGTTCAGGACTTTTGTTTTTTGGGAGTTTTTTGATTACTTCTTTAATTTCATTGGTTGTTACCTGTTTATTCAGATTTTCTGATTCTTTCTGATTCAGTTTTGGAAGATTATATGTTTCTAGGAATCTATCCATTATTCCAGATTGTCCAATTAATTAGTCATAATATTTTCTTATAATCTTTTGTTTTTCTTTGGTGTCAGTTGTTACTTCTTTTATTTCTGATTTTATTTGCTACTTTTAAGATTCTCTCTTTGTCTGTAACCTTTGCCATTTTAATTATGATGTGTCTTGGTGTGGGCCTCTTTTGGTTCATCTTGTTTAGGATTCTTTGTGTTTCCTTTACTTATGTGTCTTTTTCCTCCCATAATATTAGGAAAGTTTTCAATCATTATTTTTTCAAATAGGTTATTGATCCCTTGCTCTCTTTTTCTTCCTTCTGGTACTCCTATGATGCAGATGTTGTTACACTTGATGTTGTACCAAGGGTCCCTTAAACCATCCTCCCTTGTTAAAAGTTTTTTTTTCTTTTTTTTTTTTTTTTTCTGCTTTGATTGGGTGTTTTCTGCTACCTTATCTTCAAAATCCCTGATTCAATCCTCTGCTTCATCCAACTTCCTGTTTATTTCTTTAAAATGTATTCTTCTTTTCAGACATTGCATTCTTTATTTCTGACTGGTTCTTTGTTATGGTTTCTACGTCATTTTTTATGCTTGTTATCTCTTTGTTGAAGTTCTCACTAAGTTCCTTGAGCATCCTTATAACCATTTTTCTAAAACTCTATATCTGGCAAATTCCCTGCCTTTATTTCATTTAGCTCTGTTTCTGGAGATTTCTCTTGTTCTTTCATCTGTGGCATGTTTCTTTGTCTCCCCATTTTGGCTGCCTCTTTGTATTTGTTTCTATTTATTAGGTAGATTTGTTATGAGTTCCAGTCTTGGTAGCATGGCCTTGTGTTGTAGGTGTCCTGTGGGACCTAGTAGTGCTGTCTCCTTGATCACCTGAGCTGGGTCCTCTAGGAACGTTTTTTATGTGGATTATGTAAGCTCTCCTGTTGCAGTTGAGTCTTGATTTCTGTTGGTCTGTTTGTGCATGGTGTTAACCCTCAGGCTGGCTGACTGTGAGAAGTGACCTGTACCTCAGTGTACAATCTGTTATGCAGGTGCTGACCACACGAAGCAGAATTCACCTCAGCAGGGTCTGATGCCTGCCAGATCTCACTTTAGATGTGCCACTTATGGAGCTAATTGGGTCCTGCTCTGATGTTATATGAAGCTGGCCACTGGGTGTGTTGGTCCTGGGGCCTTTTGGGAGGGACTCTTGTGCAGGCCAATGTCCGATGCTGTCTGTGACTGGCCCTGCATAGCCTGTTTGAAGCTACAAAACTATCCACAGTTTGTGGCTGCCTCTGCTGGGCCTGGGTGTGTGTGGGAAGGACTAAGCTGCACACCAAGGCCAGCTTTTACCAGCACAGGCCTGGGGGTAGGTTAGCAAAATCTCAAGGCACCCTGAGATCAGCTTCTGTCTGCCTCTACTTTTTGGCTGCCTGTTGGTTTCAGTCACTGCAAGAGCCTCTGGTGGCACTCAAATTGCAGGAGGTAGGTTCTCAATGAGTCACCAGGTAGGGGTGAATGGTGTTCACCAGACTGATACAGGTTCAAATGTGGTGCCAGTGCTGGGTCTGAAGCCACTCAGCAAATGTCCCAGGATATACCAAATATATCCGCCACTGCTGGGTGCTCGCATGCCTTCTTGGTGGGGTAGGGTCTCAAGGAGTGGTTAGAGTTTATCAGGCCCCAAAAGACCAAGATTTGGTCCAGTGAAGGGAAGGCTGTGCACTGCTTGGGTGTGTAAGGGAAAAATGGCCCCTGTCCTAGAGTCACACAACTCAGTTTGTTCACGATCCTGCCAAGAGCCTGATCTCAGCAGGGCAGGGCCACCTGGAGTTGGGAGGAGGGGTCTAGTGGATCTCCCAGGAGAGGGAGGTACCAATCAGGCTTCAGGGAAGGTGGGGAGAGTGGCTTCTGCTGCAGAGCCACACAACTCAGTCACTGACACCCCTGAGTCTGCCCAGACCCCTCCACCCCTGCCCAGGCAGCTGAGTACTCAGCAGGGTGCAAGCTCTGCAGGGTAGGGCTATAGGGAGTCCAGAGGGTGAGGCTATTGCTTTCCCCCAGGCTGATGCCATGTGGAGGGGAGTGCTCTACCCAAAGAAGATAGTGTGTACTGTGTGGGAGAGGGACTCAACACAGGTATCCTGGCGGCTGTCCTTCAGCTCTCTCCCCAGAGTCACAAACCCAGGTGTTTCCTCACATGACTCTAGTCTGCTCTGCTCTCCCAACACTGAAACCCAGGGTGAGTGGCTGCAAGCAAAATTTGTGCATTGGTCCTTTAAGAGGGTACTTGTGTCTCTAGCGGACTCCTGTCTCTCCCTGGTGGACAGAACCACTAGTGATTTTCACAGCCAGATGTTGTGTGCATGTCCCTTCCTGGTTCTGGTGCTCTGGGCTGGGGAACCCAACTTGGGGTTGAGACCAAATGCTTCTCAGAGGGAACCTTTGCAGCTGAGACATCCCTCCAGGATCTCAGCTGCTGCCTGTGGGAGTGGGGCCTGTCTTTTTTGCATCTCTGCCCTTCCTACCAGTCTCAATGTGGCTTCTTCTGTAAATCCTCAGTTATAAGACTTCTCTTCAGCTAGTCTTCAGTTGGTTATTCAATATTTTAGTTGTAATTCCAGTTTTGTCCTGGGAGGAGGTGAGTGTAATATCCACTGACACTACCACCGTCTTGGATCTTAAAAAACCAGGGTGGTCCTTTTTAGCACCTAGACTTGATCTGTTTCTCTGCATCTTGAGCTCTTTACTCTTCTTGACATCTATGACACATTATTGAAATTCTTATTTATTGTCTGGTTTCCTCAGAAGTGAGTGGGGCCACATCTGTCCTTTCTGGTACTTGGTATCTGTAGGCACTCACTATTTGTTGGACGAACAAATGGACAACTGCCTCTACTTAGGAGGACAGTCTCATGGTAAAAAGCTTAAATGGACCAGTGTGCTATTTCGGGAAAGGAGGCAGGGTGCCATCAGCTTAGCCAACTCTACGTTAGGCCTTTGGAGAACCACTTTGCTTTTATTTAGTCCTTCTGTCCATGCCTCTCCTCCCATTAGAGATAGTCGTGGGCCTTGGGGGACAAAGGACAGAAGGACCACTCAGTCTGACTCTAGTCTGGTCCTATGGTGAGTCATGAATAGCCCCCATGGCTCATAATAGGTTGGGCTGCTCACCTGGAAAGGAGACTTGATATGATTTGGGACTGAAAGTGTGTCCAGCTGATAATAGAGTGTTAGTTGGTTTGGCCTGTAGTATATATATCATTTATAAACCAGTAGCAGGTCAGATTTCTGACTGAAGATTTGGGGTTCAAGAATCAAAACCATTTTTATTGGAGCAATAACTAAACGCAAAATCTACCAGGCCCAAAGTCTTAGGATTTGGAACCCAGGGCCAGCTCTGCCATGACCTATTTGTGGCGACCGGGGGAAGCCATGGTCTTGGTCTTATTTTTACCTTCCCAGAATTATTCAGATGCTTGGATGAAAGCTTACATGGGAGATAATTTTAAAAGCTCTAAAATATAAACTTACTCATATTGTAGTTCATTTTGCTCCAGAAAGTCTTCCACAGTGGAAACATCTTCTGCTTTAACACGGAAGTCGACTGTACTGTGAGGCTGGATTTGTGTGACAGAATCTGGTTTCCAGAAGTCGATCTGAATAAGGAATAAGATATATTGTATTGGACACCTGTAATCTAATGGGTGGATTATCACTGGCAAGCACACTATTGCTGTACTCCATTGAATTATTTTCAAGCTCAAATTATTCATGAAATCTCTTAGAGATATATTCATTGAGTAAATAAGAGTTGTGACCAAGCAGTTAGATGTCAGTAAAAATGTTTACATGTATTTTCATAGCCCTAATTGATTATCAATAAGCATGAAGAACATATACTTATTTCCCAGAATGCTAGTCAATTGCCGTATTCTATAACTACTTTTTTCTATTTATTGATTTTCAGGAGCAATTGCTTACTGGAGTAGCAATGTTCGTAGTAATGGATAAATGTGCCGAATGAGTGACTAGAACCACAAAATGTAATACAGAGAAATTGAGCTTTCCTTTTTAAATTTTAATGGATTTATTATATAAGGAACTCAGTGCCGTGCATGTCATAGTAATGTGTAGACCCAGGAGCATTCCTGACCTGTGGAGGGTGCATAGGTAAGAAAAATGTACCTTTCCACAGTGGTCGTCTAGGTACCATGGCCAGAAACAGAATACTCTCGAGGATCCAGTAATGTACTGACATTTTCATTTGTTCAATTATTCATCAACTGTTTTTGAGGAACTACTACGTGCTGGGCTCTGTGCCTGAGACTATAATGAGCAAATACAATAGTGAGCAAATAAAACACGGCTTCTGTCCTTGTGAGGAGTATTTCAGAGAAATTATGCACAAAAATAACAAGATGATGTGTCTGGTAATTTTAATGATTTTCTTTGTGGATGTGTGGTTTCAAATCTCCTTTTTCTATGGAAAAACAATAACCAAGTACATACTGTCTTCTTTAGGTATATGTTTTCCTATTCCTTCCTTGAGCTGAGTAAAGACCTAGAAGCCTGAGGTGAGCCCAACTGTGGGTCTTTCTCTGTGTTTTGCACAATTCCTGTTTAGATGTTTACAAGCTAGTCTCAGGCTGGAGATGTGACAGGTGGAGATACTTAGGACCGTTAATTAGAAACTTGGAAGGGAGTTTAGGCAGACTTAGAGGTTAATAGAAACTGGTGAGGTAAAATATTAAGATGACTCAATTTTAGACACATCTGTGTAAAATCCAATAGCCTATATCCTGTCCTGGTAATCTTCAAACCACTGTAAGTGTCTAATGGGTGCTGAGTCATGAGTCAGGGTCATAAGGAATGTCAGTGAATGGGAGGCAGCGACACGGGGATTACATCAGGAGGGATTCCAGAAGAAGTGTAAGTGTGGCTGTCACTCAGGGGTTGAAAGGAGAGAGTACTGATGGTTTGATAAGGGCTGGCTACAGCGTGTGACTAGCTAGTCAAAGATGAGAGGATGAGGATGAGATGTTAAAAGGCAACAGAGGAGATATAAAGGCATGTCATGATAAGGACAGAGGACGCAAGGGAAATTCTAGTTCGCCAACATTATAAAGAGAAGTGCAATGAAGACAAGCACATTGTAGGAAAAAGCATATTTTAAAAACGTAACTCTGAATTTGTGTTTCTAATAAATGCTTGTCATTCTAAGGTGGGATGGGAGAGGGAGATGTATCTTCATAGACATGGAAATTTAGAACTGGTAAAGCACAAAAAGTCCTCCAAGTATCTGTCTCAAGTTGGCAGTGCCCCACCCATACGTAATGGACCCATTGGCCTGTTCAGGGGAGTGCCCACTGCCAAGATCTGCATTTCTGTGCTTGAATGCTATTTCCCTGAGAACTGGAAAAAGCCAAGCTAACAGTTCAAGGTAGGCAGGAGGTGCCAAAGAAATGACTCTTTTCAGAGAAGTGCTCGATCATGACCCTGGAAGTGGTTGTCTAAATACTCCCAGTCTCTCACTTCTCAGGTGAGATGATCTTGAAGCATGTGATTTGTACCCTTTCCGCGAGTTTCCCTGTAGCATTAAGCTCTAGTCATCCTCTGTGATAACTGACTTAATAGGGACCCCGTTGTCGGCTTCTCTGTATCACTCCCCACTTCTGTATCAGTGCTCCTTGGACATTCCCACTGAAATCTTTGCCTGCAAATCTGTCTGAAAGTCTGCTCTGGAATAACCTATATGAAGATGTAGCTTTCCACTCAGAGCAATAAATGCTGGCACAAGGTCCTTGGAGATGGTTCTAACACAATCTTGAGTACATCTGGTACCACTTCAGAGCAGCTTAATTATCTTACGGAGAGTTTTATTTTTGTCAGTAAGTTGTGAGTTGCCTTCCCTGCTGTCCTAACCCCTTGCCCATTTGTCTTGGTTCTGCCAAATATTGCAGGGGGTAAGGGGAGGAATAGATATATGGTTCTGCAGGAAGAATGATGGATCCTTTAAAATAAGGTGGAGGGATCTCATAAATATATATGACAGAAGACTTGCAGACCTAACCTGACGTTCCTTGTAAGTTTCAGTTTGACATGGAGAAATCGTTCAGCAAACCTACCCACATCCGACACTGTGGACCCCTGCAAGTGTGATGCAGATTTATTATTCTAAAGTTACTCCCTGGTGCTTGGGAGAAATGGAGCCAAAAATCAAGAGCAACACCATAGCCATATAGATGTTTGCCAATGCATCAAGTATGGATACAAAAAATAAACACAAATGATTAGCACAAGGAGATAAACATAAATATAAATTTCAGTAATTACCAGTAATTGTGAATGAGAGTACGTTTCAAGTATGGAAATGGAGTAAAATATATAATATAAGATGTGGGAAATTGAATTATAAATTAAGACATTATACAACTGAAGTGATAAAGTTGTAATCCAGGAAACTGAGTGACAAAGAACCGTAAAGAACATTTGTTGGAAGATAAAATAATATCTTTAAGTGATAGCACTGTGGGAATGTCAACTTAATCAGCCAGCTGGATAGTAACTAAAGAGTCCTTCCTAAAACATATCACAAAACTAAAGCAAGAGTAAGATAAAGTGTGTCCACTACTTTATCTCGAGTAAATTCTTTATCTTAAATTCTTTTGGGAAACAGATGGGCATTGAAAAGAATTTTGGTGTTGAGGATCTTTGGTTCTCCACAAATTCACACAAATTTGTTACTTTACATTGCGTTTGACTTTAAGTTGAACGTCTTACAGAATCTTCACTTATCTTGACGGAATTTTCCTTTCTTATTGGAAGTGGAAGTGACTTCTATTCTAGGCCCGATTCCTCCTGATTCCAAGGAGGAACTTACATAGTGCAGTGGGAGTTACGAGATCATTGGAAGACTGTAACCAGGTTACTCTAGACATAGATAAACATGTACCTTAAACTAGAGAAGCAGAATTAAAAGTACAGAGAAAAGACAGTGGAGTTTATGGTAATGTCACCAATAAAGGAAAAAGTGCAACCCTGACTGCAAGGAGATACAATGAAGTCCTTACTATACAATTACAGATGAAAAGGGGAGGCAGCTAGAGTCCAGTGTGGTCACAGGCCTCTCCAATACATTTAACTTTTAAAAGGACATGTTCAAAAGCTGGGAGGAAGGACACATGGCCAAGGATGAATACAAAGACTAGATGCCCTTGTAACGATCTTATCAGGAAGGCTACAGTCCAGAATATGCTGTACTTGCAAGATTGTTAAGGAGAATAAAATCTTTTTTTTTAATTATTTTTTTAAATTGATTTTTAGAGAGAGAGGAAGGGAGAGGGAGGGAGAGATAGAAACATCGATGAGAGAGAACATCGATTAGCTGCCTCCTGCATGCCCCCCACTGGGGATCGGGCCCACACCTGGGCATGTGCCCTGACTGGGAATCCAACCAGCAACTCTTGATGCATGGGTCGACACTCAACCACTGAGCCACCCCAGCCGGGCTAAAATCTCTTTTTTGATCATGTTGGAAATGAAACGAATAAAGAAGAAACCTGTAATTCCACTGCTTGGAGTTAAAGCATGGTGTTTGGAGCTAGAAGAGAGAAAGTAGCCTTTCTAACTCCTGTTGCTCTGTTTTTTTCAAGGAGTTAACACTATCTCTCGTTTCTTCTTTTTATACTGAGAGATGAAATGAACATAAATACTTTTTCACATTATAATTTTAGTAAAAATCACCTTCTTTGGAAAGAGAACATTGAGGCCCATGCAGACTGAGAGAGGGGACTATTCTGGCCGTGTAAACTGCCTTCCAAATCCCAGATGTAACAAACGCTTGCATAGTTCTTATTATATACATTCTTTCTAAGTACTTTACTTACATGAATCCTTTCAAATCTCACAACAATCCTAGAAGGTAAATACTATCATTCTCCTCATCTGATTAACAAAACTGTTGAGACCTAGAGAGAGGTGTTCAAGATGCACGCAAGTGGTAGAGCCGGGGGTTGAACCCAGGCAGTTTGAGTCCAGATTGTCATCTCTTGACCACCATAAAATGCTGAATTTTAGGCAACTAAAACAGTATTGCCCTTGTGATTGCAGAATTTTCTCAGCAATCTTGGAGGAAACAGAGCTTGAAGGAATCACTGATGAGGGCAGGGGGCAAGTCTTGGATTTCGTAAAGAGACAAACAGGTGAATCCCAGAAGCAGGAGCTCCTGGGGCCTGGCATGGATTCTGGAGAAGCTGCAGAGGAAACTGGAAGCAGATGGGTTTTGAATGCTCAGAGAAGGACGCTGTGATCCCTGGGAGCCGGC
The DNA here is from genome assembly GCA_030848825.1 of Tadarida brasiliensis. Lineage (NCBI taxonomy): Eukaryota > Metazoa > Chordata > Mammalia > Chiroptera > Molossidae > Tadarida > Tadarida brasiliensis. The sequence continues at coordinate 107,451,004 of CM061260.1, read as the reverse complement.
ATAGTTAAAAGCAAGAAACAGTCAGGCCCAATTAATTTCATCTTATTATTGGAAGAGACTGGCCTGAATGCTGGGTCTGGATCTCAGCAAAGCATTTGACCAAGTATCTTCGTTTATAGTCCTCTTTACAAGCTGGAGAGCACAGTGTTGTCTGTAGGTAACACCCCAGTAACATGGTGGTTGCGCCAACTTATCCAAGTTGGCTGATGAATCACTTTCCGTCTTAGTGCCACATCTGGCACGTTGGAGAGTCAAGATAAATATGTATCAAATGAAGAAGCCAGGAAGGAGGCTTCTAGTTCTGCGCTGAAGCCTGAGTTACTTAATGTTTTTCTTCATAAGTGACAAAGATGAAAGTCGAGAAGGCATACTTATCAAACTTGCTGGTGATGCAAAGTTAGGGAGAAGAATTATTACCCTGGATGACTGAATTTATTTTTCAAATGATCTCAACATGCTGAACACAGGCTATCAAGATCAGTTTCAGCAGAGCGACTCTGAAATCTTGCAGTTAGGTTAAAAATCAATTATGCAATTACATAAGAAAGAATATCTTAGTTGAGGGTGATTCATGTGAGAAAAAAAAATAACCTACTGGTTTTGATTGGTCATAGGTTTACTATGAGCTAAGAGTATTCAATAACTGCTCAAGATGCTAAAAAGAATCTTGGGCCCCATTAATAAATGTCTGCGTTACAAATGAAGGCAGGCGATGGTCCTGCAGTATGCACTACTCAGCACACCTGGAGGTCCATTGTCAATTTGGAGAGCTACATAAAAAAAAAAATATATATATATATATATAGACAGAAAGCCTGAGCAATATTCAGAGGTGACCAGAATGATCAAGTGTCTGTAACCAGTGCTAAGAGAAATGACGGAAGGCCTGGAGAAGATAAATCTTATAGATAAGACAATATTCGGCTCAGCTAGGTCCAAGTTGGAGAAGGCAGTATTCAGCCTCATATAGCAATTAGAGTGGTTTTTAAGGCTAATGGGCTACTCTGAAAAGCAGTATTGTTACTGTCCCTAGAAGTACTCAAACATGTTTTATTAGGGCTAGCAACCAGGGATGCCGGGGAGGAAATTCCAGATTTGAGTGGAAGGCTGGAATAGATGACTTTATATTATCTTTTAAATATTTTTTTCTTTATTGATTTTAGAGAGAGAGGAAGGGAAAGGGAGAGAGAGATAGAAACAGCGAAGAGAGAGAACATCAATTGGCCACCTCCTGCATGCTCCCCACTGGGGATCGGGCCCACAACCTGGACATGTGTCCTAACCGGGAATCGAACTGGTGACCTCTTGGTGCATAGGTCGATGCTCAACCACTGAGCCACATTGGCCGGCCTATATTATCTTTTAATTCTAAGCTTCTGAATCTGCTTCACATTAGGACACTGTCTATCTTCCTTTATTTTCCCCTCTCTACACTTTAAGAGGTAAAAAAATTCTATACAGAGAAAAATAGTTGGTTAGATAGATGGATAGACATTTAGGAGCTGGTAGATTATTTTGGTTTATATATTCGTGAAGAAACAGCTGTGGCGTAAGTGAACTATCTGTGGTCAGCAGCAGCTTCCTGCCATACTACATGCATAACTAAAAGTGTCCGTTTTTATCCTGTGTTCAGTGGATTTCTAAAAAAGCAGCATAGAGATTTTGGTTTCTTGAAAGTAAAAAGAAAACATGGAAATCACTCATGTCCTGTTACCTTCTTCTTGCCTCCCCACCCCCAGGTCATATTATTAAGAGGGCCTGAATCAAGGTCATGAAAACTCAAACCGTTTGATTTGGAATGAAAGAAAATCAAAGAGAACAGATGATACATGGGATGTGGAAACAAATTTCAGGTTGGACGAGAGCCCAGTTTTTCAGTAATATTGAAGTCCATCATTTTTCTTCCTTTTTTTCCTTAGAAGGGAAATGACTGTGCATGAGATGTTCTATGACCTTTGTGGAGTCCCAACTCGTCCAGTGGTCATGCTCTGTCAGCTCTTAAAAAAGTTTGCATTTATAACCCTATAGGGCTTATGCCGTCTAATTTAGGTAGAAAAAAGAGGTATGTGGCGTTAAACGTTTTTCAAGTTTAAATTTCTTGCTATAGAAATGCTCTAGCTAATATTTTATGTCACTCTTCCTTCGATGGAATCACAGTGCAGGCTAAGATTTCAGAGAAACCGCGAAGCAAAACCGTGGTACAGAATTGTTGCTTACCTGGCTGATGCTGGCCAGCTCGTGCAGCAAGCTGACGTGATCTTCGTCTTCAACACTGACACGGAACACCTTCTCGCTGAAGGGTGCGACAGCAGAAGGAGGAGATAAAATTTTAAATTGGGTAATGCATTCAAATGTTGGGGCTAGCAAGGTAGGAGGACTTGCTCACTTAAGGAGTTGTTTACTTACCCTTCGAAGTGCTCACCAGAATGGTGAGCTGTGGCGAGGGCCGCAGCCGCGAGAACCAAGAGGGCCAGCATTGTGCCTGACTAGGTCTTTCGGGTGTGTTTCACCCGCTTTTATAGTCCAGGGTGTTCTTTGTTTTTTTCTTCTGATTGCAGATAGGCACCATCGTATCTTGATTAATGTGTCCCCTGGCATTGCTGCCTTGCTGGCTGGGTAAAGCCCGAGAGGATATCTCTCTCCACACCTGTGGAAACAGAGCAAACACTCTCAGCTTCAACCTATGTCATTTGGATGTCAGACCTTGAATAGCCTGGAGGTAAATGAGTCTTACATAACATCTATTTTGTAGTCTTTTTTTTGTTTTTTCATTTTGAATTGAGAATTGCATATAATAAATCCTATAGACTTGAATGTAAATTTTGATGAGTTTTGACAAATGTACACACCCATGTAATAAACGTCCGGATCAAGGTAGAGAACATTTTCATTACCTGAGAAGTTCTTTGGAGTACCTTTTAGCTTGTTTCTTCCTCAGGCAACCACTGTTCAGACTTCTAGCTTCTGACTGTACTGAAACTCTTTGTGATTGAGATCACACCGTATCGATACGTGTCTGGCTTCTTTCATTCAAGACAATGTTTTTGAGATTTATCAGTATTTCTGTTGCATTATTGGTTTTCTCCCTTTTATTAACAGGTAATATTCCATTGTATGAATATACCACAGTTTGTTTATCCATTTTCCTATTGATGGATATTTGTTTTGTTTTTAATTTTGTGTTATTATGGATAAAGCTACCATGGACATTTTTATACAAATCTTCTTATTGACATTTTAATTTTGGGAGGAGGTAAATAAGAGTAGAATTGCTAAATAATATAGATGCCTTCTAACATGATAAGATTTTACCTTTTTTCCACAGGGGTTGTACCATTTAAGCTTCTACCAGTACCCAGTTGCTCTGCATTCTCTCCAACATTCTGGTATTGCTAGTCTTTAATTTTGACAATTCTGGTGAGTGTGCAGTGGTATCTAATTGTGGTTTTAATTTGTATTTTCCTGATACTAATGATGCTGAACATCTTTTCATGTATTTATTGACCATTGCAAATCCTCTTTAGTGAAGCATCTTTCTAAGTCTTTTAACTTTTTAAAGACGTTTTTTATTTGCCTTTTTAAATTGTTTTATAAGAGTTCTTTATATATTCTGGATACAAGTCCTCTATTAAAACTGTATCTTGCTAATATTTTCTTTTTTCCAGTATGTGGCTTAACAGTTCCATTTTCTCAATATTATCTTTTGATGAGCCGAAGTTTCAAGTTTTGATGAAGTTTAATCAATGTTTTTCTTGTATAATTCATGCCTTTTACATCCTTTTCAAGAAATCTTTTTCTATTCCAGGGTCTCAAACATAGTTGCCTGTGTTTTCTTACAGAAGCTTTGTACTTTAGGTCTTTATATATGGAGTGAGGCATGGATGAACACATTTTTGATATGGATATCCAATAGATCCATACTGTTTTTTCTTTCCCTATTGAATTACATTGGTTTCTCTGGCAAAATTCAATTGCCCATATATGTGTGGGGGTAATTTCTGACTTTTTATTATGTTTCATTGGTCTATTTGTTTAATTTTATACAATTATCACAATGTCCTGGTTATTATACTATATTGTAAGTCTTAAGGTAATATAGTATGTAAGTCCTTCAACATTGTTCTTATTGTTCTTTTCCAAGATTGTTTTGGCTATTCAAAGTACTTTACATTTATTTATAATATATATATATAAATTGGTCAATTTCTATGAAAAATCCTGCTAGAATGTTTTTGTTTTTTTTTATCCTCACCCGAGGACATTTTTGCATTCATCTTCAGATAGAGTGAGAGGCAGAGAAGGGGGAAGAGAGAGAGAAACATCGATGTGAGAGAGACACATTGACTGGCTGCCACCCACACGACCCCGACCGGGGCCGGGGACAAACTGCAACTGAGGTACGTGCCCTTAGCGGGAACCAAACCCGGGACTCTCTGGTCCACGGGCCGACGCTCTAACCGCTGAGCCAAACCGACCAGGGCAAATCCTGCTGGAATGTTGGTTGGGATTGTACTGAATCTATGGAGCAATTTGGGGAGAACTGATATCATTATGATATTGAGTCTTTCAACTCACATACATGTTATCTTTGTGTGCTTATCTGGGTCTTTGTCAAAAGTGTGAAGGGTCTGAGATTTTATTCTGTCTTCAGGATAAAAAGTCATCCTGCCAGAGTTTCATAGATGCTGGCAGAAGACAAGAAACTGCGGGGTCAGAATCCAAGGACTTTATTACCTGTGGCACAGTGGGTGGCATCAGCTTTATATTTGTATCAGTCCTGTTACTGCCCAGTCTCATGGGATGATGTGTGCTGGGCCCAGGTGGATATTTGGTACCCAGGTTCGTGTCACAAGTGAGGTATACTGAGTTTAGGAAACTCCCAATTTTATGGGGGCTGCTAACACATCTGCCCAACCTTTGCTCCGGAGGGGACATTCACTTTATTATCCTAGAGTGTGAACAGAACTTTCTTTTACCCTACACAGGCAGGTGCTATTTCTATCCAAGCTGTTTGTTGCACAGATATCTTTGAAAAGATAGTTCAGAATAAAAGCTGTCCCAAGGCATGCAGGAACAGAGGACTCCTTGGAGAATTGTCTCTTGACAATACCTACCCCTTTCTCTATACTCTTGACTTCTGGTAAATTTCCCCAGGAGTATGCTCCTCCCTTGGTCACTGATTACTCTGACTGACAGGGGCTGGGACCAAATCCTTTCAATTTGTCTAATGTGGCACTTAATTAAGACCAATATCAACAGGACTCCAAGCAGTATGACGAAACCAATCCAGACCATTGACTTCAGCCGGGACTCCCCAGGGTACTAGACCCAACACCCTGAACAAACTCCATAAACCATCAGTGTCTGCTTTAGAAAGCCAGGTAACTTTCTTCTTGAATTTCAGTATTGACTATTCCGCTTCACCGGAGGCAGCAGGATTTATTAGTTATTGCATAAACTTCACCATGGCCCGCAAGGAGGGAATCTAGGGCAATTCTATCATGGATAACAACCCTGGTCACGGCTAGCTCAATGAAAGGAAGAACTCATTTATGTTTCTGTACGTTCAGCTGGCTCACAGGTTCAGTTGATGGTGTTTGTTAAGCTCGGGTCTCTCTTTGTGGTCCAGTTTTGCATCCCACTGGATTGGCAATCTTATCGGAAAGATAGTTTCTTCTTCCCCCAAATTCAATCCCAAATTTTCCCACTGAATCTCCGTGGACTGAGGTGACGCATGTGCCTCCCTGTATTTTGAGCAATTCTGTGGCCAGGATGATGAGATGTACTGATGGTCAGGCCTAAGTCACTTGACAAACCCTAGACCCTTGGCATAAGCCCCACACAAATATCCAACACAGCTATTACTGCTGTTCTTGCCACCTTTCCCAGGATGGATCTAGAACAGTCCTCACTTGTGTTTGTCACAGGCTCTCTAGCCAATGTCACAGTCATCAGCCAGTGCCCTAGCTACAAGAGAGGCTAGGAATGTGAGAGTCTGACTTCTAACTTTGATAGTGGGCAGGGTCTTTGCCTCCCATGGCTCTTTAGCTAGAACATTCTGCAAACTCAGAGAAGGGGTTCAGATCTGGATGGCTAAAAAGAATGACAAATATACACTGAAGGAAGACATAATCATTTGTGGGTGACTTGTGGTGTGATACTTGGAACTGTAAATATATTAGAGGGTTCATTTCAACTGATGCCTTTTGAATCCAAGTGGAGGACAATTAGGGTTTTCAGTTAGTAATTAAAATTTTTTGTTGTGTCCTGCCGGTGTGGCTCAGTGGTTGAGCGTCGACCCATGCTGGTTCGATTCCCGGTCAGGGCACATGCCCAGGTTGTGGGTCAATCCCCAGTGGGGGGCATGCAGGAGGCGGCCAATCGATGTTCTCTCTCATCGATGTTTCTATCTCTCCCTCCCTCTCCCTTCCTCTCTCTCTAAAATCAATAAAGGAAAAAAAAAATTAAAATTTGTTTTTGTTAGTTGCAATAATTTCTTTATAGATACTGAAATTTCTGCTCCCCATCTAAAATTTAAATATTTAAATTCTTCTTTTTTATGCAAATCATTGACAATTAATAAGCCAAGAGACACCTTTGTGTCTGTTTGTGTTTAAGGTAACAGTGTGAGATTTTGGAGAGTCTGTAAACTGCCCTGTGATGTTGTAATTCATCCTATGAGATGTCTCAGTTTCTGGTAAAGCATTTCCCAAACATATTCCATGGTGTTAAATAAGAAAGTGTTCTGAGGTCTAATGTGTTTGCTTTAAACTGAAACAGACAAGGTCTTTTCTGGTAGGGCTTTGGAGAATCTTCAATGTATATTGCAAATCTTAATAGTGACACAGCGTTTCCCAAACATAATTCACAGTAGAGAGCCAGGTTAGTGAAGTCCAGGTAGAATGAGAAGACTCAGGACCATCGCTACCCTCCAATGTGTTTGGCTGTGGAACGTTTTCTTCTAAAGCATCACTTAAGCCCACTGCTTTTGGGAATTCATTTTGGAAAACTAGACCGAGTTCACAACTGGAATCACATCACATGAAAAGTCTGGCCCTTTGGATTCTTGATGTATTTTGTTCAAGGCCGAAGAGTTTACTTTGACTTCAGTGTTGAGGTCACTGGGTTAAGTGCTATGGGGTATTCGGAGAAAAATAGGGCTTGATTCCCCACTCTTCTAGTCCTGCTGTGCCAGGCAGGCAGTGGGTAGGCACAGATATCAAGGGAGTGGTTTTCTTGATACCTTTCTTTTTTGTTTTAAAGTGTGGGTTTAACAACTGGGCGAATTGATGATTCTGGGTAAACCATTCTCTGAACTTGAATGTGACCTCAAACTGATATGTGAGGAGTAAACAGAGGGTTCTTTCTCACTGTAGGACCAGATGAAGACGGAGAAATCAGGGAGTGCGTAATTCCTGTTAACGCAGGGGAAACAGTTCTAGTGACTTGGAGGAGAACAAGTGCTTTGTACACGTATTTGTGTCTATTGGCTATTGAATAGGAAAATGTTATAAAAATTATTGTCTCAGAAATCCTGTGTCGTCGTCAGTTGCTAGACCATTCACCGTGAAAGGAGAACACTGTTGCTTCCGTTCTGAGGCTAAAACCACAAAAGGGTTTTAGCTGATAGGCGAGCAAAGCTCCTGAATGGGGAGTTATTTCCGAAAAGAGGTAGCTTTTGTTTTTGTTTGCAACCCATCCAATTAGCTAATGGTTTAGTCCACTTGGTGAAAGTACTGCTCATACCCTGATCTTTAAAAAAAAATTTTTTTTTCTTTATTGATTTTAGAGAGAGGAAGGGAGAGGGAGAGAGAGATAGAAACATCGATGAGAACATTGACTGGCCGCCTCCTGCATGTCCCCCACTGGGGATCGGGCCTACAGCCTGGACATGTGCCCTGACTGGGAATCGAACTGGTGACCTCCTGGTGCATGGGTCGACGCTCAACCACTGAGCCACACCGCCTGAGCTCATACCCTTGTCTTAACTGAACTGTCCAGTTGTTTGTGAAGTATCCCGTTCCCCTGTAACTTGATGAGGATAACTGATTGATGAGCCAATTTATTGGTATTTCTCCAAGGAAGGCAAAAACAACCTGAAAATGTTATCCAGGTGCACCAATAGCCTGTTAGCTTTGTTTAATTATATTCAATATTCTAATAAACTGCCTTTTTATGGCTATGAAGAGGGAGGCTAGTAAATATTTTCTTGGCTGGCTTTTCTCTCTGGCATCTCCTGATGTTGGGATAAATATATATATATATATATATATACACACACATACATACATATGATCATCATCATTAATGGGCATAGTCTGCAAATCTCTAGTGGGAATGTTGTTTGTTAAGAACTGCAGACCAGTATTTTTTGAAAGCTGGGAGATAAATAGGACAATTTCCTCCCATAAATCTTACCACCTGACTCATCAATTTGAGGTTCCTTATTGAAACAAGAAAAACATCTTTAATCATGCAAATATTTGGAAACTGCAAGCATAACTCTATTTGGAATTTGGGAGATAATTAAAATGGACAAGTTATGATTGATTAACTAATGAAGAATGGGTTAGTTAAAAGGCAGTGGGTTCTCCTTCCAGCCTTGTATCAACACCCCATCAACAAGAATTAAGAAAACAGCATAACTAGGCTCCAGCTCCTTGCTGAGGGCAGTTAATCAGGACAAAGGCATGGGGAGGTAAATTGGAATGGTGCCAAATAAATCAACCTGTTTTTGTACCTACATTTATCTTTGTTAATTCTCGTAGACCATCTTAATATTTTGATTTTTTTTTAATTAAAAATTTTTTTTCTTTATTGATTTTAGAAAGAGAGAAAGGAAGAGGGAGAGAGATAGAAACATCAGTGAGAGAGAACATTGACTGGCCGCCTCTTGCATGCCCCCCACTGGGGATCGGGCCCACAACCTGGGCGTGTACACTGACTGGGAATCGAACCAGCGACCTCTTGGTGTATGAGTTGATGCTCAACCACTGAGCCACACCAGCCAGGCAATATTTTGATCTTTGATTTGTACATAAGATGATGGATATTAGAAAAAATTCCCAGGTATTTTGAATTACTATATGAATAAATTACACGTTATATTTCCATATTAACCCCTTTACTTTAACTATGAGAAATATTTATTTCATTCCAGTTTCTACAGTAATGGGAAACTATTTATATTGTTAAAATGATGTAATAGAACATTAAAGCTCTTTAAAACCTTTTGAGGAAAGGGCAGGGTTTTCATAAATAAATGTTAATAACATAAAATGTCATAGGGGTAGAGAAATAAAAACATAGTATCAATTTAAAAAAGAAAATGTCAGTATATTCTGACAACCTGTTTACTCTTTACCAGATAAGAATCTTAAAAAGGTCTTTGTGGCTCCAGTTCAATTTCAGTTCATTCTTAAAATCAGTTTGGAAGGACAGCCTCCAGGCACACAGGTAATGCAGCTGAAGTTGCCACTTGGCAATCTGGTCTAACCCCCAGGTGGGCTTTTCCTGTTCCCAATTCTAAGTCACTGAGCTGCTTCTGTTTCTATTATATCACTATGAGGAATTTTATAGGATAACCCTATGACAGCCACTCTGGTTGACACTTGACAGCAACAGGTAGAGAACCTGGAGTCTTTTGAAAAAGTTGACATTCGAGTGCTGACAAAGATGACCAGTAGGATGGATGTTAGCATTTTGATTTTTACCTATTAAAAGTCTCTATTTTAATGTTGGAATACAGTTCCTTTGGAGGGCGAGGTATTACATCATGATATTTTTAAATAATAAAATTCTTCCGAAGAACTCAGAATTAAATAGCTAAGTTGACACCTTGATTGAGATTTAAAGGAAGATCCCAGAATCTTTGCTTTCCTTTGACCACAGAACTTTGGTCTCCAAATGCAAGGAGGGTTGAACTTGCTTCACAATTAATGATCTAATTTTGCCGCGCTGCGTGGATGCGACTGGGAGGCAAGTCTGTTAAACGTGATGTCAGCAGGAATTATTCTGACAGCTGCCGGAAGCAGTAACATAGGAGTCAAGAAGTTTCCATTTTATAATGTTATGGTCTAGAATATTGGTTTGATTGCCCAAGGACAATCAAAGACAGTAGCACAATGTTCAAGAGAAGAACCCACAAGGAAAAGTGATCACATCGTCAGTCGAAAACAACACTGGTTTCCTCAGAAACACTGGGAGGTAAGGCTGAAACACACAAAAGTCCCCTCTAATTTCAAATTAGACCCGCAGAGTCAAAGGCACAGTCTTCCTGTTGATGGTCTCTGGCATGACTTTACTGCCATGATTAGTGATTCCAAACTGCACGAAATGCCATCCCGGACACACAGGGTATCGGCTGTTGACATGTCACTCCTATCTGAGGAACGTACTTCTCATTGGGCTACAGTTTTCATTCTCGGGATTAATGAGCCAGCATCAGATTACATGATGGAGTTGCTCAAACCATGGTTTTGCATTTGCTAGCAGTGTTAGATAAACATTCAGTATCTGCACTTCAGATTGGTAACACAAAGATAAATCGAATAGCAAATTAAATTTAGGTAAGCCATCTGCTGCCTTGATTTTATGAATTCCAGCCCACAGGACGTTGACTGGGCATGGATGTATCAAGCATTGTCTGTTATTGTCGGGCTTACAACAAACATTGGACAAATGTTCATCCATGCCGTTGGTCTTCTCGGAACAAGTAAAATTCAGCAAAAGTGAATTTGTTTTTTTGGTTGTTGTATGTTTTTGTTTTAATAAAAATAAACCGCAACAGAAGAAAAAACAGCATGTCCTCGGTTCTCCAAGTGCAACATCTCAGCAGGCTTCAGGAACTCACCCACAAGGGGTAAATTGTTTAATGCATAATTGTAAGCAGAACTGTAAAAAGCCATATTAGGCGTCCATGATTTCATTCTCTTCTTCTGCTAAAAGATCATTACTTCTCCCTGGGCCCCTAATGGTTAAGCGTTTTACAACTTTTCCATTTCCAGGAAAGTTCTTGATTTCTTCTGATGGTATGTTTTTACTTCACAGTGGTTTTTTTTTTTCCCCCCAATGTTTCTGAAGAAATTTCCTTATTCTTTTAAAACTTGAAATTTTAAAAGTTTCTGTTTTCAAAGGGACAGTAGGTCTATTTTCTTTGAGCAGTTTGATGTAAAGTATGACATTACATGTTGGTGCCATCATTTGGAGGCATGTGTATTTCTCAGTTGCCAAGCTGGTTCCTTAGCAGCATTTGCTCAGACGCGAGGGTTACCAGGACTGGTGAGAGCTGCTTTGCAAGGACTTCTGCAGATTTTGAGCGAACACCATAAAATGAGCTCTCTATTTCTGAGGCTAATAAAAGCCTTAATGATACGTGCACCCAACAGATGGGACAGAGGGCTGTGCTGGCACTGGGCAGTTGAAATCTGCCCTCAGTTGTTTGTGTAAGGCTCTCACGAAAGTCAATAAAAGGTAATTTTCACACACAATTTAGCTCAGAGTATAAAATGCGGGAAGAGTAGCTGGGTTAAGTCCACTGGGCATAAGGGCAGCAGTTGGTAAAAGTTTGGTTTGATGGCAAATTGTGACTGGCAGACTGACAAGTTGATCAGGAGCGATACAGGACCAAGTCACAAATTGTGGACAGTGGCAGAGCAAAGGACACAGCTGAAGTAATTATCCCCAATGTTTCTGGCATAAGCCTTGATGATAAAAAAAAAGAAACAAAAAACCCCCAGGACTCTCTTTTTGTTCACAATCTTCTTCTTTTTTTGCTCTTTTACTCATACCCATTTTGAAACCACTCATTTGCTTATGTTACTATGTAGCGCTTTGTCCAACAAACAAAATGTTCGTAGAAATCAATACTGCATTGCAGGGACATCATCATGGACACCAGTCACCTCGAGAACCTGCACTCCGGCCACGTGGGGTCAGGCATGCGGCACAGACCTCCTGATGGAAAAGAGAACTCCGTGCATTCCTCCTGGGTATGGTGAGTGGATATCATGTTTCACACAGAGAAGGCTTCATTTATTTATTTATTTTTTTTGAAAAATTTTTTTTCTTTATTGATATTAGAGAGGGGGGGGAGTTAGAGGGAGAGAGAGATAGAAACATCGATGAGAGAGAACATCGATTGGCCGCCTCCTGCATGCCCCCCACTGGGGTTCAGGCCCACAACCTGGGCATGTGCCCTGACCGGGAATCGAACCAGCGACCTCTTGGTGCATGGGTCGATGCTCAACCACTGAGCTACACCGGCCGGGCCAGATAAGGCTTTAACGGGACTGAGAAACAATGCGGAGAACAGGTTCGTAAGTGAAAATTATGCATAGAAACCATTAGTAACTTTGCTCTTTCATGCACTTATTAAGTAATTTGTTAATGGTTTATACAGATTAATGGCTTACACGTATTTTAGGAATTAAAAAAAAGTCAGCGGTGGTTTTGCCATTCACGATTTTATCCGATGCTGGTGCTTTCTGAACGTGGAAATCTGCATGGCAGCTACGCAGAACAGGTCCACGTTCTGGCTGTCACTGGTGATCGGTGAAGGCAGGCACTGTCACTCCATCCACCTAGATACACGACGAATGCGAAATTAGTGTGTAGCCGTGGAATTAGTAACGTTTTGTTGGACTACTGCGGATTGCTCAGTCTTAACACTATGGACCTTGTGGGCTGGACAATTCTTGTCGTGGGGGCCACCTGTGCACTGCAGGGTGACGAGCAGCATCCGTGGACTCTGCCGATCAGACGCCTTGCCCCGCCTGTGCTGTGATAACCAGAAATGCCTTGGACACTGCCCAATGCCCCCTCGGGGCGAAATTTCTCCTGTTGAGAACCACTGGTCCACTGAGAGGAGTAGCTGGCTTCCCAGCTAAGCTTAGGGGAAGACCGTGGGCACAGATGGAGAGGCAAATCAGGAAAAAGGTTCACATGTAGCATGTTTCTCTTAGACATTTCTCAGGTTTTCCTGATGGCTCCACCAGCACCACTGAGAACCTTTCACAGCGTGAAATCCCAAGACGACATCAGCCACGATGAGGCACTCAGTACATGACGCCAACGCTCGCCCCGCAGACCCTTCTCGGGGACCGTGCAGAGCAGAGCGCTGGGGCCAGACAGCAGCTGCAGCTCCGTGAGGTGGGGAGGGACCTGAAGCATGGCAAGGAGTGGAGGCCGAGAGGTGACACGGCAGAAGACGTCGGCAGCTGCCTACAGAGAGGGCAGCAATTACTGAGTGGGAGGCTGTTCTCAACTAGAGGTAACTTAACTCCTTTCGAGGTCCTCGGCATTTGTTCCTTCTGAACACCTGCTGGTGCTCCCCAGGGAGACCGAGGTCCTGTGCAGTTGTGCTGGGCCTGGGGAGGGGACAGCAGGAGGCGGGCCTGGATGCGCTCTTCCTCTGCCTCATCTTCCTTGGGCTAGATCCCCTCTGCCCTTTCCAGGGGGAGACAGGCTGGGGCAACTGGGAGCTGTACACTTACCTCTATTTTTAGTTTTAGATTTTGATACTACCTCCCCAAAGTGCTGCGAAGAACAGAACCCATAGCTTGCTAATTCTTCTGTCTTTGTGATCCAATTGATTTGGATTCAAAAATCCAAAATGATTTAAAAAAATGTTTTTCCCTTTATTGATTTTAGAAAGAGAGGAAGGGAGAGGGAGAGAGAGAGATGGAAACGTTGATGAGAGAGGACATCGATTGGCCGCCTCCTGCATGCCCCCACTGGGCATGTGTCCTGACCGGGAATCCATCTGGCGACCTCTTGGTGCAGGGGTCGATGCTCAACCACTGAGCCACACTGCCCGGGCCAAAATGATTTTTCTTACCCTTGACATTTGCCCATAGACCTTAGCACAGTCTGGACTGTGGCCTGCCTAATACTGTTAGCAAAAATCTGTGCACGTGCTAGACATTCTTCATGTGTGTTTTTCTTTCACCTTTAATATATATATTTTGAAAGAAAACTGTTTTTCTTTTTAGAAATTTAAAGAGTCAATGTAATTTGCTAATTTCTGAGTTCAGTATAATCTGCCAATTGCAGAGTTACAGCTTTCTTCAAAATATGTCACTGCTCACTAGGTGACTTGAAAGAGGGTTGTTTGAAGACGAAAGCGAAGGGTGCATTTTCATTGGAGATGATAACGGCGCTGCAGGGAGAGTCTGAGTGTGGATGTGGAGCGCATTGCAGACTCGGGGGCTCTGGATAATTGTTGAAAGCCTGATTAATTGCTCAGACATTTTTGATAACAGACTGTTTCTAGTTGGCTTTGGTCTTTCCAGATGCCGTAGTTGCCCAAACAGACCAGACCCTTTCAAACATCCGTGCCTTTGCTCGTGATCTGCCAGCTGCTTGAGGCATCTTTCTTCCTGAAGTCCAGCTGAGGGAACCCTTCATCTTCACTGAACCCGAGGCACGGTGTCCCCCCACCCCCATTTTAATGTTATCTCAATTTGCTATGGTTCTTACAGTGACTAGCCTATCATAATCAAATTGGTGGCTTTTTAAATCAATTAATGATATGTAAAGTAATGGTTTCTTTTATAATTGATGGCTATTTAGATTGAATGAAATACAGCATATGAGTGCACTGTCAATGTGTTATTCAGTGGAGATGTGCAGCTGGAAGTCATGGTCTGGGACTTCAGAGAGGTGAAGTAGGACATACCTTGATGCATCCCAGCATCCTCCAAAGTCTCAGTTCATTACAGCATCAACCCTAACACCCAAAGGCACTCTACTGAGAGATCATGTAAAATAAGGGTTGATAAGAAACCCAGGAGGAAGTAAATTTACAGAGCTGTGTAACTACCCCCAAAGTCTAATTTTGGAAACTTTTTATCACCCCCAAATAGATCTCTCAGGCCCTTTACAGTCAATCCCTGCTCCCATCCCAGTTCTAGGTAATCACCAATCTCTTTTATATTTCTATACATTATTATTTTCCGGACATTTCATTTAAATGCAATATTATATTATAGAAATATATTTTTGTGTTATAATTTATATGAAATGGAATGTTATATTATTATATTATATTAATGGGCTGTTATACTGTATTATTCCAGATCTTTTATACCTGACTTCATTTAGTGTAATGATTTTGTTGTTGTTGTTGTTGTTTTTTTATTCTCACCCGAGGACATTTTTGCATTTATCTTCAGATAGGTGGGAGGGAGGGAGGGAGAAAGAGAGAGAGAGAAACATCGATGTGAGAGAGACACATCGAGTGGCTGCCACCCACATGACCCCAATCAGGCCGGGGACAAACTGCAACCGAGGTACGTGCCCTTAGCGGGAACCAAACCCAGGACTCTCTGGTCCATGGGCCGACGCTCTAACCGCTGAGCCAAACCGGCCAGGGATAGCATAATGTTTTTGAGGTCCATCCATGTTGTAGCATTTATGAGTACTTCACTTCTTTTTTAGTGCTGAATAGTACTGCATTGTCTGGAGGGACCACATTTGTTTATCCGTTCACCAGTTCATGAGCATTTTGTATTGTTTTCACTCATGAATATTTACACACAAGTCTTGTGTGGATGTATGTTTTCGTTCTCTTCGGTAGATACTGAATGATTTCTTTTGAATGATTCAAACTACTTGTCTCAAGAACCTTATGTTGTTCTATAGATACCTTTGAAATTCCCTTTTGATGTGGGGCTGAATTAAGACTTTGTATTGCATTATATACCTAAAAATTAAAACACTAATGAATATGTGAATATGAGAAATGCAGCTCAAAGGCTGTTCAAATTTACTGGTACAACTTACTGTCATTCATTAGTAACTACCTGCCATCTTCCTGTCTGGAATAACAATGACATACATTATATTTACTACTCTGCTAATACCACCAAAAAGCCTACCAATTGTCATTTCCAGACTGTCTGCTGTGACGCGATGTGGCAATCTAATTCCTTAAAACTATGGCCTTACTTCCTTTTTGTCCTTGTACAGTGAAGGACATTTCACATTTGAAAACTAGGATTTAGGTTGATTCTTAAAGGGGCCAACATAAAAAAGTAACTTATTTTAAACCTTTTTGAATCCAGAAGAACACACAGGATAGTTTATTAGTTTATCAGAGAAGTTAAAGAAATAGGAAAATTTCCTCCATCTTGATTTGTTCTGTTCCCTGACTTCTTATACAATGTAGAGACCAATTCTACATTTGCACATTTTTGAGAGTATGAATTTGAAAATGTGATGATGATAAATGTTACTATAACATTAACAACAACTTCTCAAGACATCTCTGATACATTGGTAGGGATAGATTAAGACTTAGAACATAGTCTTCACTGGTGAAGATGGCCACAACTACATCAAAATGACAACTAAACTATAGAACAATCATCATTTAGAACCACCTGAAATCTAGCTGAAGAGAAGTCCTACAATTAAGGATATAAAGAAGAAGCCACATTGAGACTGGTTGGAGGGACAGAGACTTGGAGCAGGCTGGTCCCACACCCACGTGTGGTGGATAAAAATCTGGAAGAATGTCTTGGATGCAGAGGTTCTCCCCTGAGGAGCAAGGGGTCCCAGCCCTACACCAGACCCTCCCACCCAGGGTTCCAATGCCAGGAAGAGAAGTCCCCATAACTTCTTGCTGTAAAAACCATCTGAATGAGATGAATGGCTTCTGGGGTCCCAGGTGTTCCTCTTAAAGGGCCTATGCACAGATTTACTCAGACTCATTCCCTCTGAGCTCCAGTACTGGGGCTTGAAAGGCACGAGGGACATATGGGGAGGAACTGAATTGTCTGGTTTCAGGGGGAGAGCTGGAGAGGCAGCTTCCTTCCAGACAGAAGTGCTGGCAGAGGCCATTGTTCTTTTGCTGAGCCCTCCCTCCACAGAGCTGGCACGCAAAGACCATATCCGAGTCTCCATTAACTTGACTATCACTGTTCACTCCACCCTGGTGATTCCCTGAGACTCCACCCCACCCAATTTATGGGCCCACCCAAGCCATTTCCAGTGGCTTTTCCATATAAACAGCCTGTCTTAACTCATGCTTCAGACTTTTCTAAAATCTCTCAAATAAGTAGCATCTGGCTTTAGTGTGTCCTGTACTTAAGTGACTCTAGACCTGGCACTAGGGACAGCCAGCCTCGGTTTGTAGCTTGGCTTTTCCTGGGCATCTCCAAGTCCAGCACAAGTAGCAACAATCAGCAGATTGCATTTCAGCTCATGCTGGGTGGTCCCAGGCAGGGCACAGGTGGTAGCTGACCTTGGCCTGCACCTCCCAGGAGGCCCCAGAGCCAGTGCACCCAGTGAACAGTGTCAGACCACCTTAAAAAACCACCCAACCACCTCCAGAAGTAACAAATGCAAGGGGTGGAGTCAGTGGGAATCAGAGCCCTGTTGAAATAAGTCCTGCTCTGTGGGGTGGGCCCCTCTATAGATGATCCTCCACATCGTTTGGTGGTCACAGCCAGTCCTCCCAGTGACATACCTGGGGGTAAATCCCTCCCATTCAGGTGCCAACAGCAATCAAGGCTCAACTACAGTAGGAGAGTGTACACAACCTATGGGCAGGGGGTGCCCCTGGTGTGCCTGGCTCAGGTGATTGGGCTGACTGTGTCACTGGGCTCTACAGGACACCTACCACATAGGCCACTCAGCCAAGCGCAAGAGATGTAGCAGCTCTGCCTAATACACAGAACAAACACAGGGAAACTTGCAAAAACAAGGAGACAAAGAAACATCCCAAATGAAAGAGAAGAACAAAATTCCAGAGAAAGAACTAAACAAAATGCAGACAAGCCATCTACTAGATGCAGAGTTCAAAACACTGGTCATTAAGATACTCAATGAACTTAGGGGAAGACTAGATGAATTTAGTGAGAATTTCAACTAAGAGATAAGAAACATAAAATCAGAGATAGAAAACTTAAAGAAGAACCAGTCAGAAATGAAGAAGACACTAACTGGAATGAAAACTACATTATAATGGAGTAGATGAAGTGAAAGATCAAATCAGAGATTTGGAAGATAAGGAAGCAGAAAACACCCACTCAGAACAGCAAAAATAAATAAATAAATACAATTTAAAAATGAGAATAGTATAAGGAGCCTCTGGGACAACTTCAAGTGTACCAACATTCACATTAAGGGGTGCCAAAAGAAGAGAGAGAAAGAAATTGAAAACCTATTTGAAAAAATAATGACTGGAAACTCGCCTAACCTGTGGAAGGAAATAGACAGACAAATCCTGGAAACACAGAGAGCCCCAAAAAAGATGAACCTAAAGAGGTTCACACCAAGACACATCATAATGAAAATGATAAAGGTTAAAGACATAGAGAGAATCTTAAAAGCAGCAAGAGAAAAACAGTTAATTACCTACAAGGGAGCTCCCATAAGACTGTCAGCTGATTTCTCAACAGAAACTTTACAGGCCAGAAGAGATTGGCAAAAAATGTTCCAAGTGATGAAAAGCAAGGACCTACAGTGAAGATTACTCTACCCAGTAAAGTTTTTATTTAGAATTAAAGGACAGATACAGAGCTTCCCAGAAAAGAAGAAGCTAAAGGAGTTCATCACCACCAAACCAATACTATAAGAAATATTAAAGGGTCTTTTTTAAGAAGAAGAAAAAAAATCTGAATAATAAAATGACAATAAATACATATCTATCAATAATTACTTTAAATGCAAATGGAATAAATGCTCCAATCAAAAGACATATGGATTTGACTCCATGATCCCATTTTTAGGAATGTATCCTAAGACTACCAAAACACCAACCAGAAAGAATATATGCACCTCTATGTTCATAGCAGTGATGTTTACAATTGCTAAGATCTGAAACCAGCTCAAGTGCCCATCAACAGACGAGTAGATAAAAAAGCTGTGGTACATTTACATAATGGAATACTATGCAGCTGCAAAAAAGAAGAATCTATTACCCTTTGAGACGACATGGAGGGATCTGGAAAGTATTATGCTAAACAAAATAAGCCAATCAGAGGAAGACAAATACCACATATCTCACTTATATGTGGAATCTGATGAGCAAAATAAACTCTTGAATAAAATAGAACCAGAGGCATAGAAACATGGAACAAATTGATGAATCTCAGAGGTAAGGGGGCTGGGTGCAGGGTGGGAAGAGATTAACCAAGAACTTATATGCATATATGCATTGCCCATGGACACAGACAATAGGGTAATGAAGGCCTGCAGTGGGGTGGGAGCCGGGTAAAAGGGGGCAACGGGGGAAAAAGAAGGGGCATCTGTAATACTCTCAACAACAAAGATAATAATAAAAAAAAGATATATGGAGACTGAATGGAAAACAAAACAAAATCCTCACATGTGCTGTCTACAAGAGACTCACTTCAGATCAAAAGACACACAGACTGAAAGTACGGGATGGATCAAGATATTTCATGAAAATGGAAACAAACAAACAACAAAAGTTGAGTAGCGATACTTATACCAGACAAATTAGACTTTAAAACAAAGGCTATATAACAGGAGACAAAGAAGGTCCTAGCAGTTATGCTTTTCCAAAGAAACCCAAAAAACTAAATCGAAAAGACATATACATCCATATGTTCATTGCAGCATTATTTACAGTAGCCAAGATATGGAAGCAACCTAAGTGTCCACCAACAGATGGATAAAGAAGTGGTGCATGTATACCATGGAATATGACTCAGCCATAAAAAAGAATGAAATCTTGCCATCTGCTCAACATGGATGGACCTAGAGGGTACTGTGCTGGGTGAAGCAAGTCAGACAGAGGAAAACAAATGCCATATGATTTCATTTATATGGGGAATCTCAAAAACAAAATAAATGAACACGCAGAACAGAAACAGACTCATAGGTATAGAGAATATTTTGATGGTTGCCAGATGGGAGGGGACCTGGGGGGCTGGGTGAAAAAGGTGAAGGGATTAAGAAGCACAAATTGGTACTTACAGAATAGTCACGGGAATGTGAAGTACAGCTTAGGGAATACAGTCAATAATATTGTAGTAACTATGTATGGTGTCAAATGGATACTCGATTTATTGGGGTGATTGCTTAGTAAGTTATATAATTTCTAATCACTGGGTTGTATACCTGAAACTAATATAATATTATATGTCAATTGTAATTAAAAAATAAAAATTATTTAAAGTAAAAAAAGCATATGGTCTTCATTCATTCATTTATGTATTCACTAAACTAGCCTCTTATTATTTCTAGAGATATTTTTGTGGCATCTTTGTGTGTATTCTGAGCATGGCACCTAGATTACAACTGTGAACAGCCCTTTAAAGTGTACACCATAGAGAAAGAGGTTATTTAGCAGATGGCTTTCCTAAATGATTTTTAAAAAGTTAATTTGCTTTAGAAGAAGAAACTTACAACTTTTGGTTACTTGATTTAAAGATCTTTGGGTAATTGCTCATTTGGCTGCGTGGAAGCCTCCAGCCCCTCCACGTACCTTGTTGTATGTATCTCTTCCGTCTGGCCGTTCCTGAGTTACATCCTTTTACAATAAACCAGTCATCTGGTAAGTAAAAGATTTCTCTGAGTTCTGTGAGCAGCTCTAGCAAATGAATCAAACCCAAGGAGGGGGTCATGGGAACCTCTGGTCTATAGCTGGTGGGTCAGGGCACAGGTGACAACCAGAATTTGCAATTTGCATTTGAAGCAGGGACCTGGGAGATTGGATGCTATCTCCAGGTAGACAGTGTCCAACTGAGGTAAATTGTAAGACACCCAGCTGATGTCACAGAAAATTGATTGGTGGTATTAACATACACACACACACACACACACACGCACGCACACACACACAGCAGAAATATTAACCAATGACAAATTAGTAAGTGCACTTTAAAGATTCCTTGTCAGTGCAATAGCTTTTAAATAGGAAAAAACTGTTTGGTACCGAAATATCAGCGTAGCAATACAACTGTGTTCATTGTCCGCTGGGAATAGGATCGGAGATGATTTGAGTTCCGTAAATATGCCTCCACTACCACAGGCCCACTGGGGAACGTGGGAGATTTCGGCACCACAGGAAACAGGCCCTAAGGAACACTCAGCCTCCTGTTTGGCTGATGGTGGCCAGGTGGAGGATTTGGCGAGCCCGGCTAATTGCTTCTGTCTGGAGGAAAGCTGCACAGTGCCATAACAGTGTGTTGCCCCCAGATACGAATTACAGCGCGCTAAAGTGCACTTAGAAGAAATTAACAAAGCTCCAAATGGAAAGTGACTGTAAAAAATTCATTCTCTTTTTATTTCAATTTTACGATTAATGGGAAATGAATAAATGAAAAGACCAAGAAGAGGGAGGAAATAGTAAGGGATTATTACAACACAAAGCTTTTATAGATATTATATTTGAATGTGCTAAATAAAGGAGGGGGATTTTTAATTATTTCCCTAGTTTCCAAGATCACTATTACTTAAAAAATAATTATTTGGGAAATCTGCAGGCTAAGCCAATGTAGTCTGGATTTTGAAGTATAGAAATGACAAAATTTTAATTTCTTCTCCCCCATTGAAACAAGGTTCTAGCTGTCCTCGCTCTCCAGGTGGGTGAGATTCTTTTTTTTTCTTTATTGATATTACAGAGAGAGGAAGGGAGAGGGAGAGAGAGATAGAAACATCGATGAGAGAGAACATCGATTAGCTGCCTCCTGCATGCCCCATTGCTGGGGATTAGACCCACATCCTGGGCATGTGCCCTGACCGGGAATCGAACTGGTGACCTCTTGGTGCATGGGTTGATGCTCAACCACTGAGCTATACTGGCTGGGCTGAGATTCTTTTCTTTACGTTGTATCAAGGCAGATGACACAGTCCTAGGCATAATATGAGCTGATTATACTTGAAGTTAAAATTATACTTCTACCAACTTTGGTTGTGTAAAAAACGTCACAGCATCGGCACACCATTGGATGTATTCTACCAAATATAAGGAGAACAAAGCCTATTCCTCAACAGATAAAAGGCATTCCACATTATGCAAAAGTCAACTATGTTTCCTTCTCATGGTTTGAAATGTTACCTGGTCAGCTGGCTGGGTCAGCTAAGGACCATCACCATATTGTGTATTGAGAATGTAGTCTGTGCCAGGCTCAGCGCTAACGATGTAACAGGAATGGTCTGTCTTGATTTTCACAACTGCTCTATGAGTTACTCCTCTCTCATATTTGAAGAAACTGGGACTTAGAAGAAAGTGAATGCCCAAGGTCACACAATTTGGGGAGCCAAGATTCGAATCAGATGTATCATGTTTATTTGCACTTGAAACAATAGGAAGGGACACCTGTGTAGTCTGAAAAGGATGAATCATCTGAAAAGAGTATGAATTCAGGTGTGACTTTCACGCTTAGCTTCTACCTGCCTCCTGATTGGGTCTTCTTCATGACACATTAAGAACAAAATAGCACAATAAACTTCATGTCAGAGTAATAAAGTGATTGGAGTAGATCTCATTTTCTGTGCTAGAGAGCATAATATTAAGTGCTTTGCCTCAATTGGCATTCTTATAAATTATCATTTTTTTTCCAGGCGGTTTTCTACACAGGTGGTTGAATTTTTGTTGCAAAATTAGTTCAGATAGTTTTGTACAAAATTACATTAGATGTTGTTACACGTGCTTTATTGAAATGAAATACTTAACATTTAATGAATTCCCATTCCTCATTGGTGAGTCATCTATCCAGCACAATTTGAAAATAAAATTTCATTTATGAGTCTCTTGTTTCCATATTTACTCTGTGTTGCTCTTTAACAATTTACTGGGGGATTTAACAGTCTTCTGGATTACTCAGAAGTGGCCCACAGGCCAACCAGAGAATCCAGTGGCTTCTAAGAGAATAATCATATAAGATGCTTCTAGAATATTATTTGAGGAGGAAGGTGGTGTGTTTGTGTGAAGTATTATTACAATTAAAAAATTTTTTTTGTCTTTATTGAATTTAGAGACAGAGGAAGGGAGAGGGAGAGAGAGATAGAAACATCGATGAGAGAGAACATTGATTGGCTGCCTCCTGCATGCCCCCAACTGGGGATCTGGCCCACAACCTGGGCATGTGCCCTGACTGGGAATCGAACCGGCGACCTCTTGGTGCATGGGTCGATGCTCAACAACTGAGGCACACCAGCCAGACAATCCTATGACTTTTATTTTCTGCACTTAAGAATATTATTCTGAGAAGGGATTCAGAGGCATCACCAGATACTAAAGTGGTCCATGGCGCACAAAAGGTTGAGAACCTGGCTGGACAGCCAAGTGTCCCCTGTGAGTGGCTGACAGTGTGCCTGAGATAGTCACGCTTTCAGTCCTCAGGGGGCAGGCTGCCTGACCTCAAACAGCCTTGCGTGCACAAACATTAACTTCACATGTTGTATGATGTGAGAGAGGTTGAGAACCACTCTCTAAATTACTAGTGATTTGACTCCTTTAACACTGGTCTTCAAAGGAAAACACTTTTTAAAATGATCTCATATATGGTATTATTATCTTTGTTTTTGGGAGAGAGGAGCTTTATTGCAGAGAAGAACCAGAACCCAGAGCAACAAGAAGTTCTATGAATGAGGAGACTCAGGAGCTCCTCGGGACAGTCCCTGGGACAAGAAGCAGATCATGCACTGGCCAGGCGAATGGAAGCCCATTCGAGGGGTGCTTTTTGGCTTCTTTCATAGGATGGGTAGAGGGTACACTGATTCTTTCTGACAAATGTACTTCCCCTGAGTCCAGAGATTCTTTTCTATTTGTTCAGGCATAAAGTCCAAATGACTTTGACCCTGACCCTATTCATAGCTAACCTGTAAAAATGTCAGTTTATTCAGTTTCATCTATAGAGCATAACCCTGACAGTGTCTTTAGATTTAGGTATAAAGGACTAATTTCTCATCAATGCCCAAAACTTCTTGTGAGAAGTTCGACGGACAACTTCTTCTTCTTGCAGTCATTTCCCCTTTTTATGTAACACAGAAGGTCACGTTTTAATAAATCCAGAGTCACACTCCATATTCCAATTGGTAGGCTCTAGTCTAGAATGTGTATACATGCCGATTTTGCCTCCGTTTAAAAAAAAAAAGAATCATTCTAAAAAAAGGGCAGTGCAGTTGCTTGGACTTGTGTGAAGTTTTCCTGTGATACTTGATGTCCGAGTCCCCAACGTTGCCGTAAAGGCTTTCACAGAAAATGGAATCCTTTTCTCTTTCAACTATACCCAGCAATGACAGCCCCAGGACCATGTGGACAGTGTTGCTCTCAGATGCGCGATACTGGGGTGTGGAACAAGGTCACTGACCGGCCATTGATGACATCTCTCGCCTCTTGGTATCCAGGAGACTGAAAATCATTTGGTTTCCTTTATCTAGGCCACAGCTGTCTTGGGCCTGATTCCAATTATTTTGATCTGATGAGGCTTCTTGTTGGCAACCCAAGAGCACTGGAGGGGGGCTGTCGTGACTGGGCAGTGAGAGCTGATGGGCATTTCCTCATTCTGATCTAGGTGACTGTTCTCAGTAGTGCTCCTGGAGCCCATATGCTTATCCCTCTCACACGTCGAGGAGAAGTTTCTTGTTTTAAAGAGACTGAAAGGTATTGTTTTTCCCCTCTATTAAACTCTGGACAAAGAGCAATTGTGAGCCAGTGTTTGTGAATCCATCATATAATAAAGTAAGAAAATCAATACACTGAAAAATGCAAAGTACCCCTGTGTGCCCAGCAGCCCTCATCTCCAAGGAATCCGTTCTTCAGGAGAGGAAGCTTCACAACAGCACTGTTAGCCGAACTACGGTGCATTTTTTTTTTAACCAACTTGTACGTAATAATTGATCAAAAGGCTTCATAACAGGCTTCCCGGAGCAATTCATTAGCTCAGTAACACAGTGTGAGTGATAGTGGGAGCGCGCTTCCTCCATAATCATTTTGCTAGGGGAGCAAAAGCACAGCACCTGTAGTTCAGTGTGGATGGCCATCAGAAACAGTTGATTTATCAAAATGAATTGATCTTGGCAGTTTCCATTCTGGGGCTTAGATCGAGCAACACAATTAGAGTTCAGTGCTGCTCACATAGCCAGAACTAAGTGATGTTGGCTTACTTTCCACTACCGCAATGGGTTATACCGCGGATAAATAGAAAATTCAGAATTTACCCAGCCGTACAGATGAAGCCATGCATCTAAGTGATCAATAAATGGAGTAAAAACATTCCCTGTTCTCCCTCCACAGGAAAATGACAGTTCATACCTTCTTTTAAACCTGGACCTGCTATTTTTGTCCTGAAACACAGAGCACCATCAGTAGTGAAACATTTCGGCATACCAGGAGAACAATGGCTGGAGAGCGTTCAAGTTGAGCTTGCAAAACGACCTCTCCCGTGAAATGGATTATCTCTCGCGCCCTCCATAGGGTTGCACTTTGGGGAAACCCTCAATCAATTGGTGCATATAATCCTGATTTTTAACCATCGATCATACGATCATAGCCCTGCACAGCTGCAGACCTTCCCAAATCCTATCTTTTTCCAATCCACACTCTCTCGTCTTAAAAGCTGTGGCTTGATTCTTTTGGTTTGGCAGCTGCCTTCCTTACAGCACATGCCTCCCAGACACGCAGATTTCATCCATCACCGGCCATCTGTGCTTGACAGTCACCCTCGCCGGCTCCAAATCTTTCTGGCTTCTCTCTCCAAGCTCTCAGTGGGATACTTGGCCCTCAGGTACTGGGGGGCAGTCAGAGAAGCAAAGAGCTTTGGACACACACGAGGGATGCAGAGCTGAATGACTCCATGACAGTGGCCCGTGTGGAAGTGTGACTTTTTTTTTTTTTGGTAATGCAAAGAGATGCTACAACTAACTGAATCTTATGTTCACATTACTTACCTTGTCCTGCTGAAGAGGACCAGGCCAACGTTCGTGTGTTGCTGCTGCTAAACTTTTAAGGTCCAGATGAGGCTCTCCGTCACCCGGCCAGGAAGAATGCTCGGCTGAATGTGTTATCCGCTTCCAATATTCCCTCATTCTGGAGACTTTGGGGTCTGCCTAGCTATGTCATCGTGGGTGCCGAGTCTGTTCTGTGGAGACCAGCCGAGGAGCTCAGCAGACAGACAGTGAACATGCTAGGAAGGTCCTGGTCACAGGGCGAAGGGACAACAAACCGAGTCCCCGAATCCCACGGTGAAAGCTGGGGTTTGCTGCTGAAGTCAGGAGTCAGAGAACCGTGCTTGGACTCCGTGTAGAGGTTGGTGTGCCTGGAAGGGATTTCTTGGAGCTCCAAGTCTGCTCAGTGGCGCCAGGCGCTCTCTGCCTTGGTGACAGCTCTACTCCGGTTAACCAACACTAACCCCCAAGGACGGCCAAGTTTTCGTGACCAAGGGCTTTCACGAACCACAGTGCCGTGGAAATAAGCTAGTGTCTGGGACAAACAGAGAAAAGACTGGAGCTCTGCATGCACACGGTCACTGCTCTCCGTGAGAAAGAACCGTTATCGTGCTTGGTGTGCAGAGCTAGTCTGACAAACACGGGACCACCAGGGCTGAGCCCAGGGTCAGGGTCCCAGCCGTCTCCACAGCTAATCTGGGTTTCCAACCTCCTCTGGCCCAGGACAAGAGGAAACTGGGATTCGTGATGACTGAGCAATAATGAGTTCCTCTACCTAAAGGTTTTTAGATCCTGTGATTTTGGGGGTGTTTTCAGCATTTCACCCAAATCCTCTGCAGTTGATTCGTAGCTCTTTCTTGCCAATTGGTTTCCCCCACTCATGCCCTCCCCACAGTAAAATGTCTTCATGGATGTCTTCCCCTATTTAAGGGTATCAGGAGTGCCCGCCAGAGGAAGGCCAGAGGGAGATGGCCTGGCCGGGGGACAGGGCGCTGAGCTGGGGGCCAGGTGCACCGGGTACATGTGTGATGTTGGACGAGCCACTTAACTTTCCTGAACACAGTGTTCTCTGAACAATGACAGGGTTCCCTTGACAATCAGATCCTACTGTGACCCTTAGACAGCAAAATCAAACTACGCCGAATGCTTTCTGCACGTCTGACAGAAGTACACGAGTGTCTGTGACTATGGGCTACACGTGTTAGCATCAACATGGCATACACAGAAAATAAATATTCTCTCTTGGCATCAAAAAGACAACATCCTTCTTTTTGCATCCTCTTCGCATTCTATTTGAATTGATAGCTTTGCCGGTCCCCAGGAATTCTAAGGGTCCCGTTGTTTAACATTAGCAAGATGGGACATCGTCGGCTATTCCGTCGTGTAGTTAGCTGTCTTTAGTAGTTGATGAGAGAGGTCATCCCTGGCCATGTGCTTAGAGCACTGCACGCTGGTGGTAGCTTAGGGCTGTCCTCACCACGCCTCGCTCCTTCTCCCCAGAGCCCTGTGTCAGAGGCAATGAATGCTTCAGTAAGCTTGTCAGGGAAACTCTCGGTGACCCTGGAAACGGTATTTAACCTTTCCATGGATCAGCATCCCAACTGCAAAGCAAAAATGACAGGGGCTGCCTCCTTCACGAGCCTGTGAGCTATGACTCAGAAAAGGGATTGTGAAACACTCCGAGCATCCTAAACGCTACCGACAGGTCTCGTAATGTGAATAATTCACCGGCTCATGCCCGGCGGCCCCCCTCACTGCCAGTTGTTTTGTGGGAGTCCAGGTCATTTCCTCCTGGAAATGGCAAAAACTCTCATCACAGAAACTTTGCCCAGCGTTAGATGCTTGTGATCAGGAGAACGGGCTTTTCTGATGCGTGTGTGCGAGGCATGTCAATGCGCTAAGGAAGGGATTCTCTTGCGGCGAATCCAAGGTCACGGACACTGTTGGTGTGGCTCCCTGCCACGGCACCAAGTTCACAGGAATGTCTTTAGAACAAGGTTTCCTTTCCTTCTTTTCCTTTTAGAAGGAGAAGGAAACAGATTCGGCATAAGCCATATGACAGCCACAATGAGGCTTTCCTGTGTGTGAAGCCCACTGACAGTGGGCCCCACGGGGTTTGTGTGATGGGAGAGCATAGCTTGAAAAATCCTATCGCAGGCAGCAGCGCTGACGACGAACACAGAGCCCATTTACCTTTTCATTATATGGCTTATTAGCACTTAGAAGCTTGATTTATGAAAGAAAAAAATTGAATACAGTGTGTCAAAAGATAAAGACTGTGCTGTAAAAATTACCATGAGAAGGTGACACCACAGTGCCCAGTTCTAGAGGAGAAAGTTGTTGAAATCACCCGCGGGGGTGATCTTCCAGGAAGGGTACCCGGAGAAGAGTGTAAGGGAGGACTTCTTCGGGGAGGTGGTGACTGTGGGAAGACTGAGAGGAGCATGTTTACGATGGGGTGTGGAAGAAAGTGGGAGACCAATACAGAGAACACAGCACATGGAAGCACCCTGAGGCGACACAGGTTGGGGTTTGGGGAGAAGGTAGAACGGTGAGGCTGGCGCACTGTCAGCAGCGTGGAGCATGGCAAAGCGAAGGTCAAGAGACATGCAGTTAATTTTGTATTAAAAATATTGTTGGTGAAGTCAAACCTTGGTTGACTTACTGATAAGTCAAAAGTTATTGTGTCGATATTAAAATGCTATAGATAAATTTTAACACAGGATCCCATTTCTAGAGATGCTAAGGAAAAAAGGAAATGATTATATATATATATATATGTTTTTATCCAAAGATGTTTATTTGGGTGTTGCTAACTTTTATTTTTTCAGTCATACTTACTCAGTTTCCACGGCATTATTTTTTAATCCAGCTTTTTATAAGACTGGTCATGTTTTCGTTATTTCTCACTTTTTCTTTTACTAATTTGGAAGTTTTTTGTTCTTTTTCTACTTTATGCTACCTCTACATTTTTACGTGCCTTCTTTTTTTATTTAAACATTTTTTTATCTTTATTGTTGAAAGTATTACAGATGTCCCCCCCCCCCTTTCCCCCACTGACCCCTTTATATGCCTTCTTAAAATTCTAAGATAAAACACTGCATCTATTCTCTGAACCAATGTCAGGTCCTTGCAAATTCTGAACTCTGAAATCCCTCACTTATTTTCTTTGTAATTTTTTTAAACATTGATTTTTAGAGCGAGGAAGAGAGAGAGAGAGAGAGAGAGAGAGAGAGAGAGAGAGAGAGAGAGAGAAACATCCATTGATTGCCTTCCACACGCATCCGACCGGGTATCAAACCCGAAACCTAGGGATATGCCCTGACCAGAAATCAAACTCGAAACCCTTGGTTTATGAGGAAGATGCTCCCACTAACTGAGCCACCTGGCCAGCCCCCCACTTGTTTTCTTTGCTTTTGACCAATGTTTTAGTCTCCTTGTTTTAAATTCATTTCTAGGTTTTAAACAATTCACTCACTGTTAGTTATGCCTGCTCTACTTTCTGACACTTAACATTTTTAATATAAAAGAATGTAATAGGAAAAATTGTAAGAACAGAATAAAGAACTTTTCTTCTTGACATATTTAAGAGTAAGTGGCTGATGTAATCCCCTATGTGATACTCCTAATTACTGAAGTGTGTAATTCTTATAGACAAGGAAATTCTCCTATGTAACCACAGCAAACATCAAAATCAGGACATTAACATTAATACATTACTGCCATCTCGTCAGACTGTTTGCAAGTTTTGCCAGCAAAGGGATAGCAAAGGGATGCAACACAGAACCACGCCCCGCCCATTGTCACGACTCTTTCATGTCCTTTGTTCTGGAACAGGTCCTCAGTCTTCCGTGACTTGCATGGTGAGCCTTTCGAAGGTTACAGCCCAGGTGTTTTGTAAGGTCCCTCCGTTTTTGTACCTCTGCCGTTTCCTCACGCTGAGATTCAGGTTATGCATTTTGATAGGAGTGCTGCAAAAGTGACACCATATTCTCATTGCGTTCTATCAGGTGACACACGGTTTTCATTTGTTCCCTTATTGGTGATCATCACCATGATTAAAGGGGTATCTGTCAAGATTCTCCACTGTGAAGGAACTCTTCCTCCCTTTGTAATTAATAAGCATTTTGTGAAGCCCTTTGAAACTATGCAAATATCTAATTCCTCTTTAAACTTTCGCCAAGTAGCTGTAGCGTTCGTTGATGTTTCTCAGCTGAATACATTATGACTCTGATGGTTGTCAAACTGTGATTTTCTGACTCCTTAGTCTATCTCCATTTATTCATTGGCAGTCTACTGTAAGGAAAAGCTTTCTCCACACTTAGTCACTTATTATTTATATCAGTGTGGGCTCAGGAATTCCTACTGTATTCAATGGATTATAATCCGTTGCCATAATTATTCAGTTTGATGCTCAAATTCTCCAAAATTTGGCTAGGAGTCCTTTACACTGGTGCCCGTGTCTTTGATATGTGACCATGATTCTTTGAGCGTTTTCTTACTTTCTGTCCCAAAGGCGGTCCAGGCTCACTTATACCCCCCCCGCCCCAGCCCTGGAAGCAGCCGTTTCTCCAAGGAGCCCTGGTTCCTTTCGTAGCGAAGACTGGTTCTTTAGAAACGAAGATCTGAGTGTTAAGAGTAACCATTGCTATCACTCTCAGGTCTCGCTCACATGTTCTCTCTTCTCCTCCTGTGTGTGTGCACATGATACATAAATATACACGCATGTTTATACTTCTATATTTACTTGCCAAACCGTTTATAGTCACACCCGCGAGTTCCATGGATACCTATCCATCTTATTTTTTCTTTCACATGTGCCACTCCTTTCTTCCACGGTGAGGAAACTGACTCCATTATCCTCGACATATTTATTTATTGCATTAGCCCTATCCGCCTGTAACCCTCGTCTCACTGCAGCGGTGACCCAATCGCCCACCCTGCACAGATACCCATCTTGCTGAACTCCACTTAATGACTTTTGAACTGAAATATTTATTTTTTTTAAATTACATTGATTAAATATTTTTATTTCTAGAATTTCTTTAAAAAACCCCACCCAGTTATACCTACTCTGTCCTTGACACACAGTTTCTATTCTTTTCTTTATTTCGAAGTCACTGGAAATGTACTTTCCTATTTATTTGCAAAGCTCTGTTTGGGACTGCTCCATTATCTTCCGTTCTTCACTTGGCTTCCACGTGGCTCATTTCTGTGTGGGGCTTATAACGTTTTACTGTGAGCAATTCTCCAGTAGGGTGTACCTCACAAGTGCCAGGGTCCTGGGTTGTGGAATTGTCCCTGTGGAATGATTTTGCATCGCCTCTTCCAAGGATCTGTGACGCTGGCTTGGACAAACTATTCTATTCGTTTCTCATGTTGAGATAGCCGTACCCCAGGACTATGACCCTCAGACCATGAAAGACACGAGTTTGTTGCTCTGCTTTCCTGCTGGTGGTTGTTTTCCAACCGCATCGCTGGCAAGCAGTTTGCAGAGTAAAAGCCACAGCCCTCCACGGCTCCTGGTTTCAAGCAGAGCCCAGTTCTGACTCTCATGGGTGTGGCTTCTCCTCGTTTGTGTCCTAACTCCTAGCCCCTATGGCTTATATCTGATTCTTAGACCCCTGCTGAGTGGTTTCGTCTCCTGCGTTTCCTTAAGATTTTTGGTTTTCTCTTTTTTCTGGAACCTAGGAATTTCCCTATCCTGTTTGGGCTACATACTGAGGTTTCAGTTTTTGTTGTTGTTATACATTAGTGCACATTTTAATGTTTTGACCAGGGAAGTCTGTAGTGTTCCTAGTAATGAAATATTGTAAATGACTTAAATGTTTAACAATAGCGGACCGCTGAAATAAATTATAATATAGTTGTAAGAGGGAATAATATGTAACTATTACAAATAGTGTGGTTCAAATATAATCAAATCTACAGGAAATGCTTGTTATAGAATATTAGGTTAGGAAGCATGATACAAAATTGTAGGATGTTAATTATGTAAGAAAATAAAAATAACGCGTAAGAAAAATGTCTACAAGTGTATACTAGAATAACTATGTATGGTGTCAGGTGGGTATTAGACTTTATTGGGGATCACTTTGTAAGTTATTTAAGTATCCAATCACTATGCTGTACACTTGAAACTAATATAATATTGCATATCAAGTGTAAATGAAAAATTTTAAAAATTATACTGATACCTCCCCAATAATAAAAATGAAGAGGGTATACCAGAATGTTAAGAGTGACTCTGGTTTATGGGATTATTATTTAATTCATTTGATTTTCTGTAGAGCTAATAGTCCTAAACCATAGAATTCTCAAGTAATAAGAGTAACAATACCAGTGGTACTTTATAACTCTAGTATTAGCTGATTATCTGTATATTGATTGAAATAGAATACTTTAAGGCTGAGGATGGGAAAACTAAGCAACTAAAATTGTTATTTGAGAAGTAACATCTTATTCTTTCAGTTTAAATATTATTTTAAAAATAAACAATGAAAAAATGCAAACAATGTTCAAGGATTGTAAAGACTTTACATCTTGACTGGCTATTTCTTTTTTTTATTATTGTTTTATTTTTTTTATTAATTTATTTTTGTTACAGATGTTTCTCCTTTTCCCCCCATTGTCACCCTCCTCCCCCTCCCTCCCTGCCCCGTCCCCAGTTTTGTTGTCCATGTCCATTGGTTATGAGTACATGCGTACAAGTTCTGTGGTTCATCGCTCCCCTCCCCCACCCCCTCTTCTGGCATTTGTCAGTCTGTACCCTACTTCCACATCTCTGGGACTACCCTGTTCCTCAGACTGTTATGTTTATTATATTCCAGAAATATGTGAGATCATATGATATTTGTCTTTCTCTGCTTGGCTGGTTGCACTTAGGATAATAGTTTCCAGGTCCTCCCATTTTGTCACAAAGGATAAGAGATCTTTCTTTCTTACAGCTGCATAGTACTCCATTGTGTATATGTACCACAGCTTTTTTATCCATTCGTCTACTGATGGACACTTGGGCTGTTTCCAGATCTTAGCTATTGTAAATAGTGCTGCTATGAACATGGGGATACATATATTCTTTCTGTTTGGTGTTTTGGGCTTCTTAGGGTATATTCCTAGGAGTGGGATCACTGGGTCAAATGGTAATTCAATTTTTAATTTTTTGAAGTAACACCATAGTGTTTTCCATAGTGGCTGCACCAGTCTGCATTCCCACCAGCAGTGTACTAGAGTCCCCTTTTCTCCACACCCTCGCCAACACTTGTTGTTTGATGCCTTGTTGATGGCGGCCATTCTGACAGGTGTGAGGTGATACCTCATTGTTGTTTTAAGTTGCATCTCTCTGATGATTAGTGATGTTGAGCATTTCTTCATATGTCTCTTGGCCATTTGTATGTCCTGTTTGGAGAGGTGTCTATTTAGTTCCTCTGCCCATTTTTTTATTGTTTTTTTTGTTTTCCTTTTGTTGAGATGTATGAGCACTCTATATATTTTGGAAATTAATCCCTTATCTGAGATATCATTGGCAATTATGCTCTGCCATACAGTGGGTTGCCTTTCCACTTTGATGGTTGTTTCTTTTGCTGTGCAGAAGCTTTTGAGTTTGATGTAGTCCCATGTGTTCATTTTTTCCTTTGTTTCTGTTGCCTTAGGTGATATATCAGTGAAGATTCTGCTGCGTATGATGTCTGAAATTTTGTTGCCTACATTTTCTTCTAGGATTTTTATGGATTCATGAGTCACATTTAAGTCTTTTATCCATTTTGAGTTTATTCTTGTGTATGGTGTAAGATGATGGTCTAGTTTCATTTTTTTGCATGTAGCTGTCCAATTTTCCCAGCACCATTTATTAAAGAGGCTGTCTTTACTCCATTGTATGCTCTTGCCACCTTTGTCGAATATTAATTGAGCATAATGTCTTGGGTCAATTTCTGGGTTCTCTGTTCTGTTCCATTGATCTATGTGCCTGTTCTTGTGCCAGTACCAGGCTGTTTTGATTACAGTAGCTTTGTAGTATAACCCGATGTCTGGTATTGTGATCCCACCTACTTTGTCCTTCTTTTTCAAGATTGCTGTAGCTATTTGGGGTCTTTTTTGACTTGAACTTCTGAAGCATTTGTTCTAGTTCTATGAAATATGTCGGTATTTTGATTGGGATTGCATTAAATCTATGGATTGCTTTGGGTAGTATGGACATTTTAATGATGTTAATTCTTCCAATCCATGAACAAGGTATGTACTTCCACTTTTTTATATCTTCCTCTATTTCTTTTTTCAATGTCCTGTAGTTTTCTGCAAATAGGTCCTTTACTTCTTTGGTTGACTGGTTATTTCTTAAGAGTAAAAATAATTTCTAGGAGGTTTAATTGTAAGATTGTATCTATGTTTGGATTGAATAAAAACATTTTGAAAATGAAGAAAGTACTTTAACTTCAAACCATTCTGAGCATCCTCAAAGGGATTTTATTACTTGAATTTGAATTGAATATTAATAAGAAATAATCTTTATATGATTATCTAAATTAAGTTTGAATACAATTCTGTAACTTAGCCAACCTTTTGTTGTTTTTGTTAGTGCCCCCAGGACTAAAATTTAAATTTTATACTCACTGAAATAAGAAATACTATTAATTATCAGTTCATGAATAGCATATATATTTGCACTCAAGTAGATTTTTATGGTTACCAATAAAAATAATGCATTTTAAAATCTGGCTGTGTAATTAAAAGCTGAATGACTGTGTCCAGTTGGTGATTTCATCTTAGAGGACACTGCAGGGAATGTAGTTTTGAGTCATATAGCTTTAAGACAAATAACCAAACCAAACCAAAATATTTATTTATTTTCATGTGCATGTATGGTAGAAGCAGATTTTATAATAAAATAGTTGTTTCAGCCCAACCAGTGTGGCTCAGTGGTTGAGCGTCGACCCATGCACCAGAAGGTCACCAGTTTGATTCCTGGTCAGGACACATGCCCAGGTTGTGGACCCGATCCCCAGTGGGGGGCATGCAGGAGGCAGCCCATCTATGTTCTCTCTCATCGATGTTTCTATCTCTCACCCTCTCCCTTTCTCTCTCTCTGAAATCAATAAAGAAAAAAATTAAAATAGTTGTTTCAGGTACTTTACCATTATTGGAGCATTTAATGTATTTATTTGCCTGCTTAACTCTTAACCCTATTATCCCGCCTGGCGATGCTCAGAACTGTAACTCATTTCCAATTATCATCCTCTTTTAAATGAACTCCATCTCCATAATCACTGGTGACTATCTTTTTCTCTTCTATTTTAAATTATTTCTCTCATCAACGTTCCTGTCTAACTTCCCTGTTGTCGTTTCATGGTCTCTTTCGGTCCTTTGCCATCCTTTTCATACACAGAAAATATTGTTTTTACACTCTGGGGTCGACAAGCAAGGCTGCTTGCTCTAATAGCCCTGAGGCTGAGACGCCATCTCAGATCACCTGGCTTCTGCTGACACACCTGTACCCTTGGAGGTGGCATGCGGACTGGGAAGCCCTGAGTCATCCCATTACTTATCTGAGTAAGTAATCCAACCCTCCGATGCATATCACTCTTAAGGATGCTCACCCCACACGACAGTGACACTCATCAGTGTTCAGAGGTGTGTGGGCTGGCTTTCCTGGAATCACTGGTGCTTGTGAATGAGTTACCTTGAGTGATTATGGGAAAAATATTATCCACTGCATCTTGAAATCTTGAAGAAATTTACTTTTAAAAATGTTTTTATTGATTTTAGAGAGGGAGAAAAAGAGAGGGAGAGAGCGATAGAAATATCCATGAGAGAGAACATCAATTGGCCGCCTCCTGCATGCCCCCCACTAGGGATTGGGCCCACAACCTGGGCATGTGCCCTGACTGGGGATCAAACCGGCGACCTCTTGGTGCACGGGTCGATGCTCAACCACTGAGCCACACTGGCTGGGCAAAGAAATTTACTTTTGTATGAACATGCACGCATATTAGATGATGGTTTTATATGATTACCGTCCCCTTCCCCACTTCCTTTTCTTTTCTAACTTTCCCTTTACTCTTTCTTTTTAATTCTAGTTACCTGTGAAATTTAAGGTTATGAATAATTTATTTTTTGAATTTTATATTATGGGAGTTATTTATTCATTTGATAAGGAAGGACTGTGTCTAGGAATAATTTCCAGGGGAAAATAATTTCAAAGCCATATTATTTCACAGTGGAATGCTTCCCCCTCACCTAGAATTCATGTGGAATAAAGGAAAAGGCTCTTCTAAGGGAAGGAGGGGGAGTGAACTTTGTGTTGGGTGCCACCTCAGCCTTCCTTACACATAGCGGCTGTTCACAGGATTCAATAACAAAAATTAAGTTATGTACAAGTAACATTTTCCATTTGTACCTTTGCTGTCAACAAAGCCCAAATGGAGCTGATCCCCAAGGTCAGTTGTGATCTCCCTTCAGTGTCCTGATGGAGACTCTTTCCTTCGACCACATGGTCCTTATCTAGCTACTTATGTTCAGCAGGTCCAGTTCATCAGTTTGTATTGTGTGTTCCTTCAAATTCCTTCTCTGAGAAAACAAATCTGGATAAATAAAACGAGGACTGATAGATGCTCTGGAAGGAGGCTTTGGACCAGGAATCCTCTATTACTTTTTAGGGGAGCACAAAAGGTTACCAGATAGTCCAAATTCTCTCTTCAAGCCAAGTGAAAACCTAACGTAACATAACATAAGGTTTTGGCTTTTCACGAGCATTTCACAAATTCCAAGCTTTGCGGGGGCATTTTTCTCCGAGGGAAAAATATGACAATTTGTAACACACAATGCCAAATAAAATTTGATAAAGGAAAAAAAAATCTCAGAGAAGATCTTTATTCCTTGGAACGCGTTTGCTTCATCTTCAAAACACCTGTGCAAATTTTGGTTGTAAAATAAAATCTTGGGAGACAAATTCTTTCATTTTAGGTCAAATCAAGAAATTGTAGAATAGTGGAGAGAACAATAGACTGAGGTTTAGGGGAATAACTTGGGGTGTCTGGAAAAAGCACAGACTCTGAAGATCGAAAGACATGGGTTTGAGTCCTGAATTGCCAGTTTTCTGGCCACATGGAATCATGTAATTTCCATAACTATTGAGTCCAATTTTCTTAACTATGAAAAGAAGAAAACGATAACTTACCTGGCTGGCTTGTTCTGAGATATTAAGTACCTAATTCAGTGCCTGGCACCTGGTAGGCTCCCTATGAATAGAAGATGTCATTATTCATATCAACAAAGCCCTGGTTTAACTACTGGTCTTACTGCTGTGTGATCTTGGGGAAATCATTTTGCTTCTCTGATGAAGTGCATAGTTCTTGGTCATGCTTCCTGGGAAGAATTTTGTGAGATGAATGTGGAGAATCGTGACTCAAGTTGGTACATCCATCTCATGTAACTGTTAAGAGCACCACGGATAAAGCTTGGCTGCCTGGATTTGAATCCGAGCCCTGACACTCACCAGACGTTTGACGTTGGCAGGTTGCTTCGTTTCTTGGGTCTCAGTTTCCCCATTTGTGTTAGGAGAGTAACAACAATCCCATAGGATTGTTGCAAGGATTATGTGATTTAATGTAGGACAGTGGCTGTCACATTACCATTACTTAGCGAATATTAGGTATTAGCGATATCTGAGCCACTTTCAAGGAACTGTTAATGCTGGTGTTGGAAAGCCATGTGGTATGGAGGAGGGGGCATAAGCTTTGGCATGAGCAGAGTAAGGCTCATTTTAATGCTGTTTTCCAGCCTTTCAGAGGTTGTCTGTTAAGTGGAAATACTATTGTTGACCTCTTATGGTGATTGGAGGGGTGACCTCTTGACTTCTCATCACAGTGGTGAGAAACTTACTAGGGGGTGCTTCCATTTTCCTGGGACTGGAACGTACAATGGGGACAGCCTGTCTGTAACCCAGAATTCCCCCTTACGCTCTGTAAGACCACCCAGCTATGGACATCTTATCCTCCTACTTTTTCAAGTCAAGGAACCAGGAAGAGGCTCCCCTCTGGCTCTCTGGCTTGGAACAGACAGCTATCAACATCACTCACACTTCCTAAGGGCCTGCCACCTGCCACACACCTGCCATACATTACTGCACTCTTTCTGCCCTATAACCTTGACGTTGAGCAGTATCCCTGCTGGACAAATGATGAAACTGAGGCTCAGAGAGTGACTGGCTTTAAGATGACCTGTCTCATGGGCAATTGAACAAGGACTTTACCGAGGCGGTGCCTTGCACCCCGATTCCTCCCGGTGAACCCAACATGAACTGCTCAGCGTAGCGGCAGGGTCCTGTGCCCATCAGTTAAGCCTGCCAGGGAAGAAAAATGGAACTTTTGGAATTGACCGTAGCTTGAAATAGGCACACTTGCCCTCTAAACTGGAATCTGAGTAGGGCAGGGCAAGCTGACTTCTTGCCAGGCAAGAGGGCGTTTAGCTAAGACAGTGGGTTTGCATTGGCAGACCCCTGATCTGATAGCACCTTTTACCTTGGCCCACTTGCATCTGTTCCCATGTGGTCCTGGAAAACAGAACCAGTAGCAACAGCGGTCACCACGGGGCCACATGTCTCCCAAGCAGTCAGTGGCAGATGAGATAGCGGAAGGAGACCGTATTAATGTCTGGTTTATGGAGTCAGATGCCCTGCGTTCCCCCGCAGGACAATTCTGTCAGGTTCTACCACAGTTCATTTGTGATATTATTTTCACATTCCAAACCTGCCTTTTGTGCATTCATATTGGGTAACTGGATATTTATCTGTTCAATTTGTATAGCAGGCACACTGGCATTTTTATGTGTAATGTATGTGACTGTCATACTCAAGAAGACAGATGCGATTTCAGAGTGGGGCTTTATGATAATACAACTGGTAGACCCTTTTGGTGGTGTGCAGAGTTTTGTAAATACTCAATTAGCAACAAAGGGAATAAAAATGTTACCTTTAATGGCTTATTATTGGTGGAGACATTTTCTACAGAATATTAGAGTAGAATAATTGGTGGATCATATTATGTTTTATGATCTGCAGATTCTCAAACGCAGGTTTGTGATATTATTTCTTAATTCTGCTATAGGTATAGTCACGTGTACCAACATGGGCTTACCGAAGAATACATTCTGTTATACAGGTTTACTCTTTTGTCTCATGACTGGACCCTTTGACGTAGACTCTAAAGTTATATGTTTATAAATTATGTCAAAATATTGTGAATAATATCATTACTGCATTTTTGGCTTCTAAGGATCAATTTACTAAATGTAAAGCTTTAAAATATACCACAGTACCAAAAACTCTGTTTTGGCATTCTTTTTTTGTTTTTTTTTTAAGAATACTGGGAGCCTCAAAAGTAGAAGAGAGACCTGGATCCCTGCTCACCGTTTCAGGCTCCGGTTCTCCACTGCTTTGAGTTGTATGTACACATTATCTCTCTAAACATAAGCTTACACTTCTGGAAAGCTGGGGCTATGTTTTTATTTGTTTTTGCTCTCGATTATTTCCTTCCTTGTGCATGCTTTGGGTTTTTTTACTTTTCTTTTCCTAGTTCTTGAAGAGAGAGCTTAGATGAGTGATTTGAGAGTTTTCCTTTTTACTAATGGATGCATGTAGTGCCATACATTTGTCTCTCGACACCATTTTATCTATATCCTGCAGATTTTGATACATTTTCGTTATCATTCAGTTTAATGTATTTTTTAAAAAATGTATTTCCCTCAAGACTTTGTCTTTGATCCGTGGATTATTTCGAAGTATGCTGTTTAGTTTCCAAGCGTGTGGAGGTTTTCCTGTTATCTGCGTGTTATTGGCTTCCAGGGCGGTTCCGCTGTGGTCAGAGCACACACTGTGTGAGCTCACTGGCAATGCCACAGCAAAATCCCACGGGCTGGGTGGCTTCCACAGCAGGAAGTCATTCTCACAGTCAGGAGGCTGCAAGACCAATGTCAGCGCTTGCACTTCCGTCTCTCCGGAGGCTTCTCTCCTCGGCTTGCAGGTGGCCACCTTCTGTGTCCTCACACGCCGCTTCTGCTCATGCACATCCTGGCAGCTCTTTCTCATCAGAACACCAGTCATGTTGGGTTGGGGCCCCACCCTTGTGATCTCATTTAATGTTAATTACTTCTTTAAAGGCCCAGGCTCCAAATACAGTCACATTGTGGGGGCTAGGACCTCAACATAGGACTTTCTGGAGATACCATTCAGTCCACGACACAACTATGTATGATTTCAATTCTTTTACATTTGTTAAGGTTTATTTTATGGTCCAGGGGATGGTCTACCTTGATCCATGTTCTGTGGGCACGGGGGAAGAATGTGTGCTTTCTCTGGTTGTTGAATGGAGTTCTCTATGGATATCAGAATCTTTTGGTTGATGGTGTTGTTGAATTCTACATTTTGACTGATTTTCTGCCTATTTTTTCTATCAGGCATTGAAAGAAGGGTGTTGGAGTCCACAATTATAGTTAGGAACTTGTCTATTTCTCCTTTCCGTTCTATCAGTCTTTCAGCTGTGCAGTTTGGTGCACACACATTCAGGATAGCTACATCTTCTTGGCGGATCGATCTTTTTTTTCATTATCTAATGTCTCTCTCGGTCTCTGGTTATTATCCATGCTCTGAAGTCCACTTTGTCTGATAT
The DNA here is from genome assembly GCA_030848825.1 of Tadarida brasiliensis. Classification (NCBI taxonomy): domain Eukaryota; kingdom Metazoa; phylum Chordata; class Mammalia; order Chiroptera; family Molossidae; genus Tadarida; species Tadarida brasiliensis. The sequence continues at coordinate 107,410,478 of CM061260.1, read as the reverse complement.
TAACACAGCCACTCTTACTTTCTTTTGATTAATGTTGGTATGATATATCTTTTTCCAACCCTTTTCTTTCATCTTGCCCATGTCGTTATATTTGAAGTGAGTTTCTTATAGACAGCATACAGTTGGCTCACATTTTTTAAAACACTGCTCTGTCATTTTCTGTCTTTTATTTGAAACATCTGGAGCATTTAAAGTAGGAAGAATGATGCCTCCACACAGATGTCCACGTGCTAATCGCCAGAACCTGGAAATCTGTTACCTTACATGGCAAAGGAAATTAAAGTTGCAGATGGAATTAAGGTTGTTAATCAGCTCACCTTGACAAGGGCATACCACAGTTATCAGAGGGCTAACAATGTAGTCACATGGGTCCTTCAAAGTGGAAGAGGAGGCAGAAGAGCTCAGAGTGATGCACAGGAGAAGGATGAGACTCACCTTGAGGGCCGAGGAGTGAGCCAGAAGCCAAGGAATGCAAGCAGCCTCCGGAAGCTGGAAAAGTCTACAGAAAAGAATGACTTGTTGACTCCTTGATGTTAGCCCAGGGAAACCTGTGCGAGGCTTCTGACCCACAGAATTGTAACAGAAGAAGCTTCTGTTGCCAGCACTGCCAAGTTTGTGGTAATTTGTTACGGCAGCAATAGAAACTCGATACGACATTTAGTGTAACTATTGTTATGTTAGAGTATTTTTGTGTCTTTTGTTTGTTCTGTTTTTCACTTGTTTTATTTTCCGTGACTTCTGTGCATTATTAAACATTTAAAAAGATTGTGTTTTATTTATGTGTCGTGTTTATGAGTATCATATTGTCCAGCTGTTTTTAGTGATTGCTCCAGGTATGACATCATGTAACCTGACTTCTCAGTTTACTGCTGATGTCATTTTACTACCCCTCATTTATTAACTATTTCCTCTACATACGTTTGGAACCGCATCAGAGAGTGTAATAATTTGTCCTTCAACAGTCAAGCATATTAGAGAAGTTAAGAGGAGAAGGAAAAGCTATTGTATTTACTATATTTTTGCTTACTTGTGTGCATGTGTGTGTTCTATTATGAGGTCCCACATTTCCTCCTTCCATCATTTTCATTGTGTTTAGAGACCCTCCTATAGCCATTCTTTTAGGGTAGGTCTGCTGTGGACAAATTCTCTTAGTTTTCCTTTATTCACGAATGCCTTAAGTTCCCCTTCATTTCTGAAGGACATTTGCACTGGGCATAGGATTCTAGGCTGACAGTTTTTTTGTTTTTTGTTTTCCCTTTGAGCACTTGAAAAAGATTGTGTCTTTTCCTCTGGCTCTGTGTTTTCCATAGAAATCTGCTCTCATTGAAATTAGTTTTCCCACAGGGAAGGCATTGTTTTTCTCTAGTTACTTTCAATATTTTTTCTTTGTCTTTAATTTTTAGAAGTTTAATGCTGTATTTCTGCATAAATTTCTGTAGGTTTATCCTGTTTGGGGTTTGCCCAGTTTCTTGAATCTGTAAGTGTATGGCTCTTGCCAAATATGAAAGTTTTAAGCATCATTTCTTTGGGTACGTTTTTCAGCTCTGCCCTCTTTCTCCTCTCCTTTTGGGGCTCTGGTGACTCAAATGTTAAATCTTCTGCAATAGGCCTCAGGCCTGAGGTTCTGTCTATTTAATTTTTTATAATCATTTATTTTTTACTTTTTTTTCAGACTGGGTAAGTTGTATTGTTCCAACTGCTGTTTCTCTGGTTCTTTCCCTTGGTCCCTCTATCCTGCTGTTGAGACCACCCACTTTTAAAATTTTGATTAGTTTTCACTTGTGAAATTTCTATATCTTCTATTTCTTTGCTAAGACTTTCTCTTTGAGTTTTGATTTATTTTGCTTAATCCCTTCATCTTTTTCACTCATCCTGCAAACCGCTCCCCTCTGATAACTGTCAGCCTGTTCTCTGTCTCTATGAGCCTGTTTCTATTTTGTTTGTTAATTAATTTTGTTCATTAGATTCCACATATAAGTGAAATCATATGGTGTTTGTCTTTCTCTGACTGGCTTATTTCACTTAGCATAATGCTCTCCAGGTCTATCCATGTTATCACAAAAGATAAAATTGCCTTCTTTTTTTATGGCTGAGTAGTATTCTATTGTGTAAATGTACCATGGCTTTTTTATCCACTCAACTACTGATGGACAATTGGGCTGCTTCCAAATCTTCATTATTGTAAATAGTGCTGCAATGAACATAGGGGTGCATATATTCTTTCCAATCAGTGTTTCGTGTTTCTTCAGATATATTCCCAGAAGTGGAATCGCTGGGTCATAAGGCAGTTGTAGTTTAAATTTTTTGAGGAAACTCCATACTGCTTTCCACAGTGGTTGCACCAATCTGCATTCCCACCAACAGCGCACAAGGGTTCCATTTTCTCCTCACCAACACTTGTTGTTTGTTGATTTATTGATGATAGCCATTCTGACAGGTGTGAGGTGATATGTCATTGTGGTTTTAATTTGCACTTATCTGATGATTAGTGACATTGAGCATCTTTTCATATGTCTTTTGGCCATCTGTATGTCCTCTTTGGAGAAGTGTCTATTCAAGTCCTTTGCCCATTTTTATTTTTTAAAATTGTCACCAAGATATGTTTGTATTGATTTTAGAGAGAGAGAAAAACATTGATGTGAAAGAGAAAATTGATCAGCTGCCTCCTGTATGTGCCCCGGCCCAGAATGGAACCCACAGCCTAGGTATGTGCCCTGACCAGGAATTGAACCTGCAAACTTTTGGTGCAAAGTACGATGCTCCAATCAACTGAACCACCCAGCCAGAGCACCCATTTTTTAACTGATTTGTTAGCTTTTTGATGTTGAGTTGTATAAGTTCTTTATAAACTTTGGATGTTAACCACTTACCAGAGGTACCATTGGTGAATATGTTCTCCCATTCAAGTTGGCTCCCTTTCCATAATGTTGATGGTTTCCTTTCCTTTCCAAAACCTGTTTAGTTTGATGTAGTCCCATTTTTTTTTTATTTGTGTGTTTTCCTTGCCTGAGGAGACATATCAGAAAAAATATTGCTATGAGAAATGTCTGAGATTTTACTGTCTATGTTTTTTTTTCTAGGATTTTTATGGTTTCCAGTCTAACACTTAAGTCTTCAATCCATTTTGAGTTTATTCTGGTATATAGCTTAAGAAGGTGGTTTAGTTTCATTTTTTCGCATGTATCTGACCAATTTTCCCAGCACAATTTGTTGAATAGACTGTCTTTACCCCATTGGACATCCTTGCCTCCTTTGCCAAATATTAATTGACAATAAAGGCATGGGTTTATTTCTTGACTCTCTATTCTCTTTTATTGAGCTATATGTCTATTTTGTGCCAGTACCATACTGTTTTGATTACTATGGCCTTGTAGTATAGTTTGATATCAGGTAGCATGATTCCTCCAACTTTGTTCTTTCTCAAGATTGCTGTGGCTATTTGAGGTCTTTTGGAAAACTATTTTTAGGACACAATATTTGATCTCTTGGAAGGCACTTATCTGTATTCATTCACTCATTCATTTGACAGATATTTTTCTAGATTTAGAGGACATCACAAAGGCTTCCTAACTGGTCTCTCTGTGTCCACCTGTGTCCTCCCTAATAATGTTTATTTTCCACATGGTAGCCAGAGTGAACAGTTACAATGGTAAAGCAGATCATGAACTTTTCTCCTTAAAATAATCCAGTGATTTTTCACCATAATTCAGAATGAACTCAGAGTATTTGTTACGAATAATACAAGTACAGAAACATTCCAGGGTGAGGAGAACTGAAGTTCTGGGTTCCAGCCTCGGCTCTGCCCTGATAAAGGTGTGACTTTGGGAAAACATCTAATTTCTCCGAGCCTCTCTTTCTCCGACTGAAAAATCAGGGAGTGTGGTGAGCCATCCTAAATTCACCATCATCCCTTGTAGTCTATGAAGATAACAGACATAAAACTTAGGTACTATGTATAGAACTTTTTATATTTGTGTAGAGTGTAAATGTCTCTGAATGAATTCAGACAATTATCTACAGGGACGTTACTTAAAGTACAGGTCTTACAATGACCTATATAATCACTGTAAAATCTTCACATTCTCTGCACCTTTTTTTTGCCTTTCCTCTGGCCTGGAATGCTCTTATTCCAGATGTCACTATGGCTGCCTTCTCATCACCTTTGCTCAGGTTACCATCACAAGGAGGTCTTCCCTATTTTCAACTGAATCCCTGCCCACTCCTCTAAACCTGGCAATCACTGTCCTTTTTCCTGCTTTATTTCCCTCCGTATAACATCACCTATATGTTCTATGTATTTTACTTATTTGCTTATATTCTACTTATATTTACCTCATTCATTATCTTCTTCTAGAATGTAATTTCTGATTGCAAAGGTTGTTTATTTTATTTTTAAAAAGTTTCTTAGAAGCTGTATATCCAACTATTTTAACAGTGTCAGGTGCTCAAAAATATTTGTTGAATGTGTGCACTCCAGAGGGAATTTATCTAATGTGAACCCTGGGAATGATTTAATATTAAGACAGACTCCCTGGAGTTAACTGGGCCCAAATTCAACATTAGAGTCTAGAGGCCGTGTATTGATCAGGGCTTCTCACATATTCTGCATATCAGGAAAAACCACAGACTGAACTCTCAGCTTTCTGCACGACGCCTTGCCGGTTGCCTTGTCTGAGTCCCTCACCATAGGGAAGTTCCTCGTTTCGTCATTATCATACTTTAACTCAATCAGTAGACTGTAACTTGCTCTGACCAATCAAAAGTGCACTATATATATGTATATGTATATTATAATATATATAATATTGCATCTTTACCAACATATCCAAACTATTCATAGTTGAAGCCTTCATTTGCATTAAGTGGACTTTGGTGGGAAATTTGAGTGGGAGCGTTTTCTATAAAAGATGATCTCTCCTTCGTCTCAAAGGAACACACTTTCGGTTTCCCTGGTTTGGAAATTGTTTCCTTCAATCAAGTCTTTCTTTATTTCTCCAGTGCCCTTTAGGAGCTTTATAACCTAACAAATGGTTAAATTTACGTCTATGTTATTGACAAAGAGAGAAAGGGTTGAAGCAGACCCTTCTTTTCATCAGCCTTCAGCTTTGTTTGCATATCAGTCACCCTGAACACTGAAGCAGGCTCCAGAAGCTCAGTTTCCTTTAACTCCAAATCAAATTAACTTCAGCAGCACTCGGAACACATGAGAACAATATTTATGCCAACAAAACGCACTACATGACAATTGTCTACTGAAACTACAAGATTTTACATGTTGGAGTATGATCTCATGCAAAGTGAAAGCCCTGATCTACTCAACACATAGGCTTGTTATGAGGACTGGCTCTTTTGCTTGTGTATGTCAGCCCTTGGCTACTTCACTAAATGCAGGTGCTGAATTATGGCTGGAGATGTGGGCGTGCAGAGTCCTCGGCGTGTGCACAAGTGCATGTTTATGGACCTGGACGTGTCAGCTGGTGTCCTATCTGCTCATTTGCATCTTCCCTTAGAAATGAATTGCTGATCTGTGAACCAAGGGTGGCTCACCCTGAGAGTTGGAACTATGATATTTTAAATTTGTTTTGAAGTGGGATCTATCTTATTGTTAATGATTTTCAAATGCAATGTGGACAGGAGCATTTTGTTTAAGAAAACGAAGACGTGAATGTTCAAGTTTTCAGTCTGGCCACCAACTTTGAGTCTGGTGAACATCTAGCTTAAGGGTGTAAGAAAAAATACCGTTTTTAAAAAACAATAAATCTTGATTTATTTTCAGCCAGTTTTTCTGGTGAGCTCAAAATTATTTTAAAATAAAATATGACTATGCCTGTCCAGTGTGGGTCAGTTGTTCAGCATCGACCCATGCACTAAGAAGTCACCAGTTTGATTCTTGGTCAGGACACATACCCAGGTTGTGGGCCCCATCCTCAGTGTGGGGCATGCAGGAGGCGGCCAGTTGATGTTCTCTCTCATCGATGTTTCTATCTCTCTCTCCCTTTCTCTCTAAAAAATCAATAAAGAAAAAAAATATGATTATCATTTTTTATTTTAAATTACAGTTGACATACATTATTATATTAGTTTCGGTATACACCCTAGTGTTTAGACATTACATAACTTAATAAGTGATCATCCCAATAAATCTCACACCCATCTGACACCATACATAGTTTCTAGAATATTAGTGACTATATTCCCTATGTTGTACTTTAATCCCCACAACTATTCTGTAATAATTAATTTGTACTTCTTAAACCCTTCACTTCTTTGCCTATCTCTCTAACCCCTCTCCCATCTGGCAACTGTCAAAACATTCTTTGTATTTGTTTCTGTTCTGCTTATTTATTTATTTTGTTTTTAGATTCAATTATTGAAAGATATGTATTTATTGCCATTTCATTGTTCATATTTTTTTTATCTTCTTTTTTTAAAAATATTTTTTCTTTATTGATTTTAGAGAGAGGAAGGGAGAGAGAGATAGAAACATCAATGAGAGAGAACATCGATTTGCCGTATCCTACATGCCCCCCACTGGGGATTTGGCCCACAACCTGGGCATGTGCCCTGAATGGGAATCGAATTGGCAACCTCTTGGTACATGGGTAAACACTCAACCACTGAGCCACACCGGCCAGGTGATCTTCTTCTTAAAGAAGACTCTTTAACATTTCATATAATACTGGTTTGGTGATGATGAACTCCTTTAGCTTTTTCTTGTCTGGGAAGCTCTTTATCTGTTCTTCAATTCTAAATGATAGCTTTGCAAGGTAGAGTAACCTTGGTTGTAGGTCCTTGCTTTTTTTATCACTTTCAATATTTCTTGCCCCTCCTTTCTGGTCTGCTAAGTTTATTCTGAGAAATCAACTGACAGTCTTATGGGAGTTCCCTTATAGGTAACTAATTGCTTTTCTCTTGCTGCTTTTAAGGTTCTCTCTTTGTCTTTAACGTTTTGCATTTTGATGATGATATATCTTGGTGTGGGCCTTTTGGGGTTCATCTTTTTTTGGACTCTCTGTGCTTCCTGGACTGGTATGTCTATTCCCTTCACCAAGTCAGGGAAGTTTTCTGTCATTATTTTTTCATATAGGGTTTCAATTTTTTTGCTCTCTCTCTTCTCTTTTTAGCACCCCCCCCCCCATGATGCAAATGTTGGTACACTTAAAGTTGCCCCAGAGGCTCCTTATACTATCCTCATTTTTTTGGATTCTTTTTACTATTCTGATTGGGTGTTTTTTCTTCCTTATATTCCAAATCACTGATTTGATTCTTGTCTTCCTCTACTCTGTTGTTGATTCCATTTAAATTATTCTTTATTTCAGTTAGTGTAACCTTCATTTCTTACTGGTTCTTTTTTTTTTTTGCTGCTGAGGTACTCACTAAGTTTCTTGAGCATTCTTATAACTAGTGTTTTGAACTCTGCATCGGGTAGATTGCTTATCTCCACTTTGTTTAGTTCTTTTTTTGGAATTATGTTCTGTTCTTTCATTTGGGACACGTTTCCTTGTCTCCTTATTTTTGCTGCCTCCCTGTGTTTGTTTCTATGTCCTAGGTAGAACTGCTATGTCTATCTCCCAGGCTTGGTAGGGTGGCCTAATATAGTAGGTGTCCTATAGGGTCCAGTGGCACAGCCTCCCCAATCACCCAAGCTGGGTACTCGAGATGCACCCCCTGTGTGGACTCTACACCCTTCTGTTGTAACTGAGTATTGATTGCTGTTGGCACGTCAATGGGAGGGATTTATCCATGCCAATCAGCTGTAAGGACTGGCTGTGACCACTGACCACCGACCACTGTGGAGGATCAGCTGTGCAGGGCCCACCACACAGAGCAGGACTTACTTCATCAGGGCTCTGGTGCCCACTGAGTCCATCCTTTGAGTGTGTCGCTTGTGGAGGTGGTTGGGTGGTGGTGCTTTCATGTGGTCTGAAGCTGTCCACTGGGTGTGCTGGCTCTGGGGCCTCCCTCAGGGTGCAGGCCAAGGTCAGCTACCCACCTGTGTTCTGCCCAGGGCTACCAGGCATAAGCAACAAAGCTGTCTGCAGATGGCTACTTCTTATGCTGGGCTTAGAGATACCCAGGTAAGGTCAAGCTGTAAACCTAGGCTGGCTATTGCTAGTGCTGGGCCTGGGGCCACTTAGTGAGGGGGTATAGGGCTCACTGAGGCCAGATGCTTCTTGTTTGAGAGATTTTAGGAAAATCTAAAGCATGAGCCAAGACAGATGAGCTCAACATTCTTAACTAGCAGTACATAGCCAAATATTGGGTCTTATCTATGAAACATGCAGGAAAAAAAAGAAAGAAACTGAAGCCTGAAGGAGAATCTTCAGTTTATTTGGCATCTGCGCCTCTGGCTTCCTTCCAGTTATTCTGGGTCTGTGTAGGTTTCTGCTGAGTTTTCAGTAACAAGTAGGGCCTGACGTTTCCTAAGCCTACCCATGAGGTCAGCCTTATTTCTCGTGTAGACTGCTTATCTCATTCATTACATTAACAAACCATTGGGATGAGAAACACACTGGCCTGCACAGAGGGAACTTTCCTAACTCATGTTAGCATAGGAGACAAGTTGCAAAAACAAAAACCAAAAACCAAAAAACACCCCCAGAACAAAAAGGAAAACGAAGAAGCCCCAACCCAACCAAACAACCAAACAAAAATCTTCTTCTATGGATTTCGCAGACTCTCTAACTTCCCTTACGCTGTCCCTCAGTCAGAAAGACTTTGCTCGTCAAGTGTTGTAGACAGTGAAACTGTTGGTTGTATTTACCTTCTTTTCCTTTTATTTCATGGAGAGCCAGGGCTGGCAAAAAATGCCATACATCATTTAAAGGAAGGCATATTGGAAATGGAAGTCATCACTGAGTCCTGAAACATGGAATCCTCTGCCTGAGCCGTGGCTTAAAAATTCATTCCCTCCGAGATAACCTGGCTTGATAAAGCTGGACTGGCGAGAATCTCAGGTCCGATGTGGTATGTGTTCATCACGTCACAGGTCATTTCCTTTACTTTCCTAAATATGTTTTTCAAATTGGTTTCAAGTTGATCCAGCTGCCTCTAGCTGAGTCCATTGAAAGCCTAAAAGTCCTAAATATGACAGATCGCTGGCAGCTGTTGTTGAAAAACCAGCACTCCATTGGAACTACCTCCACAGTGGAGCTGTGCTTTGCAAAAGCCACACACTCTGAGATACCTGCCTTTGTGGTGAGCTTTTACACGAGGTCTGTCCCAGTGGCAACACTGAGACGGTAGATCCTAGCATCTTCAGGTTTTGAGTTATAAATCTTCCCAAGAAAGCGAAGTAAACCTAGAGATATCATATACATTTATTAATCCAGGCTCAACGTTTTCCACACCGATTTCACAGATATTTTCATTGCCCACTCCATACGGCATGAGGTGGACTCTGTCCCCATTACCATGAACTACGTACCTGTGATGAATGCGTTGTTTCCATGTGGGTAGATAGTGTGACAATATATACTGTTAAGTGGGTCTCTGGGAAGGAAATCGAATTTATAAAAATAATCTAGTCCATGTGGATACTTTCCAGCTCATCATGGTGCTCTTTTAATCCAAGCTTTTTCTTAAAGACTGTCTTTGCCGTTTAAGCACGGCCGCATGCTGCCACCGCTGTTACAGAGATACATTAGATTGATCGAATGATGCCGCCTTCTTTATGACTGGAGAAAATAACGACTTCCTCCGTTCTCTCTAATCATGTTTTTATGGTTTGTTTTCCAAAATACTGCATACTTGACCTTAAGAGGGGAAAAGGACTGCACATTTCATTTAACGAGTAATAAAAAGTTGGGTTTTCATTTTGCATTTAAACCTATGGGGAATACATTTTGCTGTAAGATCTTTTCATTATGATCCCCTGGTCTCAGACAATTCTGGCTGACGCCGGCTGCCAGAGGACCATCCGTCTCAGTAATTGAAAAGAGATGCAGTGGACTTTGACCTATTTTACTTTTGGTGTCTCCAACTTGAAATCTACTTTCTAGTGTTCCATGAGATTTTAGGAAGCTACTATTTCAAGGAAAAGAAAAAAAAACAGAACAAAACTAATGCTTTATTTTCCCCTCTTGTCACTATGTACCTTTAATGGTTCTCCCATTAAAATTTTAGAATAAAGGGTAATAATGATACTGTGTGTTGCACTTTGTTTAAATAGTTATTTCAACAGTTTCTGCTTTTTTTTTTTTAATTTAATTGATTTTTTCTTTAAAAAAAATTTTTTTTTTATTCTCACCCGAGGACATTTTTGCATTCATCTTCAGATAGAGCGGGAGGGAGGGAGGGAGGGAGAGAGAGAAAGAAACATCGATGTGAGAGAGACATATCGTCTGGCTGCCACCCACAGGACCCCAACCGGGGCCAGGGACAAACTGCAACTGAAGTACGTGCCCTTAGCTGGAACCGAACCTGGGCCTCTCTGGTCCATGGGCCAACACTCTAACCGCTGAGCCAAACCGGCCAGGGCAATTTAATTTTTTAATTAATTTATTTTTTGTTACAGATGTTTCTCCTTTTTCCCCCATTGACACCCTCCTCCCGATCCCCTCCTTCTGCCCCGTCCCCAGCATTGTTGTCTATGTCCATGGTTACGCGAACATGCATATAAGTTCTGTGGTTTATCTCTTTTCCCCCCCTACCCCCTCTTCTGAGTTTTGTCAGTCTGTACCCTACTTCTATGTCTCTGGGTCTATTTTGTTCATCAGGTTGTTTTGTTCATTATACTCGACAAATAAGTGAGATCATGTGATATTTGTCTTTCTCTGACTGACTTATTTCGCTTAGTATAATACTCTCCAGGTCCCTCCATGTTGTCTCAAAGGATACGAGATCTTTCTTTTTTACAGCTGCATAGTACTCCATTGTGTATATGTACCACAGCTTTTTTTATCCACTCATCTACTGATGGACACTTGGGCTGTTTCCAGATCTTAGCGACTGTAAATAGTGCTGCTATGAACAGAGGGGTGCAACAGTTTCTGCTGTGAAGTATACACACATGAAAGCTGGTCCCCTTCTACCTTCAGATCTCTTCCATCAGGCAATTGGTGTGTCCAACATCATTCATACACATGGGAAGACCCCAAACAGAGCCCTAGGGATAGTTAAAACAAACTGTTTTAAACATAATAAAAAGCATAACTACTCCATTCCTTTGGAAATGAGATAACATTGTAGATAAGACAAAAATCAATTTGGAACTTTCCCTTTAGTTGTTAAGAACCTGAACTCCCCCAATTTTGGCTATGTAGACATTACCTCCAAGCTATGAAGCTGAGGGATAGAATAAGTTTCTTTTTTTTTTAAAATAAAAACAGATTCACGGAATTTTCCACTTGTCAATTTGGGGCTAGAGACTTTTAAAAATATATCTTTTTATTGATTTTTTTAGAGAGAGAGGAAGGGAGAGAAAGATAGAAACATCGATGTGAAGGAGAAACATTGATAGGATGCCTCCTGCAGGCCCCCTGCTGGGGATCAAGCCCGCAACCTGGGAATCGAACCGGGCCCTCTCACTCCATGGGACGGCACTCAGTCCACTGAGCCCCACCGGCCGGGCGAGGGCTAGAGACTTAATACAAATGCATTACATTTGTGTAATGCAGTGTCTAAGCACTTCGTGGTGCCAATGAAATTCTGTCTACCAAATTTACACGTGACTCTGATAACCCATCTCGTTTAGAATTCTTACCTTAGTTACTGAAGATTGTATAGTAGTCCTTGAGAAGTCTTTGAAATTGTGAAATCATACATTTCAGAAAACATGTTTAACAGAATCTGTATGCTTTATTTCATTCTGACCAGCAACAAGTGAGTAGCAGTTTGGTAAATCTCTTGTTTTCTTCTTGAGCCGATGGTGGAAGTGTTCTCCGAGCCTCTGCCACCCTCATTACGCGGCTCTTAGCATCACTACAGCGCTGAATCCTTGTTCTGGGGCCTCTTTTCAGAATGAATTATTTGTTTTAATGAGACATAAAATATTCAGAACCCAGCTAATTCATTTAATGATCATTCACGAATTTGATGTTTCTATTGCTTTCTAACACAGTGTAGAAAACATGTTTCATTTATCATTAGGCTTTATTTGATGAATGTCAACTTCTCTTCAAAATATCTAAGTGGATCAGCTTTAACATTTAATCAGAAATTGCTGACTAAATTGTCACTCAGTCTAAACGTGATCCAGGCAATGTACTGCCACTTTCTCCATAAGTCTCTCAGATTTGTTATTTGAAGTCTTCACAATGGACACTCAGTCACAGAGGCTCAATGCATAAAGGAAGGCCAACAGCAGAAGCTGTGTGGAGGTTTGTGAGCATAGGAGGGGCGGCAGAGGGGAGTGAATTTGCTGACTGTCCACTCTCTATCGGGCACACCGAGTCACTGCACAGGTCTAACTTCGTAACATGAAGCTGTATGTTTGGAAAGCATGGCACACCGCAACACTCGCGGCTTGTGCCTAATTTGATTTCTCAGCTCTGCCTGCTGGTTCCTTACAGTTGCTTGTAGTACACAGACAGAGGAGGAAGCCATGAGGTCTTTCCTACAGATCAACGGAAGCCTTTAGTTATAGGATCTGGGGCTGTTAGGATTTTAGATCCAATCCCTTAATTTTAGGGAGGAGGACACTGGGACTCATGAAGTTACGTGACTCGCTCCAGGCTGCAGTCACTGAGCTGTGGGCCATTTCCATGCACTCCAAGTGCTGCTTCTGTGGCGTGTGGACGGGCTTCCTCAGGCCTGGATCTCGGACCAGATGAGTCCCTCCCTGGTTCTGGTTCCTTTTTGGCTGTCCACCTTGGCTTTCGGGCCTTCTTGTTCCATTTCCTCTGGCGGCATCCGGATCTCTGCAAGGATCTTGCTGCAGCTGTGTCGGGCTTGGGGAGTCGAGAAACCAAACCAGAAGTTTGACGTTTTCAGGCTCTAGTGACAGCAAATTAGGACCTATCAGGAAGCCCAGGAACAAAACGGAGGGGAAGGCTAAGCCTGAACACACAAGTCTTCCCGTGTATTTCACAGTGAATTCTTTTGTGCTGCATCGCCTATTAGATGTTTATCAGCAGTTTTTATCCAAGCCAGAGCTAGAAGAATGAGGAGTTTATGAAAGGATCAGAGCATTTATTCCTTAATTTCCTCGAGCTGTAGTATGAATCCCTTGACATTGGTGAATCTGTTCATAGAAACATGTTTGTCAGAGAAAAAGAAATCATGCAGCATCCAGGCAATGAAACACTCATTCTGTATGTGTGCGTGCATGTGTGTGTGTGTGTGTGCGTGTGTATCAGGGTCTGACAAATTATTATTTCCACACACTCATATTTTCTTTGGGCTGCCTGTGAGATATGACTTAACAAGATACTTTTTTGAATTCATTTTGAAAATAATTTTCCCTGCTTGGACTCTTTAACAACTATATTTTATAACTTTTACTTCAATAAATATAAACATTGAAGATATTTTAAAATAGCTTGTTAAGATATCTGTTACCATAAATGAAAACCTCTCCGGCTCCCAGCTCCCGTTTCCCTGAAGTCCTTTTCTTAGTGATGGTGGTAGACAGGCTTGTGCTGTCTGGGGTGACTTCTCCACCTTCACACTACGTAAGAGGGGGGCTGCATGTGTGTGCCCTCAGGGCTGGTTCTGGTTGCCACAAATTAATTAGAATTGTAAATTATTGCATAACTCTTCCATTCTTCATTGGGAGCTGTAGTTAAAATGCGGGCACTGCCTAATTACCAGGCTGGATTCCGCCTTGTGAGTGAGGCTAGGCCATAAAGCATTGGATGCTTTCTTCCCCGAAATCAACAAAAACAGCTTTGGAACTGTCAGGAAATAACAGCAGCTCTTGAAGGCTGATCATTACCAGCTTTTGTCATATGGTTGCGATTGTTGCATGAATTCTGCTTCAATCAGGAAAAAATATGCTTAAGTGCCAGTAAAAGTTTTTACACTGCTATGAAATTTTGCAATTGATGGCTTTGTGCCGATCTGCCTGTGTTACTAGGCAACACCGGAGTGTCGTTCACTCAAATTATTCTTTAATCCGCGACATTGCAACAAAGTCTAACTGCACAAACACCGCCGCCGCCACCAGCACAACCACAATAAAATTTTATAACATGGGGCTAAATCCGATGACAAAATTGAAATGGAAGTTGCCATGCTGAAAAAAGGAAGCAGTGGTTGAAAAAACACTGCATGGAAAACAATAAGAATATTTAGAGCTTAACTGTATTCACCTCAGGAATAAAAAAAAAAAAAAAAAAGGAGTTCCAAACGGATTTAATGAGCGTGTGGTTCTCTGATTGGCCATTAAGCGGCCAGGTTCTCAGCTCTTAAGCCATCCTATCTGTGATGCCGGTGTTAATTAAGAAGCACGCTGCAGGATGTTCAACGGCCAGCAAGAGTGGTCTTGTTGCTTGCTGTGTATCCATATGCATTTGAGAGAAGACCAAACCCGAAACAGATACAAAGTCTCTCTCTCTCCCTCTTTCAATAGACAGTCGGCCTGAGACCGCGCGTCGCCGCACCACCCACGTCTTGGAATCTGCAGGAAGCCTGAGCATTGTCGTTTAAAAGGCAGGACATTGCAATGCGTTCCTCAGAGCAACACCAAATTAAATGGCCAGTGGAGCCGTGGACCCTTCAGAGGTGTTGGATGACCCTGAACCGGGTTCGAGAAACCCTGGTGTCGGGGCGCGGGCAGCCGCGGCCACCTCGGGTTGTGTTCGGAGCGCTTTCTGGTTTGAATGCTTTTTGTGTTTTGAGCTTCTGCTATTCTTCTTCTCAAGCAGCCCAAATGCCATTTCATAAGTAATTACCGGGTCAAAAGTAACGAAGCTCAAGTTTTGAGCAGAAGCCCTCCAGGGTTCGTTTGAGCACAGCTCACACACGCGGGACGCGCTTCCTGGGTGACAGCGTGTGGCTCACGCACCTGCGGGTAGCGGATTTGAGTTCCGACCCGGCTGGGCTCCGACCTTCCTACTGGACCTCGCCTGCAAGTCTGAGAGGCACTGCTCCAGGATGGAACTCCTCGACAGCGGGCGTGGATCCCTCCGGCCGCCGGCCAATTGCTCTGCAGGCTGTCTCAGGAGCTGGGAGGCGCGGCTCCCGGGGCACGTGGAAGTTGCTGGGAACTAATGAGGACAGGTCTGGCTTATCACAGCGGCTTCCACAGAAAGCGGGCTGCTTCTTCCTCATGACCTGCCTCCCCCTTCCGTTCCTAGGTTCCCTGCGCGTGACTTGTCACCTTCTCTGAGTGCCTTTCCTGTTGTCAGGGCTGACCAATGGTGTGATTTGAAGAGTCCTAGAAATATCCCCTGCTCCAAAGTTCTCTCCTCTGTCTGATGCTTAAGAGTTGAAATTGCACTTGTGAAGTTCCTTCCTTGGGCGGCAGTGTCCTGTGTCAAAGCAGAAAGCCTTCAGGAAGCTGAGGTCACCTTCGCACACCTTGTGTGCCATGGTCTGTAAAAAGAGGGGGTGGCAGGAGATCATATCCAATGACATCTTCTTTCCTAAAATTGGTCACACATGAAACTTTATTAGGACCTTCCTGAGGGAACTGATACCCTCCTAAATAAGGGGCAGGAGGACACAAATTCATAAAAGTAAGGAATTTGGTAAGTAAGAGATTAGCCAAGAAGGTTATGAAAGAACATATAGTTAAAGGGAACAAAAAATTAATCTTTAACTTCAGTAAAATTAATCACCTGCCACTGTGTGTGTGTGTGTGTGTGTGTGTGTGTGTGTGTTTAATGTGAAGTTACACGAACAACATCAATAACTTGAATGCTGCATGTAGGAAGTAGAATGATTACTTCTAGGTATTAGCTACATAATAGTTTATATTTTAAAACAAAAATAATATTGTTTTAAAAATTTTCAGATAGTGGTAGAATATGAGAACTTCTGAAAAACTGAGCCCAATGATATGTTAAATGGATATAGGAAGAAAAAAGGTTGAGCCCTGGCCGGGTGGCTCGGTTTGTTGGAGGGTCGTCCTGTACACCAAGGGGCTATGGGTTTGATCCCCAGTCGGGGCACCTATGACCCTGCTTAGTTAGGGTGCATGTGGGAAGCGGTCGATCCATGTTTCTCTCTCTTCCTTCCTCTCTCTCTTTAAAATCAATGAAAATGTATCCTTGGGTGAAGATTTAAAAAAAAGAAAAAGTTGAGAGGTGGTTCCACTTAAAAATCCATTTGATGAACTCCTGAGAGTGCCTTCGTGAGTGGATGTCCACAGAGATGGTGGGGGCCCTCTCACACACCAAGCAGCGGGCAGCAGGCCGGTAGGGACAGCAGGAAGGCACAGGGCAGACTGCAGAGAAGCATGAGGATGGATGGGCCTGACTCCTGAACACCCCTCAAACTGTGAGACCCTCCCTTCCACGCAATATTTTTCTGCTTTCCACCTTAGGGCTGCTACTGCTGTCCAAGAACCACCCACCGTCAGCGACAGGCTGAACCTCCGTGCGCACTGACGTTTCTCCAGGGAAGTGGCCCCACAGTCCGTGTGGAGAAGGTGAGCCCCAGGGGCGGTGGATAGTCAGCAGTGATGTTTCTCCAAGGAAGTGGCCCCACAGTTCACGTGGAGAAGGTGAGTCCCAGGGGCGGTGGATAATCAGCAGCGGGGAAGCTAACGAGATGAATGGCTAGGCTGCTTTGTAAGAGAAACTGGGTTTACTTCCCCAGGGAAGGCTGTGATAAAAGAGGCAGGGGTGCAGAGAAGGAGGAGATGATGTGTGAGATGGGGTGAAAGTGCGGACTGCAGGGAGTCCAGAGAGAAATGTCCCGAGGGACGGAAAACGTTTTGAATCGAGGATATTCCTTAATTCCTAGGAACGTGGCGTGTGTGTGTGTGTGTGTGTGTGTGTGTGTGTGTGTGTGATTGGAGCTGTTTCACGCTGGTGACACATGGAGCAGGGGTACCTACAGCCTGTGTGGAATGGCGAGATAACCTCTAAACTGAACTGGGGAAAGCAGATGAATTTGACCACAGGAATGTGAACATCTCAGGCTTCTGCAGAAAATTCTGGAGGTCTTGGACTGTCTCAGGGAGTTTGAGTTGATCTCAGATTTCAGTGGACCCAAAGGTCCCCTCGGACATCACAAATGCATCACTACTCCTATCAGATACAGCATTGGATGACTCTCCTAGCAGAGTACTGGACACCCTCGCATCACCACCTTCGCTGAATTGGCCGTGCATTCTTAGATGAACATCAATCAAACAACGGACAAGAATCAGGCCTCAATGAAACATTTTGCTTAGAAATAATCCATCCTGTGACTCTCCATCTCCATCCACGATCCTATGTGAGACGTTCCCTTAGGAACTGAGTGTCGAGAAGACCGTTCCATTCGGGGGCCTGGTCGGCTGTTGTTTGATGAAAAGAACGGGAGGTGTTGCAATGGTTCTCTTTTCATCCCAGCTGCAACCCCCTTAGCCTGCTTCTTCCTTTCTGCCTACCTTACGTTTGATTTCTATCATATTGCCCTGTTTAATGTGCTCTTCATTGGAAGCTGCGCAAATCCCCCGTGGAAATATTTAGAGCAAAAATAAAATACGTCTTTGATTTTGTTCAATAAAAATTTTCATTAGCATCACATCAAATACTAGAAATACCACGGAGGGTGCCGGTGGGAGCCACAGCACCCACGCCTTCCGTTCTGCACCCAGTGTCTTCTCAGCACTGGCTGCTCAGTGGCACCCACACCTCACCTCGCCTCCCATGGAAGAAGGGGTGCAATCCTTCAGCTTTGTGTCACGCTGCCCGCTGTTTCCTCACTCACATTCATGAGTACATTTAAATATACAACGCTTTGCACACGTTTCATAGATTTGCCTACTTGGTCCCAGAAATGACGCTGTTCTTTTTCATACGATTTTCCGTGGAATAGCTAATTTGGGTGAAGTTCACACGCAGTGCTATTTGAGAAGGGGAGTGGGAGCATGGGGGGGAGCCCTAAACAGGTCATAAAAGTCAGGAGAGCAGCACTTTCCTGTTTCCCGCCACGCACGGCCCTCGTTCACACTGTGTACATGGTGCCCTTCCCTCCCTTCTCAACCACGGGGACCCGCAGCCTGGCACCAGTGACATGCTGGACTAGATAATTCTTTGCTGTGTGGACTGTCCTGTGCTCTGTACGATGTTTAGCAGGATCCCTGGTGTCCATCCACTGAGTACCAGTAATGCTGTCCTGCCCCAAGATGTGATAACCAAAAATGTCTCCAGCCATTGCCAAATACCCCTGGGCGGGGGTGGGGGTTGGGGGTGTGCACACTTGTCCCTTGTTGAGAATCGCTGATGTACCTGTGTGCCCAAATTTCCTGCCAGGAGAGGCGTCATCTCTACTTTCTGACACATCCTGGCTGCTGGAACTTGTACCATCTCACGGTCCTGCCCTCAGCCGTGGCTGCATCGCCTGGTTTGTAACGTCTCGTGGGCAGCCAGACGCACATGCGTCATGGTGGGCTGTTTCTCCTGTCCGCCGCCCTTCTCCCCTTCACTGGCTCCAACAGCAGCCTTTTCCCAGTGGTCAGCAAGATGCTGCTGGAACTGTGCTCGGGACTGATGGCTGCGAGGTATCACCTTTCTCCTCCTGGACCCTGGGCACAGCTGAAATAAATTATACTTTGGTTTTCATTATTCTAGGTATATTCTTCCTCTGAATTCATTGCCAAGTCTTCATCGTATACCTTAAAAGGAAATCTGTCTCCGAATGTAATGGGAAATCTGTCTCCACGACACTTTTTCAAAAGAACATCATTCTGTTAGGTTGTGTGAAGGTAAAATTTGACATGAAAATTAATTTAAGGATTTCCTTCCCCCTTTCATTTAGTAAATGCTATCTAAATTCAGGCTGCAGAGAGGACCAGAGTGCTGAACTAATTACTCTGACAGTTAGCAGTTGCAGCCTGTTTATTTGCCAGAACCAATATAAACTCATCCAAAATCAAATTACAATAAATGTAAAATTCTGTGCTATGCCGGGTGAGGTCAATTAGTACTTTCTATTAAAAAGCCCCACTTTCAAGGACAAAGACTATTGAAATTCTGTCTTGAAACTCAGTAAGTGTGAGTTTAAGACAAAGTAAAATATTATGCATGTTGATTTTGAATAAAAATAGAGATACTATTTTGGAAGGTACCTCCACGATTCATAGTTTGTGATGCAGTTTATCGCTGATGTTGTTTTTTAGGAGGCAATGGAGTTTAGCAAATAAGAGCAGAGATTGTGGAGTCAGAAGGCCTGGGTTCAAATTTTGGCTCTGGCACTTGCCACTCAAGTTACGTTGGACCAATTATGCAAACTCTCTAAGCCTCTTTTGGTCTCCTTGGATAATAATAGAACCGACAAGACTGGTCATTGTGAGGGTGAAATAACGTAATCCGTATAAGTCGAGAGCTCTGAGCCTGTCCTGCAATAAGAACTTGATACATGGTCACTGTCATGATTTGGTGAAGACTGGAGTTTAGTGGCTGATTTCGATGGGAAACCCTTCCTCAACTGGCACAAGGAAAAACAGAAGCCTGGAGGGTAGCGCCAGCTCCTGGCACGGAAAGTCAGTTCTCAGACAGTGTCGTCAGGACTGTGTCCCTCTGCATTTCCCGGACCAGCCTTTGCTCTGCGAGTTTCATGTGTTGGCTTTATTCTCATGCTCCCGGTGAAAACGGCAGGAAAGTCCTGCTTCTCCCTTTGGAGTAACCACACGGCTGCAGCTGCTTTTCATGTCCACGGAGGTTAAAGAATAAACGTTTTGTCTGGTAGTTCTTGGCAAAATCAGAACATGCACTTTAGTCGGGCCCATTTAGGTTATGTGCCCATCCTAAATAAGGGGGCTATTTCTGGAAATGATGGAACAGATAGGGGACTCAAGGAGCAGCTATAGAGGTGATCTCATCAGTGACAGGTGTCTTTGGTTTTTCCTCTACTGTCCACTTGCTGCGTGAATCAGGGAGAAGGGCAGTGACTTATTTGTAAGGGCATCAGATTTTTTTTTGTTTTTTGTTTTTGGTGTGTGTGTGGTTGTTGTTGTTGCATGTCTACAATGACTGGGATTGAAGTTTATTTTGTGAAAACTATCACTTAACAACGGTGGTGACAATATGGCGTAACCCAACTTCAGCAGGCTTGGAGAAGAAGTTCTGTGACGTACAGTCCAACTCGTTGGGAGGGTCAGTGAGGATTCTACTTCTTTTTTCTTTTAGTCCTTGCCTGAGGCTATTTTTCCATTGATTTAAAAATATTTTTTAAAATATGTTTTTATTGATTTTTTTAGAGATAGAGGAAGGGAGAGAGAGACAGAAACATCAATGAGAGAGAAACATTGATTGGCTGCCTTCTGCATGCCCCCCACAGGGGAGCCCAAAAGCCAGGCATGTGTCCTGACAGGGAATCGAACCAGGACCTCTCAGTCCATGGTACTGACGTTCAAACCACTGAGCTACACTGGCTGGACTCCACTGACTTTTTTTTCTTTATTGATTTTTTAGAGAGAGAGGAAGTGAGAGGGAGAGAAAGAGAGAAACAATGATGAGAGAGAACATCGATTGGCCGCTTTCTGCATGCCCCCCCACTGGGTATCGGGCCCACAACCTGGGCGTGTGCCCTGACTGGCAATCGAACCGGTGACCTCTTGGTGCATGGGTCGACGCTTAACTACTGAGCCACACCGGCCAGACCCACTGCTTTTTAAATTTATTTTATTTAAAAAATATATATATATATATTTTATTTTTGAGAGAGAGGAAGGGAGAGAGAGATAGAAACATCAATGAGAGAGAGCATCGACTGGCCACCTCCTGCATGCCTCCCCCTGGAGATTGGGCCCACAACCTGAGCATGTGCCCTGACCGGGAATCCAACTCGTGACTTCTTGGTGCATGGGTCCACGCTCAACCACTGAGCCACACCAACCTGGCTCCACTGATATTTTAGATAGAGTGGAAGGGAGGGAGGGAGGGAGAGAGAGAAACATCGATTGCTTGCCTCCCACAGGACTCCAACCAGGACCAGGGATAAACCTTGCAACCCAGGTGCGTGCCCTTTGGTTCGCAGGCTGACACTCTAACCACTGAGCCAAACTGGCTAGGACAAAGATATTTATTTCTCATCTTGTTCAGCTTTTCAAAAGAAGCTTTAAAAGACATGGCAAGAAGCAAGAAGTGGGCCCGGAGGCATATGTGGTTCATCATCGTTTTGAATTTGAAGCAAAGTAATCATAATAGTAAACTGGCTTTTAATAGTTTCAAAATTAACATCGTTTATTCATCAAATTTACATCTCTCGTGCGCAAAGATAAATATTTTCCAATCATGCTGCTTGAAGGGGAAATCTCAGGGTATTTAAACTCTTAAAGGGTTATTATATGAAGCTTCTTTGTATATGAATGATTTAGAATTAAATATTAAGCGGAATAATCTCATTCCAAGTTATTGTCTTTTGAAAAAAAAAAGATAATAATCTAATTTTGGCTTTTTCTGATTGTGAAAATTCATGTTTTAGACTTACCTCATTTCTCAAGTAAGGTGGGCGTATTATTGGTGGAAGTCAAGTTCTTAGGGTGCTGTGAGGAAAAGAGTTTCATGAGGCTTCGTGGAAAGCTTTATAGATGATGTAAAATTAAGGGGGGTCTCCTCCAAGGTCCCATCTCTCCATCTCACTAAGGAAGAAGTCCAAGCTTCTCTTCAGCAGAGCCAGAATTAAGGCCACTGCACAGAATTTCTGTTCCATATTAAAGCACAGTCCAGTCCAGCATCTGGCTAGCTTAGCATCTGGCTGGCTTAGCTTGTGTTCCCAGCTGCAGTCCACTGTGTGTGGGGGTCACACAGCCATGGGCCATGCAGTTGCCAAGGCCACATGGAAGGTGAGCGCAGGTCACGGAGCCAGAGAGAATAAGGGGGAACAAAGGGCCTAGAGAGAGGGCACTCTCTGGGATCTTACCCTTCTAAGATCTCATGGATCCATCCTCTTAGCCAATGATCTTTTCCCCAGGCCAGACTGACAGGCAAGCACCTTCCCCGCATCACCCTGACTTCACTGCACATGCGCCTGTTTCCCTCTTTGCTTGATCCCTTCCCCTAGTGATTCCCCGGGGAGCGTGAAGCTGTGGCTCCCTGGTGAAGCTGCCCAGATGACCAGGCTTATCATGTCTGGCCTCCCCTCTGCTCTTTTCCTATTATTAATAACTAATTACAACAGGTGGGCTTGTTGAGCAAAAGCCTTCTCCACTGGATGTGGGTAGGGTAGGATGCTCCAAGAAGTCTAGACGACATCCAGGTCATGGAGGGAAGGGAGGGTTTAGGCAGCTACAGGCCATATATTTGAGCTCTAGGTGGCGTGGGGTGCTCATTCCCTCCCTTTACTTACTATTTCAGATCCAATTCGTATTTATTATAATTTCTTGGGCAAGAGAAGAGTGTTTTACCAGTGTGCCACCTCAGGGGGACATCTCAGTTTACAACAGTGGTACCAAGGTCCCTACTCTTTGTCCCACCCAACCCCCGGTCCTTCATTGTCATCGTAACTCTTCTCCTCTAAAACACACACTGCTGAGAGTCCTGGTCTTCACCCTCTCATGATAACACACATGAAAGAGGGACAGTCCACATGACTGCTTAGTAAGATAGAGAACAAGATATTTGGGCACCTAGAATGGTATCATTCCTGCTGGATGCCAGTGGACGATGTGCTGGCCACGTCAGAAGGGAAATTCTTATTGGTCAAACAGGAAGGAATACATGAAGATCTCAGCTATCGATCACTGTATTCTGCCCCTTGATTGGAGACATGGATGCTGGTTTCAAAGTGTGAGGTGAGCAGGGAAGGATCCAGCCAGGCATCAGACGTAAGTAAAATGAAGAACTCAAACATTGCCAGGGCTTTTTTGCCTTTATTAACTTCACTCTCCATTAGTACCTGTCTGAAAAATCCTCAGGGCAAAGCTGTGGTTGGTTCACTTTACGCCTGGACCAGTTCACTGTGGCCTGGGGACAGGGTTCCCGGGGAAGTGGTGGTCCTGAGCTTGGGAGAGTTAGGAAGCCCCCATGGTAAGGGACGCTGCACACAGAGTGTCTACTGCATACGTGTCTACTACACAAACCCATTGGACAAGAGTGGGTGTACTTACAGATGTCACATTTCAACTGATTCAACTAAAAACTTAAATTTGGAAAATCTGACTCTCTGATTACTAGTTCCAACACTCCACCTCTTCCGTTTCCTTATTCCTCTTAAATTTATTATTTCTTAGCGTTACTTATTTATTTTTGTTAATTCTCACCTGAGGATAATTTTCCATTGACTGTTTTTTAGAGAGAATGGAAAGGAGGGACAGAGAGAAAGAAACATCGATGTGAGAGAGATACATCGATTGGTGCCTCATGCATGACCCCAAACAGGGCCGGGGTTTGAACCTGCAACCCAGGGACGAGCCCTTGACCAGGAATTGAACCCACAATCCTTTGTTCTGTGGGCCAACACTCTAATCACTGAGCCAAACTGTCCAGGGCTATTTTATTTTTTGATTACAGTTTGCATTCAACACTATTTTGTGTCAGTTTCAGGTGTACAGCGCAGCAGTAAATTTATTCTTCAGTCTCATCAAAGCCTCCAGTATGTATGGTGCCACACAAGACCTCTTCCCTCCCAAAATGCATCTGAAATATATAATGTCATAGAGTTTGAGTCTTGTCCCATGTCCTTCTGTCTACTATATACTTTACTCTCTTTCTAACATGTAGGTTCCTTCTTTTTCTGATTGGTCTGGGTCCTACAGGGCCCCAGAACTCTAGACACCTATATGAAGCTTTCTTTCTTTCTTTCTTTTTTTTTTTTTTTAATTCTTTTTTCTTTATTGCTTTTAGAAAGAGGAAGGGAGAGGGAGAGAGAGATAGAAACATCGATGAGAGAGAACATTGACTGGCCGCCTCCTGCATGCCCCACACTGGGGATCGGGCCCACAACCTGGGCATGTGCCCTGACCGGGAATCGAACTGGTGACCTCTTGGTGCAGGGTCGACGCTCAAGCACTGAGCCACACCAGCCGGGCTTTATGAAGCTTTCTTATGAGGCTTGCGCCTGGGCCACCAAGGCAGTGCGTGCTCCTGTCCACCCCAGTCTCTCTGTATCTCACCTGCTCCCGACTGACCTTCTTCTCTGCTCTCAGGCATCGCACCCTTTGTGCCGGTACCCAGCATTCCCTGGACGCCTTTTCTTCACTCACCACTTTGGAGACCTGTGTGAGTCTATTTTCTCCCCTTTGCTTCCCCAGGTGGGTGCGTATTGTTGGAAAAAGTTGCCCCAATGTACTGAGCATCTGTGGTATCAAACCTCTGCGAGCCTTTTCGTGACTTGGCGATCAAGGGACTGCTCACTCGGTTCTCTTTCATGCTGCCCACGGCCGCTCGTTGCCTCGTTTAGCATGCATCCTCGAAGCTGTATGTTCTGCAACTCTAGTCCTCTAGCACAGAGTAGGTAAATAATAAAAAATGCATAGAATCCATGAATAAATGAATTATCGACTGAAAAGATGATTTCATAGGGAAAACAAGAACAGGAATGTAAGTTGAAATATATATATTGCCCTTGAGTTCGGTTGGGCAGCTGGATCCTTATGGTAAACATTTATTTCTGCATACATTTTAAAAATGTTACAAAAATAAGGAGTCTACCTAACCTCTAAATATTTTCATGAAGAATAAATCATAACATCCCATCCTATAATTTTGGTAAGTAGAGTCTCAACGTCAATATTAATCTTGAGAATGCAAGATTAGTCATTGCAGTTATAAATATCAATTTCACATAATGGGATGGGGAAAAGTCACGATGTAATTTGATAAAACAAAACTGAAAACAAGGCTTGGAACATGTCATTCACACGAGTTAATAAATACATTAGGTAGAGGGTATCTAAATACAATTATTTACCAGAATCCTATCAACTATAATTTATCAAATGGTTCAGTAAGTTTATAGTGTTTGTAATCACTTGGATTAAGAAGACAATTGAACAATAAAAGAACTGTCATAAAGCTGACTCAGAGGGATTTCAAATAGGATGAGTTTACACTCTAATTTGGGACGAGCCAGAATTTATATTTCAGAGTCAATCCTTTGTGAACATTGCAAAGGACCTTTGGAGTTAGTGGCTAGCCTTATGTTAGTGAAATTAAAAAAGATACAAAAGGAAAGTAGGATGAGGAGGTGTAACCAAATCATGCACAAAGTAACTCTATCCTTGGGAATGGGGAGGGGACAGGCTCTTTTGTGGAGATCTGGTCAGCCCAACATGGCCTTTCTGGATGGCCCCCGCCGCCCACATCCCCATCAGCTGCTTTGTAATCCATGCCCATCCTTTGGCCACTGTTCCTTGAGCCTGGTCTGTGTGGACTCCAGGGGCAGCCAAGGCCCCCAGGGAGCAGAAGAGGCACTGCCCACAGGGAGCAGCAATGACACAGCACTTTCTCCAGGCAGTTTCCTCCTGCTTGTGGCACCCGGGTCTTGAGGGTAACATGTCCCTTCTGGTCAGGATTCCATGCTGCTGAGACTGAGCTGAGATACGTTCATGCGTGGTTGCTGGTATCAAATTGTTTCAAATTTCCTGGAAACTATTTGGCAATCTGTATTGAGAACATTAAACATGTTTACATTTGTGTAACAAGTTGTACCACTTTTAGGAGTGTATCATGAGTAATTTGTCAGGTTCATGTTTAGAAAAATACTTAATGGTGTAGCAATCTACTTTGTTAGGACATTAAGTAGAAAATCTGTACTACACACATTATGACTCCAATATCATGATTTATATAGGTATGTATATCTAATGAATACCAAAAAAGTAAAACAAAAATGCACCCAAGGGTTAAAAAAAGGTAATTTTTGAGTGAAAGGTCTACACATGATTTATTTTTATGCTTTTCTGTATCTTATAAATTTCCTGTAGTGATCATCTATGCAATTAGAAAAATCCTATTATTAAAAAATGTGTAAAATAATGTGTTATTTTAGTATTATAAGGAATTAGTTTTTTCTTTGTTACATGAAGGATTTTGGGAAATTCAAAATGAGGTATTTATTCCATGTTGTACAGTGGAATGAAATGTATTCTCTATCATCTCAACGGCAGGATATAACATCTGTAACCAACAGTACTAAACGATCAGCTGTGTCAACATTTCAATGGAAATATGCTCGTACTTATTCATGGTTGTCTTGTCTTAAAAATAAATCATCATCTCTTTTAAGTAATGAAGATAAAATACATTACAATAAAATTATTTTATTTTAATGTAAATATGTTTACCAGATTTTAATCAAGTAACAACAGTTTAGAGATACAGATGTACATATACATATATAAGTAGAATATATACTTTTTTAAAACAGTAAGGCATACTTTATGATATATAATCTTTTTACCACAAAATATATATACTTCTCAGATATGAAATGAAACTAATGACTAGGAAGACACTGCAACTTGGGACCAGAGTTAACACCTTTACAAGTAGTTTAACTTTTATATGTGACTTTAGTGACATCATTATACAAATAAGCCATCTAGCTGGCATGTTTTTGGCAGTGTGAATCAATAAGACACTGGTTGAATTTCACAAGTTTCTGAAACTTGACAACCACTGCTTAGCAAGTCTTTGTAGGAAACGTGATGGGTGGTAGCAGGTGCAAGGGGACCACAGTTGCTGATGGCTAAATAAGCACAAAAGCTTTACTGCTCTCGGGACAACCTGGCGCTCTGACCTCCTGTCGCTCCTGGAAAGGTTTAACACATTCTACATACCTTCCTGTGGAAATCAGAAATAACAATGGGAGGAGACTGGGAGATGGCCCTGCTCCAGTAACATGTCTTGAGCGGCCATTGGGTTTCGACATTGGTCATGGGGAAGCCATCATCTATGATGATGCAAAATGTGGCAAAGGCGACTTTGCTTTGTTTTGTTGCAAAATCTTTTATTCAGCCCGACCGGTGTGGCTCAGTGGTTGAGCGTCGACCCATGCACCAAGAGGTCGCCAGTTCGATTCCTGGTCAGGGCACATGCCCAGGTTGTGGGCCAAGTCCCCAGTGGGGGGCATGCAGGAGGCGGCCAGTCGATGTTCTGTCTCATCGATGTTCTCTCTCATCGATGTTTCTCTCTCTCCCTCTCACTTCCTCCCTCTCTCTCAAATCAATAAAAAGGGGAACAGAAACTTAAAAAAATACTTTGTTCAGAGCTTTAATAAAGTCAGTTCAGTCCACATAACCCACTTTCTTCTTAAACTGCTGAAAAGCAGCTGATGCTGATTTGGTAGGGAAGTGCTGCAGAGGACAGCTTCTCTTGCTCCCTTTCCCACGAGGCTCCTCACAGGCCGTTTCGGGGGTGTCACTCCACTTCCACACACGGGGCAGGCTTCTTGGTGGACGAGCTTCCGTGATCCGAGGGGCGGTAGGAAAGCGTGCTCATTTTCGTGGATAGACTTGAGTGGGACTTGGCCTTTGGAGGGATGTATTTCAGAAGCTGGAGAAAATACTTTTTAAATTTTTTCCCAAGAAAGCCGTAGAAGAGAGGATTGAGGCAATTGTTAAAATACGCAATGCAAATAGTGATGGGCATGGCGGTGTCAACAATATCTATGATCCTACAATCTTCTATGACGCGCAGATGAATCAGAACATCCAGGAAGGTGAAGATCTGATGGGGAATCCAGGAAAAGAAAAAGAAAAGCACGATGGCCATAATTATCTTGAAAATATCATCATTCCTTGGCTTGTTCTTCTGAATTTCATAAGCCTTCTTGAGGGCCTTCCAGATAAGAGTATAACTTGTCAGGATGATGAGGAAGGGAAACAAGAAACCCAGGATGTTCTTGGTGAGGCCCAGGCCCACGGGGAGGGTCGAGTTGCGGAACTCGTAATGGAAAGCACACACCGTGATGTTGGTGTTCTCGATGAAGTACACGTTTCGGTGGATGACCGTGGGCAAGCTGGCCAAGGCAGCCAGCAGCCAGATGGAGATGCAGGTGGCCTTGGCCAAGAGCATCGTGCGCCGGAGGCGGGACTTCATGGGGTGGACGATGGCCAGGTAGCGGTCGATGCTCAGGCAGGTGAGCAGGAACACGCTGGCGTACAGGTTGAAACTGACACTGGCCGACGCGATCTTACACAGGGAGTTGCCGAAGGGCCACCGGTACTCCATGGCGGTGTACACGGCCCACAGCGGCAGCGTCAGCAGGAAGCATAAGTCAGCCAGGGCTAAATTCAGCAGGAACACGCTGGCCACGGTCTTCAGTTTCATGTAAAAGTAAATGACGATCACCACCAAGCTGTTTCCAAAGATGCCCACCACGAAGATGATGCTGTACAAAGTGGGTATCATGACGAATATGTAGTTGTGCCGTCCAGACTTGGGACAGTCATCTTGGATTCTTTTAATGCCGTCTTCAGCGGAAGAATTGAGGATCATTTTGACCTCCGGGGTTAATGAATGTCAGACGCGAATACCAAGTGCGCCTGGAGAAAAATAAAAACGGAAAGGTAAAAACTAATTAACGTTCCGTCTGAAACCAATAGTTTTATATCTCAATCATAAGTACAGCCATTTGACTTTGGTTTTAGGAAAAAAAAAAAAACAAACAAAAAACTAGATCATATTTCCTGGAGAAAAACTGTGAAGTAATAAAGTCTAGATTACACATTTAAATTAATTTTTAGAGCACTTTGCTTTTCTGGGAAGTGATGATATCCTCCAGACAAATAGAAGAAGGATCCTATGTGAATAAAATTATCTAGGTCCTTTGCGTTTTTTCTAGAAGTAAATCTTAGCTTCCAAATTGATTGAAAAACATCATCTAAATCTCAGAACATGCTACTGACTTAAATTAGTCATTCAGAAAGACTTGGGTTTTCCTTGAGGTAAGAAAGGCCAATTAATTTGTCTTCAATCTCAGAAGAGTGATACATCTGTATCTTATTTTTTAAACAATTTCTTTCATCTCCCAATCTTTACTTAGGTGGTCAGAAGAGCTGTCTCTAGCTTCCTGAGGATCCGGTCACGTGGGAATTGATTTAGGAAGAGAGAGGGAGAGCTCCAGGCTGGGAAATAGCATCCTTTCCATGGCTTTCAGGCTGCTACAGGCAGGAACCACATTCTTTAACTTCCAACTCAGTCCAGCACACGGCTCTGAATCTCCTAACTTTTGTGCCTACCAGCCATGTCTGGAATTAACTTTGAGATTAACCATCTGTGTTACAAGGATGACCAATGAATACATTGAATCGGCATGATCAACATGCCCTTTGTGGGGGCTCAAGGTGGCAACAGCTCTTTAGGATTTGGGGAAGAATCAGATGCTCAGAAAAGCGCTCCAAAGACTTCTGCACATATTCACTCCAACAATTAAGCTGTTCATTTATGGGATTTAGATAATCAACATTCTGCCCTAGATAAGAGCCCATCGGAAGACCCGTGGGAGGGAGGCTGGCGCTGCTGTGTGGGTACCATGAAGGAGGCGGCACAGGCCAGCTCTGTGGGGCAGGTCAGCCCTGGCACAGGCGAGGTGGGCCAGGCAGAGCAGCGGTGCTGGGTGGAGAGCCTGTTGCTACACCAGGAGCAGGTCCCTAGGCGAGCATGGCTGTGCACTCCCCTTGCAGCAAAGTGTCCTGTTTAAGAAGAGGCACAGGAACGAGACACCACTAGTCTGCCCGGGACAGCTGTGTTTGGCATCCAGGAGAACGAACATGCACACCCGAGGCAGTATCCACCTGGGTGCAAGGTGTCGCTGTGGAAAAGGTGAGCGTGAAGTAGCCAGATTCTGAGAACTGGGAAGGAAGAGCATCTGAAGTGGCTGCTTTGTCTCCCCCGCAGAGGCAGTTGCTCTCCCCATCCAAGTTTCTGGTCTGTGTCCTCATTAACTTCTTCAGTACACAGCCTACGTCATCTAAATCCCTTTCTTCCCTTTGCATTCCTGGGGCATCAACATTCACCAACAGGCAAATGTCACCTCCTCTGCGGAGCCTTCCTAACTTTCCCCAGCAATTGGCTGTTCATTTTCTGAGCCACTTTGGTAGTTGGGACGTGGGTTGTGGCACTATATTGTAACAGCCTGTAGACATGTCTGTCTTCTTCACGGCTGAGAGTAGGGCCTGTCTACAGCGGAGCCCCGCCCAGCCCAGGAGGCACGTGATAAAATAAACGCTGAAGAAGAAGAGAGCGAGTGCAGAAATGAGTGCATGGATAGCATATAACCTAAGATCTAGTAGTATAGAGTGTCGAGACTAATTTCTATGGGGCTAACGAAATCAATTTACATTCTGCTTCCCAAAGAACCTTCTAGAAAATACTCAAAGTTGACCTGGGCCTCACCTTGGATAAGAAACCAAAATCAGTATAAACTGACACCCCTCAGAGGAGGGGGTGGGGGGGAGGGAGGAGATAAACCACAGAACTTATGCGCATGTATGCATAGCTGATGGACATGGACAACAGGGCTGGGGACGGGGTGGGGGGATGGGGAGGAGGGTGTCAATGGGGAAAAAAGGAGAAACATCTGTAACAAAAATAAATTAATAAAAAAAAAAAAAAAAAGAAACCAAAATCAAAACCAAACAGATGACAACAAAAAAACCCTTAGCACATTTAGAAATCTGTAGTTTACCAAACAGAAGATGAAAAGAAGGAATAATTTCACAGAAACTAGGGCCAGGCTCTCAGGGAGGTATGACCTATTTCCTCCTCACCCAGAAGAATTTCCCTACACTTTGCTGATTTTTCAGTTCATTTTATTATCATGACTAAAATTATACCAAATTAGAAGTATAAATTCATTTAGGTAAACAAATACTCTCTGTTAAAATTAAATGCTACATTAAAGGTTCATGTGCTAGCAATCATTTATACCTTAATGTGGATGAATTGACTAATTTGCTCTCCTAAAAGTTGAGATCAGTTGGATTTTGCCTAGGAAAAAATTGGAAATGTCAAGGTTAAAGAATCTCAAAGATTAAAAGCAGCCTGCGTGAACTCCATAACTGAAAACTGGGGCAGAGGTAAATATTTGTTTCAGCTTGGGCACAAGGGTACTCGAAGATAGGAGGAAATAAACTTGACGCGTGAGGATCCCCTGGGTGCCCTGAGCTGGGGTGCAGCAAGGAAATTCTCCTCTTTCTTCTTCCCTCTCTCGACCCTACTTTGGGGGCACACAACTAAGTCTGGGTTCATCAATCCTGCGTCAGAGTGAGTGGAACTCTATTGACTAGGCTGGAACTCTATCACTTATAAAAGAATTTCTATGGGGAAAAGTTTGCGTCTGAGAGGGCCAATTTTGGACCCCAATTCCTTCCCAGTCTGAGGTCAGCCTCTCCTTCCGTTTCCATCAGTCCAGCTCGACTAATACTTAATATGTGAAAGATAAATTGTAGTGAGGTATTTATTATTTTAATGAGTTTATCACTTGAGAAACTCGGGGCAGTATAACTAATTAGAAGAAAAGTTTACATAAGTGTTATGGAAGTAATGGCCAAGTCTTCCTACCTAGTGAGGAAACAGGTTGTCTCGTACTTGAGGGTGGAGGAAAGAGGGAGAAGCATTTTGAGTGATGGAAACACAAGGAAGCAGAAATGCAAATAGCACCTTCACTGTGAATCCATTCACCATCCACAGTCACGGAACACCTACTGTGTGCGGGGGTCAGGCGTGGAAAGTGAATAGTCTCACTTCTTCTCCTTCATTTGAGCCTAGCTGGAGGCACAGGAGCCGTGAAGACAACATTATCTCCGGTGTGTTGAATACGGAACCCTATAGGAGGCCTATGGAATGTTCTGTGTCTACCACTGACCCCGCCTGGTGGTGGGGTGGGGGAGTGGTCAAGGATGCTTCCCACAGAGGATGGCACTTGGACTTCAGAGGACACATGGCAAACAGAGTGGTTGGAACTGAAATGCACCAGATGGCCAGCCGAGGTGGGGCAGACATTGTGTCGTTGCTTGAACTTTCCCTCCTTACAGACACCTGCAGCTTCACATGTAGGAACCGGCTCTTGTTGTTTACAGACATCGTACAATCCTCTGGGCTGGGGTGAGGGGTGTCCTGTGCCCTGGATGGGAGGGTGAGCTGGGCCCTACTGGTGCAAGAAACCAGAACTCTCGTTCTCTGGTCTGCACTGCTTTTTGTGGTGGTGGTTGTTTTTTTAGCATAAGCATTTGTAATGATTGCCCGCCTTTTTCTTCTTCTTTCCTTCACCTTCTGGCCCCCTTCACCCATTTCTCCCGCCGACTGGCTCCCCGAGCTGAGGCTGCTCAGGAAAGAGGGAAAATGGAAGTCGTGATTGGAAGCCGCCTTAGGCGGATGCTAAAGCAGTGGGAAAGGGTGGGCTTCTTTTCTCTTTGAAGCCGAAGGATGCTGTTCGGATGAGCTGAAAGGAGAGAGATGTGCTCTACTAGGGACCACCTCTGTGAGTCCTGCAAAGCAGCGACACTTCAGTCCACCCTTTCTCCCCCCGTCTGGGAGAGGCAGGCAGGACACTGACCAAAACCAGGAGGTGCCCCTCGCCCTCCCTCTGGGGCTCACCCCAGCTTTCACCCCACAGGCTCCGAGGCTCACAGGAATTCTACAGCACTATTTTCTCTGGGAGGGAAGAAGATGGGATTTGGAATTGAGGTATTGTAATGGAATCTTCCCTCGCCGCTTACACATCTGTGTGGCTCTGGGGAAGTCACCCATTTCTCTGACCGGGAGCTTCATTTCCCTCAACTGTAAGAAACAGGAACAGGGACCCCTTCACCCGACTGTTGTAGGGATTAGATGAGATCACGTGAGAGCACAGGGCGTATCTTTCAAACAGCATTTAATAAATGAGTTTTATTGCAACTGTTGCTATTATTTTTTGAATGCAAGGCAAGTGCTGACTCAGCCACGGGTCCGAAAAGCATGAGAGATTTTTACGAAGGGGGTTTGTTACAGATAAGCTCTTTCTCTTGCCATTGAAAGGGTAAAAATACCAGGCTGTTGTTCTTTCAAAGTATGAGTAAAAAATAATCATAAGCAGCTGAATAAATTTGCCATGAGTCAGGTGGGAACTGTCAGTCTGCTGCAAACACGAGGTTGGCTCGTGGTGGCCACGTTAGTCCACAGCTTGCTACGTGGGAGCTACCTGCTACTTCTCCACCGTTTCTCTGGCTCTTAAAAGCAAGCACAAGGAAGGAGATGTGTTTTTTTTTTTTTTTTTTAATTCTAAGAATATTTCCTCAAGTCTTTTGATTAGAATATTAATACCTTCTTAAGCTTTTAGGCAAGCCAAAACCAATCTAATTAAATTGTTCATTACAAGCTCCTTTTTTTAAATGAGTTTGCAATCTAAAGAACCAAAATACCCCATAGTTTCTGATGATAATAAAGAGAGAACTAAAAGACCAAGTAATTATATTTTGGAATAATCTTCATTCAAAGTATCTGCATTCTCAAATTCAAAAAAAGTAGACCCGTGTTTGCAAGTCGTTTGCTTGTAGTGCCGGACAGCTCAATAAACCATTGCGTCCAAGTCATTCTCTTTATTGCTCCTGTCGAGAATTCAGACTTTATTTTATTAAAAAAAAAATTTTTTTTTCCTTTATTGATTTGAGAGAGAGGGGAAGGGAGAAGGAGAGAGAGGTAGAAACATCTATGAGAGAGAGCATCGATTGGCTGCCTCCTACATGCCCCCCTACTGGGGATCGGGCCACAATCTGGGCATGTGCCCTGACCTGTTGGTGCATGGGTCTAGGCTCAACCACTGAGCCACACCGGCCAGACGAGAATTCAGACTTTAGGAAGGAACTGCTCCTGCCCCTGTGTGCGTCCCCCAGTGATAAATGAGGCATTCTACGGGGAACAACTGTTAGCCACTATCCATTTGTGAATTCACTGAATCCTAGAAGTCAGCACTAACATTTTTAGGGCTTCTATTCCCCCCTCCCCCGAATATACTTGGTCTTATTTTTTAACCTTCTGTCCTCATCTCATGAGGTCTATTTTTACCCTTATCTCAAACATTTTGAACACCTGTATGCCAGGGGCCCCTATCCAATTGCTTTACTATTTGAGGTTTTTTTTTCAGGTACAAATTCTGTTTGTTTCATCTCTGGAGGCTTTTTCTAGTATTTGCTGTCATCTTAGGCTTTGCGGTCTTTGACTGTGAGGTCACGTACAGTGGGGATCAACGTCCTCAGGAGGCCCGAGTGTCTGGATGGTGGTAAGCTGCGACATGGACAGGTTTTTAATGCCAATTCTCAGCCTCGTTTCCAGCCCCATACTCTGCAGATACTACGGATTTGGCCCTCCACCCGTCCTCATATTTTGGCTGGTATATAGAAGTTTTCCCATCTTTAGTCACAGTAGGCATTGATTTCCCAGTTCCTGGCTATGACCAGAAAACCTAATTCCAATGGCCTTCAGGACACGAGTCTAGTTGTCTTGACTTCCATCCGTGTAAAGTCACTGGAACTTTATCTCAGCTGCGTATGTGGTGCTGGGTCTTCTCTGGCCCACGTGTCTCTGTGTAGAGCCATGATGTGGTCTCTTGTGTGTTTAGAGAAAGAAGGGGAATTTCCATGACTGCTTAATCCATTGTCTTCGTCTCGACTGGAAGTTGCCCTGCACATCATTTGGAGATAATAGTTAAGCTGTGTGGACCCAATCAGCTTTGGATTATAGTGTTGACCGTCTGATGCCCGCACATCGTCATGCCCTTTGACAAAGCATACAGCCTCTTGGGCGGCACTCTCCTCAACGCTGGTAGTTAGAAGAGCATGGTAGGGAGCCTGCCCTATGGGACAAGTGACCAGAGCTGTTTTCAAGTCACATGCACTGGAGAATGCAATCTTAGCCTGACTTTTCGATGTTCAATACTTTCCTTGGAGATGGTGTTTCTTTTTGTCTCTGAAATTCCTGGATAAACATTCTCTTAATACAAACATTTCATTAAAATTATTAATGCAATACTAATTCAGTGTTTGAGATTCAGTCTCCTCAGACTTAATGCATGGCTGTGTGATATGTCTAAGAGGTAAACAGTGGTTTCTGGCCCTCTTCCCAAGTCAACATCATCCACGGTGGTCTGCCCTCACAAGAAATGCAGTCAACACAGGCTGCTTTTTCATTTCTGCACATGACCCGATGTAACCACCCGTAGTTCAACGTTCTGTCTTCCTCAACTAGCCCTCACCTTTGCTTCCTCTCAAACGGCCCAGGAACCTAAAGAACTCAGGTGTATGAAAGGGTATTCAGAAGTTCCTTCCAAGTTACGGTAAAAACTGTAAGGCAAGTAAAATGTTAATCCTACATTTTAGCTTCTTGGAAATTATTCAGTACTCTAATATCTAATAACGTAACACTAAGCTACAATGAAATCTCTCTCCATTCCGGAAGCTCCTACGTATCGTAAATTATAGTTTAAACAGGTCAGTTGTGCTGAATATCCCGGCCCCCTGAATAACACCCTTCATCCCTATATTTCCTTCTACACTTTTGTATGCGAAATCCTTGGCTGTTTTTGTTGTATGATTTCTCTTTTCTTAAATTTCGTAAAAGAAAAGAGAAACAGGTAGGGATGAAAGATATGTGATCTAATCGTGTCCTTAAATATCTTCCTTTGCACAGTGGTGTTAGTGTCCTTGTCGTGTTAACGACTGAGGGCCATGGAAGGCTTCCTAGAGCCTGCAGAGTAGAGCTCCAGACAACAGGAGGACAGGACACGAAAATCTAACTTGGAAGAAAGCCTGTGTATAAATGAACCCCTGCCCTCTTAAATCCCAAATTCGTCACCCTGATGGGCTCACAGAACATCTCTGAAGGCATCACAAACACACCTCAAAGGATCAGCATCTTGGCGTCAAGGGGGAGGGAGCCCAGGCTTTAATACTTCGGCTCTGGGGGCGGGTCACAGGCTTTTCTTTTCCAACAAATGAAAGGTGGAGCCCACGTGGCCTGTCAACAGCAGCTCATCCATCCACCTTCGGACGCCACTCCAGTTTGCTTCTCTGAGACTAAATCAGCAGCAGGAACTGCTCATCTCATTTCAATCTCCACTTTAAGGGGTATGAGGACAGTCACTGGGCCGAAAAGGAAGCACTAACTAGTTTATACCCTTGGAAATTTACAACGAAATTACAGAATTGATATGCATTATGAGTTTTATGTTAGAGATTATTGGCCACATGGCAATTTACTCCAGATTAAAGTTTTTAACATTCTACAAGTCACATAATAGTAACTTTTAAATGAAGCTAGAAGG
Source organism: Tadarida brasiliensis (assembly GCA_030848825.1). NCBI lineage: Eukaryota > Metazoa > Chordata > Mammalia > Chiroptera > Molossidae > Tadarida > Tadarida brasiliensis. Next base: position 107,374,199 of record CM061260.1, on the reverse strand, counting down.
ATTAAGTATTTAATATATTGTATATGTTTCCCCCAGTTCCCCACTGTCCTGACTGCAGTAGGTCTTGAATGATAGTCCACTACTTAGTCCTGACAGTGGTAAGGAGACCAGTTCTGATTTTGGTTTCCCGCTCACTAGCTAGGTGACCTTGAACCAGTCACTAAGCTTCTCTAGACCCGTGACTCCTCAAGGAGCTGGGGTGCATGCTTAAAGAAATCTCTCGCAGCCCTGGCCGGTTTGGCTCAGCGGTTGGAGCTTGGCCTGCGGACCAGAGAGTCCCAGGTTCGGTTCCCGCTAGGGGCACGTACCAAAAAAAAAAAAAAGAAAGAAATCTCTCGCAGCACTGCAATTCCACGATCTTTCTTTTGAATAGGCATACCTCTTTTGAAGAAAAAGGCAATAATAGCTTGATAAATCATTAAATTAGCAGATTCTCTATTATCAATATAAATATTATTAATGCCACAATGATGTAATAATATTCCATAATTAAATACGAGAACTCTTCTTATTAAAAACAAAATGAAAAGAATTTTACTGTTTTGGTTTTTTTTTAATCCTCACCCGAGGATATTTTTCCATTGATTTTCATATAGAGTGGGAGGGATGGAGGGAGACAGAGAGAGAAACATCGATGTGAGAGAGACACATCAATTGGTTGCCTCCTGCACGACCCTGACCAGGGCCAGGGATTGAACAGCAACCGAGGTATGTGCCCTTGTCCAGAATCGAACCTGCGACTCTGGTCTGAGTGGGCCAAACTGTTGAGCCAAACTGGCCAGGGTGAGAATTTTACTTTTTTTTTTTTTTTATCCCCACCCGAGGACATTTCTGCATTTATCTTCAGATAGAGCGGGAAGGAGAGAGAGAGGAAGAGAGAGAGCGAGAAACATCGATATGAGAGAGACACATCGAGTGGTTGCCACCCACACGATCCCAACCGGGGCTGGGGACAAACTGCAACCGAGGTACGTGCCCTTAGCGGGAAATGAACCCGGGACTCTCTGGTCCGCAGGCCGACGCTCTCACCGCTGAGCCAAACAGGCCAGGGCGAGAATTTTACTTTTTAATGAACTCCACATAATTATAGTGATGGTGCCCCCCCCACCCCATTTCTTAAATTAATTATCTACTCCAAGGAATGTTTTCCTGGCACAGCATCTGGATAGCTGCTTATGACCCTTGGTTAGTGAGGTCAAGGTTATAGGTCTAGACCCTATCTAGGAAAAGGGTCGCGGCTGTAAATTACACTGAAAAGCACGCACTGCAGTTACACAATCCAGATATGTCATCTTATGGATAAGGGGGTACAATGTGCTGTCATTAAAATCGCTCCTACAAAATGGACCTACTCTCAACTCTTTGCAGGGAAAATAGGACTTGTTAAAGTCCAGCCATCCGGTCAGGTGGTTCAGTCGCCCAGATGAAAACATAGGCATGAAGGTAGAGAACTGTAAAAGAACCTTACGGTAATAGTCTTTAGAATAATGTTTTGAAGTATTAAGTCAATGAAGAGCCAAGTGGACTTTGGTCCTAAGAAAATGAATTCTGTAAGGGTAATTTTATTTGATTTATTTGTAGTTACATTTTCCCCAAGCAGTTTTGTAGGTAGTACACTTCTTTTCCTGTTTATGTTTTATTTAAAATGCTGTGCAAACAGAGACAGCAGAACAGTCTGATAGAGAATGCACTGGGCTAGTGTCCTCGTGAAATGTCTGCTTTCACTAACCAGCCACACGATCGTGTGCAGGTAACCCGACCTCCTACTTTGTTATCTTTTCAATATTGAAAAAGATATTTAGAAGGAGAATACCAACTCATTCTCACCTCTATTCCATAGACTGTTAAAGGTAAAAAGAGAGGTCTTTGAAAATCATAAAAGCACTTTGAAAATACAGCTTTTCTATCATGCAAGGATACGTAAAATGAATTTCATGAAAGCAAACTCAGAACTTCAAAGGGCTAATAAAATTATTTCACTCAAAAATTTAGAATTTTTTCAAAAAATGGGGGTATAACTGGCATACCACATTACATTAGTTTCGGGTGTACAACATAATGATTTGCTGTTCACACGTACTGTGGCATGACCACCACAAGTCCAGTTAACACCCATCACCATATACAGTTAAGTTACATTTTTCTCATGATGGACACTTCTAAATCTACTTTCTTAGCAATACTCAATTATGCAGCTCAGTACTGTTAACTAGAGTCACACGCTGCACATTACGTCCCCGATACTTTTATTTTACAACTGGAAGTTGTATCGTTTGAGTCCCCTTTGTAACTTTTATATCTTTGACTCCCTCATTTTGCCTGTTACCCCCCCCCCCAGTGACCACCAATTTGTTCTCTGTATTTATAAACAGCAAACATATTTTCATTATTACAATCTAATGATTTTGTTGCAGAGTTATAATGAGGCACTTGACTCATGCCAAAAGAAAGGTAACATTGTAGCTATTGTGTAGCTTCTACATTTCATATTTACGACAGCAAATGTTTGGGTACCAAGTGGGGCCCTTCCGCTAAATCTGGCCAACAGATACACTGTCTCGGCCCAAGTGTGTTTAGAGCTTTAGGAACTTTAATTCTGTATCGTTCACTATTCCCCATTGCCGGGTGTTTCCCGACGCTTTCCGTCAGTGCTGTTCAAAGGAAACCTGATAGGAGACAAACTTCCCTAATAGCTACAGTAAAAGTTAAAAAGAAACCGGTGAAATCAATTTCGATAACATATTTTATTTAACCCTATATTTCAACATGTAGTCAATATAAAAATGGATATTTTCTATTCTTTTTTATACCAAGTCTTCAAAATCCACAGTATAACCTATGTTTCCAGCACATCTCGGGTGACACTAGCCACAGGTCGAACGCCCACTCACGCTGGGGCCACCTAATTGGACAGGGCGGCACTAGGTGCTTCTCTCGCGTCAGTCACCTACCTGGCCCTTCTAGCAATGGTTCCGAAAATGTCCCTGGAGCAGGAGCATCACCGTCCCCTGGGACTCCCTTAGGAAAGCAGGTCTCGGGCCCACCCCAGCCCCACTGAATCAGAGACTCCGTGGAGGGTCCCGCAGCCCGGGTGCTAACGAGCCCTCCGAGGACTCCGAGGCCTGCCCGCAGGCCTCCTAACGTGCAACTCTGCCTCACATGCTGGTACTCATGATCCATGGGCAACACCCAGCCCAACACACAGCAGAAGTGCCCTCAGCTAAAACGTGTTCCTTTGCCTCCTCTGAGTTTTCAAAACCTGAAGTAAGTACAACAAGCATCCAGTGCAGCTTGAGGGTGACGCATTAAACTGTGCATTTCTTTCTTTTTTTTCTTTATTGATTTTAGAGAGAGAGGGAGAGATAGAAACAGCGATGAGAGAGAACATCAATCGGCCACCTCCTGCATGTCCCCCACTGGGGATCGGGCCCACAACCTGGGCATGTGTCCTGACCGGGAATTGAACTGGCGACCTCTTGGTGCATGGGTCGATGCTCAACCACTGAACCACACTGGCGGGGCAAACTGTGTATTTCTTTTAAACATTCAGGCAGTGTGGTTAAGGGAAGCCCAACAGGATGTCATCGAGTAAAATGCCCCTTGCACCTACTCATAGAAGTCTGGCATTAGTGGGCGACACCCACCTCCAGAGAGTTGAGATCCACCAGGCAGGGGGAAGACACTGACTCAGGGGAGAGCCCGAGTTAAAGTGGTAGAAGAGCATGGATACGGGAACCAAAAGATCTGGACCAGGTACAGGCATACCTCAGAGATACTGCAGGTTTGGGTCCAGACCACCGCAATAAAGCAAGTATCATGCTAAAACAAGTCGTCCTTCTGCCGGTGGAGGGTCTCGCCTTCCGTTTGTGAAAACACGCAACACCTGTGAAGCGCAACAAACCAAGGTGTGCCTGGGTGCGATTCCCCTCTTATGAGCTATGAGGTCTTCAGCTTTTTGCCTAACCCGTGACTCATTTCCCTCATCTGGAAATGATAATAATGATAACTAAGTTCATGAAAATGATGAAGTGAAAAATGTATGTCCATTCTGGCTCACAACATTGTCGGAAACATCAAATGAGGTCACGTATGTGAAGATGCTAGGAGATCCCATAGCTTTGAGACTTTTGTTTGTGTTATTACATTCACACTATGGTGTAAATGACTACTTTTCCAGCTGCAAGCAGACTTGGGTAAGAGGGACTGGGAAACCGCCTGGGGCACTGGGAGTGGGAGGAGCACCAGAAGGAGGAGGGGAGGCTCAGAGAGTGAGGCTGACGGACACTGCTAGTGAGTGTGGACAAGAAGGGGCCACCAGCTACCTGACAAGCTCAGGGGGGCCTGCGTGGCAGCCTGGCAAACTCAGAGACGTAAAATAACCACAAAGGATGCTATGACATTAAAGTGTTTTCAGTAAAACAGTTTATGGCAGCTGGCCATGTCCTAGGCTAGAATCTTCCCTGACAAAAGTCCATCTTGACCTTAACGGAGCCTGTCTGTTGTCTTTTTGCCTCTAGGAGAACATACCTTTGGAAGTCAGGGTAACTTCCCTTTTTCCAGACCCCAGGGCACAACCAAGGCACCAGGGCTGAGGCCATAAATCCCCTCATTGTTATGGTTACCATGCTCATTGTTGACTGTTGACTGTCCTGTACCCACCTCTGTACAAGATGTACGCGTCTGTCCTTTTACTTTTCATCCAAGCCCAGAGGGTTCTCCACTTTGCTTTCTCCCGCCTCCCTAGTCCATCACCCATGGATTTCGTGTAACCCACTTGCGTCTTCTCTTTGGTCGCAATGTATAAATTAAGGTGCGAGATGCCATTCTCTGGAGCGTTATCTCAATCCATTGAGATTTTTGCATCGTGACAATGGTCGACAGTTTGGCTCAAATACACTCATAAAAATTCTCTACGGGTTTGAATGTTTCTTCCGTTGACATAAGCTACTCGGACCGGACCATCTGCCAGCTAGAATCCTTCTCTTGAATGCCTGTAATTTAAAAAATTAAATGACGATGATACTACACCACGGATGGTAACCACAAGTTTAGACCATTCTATCTCCTATTATTTAGCACCCCATTTTTCCATGTGGGGCCACTCGTGTTTCCTAACGCAACAGCCTGTGATAGGAGGCACGGACGCCCGAGCGAAAGAAAAGGTCAGCAACACTTTGCCAACTGCAAACTACGAGGAGACGCTGGTGACGGCTGCTTCCCGTGCAAACTTCATTAGCAATCAATGAGTTGCCAGATGTCACACATCAGATTTGAAATTAAAATACAGTCCCAGTATTCGTGTGCAGTCTGAGCAGGAGGGAACGATGCACTCTTTCCGAGAGAGCTGCAGACGACCATGCTCCCCTTCTGCCCTTGCTGGCTCCCCCGAAAGCAAAATCGAACGTCCCCCTTGGTTTGGGAGGGAACAGAGCCTTTCTGCACAGAGGGGACACGCACCTCCGCGACAAGAAGAGTTTTGAACGTTCTGCCCCCCACCAAGGCCACCACCTCCTCTTGCGTCTAACTTTGCTGTAACAATTTCTCCTTTGCAGCAAGTGATTTCGACTTTCGTGACCCACAGCAAAACTGTTGCATCGGCAGTGGTTGAGGCGGACTCCACGCTTCCCGAACTGGCTGTCACACGCGGTCGGGGCGTCGTGTCCTCACGAGCGGTGAGGGCCGCAGCCCCGCTGACCGTCCTTGCCCTCAGCCACGTTTCCATGGGGAAGGCGGCGGTGGTCGGGAGGGGACCGCACGGCAGGAAACGGGACAGCCTCACGAGCGCCGACAAAAGTCTCAGCGGACGAGCTGGAGTGACAGAAATCTCGAGCACCCTGTAGTTTTTATGCACAAATCGTTTTGGCTGACGAAGGCCCGTGTTCCTTTGCCATCTCAAATTCTTCACATTACTCAGTTCCAGCTGGAAACCAGGGCTGTCTGAGACTTTACTTTTTTCTTGCCAATGTATTTTTGTTCTTAGGTGAAGCTTATAAATAAGGGGAATTCAGAGGGTGAAAGTGAGTTGTTACTGTCAAGCCTCCCCTTGGAGCAATATTTGCGTCGGATTTCTTGACACACAGAAATCCCCCCAAGCACTTAAAAGTTTATTTCTGGATCATTAACAACTCGCCAGAGGCAGGGGATGCAGGACCTACTGCCCTTTGTCTCAAACAAAAGAGACGACATCTTGAAACGGTGAGCTATGTCACCGTGGAAAACGGCAGTTTAAAATGTTCAGCTGCGTAACTTCAGCACAAAGCTTGGTTCAAATAAGCTTATTTAACGTACAATTGTTTTTTGTTGTTGTTTTCCTTTATTGATTTTAGAGAGAGAGGAAGAGAGAGGGAGAGAGATAGAAACATTGATGAGAGAGAATATTGATTGGCCGCCTCCTGCATGCCCCTCACTGGGGATCGGGCCCACAGCCTGGGCGTGTGTCCTGACCGGGAATCGAACTGGCGACCTCTTGGTGCAGGGACCATGCTCAACCACTGAGCCTCACCAGCCGGACAATGTACAATTGTTTTACACTCTTCTGTGTTTTTGCTTGGCACCTGATTCACGACAACTTAAAACAACATTAGTAGCATTTATGACGTGTGATTAGTTGAATGCTTACCCTGTGCCAGATATTGTGATAATTGCTTTTATCTCTATAAGAGCTCGGCTCTGGATGGACTGTGTTCCCCACAACTTAATCCCCGATGTGACTGTCTTCGGAGGCAGGGCCTGTAAGGAGGTAGTTAAGGTGAAACGAGGTCATAAGGTTGGAGCCCTAACCCATATGGGTGGTGTCCTTAGAAGACACCAGGGGTGTGCAGAGAAGCCCATGAGCGCAGTGAGCTGGGGCCGTCTGCAAAGTGAGGGGCAGAGGTTAGAGACCCACCCTGCCAGCACCCTGATCTGAGCTTCCGGCCCCCAGAACTGTGCGGAAATGTCTGTCTGTCCTTGAAGCCACCGGTCTCGGTATTTTGTCATGGCAGCCCACGCAAAGCAGCCCAGGCCTTCGAGGGACGCCGCATCATTCCCGTTCTTCAGCGAGGAAACAAGCTGAGAGAGCAGGTCCTTACAGCTTTCACATTCTGACGTTTCTGGGCTCAGTTTTTTGTTGGTTTGTTTGGTTGGTTTGGTTTTGGAAGGTCGTTTCTTCAGACTAGTTGGGCGGTTCTCATAGAGGATAATACGTTTGCCCTTCAGGGACATTTGGCAATGTCTGGAGACACTGTTGGTTCTCACAGTGGGGTGGGGGCCAGGTTCGGGTTCGGGTTAGCCCTCAGGTGGGCAGAGCAAGGATACTGCTCTTCGTCCTACAAAGCGCAGGGCAGGACCCCACACAAGGCATTCTCCAGCCTAAGATGGGGGCAGGGCTGCTGTGGAGAAACCTCGTCTAGTTCCTCCTTTTATTCTTTTCAATTCTTGGTAATCTGTAGTTCTTATCTCTTACGGAATAAGTTCACTGTGTATTTCATTGGTGATGTTTGTTTCATGTATCATATTTATATCTTCCCAGAGAAACTGTAGATCCCTCAAAAGATAAAATCCAGTCAGGTAACCTTCAAATAGCCAAGGTCATGTTGAGTGCTTAGGAGTTGTGAAAGTGCAAGTTCACTAAGCATCTGTTGTGTCAGATCATTCTAGAAATGACCTCTCTAGCCATCGTCCAGTGTTGCACAAACACACACTGGAAGAGAGAATTGGAGCTTACAGTTTTCCAGAAATCTGATGGCTGTTCTAGTGGTCCCAAGGCTGCCTGTGCAGGGAGAGGCCACCTTCTCTGAAGTCACACCCTGCCCCTGGGCACCACAGACGCGGCCTGCTGGGAGTCTGACTGAGGGCTGAGGGAGTCACTTTGCAGGGAGGGTCTGCACTGACTGCAATATCTGAATGTAAATTCCACTTTGCATCCACACCAGGGTTTTTTCCTCTGTGGAACCACACATTAAATGTAGCCTGTCAGCTAGGCTCGCATTAGAATGAAGCCGAGTAGAGAAAAGTGAGAGAGAAAGAGGAGAAACACCCAAAGTTACAAATGATACTTTCTGCAAGTTTGGCAACCAGCGTCCCAGCCCCTTAGTCTGAGTCTGCTGGTTCCCTCCCGGCCCAACCGCTCCCCTGATCCATAACGACTCAAAGAGTTGTTTCTGTAGCCCAAGAACACTTCTGGAAAGAGGGTCTCGAAAGGAGCAACATAAATAGAGTTCTGTGATCAACATCTGAATTGGTTATCGGTTCCTGTGGTATTTTCCCTCCCATTTTCTTACAGACTAGTTCTAGAAGAAAAGCACTCTCGTGTGTGAAATACCGGCTACATCTGAGGAAACGATCCCTCCCCCTTTCCCATTAAGAACTCTCTTCCCTTCCTAGGGAAACACGACTACTTTTGATCAGAGGGCAGCCTTTTCTGTGTACTGATGCCAAGTGGGTAACATTTCGGTGAGGCCCTGAGGTGAGGATGTGCAACCTCATGGGAGACAAGCCAGGTCATTTAGGAGGTCTTTTCTTTGAGGACATCAGAACTTACAAAAGATGCAGGTAGCCTTTCCTGGATAACTGGGGTAAAATAGAAATAAAGAAAAAGCCATTAAAGTACAAAAATAAGCCATCAGATGGAACCACTCAGAATTTAGAGTGAATGCTGATGTCAAATCTTTTTTTGAGATTTATTGATTTTTTTTTTTTTTTTTTTTTTTTTTAGAGAGAGAAACATCGATCAGTTGCCTCCCACATGAGCCCCTACTGGGGATCGAACCCACACCCTGGGTAAGTGCCCTGAGCAGGCGACCTTTTGGTGCACAGGGTGATGCTTTACCAACTGAGCCACACCAGCCAGGGCCGGATGTCAAGTCTTAATACATAAAACCAGAAGCAATGAGTAAGAAAGCAACATCATTTAGGAAGTCAAGAGTAGACATCAGTTGATAGCACGATGCATCTGGGGAAAAAATGACTTGGAACCAACCCTAGCCTAGAACTTAGCTGGAGGACTTGAGCCTTTTCTTTGTCTCTCTGGAAACTGAGACCTTCGGCACATCATTCAGCCTTCCCTGACTCTGCTCTGACAAACAGGAATGAAACCCAGCAGCTTCTGCCTTGTCCTTGGGAGAACGCTGCAAGATTACATGTTTAAAATAATTTCCTTAAAGGTAGTATATGATAGCCACTCAAGACGAATGGACTAGATATAAGAAGAACACGTTTACCACATGGCTGGAGTGGAAAGCTCATCTATGTGTCGAGAGGTGTATATGCAGCACTTAGAACCTTAAAAGGGCTCATTAGCCAGTGTTAGCGGGGTCTGCTGGCAGGCAGGCTCCGCACGGACGATCCGTAAGCTGGGAAGCCGCAACGATCAGCTAAGGTCCGCTCCACTTCCCACTACTCTTATAACGGGCTCACTGACTCACCCTCTTGGGGCATGAGTCTCCTCATCTTTGAAGTGGTAAGAAGCGTCCTGTACACTGTTCACATGAGGGTTAGACAAATCAAGGGGGCAACCCATTGCCATATATGAAACACTCTACAAATCTAATATCTAGTATTACTTTTGTCTATTATTACTGCCATATATATTCTCAATATATATTCACATGTCCCCTACAAATACTAAGTCAATTGCCCCATAATTTTACTTTATGTCTACATTACTGTCACATTATTACACGCGGCAAGAAGCAGAGTGGAATGATGTTAAGGGCCCTGTCGGTATGGTGCTATAATATGTTATTAATCCCACAAAGCAATGTAAAAGGATCCATACTTTTAAGAACGGAAAAGTATAAACACCTAAAGCACAGAAGATTTGAAGATTAAGTTGGGGAAGAAAAAATATCATACTATAGGCCTTTGGTTGGTGAATCATATCTCAACTAATTAAATGACGAAAATTTCCTTCAATATGCAGGATTCAGAGAAAGAAATGTCTCTGCCAACAGCTCCCTTAGTAGTCATATAAATCTCTTTCTTGAATTGTCTGAGTTAACATGTGGTAATTGTTGTTCTTTAATATGATTTCATATTAAAGATTGGCTTTGTAATAATTATGCAACACTGTATTGTTTCTGGTAATAACATTTTTGGTATTACTTTATTACCATATAAAATAATAGAAAAACAAATTAGGCTAAATATATTTGTACTCAGAATAGAGCAAGCAGATTTGTGAAGTTCATTAGAATTTTGTGAGAATAACATAATGTGCTAATAATTTTGAATATCATGAGATGAAGAGGCTCCAATTCAGAGAAAATATGTGTATAAATCAGTCTATCTCACGAGGCATAGCGTACATGTCAACGATCAGCTGCAAGCTATTCTCCAGATAAATTACATGGTTTCTGTACATCACACCAATAAATTAAAATGTTCTCTTCACCTAAAAAGTCATTCTGCAGCTATGGACTTTCAGGTTGGGAGAATAGCTTTATCTCAATGTGGATCAGGAAGTCACAGGAATTTCTGCCACAGAAGGAAATGTATGGATCAAATTTATTGCCTTTCTTCAGCAAAATATGGGAATATATATGTATGCCCTTTGTCGCTGTGAACACACACAATTACTATACTGAAAATGGTGTTTTGGTTGCCAGGTTATCCTAGCGAAGTCTATTTTAACCTATAATGTAGTTGAACTATTATTCTCTGCAGTATTTTGCTTTTATTGAAACAACTGATGTCAGAGATTCATAACATTTCATTGCTGGAATGGTCCCTAGAAATTACCTGCTCCAAGGTTCACATGCTCACCTATTTTGGGGGGCTGGGAGTGAGAGACTGGTGAAGCAGGCACGGTGGTAAATGGGGGACCGTCCCCTTTCTCAGAGGAGGTGGGGGTGGGGAGGGTCACTTCTCAGCTACAGCCAAATGTGGCAATTGTGACCAGGGGGAGGGTCAGCTCGATTTCTTAAAAATAAGCTGGAAATTTCAAATGTTATGTAAAACATCTTATTTTGAAATGTTTTCAACGAATGCAAGTGGGAGAAGAAAAGTAACATTGTGTTGAACTCAGCAGAACCCTTCCACAGATCAACTCTGGTCCAAGGGCTGCCAATTTCCAACGGAGGACGTTGGCCAACCACTATTTTCACGACTGAGAAAACAGACTGTCAGCCCGGGCAGGACGGTGCAGACTCGCAAGGCAATGTTTTCCTGCTGCACTAAATGCTTGGAGCATATCTCGGTTAGACATCCCCTCCTTCCAATTCTACAGCAATCCATGACGGAGGGGATGGAGGCGGAGGGAAAACAGGTGTTGCTGGATGAAGTGATCACCCAGCCCTGCTCCTGACGGCCAGGCTGCCCCCGGGTGTGCATGAGACCACGCCACTCTTGCTGCACTGCTCCTGCCCAACTCTTTTTCTCTTTTCATTTTCTTTAGTTAAAGATACCATTATATCTTTTAGAGCTGTGGCTGTATTTCACTCAGGTGACATCTCCACGTGGGCGAGTATAGCACATACTCTGTGATATTTGGGTATTCTTGCATACGGTTTTAACATTTATTGAAAAAATACCATCTAGTGCCCCAAAGATTTTCTGAAGTGGGGGGACTGCTGCTACTTCACAGAGCCGCACTGACCCAGTGTTCTGGCCACGCACCAGCGACGAGGTTAAATTTTAAAGTATGTTTAGTCATTGCTAAAGGATATTTATTTTTGGAAGCTTCACTATCAAGTCAACTGTTTCTAAATAAACTGTGATGCTCTCCACATAAAATTGTCTATACATTCATGTCACAAGGTCACATCTGTGTTTTTATGCTAATATATTCTCCAAATTCATTCACTGCAGGTTTGGGAACACACAAAAGAAACAGATAATGTATCTGCTATTGATTAGGAGAATACATTGAGGGGGTGTCACAGGGTTAATTCTGGATGAATGTGGAATGTTTCTGACGGACAGGAACCTTGGCTTGCAAATGTCTTGGGAGTTTAGCTCTAGTAAAACTTCCTGGACAAATAAGTTGACTTTTCATCTTTGCTGGAAAATTAGTTGAATTCTCATGAGTATATTTTGAATTCCTTAAAAACCAACATGTGCATTTTGGTTAATCGCTCGGTTGGCTGCAAGAACATAGTTCATGATTTTGTACATAGTATCTTGGACGGGGAGCTGCAAAAGTTCTCATTTCCATCTTACTTTTATATAAAGAGATAAAATTGTATGCCTTTTCAAATCACAGGAGTTTCTCCTTATCCACGGTTTCACTTTCTGTGGTTTCAGTTACTCGTGGTCAACTGTGGTCCGGAAATATTAAATTTCTTCAACCATCGATTGACCTCCTCTGCTCCTGACATTAACCACTGACATCGTCAGGGCTTGGTCATCATCCTCCTGAGATACTGTCAGAGGGTCAGCAGCCGCCTAATGCTGCATCACTGTGCCTGTGTCATCGCCTCGCTCCATCCCATTGGGTCATTGCACATCCCCACAAGAAGAGTGAGCACCGTCCAAGAGCTTTTGAAAGAGCAAGACCACATTCCCATCACTGCTCAATTGCTCTATTTTATTGTCAGTCTCTTATTGTGCCTACTTTACCAATTAAACGTCATCATAGGCATTTATGTGTAGGAGAAAACATAGTTTATATAGGGTTTGGTACTACCCAGCATTTCAGGCATCCACTGGGGGTCTTGGAATGCCTCTCCTGTGGATAAGGGGGTAGTGTATAGAGTCTTCAAGGTGAGACAGGAAACAAAGATGGAAAATGGTGACCCGATAACGTTCACTTTCTTGTAACTCAGAAAGTGCCATGTTGAGGACTTCGGGCAGCTATTCTCCTAGGGAGTCTTTATGCTAGAATGAAGGCATATCAGTCCATGGGAGGTGGCGGAATCTGCTCCGTGGGCCAGAGACAGGCTGGGGGGTGGATGGAAGAGAGATGGGAAAGCCCACATGATGGCCTGAGGAACTCTGTTGTCTTCAGCTGGTGACGCCCTCTCACCCGCTTAAGGGGAGCATTCACCTAGGACTTTTAGTGTTAAGCAGGTATTGCATATGAGGCTGCTGGGATCAAACTCAGGATCCAGGGAAGAAGACTGTGGAGGCAGTGGAAGGGACACGGTACCTGAAGCCCTGATTGTGGTTTGCATCTCTAGAAACTCAATGTCGGGGTTTTCTATTACTTCCATGTCTCTGCTTTACATGTTCGAACTTTCCTGTAGCGTCTTGAACACATGGAATACAGTTATAATTACCATTAATGTCCTTGTGTGCTAATTCTATCATCCGTGTCGTTACTGGGTCTGTTTCCATTGATTGATTTTTTTTTTCTTCTCTTTATGGATTGTATTTTTCTGGCTTTTTGCATGACTGGTATAATTTTTTTTAATTGATTTTGGAGAGATAGAGGAAGAGAGGAAGGGAAGAAGGGAAGGGGAGAGAGAGAGAGAGAGAGAGAGAGAGGGGGGGGGGAGGGGGGAGAGAGAGAGAGAGACTTGTTCCACTTATTTATCATTCATTGGTTGATTCTTACGTGTGCCCTAACCAGGGAAGGAACCTGCAACCTTGGCACATTGGGATGATGCTCTAACCAACTGAGCTACCTGACCAGGGCACATGCCTAGTAATTTTTGAATGGATGCTAAACATTGTGAATTTTGCCTTGTTTGGTATTGGATGTTTTTCATTCCTATAACATTCTTCAGCTTTATTGTGGGAAGCAATTATTTGCAAACAGTTGAATCCCTTTAGATGTGGCTTTCAGGCTTTGCTAGGTGGGACCAGAGCAGCATTTAGTCTCGGGCTGATATTTTCCCATTCCCGAGACAAAACCCTTGAGTGTGCTATCGGATGCCCCATGAATGATGAGGTTTTTGCACTCCAGCTTGTGGGAACAGGAACTATTTTCTGGCTCTGGGTGATCTCTGGGGATTGTTTCTTCTAATCCTTTTGCATGATTACTCACACACGCACGGAAACACAAGGGGTCCCTTCGCAGATCTCCAGGCTCTTTCTTTGTAAAGCTCTGTACTCTCTGGTACTCTTGCCTGTGGACTCGAGCTCCTTGTCTCTCTGGACTCCCAGCTCTCTCTTCTCAACCCAGGGAGCTCCTTCTGGATTCTCCTTCCCTGTGCTATGCTGGAAACTCCCTCCAGGCAGAGAGCTGGGGCATCATGGCCTCACTTCTTTTGTTTCCCATCCCTCAGACATCACCTCCCTTTGTTGTCTGATGTCTACTGTCCTGAAAACCATTGTTTCAGATCGATCTATCTATCTATCTATCTATCTATCTATCTATCTATCTATCTATCATCTATCTATCTATCTATCTATCTATCTATCTATCTATCATCTATCTATCATCTATCTATCTATCATCTCCATTTTTTTAGTTGTTATTTTAGCCGAGAAGGTAATCTCTGTTACTCTTTCCTGACTGGCTGGAAACAGAAGTCTCTGGGTTTGATTTTTGACTCTACATCTTGTGTGCTATTTGATTTTGGAAAAATTACTCAGCCTCATCTTCTTCTTTGCCCATTTACGAAATGGGGATAATAATACAATGCTTAATCTAATGGAACCATACAGGGGAGAGAATGTCATAAAGATTAGGCCAAGGAGTGTTTACACACTGAGGGTGGACTTGAAAAAACAGCACCCGAGAGGGATGCACCTCTCTCCCTAGCAGGAATCACCTGAGCCCCTTCTCTTGTCCAAACAGAGACACTCATTTTAGTGGCTGGCCTTACCCCAAGTAATGACCCTGCCCTTTACCTCGTGAACCTGCTGATAAAGGAACTGTAGGTCAAAAGGCAACTTGTCTCCTCCCAGAACCCAGGGGCACAAACCAAGTTTAACTGAAACATTTTGCCAAAGCTATGCCACCACACACTGGTGGTACCATCGACAGAATCTATGTGACTTGCAGTTAAAAAAATCAATTTTTTCTTATTTACACCTTATTTAAAATAGATGATCATTTTCGCCAAACTCCTGTGAAGCAGACTGAACAGAACTACTAATTGAGAACATCTGTCCACCATTATAAATATATGGAACTCGTTAGCTTATAATCAGCATATTCACATTTGAAAATAGTGATTTTTTAAAAGGAAAGATATATTTCTTATGTCATATTAAAATTCCAACTTACTAAAGTAGTAACCAGAGTGAGAAAATCATAAAATCCTATGGCTTTTTTTTTTATTGCATGTTTACTTGGGCCAAACCAGTCTGAAGCAGCTAGATTAATTACTTTTATATCGTTAAGTATTGTACACAGTTAATTATTTCATCTAAGTTGTGTTGGAGCCAAGCCTGTGAGTCACCGCTCGCGCAGGACGGTGATGGTAATTTATGGACTCCCTCCGTGCTACGGTTTGTCCATATATTATTTTTTATTTGAAACTAGATGTTAAAAGTTTGCAAGAGGCTTTTAAAGGCTACCCGTGACATAAATTCTAAAGTTATGTATATCAAAATCAAGGCTGACAACATGCTATGATAGGAAGTTATTTAGATGACGGACTCATAATAGATTTTGTCTGAAAAATATATGTTCCCATGCTTTTTGACTGCGATCTGTTGACTCTTTTGGTTTCCGCTTGTGCTTTTTATCCTGCCCCATTTTACAATGTGGATGTTACTTTGGGCCCTCAGTAGGTTTTCAATATGCACACAATCAGATCTCACCCACTCGCCCAGTGTGGCTAACCAGACACTGAACTGTGGTTACAAGCGCCCAGTGACCTCAAGTGCCTAGGGAGGTGCTCACAACTACCACGAACTCACCAAGCCAAACAGACGACACTAAATCCGTCTTCAAAACATAAGAGCATAACTTGATGAACAGCTTCCCAGAGAATTTGCACATGGTCGAGGGAAAGGGAACTTGAAAACTTTTATAAATTTGACAATTAAATTTTAAGAGAGGCCATGAGAGTAAACACAAAAAAGATGCAGAGATCAGTAAAAACAAAAGGCGTACTTAAAAAATAAACAGATGCTAGATTCCCCTTGCTACGCCCAGCGTGGTCCTAGGTGAAAGCATCACCTGGAGCTTCCCAGCCCAGCAATCTCAGGCCCCGCCCACCTACTGAATCCGAACTTGCATCTCAACAAGATTCTCCAGCAGATCTGCGTGTCCATTTAAGTTTGAGAAGTGCTAGTCCAGAGGGACATTTAGTAATCACTTAAGCTTGCACATGGATCCAAGAGTCTGTCCCAACAGCTGAGCCTGCCCCAGTGGAGTGTGGCTGCCCAAGGAGACACCTGGAACAGGACAGCCAAGCTGTGGCTGTGTGCAGGTTGTCTGCATTTCCATGGGGGGCCCTCGAACTCGGAGCAAGAAGGGTCCCAGTGAGGCAAGACTCTGTACGGAGGAAAACAAAACCTGTTTCACCTAACAAATATCTGTCAGCTCCATTCACATAATGAATGGATTGGATGTTCATCTGTTAGAGGAATCTCAAAACGGATGCAGATTTCACGCTGGGACATTGGTGGGAAGGTCCTTGCTTATTTTAGGAGAATCAGGAAGCACTAAAAAGGATGGGAAGTCCTCACTTTCCCTTGAAGCACAGCCTTAGCTTCTTTTGTTTGTTTGTATGATCTATGTGAATTTTGCAGTGTGAGTAATTTTAACTAACAACTGTTTTTCCTCCTTAAAATGCAGCCACTTGCCTCACAATTTCCTTTCCTTGCAGAGGCTTTCAGGCTGTTCAACCACTAGAGGTCTGTATTACCTACTTAAACACATCCTACCCGACAGGCTGAGAGCTTCCGCTCTCCACGGCAATACCTACTCCTATGTTTTAAGATGTAAAACCTTTTAAAGACACAACACCATGGAATAACAATCACAGCCCTTGGAAACGAAGGAGAAAAACGAATAGGAATCCTTCCAGTTGGGAGGGGGCCAATCCTGGGAGGGGGCAGCTGAGACAACTCCACGCTCTCCAACTCAGAGATCAACGGGCAGTCGCTATCAGAGGAACGGAATTTATTTTCTGCGAAACAGTTGTCCACAAAGTATTTTAAGACCTCTCTGTTTAACTTGAAATTTCAAAGCATTTATTTTCCTACTGCAACAAAAAAGTCATGGTAAAGTAATTCTCAGGTTAGTTCATGTAAAACACCGGTTTTACAACTTTTATGAGTTTTTTAAATAAGAGTCTCTTTTACCGGTCAGCCAAGATTAGATTAATATCAGTGCTCTCTCAGGCTTACTTTATAAGGCTCTGCTGAAATTTTATAAACTAATGAATGAGCCTGAGCTTGTCTGGTTAAAGCTGTAATAGAAATGATGATTGCTAGTGCCTCTCCCAAGTTTTCACTGGGGTCCACATTGGTGCCCAGCGTTTTCACTAGAGTAGCCCGTTTGGGTTGGCCCTCTGCCAGCAGCAGGGCAGCTCTGAGCCCTCCAGAAATCTAACCATGAGGTGTCCCATCTACAGAACACCTGATTAATAATGATGAAACCTCTCTCTCCACAGCCTTATAGAGCAGGCCTCCTAACACACTGCACACTCATAAATTCACATATTTAAATGCAATGGTTGAAAATATTACAGACATAAAAGCTGTAATTTACTGAGTATTGCACCAGGGGTTTGGGAATCTGATGCTAGATTTTCATAGTTCTAATTATGCCTGCATTTGGAGTAAGTGGCTACATTTGTTGCCAGGCAAGGTGTAAGCTAAGAGGCTCCCTTCTTTTAAAAGGCATGATTGCATAAATGCTCCTGGCCTGTACCGCCTCCAGAAACATAAGCAGGCCGAGTGTGGCTTCTCTCTCAGTCTGTCACTTTATTAAAACACAACAATTTGCAAGTGTTATTTAGCAGATCAGCTGGATTCATTTCAAAGGCTAATATTTAACAGAGGAGAAAATAACCCATCCCAATCCTTTTAACAGTGTATTTAATGCATTCGCAGACAAATTACCTGGTGTTTTATATAGATTGCAAATCTAAGATTCCAGATAATTTTAGCAATGTCTTACCCTGCTTGTCTACATAATCTAGCTGATCAATTCTACAGCAGAAGGAAACTAATTCCCAGTGTAACAGTTTGTACCGCCGACCACATTATTTAAAGTAGTTAAGTTTTTCTTCATTTCCTGTTGCAATTCTGCATATGGCTTATGAATTAACAATTTTCTCACAGAAATATGACAGCAAAATATCTGCTTTACCCCATCCTGGTCATGCCTTTCAGGGCTCCTGAATCTTCTAGTGTTCATAAGTCTAGCTTATGCTTGCATCCAATATCAGTATAAACCTATACTTAAACATTAACAATGTTCACTTGTATATATATGTATATGTTGAAAAATAATGCTGATAGTATAGCACTTAATTAAAAATAGCAACAGGGAGATCTCAGGCTCTGGAGAATTTGATGGGTTACATCTGGCAGAGAAATGGTCACAGCTAGGATGTTGGAGTCAGTCCCAAATTCTAGTTCTGGTCCTGTCATCAGTTAGCAACGTGGTCCCCGAGGCTCAGTGTCTGTGAAAAAACGATGCCAATAAGAGAACCTGGCCTGGAGGGTTTTGTTGCTGTTTTGGTGGATTAAGTAGGAAAAGGTGGATGAAGTACCTGACCTAGTAAATGTCCAGTTAATAGATGGTAAGTATGGTTTTCTCTGATGCTTTTTGTCTACACTTAGAAAATAGAAATATAACCCGAGGACAATAATCCCAGTTGCCGCTAAGCGTTAACTGGGGAAGTAAGGATGGTTACGTGTATGAAACAGGACTCGGCAGTGGCTGCTCCCCAAACCTGTCTCCCAAAGTTTTCACCCATAAAACCGGCCGGAAAGTTCGAAGAGTGTCAAGGATGATTCAGTCCTGGATTTGAAGTTATTATTTATTTATTTTATTTATTTTTCAGTGAGCAAGAAGATTTGCCATGTTTGATTACTTTAAGTATCACTTATTTCTTTCCTATCTGGATGATGACTTAAATTTGTGACTCTAACCCTGGCTGGTTTGGCTCAGCGGTTAGAGTATCGGCCCACGGACCAGAGAGGCCCGGGTTCGGTTCCCGCTAAGGGCACGTACCTCGGTTGCGGTTTGTCCCCGGCCCCGGTTGGGGTCAAGTGGGTGGCAGCCAGTTGATGTGTCTCTCTCGCATCGTTGTTTCTCTCTCTCTCTCTCTTCCTCCCACTCTCCCTCCTGCTCTATCTGAAGATAAATGCAAAAACAAAAACAAAAAATTTGTGACTCTACCCGATTAGGAAAATAAAATCTTGCACTGAAGTAAGAGTCCACTAGAGAGAAATTATTTTCAGTGCAGTTAAAAAACTGAAGTTAAGAATCTGTTCAACCTCAGGGAATTAAAAGAAACAACATGATTGTGGTTAAAGTGCTATTTTCAGCCCTTTCATTACCCACAGCAATTGCTTTCCCTGTACAGTATCTCTGTTCAGGAGAGAGTGCTGTGTGAGAAGGATTTGAAGGAGGTTGTGACTAGCTTTTTGCTAGGGACAGAATACTGACTCAGTTTCAGCCATTATTTTAACTAAGTTGTCTTCTCAATACGATTGCGATTTAGAATTAAAATTGCTGTATTTTGCAGCAAGCACCAAAGACAACAGAGACCGGCGAGTGACATTGAACGAAGGTTTTACCTGGAGGAGAAGAACCAGACTTGCGGTGTGGCCTTCTTGCAGCCGTTTCCAAGGACGCCCTGGAGTGACAAAGGAGGGCGCGCTCCCTGAAGTCAGACGCACTTGCCTGGACAGAAGTCCTCCTCCATTCAAACCAACGCTCACGTTTTAGGGTGCGAAAACGAAAACCTCTCACATAAAGTTATCTATTGTATATTCTCCAAACGTTCTAGCTCCTTGCAAGGCTGATTTTATGGGATGTCAGTGAAATGAAGGGTACTGGGAAATAAATTCCTGTCTGGTTATAAGTAAATAACTGTTCGTATCATTAAGCAGCCTTAGGGCCTGGAATTGCACCAGAAGTTCTTTTGGGGTCACATTGAAGAAAAGCCAGCCACACACTAGCAGTTAGGGCTGGACCCCACATCTTGCTCTCGACTCAGGTAGGCTTGGTTTCCAGGAGTCCTTACGTCACCACCGCTTTGGAAATCAAACCAGCATTTCCACCTCCAAGCACGTCCCCTACAACTCTCCACATGTGCAAAAGAAACGTGCAAAAATGATTACTGTGGCATTGTTACCAGCCACTGAGGATTGTTTTTCCAGAATAAAGAAAGTCGCCTTTTTTTTTTCCTCATTGTGTTCACAATCACTTCTCATTTTTTACTCTTGGGGAAGTCTTTAATGGAGGCCAGTAAAACAGTTAAAAAACTGGCCCATGTGAGGGAAGCATGACGTCACAGATGGTCGTCTGTTCCTTGGCCCTAGCTGCTGGAAATAGTAACTATGGCCTTTGCCTGCGCTGGGAGGAGAAGAGCTTAGAAAATCGAATCATCAGGAGAGAAACTATCAGTCTTCATTTCCTTGTTTCCTACCTGCAAATACAAATTGTTAAATACGCCTGTTCCCTAATCCTCACTAGGAAATCTTGAAGAATAGCAGGACAAGAGGGGGGGTGGGGGAAAGCCTGCAGATTATGAAAAAACACCAACACTAAAACGGAACATGAAGTCGGGATGTTCCTTCTCACTTAGTCCCTTACATATTTAGAGTTGGTTGAATTTGAAGTTCTCCTTTACCATTAGACAGTTTTGTTCTTGGTTATACGTAGATGAATGCCACATATACAATCCCAACTATATCCTTTAGTTTAGAATTCTCTATTTTTTTAAAAAATATTTTTCTTTATTGATTTTAGAGAGAGAGGAAGAGAGAGATAGAGACATCGATGAGAGAGAACATCGATTGGCTGCCTCCTGCATGCCCCCCACTGGGGATCGGGCCCACAACCTGGGCATGTGCCCTGACCGGGAATCGAACAGGCGACCTCTTAGTGCATGGGTTGACACTCAACCAGTGAGCCACACCAGCTGGGCTAGAATTCTCTTTTTGTTGGACTTGAAGATAAAATAATTTAAATGGAATAACCCATATATGAAATCATTTTATATTCGTGGTATCCCTAGGACTTGTTAAGTTCACTGCTGATTAGTCTACAAATAAGAATTATTATTAAAAGTAATCTAATGGCAATGCCGTGCACCCCTAGCTCTCTGTTATTGAGTTTTAATTTAAGGCCCAGAGACAGGTCACAGATCAGTGACCAGCGAGGGTTCTGAAGTACATCAAAGGCACTGAACAAATCAGTTGGGTGTCCAGGAGGAACTGCCATCAAATACAGTTTCCAATGATTAGAGTCTGAGTTATAGCCACAGAACTAGCCACTGGGGACTGATTCATAGCCCCGACTTTAAAATCTCCAGTTCTGGGAACATTTCACTATATTGCAAAGCATTTTCAGTCTTTACACCATTTAGGTTTTAAAAGTCCACTTGTTTCCCCTCTTCCAACATCCATTCTAGATGTCTCTAGTTTCTATCTATCAGTTCATCCCCTTCAATACTTGATCACTCTTTTTTATCTATGCTTTTTGGGTGGTTTCTAAGGATACTGGCCTATTTGCTCTGCCTGGAATAGTCTGGCACAGTACTGCCTCGGGGCCTGTGCTCTGCCCTCTGCCCAGAGCAATCTTCCCAGACTCCTTAGAGTCCCCTGCTCCTTGCTAAGGAGGCTTCCTCTAAACACCCATTAACACGGCCCCTTGCCCTCTCGCTGCCTCCGCGTTGTGCTCCGGCTCTCCACGCCATCCAATACAGTGTCTTGCATATTTTGGTTGGTTGTTTCCTCATCTACATGCGCCAGGACGTAAGTTCCGAGGCCGGGACTTTTGGTTGCTGTGCTCACACTGCGTCCTGGGCGCTGGGCACAGCGTCTGGCACGTAGGTGACTAACAGCAATACCTCCTGAGTGAATCACAGCAGGGTCTGTGGCACACTGCAGCCTAAATAGGAATAGCTTGTATTTATAGAACCCTCATTCAGGATTCTTACTCTCACGACATTTCTTTGATATTCCTGTTTGAGGATTACCCCACACCCTCTCAGTAACAAACTGCAATGGCAGGATTTGGGCAGTTAAATAGATGTGTGAAGCACTCAATATACGGCAGTAGGGAGTGGTGGGGTCTGTAATAAATAGGAAGTTCCTCTACAACCCTACTTAAAGGCATTCCGATCAAAATGAAATGGAGACCACAGGCCTGTCTGAAGAAAACTGGTGTCCCTGTGGTTTCAAAGGCCCATTTCAGCTGTCAGCTTGCAGCCAACAGGACCATGAAGACATTTTCTAGGTCACAGTGTTATTTCTACCCCCTTTCAACTGCATACTTAGGCTTCGGTAGGTGCCTGACTCCACATCAGGACAGAGATACTCAACTGATAAAATCTAATTACATTTGCTTTCCAACTAAATTGTGTATCACCTTCCCCTCTCGTGAGAGACAGGGCCCCTCTTGGGTCCTCGGCATCTGATTATTTCAAACCTAATTGATTTGTGACATTTCATTAATACAGTTAACTAAGACTAATTATACATATTGAATAAAAGTTTCCTGTGAAATGAATTATTCTATTTAGCTTAAGGGCTCTTCATTGTAAGAAAGAACTGCTGAGGAGGACTGTAAAATTAGTTTCTCTTGGGATGTCTGGCTATATATAAATTCAGCCAATACAGACTGATGGATGATGACACCATAGAAACAAAAAAAGAAAATAATTTATTAAATACAAAAGTTAAAAATATCAAAACATCCTCCCAGGAAGATAAAAAGGACCAAATTGGCTACATAGATCTCTTCATTTTAAGATGTCACATTAGGTCTGTTAAATGTGTGTATTTGAGGGAAGCGAAAATAAAAATTTAAATTTATTGACATTTATCGTTTTATTCACAGTATAGCTTTTCTTTCACTTGATTGGTGAGTATTCCATTTCTCATTCTCTAATTCAGATGGGATGCTCTGTCTACTTTATCCATCTAGGCAATTCTAAATTCCAGCAGAAATGCAGGGAGCGCCTACTCTTTCAGTTGCCCCAAACAAGCTGACACACAGTGGACCGGAGCTTCCCACAGGGCCATTTCCAAGGCTCTCTCTTTGTTCACTTGTGTATAGATAAACATGCTTTGGGTAAAATGAAGATGAGCATTCATTCATAGTTTAGAGTTGAAGAGAAGATGGCTAGTCTGTGTTACATACATTGCGTGAGAAGCTGTGGTCATGGATGACTGGAGTTGGCACTGCCTTCCCATGGCCAAAGCAGGCTGGGCTTCTTGCATTGCACTGCTAAGGAGGGCACTCGGCTGTTATCCTGCTCGGGGCACTGACCCCACTAGAGGGATCAGGAGGCAGCAAAACGCCCCGTTCTTCTTCCTTTTTGACCTGGGAGCATCACTGAGGAGCCAAGGTTCAGGCTCCAGGTCACGAGAGAGCCTTGACCTGCTGCCTGGTTTTATCTACAGTAGCTGTTTGCTCTCTGTGGCGGCCCCTGCTGCGTGCAAGCGTTTTGGCTTTGGCTGGAGGACAGGAGGAGGACTGCTCCTGATTGGACGTTGGACTTGTGGTATGACATTGTTCCTGTCGTCCCAGGGCCCCCCCGGGTGAGTCCAGCATTTGTTTAAATTCGGGAAAGGTGCCAGAGACCTAATTCCAGATCACTGGTTGCCTTCTGCCAGGTATGCGCGATATTGTTACCTTTCTAAGGTATCCCAGGCCTTTCTGGAATTTAAAAAATCACTCCTGAATGTCTCAGTCTTCTTAAACGTCTTAAAGAGAATGACTGACCGGTTCAAGGGAGAGGATGACAACACTTCTGGGGGTGGTGAAAAGCTGTCTGCCGACAAAACGCAGCCTCTGAATTTAGAGGCTAATTCTCTGAGCTATTTTCATTGTTAAAAATATCAACAATAACATAATTTAAATTAGTATCCGACACAGTTAGTTAGGTGCTAAGCAAATCTACCTATATTATTGAAACCTAGGAACAATGTTTCTGCAGAATAATAGGTTATGTGGGGTACACTACAAAAACATATAATTTTGTTCACAGAAAAACGTTCCACAAATTGCTAATGCTTATGTTGCCTTTTTTTCACTGGTAAGACTCTAGGTCCTAGGGTCTAGGATTTGAATTTGACAGTTACAAATTGGGTTCAAACTTCTACTATTTATGATTTCATTGCAAAAGAATTACTTTTAAGTGTGTAAGTAGAAAGAACATTGGCCGAATATTTATAGACCTTTCTCACAGCTAGTTATACATGATTTCAAATCCTTGATGCTTCAATGACTCAAAGACACATCTGTTTTTAACTTTTGCGTTGTGTAACACACAGCTATTAGTCTAGGAGCCAAATGTAATCGAACTAGTAGGTATAAGTGACTGGAAAGTAATTGAGACTGATGTTTTATTTTATTTTATTTTTTTATCCTCACCAGAGGACATTTTTGCATTTATCTTCAGATAGAGCAGGAGGGAGAGAGGAGGGAAGAGAGGGAGAGAAACATCGATGTGAGAGAGACACATCGACTGGTTGCCACCCACACGACCCCAACGGGGGCCGGGGAAGAACTGCAACTGAGGCACGTGCCCTTAGCGGGAACCGAACCCGAGACTTTCTGGTCCGAGGGCCGATGCTCTAACCACTGAGCCAAACTGGCCAGGGCGAGACTGATGTTTTAATAATGGGATCATACTAGCGAAAAATGGTGACTGAGAACTTTAAGAATATACTGTAACAGGGGGTGATTGTATTAATTAAAATAAAAGACAAACCACTGTTATCTGTGATATAAATAATCTGGAAATAAAAACGGAGACTTCTAGTATCTTGCGCAGTTCCATAGAAAAAGAAGAAATAAGTGGTCTAAGATTTATTTTGCTTTGCTCTCCAACTGCCCAGAAAACATAAATCAGCTTTAGCCACTACAATTGAGACCTATCTGTAACTGTAGAAAAATAAAATCTTACAGAATGTAAAGAGTAAGAAAGAAATACTGGCCGTTGACAATGACCCTCCATCTCTTCCAGTGTTTCTTACTCAGAGATGTCAACGATAAAGGTCAGCAAAGGCCGACAGCCACGTATTAGCTCAACTGTGTGTGCCCCTTTTCACAATTTTAAAGAAAACAAGAACCTCTGACTTTAAACAGTTAAAAATATTGTATATACTCTTCTAAAGTCAGATTTACTGAAGTGCAATCTAGATATAGTAAAATTCACCCTTTCAAGGTGCATGGTTTGGTAAGTTTTGATACATGTATCTGGCTGTGTAATGGCCACTACAGTCAGCAGACACAATATTGTCATCACCCCCCCCAAATTCCCTTGCACCCCTTTTCTCCTCCTCCCAGCCCCAGTCCTCGGCAGTCACTGACTGGTTTCTGTCCCAACCGTTTTGCCCTTTCCGCTGTCATGGAAGGGGACTCCACAGTGCCCTTCCACAGGGTGTGACCCTAGTTTAGTCTTGTCACTGCCGAGTGGCATTTTGTTATACGGACGGAGCAGTTTCTTTCTCCATTTCCCTGCGGGTGGACGCTTGGGTTGTTTCTAGTTTTCGGTACTTATGGAAGAAGCTGTTACAAGCATTGACGTTCAGGTCTTTGAGTGAACATACACTTCCGTGTTTCCTAGGTAAACTCCTGGAAGCAGGCGAGGTGGGTGAATAAGCATTTATCTGAGTTTATAAGAAATGGCCAACCTGTTTCCCCAACCGTGTGCTGGATGAAGGCTTCTCAGAAGCGAAAACTATACCAAAGTGTATGCAGATGAAGGCACCTGATTCTCATGCAGCACAGACTTATTTTTATTTTACATCCAGTTTTAATAAGTTTGGTTAGCAGATTTTTTAAAAGCCCACAACGGATTAGAAACAGCAAGTTAGAAGGCCTTCCGGATAAGTTGTTAGCAACTGGAAGCAGACAAAAATGATACTCACGAATACGACTATAATTATTGATTTTTAAAAAAGACAGGATCCTACAGGGCTGAAATTCTCCTATCTGATAATTTCTGACAAGTTCCCAAACATGTCTGTATATCAGAATCACCTGGGAATATTTTCCAAGTCTCAGAGCCCAGGCTAACCCCCTGCCAATGAACAAATCACGCATCTGGAGTAGAGCACAGACGGCAGTCTTTTTTGAGGCTCCCTGGATGCTGTCAGGGGGGAGACAAGTTAGGAACCGCACCCTGGAAGCACAGAAGGATGAAATGGCAGGTACATGACTTGGGAGCCAGGAGACCTGGAATGCCCGCCAGGCTCTGGGCAAGCCCCTGCCTTCGTGGCCTCAGTGACATCTATAATCTGAGGTCTCTAGACAGGTAAACTCCCAGGCGACTGTGCATTAAAATTAGATGGTTCTAGATATCATTAGACTGATAACACGCATGCTTAGGAGACTCCATTTCCCAAGGAATGGCTCTATTTTGAATGGTTTGTTTCAGGGAGCTCTTGAAAAGAATTTGGTTCACATGAAGAAATGTTTGTTCTGTATACGGAGACACTCATATTTGTTTTCTCTTAAGTGGTATTTGCTGTACGTTTCTAAAAACAGTTCAAGCGTATGGAGCAGTTTGTGAGTACCGAGGGTGACTTTTTTTGGTAAGCCTTTTTTTTTTAAAAAAAACTTTCAGTACCTCTCAAAAAGAATTCTTTGTATAGCATTTGTGAAACGTATCAGCTATTTTTAGAGCTGGTCAAGGAGCTAAGGCATCTAGGCTTTATTTTCGAAATGTACCTTTTGCCACATGCGTGAGGGCGTTTGGACTCTCGGAGGGTGTTCAACGCTGAGCAGACTCCGTGGGTGACAGTGCTGTGAACGGGCTCCCTCGGTCACCTGTACACGTCGGTGCCATTGCCACTGACTGGACTGAATTTGATACTGAAGACCTTTAGGTGTCATTTCATGGAGTACTGAATTTCGTGTATTTTGACATGGCAATAAACAGGAAGAAGAACAGGGTGCCCGAGAGAACCACATACCAGATCACCTGCCACGGAGAACACTCGAATGAAAAAGTGATGTTAAATTTCCAAATAAGTTGAAGAGCGCAGACACCTTCTTACCCATAGCCGGCTGCTGCTTTCTTAGCCAATCTGTGTGCAGCAGTACCGTCCCACCAGGACAGAAACTCTGTGTCTGTGCTCTCCAATGTGTGGTCACTCACTACATGTGTCTACTGAGCACGTGAGCTGTGGCTAACACAGCCGAGGAGCTGACATTTTAATTTCATCTCATTACAAATCATTCTTCTTATTTATTTATTAATTATTTGTTAATCCTCACCTGAGGATATTTTTTTCATTGATTTTTTTAGATAGAGGGGGAGAGAGAGCGAGAGAGAGAAACATCGATGTGAGAGAGACACATCGATTGGTTGCCTCCTGCATGATGCTGACCGGGGCCAGGGATCAAACCTGCAACTGAGGTATATGCCCTGGACTGGGAATCAAACCCATGACTCTTTGGTCCTTGGGCCGATGCTCCAACCACTGAGACAAACCGCCAGGGCTCAATAATTCATATTTAGATTAAAATAGCCAGATGTGGTAAATGGCAACCATATTAAACAGTTCAGGCATATATATATTTTAAGCCATGACCTATGGTCTTTATTCTTTTAATTGTCCTAATCAGGTTTCCCCCATTTTCATAAGTAGATTTCAACCTAAATTATTTTGGTCCCATAAAACAAGGTGTGTAATGCTGTTTACCCATTACTGGCTTCAATCAATAATAGATCAGAGTTCTGTGGCTGCAAGTTGGTCAAAGGGACGATACAAAGTTCAGAAGGTCCTTCTGAAAACACTGCTTTGTATTTCAGTGTAATGCCCATGGACTGGGCCGGGGCCCAGGAGACTACCTTCCAGGGAAGAGAAGGCACAGTTGCTTGTTAGTGGCCGCACTGGGATAGCATCAATATTTTTGACAAACAAAAAATAATTTAGGATTAAGCATGTTTTGCTTATTCATCTGAAACTTAAAAGTTTGAAAAAGTTTACAACGTCACGTAATGCTTTCTTCAGTGTTTTGCTATGTATAAGCAAAACGTCATAGCTATTTTGGAAATCGTGCTACAGATGTGTGACGTTTAGTCGGAAATGAGGCCTTCCAAAATGTAGGAGAAGGGTGGCTGGTCCCAGACTCGTCTCCAGCAGGAAGCCCTGCATGACTGTCCTGCTCCTTCCGCTGTAAGGCTGGGGGGTGGGGGCTGTTACGGACCAAGCCCTCCTTCTGTCAGTACTCCTAGGGATTAAAAGAAAGCTTCCTGTCTCAGTGTCTTCCTAACTAGGACATATCTTTTAAACACTTTTTCCAGACCTGGATTTTTGCTGAAAACATGCACAGTGCAGCTTCCTAGGCTTAAGTACACCTCAAAAAAAAAAACAACAAAAAAAAACCCCCTAAAGATTTCCAGCGACAGAACTCTGTGGAATGTTACTATTTTTATCTCCGAGATTAAAGCAGTCCTAAATAGTTTCCTAACACTGCCAGGGAGAGGCCTCCAGCAAGCTTTCCTACTTGCCAATCTAGCAAATTATGAAGTGTGCTCAGTGTTTGTCTGCCCACCTGCACCTGTCTTAGCCATCTTCTCCTTTAATGAAAGGCAATCACGCATACTCAGAAGTGGGATGCAACTCTTTCCATTCTCCTTGGAGGGATTAAGGAACATCTCCCCTGTTAATTCGAGAAGCTGAGGGTTTGTCCTTTGAGCTGAGTTTTTATCAGGAAAAAAAAAAATAATCTTGCAAACTGGGTCAATTCAGGAGTTTTTGTTACGAAGCCCACGCGATAAAGCAGGCATGGCTGCCCTTTCAGGTTCCGAGTGTGCTGCCCTGTTATGTGACTCCAGGGACTCTGCCTCCCGGGGTGGGCCAGCATGGGCTGCAGAGGGTGCCTCTGCCTCTGGTCTCACGGTGCCAGGGTCCCCAAGTCTCAGTGGAGTAAGGGAGACGTTTGTAAGCCTGACACCGAGGCATGTGGCTTTTCAGAAGGTGAGCAGGTCAAGTTTTAAGGTTTATGTGCTTCTGGAAGTAAACGCGGGGGCATCTCAAAGGCCAACTTTCCCATCTGCGGGGGCCAGAGAGCACAGCATCCCAGGGCTCTTCCAAAGCCCTGCCCCGAGGGCATGGAGGGCACTGCTCAGCCTCGCCCACACCCCGGCATCCTCCTCGAAAGGACTGCACTCTCTCACATGGCTTAACATCAATTTAGACATGGACAGCTTGGTAATGCTGACACCATTTACATTTAAACTCCTATAAACATGTACGTGTTCTTAGGCTGCCTGTTGGAAGGGCTGGGGTAAGACTGGCATTTGCGTCTCCTCCACTTCCTCTGTTTCGGTCCCTGGACAGGGATGTGTGGCATCTGGTGCTCCCTCCACTGCGGACACACGACAGAAAACTCCGGACAGATACAGCATTACAGGCACACGGCAGTTACCTGGACGTAGGCTTCTGGGACGGCGTCAGTGACTTACTCAGGTGAAAATCTGGCCATTTCGGACCAATTATGATGTGCCCAATCTGGAAATAAAAAAATTGGTGTGCTTCACTTAATATGGTCAGATTTTATTTTTAATTCACAGAGTAAGCATTAATACTGCATTGTATGAATGTTTTTGGAGGCAATGAAACCATCTGGTCCCTAGCAAGGACACGTTCTTCTTCTATAGACTACGGCTACCCTGAATAGCTGTACTGTCAGGGGTCTCATCCTCAGCTTCCAGTCCCCATCCACCCCACACCCCAGTAGATACACACTAGAGAAGAAGAAATAGAATATTTTTGTATAAAACAGTGAAGTTTTATTCTAAGACATTTCTGTAAACGTAACTACAAAATATAAGAAGTATAATAGATTAGACTTTACTTGTGAATCTAGTTAAACTTTGATAAATTATAATTATTATTTAAAAATACGTTTTTATTGATTTCAGAGAGAGGAAGCAAGAGGGAGAGAGAGAAACATTGATGAGAGAGAAACATCAATCGGCTGCCTCCTGCACGCCCCCTACTGGTGATCGAGCCCGCAACCTGGGCATGTGCCCTGATCAGGAATCAAACTAGCACCTTCTGGTGCATGGGACAATGCTCAATCCACTAAGCCATACTAGCTGGGCAATAAATGATTATTTTCAATACAAAACTCATACATGTGTTATTGAACCATAATTTAAACAAATTTTAAAAGCCCAGCTGGTGTGGCTCAGTGGATTGAGTGTTGACCCATGGACTGAGAGGTCCCAGTTAGATTCCTTGTCAGGGCACATGCCCAGGTTTCAGGCTCCATCCCCAGTAGGGGGCGTGCAGGAGACAGCCAATGGATGTTTCTCTCTCACATTGATGTTTCTATCTCTGTCTCCTTTCCTCTCTCTCTAAAAAATAAATAAAAACATATTTAAAAAAATATTTTAGCCCAGCTGGTGTGGCTCAGTGGTTGAGCACTGACCCATGGACCAAGAGGTCGCTGGTTCAATTCCCAGTCAGGACACATGCCCAGGTTTTGGGCTCGCTCCCCAGTGGGGGGCGTGCAGGAGGCAGCCAATCTATGTTCTCTGTCATCGATGTTTCCATCTCTCTCTCCCTGTCCCTTTCTCTCTCTATAAAAATCAATTAAAAAAATTAAAAAGATTTTAAAAGATTTTTTTTTTTTACATTTCATAAAATACATGCATGTGATATAAATGTCAAGTCTCAGACAAGTATAATATAAATAAAGTACATGTCTCCAAGCCCTTTCTAATTGTCTCTCTGGAATTCACTTTCCATTGATACTTTCTACTAATATTTTCTTATGTATCCTTTTAGGACTTTTAAAAAATGTATTTACATTCATATAAATGTGCATATCTGTGATTTTTTATTTTTTGTGTTTTTTCTTTTTCATTTTACATATCATACTAACATTTTACTATTCCATTGTTTGCTTTATTATTCTTTCACTGAATAATATGGCTAGCAGAACTTTCCACATCTGCATATGTAAATCTGCCTCCCTCATTTTGAGGACTGTGTTGTGTTCTGTTCATTGCACTGATACATGATAACTGATCTAACCAGTCCACTATTTGTCGTTGTTAATCCTCACCCGAGGATATTTCCCCACTGAGTTTTAAAGAGAGTGGAAGAGAGGAAGGGGAGGGAAGGGGGAGAGAGAAACATCGATGTGAGAGAAACACATGGATTGGTTGCCTCCCACACAACCTTGACTGGGGCCGGGGATCGAACCTGCAACCCAAGTATGTGCCCTTGATCAGAATCAAACCTGTGATTGGTCTGCAGCCCGATGTTCTCACCATTGAGTCAAACCACCCAGGGCAACCAGTTCATTATTAATGCACTTTAAGTTGTTTTCTTTCTCTTTACAGTTTCACTTTTCGGCGGCTTAAAAAATTGCCTCACTAATCATATTTATACATATGCATTTGTGTACTTATTTGAATACATCAGGAGAATAAGTTTCAAACATAATTATTGAAGCAAATTATTTGTATACTCTTCAGTTTTTGAAAGATACTTAAAGAATATTTTCTACAAAAGTGACAGCAATTTATGATACCAAAAATCTTGCTTTTATCAAATCTTAATTTTTTTCTCAGTTGGATAAATAAAAAGTATGTATTTGCTTTGCTTTGCATTTCTTTAGTTACAAAAGAGATTGAGCTTTTTTTTTTCTTTCTTAGTTTACGTAGTTATTCTTCTACAAGTTTACCCATCATGGCTTTTGCTCACTTGTGAAATTGCTTGTTCACTGTTTTTTACTTTAAAGAGCTCACGTTTTATTAAGGAAACTGGTATTTTACATGTACTATGTGGCACACTGCTTTCCCAAGTTCCAATTTATCTTTTTATTTTGTTTATGGTATTTTTTACTACACAATCATCAACATTTTTTTTATGTAGTCAACTTTATCAATGTTTTCATCATGAATTTGTTTTTTTTTATGTAACAAAATTTTAAAGCTGAAGAGTTAGTAAGGAAGATTATATATAGGTTACTTTTTAAAATAATACACACCGATGTTACTGAAGCATTGTTGTGTAGAAGAATTTTGGCATTAGAAAGATCTATTTTTATCCCTATTGCTTGGTGATTTTGTTGTTATAGCAAAAGAAATAATTTCCTATAAGATAATTTATCCTATAAAACACCACAATGGTGTGAATTCTGTGGCATCTTGTGAGGCTCCAGCTTAGGGAAAAAAACTGGAGATGGGTCCGATTCGTCAGTATCATTCTTCAGAGAGCTGATAGTGGCTGTCTAAGATCTGAAATCTAGAGTGGATTAGAAGGAGAGTAATAGAAATCCTAAGACAAACAGAAAGTAAGGAGTATAAAAGTAATAGAGGTTAATTATTGGAAATTTTGAAAGCGCATTAAAAAAAAAAGGAAAGAAAAAAGTCACCTTTGATCTCAGCCTTGATGTTCATAACCCTCAAAAGCTTGTAAGATGTGTGATATATATTTCCCAGTCTTTGTTATCTGTTCTACAAATATGTAGGCATTTAAAAAATATGTCGGAGGTTTTACTCACAGGTTAGTGCTAATATTAGTACCTAAATTATTTTCATTAGAACACCAATGACCTAACTAAGACCTTAGTGGTACCTTGACAAGAATGTACCAAATACATACACACACTGGATCACATTCATGATTTATGTTTTATACGTTGCTTTATCCACTTATGATTACCTTTCTTTGTCATTAAATATTTTAAAATACATTATATGTTAAATATGTATTTATATAAATACATTATGGCTATTTAATATTCCATCATTCGGCTTAACACAATGAGCATTTTAAAAAGTAGAAATAGATTTGTGTTTCTCTCAAAAATCCCTTCCGTTAACAGTAAATCAGACACCAGAACAAGTTCAAGAAACCATTACGTAGCAATCACATCAGATTCTTTTTCATTCCTGATAAGTGGCAGCAATTAATTGTGTGAAGGTTAAGGGCCGGGAGACATCATGATATAATGCCTTTTACGTAAAGTGACATCACTTGATTGGAAAGAGTCAGGTTATTAAAGCTGGGCTAATGGAATAGTCTTGTGCTAGGGGCATACCACGTCGATTTAGAAGCTTGGAAAATGCAGTTGATTTGGGTAACAAGAAGAATTTGGGTCAAAAGTAAAGGAAGTATATGTGATGAGAAACTTGTAAATAAATGTATAAAGTTTACTGGAAGAAACGCTGTGAGATTTTCTTTCAATTTATTTAGGGAAAAACCTACTGCATATTATATTCAGCCACAGTCACAAACATGTGGGCTTACTGAGAGGAGCAGGACCCTCAAGGGTCCCACGAGGATCACTTCATTGTGTCATTTATCAGCACTAAGAATCACCGCCGGCTACGTGCAGGATGTCTCCTGGACACACTGCCCCTGGGCTTTTGTCTTAACCAGTAACTTACACGTTGGATAGTTACTGTCAATGCTGCCTGGACATCTCAAGTCCCAGACCCACGCAGCTCGTGAAATTCTGTCTCCCGAGGATGAATCCCTTTATTACGGAGGAAACTGTGTCTGCTCAGTCCTGATGACACACCCCTCCTCTCAGCTGTGATCTCAAAGAACCCAGACTCACCTCTGTCTTTCGAGCCACATCAGTGAGTCCCTGTCAAAACAACAGACATCTGGCCAGACCCAAATGACAGCTGTCGGAGAATGACGTGCCTGGGAGAACTCGGTCAGAGCCTGTCGGCTTAAAATAAGGCAGCACTTGCTTGCAGACTGACTGGTCAGTAACTACATTCAGCTACAGTTTTGTAAACAATTGCTTGTAGCTGAATGTTTATATTAAAAGCTAAAAGAATGATCTATAATTTGAGTTGGAATGAACAGTTTATGAATATGAGGAATGACTTATTTATTTCAAGAGAGAGCTCTTTTTTTTTTATACCATCAGAACACCAAAAGGTTAAAAACAGTAAACTTGATTTAAGTTATGGGTAAACATAGACATATCAAACCTTAAGTTTTAAATAATAGGCTGCCATCGTTTTAGTATTTATTTCCCAACCAAAGAAGGAGTTTCTAGAATTCATCCTTATTGTACTTAAACGTGAAGACGACAGGCAAATGTTACAACTAAAACGGAATCGATCTTCTTTTTCCCGTGCGGGAAACAGAACCTGATTTCCCATCATAGCTTTATTGAATTCTCAAAGAATTCGTTGGCTTAAAAAGCAGGCAGCAGAGTGGCCGCTGAGAGCACAGCCATCAGAATTCCTGTGTTTGCATCTGGAATCGGCCAGTTACTGCACCTGGGTGAGCTACTTTCTCCTTCTTGCTCACTATCCGAGTGCACAAGTGAGCATACAGCAGTGAATGTCTCACAGAGATGTGATGATTCAATAGAACACGTTTAAAGGCTGAGCACTGTGTTTGGCACGTTATGCGTGCTGGTGGCTTTATTTAAGATGTTGATTTAAAAGCCGAGAAAATAACCTCTAGGTCATCATTCTGAACAAGGCCTGGGTTGTTGTGTTTCTCTAACTGTAATGTGCGTTTGAATCACTTGGGGATCTGGTTAAAATGCAGATTCGTATTCAATGGGTCCAGGTGGGGTCTGAGATTCTGAATCTTTAAGAAGCCCCTCAGTGACGTCCGTGACACTGGTCTGTGGACCTTGACACCTGAGGTAATGGTGGACGGTGTCTCCTTATCTGGATACAGTGGTTCTCAAAGAGGAAGGTGGGGAAGGGGCAGAAAGGAAAGCACAGACAACACCAATTCGAGTTAAAATGCTCCCCAGGTGATTGTAATATCCTAGCTTACTTGTTCCCTAACACCTCGAGAACCACTGACTGGGTATGTCAACCTCTTCTTTTTTCATTTCTCTTTTTCTTATTCTTTCCTCCACTTGCCCCTTGCCATGACAGCTTTAGAGTGAAAAATGGAATTGATACTTAGTTCCCTAATGGGTAACACGACAGCATCAATTTTAAGTCATTGTATTAGGCCAGGATAGCATACTTAAATCAGATTAGAAAAATGATTTCTAACATTTCTCTTCTAAAATACCGGGATCTGAAAATGTACTTAACATTTCCCAAAGATTTAGCAGGAAACAAAGAAGCAATAAAGAGGTAAGCAGGTGATCTGTGGAACATTTAGTAATAGAATACAGGATATTTGGTCCAAATATGAACTGTGGCCCATACTGTCAAATGAGTTATAATAATCCCAAGGGGAGGGGAGAGAGCTGTTGTGGTCATCGTGGAAGTGGCCGGAATCAAACAATGTGACCCCATTAGACAGTCCTGGTCTGACAGGTGGACAGGAGGAGAGCTGTTTTTAAAGACTTCCCACCCCAGTGGCACAGAGATGATTAGAGAAAGCCATCTCTAAATATGAACTTAGCTTGAACAACGTTTTTCTAGGACAAAGATCATTTTCTACTTTGGTGTGTCCTCGGGGCTTAATATCACTTAGGTCCACAGTATTTCGTCTGTAAGTATCTTCTATTGTTGATACTGTAGTTGATACATTTCATAGATATAATTCTTCATTTCCCAAGGTAGATAAGAGGACTTTGATTAATAGAAAATGGAAACATCTAAAGAAAACTTAGAGAGCAAATTACTCTCTTTAAGAGTGTATATTACATGTGTAATTCTCCAATGTTCTCATTTAGAAGTTAACCAAAGTACTAAATCCATTGCTCTAAATAAGATTTTAACATCATTTGGTGAAAGAACAAAGCTTATATGTGTATAAAATGAACGAGGAATCACATAAAAGTTGACTCAGATGGAATGATTACTAATTCTATAAGTTAAAATTGTAAAGATATCTAGAATTGGGACTTGAAATATCAAAGCACAATGAGATTATGAAAAACAAAGCATACACATTTCTTACCCATTTTCCAAACTTGTAAATGTTAGAAAATTAAACGTGAGACTAGCAACCCAGTTTAAAGTATTCTTGGGGACAGGAAAAAATTTCTAAAAAGAACTGGCCGATTCTAGACATTTCTTTCTACTTAAGATATTTAGATGATACACCTATGTTAGAGATAAAACAAACAAAAGAAAAAAAAACCTTCTAAATTGAGCTATAAGAATAAGGTAAAATAAAAGCAGTCCCACAGTACAGTACATAGTGAATTTAGTGAATTCTTTGTTAGTGAAATATTTTGAAAACAATTTCAGTTTTCATACTCAAGGGACTGTTTCCCCCTGTGGCCATCTCCTATGAAGAGAATCAACATCAAATATCAGAACTTTCATGTGAATAAAACTGGAGCTGAGAGAAAGATTCACTTGTCATTTCCATGACTATTTAAAATATATACTGTTTTCTAGTTCCAATTGTCTAACTTGTCATTAAAGTAATGACTAGCTAATAACACATCTGGAAATGTATAGCTCTTTAGATTTTGTTTTGTTTTGCTGTGATTGAAACATATTTTAGAGCTTTAATAAGATGATGGCATTCACTTGCCAACTTAGTTCAATATGACCTTAAATCCCTATAGATACTGCTTGATTTAAGATGCCTTTATGTATTAAGCTATTGAAGGGTTGATTTTTGGTAGAAAAACTTCATATCATGAATAAAATAGAAAATATAAAGTGATAACTAAATTTAGATGGGAAATAAAATAAAATTTACTTTTGCTTATGGAAGTTTTACTAGACTTCAAAAGAGCACCCAGTGAGAAGAAACCTGAACATGTAATCCAATGACTTGAGGCAATTTCGAAAGGGAAGCCCACTCTGAAGAAGAGGAGCAAGCCCTTCCCAAGGGCGCGGAGTGCGGAGGTGATGTGTGGAGTGGGAGAGGGAACACGGGAGGAGCACTCCGAACCTGGGCTCGGACACTTCGTCATGTTCTGTTGCTCTGGCTCTGCATTTGTTTATTGCCACAGCACGTCTTCAAGACAGCTTTTAAATCTTCACAACACTTGGACTTACTTCAAACTTCTAAATAAAAGCCCGAATTTGCTGACCTCCTTGGGAGACTGGCGTTCCCCGTCAAGACAAGCGCGGAAAGAACTAGAGTAATGGGTGTGGGGAGAAAGGCCGGGAGCCCCATGGGCCAGCCCAGACACCCAGTGTGATGGGACTCGATCTTGGCCCCTTCAGCAAATTTTAAAAACGTATGTTTTTATTGATTTTTCATAGAGAAAGGAAGGAGAGAGAGAGAGAACATCGATCAGCTGTCTCCTGCACACCCCCCACTGGGGATGGAGCCCACATCCCAGGCGTGTACCCTGACCAGGAATCAGACCGGGACCTCTCAGTCCATGGGGTGACACTCAATGCACTGAGCCACACCGGCTGGGCCCTTTAGCAACTTTGAAAGGAAAATACAGCAACTCTCGGGCAGCTGCTTGTAAAGGACTCCATGCCAGCACAAACTGCAGGAGACACGCATCGTGCATTTAAACCGGGAGTGTCAAAGGGCATTTTACCTGGCCTTCGGGGAAGCAGATTACATTGTCTTCCATTATTCTCCCTCCAGCACAGGGCAAATATTTAGTCATAGTAATAACAACAGCATATGCAACAGCAAAACCCCCAAATCATACACACACAGACGATTCTTACCTCAAACTAAAACAACACCCAAAATAAGACAATCGAACAATCCACAGTTCTGTCCTTTCTGGAACACTGAACCAAGTGCAAAGCAATAGGAAAGCTTTCAGCTCAGAGCTCACTGCCGAAGCAACAGTGACTGAAAACACTTTCTAAATGGCAAAGGCGAGTCTCCTTTGGCACCAGTGGAACCAGTGGAACCAGCGGAAGAAAACCAGTTTTGGTCTGAGCTGGATGATGGAGCAAGCAGTGCGTTCGTTTCAAGGTCAAAGAAGAGTCGAACGAGGAATCAAGGCCTCACGAGGGGCACAGAGACCAATGACGTTGGCCAAGAAGGGGAAGACAGAGTAGACAACAGACTTAACTCTAGTGATCAGGAAACTTTAGCAAGTGTTGAGACCTAGCAACTTGGGGCCACTCCCGAGTCTCAAGCCAGGTTACAGGAACTGCCGG
Organism: Tadarida brasiliensis; assembly: GCA_030848825.1. Lineage (NCBI taxonomy): Eukaryota > Metazoa > Chordata > Mammalia > Chiroptera > Molossidae > Tadarida > Tadarida brasiliensis. Next base: position 107,336,229 of record CM061260.1, on the reverse strand, counting down.
CCATAAGTTGTGGGATGAACATTTGGAGCCAGCACTGGAAAACCTTCTGATTTTCCAGAGCAGATAATCTACCAGGAGAGTTATTCTGACAGTTTTTAAAAGGCCAAACATGGGCTGAAAGGGTAATTAGGTTAGACTTATTTCCAAGCAGTAAATAAGAAACAAAAGGAGTCAAAGAATTTTACTCCTGGAGGGCACCTTACTGCAGGGACCTGAGCTTCAGAGCTGTGAAATGATTTTCCTGATAGCACACAGCCCGCTAAGTGGGGGTCTCTTCCTGCTCCTGGGGCTTCCCTGCCCCTTACTGTCTGCCAGGCAGGGTGGTGGCCTCCGGGACACTGAGGAGGCATTATCCAAGGGGGGCCTTTAGACCTAGGGAAACACTACAGAGACCAGAGGGAACAGGCGATTTCAGAGAAGACTTACAAGGGGTTACAGCTTATGCTAAGGGGAGTAAGTGGCTGGGCCCAGGTCCCTCGGGTGGTAATAACCACCAAGAGAGGCCTGGATGAGGCACCTTCAGGAGGACGTACCAGTTGTTCGGTAAGGTTATAAACGCGGAACAGCAAGGTGCCAGACTTCTTGCCTCCCTCACTCACTTTCTCCTTCTGGAATGACACTAGAAATAAATGTAGCCAAGTCCCAAAAGTGACCCCAGGGGAAAGACAGCAACCAGACGTTTGCCAGGAGAGAGGGCTCTCGCTGGGGCCAAGGGAGTGGGTTTTGATATTCATGAGGCATCAGCAAACCAAGATTTGGGGAAGAAGCCCCAGGTGGATCCAATAGCGAGCTCTCTCATGCTGCCCAGAGGCAAGGGGGCAGGAGACACGCTGGGAAAGCCTTGCTGAGGTCTTCCGCAGACCTGAGCAGGCTGGCGCCGTGGACAGAGTGGGCTGGGGCTTTCGGAGAACTGGAGAAGGGGTGCTAGGTGGACAGGTGGAGTGGACGGAAGGAGCCAGCAAGAGCTGCTTCTAAAAGCCTGACTCCAGTCACAGCGCACTGGCTGTGGGGACGAAGGTGTGGAGACGCCCAAGCTTCTCCCTCCCCGAATTTGAGGAAGGTGGGAGAGTTTACCCCAGGTGGGGTGGGGGTGCGCCTGGTGCCTAGGACCCCTCGGTAGGGTTTAGGGGCGGGGGGATGCGCAGGGCAACGGCATCGCTTGGGAAGCAGAGGGGGAGCGTGGGGGGTCCTGTAACTTCGCCTTAGAAGTAGCACAACTTGGACATAAATGGACGCCGGGCAGAATCACAGCGCTCCCACTCAGGGCACGGCTGAAAGACAGGAGTTCGCTAACAGCCTCCGGAAGAAAGTTTATTTGGTTTCATCCCATTTTTGCAGATTTCTCGCTTGTCCTCGAAAGTGTTTGATCAAACCGGAACGAAATGTGGGGGACACGCGGCCAACAAGCTCGAACTGGACCCTCCCCACCCAGACGCGCCCCTCACCTGATCCGGGGAAGGGTGGCCCGCTCTGGGTGGCGCCGACCCGAGCTAGGCTCGCTCTCCGTGGTCCCCGGGCGCGTCGCAGCAGGGCGCCCGCAGTCAGGACACCTTAACGTGACACTGACCCCCGCGCCCCCAGCCCGGCCCGCCGTCCGCGCACTCACCGCGCCCGGGGCGCTGCGCACGTCGGGCCGCGAGCTGGCCGCGCTGGTGCGGCGTCGGGGCTGGGAGCCCGCAGCCCCGGGTCCGTGGGCCTGCCCCCCACCGATCGCCGCCGCGGACCGGGTCGAGCTGCTGGCTGCGCGCCCGCCCAGGCGCCCTGTCACCAATGCTTGGGGCCCTGGCTGACAGGCGCTGGAATCATCTGCGACGAGGCAGCTCGGATTTATAGGGTGGGGCGTTGCTGAGCCGAGGGTTCCCGGGGCGAGGCTGTGTTTTGCATTCCCTCCTCCTCCGCCCCGCCCCGGGAGACCCTCTCAGCCCAACCCCCTTCCTCTCCAGATGCAGGCGGAAGCGGGATAATGCCACCGTTATCCCCTGTGTCACCTATTAGATCCGTGCCCGCCTGGCCCCGGAACCCGCCTCGGGGAGAGGTCGGAAGAGGAAGAGGGCAGGGGGTGCAGGAGCGGCCGTTCACGCCGAGATTAATGTTCTTCGACTTTTTATTTTTATTTTTTAGCTTGGAAAACTTTAAAGGCTGAATTAGGGAACTTCGATTTCCTGTAACTCAAACTTGGGCATTACTGTTGGGGATCACAGATCCATTTCATAGATTAATTTCAATTACAGAGTGAAAGGGTGGGATATTTTTCTTCTATTGAACATGCTATCAGAATTGCATTTTTTATTATTTTTTAAATCCTCACCCGAGGATATTTTTTCACTTATTTTCAAACAGAGTGGGAGGGGGAGAGAGAGAGAGAGAGAGAGAGAGAGAGAGAGAGAGAGAGAGAGAGAGAGAGAGAAATACATCCATGTGAGAGAGACACATCCGTTGGTTGCCTCCGGCATCGAGGGAGGAACCAGGTACATGGCCTTGACTGGAATCAAACCCTTGACTTTTGGTCGCCAGGCCCCACCCAGTGACTGCTGAGCCAAACTGGCCAGGGCCAGAATTGCATTTTTTAAAATATAAAAGTAGAAAAAGTTAAAAGACAAACAACAACAACAAATATTTAAGGAAGAATTAATATAAATTCTTCATAAACTGAAACAACAACAACAAAGACAGAAAAAGTATCATTTCCAACTCATACTATCAGTCCGATGTTACCCCAATACCCAAACCAGATATCAGGAGAAAAGAAAACTACAGGCAAATATTTCTTAGGAATATAGATTCAAAATCCTCAACAAAATGATAGCAAATCAATTCAGTAACATATGAAAAGGATAATATACCATGACCAAGTGAGATTTATCATAGAAATGCAAAATTATTTCACTAAAAATCAATTGATGTAATACACCATTTCAATAGAACCAAGAACAAAAACCACAGGATCATCTTAATAAGTCAGAACAAACTGACAAAATCCAACACTTTTTTATGATAAAACACTCAACAAACTAGATATAGAAAGGAACTTCCTCAGTGAAGTCTATGAAAAACTTACTAACATCACATTTGATGGTGAAAAACAATGTTTCTGCATCTAAAATCAGGAACAAGGCAAAGATATCAGCTCTCCACACTCTATTCAACATTGCACTAGAGGTTCTAGCCAGAGTAATTGGACAAGAAAAAGAAATAAAAGGCATTCAGATTAGAGAGGGAGTAAAAGTATTTCTATTTGCAAATGACATGACCTTGTGTTTAGAAAATCCTAAAAGCTATTATAACTAATGAACAAGTTCAGCAAGGCTTTAGGATATAAGATCAATACACAAAATCAGTTGTACTTCTATACACCAATAATGAACAATCCAAAAATGAGGTTAAGAAAAACCTACATTTACCATAGGCCAAAAGAATAAAATACTTAGGAATAAATTTAACAAAAAAGGTGTAAAACTTTTACTCTAAAAACCAGAAAACATTGTTGAAAGATATTAAATTAGACCTAAATGAATGGAATGACAGTCTATGTTCATGGGTTGGAAGACAATATTATTAAAACAGCAATAATCTCCAAATGATACAGAAAATTGAACACAATCCCTATCATAATCCCAGCAAGCTGTTTTTGAAGAAATTGACAAGGTAATCCTAAAATTCATATGGAAGTGCAAGGGACCCAGAACAGCAAAAACAATGCTGAAAAAGAAGAACAAAATTGGAGAACTCATAATTCCTGATTTCAAAAATTACTCCAAAGCTATAATAACCAAGACAGTGTGTTACTGCTTAAAGATAGATATATAGATCATGGAATAGAATTGAGTCCAGAAATTAAATGAACACATTATGGTCAATTGCTTTTTGACAAGCATACCAAGACAATTCAATGGGAATGAATAGTCTTTTCAACAAATAATATGGACTGGATAGTCACACGCAAAAGAATGAAGTTGGTCCTCTTCCAATACCATAAACAAAAATGAACTCAAAATGGGTCAGAGATATTTCCTCCTGAAAAAGAAATGGATCATAGACCTATATACAGTAGGTAAAATAAAATAATAGAAAACATGGGAGTAAATCTTTGTAACCCTGGGTTATGCACTCTTCTTATATATGACACCCAAAACGTAAGCAACACAAAGAAAATAAATAAATTTCATCCATCGATGTTAAAAACTTCTATGCTTCAAAGGACAACATTAACAAAGTTAAAAGGCAACCCACAGAATTAACAAAAAAAAAACCATTTTTTCAAGCCAATACTTGATAAGGACTTGTATCCAGAACATATAAAGAACTTTATTCAATAAATAATAAAAACAAAAATAACCCAATTTAAAAGTGGACATAGGATCTGAATAGACATTTCTCCAAAGAAGATGGACAAATGGCCAATAAGCACGTGAAAAAGTCCACAACATCATTAGTAATCAGGGAAATGAAAATCAAAACCGTTATGAGATATCACTTCATGCCTACTAGGATGGCTATAATACAAAAGTCAGATAATAGCAAGTATTGGCAAGGAGGTGGAGAAATCGGGGCCCTCGGACATTGGTGGTAGGAAGGTAAAATGGTGCAGCACTCTGGAGAACACTTTGCTCAAATGTTAAGCATACAGTTACCATATGGTAACTTACATTTTTTGAATTTTCACCAAACTAAAAATACCAACTTTTGTACATGGCAAATAATATGCTGATTGTGGATTGAGCATGGGCTTCTGCAGGAGGAGTCGGTGGGAATGCCAAGCTGAGGAAGATACGGAGCCCTGCGTGTGCTAACCCAGGAGGAAGAGCATCCCCTCTCCCCAATAGATGGTCCCTCTGGGGCACAGCCTTGCCTGAGTTTACTGTATGTGTAGGGTGCCTGGCGCACGGTAAGAATGCCCACAAATGCAAATAAGATGTAAGACTGACTTTGAACCCATATGAGCAATAATATATTTGGGCAGAAATGTTGTTTGAAATGGGTCTTGAAGGATAGGATGTTAGAACCGAGAACCAAAGGAACAACAGCATGTATAAAAGTACTTCGGCAAACATGATTATTTGTGTGGGAAAGAGGAATGCTTGAATTTTGTGTAGCATATGAATAATAACAATAGCTATCATTTATTGGATACTTACTGTACACCAGACACCCATTAAACTCTTTATCTCTATTAGCCTAATTAATGATCACAGAAAATCCATCTGAAATAGGTATATTACTATACCCATTTACAGAGGACAAGCCTGAGATACAGAAGTTAAACAAGTTGCTCCAGTTACACGATTTGTAAGAGACAGAACCAAGATTCCAGGTTCTCTGCCGTAAGAGCTTATGCATTCACAATGCTAAGAGAAAATAGTGGTAGAAAGAACTGGAAAGGTGGGGCTACCATGAATGGGGAGTTCAGAAATTAGTGGAGGGGTTTGAGTTGAATGAGGCGGCTGAGGAATGGCTGAGTCTTTGGAGGGGCATGATGGGTAGGTTGGATCAGAGTAGAATGACACTAGAAACAAAGAAAACAGTCGACCAGACCAGAAGTGACGAGGACTCGCATGTACTACATTAGGACTAGAAACGACATCAAGACAGAATGGAGAGGACTTCCAGAAATAAGGAGCATGTGGTGACGAGGAGGCTGGAGAGGTATTGAGCTGGTTAGGAGAGGCTCTGATCAGTTGATTTATTTAAGAACTTTGCACAGATATCCCACTGGCGGTGATACTTGGGAGAGAGAGGGCCATCGAGGGAAAGTCAAAAGTGGGTAACAACCAAATTCCAGCATCTGGGGGTGAAATAGGAAATGTTCCTTTGATATGGCTGAAGATTCAGGAGAGCCTTATATTTTCAAATCTATTTAGTGCTATCAATCATTCATCATAGTCATGCCTGCACGAAATTCCAACTGGGTTTTAGAAATGACCATAATTCTGAGAACTGGAAGCTTCTTAGAGAATCAGCTGTTTTGAGTGAAACCTCTCGAAAGGGTGGGGTTTGCTCCCAGAGATGTTATATCATCAGAAACAAGCAGATGAGAAGAAAAATTTGCAAGAAATGAACAGCGTTATTATTATTGTGGAGAGAAACGGTATAATTTAAACACTTACTACTTAAGGTGAAGCCCAGCTTTGCTACACGTACACACATTTCTCCTCTGATTCGGATGTTTCTATGTACACAATAATGTCCCCTAAACTTTTTTCAGGGGACATTTCAGGGTTAAGGGAAAGCATCTATATAAAAGCTTCTAATGCCGCACCTGGCACATGGTAAGTGCTTTAATACACGGCGAGGATTTTTCCTGAGAAGCAGACAGTTCTGATTGCTGGTCAGGGGAGTATTAGCTTTTTGATGCTTTAAAAAAGAGATAAACTTATTGATATCATTCTGATTATTTAATTGGCTTCTACTATTTAAAATGTGAAGTTCTGTTGTAAATTAAGTCTCCTTTCTCTCTTTCCTCTCTGCATAGAAAGTAGGATCGGAGTAAACTGTCCCCGTGAAGCTGGAAGGGGAACAGGGGACTAAGCGGAGCGGGCACTGACATGCTAGATGAGTGAGGGCAGTGCCTCTCTTTGGCGGAGGGAAGGAGAGGGCTTGGCTTGGGTTCGATTCCAGATTACCTCCAAAAGACCCAGCTCTAAATATTGGACTGGAGTGAAAATTCAACAGGGCAAGCAAAATAAGTGCAATGCCTAATACAAATTCACCCTTCTCAGTAACAGAAACACAATTTAAAACAACAAGGTTCAGTTTTTCACTTATAAAAGTATCAAAGATTAAAAACGAAAGGACACCAGAAATTCAGTTTTTGGAAGGATGTAGGAAAGCTGCTATCCTCGTAAGTAGAAAAAAATGATACTGTGGAATTGTTGCATACCCTGGTCAGTCAGGAATTTATTTTAAACAATAATCGTGAATATATGCAAAGATTTATATATAAGGATATTATGCATAATAGCACGTCATTGGAAAAACCTTAATGTTCCTCAATAATAGTAAAAATAATGATACATCTAGAATAGAATTATCTATTGAGAGTAATGTAGAAAGATATTTAATATGGATAATGTTCATGATATGTAAATTAGTGAAATCAGCTTATGAAACAGTGTGTATACTGTTATTCAAAATATCGAGCCCTGGCTGATGGGGTTAAGTTGGTTGGGTGTTGGGTGTCGTCTGTCGTCCGGTGCACTGATGGGTTGCCGGTTCAATTCCCGGTTGGGGCACGTGCCTGGTGGGGGACGTGTGGGAGGTGGCTGATCCATGTTTCCCTCTCACATGGATGTTTCTCTCTCTCCCTCTCCCTTCCTATCTCTGCAAAAATCAATTAAAAAATCTTTAAACAATATCTAAAACATAGACATAAATGTACACATACACATAGAAAAAATTTGATGTAGATTCACTAAAGTGCATACAGTGGTTATTTCTGAATGTAAGAATTATGAGTATTTTTTTAAAAATATGTTTTTATTGATTTTTTCAGAGAGAGCAAGGGTGAGAGAGAAAGAAACATTGATGTGAGAGAGAAACATTGATCGGTTACCTTCTACCTGCCCCCTACTGGAGATCGAGCCAGAAACCCAGGCATGTGCCCTGACCAGGAATCACACCGGGACCTCTCCGCCCATGGGATGATGCTCAATCCACTGAGCCACACTGGCCAGGAAATTATGGGTATTTTTAAATTATGTTTTCTTTTTATGCTTGTCTGTCTAAAAAGTTATCTAAATTTTATATAACAATTACATCACTACAAGAAATTAGCAGAATGTACCAGACGGCAGGGAACTTAGCACAGGAACTGTTTGGAGAGCAAAGACTACCAGGGCACGTTTCGTGGACAGTTTTTGCTGGCACTGACCTTGAAGGCCCGGTGACCTCGGTCCGGTGAGTGTGCCTATGCTTGTGCTGTTTTTGAAAATAAAATGTAGCATGATTTAATGGGAAGAGATGTTAAGTAGGAAGTCAGAGTCCTGGAGTCCATTTTCCATCCTCTCAAGAGGCATTGGTGGAGCTTGGCCAAGCTACTTGACATCTGGATCTTCCCTTACTCTAAGGGCTTTCCAATACCCTGTTTACTAGCTGTGTGAACTTGGGCAAGTTATTTAACCACCTATACTTTAGTTTACTCATCAGCAAAATGTGAGTACTAGAGCACCTTATTCAGTGTGGATGAAGATTAAATGAATGAATACTTGTAAAGACATAGTGCCTGGTCCGTAGTTAGTGCTCAGTAAATGTCAGCCTTTTAAATTAACCCCAATAATTCTAAATGTTATGTTATCCAAAAATTCAAATACACAGTCACTATTCTGAGAAATCCTAAGGGATCAATCTTACTCAATATACTTGACCAAAATTGATATCCTGCTTTAAACAATTTGAAAGGACTATAGAGAAAGAGAGGACTATGACAACAAAACAGTATTGGTGAGCATTCCTGACTGGGGCATATAGACAGCCTCATTAACTATAACCAAGTTTCACAATGCTGTGTTATAACGAGGGTCCACGTCTCAGGTGATTAATTTCAATTGTCTGCAAAGCGCGCTGTCAGAAACTAATATGTAGAGTTACTGCTTTACCCTTCTGATTTTCCAGCATTTACAAATGTAGTATTTAAACAAACCAAAGTTATAAACTTCATAGGTCATTAATCAGGCAAGATTTCTACTATTTCTTGTCACCTTTATTTATAAAGATGGAGAAGGAATATTTGCTTGGTTCTGTAACCCTCCAGAGCATAAGGACATTATCCAATAAGCTGGTGAATGTGATACAACTTGTAAAGACTAAGAAGAATGTAAAAGAGTTAAATATATTATTTTAACATATGTTGCTTTAACTATGAGTTAAATATTTTTAAATTATTCAAATGTTCATGAAGAAGGAGGAGAAAATGAATAAGAACAAAGCTGTTATTAATTTTAGAGATGAAGTCAGATATAGTAAATTGAAGATTGATCAATTTAATATTGAACTCATTTCACTTTCTTAAAAAAAGCAAGATTACTATATTCACCAGTAAAAGTGTTGATAGCCCTGTCAGGGTGGCTCAGTTGGTTGGAGCATCATCCAGTACACGAAAATATTTTGCGATCGATTCCCAGTCCAGGAGCTTACGGGAGGCAACCGTAAAAATCCTTAAAAATCAATAAGAACATATCCTCGGTTGAGAATTTTAAAAAAATGTTGATAAATGACTGGAAGGAATGAAAAATACTACACAAATAAAATTCCCAGCAGGAAGGTTGCAATGTGTGAGTGTTTTAAATCTATGAGTATTGTTGTTAATAATCATTGAATTATCGTTAATACAGCATGCTCTCCACAGAGGAACTGACACACACAAGAATTGTACCAATTTCTTAAATATTTAACCTAAAAAAAGAAAGTTTTATATAAAAATGCCAACAAAATGAAGGTGCTGATAAATGAGTTATCTGGAAAGATCCAGGTTGGTGTGTACAATGGTAAATAGTATATATTTTGACCCATATAAAGAACTCAATAGACTTTTAGATTAAACATTTTAGAAAAATGGGTGATATTAGCAAAGTTTTGTTTGAATTTCACTGGCTGAGGAAAGATGAGATTAGGCGGTCCCAATTTTAGTTAAATTCCTATTGTCTTCAGAACATAATCCAAATATTTTCCACCATATTTCTTATTTTGGTTCAGTTTTGGTGGGTGGCTCCTTCACTGACAGATAGTTCATTCACACAATCATGCTGGTCGTCCTTTACTTACTACAGAGGTCACAATGGCTGGCTGTCCACTTGGCTGATGCTTCTTTGGCACCGGCCACCTTGAGAATGCCCCCGCTGGCCCAGGGCACATGCCCACCTGCTGTGTGAGCTGCAGGATTCCTGGTCCATGAAGTCACATCCTCCCTAGTCAGTGAAAGGGATGTCTTTGCAGAGGGGAGATGTTATAGCTGATTTGAGCTCCATTAGGCTGGAGACAACGAATGAATAAATCTTCCTCTGGTGCATTTAGAATATTTAACTTGACCCTGCAGGCCAAATACTTCCTTACACACAAAGAAATTATCTTTGAAAAAGTAAAATGTCATGCATTCACCTGTAGGCTCTGGACTGCTAACAGCTCGCACCTTGTCAGGATTTCATCTACGCTAGTTTTCGTGCTGGAGGCATTTGCAAAGACAGCCTGCATCAGCAGTCCAGGTCTGGCGGGCTAGAAAATCACTTCTTAGCAAGGTTTGAGCAATTGTTTGTTGGGAGATGGAGTAGGAGTATTGAAGTCAAACCACTGGCACTCTTATACACCACTTGGAGTCCTGTGGTGGAGGTGTGGTTGGGTTGAAGGTATCATCTGAAATGCAAGTTTGAAAAATTAATTGCTGTCTTTATATCAACCAAAAGTTAATTTTTTATTTATCCTTATAGGATGGTATTAATTTAAAACACTGTTTTCACATGGCTATTGGCATACTTTGGAATGGACGAATTTTGGTTCTTTTGGCTGACTCGGCTCATACTCACACTTTCTGTCTGGTTTGTATCCCTTGATCTTTCTAGATGGACCCATGCTGTCAGTGGCTCATTAAATTGTTCTTGCATAAGTACTTCCTGATCAATTCTATTATTATTTGTTCTTATTCTTTCCTGGTATTGACGTTAACTGCTTGGTAATTTCCTGGATCTCCCCTTTGGCACATCTTAAATATTAGAAAAGTTATTCTTATAATTATTTCCTTCAATTTTTCCACAGCTCAGCCATCATTCTCTATTTTCTACATTATTTATAACTTGAAGATCTGCAGGATATAAATATATTATTCACATAAAACAAACATGTTGAAGTGAGGATACTATTCTAAAATATTTTTTAGCAACGAGATTTATATTTCCATAAAATACGCTTTGAACATACTAAAATCAGAAGCAAATTAGATAAAAATCAAGCATTAACAGCTAAGTGTGTCTTTATTAGCACATTATTTGGCTTTTCCTGAATTAAAAAATGAAAAGCTAATTATTAAACTTACTTACTTAAAAATGCAAAGTACTATTTTATTTATATTATTTATCCATGAGCAACATATGTTGTCTCTTTAAATATTTTCTTTTTACTTTTTAATTTTTTTCAGATACTGCTTATTATTACAGTATAGATATAAGACAGTTTTTGGCCTTCGGACCCAGAAGAGACACAATTAATTAATCAAAGCACTTATAATGACTACTGTTAGGCCTGGGGACATCAATGGGACACAGTCTTTGAATATAAAATGTTGACAATCCAGTGAGGTAAGATCAGGAGGAATGTATAATATTGTGTTTAAATACTAGAGATATGCCCAGAGAATATTAAAAAGGCCAGAATTACCTCTGATACCTAGAAGTTGGGGAAAGTGTCCACACCAGAGGAGGTATTTGAGCCTTGCCTTGAAGGTTAGGGTATTCTACACAGAGGTCACTACACGTGCAGATGGAACTATAGCAGTGTGCCTTTTCCAATATGGGCAGAAGAGAAATGCAGTGGTTCTTTGTTTAATCTTGATCTGTTCTGCCAGCTTGGAATCCCCCTTCTGCTGGTCTTATTCACCAATAGTCTGGCATAGCGCTGGCACCTAGTACATGCTCAATAAATATTTGTTGAAGGAATGAATGGATAAGGTGAGGACAAGATCGGAAAAGGCCAGGTTCAAGTGTCTGGACCTATTTTGGGGGCAGTGACAGTCCCAGAGGTCAATGAGCAGGGAGTTCTATGATCCCATTTGTTATGTAGGAAGACGAAAAGTAGTTCTGGTGGAAATGTAGAGGATAGATCCAAATAGGACCAGACTGAGGGTCCATTGAGTTAGAAATTTCAGGAGATGAGTTAAAAATTCCAGAAGAGAGCACGGTCAGTGTGGCTCAGTGGTTGAGTATCGACCCATGCACCAGGAGGTCGCAGGTTCGATTCCCTGTCAGGGCACATGCCCAGGTTGTGGGCCAAACCCTCAGTGGGGGGCTTGCAGGAGGCAGCCAATCGATGTTCTCTCTCATTCATATTTTTATCTCTCTCTCCCTCTCCCTTCCTTTCTCTCTAAAATCAATCAATCAATCAATAAAAAATCCCAGAAGAGAAATGAAGAGAACTTAAAATGACGACTCCGTGGATGGTGGGACAGCTTCCGAAAAGCAATGGAAAGGATTCATTGACTAGTTGGACATGAGGGTGAGAAAGAAGTAGAAAGGAGAAGATGAGATTTCCAGGTTGGGAGGTGGGTGGATGGCAGTGCTATTGACTGAGATCACGATACAAACAGGGAACATATTTTAGAGGAAGGATGAGTTTAATTTTGGACATGCTCAGCTAGCTTTCTTGAAGAGCATCCAAGCAAAGCAGGGTCTGGGCTGGGACATGTCATTTTTTGAGAGTCATGAGGATGGAGAGGATGCTTGAGGCTATGGGAGAAAATGAGGTTTACAAGACAGAGTGAAGAGGCAAGAGAAGGGAAAAATGACGATGACATCTTGGGGAGCAGACTCCTAAGGGATGGACAGGGGGACGAAGAGTCAGCAGCCCTTGAGACAGATGCTGTCGTAGGCACAGCCTATGTTGTCTAGCTCAGTCTCTGCAGCAGCTCTGAGAGGCCTTACCAGAGAGGTAGGCGCTTTTCCAGGGAAGGCATCCTGAAACCTTGGCTGAAGGGGATGGAAGCAGGCACTGGCAAACTTTTTCTGTAAAGGGCCAGATGGTAACTATTTTAGGCTTTTCGGCTATGCAGTCTCTGTGGCAACTACTCAGCGTTGCCTCCTCTGAAGTTCGAAAGCAGCCATAGACAAACAAATAGGTGTAGCTGTGTGCCAATAAAGCTTTATTGATGGACACTGACATTCAGATTTCATATAATTTTTCATGTGTCAACAATGTTTTTTTTCTTTTGATTTCCTAACCATTTAAAAATGTGACAACTATTATAATCTTATGGACTATACAAAAGCAGGGGGCAGGCTATAGGTTAGTTTAAAGAAAAAAGGGGTGTTAAATGACAGATGTGAGCCCTAAAAATATTACCGAGTCTTGCAACTAGAAGGCAGTTGATGACTCAGCAAAAATGGTTTCAGTAGCGGAGGGAGAGGGGCAAAACCCTATTGTAATAGGTTGAGGACCAATTGAGAGATAGAATAAGTGTAGATACTTTTAAACAAGTTTGGCAGAGAAGGAAAAGGCAGAAGGAAGGTGATGCTGCCAAGGATTTTTTGTTTTGTTTTAGGGTTTAGGTAACGGGACCTTTTTTTTTTGGAGGTGAAGGAGCCATGTGAAAACCAGTAGAGATTATATATTTTGCAGAGAAGAAATCATTGGCAGAACAAGATCCTGTGGAAGACAGGAGGCTGTGGGGTTCTGGGTACAGGTGAGCAGATAATGTTTTGTTTTCTGCCCTTTGGTGGACGTTTGGACTAAGCTATAACATCCTTTCCCGTGGTCCCTATTCGGAACGGTGCTTCTAAAATGGCTTCTAAGATATCTAAGAGGAACTCTATTTGATTTGTTAAATAATCCTGTTTGACAGATAGGTCTGGCTTACTGTCTACATTTTAGAGATGAAGAACCCGAGGACCACGAGTTAAATGTGTCCAGAGACATCTAGCTGGCAGGAAGCGTAGAAACCAGACCCTAATTCTTGGTCCAATTCCATTTCCCTTGTGTTCTGCTTCCTTTCCCACTCTAATTTGCAACATACAAGACAGTTTAGTGGTGATATAAGAAAGATTTGAATGACACATGAATCTATGTACTTGTATTTACAGATCTTTTGATTTAAGGGCTTATGTTAAAAAGGAGTCATATCCCTGTAGTCTTCTGTTTTGGAAGTCTGAAGTAAACATATGTTAATTACTTTTCTAATTAAAGTTTTATTTTTGGCTTCTAGTTGTTAAGACCATCGAGGACACTTGAAATACAACTCCTAGCTACACAAGCGTAGATAATTCCCATGTCTGCGTAGGGACCTGCTCTTATGATGTCATTTGTAGGAGAGTTGACTTGGTATGGCCGTCCCATGTCCTTTGTAGCCACCAGACAGTCAGATAGTGGGCAAATGGATTATTCTCAAGGGTGAAAAGAACTCGCCCAAAACTTAGGGATGTTTGTAGATGGTTGAAAACTAATAGAGACAGTTTATTTAGTCCACGCTGAAATATTATCCACATTAAAAGCTCTATCTTTTTTTCCTTTCTTTTCAAAATAATTGAGAAATGGCGAGGGGGCATAAGCACCTGCAGTGGAATTTCACTGGGGCCTCCGTGGCTCCAGAGCAGTTTGGAGACAGTGCTACCTGACCTGACAAAGAATGAACCTTCCCTGGCTCCCCACAGTGTGGCTCTCCCCACACTCCTGTCCCCCTTCTGCTAATGCAGAAATTGCTAAAATCTTATTGTGTGCTAAGCAGGAAGGGCAAGGGGGGCTCCAGGGAAAGTCGTTAAAAAAAAATGAACAAGTGTAAAAACAATTAATGCATGTGGAAACATTTCAGGTCATGAGAAAAGTATGTTGGGAAAAGTTCAACAGGGGAAGAAAGCCTTGGTATAGGGGGTTGGGTGGAAAAGATGAAGGGATTAAGAAGTACAAATTGATTGTTAGATTGAGGGACCTCAAAGGGAAGGGGGGAGGTGGGCCGGGAAGAGAGAAACCAAAGAACTTATATGCATATATACATAACAAATAGACACAGACAATAGTGTGGGGAAGGCAGGAGGGGGGCGGGAGAAGGGGGTCAAGGGGGGAAAAAAGGAGGGGCATCTGTAATACATTCAACAATAAAGATAAGTTTAAAAAGAAAAAAATAAAAGTAGAAAAAAGTCTTAAAAATTGGCAAAAAAATTACTCAAACTCACTAAATTATTATTTAAATATTTGTCATTACCCATGATAAGTGACTTCTCCAACACGCTTGCATATGAAAGAAAAATAGGCCATAGTGTAAGGGAACTTTTCGAAATTTCAAGGAATAGAAATCGCGGATATTATATTAAGACTAGATCACTCTTTGAATAAAACATTTTGCGAATCCAGTAGGACTCATTTTAAGTTACATTTACTTTCAGTAGGCATTCGTCCTCCCATGCTAGACTTGCGTTCCTTCTACTTCTCTGCCTGATCCCTGGGTGCACAGCTCTCTCATCAGTAGCCTTAGCCCTTACCTTGATAAATCCCTGAGTCCAAAGTCACTCTGAATCCATTTTTATATATTTTTGGCACAATAATATTATTTTAATTGTTGTTTAATGATGTTTTCATACTATAATTCTTCTCTTCTGAGGTCAAACCATACAGTTATATTCTCTGTGCTGTGTCTCCTTTCAAATCAGATGCTTGGTACATGTATTCTGGGACAGATTGTTTTCATCAACAGAGATGCACCTAAGGTATCTTTTCTTTTTTTCTTTTTTTATCCTCACCCGAGGACCCTTTTGCATTTATCTCCAGATAGAGCAGGAGGGAGGGAGGAAGAGAGACAGAGAAACATCAATGTGAGAGAGACACATTGACTGGCTGCCACCCACACGACCCCAACTGGGGCTGGGAATGAACCGCAACTGAAGTATGTGCCCTTGGCTGGAATCGAACCCGCGACTCTCTGGTCTGTGGGCTGACGCTCTAACCGCTGAGTAAAACTGGCCAGGACCTAAAGTGTCTTTTCCAAAGAGGTTGCAGAAACAAAATGATTTGGATTTTTCCTTCTAATTTAGTATATTCAGTAAGTGCTATAATTAAAGTGTAGGAACCAAACAAATTACTTGAAAGCATAAAGTGTCCTGGAAAGGAACGATCTAATTACCAAGAAGGCTCCTAATTGTAAAATTCAAAATATCTAAGTAAAAGAGACTCAGGTAACAATTTAAAAAACATTTTCCTTGTAAAATATTATACGCATATAGAAAAATACATCAAATAAACATACGCTTTAGCGCGTAATTATAAAGCACACACCCATGTAGATACCATCTGCTATACACTGAATTGTGTCCTCCCGAATTTCACATTTTCAAGTCCTTGTTCCTGTGTGACTCTGTGGAGATAGGGCCTATGAGGAGGGCCTAAAGGTTAAGTGAGGTCAGAGGGTGGGGCCCTAATCTGATAGGACTGGTGCTCTTAGGAGAAGAGGACCAGGCACGGAGAGCTCTCTGTCCCTCCACCAGCACAGAGAGGCCCTGTGAGGATGCGTGAGAAGGAAGCCATCGGAAAGCCAGCGAGCGCGGCCTCAATCAACCTTGATTTGGACTGAGCCTCCAGAACTGTGAGCACATTCACGCCTGTTGTTTAAGTCCCCAAGACGTGGTATTTCTTTATGGCAGCCCTAGCAGACTAACACACCATCCAAGTAAAGAAATAAGCGTGGCCAGAATGTCAGAAATCCCCACGTGTCTTTTTCCTGTCACATTCTCCTTAGGGGTCGCCACTGTGCTGACTTTTATGGAATCATTTCTTTGTTTTCCATTATACTTTCCCACATAAGAATGTCTCTGTAAACAGTATAGATTTTAAACTTCATATAGCTAGATCTATACTGTTAATATATTTATCTCCAACTTGTTGCTTTTGTCCAGCATAAGTAAGAATTTTCCATGTTGCTATATATAACTCCAGTCTGTTTATTTGCATTATGATAGAGTGTTTAATTGTATAAATATACCTACCACACGAATTCTATTGTACAAAGACATTTGGGTTGAGGTTTTAGCCATAGGGGTATTTTTGTAATGAACATCCCTGTACACAGCTCCACTTATGTACACATTTCTCAAGGTATCACCAGAATGGAATAGCTGGGTCTTTGGGCCTGTTAAAAACAATAATTTTCAACTATAAATTATCTTATGTCTTTATTTACTTTTTGGTATATGTAACTTTATACTTCTATTATCGGGGAAATTTGGGTATCCTTTTCCCCCACTGAGTGCTGGGGGCGGGGTCCTTAAGATATTTCAAGAAAAAGAATTTTCTGAGACTCATATGGGAGGATGAGTGATTTTTATTTGTATGGAATTATATCTTGGGGTTTCCAGAGTCCCATTTCCCTTAGTCCAGTCATAGAAGAAGTGGAGCTGGGGTTTCAGTAGAGCTAGAAGCAAAGCCAGTGTCCAGAGTTCCCATTCCATGCTGCAGCCGGGTCCAGTACTGCGTCAGGCTAGTTGCAGTCCATCAGTCCATTGTGTGTGGGGCCATGTGGCGAATGCAGGGGAGCCAAGAGAGCACACCCCCCTGCAACAAGAGGCCCAAGAGAGCCAGGAGAAACAAAGAGAGTGAACTCCTTTGTTTAGGGGATTAAATATCCCAAATATTGCACCCTTGCAGTGGCCACACCCTTTCTGGCCAATGACCTGTTCCCAGCTGTAACTGACAGGCAAGTACCTTCCCAATGTCACCCCAATTTTACTGAGCATGTGTCTATTCTCCCCCCTTGTCCAGTCCCTTCCCCCAGCAATCTGCTGGGAATAAACTGTTGGCTCCCTGGGGAGTATAAAGCTTTATCTTCCTGGTGAAGCTGTCCAAATGACATGCCTATAATATTTGGCCTTCCCTTTGCTCCTTTTCTGTTATTAATAACTAGCTAGTTACAACAGTATCACTTCTATTCTTTGGTCCAAAAGACAAAATCATATATATATATATATATATATATATATATATATATATATTTTTTTTTTTTTTTGCAGAGAAAAAGCCCAGGTATTAGGAGCATAAGCTTTAAATAGCTTTGCAACAACCACTGTCTTGGGGAATAAATGTAAATGTTTTTTTTTTTCTTTTCATGCTGTTGTCACTTGGTGAACTCCGAGAAGCATCCTGTTTACTTTTCCAATTTCTATCTTAAATCTCAAGGGTACTTAGCTATCTTGGTATGCTAATTAATCTGCATTTGCACTCCATACCCATCCCAAGTCCATTTTCTATTCTTTCTTTTTTTTTTTTCCTGCTCTGTTTCTTGGGAAGTTGACTCCTGAATTGGGACTCAACTTGGTCTTCTTGCTTCTGGTCGAGTTTGACCCATGAGAAGTTGGGTTTGCATTCTGGTTCTGGCATCTTGTTGGATTTGGCTAATCTGAGGCAAAGGCAGGTTATTTGAGGGGCCAGAGGTTGGGTATTTCTCCTGTCTCCCTCCCCGCTTTGGAATTGAGTGTTTAGCAGTGGTTCCACCCTCCATGTGTCTAGTTCCTTCTGGGAGGCTCAGTCTTCTTGGCTCCTGTTTTCACTGGGTTTCAGGACCATCATTTCCTCCTCCCCTGGTCTCTTTAGTCCTAGGGTGGTAATGGCTTTCCACTACTGCAGGTCTACAAGCATCTTGCTGTACCTTATTTGTTTCCTTATCCCTACCGACACTTCTAGAAGGCTTGTGAAGTCTTCACCGATCCTTCTGGTGTGAATGCTATTTCTTACTGGTACTCTGCCTGACATCTGAATCTTGAATTTCTACTAGATAGAAATTGCAAATGTTTCTTTAAGTATATGCCTATTTAAATTTTCTGAATTGTTGTCACATTTATTTTAGGTTTAAGTAGAAAAGTGTTGCTAAAAATGAAAACATTGATCGAAATGTAAAAAGAAATATCAAAGACTGACTAATGTTATTGAATATTAGGTGATATGAATGAAACAGTTGAAATATGCAACATATAGATTAATCGAGGATCACAAATTGGAGTCCATGTGCCTTATGTGAAAGTTGGTGATTAAATTGTTCATGATTTTCTAAATCTCTAATACTCAAGGATTTCTTATTCATCCCACTTTTATAAGTGTATTTAAGAAGCTCTTTTTAAAGACTTATAAGCAATTCCCTGCATTTTATCTGACTTCCTTTTGTTCTGGTCTCTTCAGAGAGTCCCTGAAAGAACCAGAAACTTCAACATTATTAAATTAGCCCTAGGTTCTAGCTCTATTTTCCAACATGTAAGCTTGGAAGAAGAAAATATGCACAACCTTGCCAGAATTCCTGCTCCATTGAGCTCATAACAGCCTATAACCCTAGCTTAGCTTTTATAGGCTTTGTTGCTGTTGATGACTCTAGGCTTGGTGTGAATTCCTAATCTACATTGAGGAAACACCTATATTTACTAACCCATTTTGTCTTGAGTGGTTTGATTTTATCAAATTCCAGCCACAGTAACAAATGAGTTATTGTTTTAAAGAGCAGTTGTAGTTTAATTTGAACATAATATAAAAGAACAATCTTTCCCTAGCACCATTTGTGTGTGTTGCTTCTGAATGTACAAGCATGAAATATTTAAGCACAATCACCCAAAGGCCTCATACCTATACAGTGAAAAACAAAAATAAGGGTCAACATATTGAATTGACTCCAGAGTTGTATTACTCTTGAGTAGATATAAGTGGTGAAGATTTTATTTGTTGATATATTTTAGTTGGCTCTCTTTGAATACATAAACCTAAGTATGTATCTAAAACAATATAAGAAATCTTGGTTTTGGTATGGCATTTCCAAGGAAAAAGATGATATAATATTGCTCATGATATTCTCATTGCTCAGAAAAATGTCTGGAACATAGTAGGTGCTCAGTAAAGATCATTTTTTGTTGTTGAGAAAGCCAATATTATTTACTCATTGAGGAGATCCACTCAGAGTCTTCATCTCTGCCAAATATTTATTATCATGTAATACTCATTTGATACTTTAACAGTTCTGTTCCTTATACTTTCAGCGTTTTGCAAGCAGTATGAAGCAGATTGTAAAGATGAAATCCTATGGAATATGCTGAGTTTGAGGCAAATTCCCATCCACCAAGGGGATGCTGTTTACATTGCTTAATAGCCTCTGAAATCAGTATGAGACTAATGTACAGTTAATAATTTTACAACTGTCCTCTCCGAACACAAAACATAAGGCTTTTAAATAAAGAGAACAAGTTTAAATATAATTTGTGTCAACACATTAGAGTAACATTTACACTAAGGGAAAAGGACAAGAATAATGGGCTCTAATGCACATCGCAGAGTAAGTAATGTTCAGCATTACTTTGACATTGCGGTGTCTTTAAAGTTAATTATTTTTATTTTCTATTACATTTTAGTTGCTTAAAGTTCTTAAGTGAAAGTTTTGAGGATTTGGAATAAACCTATGGTTTTAAATGTGTGCGTATGTGATATATATATGCATATATATATGTGTGTGTGTATATATATGTATATATATGTGTGTGTGTGTGTGTATGTATATGTGTGTATACATATATAATATTTTAAAATTACATAATTACTGACTCTGGCTTCTGACCCTTGGCTATATTTTAATTCAATGTGTTCAATAGTTGGAAAAATACAAGATGAAACCAGTTCATATCATGGAAAAATACAGTGCTAAGGTAGGATGCCCACGTGAAATCAGAGTATCAGAAACTCTGATAGAAAGGGTAGGTTTAGCAGTGCCCAACCAACATTGCCAGGTAAACTGACTGAAGTTCTTGGGGTGCTTTTGGACTGTGTAACAGGAGAGTAAGCACATGATGCATTTAGTATGCTGTCTGGAACATAGAAACGGCTCAGGGCATTATCAGCAAGCCCCATCTCCCCTCTGTGTGATCTGTTGTGATACCCCTCTACATTCTTTAAAGCTTTCCTGTTGAATAGAACCTGTATAGATTTCTCTCCGTACTCGCCACAGACACAGTGAAGCACGTGAAAAGTGTCCCCTGAAGACATATGATTTATCATAACTCCTAGAGCTGTAGAGAGCGGTAGAGAACTTGGAAATGCCCTCTCATTGTGTAGATGGGAAGCCGAAGTCCAGAACAGGTAAGGGACTCATCCAGGTCACTTGTTACTGGTAAAACCAGAATCTCCTAACTCCCCATCCAGGGCTCTATTAATAGCACACAACAAATGATGACTTAAATTTATAAAGAATTGTGATAGATCAGAAAGAAACACTGTTCTTATAATATAGATTTTAATGACCAAACTGATACTTATGCATTACTAGAGTACAAATGTCTCTCCCACACACGCACACAAAATGAGCACTAAATGTAATAAATAAATTCTGGGTATTTTAAAGTAACAGTGTGATGTAACAAAAAAACAAGAATCTTTACTATTGCCATCATTTCACAGGTTGAGAATTTTAACCTATTTTGTAGAAAGCAGAGTAGGGAAGAAAGAATACAGATTGGGAGAAAACTGGAGTTCTCATCCTGAACTGATCACATCTCATCTATTTGGCTTTGAAAACTTTCTGAGTCTCAGCAACTTTGGCTTTGAAATGGATGTATTTCACTCTTGATTTTGTTGATGATATCAAGTGATAACATTCTGTAAACTGCAAAGTGTTATCATTAAGTGGTAGAACAAAAAACTAGGGATGACTTGGGCTACACAGTCTGTGTTGTAACACTGCTTCTGCCACTTACTGGCAACTTACCTTTCCAGGCCCTGTCTCCTCACGTATAAAATGGGTATTATACTAGCACTTGTAATTTACGTGAAACTAGCATAGTAGCATTGTATTTTTCAACACTATTGATAATGACATCAAAATGTTTTTATATTATAATATTCCTATTATTTGCATTGCTTAATTAATAATATGGTCTAATGATGGTAATTATTAAGAAAGAAAAATAGCCCGGCCAGTGTGGTTCACTGGTTGAGCATCAGCCCATGCACCAAGAGGTTGCTGGTTCGATTCCAGGTCAGGGCACATGCCCAGGTTGTGGGCCAGATCCCCAGTGGGGGGCATGCAGGAGACAGCCAATCGATGTTCTCTCTCATTGATGTTTCTATCTCTCCCTCTCTCTCTAAAATCAATAAAGAAAAAATATTAAGAATAAATAAATAAATAAATAAATAAATAAATAAATAAATAAATAGAAAGAAAGAAAAATATTATTCTATAATAGCTCCTCCATTAAAATGTATGAAATATTCGTGAAAACTAAGCGAAGAGGAAGTTTCTCGAACAAATTCACATGGAGTGACTTGAGGATAAACACAACTATTTAAAAATCAGAAGAGGAACTATTCTTACTTAGAATTCTTCTCATTTCTTGGCTCAACTGACCGTTATAACCTTATTTGTCTTAATGATAATTCCTTACTTTATTCTCAGCTGTGCTCTGTCCCAGAATCATAGAGGAAAACAATATGGACAGATTCTGGCCTGAGTCCAGTGTTCAGAGAGAGCAATTAAACATGTGAAGATGAGTTGAGTAGTTTGTACTTTGCACGTGAAAAAGAAGGAAATGGGAATCAATAAGCCACAGGCAAACAGGACTTTAAATAGACCCGTAAGAGTTTTGATCTCTGGGTAAATCCCTTGCAGTTTAACACTCTCACTTATTTGCATTATCAGCAAGCCCCATCTCCCCTCTGTGTGATCTGTTGTGACCTCTTTTGCATACAAAACATATATATATATATATATATATATTTTGGTGTTTTTAAAATTTATATATGTATTTATTTATTTACTTATTTTTAATCCTCACCCGAGGATATGCTTTTATTAATTTTTTTTTTTTTGAGAGAGAGAGGAAGGGAGAGAGAGAGAGAGAAACATCAATGTGAGGAGAAACATCAATTGGTTGCCTCCCATATGTGCCTCAACTGGGGATAGAACCCACAACCCAGGTGTGTGCCCTGACTGGGAATCGAACCTGCAAACTTCTGGTGTACAGGACAATGCTCCAACCAGCTGAGCCACCCGTCCAGAGACTGAGAGGGCAGTCATTCCCGCGGGCAAGACCATCCCCAGGAGGGAGGAAGTGAGCATGTGCAAGTGAGCGATGAGCTGAGAGAGAGCCAGGAGTGTGGAGTTGGTCCTGACACTTAGAGGAGGAACCGGCACCGCCAGCTGTGGGGGGGTCGTGAAAGGGTGGGCCTGGGAGTTTTTTCCTGAGTTGTCTGAATTGAGGATGAGTTGGGAGGGGCTGTGCAGCTGGTTCTGTTGATCAGCCTCGATTAAGTGGGAATAAAACTGTTCTGCAACACCAATATCTTGCCCACAAAGACGTTTGTAGCTCTGAGACCATAGAAGAGGGATATGGGCATTCGCCATTGTCCTGGTTCACCAGGCAGAGTAAGGGGGCAAGGGCATTGCATCAGGAGAAGGGGGTGTTTAATACCCTTCAGGGGTGGACTACCGTGGGGTGCCTGGGAGTATAAGGGAGTATAATTGAGTAAAACAGAAGTCACACTGGGAATATAAATCAGGTAAGACAGTGGCTGGGTTGTGAGCCCAGTCTAGGGGTCTGAAGTTCGTCTCTGAGGTTCGTGTCTATGCTTTATAAAGAAGATGCCAGGAGGCATAACGGTGTGGTTGCTTACATACCCGTGGACCCAGAAGCAGAACACAGAACACCTTCCCAATCTTCTCAAGTAATGATTGAGTCACTTAAAAAAAATTTTTTTTTTTTGTTAGTTCTCACCCGAGGATATTTTTCCATTGATTTTTAGAGAGAGTGAAAGAGAAGAAGGGTGGGAGAAGGAGAGAGAGAAACATCAATGTGAAAGACATACAGCGATTGGTTGCCTCCCACAGGACCCCCAACTGGGTCAGGGATTGAACCCGCAACCCAGGTACGTGCCCTTGACCAGGAATCAAACCCTGAGCCAAACCTGCAGGGTTGATTTAGTCATTTTTATCTCTCAAAACACAGAGAGTTTCTTATGCTAATTGCCTCTTCTGATGAAATCGTTGGTCATCCCAACAGTCCCAGCCCACGTTTGCCACCAAGAGCAGTGTTACGCCGATTTGAGACTCTGTCAAAGTATTTGCTGGGCAGTGTCGGAAGCCAACAGGGAAGATTAAACAAAACATTGTTGTCTTGGGCAAGAAAGAGATTACAAAAATAAAAAAAAAAAAAGAACGAAAAACAGATTTGGAAAGAAATATTGTATTAGAAAGTAATTTTAACTCTTTCTCATGCAAATCATGGAGAAAATTTTAGAAGTATGGAAATAAGACTCCTTTTGGAAATTAGGAATGTGAACATTTCTCCTTGAAAATTTGAAGACTCAGTGTATTCAAACATCTTCCAACATCGATTACAGACGTTTAAAATAAATAGACTGTGTCTAAATAATTTTGGTAGCAACCAAGAGCAGTGATCATTAATAAATATTTATTAGTTGAATCTAATTGAATAAGAGAAAAATGTAGTAGAAATTCAATGAAAGTAGCTCACATATGGTTTTGCCTAGCATTGTGGGATATCAAAAACACGTAAAACACGTTCTGAAGGAAATCCTTTATTTGGTTCCTATGTTAAAACTGTGTTTCTCTGTTTTTATATGTTTGTGTTTGTGATGTTACAGCATACTTTTTAGGACTTGTTCAAAGGGAAGAACTCAGACTGAAATCTGGTAGCTTTGATGCTGATTGTACCAGCTTTGATACTGGTAGCTTTCAGATTATTCATGGTAAAGGGTGGGAGTGTGGGACAGGTAGGGGGTGCCAGGTGCTGAGCAGGGAGACCAAAAAAAAAAAAAAAAAAGGACCTGGTTGAAGTAACAAATTCCGCACTATTTGCAATCTTCAAATTTAGAACACTAGAGACAGGGTTGGCCCAGACTCATAAGAACCAATTGGGATTTTCCTTTTCTTCATCTTTTCGGGTTGACCTCTTGGGAGTTAAAGACTACTCAAATAATAAATGTTAGAGAAAAAAAACAATTTGAGTCCTTACCTGAATGCACCTGCACAGTCTGAGATAAGAATTTGAATTTGCTTTAACAAGATCTCTAACTCCCTCTCTGTTGGTTTATTTTGGATTTCAGGTGTACAGAACAAAGTCAGTCCTCGCCCTCCGTTCATGTGATAGCATCCACACTGCTCTGTGCCGCCCTCTCTCTTGTTCTACTTATTTATTTGTTCTCTTTCTATTCCCCACCATGGCAGTGATGCTAAGGTGCTGAATTCCCTTCCTTCTTATTAATGTGCATTCCTGAAAATGTGTGTTGCTGCACATATATATGTGATTTATATAAATGGTGTCCTCAGCTGTGCTCCGTGGAAGCCCGAGACAGGAACTCTGGTTCGAGCGATTTCCAGGGGGAGCGTACTGGGAGGAAGGGCAGTGGAGGGAGGGGCATGGGTCAGGGGAAGGAGCTCAGCGAGGACGGGGCCTCAAGGACTAGCTTCAGTCTGATCCCACAAGGAAGCCTGGGTAGCAACAGTGGTGCTAGAGACGGGTCCACCTTGAAGCCAGGGGCTGGACGTTTGTATACTCTGCTGGTCTGTCACTGGCTGACGTCCTCCCGGTCCCCGGGATGTTGGGGGAGTGCTAGTTTCCAGGACTCGGAGGTTTCCAGAAGGAGCAGCTGTGAGCCATTCGCAGCCAACACAACAGCTGGGAAAGGGGCACGGGAGCCAGGAGGGTGTGTAGACTAGGCATCAGTCCTGTCCACTACGGACTTCCCCTTGCATCACCCAGAAACACTTGCTTTTACCTTAATTTTTCTCCATCCAGGCACAGCTTCTGTTTGGTTCTAATCTCCAAAAATTTACAAGGGGAGGATTAGCGGGACAGCAGGCCTGATGCTGTGGCGGGTCCCAAGGCTGTGACTGACGCTTCTATTTCCCTCCTGTGCCACCCGTTCTACATCCCGACCCTCTGGCTGGCACTTGTACGGGGCTAGCCTTTAGTACAGTGATGTCCTTCTAGTGGTACCGACCAGGTACCCAGAACTACAGTCCCTATTGCCGACAGCTGCGGGGACATTCTCCAGGTGGGTCTCCCTGGGAGTGACGGGCAGTGCCACTCTGACTTCTGTCATTTAGTTTCTGCACCCACATCTTTTACCAATATCACAGCTTCAGTGTGAAGTGTGTATCATACCCTAAAAGACAGTACCGCATCCTCACAGGATGTCATGTCCAGGCTGGCGCCTCAGCTGTGCCTTCAATGGGCCATTTCCTTGCTGGATAAGGTCCCTGAGTCACATACTCATTTCCTCATCCCAGGATTTCCGTTGCTTTAAAGTGGGTCTCTTGGTTTAAGATGTGGTTACGTGGGAGCCCTTGAAGGGAGAGCAGATATCTCACGATGCCTTACACAGTGGCGCTGGCTGAGGCACACAGGAGAGGCAACCCATCCCCAAAGCGCATGTGGCAGTAGGTACAGGGGTTCACTGTACCGATCTTGTCACCAAGTGGCTGGAAGTTTCCAGTGAGGGATGCTACCCAGACAGGGAGCTCAGAGTTGGTCTCTGCTGCTGGCAGGTCAGTCGTGGCGGTCGCTTATGACCTTGGCTGAGAGTGAGCCCGGGGTGTTGAGACCAGGAGTGCCTGCAACTCTGCCACCAGAACTACTCTGTTCACGAGACACCTGTGCGAACACTGGGATAGCCGGGGAGAGGGCTGCTGACATCTTTGGACTGAGTCCCCTGGCTTATTTAACGCCTCTTCTGCAGTGGCTGCTCACTGGTGGGTACTCACTGCAATGCAAATATTTTTATATTTTGCATATATTTTGTTATAGGTCCATTCCTATGCCTCCTTCCCAAGTAGCTCTGATTTTCTAGTCTCATTGCTTCCAGGCCTCGGACCAGCCAGCGACGTCTTTCTACATTGTCCATGGATGTGTGTGGATCCTGAACTTGGGCTCCTTCTTCTCCACACCAACCGAAAAGCCGTATGTGCTGCCCACTGGGAGGACTGCCCCTCGCCACCGACTCTCAGGACCAGCCCTGATGGGCTGTAATGCAGCTCTAACACATTTGGTCTTTTACCACTTACCAAGGCAATCCATCGAAGAACCGAGCTCAGACTTCTTCCTCTTCCACCCACTGGTCATAGGTGTGAGTTGAAAAAATGATGTCAGTGCAATAGGGGTAGTTGACACGGGGCACCTGGTACCTCAGCTGACCTTTGCCCTCCGAACTTATGATTATGATTTTTTCCCTTCGTGGAAGGAGGTATTTTTTACTTTGTAAAGGATATTCCAGCATGCCTCAGGATGCCTACAAACTTCACTCCTATTGAAAGTCCTTGATCATTATAGGATTTTTCTCCCACCCTCTAAAGCTTATGTGTTTGATCGAGGCATCCAGAGTGTTTGGTATGTCTTGCCTATAAGCTCTGATTAATATTATTCATCAATATAGTGGACCAAAGCGATATTCTGAATGATGACCACATCATCTAGGTCCCTTTGAGCTGTATTATGATAGACAGCAGAAGAATTAATGTGGAGCTCAGGAGTTCTGTGAATGTGCACTGTTGTCCACTCCAGAGGAGTGCAAACTGCTCTGATCCTCCTTTCTGATAAGTATGGAAGGATTCACTTGCCGTGTGAATAGCTGCGTATCACGTACCGGACGCTGTGTTAATGTCTTTCATTACAGATACTGTATTCAGCAGAGCGGTGGCAACTGCAGTGAGGACTGGGTTAAGATTGTGGTAGTCTGCTGTCATCCACTATGATACAAATAGTTTCTGCGAGGGGCAGGCCAGGGAATTAAATGGGGATATCACGGAGACCACAAACCCTATACCTTTTAGGTCCTAGAAGGTGGCACTAATCTGCAATTCCCCTGGCTTGGCAACACTGTGTTTGATTTATTATCTTGTTGAAGTAGAAAGGTAGTCTCAGGGCCTTCCACTGGTATTCCTTACTGTAATAGGTCTTCATTCTATAGGTCAAAGAATCAGTGTGATGCCTTTACCAATGTTCAGTATATTCATTCCAATTATTTACTTGAGAAATAGTGAAATAGCTATAAGATGGATCCTTGGATTCTCTGAGACATCTGATACAAATATGTCCCTTCTTTAACAGAGAAGTCATAACGGTGTTTTAGATGCCCGAGTCACTAATAACTTGGGCTTAGTATCCAAGAGATATTCCCCTACCCTTAGGGTATAGGTAGGTACCTGAGTGGGTGTCTGTAGGTCCCTCTCGGGGAGAACTGAGGAATCGCTTCAGGGTCCTTTCTAATGGGATCTTGCCTACCGTTTGTTGATTGGCTCCGTGTTTGCAAATGAGTCATCTAATTCATACGACTGCTCTAAAGGTTGTTTTTCAAGTTAAAAAAATTGGAAACTCTTTAATCTTGACAAGAAGAAAACAGGAAATCTGATTAAAAATGGGCATGGGCCAAAGACCTTCACAGACACCTCAGTAAAACAGAAATACAGATGATAAACAAGTATATGAAAAAATGTGCTACCTCATATACCACCAGGGAAATGATCACTGAAACAACATTGAGCTATCACTACATACCAGTGAGAATGTCCAGAATCCAGCACACTGACCAGACCAAATGCTGGTGCGGGCGTGGCCACAGGACCTCTTGTTCACTGTGGGTGGGCATGCCCCGTGGCACAGCCGCTCTGAGACGGTCTGGCAGTTCCTCACCAGATCAGACGTGTTATCACCATATGATCCAGCAACGTGCTGCTTGGTATTTACTCAACTGGGCTGAAAACTTACGTCCACATAAAAACCTGCACACACGTGTTTGCAGCAGCTTTGCTCGTAATTGCCCCAAACTGGAAGGTGCCCTGCCGTTGGGGAAAGCACGTGTAAACTGTGATACAGCCATTCAAAGGAATATTATTCAGTGCTAAAAAATGAACTCTCGAGCTATGAAAAGACGGAGAAAAGCTTAAATGCATATTACTGAGTGAAAGAAGCCAATCTGAATGCTACGTATGGTAGGATTCCAACGCTATAACATTCCAAAAAAGGCAAAACGATGGAGACAGTAATAAGATCTGCGGTTGCCAGGGATTGGGGAGGGGAGGGGAGAGAGGAATACGTGGAGCACAGAGGATCTGTAGGGCAGTGAGAACATGCTGAGGGATATTATAATGATGGATACATGTTACCATTCACGTGTCCTAACCCATGGAATAGAACACCAGGAATGAACCCTAATGTAGACTGTGGACTTTGGGTCATTACGATGTGTCAGTGCAGGCCCACCCATGGCAACAGATGCACCACCCCGGTGGGGTTGTTGATATGGAAGAGGTTGTGCCTGTGTGAGGGCTGGGGGTGTATGGGAACTCTCTGTACCTTCTCAATTTTGTTGTGAACCTTAAACAGTTCTCAAAAGATGAACTCTTAATAAAAAAAAAATTAGACAATGACCAGCATTTGTGGACACATACAAAAATTAGAAGTGTGCATTCTTCCAGAGAAAAAGTCAGCTTCTGAATGGGACTCGGCATAGGAATTCCTACCTTCAAGGAGTTTGCAGTCAAATTGTGGGTTCAGTACCTCTACCTATGGAAAGGTCCCTGAAGTCTGTTGAGTAGATTGCCTATCACAGTGCATCGTAAAAGAATTTTCGGAGCGTGTTCAAGCTCACCCGACCTTTTTATGGTCTGAGAAATAGGTTTTTGAGATTGACACTGCTCACAGCACTATGGTCCACCTATAAAACCAGAATCCTCTGTAGACTCAACTCCTCTGACACAATGTAAACTATTTTCTCCTTCAATTCAGGAAGCTATAATTAGAAGAGCCACATATAATCACTTGCTAGGAATTGGAATAAGTGTAAAATGCATGTAATTCCTAAACTTGAGTGGTTTGGAAATGAGGAAATGAGAAATGAATCTCTTCTGTTAACAAGTAAATATTATACAATCAGCACATAAAACTCTGTGGAAATACAAACTACATTCTCTCTCTAGTGGGGGATGCTTCCCCGATATTTGTCATATCGCTTTGGGCTCCCAGGAGATGCTATTTCCGGGGAAATATCTAGAGGAATCTATAGGAGGTAATTTTCATTTGGTTCAAATGGTGCACCAGGGATTTCTTAAATCTAAGCTTAAATAGATTAAATTTACTTTTATTTACTGTCTCTTCAAATAACGTTCTCTAAACTCATCTTTCTCTTAAATATTCTTCACTCACCTTAAGTTCCCTTTTAATTACAAAAAGCCAAGTAAAATGCTTCCAAGAAAAAAAATGCGTTTAGTTTTAATGATCAGCTTTTTTTTTTTTAAATGGAAATCTGACTTTTTTCAGTGTGCTTCTTTTTATGGCGTTCCCCACTGATCAGATGCTTCAGAGTCATAGATGTGTCCGTGTAGTAAATACAAGTATTCTTACATGCCACAGTCCATGTTTCCATCCTCAAAATCATATGTGCTTAAAAAATTCATGGTTTGCCCAAACAAACCTTCCACTAAAGAACTAGTAGTGAAAAAGATACGAATCCTGAAAACAACGTCATCCAGAAAAGGAAGCTAGAACCGTTCTAGCAGTCCAGAAATAGCTACGGCTTCCATGCAC
Organism: Tadarida brasiliensis; assembly: GCA_030848825.1. Lineage (NCBI taxonomy): Eukaryota > Metazoa > Chordata > Mammalia > Chiroptera > Molossidae > Tadarida > Tadarida brasiliensis. The sequence goes on along the minus strand of CM061260.1, from coordinate 107,305,996 downwards.
CTGCCACTGTCATACCCGGGCAACGCAACCCATGTTTTCCCTCTGACAGGATTCCTTTTCTCCACTTGCCACTGTGCCCACTACTTCCTAAGAATCCTCACATTCTTTAAACCCACTTCAGTTGCCCTGTCAGCCAAGAAAGCCCCAATAATAGCCACACTAGGCTGACTTCCCTGTCTCTGTGTGCCTGGCATGTTGAAATGTGGCTTTTTCCATTAGACCGTGAGTTTTAGACCTCACAGACTATATGTTTCATGAGGTGCCCCTCACGGGGTTCTGCCAACAAGAGCAGGACTTGAATTCATTGCATATTGTTTAACGGAATGTATTATTTTAAATAGCTCTTATGGATGTTTTTGCGAAATCGAGCAAATATTGCTCGTCAGATGGTTGGTCATTAGGAATCTCAATGCGATTTTAACGTATATTGGGTACCAACCACACAAGTTGGTGCTACAGAAGCGAAAAAACACCAGTAGCTTTCCTGTGATTTGTCCCCACCGCCCCGAGAATTATTCTCTGTGAAATTTAGCAAGCCCCAAATTGTTTGTTTTTCTTGAAGCTGTGTTTATGAAACACTGTGCTTCACACAGATATTTTTCTGTGTTAGATAAATGCCACACAAGTTCATCCATTTAAGCACAAAACACTTGACCCTCATTGCATTTCAGGCTGTTAATCAGTTTAAACGTACCACCGGCCTGACTCTCACGTATTTCAATCTCCCTCCCTCCCTCCCGCCGCCCCTTCGCCTCGCATCACCCTCAGAGGAAGAGCAATTATTTGAGAAAATGAAATCAGGTAAATAAGCTCTATTAAAAGAGACACCAAGTAGCCGGCCATATTAAAGACACATTCAGGGTGTGTGTGCATCGGTGAAACAACAATAAATGTTTATTGTGATGCTTCTTTTTACGAGCATTTCAGGGCCCATCCGTAGTATTAATGGCTTATCAAGCAAACCTATGCATTAAGAGAAACTGTTTTCGCGGAGATAAGTGAAGCAGAGGCAAAGGAAAATGATGCAAGGTTCACCTTGTGAAAGTCACAAATTAGATGCGGAGCACTGCCACAGGCAAATCTGAATTCAATAGAATAAAGCTGGCAGCCATGAGCATAAGGTAATAGGCTTATCAAATGAGGTTTTGTATTTTTTTTTAATAATGTACATTTTATGGGGACCAGCATAAAACTAGTCACTAGAATAAGATATAATTTAAAAAGAAAAATTCAACAGCGGATTCTTTTTAAATTGAAAAACAAACTGTCTCAAATTTGCACCAAGTGAAGGGTGCAAAGAAGCTTGTAAATAGGCTCCCTCACCTCCTAATGTCTAGCCACAGTGTCTCGTCCCCTTCTTCCACGTGGCATCTCCCAGCCCTGCCTTAGGAAAGAAGAAGGAAAAACCTACTTCAACAATTAGGATGTAAAACCACATAAGTTAGGCTTAAAAACCGTTATTGTCCTTGGTGAGTGACATCATTCTGTGGGTGCATTTACCCAACATTTATTGAATACTCTGTATATTCCAGGCTCTATTCTAGGTCCTTTTATATTTATTATCTCATTTAAAGCTCATAAAAATTTCTGCAAAAAATGGGATTATTCCTTTTAGGATGAAATCCATTTATATAAAATCCATTTATATAAAACAATGCATGCATGCCATATAGTTTCACGCTGAACCATTTGTCTTAGCCTAGGCTATCAGGATCTGCGTTTGCCTTGAACTTCTGCCAAATGTGGAAATCTATAGAAATGCAGGTGTTTTTCTCATCATCTCGTTTGTGAGCTTGTGTGGCTGTTCCTCATTCAGTGAGTAATTAGCAGCATGTACCAAGATTACGTCCCTGTATTGCTGTTCCCATCTTCCAGTAGTGAGCAGATTCTGCTTCTGATCCTCCACGGATCAGATTCATTTAAAATACACAAAGTCCCAATTAGACGGGAACCTAGTATACAGTCATAAATCAGCCCTTCTGCAGCGCCAGTCTGCTAGGAGATCTGGAGTATAGAAACATGACAAATGCGTAGGTTGTAAGGGTGATGTGTTTATAAACAGAGAATCCTAAACTATTGTGACATGTGCAAAAGAGGAATTGTGTACAAACTAGGGAAGCACCTGGCAGGAACGGAGCCCACTGCAGAACCGTGCTCCACAGAACCTTAGGAGCTGGGTTTTAAGGATTAACATGAGTTGATCAAGGACAAAGGGCCACAGAGGAGAGTGAACAGGTAGAGAAAAAATTTGGTGTTATAGGCAGAAGGATCAACGTGTATAAACACATGGAAACACAGAAGTGCAAGGTCAGTCTGGGAAACTGCACACAGCCTGTTATTGCTGAAGTGTGAAGTGCACTGGGGGAGAGGTGTGTGCATGAGAATAATTCATGTTGCTGTTCCAAGTAAATCTCCAAATTTCAGTGGTTTAACAGAATACAGAATTATTTCTTATTCACGTAAGGAGCCAGTGACGATGTTTCTGATTGGAAGCGCTTTTCTGCTGTGCCCAGCCTGTGATTCAAGGATCCAGGCTCCGTCCATGGTGTGGGTCTGCCATTCCCTAAGGCTTTCCTTTTTGTACGCAGCTGGCAAAAGAGAGAAGAGGAAGTGAGGAGAGGCACATCTACTTCTTCAAAGACTCTGGCTCAGAAGGGACCCATCTCACTTCTGTGACAGCCCCTTGGCAAGAACCGGTCACATTGGCCCCACCTAGATGCGCAAAGAGCTGGGACATGTAGTCTCTGGCTGGGCGGCCACTTCTCAGGAGCAGCTCATATTTTGGAAAAGAGGAATTCCAAGTGCGGGGACAGCTGGCTGTCTCACACATAAGAAACAATGTGTTCTGTAGCTATGTTCACTTCTCACTGGTTAGTTACAGACCGAAATTAGAGCTGAACCACTATGGCTGCTGGCGGAGGGAGCATGGATGGTAGAAGGATAGTGGTGCTTTCCACCCTTCCTGAAGCCCTGCATTTTCCAGAGCAATTGTGGGTCCACTGAAGGGTCACATCTGAGTACCTTCTGAGTTGATCTTCCCATCAGCTGATCCACACTTACTCTGGAAAAATTAGGGGTTTCAAGAAGGGTGCAAAGAGCAGCTATCTTGTTCCCCCAACAAGATGATGACCTTGGGTTAAACTGAGTCCTCATTTAACAGAGAAGTCAAAGAACTAATGTTCATTTGACCAGTTCACTGATGGAGATCTCAGATGGGTTTGTTTAGGAACAGCACTGATTATGAAATTGCCTGTCTGCAGTGATTTTAAGAATTTTAGACTGTCAATCAAATATTTACGTTTTCAGTTTATGGTAGAAGCTTGCATTTATTTAGGCATTGATTTACTCATGTATTTAACAACATTTCTGATGTATACCAGGCATGATGCTTGCAGAAGGACAGAGCTGTAAGAATATGTCTGTGTGGGTGGAATTTAGAAGAGTAGTCTTCAATTCCGTACCAACGTACCTAAGGGAGACCACATAGTCAAGTCAACAGCAGTGGCTCATTGTGGCACTGATTTTCAACTGGGAGGAAGTGCTGTGCTTTCCCACTCCACCTGCCAGGGGAGGCGATGCAAATCTCCACTGACAGATGTCGACAGGTGCAGCTTGACAAAGTACTAGAGGGGTTCTGGTACGACACTCTTTGCAAGCCATGTGTCTATATTGCGTCCCACTGCTAATGACTGAGGCTGAGATCCAGCTACCACCTCAATAAGACTGAATGGGTTCCATACGAGTAAGCCAGAGATCTCACTGGTTCGAATGCGGGGTCTCTAGAAAGGAGAAAAGACAATAGAAAATGGTGTTAGAGCAGAGACAGCTATATCCTGATAAAGAGTCGTTTTTAAAATATTATATAACTACTCCAGCTAAACTACCCAACGGTAGCTACCTATTTACTAAAAGCAGCTTTTTGACAGATGTTGTCTGTGTGGGTATTTCTGTACCTGAAATAAAAAAAAAAGTATATATGTACTAATATGCTAATTTCTGAAGAAAAATAGAAGGAGAGAGTTTCAGCACTTTGTGTTCTTATGCGGTTTGACAATGTTAATGTGCTTGAGCTACTGTTGAATAAAAAGGCACAATTACAATGGGTATTGGAAATGTTCAACAAAATAGGTCCCTGGTGAGTCCCAGGGCCTTTGAAAAGCATGCATTATGCAATCACTAAGAACTGTTTGTACGAAATCAAGTGCCTGGTCTGCTTATACTTTGCTACACAAAACTCCTTCACGTTATTTAGATGAATTAATAACCACTACAGTTTCTAGTTTCATAAGAGGCAGAGGCTCTCCCTGGAATGTTTATAGAAAGAAACAATTTGCTACTATTGTGGATAGATATCAATTGTCAACTCAGTTTCCATAGACCTGGAATCGGTTTTTTACTTTCTGTCACTTGGGGGTCAGTTTCTTACTGTGAATGAGAAGCTGACTTTGACCTTCAAGGAAATGAAATAAAAATAAAACTAGAAGAACCTTCTTGCTTCCCCTGCCTGCCTTCCCAGCCTGGTATTTCAGCATCTGAAGAGCTCATTTTTGGATATCATTAAATATAGCTAGTGATCCTTTAAATGAAATGGATTAAATGGCAAATGGCTCACCGTCTTCTACCCTTCAGTTTAGTCACCTGAAAAAATTCCAATTCAAAATATGTTGTATAAAGGAACCCTGGCTTATCTTTGTCTTTATTTTTCTTGGGGGAAAAAGTTTCATGGGTGGTAATGCTGCAGTGTGTGCTGATGTGTGTCTCTTTTGTCAATGTCTCCTTACAGTAGCAAAGACACTAGTCTCCTCAGCTGTCTCGCTCGAGGTTTGGAAGTTGCCATGGCTTCCAAGATTTTATTGGGGAAGGAGAACTATAATTCCCTCCCCCCTTGAAATGTTTCTGCCAATGGAGACTTTCCTCTCTTTAAGACTTTTCACAGATGTGTGATATTTTGAGCTTAATTCCAACAATTTCTTACCAATAGCCCTGTAAGCAAAAAGCTAGGAATATACTATAAAAGACTAAGAATATGACTTAAGTGATTTTATGTATACGTGTGTGTGTGTTTGTAAAAAAATTTATTTCTGTGGTGTGTGTGTATAATGGAATTATTTGAGCATATTAGTTATTAACTCTAAAGTCTTTTTAAAACCAAAGAACATCATTGTCCACACACTCTTCTGTTATTTCAAAACTGAAGTCTTTTCTTTTGTAATGAGATTCAGAATTGATTGGCCACTTGGGCAGGTATGGACCTAAATATTATTAAAGGGAAACTTAGGTAAAATACCAGGAAAAGACTTTTCCTTTAAGATAGCTGATTTATTTAATTGTGAAATTTATTGGTTTTAATAAATATGCATTGAACATCATCTCTAAGTATAAGAAGTGTTAAGAGAGGGGTGTGTGCGGAGAGAAACACAAAAGATCTCTGGGTTCCCAGTCCCTCAGAAAGTGACTTTAGACTGGGCTTGGTTATTTGGCTTCTGATTACTTGTAAGACAATAAATCCGAATCTAATCGGTTGCAATGTGTTTTCCTTATTGTTTTCTCTCCCATTGTCAGACCTATGGTAACAGCTTAGGATGTGCAGAAATCAACATGACCTATATAATTTGTAACTCTTCCTTAAAGGGCAAGAACATGCAAATTGGATTTCTCACGTAAAGTCAACTCACCATATGGGTTAAGTCAAAGGATTAAAAGGCAAAATATTCTTAGCTTATCCCTCTTCTTCAAGTTTCTTCAATTACAAGAGATAGTTAACAGAATAAAAGTGTAGCTAGGGAATCTGAAGCGAAGTGTGGTTTTGTATTATTATTAATAAAAGTGAATAGGCTGAAATTCCATGTCTAACAATGTTTTAGAAACTATTATCTAATAGGGGAGAAATCTGTGAGTTCTTTCACATAGGCAGTCTTCCAGAGAAATACCGATTTATCTGAGTATGGAACGGACAGCCTACACCTGCCTCACCCTTGCTGACAATGCCTCTTGTCATTTTGTCCCTCCTTTCCGGATCAGTAAAGTATAAGTAGTCTACTGTGGCCCACGTGGGCAGAGGAGAAGAGGGCTAGCAGGTGGAGACAGACGTGGAAACTGATGATAAGGGCGTACAACTGTAAAAACTTTTCGGAGAGTAACTTGGTGATAACAAGTCGAAACTGAAACTATCCTTTGGCCCAGCAATTTCACTACAAGGAACGTATGCTAAGGAAAAACATCAGAAGAATGTGCAAAGATGAATGTATAACAATGGGTTATTCATCATAAGGCTTTTTAAATAGTGAAAATCCTCCCAAACAGGAAGTTGTTTAATGAGAGGTAGAAGCCAAGGGAAAGGTAACCAGAGTCAGTGGAGCGCACTGGCCACAGGACAATCCTGGCGAATCCAGAGGGGGGCAGACCACGATGGCACCTCTAGAGGGTGGTGGCTAGTTGGGGTCGTGGGCTCAGGGTTGCCAGAGTTTTTTGATTTATCAAAATAAACTCTAAATCCATATATTTGTAAGATATATATTTTTCTTTTCTTAATCTTTATTGTTGAGAGTATTATAGACATTTCCCCCATTATCCCCTTGCACCTGGCTCCAGTCCCACCCCAGTCCTCACTACCCTATTGCCTGTGTCCATGGGCTATGCATATTCGCACATAAGTTTTTTGGTTAATCTCTTCCCACCTCCCTCCCCCTTTCCTCTGAGAGTCATCAGTCTGTTCCATGTTTCCATGCTTCTGGTTCCATTTTATTCATCAATTAATTTTGTTCTTTAGATTCCACATATAAGTGAGATCATAGGATACTTGTCTTTCTCCGACTGTCTTATTTTGCTTACATAATTTTGTAAGATTATTTTTAAGTTTGTAAATTATGTGCAGGATAAAGCAAATGCGATTGTAAGCTCTGAGTCACGGGTTGCCAGTATATACCAGTTCAACAGATAAATTATGTGAAAATCTATAGTGGAATAAAAATGCCATTACTAAAAATGATGGTATAGCTGTATCCTATTGACACATACAGATGCTGCAGATGTTGCAAAGTAGCACGTGTAATGTGATCCCACTGTTTGAAAATACATGTAACATATTTGTTGCATTTGTATGAAGAGGGAAAAGACCTGCATTACATCCACTAAAATCCTCATGGCTATCCCTGGTCGAGGAACTCAGGGACATCTTGATTTTGTATTTTCTAATTTTTCTACTTTGAATATATATTATATAATAAAGTTTAATTAAAAATTGCAAAATATGTTTGATTCTGCAATGGAGACTGGGATACAAAATGCAGCAGAACAGAAGGAGAGGAACCCGAAGATGGTGGTTACTTTAGTAGGAATTAGAATGCACTAAAACTGGGGGGAAAATATTAATGCATTCAAAAGTCATTTTGACAAATACATTTTATATTACTGGCAGGGTTATTTTCCAAAAGGGCACCAGAGTTACAAAGATAAATAAGACAGAGTCTCTTCCCTCTAGGAGTCCAGAGTCTAATGAGGATCTCCCAGCGTTACCTTTAAATTGTGTAACTTAGAAGTGTAATCACATAATAAAATAAGGACATAAGAACAAAGAAATTTAGAAATTGGGGAAACTGGAATTTTGTTTTTGTGGCTTGGTTTAATATGTCAAAATGATAAAAGTCTCAGAAATCGATATCATTGTGGAATTACACTTGATTTTAACTGGGAAAATGTCATAACACAATTTAGAACTATTTTAAAGTACAGGAGAAAATGGAATACTAATAAATTTACCAGAAGATTCTGCACAGAAAAGTTACAAGTAATTTGTTTTCTTGGGATTCCAAACATAATTAGATAAATACCGTGTTCCAAAAATAAGGGCTCCTTCCTTTTTGCTAAGTATTAAATTCCATATAAGGCAGGTGTGTTTTGGACAGAAATTCAAAGAAGTTTATGTAGTTGCCAAAAAGTTTTCATATCAATAAAAGGTGTTAAAAGAGTCACAGGTGACAAACATAACACTTTCAAGAGACTTTGATGTATTTTTTCACTGTAAAAAAAAAATACTAAAAAGATTTAAAAAATAAAAACTTCAGCCCGGCTGGTGTGGCTCAGTGGTTGAGCGTTGACCCATGCACCAAGAGGTCACCGGTTCGATTCCCAGTCAGGGCACATGCCCAGGATGTGGGCCCGATCCCCAATGGGGGGCATGCAGGAGGCGACCAATTGATATTCTCTCTCATCTATGTGTCTATCTCTCTCTCCCTCTCCTTTCCTCTCTCTCTAAAATCAATAAAGAAAAAAAGGTTTAAAAAATTAAAATAAATAAATAAATGAAAACTTCAGCTAGTTCAAATTTTTGCTTTAAAGAAGTATCTTTATAAAATTTGTGCTTTATAAAAGTATCTTGTAGAACCTCACAAGAAGCATTAAAGACATTTAAAATATATAGAGTGATCACTTGCAAATTGAAATATGAATTGACATGATGACGTGCAAGTGACATAAAATGATGGTTGGGGATGCTAGGCATAAAGGATAACGTAAAACTAATGGAACTGGCTGAATAGAAAGAGCACAGGTAAATAAGCAGTATCTGCAGTTCAATATATAGAAATGTAAGGTAATGATTCTAAACACCAAACTTAAAAGGAATGTGCTGTCCATAGTCACATGCTGCAAAACATTTAAGAGGATAAAAGCTATGGGTATAAAAGCACATAGAAGTTTCTGCATAGGTTTTCATAGCAATAAGCCCCTTGAACAATTCAAGAGGCACTAATAAAAGAATCAAATATCAGCAGAGGAAATTATGAAAGAATTTTTAAAACTGTAACTGGGATTATGTATAGAAAGCAACAATTTTTTCTTTAAAAGTAGAAAGATGATAAATTTTAGAGAAAGCATGCAAACCAAAATGATAAAAACCCAAGATTTGTTGAAAACAGAAAAAAAAAACGATACACAGAAGAGTACCAGTCACAAACAAGGCTAAAAGAAAAAGTTTAGGTCACAGTTCTGTACGTTTTAAGGAATATCTCTTTTTATAAATCATATTTTCAAATTTCTGTTATTTTTAGAAATTCCTTTTCTACAATGTTTTCGTTTTACTGATTTTTGCACATTGCTTTCTCAACAAACAAAATAAATTGGTCATGAATAAAGAGCCTCTTATACTTTTATCCTTAAAGACTATACATAGTGGTGCTGAACTTATATGTTTATCATCTGGTACGTGATTTTCCCATTAACTTCCTCATCAAGCCCAGGATTCCAGTTGTAGGAACAAGATCCCGGCCTTAGCTCCAGCTCACTGGGCAGAGGCCTGGGTGAGAAAACTTGCCTAACCACATCAGGCTGCAGGGCCCAAACCTTTTTTCAGTCCTCTGATCCTTACTATGACTTCCTCTTTCTCCTTCTTCAAAACCAACTCCTTCCCGCCCATATTATATGCTGTCTACAAGAGACCCACTTCAGATCTAAAGACACACACACATACTTAAATGTAAGACTAGAAACCATAAAACTCCCGGAAGAAAACACAGGCAGTTAACCCTTTGATATTGCTCTGAGTAATATTTTTTTTCCTGACATATCTCTTTTGGCAAGGGAAAAAAAGGAAAATTAAACAATTGGGACTATATCGATCTAAAAGGTTTTTGCACAGCAAAGGAAACCATCAACAAAACAAAACCTACTGAAAGAGAGTAGATATTCACCAATGATACATCCAATAGGGGATAATATCCAAAATTTATAAGGAATTCATACAACTCAACACCACCCCCCCTCCCCCAAACAATCCAATTTAAAAAGTGGTCAAATTACTTAATTAGACACTTCTCTGAAGAGGACATAGAGATGGCCAATAGATGTATGAAAAGACACTCAATGTCATTAACTTCAGATAAATGCAAATAAAACAATCTCCCACCTGTCAGAATAGCTATCATCAAAAAATCAATAAACAACAGTGTTGGCAAGAATGTTGAGAAAAGGGAACCCTCGTGCACTGTTGATGGGATTGCAAATTGGTGTAACCACTATGGAAAGCAGTATGTAGGTCCCTCAAAAAATTAAAAATAGAGTTATCTTATGACCCAGCAATTCCACTTCTGTGTATATATCTGAAGAAACCCCAAACACCAATTTGAAAAGATATATGCACCCCTATGTTCATTGCAGTGTTATTTACAATAGCTATGATATGAAAGCAACCCAAGCGCCCATCAACAGATGAGTGATTAAAAAAGTAGTGGTACATATACATAATGGAATATAACTTGACCATAAAAAGAATGAAATCTTATCATTTATGACAATATGAATGGACCTAGAGAGTATTATACTAAGTGAAATAAGTTAGACAGAAAAAGACAAATAACATATGATTTCACTTATATGTAGACTCTAAAGAACAAAATAAACCAACAAACAAAACAGAAACTCACAGTTGCCAGAGGGCAAGGGGCTTGGGGAGCTGGGTTAAAAAAAAGAGGGGACTAAGAAGTGAGCATTGCTAGTTTCAAAATAGTCATGGTGGTATAAAGTATAGCATAGGGAATACAGTCAATAATATTGTAATACTTGTATGGTGCCAGGTGGGTACGAGACTTATTGGGGGATCACCTTGTAAATTAGATAATTGTCTAACCATTATGCCATATATCTGAATCTAATATAAAATAATATTGACTGTCAACTGTAATTGAAAAAAACAAAACAAAACAAGAAACCTAACTCCTTCCCCAATGTAAATTCCAATGTGTAAACCCATTTTTCAGACCATAGCATGGGGGAGTAAGAACAAGATACTTAATCTGTGAGGGCTCCTGGAACTGATCACATTTTATAAAAATTTGAATTATGATCATTTGAAATATGACAATATTTTAATGAACTCTTACTGTAAAATCCAATTGGAATTCAGGTGACATCCCTGTGGTAACTTTTCCCACATTTCTTTCTCACAACCCAAAAGTTCATGGGGAGCCTGAGGCCCTGCTGGGTGTCCCGCATTTACACTGAAGATCCAGATCGAGAGGTTCCCCCTACGTTCCAGATTCAAAACAAAAATGAACCCGACAGAGTGAAGACTGGTGTAATTTCAATGCCGACAGACCGAGTCAATTGCAAACGATGCCCTTTCTGTAGCTGGTGCACAGAAATAATCGCTGAAACTCGCTGGGACTGGCACTTCTTGGGGCATTTCCCAAGTGGTGTCAAAAGAGCTGGTGCTGAACAAGTCACCCGAAAGTCAGTAACTTGGGGACCAAAGTTAGGTGTCAGAACCCCACCCCCGCGCTGATTTAGGGGAGAGCAGTCCGCCAAATATCAGCAATAATGTTGAGAAAATACAAAGGCAGCATTAAGCAAAAGTACATTCTAAAGACTGTTTATACAGGCCAGGCTGCATCCCCTATACTTGCCATTTATCCCACTGGAAAAATTAATCTTAATGCCCGTTTTGAGTTATGGGGTGACCTGCGGGGGTACACACCTCCATTGACTGGAACTCGACCACCCTGTAACTCTGAGATTGCCAGGGGAGGTGACTCACACTCTAGCCCTTTCTCTCCCTCTGTATGCTGACTTCTCTGCAGGCCTGAGGCAGCCCAGCAGCCTCGGCCTCAGACACTGAGATTTTTGACCTCCAGTAACCCGGACCACACAAACTCCAGAAAACCAGCAGCACCTGAAATCTGGGTGCAGCTCCCCTGTTTCGCTGCTGCGTGGGGTCATGAGGCAAACTTGGTTTAATTTCTGTAGCAATAGAAGATAAATCAATACACTCGATTGTGAACTTTTAAAGACATTTTTTAAGGTTGAATTATTATTATTAATTTTTGGCTCAATACATCACTGTTGAAAAGCCTGGGTGTATACCCCTTGTATATAATTGCGGGGGTGCTTGGGGAGATGGGCCTTATCTATTCTATTAGCTTCCCAGTTTCTTAAACTGTGCCTGATTGGTACTAGATAAACACATGTCAAAATGATGGAAGTAGGAAATGAGTCGTGTGGTATATAGCCTAGCTGCCCAAACAATGTTCCCCACATTTCATCCATAGTAAAACAGATTTTGAGCTCCCAATAACTGAGTTACAAATGTGCTGCTGGAATTTATTCTGTTGATTTAAATCAAGGCTGGTTTACAAACAATAAATTGAGAATCATTTGGATTATTTGTGTCCACAATTACACTGTGGAAAGCAAATACGTCACCTCTCTCAGCAGCAACTCCCGGTCTAGTCAAGCCACAACGACCGTGTTTTCACTTCTTCGTCTTCGAGAAATGAATCCATTCTTTTCAGATGTAATCATCTTGGCTCAAAGACCGAGGCATTTTTTTTTCTTTTCTTTTCTTCTGCAAAGGCCCTACGATTCATCATAAGAAACAGAAACTGGCCAAAATAATTGTGCAAAGATCCTCAGGGGAAAGAGCTACATAACTAATTGTGGATTCAATTTGCCAGGTGATGTTCTTCCTATAAGTTAATGGTGTCCTTTTAAAGTCACCAAGACAAAACAAAACGAGACAGCCAACAAATAAACACAGCGTTTCACTTAGGACATTTTGTCGATCATATTTTTGTATCTTTAATGAAAACGCACGTATATTCCCGTCCATACCGGGCTAATAGTGCTCAGACAGGGTGTGACAGGCAGCCTTTGAAAAGACATGCATCACAGACACTCTGTTTCCTGGCCTCACATTGGTTCAGAAACATAAACACATCGAACGATTATTGTACCATTTAATGACCCACTGGATGCATAAGAGATTTCATAGATCAGGTTCAAAGAATTGTGAAAAGCAAAATAACGGTTTGAATAGGAAGTCAAAATTTTCCACTTTTCAGAGAGAAGACTAAAGATGGAGGGTGACTGATAAGTGAATGCGTGTGGCTCATGAATTAAATCCCCCAAATGGTCATGGTTCCTACTATTTTCATAGACAATCAAGACAGAACTTTAAAAATTTACAAAAGGAACTCATATGCAGCAGGAGTATAAGCTAACAGGGAAGATGTTAATAGTGCTATTAGCCAGTGTGATTTCTGTCATTATCAGCTATTATTCTAAGAATGGTAAGTGGCAGATAAAGAGCTCGGCTGAAATGCGTATACTCAGTCTCTAAATTGTCACCCTTTCGTCACAAATTGCTCATTATATTTGCTTAGACTTGGGAAATGGAAAATATTTTATTTAAAGGAAATAAAGGCAGAAACAATGAGTAAAAGACCTATGATTTTTTTTTTTTTTTAGAATATGTATTTTAAAATCTTTAGCAGCAGTAGAAGCTAGGGATTCTGGCAATTAAAAAGAAAGAAAAATAAAAGCTAAACTGTGACTCATACAACCTGGAGAGGGGTTCTAGATTTTTTTTTTTAATTCAAAGCAATTTGGAAAACCTCCTTTGCAAGGGGCCTCAATGAAGCAGTTCGAGAAGCTTTTGAAATCATGTGTAAATTGCTTACTTCTATCAGAAGTTATCCTGGTTAATCTTCGGTGATTATAGTGAATATAATGCCACATATAAAAAGTTGTAAATACTTGGATGTCTCACTCAAAGATTAAAATGTAGAGAGACTGTCTGCGTCCATTGGTTGTGTATATACGCATATAAGTTCTGTGGTTTATCTCTTCCCACCCTCACCGCCACCCTTTCCCTCTGAGGTTGTTAGTCTGCTCCCTGCTTCCACGACTCTGGATCTCTTTTGGTCGACAGCTTATTTTGTTCATTATGTCCCATAAATAAGTGAGATCATGTGATACTTGTCTTTCTCTGATTGGCTTATTTCACTTAACATAATGTTCTCCAGGTCCCTCCATGTCGTCTCAAAGGGTAAGGGATCTTTCTTACAGGAAAGCAGGAGGAGAGTGGGAGCAGGAAGGAGGGGGTCAATGGGGAAAAAAGGGGGACATCTGTAATACTTTCAACAATAAAAATAAATAAATAAATAAATAAATAAAACACCTCATTAGTAAGCTTTTGGGGTGACATGTGCTATTTTAGGTATAATGCTAAAATAAAATATGTCATTAAAATAAAAAAAAAAGAGAGAGAGAATACACTAGAATTTTGGTCTAGTCTAAATACCAGAAGAAAGATAGGAAGTGAAGAAAAGGGTTTATATTGTTCTCTTCAGGAGAGACTGTGGCAATAGGAACTTAGTTTCAGGATAATATATTGCAGTCTTTGACCATTAGATTTTATTCTTCTTGTGGGGCCCTTTCTTAGATGCTTAATGTTGGGACTTTGGCTTGACATCCGGAAGCCGAGAGATAGCGTGTTGCAGAGTTTGGATTTACGTTAAACTGGCCTGGATGCAGAATGCCCAGCAGGTGGAATTTAAATGCCCACCGTGTGCAATGAGAACAGCTGTGCGCGGTAACAACCCACAAACTACCGGATTGTCAATGATTTCTAAACCATCACCACAAAAAAATTAAATTTTGTTCCTGAGTGGCTTTAGTGCAAACCCTATTTTGACTGGACTTGAATTCTGGAAGGATTTCAAATTTGTATATAACGTGTGTGAAATATCTCAGCTTATCAACAAATGCGTTAACCATCTCCCACCATTCTGAATGCATTAGAATTGATCGCACCATATCATGATTTTTAAGAATGCCATTTGAAAGCACTAGGCTTCATGAATGGGTAAGCTTTTATAATATAGAGGGCATTATTATAAACATGATTTTTTAAATGTATTTGTTAAAAATAAACATTTTATTTTCATTTCCTAGAAGTTCCTTAAAAGAATAACTGTCCTAGGACAGCCACCATTATGAGCCAGTGCATGACATCATTACGTCCAATGTTGTGCAGTTTCTAATATATGCTTTTTAATCATTCTTCTTGCTTCTTCAAGCAAAAACAACAACTTACACTCATCAGCATGAAATGACAGAAATCACAGTTAGTCATTCTGGTTGAAGTCTTTTGTTAACACCTCATATTTATCAAAGAAAAAATTCCTGTTCTAGGTTTTAATGTATACTGCAATTGAAAAACACAAATGGTGCCAGAGAGCATACGGTTTTTTAATTTCCTTAAAAATAAAAAGCTAGGGAATTAAATGCCTGCTAATGAAGTGTTACATTTCTTAGTTTTCTGCAACTCATTTTAATTGAAAAAAAAAAAAAAATCCCTTCAAGTGTCTCCCATTTTCCTATTCTCAGAAGAGAAATAAGAATGATGTATGAAAAAAACATGCACTTCAATGACTAAAAAACACAAGCAAAGGCAGGCATTCTTTCTAAAATCTTGCATTCCTTTTATATATGTGAGAAGAGGTGTAGCGTTCAGATGTTCAAACATTCATTTTTAACAGGCCTTTTTCAACGGATCGATATTCCAGTAGAATAATCTCAGTAGTTTATGAGAGTGACAAATGAACACTTTAGGCTCACCTGACCCCCGGCAACACTGAGCTCAATTACTTGTTCTCCAAATGGATCCCTCTATACGTCTCCCTCTTCCTTGAAACGCCGATTAAAACAGCAAGAGGCTGATGAAAAATACGTTGTGTTGACACAGGGATAAAGCAGTAATGGAAATGTGTGAAATTACAGCGTGGCTCTGGACCAGGTACGAGTTGGACTGAGAGAGATGAGGAGACTTCCTGAGGCTCGAGGCCATTCACAGGGAAGGCGATGGTCCCTGGAGGGCTGGCTGGGGACAGCTTGGGACGCATAGCCCAAGGGAGGCTGCTGAGCTCCCATCTGGAAGGGACCCTGGATAAACTGGGGTGGGCAATTTCTCCTCTGTGTTCTGCCTTCCACTCCAGGCAGTGACAGTACTATTTATGAGGAACTGTGTTCCAACAATGCCCTTGGTTTCGAGAAATCGCTGTTGGCCATGGAATGAGTGTAAGAAGCCCAGAGAAGTGGTCTCACATACTCAGGACGTTGTCTCCACGGTCCCCTCAGAAGCTAAGAAGGGAGAAGGTGGGAGGGAATACGGAACAGAGGGGAGGGAGAGGCTGCCTGACAGGAAAGCAGGGAAGGAGGAAGAAGAGGGAGCAGAAGGAGAGAGTGGAAGAGGAAGTAGAAGAAGAAGACAAGAAATAGAATGGGAGAGGCTGATGTCTCGGTTTCTTCAAGTGGAGTGCACTGATCTGGAATCATAAACATGAAAGTGCCTTTTAAATGGTAAAACACTGTGTGTGTGTGTACGCACCTGCTTGTACTTGAGGGTGTACTTGCGCCTCCATGCAAGTACACGTGCAGATGTGCAGTGTTTGCTCCCTCGTTCTAACCTTCAGCCCCTCTCTCAGAGAGCCCCGGGGTGGCAGGGGCCTCAGAGGCACAATGGGTTGCGTCTGTCAGCACTGTGGGGCTTTGCCATACATTCAGGATGAGAAAATGTCTTTTCACACTCTCCCAAATCCCTCTGCTATGAGGTTGTCCAGTCTCCAAGATTCTGAGAATGCCTATAACTTTGTTTTAAAGGGATTTCCAGTGGCTGAGGTGTCTTGGTATCTAACCACTTGACCCAACTGTTTTTTGTGTTGTTTTTTTTTTTAATTATTTATTTATTTTTTATTGAGAAAGAAAGGGAGAGGGAGAGAGAGATAGAAACATTGATGAGAGAGAACATCCATTGGCTGCCTCCTGCATGCTTCACCACTAGGGATCAGGCCCACAACCTGGGTATGTGCCCTGACCGGGAATCGAACTGGTGACCTCTTGGTGCATGGGTCGACGCTCAACCACTGAGCCACACCAGCTGGGCAACACACAACTGTTTTGTTCACTTACTTCCTATTTTTCCTGGAAGGATGCTGTACCACCTAGTCAGAGCAGGGAAACCTGGGAGTGTCTGCTTCAGAAACATGAACATTAAACACGACTTAGAACTTCCCTTTTTCATAAGAATATACTCTTTTAGAAAATTTGAAACATTTGTGGCATGCAACATTTACATATTTGCCCAGAGTGCAAACATTTCTTTTACTCATTTACATACCGATTTTTGACACTTAGAATTGAAAGCAGCAGTAGATACCATATATATGATCAATTTTTAGGAAATTGATCACGAGAATAGTTGAGTAGGAAATGAATAAAGTCAGAGGTAAATAGATCTATAACAAAGTAACTATTCCCTCTATAAGTAAGTTCAACAATGAATTCTTTTATTTATTATTTTTTCTTTTTTTATTGTTGAAAGTATTACAGAGGTCCCCTTCTTTTCTCCCCATTGACCCCCTCCTCCCTGCTCCTTCCCCACTTCTGCTCTCCTCAACCTAATCTCTGTGTCCATTGGTTGTGCATATATGCATATAAGTTCTTTGGTTTATCTCTTCCCACCCCTCCCACCCCCATCCCTCTGAGGTGTGTTAGTCTGTTCCCTACTTCCATGACTCTGGATCTATTTTGGTCAACAACTTATTGTGTTCATGATGTTCCATTAAAAAGTGAGATCACATGGTACTTGTCTCTCTCTGTCTGGCTTATTTCACTCAGCGTAATACTCTCCAGGTCCTTCCATGTCATCTTAAAGGGTAAGAGACCTCTCTTTCTTACAGCTGTGTAGTATTCCATTGTGTAGATGTACCACAGGTGTTTTATCCACTTAGCTACTCATGGGCACCTGGGCTAAAGCTGCTCTGATGGGAAGGGGCTTCTTGAGGAAGATGGCTACTGCCTTATGGTGGAATGTCTCAACATAGAGCTCCTGATGGCCTCCTTCCCAGCTCTTCCCAGTGCCACGACCCCCCGACTCTCCTCACACAGCTCCAGTCCAGTCCCCCTCCCTCTGCTGGAGCCCAAGGTGGCTGTAATTCAGTGCACTGGCCCTTCAGGGAAGTGCCGGTGTTCCCAGTGCCTCCCCCTGCCAGACAAAACCTCTGCTGTGGAGATTTTCTCAGCCAGATGTTATGTGGGCGCCTTTCCCTGTTCCACCACTCTGTGCTGGGGAGCTGGTGTGGGGTTTAAACCACGACTTCTCAGAGGGAACTGCTCACAGCTAAGACAGCCCTCAGCTGCTGCCCGTGGGCGCCCAGTCAGCCTTCTCGCACCTCCGCAGCTCCTACCAGTCTTGGTTTGGTGTCCTCTTTACGTCCCTGGTTATAAGGGTTCTCTCCAGCTCCTCTTCAGTTGGTTTTTCCAGATGACTTGTCTTTATTTTAGTTATAATTCCAGTTTGGTCCTGGGAGATGATCTGTGTAGCTTCCATTCACTCTATTGCCATTCCTCCCTCCCCTCCCCACCCCCACAATGAATTATTTTCAAAGTCAAGCTGGTAGCATGCAATGATCATTGATTTATTTGATACAGATGAGAAAAGAGTGATATTTAAAGTTAAAATTTAGGTGCTAATGTGGATGAAGATCAATTACAACAAGGGTAGGGAAGGGGAAAAGATTACTGACTGCCAGAATTTCAATTCACACACATTCTTCCCTTCCAGCCTCCAGAGCTAAATTCTGAGACTTTTGGGGGACTAGATTAAAAACTGATTGGACAAGTTCACCAGAGGCCTTTTTGCATGGGGCTGAGTATTCTCCTTGGAGAGCACTTACCCTGCAGAAAAATGCACCCACACCGAGACACTGAATGAGAGTCGTTTGCGTGGAATAATAACTGCCCCTCGGCTTTATCTTCTGGCACAAGCATCCTGATCTCTGGCTAATGGGTGAGTCTTACGCAGATTAGAGCAGCTACAAGAGAGACATGTTGACCTGGAAGTTTTTTAAGTTACTGGAACACAAAGAGCACACCTTTAGAGACACCTCTAACGACATGAAGCAAGAAGGAGGACAGACACCCTGTGAGCTCTCCAGTGCTTCTGGTATGGTGCTTACTTGAACATATACCATTGGCTAGTTCAGTTCCCATGAAAGATGGAAGAACAGTATCACAGCTTGTTAGAGACCATGGTGCCTTATAGGAGTATTCTTGTTTGTGAGGTGCCTTCTGGGGATCTCCACATTTGATGTGGAGAAAAAATTTTTCAAATTTTTTTTCATTATTGATTTTAGAGAGAGAGGAAGGGAGAGGGAGAGAGAGCTAGAAACATCTATGAGAGAGAACATCGACTGGCCGCCTCCTGCATGCCCCCCACTGGGGATCGGGCCCACAACCTGGGCATATGCCCTGACCAGGAATCAAACTGGTGACCTCTTGGTGCATGGGTCGACACTCAACCACTGAGCCACACCAGCAGGGCTTGATGGGGATTTTGTAGGACGCTGAAGGTTTTGAATTTTCTGGTAAAGGCCAGAGTCAGTGAATACGAGTTATAACTTTTGTTGTTATCATATTCTTTCATGAAGTTCAGAACTGTTGATTTTAAACAGAAATGTATATTTTGGGTAAGATGAGCTGGCAGTATTGACCTGGCTTGATAGTTCTGTGGGCTTACAATAATATTCCTGACTTGAAGACATTTTAGATGACCCTCTGGGTGGGGAAGAGATTCCTGGCCTTAACCTTAGAAACTGTCAGATTGACTTAGCACTTTAGGGGATCTGGATGGAGGGTTATGTTTTTGGCAATAGAAATCATGATTTAAAACAACTCTAGCCTCTCAGGTAAGGAAGTGTAAACTGTGGCCAGTATTCTAGGCACTTTCCTGGAGTGTGTTTGGACGGTGTTTCTGCACGAGCTGGTTGCAACCCCGGCCACAGTCGCCTGGCAGCATGGTACTCTGGCATCCTTGGTGAAACCCTTTGTTAGCTTTCTGAAAAGTCTATACACAATGATGTCCTATTTGACCAGAGGTCAGACTCCCAGCACCTTCTGTTCCTTGAATTCAAAACTTATAAATAAGTGAAACAGGTCTTTGAGTAACCAAAATAGCTTCCATGTCCCCAGACTAAAGCCATGGACTTTCCTTCTTAAAGATTTATGTGCTCTCACTTAGAGGTTGTTTATTGTTACTTAACCGAGGTCATAATACTTGTACATTTTCTGGTTTCCCAGCTCAATGTAGATCATAAGTAACAAGTTAGAAAGGGGTGAGGGACTGTTAGAGGCAAGCAAACTGGCAGTAATGAAGTGAGTTTCCAGATAAGGAAGAAGGAAGCAGAAAATGAAGAACACAGACACAGAGCTGTATGTGTTTTACAGAATAATGCAATGATAGCAATTCATAATGATGGCACAGCTATCATAAAGGCCACATCATGTTCAGCAGTTTCTATTTTAAAAAGGCAGAGAAGAATTTGATATGGTTTTTAAAATTTACATGAAATGATATGAAAAATGGGTTTGAATATCCAAAGGGGTAAGTTTGAGCTATCTGCATGAAATGCGTGGGCTGTCTCCTTCCCAAAGATGATTCCTATATTTGAATTCTCAGAGCACTTTATTTGTACCTTTTTAATGGCACTTGCTGTTTGCATCACTGTATTACAGTCATTGGAGTTCATGCTAAATGCCATTTAATTTACTCAGAAGCGTGGAGGAAGCGGGGTTAGTCTCTACCGTGCCATGATGTATGTGACCTTGATGAGTAAGTCTGTCTCTCTGTGCTCTAGCTTTTTTATTTATAAGACATGGGATTTGGGACAAATGAACTCGAGGTCCATCTAGTGTGTAAATTTTATTTCTCTATGTAGTAAATTATAAGAATTTTGTAGCGAGATGAAGAAGTATAGATGGATCTCAATTTTACACGTTAAGGACTTCCGTAGTCACAGCCAAACGAATTACCTGGGCCCATTGGCTGATCAATACGCATTCCTTGCAGCATAAATAAAGGAATTTCTTTTTCAAAGTCCTATTTGGCATCCGTTGTTTATACTTGCTTGACAACCATGTTTTGTTCTGATATTACTTTGAAAAAAATGTCGTTATTATACTGCTCTATGTGGTTCTAGAGAGATGACGTCATCCATTGGCTCTAGAATGGTCAAATGACCTGGGACCGACCAATCAGCATAAGCCACCCCTCAGGGCAGAGTGCTTAGTTCAGTGATGGACATGTGACCCAAGCTGATCCATTAAAAGCCAATTCCAGGCCTTTTGCTGAAATTATTCACACATTAGGAAATGTGTAGATGTACCTTGTTAATGGTTTATATTTTCTAAAACAGTAGATTTCTATTAAAATATAAGTGCGTTGAGATATAGCTCCCATGAATTGATATGTACATCAACATGTCACTATTTAAAACATATTTTTTTCATTCTCTAATTAAATTATTTAGTAATGCAGATTGATCAGAAAGGATCTGAATGAGGTTCAGAAGTTTACTGACTTTAGGTATTATTGATGTGATTTTTGTTGTTGTCGTATGCATTTGTTTCTTGCTAAATACTGCCCAATCCAGGTCATTATTGCAAATAGGAAATGACATTAAATCTTTTCAATAAATCCCCATCATAACAATTTAATTTTAGGACATTTTCATCATCCCCCAAAGAAACTACATATCCGTTAGTAATCATTGCCTCATTCTTCCTCACTAATATCAACTCACACCTCACTGCACCCTCCTCACTGGCCCCAAGCAACCACTAATTTACTTTCTGTCTCTATTAATTTGCCTATTTTGGACAGTTTATATAATGGAATCATACAACAGGTGGGTTTTTCTGACTGACTTGTTTACTTAGTATAATGTCAAAGTCCATCAGTGTTGTAGCATGCATAAGCAATTCATTTTTTTTATTGTTGAATAATATCCCATTGTATGGGTATGCTACATTTTGTTTGTCTATTCACCACTGAAGGAAAATTTGCCTGTTTTTATTTTGGGGACACTATGAATAATGCTGCTATATATGTTTGTGCACAAGTTTTTGTGTGGAAGTCTGTTTTCATTTTTCTGAAGTCTATGCGTATGAGTGGAATTTCTGGGTCATATAGACTTAAGAGATCTTAAACACAGGTCTGTCTAACTGTGAGCCTTGTTCTCTTCTAATTACTCAAGATGGCTTTTCTCTCTTCCATATAATTTAGGTAGAAGGATTACTGAGATTTTAACTTCAACTTTGTTCTTGCTTCTGTAGGAAATCGAATCAATAATAAGCAATTTTCTCCTTTCTGTACCTCTCATTACCCAATACAGCGTCTTTAGAAGATAGCTTTGCCAATGTATTCCTAGATACCTTGTCCCAAAGGAAATCAAAACTAGTTTGTGTAGCAAAGGCAATAAACAAGCCCTATGTAAGTCCACTGGGGAAAAGATGGATAAAGGTAGAGAAATTGGGAGGATGGAGGGCTTGGTTTTGGTGATTTTCTGTGAGGTATTGGATATGTGTTCTCTAAATGAAGAGCATGGTCATGTATGTTTATTGGGAAGATTCTGGGGAGCAGTGGGCGAGAGTCCCTGTGGCTGTGAAAAGCTGTCAAGGCTATCTCTGTGACTGTCTGAAGATACAGTGAAGGACCAGAAGGAAACAATAGTACATGGTATTGTTGTAAAGGTGGTGACCACAAAGGGTCAGGCTCATTCTCTGGTCTCCTGGAGGTATATAAGATCCTAGGGTCCATGGATAACCTTGAAGGTGACAGCCTCAATAATGACCAGAACTGGACCAATCCTGCCAAACCTGGTGGGTGCAGCCATATTGATTTAGGTAAAAAATATGTGACTTAGGTACTAAAAAGGGAATAGTTATATCTGTTTTAAGTTAATAAAGGATGCCAAGTCATATACCAATCTTTCAAGATATATAAACCATCATGCTTTAAAACAGTATAAGTATCACTGTTATTGACTATGTAATTTCTCTTATTCCAAATTAATGATAACTACTAGGGCAATTCCACTGAGCCATGGAGAAAGTGATTACTAATAATAAGGACCATTTGACATCCATGATGTACAGATGTGAAAACTGGCAGCCACGGTCATGACTTTTTCTCCTATGCCCTCAGAAAGCCATTTTTTAGAATAGAAAATGCCTATGAAACCTGTTCAACAGTAGACATTTTACAAGTTATACTGAAATGAGCACAGCTCAAAATGACTTTTGCCTCTGGGGCCATACCACCCTGAATGCGCCCGATCTCGTCTGATCTCGGAAGCTAAGCAGGGTCGGGCCAGGTTAGTACTTGGAAGGGAGACCGCCTGGGAATACTGGGTGCTTTAGGCTTAAAATAAATAAATAAAATAAAATGACTTTTCCATTTTGAAAGTTTAATTTGGTCTTAATGTTTTTTACACATCTGAATATAGGTGCATGAGTTTGAATATAAGCAGTCACTTTGAGAGTGTAATAGTTAGCCATCTATTGATGGTTACTAGTTTTGATACTTACTGGAAGGTTTGCATATGTTGTCTCTTCTGACTTTTACAATGAAAGTTTTTGGTGGATGTTATTTTCATCCCTTTATTGATGAAAAACAGGGGCTAGGAAGATTAAGAAAGGTTCCCAGGGTCATACATGTAGTAATTGCTTAAGCTAGTTTTTTATCTTGGTCTTTCTACCATGTTTTGCTTTAAGAATCATTAATTAACTCAAATGAGACTATTGAGCACCTCCTGTGCTAGGCCCTGGGGTTAGAGGATTAGGGATAGAGCAACTTCGAGCTGAGTCCTCCCATGTTGTTACTTAAATTTTAACTACCCAGCCCTGGCTGGTTTGGCTCAGTGGTTAGAGTGTCGGCCCGCGGACCAGAGAGTCGCGGGTTCGGTTCCTGCTAAGGGAGTGTACCTTGGTTGCGGTTCGTCCCGGCCCCGGTTGGGGTCGTGTGGGTGGCAACCAATTGATGTGTCCCTCTCACATCGATGTTTCTCTCTCTCTTCTTCTCTCTCTCCCTCCCCTCTACCTGAAGATAAATGCAAAAGTGTCCTCAGTGAGGATTAAAAAAAAATTTAACTACCCAATATTTTCCTCCTATCTCCTGCTTGGCCACTGGTTTCTTCCTTCTCATCTCCCCGTTTAGATCCCATCAGCAACACCACCTCACTAATGATGTTCTGACAGTCCACTTCCTATTCAAGATGTTTCAGTAAAGCAAGGACAGAAAAACTTTAAAGAGGCAGTAAAACTTTGCCAGTGCATTCACAGGCTCCCTGGGGACAGCTGAGTGTGAGCACTGACTACGAGTTCAAGCTTTAAGGAGGTTTATGGAGAACATAACTCACAAGGTTAAGCACCGAAGAGATGTCTGTACATTTGATGCCACAATCAACCACAAAATACCAACAAACCTTTAAAGCAAAGTCTTAATGTAATAAAATAAAGTGTCAGAAAAGCAGAAGAGCTACAAGATAGATTTAGCCATTTGAAAATGCAAGAATCATTTAAGAATTTAATCCCAAACTTAGTTTACTAAATCACATAGATTCGCCCTTTTTCTTTCAGATATGGGAACCAGGAAGAAACTTATTACTTAATCAGATTTTGGCCAAACATATAAACACCCAGGAAAAATCAGCCAAAAATGCAAAAATGGGACACCAGTTCCTAGCAGGCTGAACTTTCTTTCTCAGCCTTATGTATACAAAAATTAAAAAAGAAAACAAAAAACCTGAAATGCCAAAAATAAGCCAGAGTGAAACACCATGTAAAGTATTTCTTCCTTCTACGCTAAATGTTTCTGTGGAGTAAGTCAGCCCGAAGGAATTCAAGTTCTGTTTTGATTCTTTCCCCACTTGCTACCCCAGGGATCCATGTCTTGCCTGACTCAGCACCAAACCCCTGAGAACAGAGCGAGCATTTGGTGTGTACACCCCACCTGAAGACTATAGGAAGAATTCACTCCAGACTGAGACCAAACACACTGGATGATCTGTAGATAAAGAATGAACTTGTTTATATTTGCTGTGTGGGCAATTAAATTTTATCTCACGTGTTATTGTATACCAGGAATGAATTAGTATTGTTTCAGAGTAAATACTTAAAATCCTCATTTTTCAATTGGTTTGCTTTCAATAATTCCCATATTCTGGCTTTTTTTTTTTTTCCACATTCCTTTTTTATGAGTGGAGACAGTATTTTATAAAGTAACAGAATTGTGAAAATACCTTGGATTTATTTTGCATTAATTTAATTCCTTACCTAAATGCAACTGTTCTTCATTATTTTCTTACACACATTTCCCTGCGTGGCTGCTTCCTTAAGTGAAAGAGAAATACATCGAAATGACCCAAGTCAGTCGAAGGAGTTTCAATACAAGAGTTTCTCTGCCTGTGTAGAGACTATTATATTCTTTTATTATTTTATTTTATTTTTTTGAAACATTAATACAGAAGAGTGCTTTGGGGATAATCCCCCAGGGCCAAGGTCTATTATACAAGTTTGCCAATTTATTTACCAATACCTTAATATACTTGGGATTTTGACTGTTTTTCCACTGTTGACCTGTTCTAACCATTCCAAGTTAACATTTAACATGTAACTAGTATATATTTTAAAAATTATGATGACCTCAAGAGACTATAGAGCCTGTGATTGTTTTGGAACATTTACTGAAGAGACAATAAGAAAAACATCATTTAAAATTTGGAAGTATATATACATATATTTTTTATCCTCACCCGAGGACATTTTTTGCATTTATCTTCAGATAGAGTGGGAGGGAGAGAGCGGGGAAGAGAGAGAGAGAGAAACATTGATGTGAAAGAGACACATCAACTGGTTGCCACCCACAAGACCCCAACCGGGGCCGGGGACAAACTGCAACCGAGGTACGTGCCCTTATAAGGAACCGAACCCAGGACTCTCTGCTCTGCAGTCCGACGCTCTAACCGCTGAGCCAAACCAGCCAGGGCTAGAAGTATATTTTTAAAGAAACCTTTAAAAAGTTTATACTTCTGCATATAAAAAAGTGCACATATCATAAGTGTATGGCTCAGTCACAGAGTGGACATACCTACATAAACACCACCCAATTCAAGAAATACAGAACTATCAACTCCCCAGAAGCCCCCACGTCTCCTCCCAGTAATACCTCTTCCCTCCTCCCAAAGATGACACTGTTTCGGCTTCTAACACCAGGATAGTCTTGGATTCTCTTAACGTTTACCTGCTACCATAATAATGTCAGGATCTGGCTGTTTTCATTCAACATGCTTGTGGAATCATTTATGTTCTTTGTTGAAGTTGTTCATTTACATTTTGTATTGTATTCCATTATATAGATTGTCAGCGAATTATTGAATTTTTAAAATCATTTTTACCATCGATGGGCCTTTGAATTGTCCAGTTGGCTATCACAACGAATGCTACTTTGAACATTCCTGTACATGTCTTCCAATGAGCACACGCACCGTTTTCTTTGGGGCATGTACCTAGGGGTGGAATTGTTGTTTCAAAGTGTATGTATATATTCATTCAGCTTCACTGAATATTGTCAGACAGGTTTTCAAAATGATGCCAGTTTACATTTCTGCCAGCAAAGAATTAGAACGCTAGCTTTGCTGCATTCTCAATATTGCTTGGTATTGTTAGTCTTTTTCTGAATTTCATCCGTTCTGATACTGGTAGAGTGATATCATATTTTGGGTTTAATTTGCATTTCCTTGATGATTGATGAAATTTAGCATCTTTTTTAAAAACTATGTTTTTTTTTTTTATTTTTTTTGAGAAAGGAGAAGGGAGAGAGAGATAGAAACATCTATGTGAGAGAGACACATGGATCGGCTGCCTCTTGTATGTTCCCTACTCCCCATGGGAGATCGAGCCCGCAATCTGGGCATGTGTCCTGACCCGGAATCAAACCAGGATCTCTAGTACATGGGCTGATGCTCAGTCCACTGAGCCACACTGGCCGGGCGAAGTTTAACATCTTTTAATATATTTATTGTACATTTGAATATTATCCTCTTGTGAAAGGTTCATTCCAGGCTTTTGCCCATTTTTAAAAATTTTCTTGCCTTTTTTATGTGATTTGTAGGAGTCCTTTATATATTTGAAATATAAGCCCTTTGTCAATTATATATGCTACAATTATCTTCTCTACTTTTGTGGCTTGCTTATTACATACTTAATAAAATATTTTATTGAAAAGTAGTTGTAAATTTTTACATAATCCAACTTTTCTTCTATGGTTAGTGCTCTACATGTCCTACTTAAATAATCTTTGTGCCCTGAGTTCATACCTATATTCTCTCATGTCCTCTCCTTGAATCTCTATCATTATCCTTACACCTTTAGATCTATAATCACTTGAAAATGATTTTTCTGTATGGCATGAGGGTTCTCATTTCACTATTTTCCATATAATTGGCTAATTCTTCCAGCACCACTTACGAAATCTTTTTTTTTTCTTTTCAATTTTTGTTCAGATAGAGTGAGAGGGAGAGAGAGGAAGAGAGAGAGAGAGAGAGAGAAACATCGATGCGAAAGGGACACATCGAGTGGCCACCACCCGCACGACCAACCAGGGCCGGGGACAAACTGCAACTGAGATACATGCCCTTAGCGGGAACCGAACCCAGGTCTCTCTGTACCGCAGGCCAACGCTCTAACCGCTGAGCCAAACCAGCCAGGGCCACTTACGAAATCTTTATCCATGCCACCCTTGTCGTAAATCAAATGTACCCAGATGTGTGAATCTGCTTCTAAATTTCTGTTCTGCCCCATTGGTCTATATTTGTCTATTTTTGCACCAGTAAAAGTTGTGGTAATTGCTATACTCTAACAATGAGTCCTGGTGTCCAGTAAAATAAG
The DNA here is from genome assembly GCA_030848825.1 of Tadarida brasiliensis. Lineage (NCBI taxonomy): Eukaryota > Metazoa > Chordata > Mammalia > Chiroptera > Molossidae > Tadarida > Tadarida brasiliensis. The sequence goes on along the minus strand of CM061260.1, from coordinate 107,278,441 downwards.
TTAGAGTACTCCTTCAACTTGTTTCTTCTTCAAGGTCATTTAGCCATTCTTGGTTATTTAAATTCACATGCATTCAAGAATCACGTCGACACACAAACATTCTGCTGGCATTTTGATTTGTGTTGCATTGACTCTCAAGATTAATTCAGGAGGAACTCACAACTTTTGTACAATCTTGGGTCTTCCAGTCCAATACATTAATATTATGTTTTTTTTCCTGTTTAAGTATTCTTTTTTCCCTTTAAATAATGTTTTATAGTGTTTTTTTGGTGAAGAAGTCTTTGTTATACTTTTGTGGGGAGGTCTTTGTTACATTCATTTCTCGGGTATTAGAAGCCTTTTGATTCTACTGTAAATTGTTATTTCAAAATTTTTATTTTCTAATCATTATGGCTGATTTATAGAAACCAACTGACTTTTATATTGATTTTGTATTCAGTGCCCTTGCTAAATTTACTAATTCTAAACTTTACTTATAGATTTTATTGAATTATCTACCTAAAGAATTATGTCAATCATGTGCTCTTACAATCTTCTGGAGGGGACTGCATAATTTGGTATCAGTTCTTTCTTAAAAGTTTGGTGAATTCACAGGTGAAGCATATTTGGTCTTGGCATTATCTTTGTGTGAACAGTTTTAATAATAATATTAATTTCTTTATCAGATGTAGAAATATCCAAAATTTCTAATTCTTATTATATTTGTATATATCAGTTTTGGTAAGTAAGTTTTATTTTTCATTTAGTTTTTTTTTTTTTTTTTAGAAATTTGTTTATTATCTACTTTGGATTTAATTATTTTCCTTTTCTAGCTTTTTGTGCTGAAGATTGGATAATTAATTTCAGCCTTTTTCCCCCTATTATATGCATTTCAGGCCACCAATTTCTCTTTAAGAACAGACTTGCTGTATCTCACACCTTAGATTGAAAATATTTTAAAATGTTTATTGTGATTTCTAATTTAACCCAAGAATTATTTGGAAGTATATAGCTTGACTTCCAAACACAAGGGGATTTTCTAGTTTCTTTTTGTCATTTAATTCTCATGAAATTCCTTTATGGTCAGAAAACATCTGCAAAATGTCAATTAAAAAATTGTCAACACCTGTTTTATGTACTAGTGTATGGTTAATTTTGGTAAATGTTCTGTATACACTTGAAAATAATGTGTATTCTGCATTGTTCTGGTGCAGTGTTCTCTACTTGTCAAGTATACAGGTTTAAGGTGCAAATTTTAATTTACCTTTGGAAGGCAGCTCTGCTCACCGCTATTCTACCAACGCCACTTTCACTTACCTTTGGGAAAGACAACTTTTTTCTGAGGCAAAAAATGAAACACTTAATTTGGTTCTAAAATCTACATATATTTAAACAAATATCCAATCATGGTCCTTGGAAAAACCCTCATGGAAATTATATAAATGGAGATATTTACAAGAGAGACTTAGTTGCATTTCATTGGCTAGTATAAACTAGGATTATCAGTTATCACATCGATATTTCTGTGAATTGTGGTTCTTATAGAACAGTCATTGAGGCAAACAATTTATAATCAAGGCTTTCTGCAGAGTTCTGCTTGTTCTTTGATCAGAGGACTGCAGGAGTCAGGGAGTTGTTTGAACACTCTAAGGAGGCTACATTTTTCTTGGACCTTGGCTTGTTATTTAAAATGCAATAACTCAGATTTTGGAAAATATAGTGATGCGGGACTACAGTGCTCTAACATCTTGATGGGAATGGAAGGCAAAGGCCAGGACCATGAGTGACAACAATGAGAAGACCGTAAGCTTGATATATGCTTTACTGTGACTGGGAAAATGTTCTCTTGAAGGGAGTCAGTAATGCCTTTTTGCTAGTCCTGTACAGTAAACCCTTGAACTTGCAGACTTCAGTTTAACAGACAAAATTCCCGGTCCGTATGTCATATGTGAAAATGAACACCCTGCTCATTTTAAAATGCTTGTAACCAAGACTTGCTTATCATTAGATTAAAAGGTAATTTTTTTTTGTTATTAATTCACTGTTATTTTAACAAATTTTAGAGAATAGGCCATATGTTGGAAAAAACACTGTAGTAATTTCACCGACATAAATAGATACTACATATCTACCACTACAGTCTATGTACTGAAACCCAAGAGTCGCTGCTCCTAAGCAAGGTTCAGTGAATGATTAGCGCGACCACACTGCACTGCGCAGGGCAATTGCTTCTGTGGTTGTGTGGTGTGACTTTCTGCAGCAGTTTGAACGTGACCTGCGTGTTGGCCAATGTGCCCACGTGTGCTAAGCCACACCCCAGCCACGTGCGTCTGTTCACTCGTGGTGACTGGTCAACGCACACATTTAGTAGACCTATTCATACATTTAAAATTACTGTAATACATACAGAAAACTTTTCTGTGAAATTAAACTTTTAATACATACTTAATTTTAATTAGACGAAGGTGTCTACATAAGTAAAAACAGGTAAGCTAATTAATTTGTCAATTTTTTAACATACGCATTCAGAAAACCTACTTTATTATATAACGGACTTCCGGCTTTAGGACACCCCCTCATGCTATCACCTGAATTAGTTTGTTATATCAAAATAAAAAAAACAAAAACATTTTTCTTTATTGATTTTAGAGAGAGAGGAAGGGAGAGGGAGAGAGAGATAGAAACATTGATGAGAGAGAACATTGATTGGCCACCTCCTACATGCCCCCCACTGGGGATCAGACCCACAACCTGGGCATGTGCCCTGACCGGGAATTGAACCAGCGACCTCCTGGTGCAGGGTCAACGCTTAACCACTGAGCCACACCGGCTGGGCTGCAAGTCGATTTTAAGCTAAATTCATTTTCATGGTTGTTTCTTACTTTTCAGGAAGTACACCTCTTCCTCCCCCTTTTAAAATTAGGAAATGGCTGCAGGGGTCAGTTTACATCTTCAGAGAGGGGCATGTGTGGAAGCCTTGGGCCCGCGTGCTGTTCCTCCTTCTCCTTACTCTTTTCTCCCATCCAAGTACTAACCAGGCCCAACCCTGCTTAGCTTCCGAGATCAGACGAGATCGGGTGCGTTCAGGGTGGTATGGCCCTAGACTCCTCACTCTTTTCTAAGGTACCGCACTGGTATGCTGTGATGCTGTATCCACTCACATCTGCATTTTTTCAGTGGAAGTTTAGTCCTTATCTAACCTCAGTTTGCAAACCTGTGAAAATCTGTAGCCTTCTTTTTTATACCCAGCCTTGTCAAGTCTATGCTTCACTCAGATCTTTCCAGACCTCCCTCCACCTGCATGATAAAGTCCATGGGAATTTCTGTGTTCTCTGCACCGTGTACAGACTGGGACCCCAGCTCAGACCACTCTGCAAGAAGATGTGCTTTATGATTCTTAAATTGTTGTCTGGGTGGCACCATGTTCTTCCAGTATCACATTAAATTGGAGAATTGAGTTAGGGACTTGCAATTTTCCCAGGCTGCATTCTATGAAGTGAAGAGAAGGTACTCAAGTCTCACACACTGGGAGACAACTGACTGGGTATTTTATTACCTCTCTTCCTCCTATCAGGACTTATTTGAAAATCCTAATAATGGGGACGTATTCCTTCATACTTGATTCTTGAGTGACATCTTTCTCTTTATTCTATATTTCTAGAAATTGTGGGCTTCCTGCTGAGGGGAAATTTCTCTTATATAATAATGTATATTATGATAATGACTTCTTAGTGTTTAACACAATAAAATTTTATTTTTATTTCTGCAAAGAACAATGAGGGCTAATAGGGGGAAAAAACGTAAGGATATCCTGTCTGTGTGTCCCCCAACAGTGAACTCAAGGAGTTAGGGTACTTTCATCATGTGTCTCTTCAACCTCAACACTTTTTACCTCTAGCAATGTGGAGAGCAAAGAGAGTGTGTTAAAGATCTCCAGGATATTTAATGGGTATATAATGGTGAGGACTGGAATCGGTATTCCCTACTGGCCACATCTTAGATACATGGTCTCACTTAGATGCAAGTGTGTGGGAGCTGGGAAAGGTAGTTTTCCTGTATGTGCAGGAGGAAAATGAAATGGTTTGATGAACATTATTTCCATTGCATCATATGCTTCTTCTTCCCAGTGCTGTGATGATTGCTTTTCCTTTTCCTGGTCCTTCTCAGGTCTGAATTTTTACTAATAAAGTGTGGTTTATTTTTGTTCTGTCACTTAGTTTGTAGAATGGGACCCTTAAAACCACTGATCTGCTAGCTATGCAATTGAGAGTACTAAAGTGATTGCTAAGCTTTAAGAACAGTAGTTCAAAGACATTACTTTCTTAGCATATTAAGGTTTCCAAATACAAAAGCTTTGTTGGAATAAGTGAACAAATGTTAAAGCTGATCATGACAGTCTTTTGATCAAGATGGCAGAGTAGGTAAATTCTGTACTCACCTCCTCCAACAACCACAGCAAAATTACAACTGAACTACAGAACAGCCATCATTGAGAACAGCCTGAAGTATAGCTAAACAGAGGTCCTATAACAAAATATATACAGAAGAAGTCACCTCAAGACTGGTAGGAGGGGCAGAGATGCAGATGGGCTAGTCCCACACACATGTGTGGCAATAAAAGTCAGGAGAGATATCTTGGCTTCAGAGGAGTGAGGGGTCTTAGACCCACACAATGCTCCCCAGCCCAGGGTTCTAGTGCCAGAAGTTAAGTCCCCAAAACTTCTGAATATGAAAATCAGCAGGGATTGTGGCTGAGTGAAACAGAGCACTTCTAGAGTCCCAGAAGCTTCTCTTAAAGGGTCCACACATAGACTTAATCACTGATGGACTCACTCACTCTAAGCTCCAGTGCTGAGGCAACAGCTAGAAGGGGCATCAGGGACATAAGTGCAGGAACTGAATTGTCTGGCTTTAGGGTAGATGCTGGAGGCACAGCTTTCTCCCAGATGGAACTGCTGGCAGAAGCCGTTGTTCCTTTCCTGAGCCTTCCCCCCACAGAACCTGCAAGCACCATATCTGAGTTCCCATAAACCTGCCTGACACTGTTCACCCTGCCCTGGTGATTCCCTGAGATCCTGACCCATCCAACTTGAGACTACCCAAGCCTCTTCCAGTGGCTTTCCCATGCAAATGGTCTGTCTTGGTTCATGCTATGGTGTTTCTTAAAATTCCCCAAAGGTTCACAACCCCCAAACAAGCAGCGTCTGGTCTTGGCATGCCCCATACTTCTTTGCTAAGTAGCCACAAGCACACCAGTAATGACAATCAGCCTCAGTTTTCAGTTTAGAGTCTCCCAGTTGTCTCCAAGCCCAACACAAGTGTCAGGCATCTGCAGATCACTTAGTAGTTCATATCAAATGGCTCCAGAACCAACACATCTGGTAGCCAGCTTCAGACCACACAAGAGCACCACTCAACCACCTCAAAAAATGGCATACCTAGGGCAGACTTTGTAGGCACCAGAGCCCCACTAAAGGGAATTCTGCACCATAGATTTAGCACCTAAACCACAGCTACTCCACTGTAGTCATGGGCATTCCTCACAACCAATCAGCCTGAGGATCAATCCATCCCACTGATGTGCCAATAGAAATCAAGGCTCAGCTGCAACAGGAAAGCACACACAACCCACACAAGGGACACACCTGGAGCACCCAGTTCAGGTAATCAGGGAGAATGCACTACTGTGTCCCACAGGACACCTACTACATAGACCACTCTACCAAGACCAGGAGAAGTAACAGCTCAAACACAGGAAGGCAGCCAAAATGAGGAGACAAAGAAATATATCCCAAATAAAAGAGCAGAACAAAACTCCAGAAAAAGAACTAAACAAAATGTAAACAAGCAATCTACCAGTTGCAGAGTTCAAAACACTGGTTATAAGGATACTCAATGATCTCAGTGAGAACTTCAACAAATAGATAGAAAACATAAAGGAGATGAAAACATAAAAAAGAACCAGTCAGAAATGAAGAATACAATAATTAAAATAACGACTACATTAGAGAGAATCAACAGTAGATTAGATGAAGCAGAGGACTGAATCAGCAAATTGGAAGATAAGGTAGTAAAAGATATGAACAGCAAAAAGAAAAAAGAACCAAAACAAACAAACAAAATGAGCATAGCTTAAGGGGTATCTGGGACAATTTCAAGCATATCAACATTCACATTAGAGGGGTGCCAAAAGGAGAGGAGAGAGAACAAAAAATTGAAAAATTGTTTCAAAAAATAATGATGAAAAACTTTCCTAAACTGGTGAAGGAAATAATTATACAAGCCCAGAAAGCACGGAGTCCCAAATAAAATGAATCTCCAAAGAGGCTTGCACAAAATCATATCATAATTAAAATGCCAAAAGTTAAAGACAAAGAGAGAATCTTAAAAGTGGCAAGAGAAAAGCAGTTAGTTACCTACAAGGGAGCTCCCATAAGACTGTCAGTTGATTTCTCAACAAAACTTTCAAGCCAGAAGGGATTGGCATGAAATATTCAAAGTGGTGAAAAGCAAGGACCGACAACTAAGATTACTCTACTCAGCAAAACTATCATTTAGCATCAAAGGACAAATAAAGAGCTTACCAGACAAGAAAAAGTGAAAGGAGTTAATTACCAGCAAACCAGTAGTATAAAAAACATTAAAGGGACATTTTGAAGAAGAAGAAGAAGAAGAAGAAGAAGAAGAAGAAGAAGAAGAAGAAGAAGAAGAAGAAAATGAAGAAAATGGGCAATAACTGCATATCCATCAACAATGTCTTTAAATGTAAATAGGTTAAATGCTCCTATCAAAAGACACAGGGATGCCCAGCCAGTGTGGCTCAGTGGGTTGAGTGCCATCCCATGGACTGAGAGGTCCCAGTTTGACTCCTGGTCAGGGTATATGCCCGGGTTGCAGGCTCGATCTGCAGTAGGGGCCGTGCAGGAGGCAGCTGATCAATATTTCCCTCTCACATCAATGTTTCTATCTCTCTCTCTTCCTCTCTTTCTAAAAAATTAACAAAAACATAATTTAAAAAAAAGACACAGGGTGGCTGAATAGATAAGATAAGAAAACAAGACTGCTCTGACTGGCATGGATCAGTTGGATGGAGAGTTGTACCATGCACTGAAGGATCATGGTTTTGATTCCCAATCAGGGTACAGACCTGGGTTGTGGGTTTGATCACCTGCTGGAGCATGTACAGGAAGCAACCAATTGATGTTTCTCTCTCACATCAATGTTTCTCTCTCTCTCCCCTCTCCCCCCACCTCCTTCCCCCTTTCTCTCTCTCCAAAATCAACTTAAGAAATAGAAAAAGAAAAAGAAAACAAGACTCTTACACATGCTGTCAATAAGATATAATTTCAGATCAAAAGACACACACAGGCTGAAAGTAAAGGGATGGAAAAAGATATTTTATGAAAATGGAAACAAAACAAAAAAGCTGGGGTAGTCATACCTATACCAGACACAAAAGAATTTAAAACAAAGAGCATAACAAGAGGCAAAGAAGGACCCAGCAAATACACTTCTGCGTGTTTCTCTGAAGTAACCCAAAATGCTAATTTGAAGAGATATGCATCCTTATTGCAAATAATGAATTGCAGAGTTATTACAACAGCCCAGCTATGGAAGCAACCTAAGTATCCTTCAAATGACAAATGGATAAAGAAGTGGTACATATAAACATTAGAATTTTACTTAGCCATAAAAATAATGAAATCTTGCCATCTGCAAAAACATAGATGGACCTAGAAGTTATTATGCTAAATGAAATGTCAGACAGAGAAAGACAAATACCATATACTTTCACTTATATGTAGAATCTAAAAACTAAAATAAATGAAGTAACAAAACAGAAACAAACTCTTAGATACAAAGAACATTTTGGTGATGGCTTGATGGGAAAGGGGTTGGGGGGATGGGTGAAAAAGGGGAAGGAATTAAGAAGCACAAATTGATAGTTGAAAAACAGTCATGAGTATGTAAAGTATAGCATAAAGATACAGTCTAATAGTATAATGACTATGTATGGTGTCAGGTGGGTGCTACATTTATCATGGTGATCACTTTGTAAATTATATAAAATGTCTAATCACTGTGTTGTACACCTGAAACTAACATAATATTTGTGTAAACTGTAATTTAAAAATAAAATTATTATTTAGAAGCTGATTATAATAAACATAATTCACAAGATGCTTTCAAAAGCAAGGGGTGTAGTAGCTGGAACTGTTTACATGAGTTTATGTTAAGAATTATATTTGCAAATGGATATTTCTCTTGCCTGAATCCTAGCATAGGCTTGAAACACCATGTAATAACAGTTATATAATTGTCAACATGCAATATATTAAAATATCAACATGTAATAACTTAAATTCTAAAGCAATATTTTTTAGGGGAAATAATTTCAAAATAGCATAATATATTTAGAAATATAGAATTCATTTGAAAATATAATTATATAATTATCTATTATATTAAATACTATAATAGCTAGTTTGCCTTGATACATTTTTTTGGGACCCAGGGCGAACAGCCCCAAATATCCCACAATGGTGTATTATTTATTTTGAATTAAAATTACTTGAAAAGCAGCTGGTACAAGAGCACATTGACCCGACTTTGTCTCTTTGAAATAAGAAGTCGATTTCCCCATGTGAAAGGTGCCTTCCTTGCTTCAGGGGGGCTGGGAGAGTCACCCTATGCCAGAGTTAAGGAATCCAAGGCCGAAAAGCCTAGATCAACAAACCTTGTTACTTCTTTACCAATTTAGTACCTCAGTCTCTCTGCTTTAGATTCCTTACTAATGAGCTCCAAACCTAACTTTCTTTGTCCTGTCAAATCCTCAAAATCATGGTTTCTTTGTCTAAAAAAATATAAAAAGCTGCCTGCTTTGATCATTTCTCTGAGCATCATTTATGATCTCCCATGTGCACATATTAAATTGTTTTTCTTCTGCTGATCTGGTTTTGCGTCAATTTTATTATTAATCCAGTCATATGAACTCAAGAGGAGTAAAGGGGGGTGGGGATACTCCCTCTGCCTGACACATTTTAAATTTATAGTTGACATTTATTTATTTTGCCTCCAAATAAATATAGTAGAAATTGACTTGTTCCATTGATTGACTTCTAAATTTTCATTACCAGTATTTTTTCAGAGGATTAATGTGTGCATTTAAATATTTCTGCACCTCCTCATCACAAAAATATCATGCAGAAAATGAATAATGGGAAAATTAATGTTAATGTCTTCTGGCTTAGGATGTAAGTTTTTATTTGATAGTTAAATTCAAAGTAATGGAAGCTGGTGCCCTCCTGCATGGTGACTTAATTTTTATGCCTGGTTTCATGTCACATAAAATATTTCCAGTAAATATTTCTCAACTCAAGGTCGTGCATTAAAATGTTCACTACCTGGGAATCCTAACAGCAGATGTAATTGAGTATAAGTTTTAATAGCTTAAAGGAAATAGTGTTCTTACTCCTTTCTTCTTTGGAAATTGCTAATTTTATTTATCTCACATACTTATTTCTAGAATATTTCAGATAATTTCTTAGAATACTGTTATTGCTTCATGAAAGGCTGAAGCACATTAGCAATTAACATTGCAGACAGAGATATCCCAATTCTGGAAAGTAACCTATGGTTTCTTTATGTCATGGACAGAAAAACAATTTATGGTGAGGGTAAATTATTTTTTTTCTATACAATAAACTTTTAATTTTATATATGGAAATAATATCTGTTCTTCTGCTATTTTGTGACTAGGAAAAATATATACTGTAATTGGAATCGTGGTTGGGTGTTGAGTATCTTATCTGGAGGGCTGTCCTAAATTATACTCGGATTTTCAACTGTGCCTAAGGAGGGGTGGGCAGTGCCCCTAAGACCTGTACTGTTCAAGGTTCAACTGTACATTAAAAAAAATCAGCCCTGGCCAGTTTGGATCAGCATTTAAAGTGTCGGCCCATGGATGAAAGAGTCTGGGGTTCCATTCCGGTCAAGGGCATGTACCTCAGTTGTGGTTCGGTCCCCGGCCCTAGTCAGGGTCATGAGGGAGGCAACCAGTCGATGTGTCCCTCTCACATTGATGTTTCTCTTTCTCTCTCTCTCTCTCTCTCTCTCTCTCTCTCTCTCTCTCTCTCTCTCCCTCCCTCTCTTTTTCTCTCCCTCCCTCATACTCTATCTGAAAATAAATGAAAAAATATCCTCGGGTGAGGATTAAAAAAAAAAATCAGAGCCTCTTGGGCATAATTTCATGACTCATATTTAATTTACATTAGTTTAATGGCTCTTACAATACAGAAAATTTTAGAATGGTTTTGAAAATAGAAAAACAATATAAAAAACTCCAAGTGGAATATTTAGGGTTATTGTAAAACAAAATGCTTAATACTTTTTCTGCTTTATGCTATTCAAGTTTTGCTAGTCATAAATTCTGCCCATTCTTCTCATTCTTGATATGGGTGGAGTCCCATGATACAGCATTTCTTAGAGAATATGGCTAATTCTTTACAGCAAAGAAGGAGTCCTAGGAATTCTTCCTAAAAATTAAATTTCATGGTAAACTGATACTAATCAAATAACAACAGAATTTACCCATTAATAATTCATTAAAACTATTACTATTCTAATCATTTATCTTACTTACAATATCACCTGTTAACTGCTATAGATATTTTCATCATTAACCTATTAATATATGTCTGTGACTGAGTATTCCTGTCTTACCTGAATTATTCTTCTTCTTCTTCTTTTCTTCTTCTTCTTCTTCTTCTTCTTCTTCTTCTTCTTCTTCTTCTTCTTCTTCTCCTCCTCCTCCTCCTCCCCCTCCCCCTCCCCCCTCCCCCTCCCCCTCGCCCTCCCCCTCCCCCTCCCCTTCCTCCTCCTCCTCCTTCTTCTTCCTCTTCTTCTTCTTCTTCTTCTTCTTCTTCTTCTTCTTCTTCTTCTTCTTCTTCTTCTTCTTCTTCTTCTTCTTCTTCTTCTTCTTCTCCTCCTCCTTCTCCTCCTCCTCCTCCTCCTCCTTCTCCTTCTTCTTTTTTAATCTTCTTTCAAAGACAGTTTTTCCATTGATTTTCAGGTAGAGTGGGAGGGAAGGAGGGAGGGAGGGAGGGAGGGAGGGAGAGATAGAGAGATGGAGAAACATCTATATGAGAGCCACACGGATTGGTTGCCTCCCGCACGACCCCAACCAGGGCCAGGGATCGAACCGCTGAGCCAACCCAGCCGAGGCACCATTCTTATTTTTGAAGAGGAATGTTGCACACAGGACATACAATTGGCCATATGCAATCTGAGTATTATCACTGGTTCTATTTCAACTGCCCGTGTGACCTAAGGTAAGGTATTTAGCCTTTCCAGACCTGGAGACCTTATTTTCTTTATTTGTAAAAATGAGGATTAAATCCAAGCATTTCTCTGGCCTTTCCAGTTGTAAAGTTTTAGGAGTCTACCATCTTCTTATTCTAGTATGGTACTGTTGTCTCAGAATTCTCATATCAGATAGCAAGAAAATGACTGGAACAGGTGTTGCTGAATGTCTCCCTGCCATCCACTCCTCCCTCCCTCCAGATTAAATTATTCTGACTTTGTTCTGGTGTCCTCTCCTCCCCTTTCTGCTACACACACACACACACACACACACACACACACACTCTCACAGCAGTCCAGAGTGAGCTCTGATTGGTTCATGCAAATTGGAGCAGCTACACCCCCTGGCCAGTGACTGATTCAGGAATCCACATGTAATGTGATTTGGGGCAATAACATGCCTCAATAAGAGATTTCTGGGAAACTTTTTCATTCATCATCCAAAATAACTTTCAAGGGGACACTCTTCACTAGACGTGTAAGAGGAAGGATGTTACTCCAGTTCTATTTTTGGCAGCGGTCCTCTGAGGAAAACAGCTATGCTGCAATCGACACTGGACAGCAGAGTATTGGGATCCTGATGATATCATTAAGCTGCTGGAAAATCTTAACATCTTTAGGAACTTTGTGTTTTATTATTGTTTATCCAGTTTGAGTTAGGTTTTCTGTTAATGACAGTTGAAACATCCATATACAATGTATTGCATCTCATCAGACAATACAAGTGAAAATGTCCCCAGGGAGTAAAAGTGTCATCCAAATTCAAGGGCTAAATTGTTTGATGGAACTACTTCTCTGTCATTAATGTGCTTATATACATGTTTTTGTCCTATAAATATTTATTGAGAGATTGAGATGCACATATTAAATTGTTTTTCTTCTGTTGATCTGGTTTTGTGTCAATTTTATAATAACATATTAATTTTATTATTAATCCAGTCATATGAACCCAAGAGGAGTAAAGGGGAGTGTTAGGAGGTTAACTTTTAGGACACATCCCAATTGACTGACTTCCTCAAGGCCACACAGGGAGACTGAGGCAGGATAGACAAAAGACCAGCGATCTAGACTTTTAAAAGGACTTTATTATTGGCCATTTAGTAACCTGATACATTTTTTCATTTCTGGGAAAGAGACATTTAAAGTTAGGATAGGCTACTCATAAGACAAATGTTCTAGGATATTCCCAGCTAAAAGCGAGCTACTTTATAATTTTCTGAAACCGTTCTAGAAGGAAAACTGGGTGATGAAAGAATAAACAAACTGTTTCAAATCCATCATGGCTACAAAAAAATTCATATATTTGAGCAAAAAGTATGTGTTGTCTTTTAGTACATCATGTCTGAAACTCACATGGTTGATGAATATCTCATTCTTTTCATTACCATGTTCTTTAGCAGTCACAATGCTTTTAACCTCAGAATTTGGTTAATCTCAAACTTTCTCCATTCACTCAACAAATACTAAGTTCCTATTATATGCTGCTTAGCATTATGCTGCTAAGATCTGAAAGTCCTTACTTCATGTCCTTTATGCATCCAAAGAATTGCTAATAAATTGGCTACATTTTTCCCTAACCTTCAGATTGTCACATTACCTACCCTTTGACTTTATCTTCTGCTGCCCACTTTGGAATTTTTTCCACTCTAACTAGATCCTTCTCGTCCCCAAATGCTCATTGTGATCAACCACTCACTACTTTTTACTTTTAGAATACTTTCATTCTTGCTCTTCTTGATTAAATTCTTTTAATTGCACCAAATATAGTTTGTCTCATCAGTTTGAAGAAAATTATTACAAAACTAGGCTTCTGCACCCAAAGTATTAGGTGTGAGGGAAAAAATAAAACCAGTTTTGAAAATTAAGGACTCAGAAAATTTATCTACACACACCCTTCCTAAAAGCATTGCTCAAAGGTATACTTTTGTAAAACAAAGAAGAAATACAAGAAATAGGACAACATGAAAAACAATCAAGTGTATATTAATAATTTCCCTTAACCCCAAAGGTACAGTGAAATTTAATTCTTCAGATAGGATTGAATACTTAATAATATACTAACAGTCGTTAAGTTATTTTTTGTGTGTAGTGAGATTAGAATGTTTTTTTATTTTCTTCAAGATATTTTTCTACATTTTCCAAATGTTCTACTATGAGCAGGCATTATTTTGACTATTAGAAGATTAAAAACACATAATTTTAAGATATATAACTGTTACTTTATAATGGAGACAAAAATTTTTATTTGGAAAAAGTTTAATGCTACAATTGGAAAGCTATTTAGACTTAGAAGTCAATTATTAAGATCTTACTCTCACAAAATGCCTTACTTCTATTGAAAATATCCAACCGTAGTGATCTTGTTTATATTACTTTTGATCCATTAATAGAGAACTATGCAGTTCTAAAAACTTTTTACTTAAAAGCATGTTTTGTTTTATTTTTTGACATACTTTAGGGAAACGAAGTATGATTTCGTTTTTCTAAGTAAAACATACTAGCAATTTTTCCCAGGTAATTTAATTATGACTTTTTTTAAATTCTTGCTTTCTACATTTTATATTTGATACAATGAATAGGTGTTTCATATATAATGAAACAGTTTTTAATATGTACTCTTCAGGTTCTTGAAGTATGAGAAGAAGTACTTAAGTTGATAGAAATGAACTACAGTTATGCACAAGGGCATAAGAGAACCAAGAAGCCCTAGCAGCCTTCTCACTGGGTCTCTGGTCCTCAACAACCAAGGTGTAGAGTAGGCTTCCTTAGGTCGGCCCACCTAAAGATACCAGCTGAGCTTGAAGACCAGGCTTCCCTCTGTTCCCTTGACATTAAAAAATTTTTTTTTTCCTTTATTGATTTTAGAGAGAAGGGAAGAGAGAGGGAGAGAGAGATAGAAACATCGATGAGAGAGAACAATTGGCCGCCTCCTGCACGCCCCCTGCTGGGGATTTGGCCCACAACCTGGACATGTGCCCTGACCTGGAATCAAACCAGCGACCTCTTGGTGCATGGGTCAATGCTCAACCACTGAGCCACACTGGCTGGGCTGTTCCCTTGACTTTTACATGACCAAAAATCGGTTTTGAGTAGTGAAGCTTGTCATAATGTAACGTAGGGTGCACTTCAGCAGTGCTCAGGCCAGATGTCCTTAGAGGCACACGTCAGCTCTGTGCTTGCTTTTAGTTAATGCATCCAATGGTAACCAAATGTGTAAATTAACTAATTACATGTGGGTGTACAAGAAAAAATTCCTGGAAAGCAAGAATTCCTGCCTGAGTTTCTAATGGTTCATGCAGATGAGGTGATTGCAATGTATGTAGCTTCTAATGAACACTTCATGACCTTATTCAGCTCCTTCTGTATTCCATTCAACAACACCTCATTCATAAAGCCAAGAATATTAATTGAGCAACTTGTTTGTGAGAAATAATGTGCTAGATGCAGTGAGGAGCAAATACAATCAGGTTACCAGTCTGTACCTGGAAACATTTCTCTTATTATTATAGTTTGTATACTTTTTCTGGTTTTTGAGTATATCTATATGTATATTACATTGATGTCCATATCTCTATCTATAATTTCCCCTTAAAACTTTGCAGTCATTGTTTCAGTACAGTTGGTTAGCCGTGTGATGCCAGTCTGATTCTCATTTCTTTGTTGGTATCAAGCGTTAACATTCTGGAAGCTTTCAGAATTCTGTCTTTGTCCATTGAGTTCTGTAAATGTCTAGATGCGTCTTTTTCTTATTGTTTCCTGCTTAGGTCTGGATGGACCCTGTCAATCTCAAGTGTATCTTTCTTGAGCTTAGAAAGTTTTCTTCTACTGCGATTACTCGATTATTTCCTTACCTCCTTAGACTCTATTTCGTCTGTCTGGAGTTACCTTTTCTCTGACGTTTTCAATTTCGACGTTTTTGTTTTTGTCCTGAGAGATTTACTCAGCCTTATCGTCTATGTCACAAATTCAGTCTGCAGCAATGTTTATTTTGTGATGCAACCTGTTTAAAAATCTTGTTAATAACTTTATGACCTACATTCCAAGGACATTTTTTCTCTGATTGCTCCTTTTTACCCTTTTTACAGCAGTCTATTCTAGTTTTACGGATGCAGGTGTTGCTTAATTCCTCTGACATTAGAATGATTTCAAATTTCTCTGCTCTTTCCTCTAGGGTGAGAGGGTGTGCTGATTGATCACAGTCCTTCTCTTCCACACTGTTCATTAAACTCAGATGCTTGTTGACTCTGGGTTGTCCTTTCTCGTTTATAAAGGAAGAACTAGTCTGATAATTTGGGGCAACTAGTATTGTGGTTCTTCTGCCGTTGTGTAGACCGATGTACACAGAAGGTCTGTCCCTGGAATGAGGAAGCTAACTAAGGGCTTCCCTTTAGAGTGTGTGGGAAATAAGTAGGTAGGTGAACATATTCCCTCAACACTGACCAAGAGAGGAGTCAAGGGTCATGTCATAATCTGTTGTGTTTTTCTCTGGCCCTAACCCCTGCTGGGATGCATTCCAGATGGTTTTTCACTTTCTTTAGAAATATCCATGTTGACCCAGAGCCTGTGTATTCAGAATTCTCCTCCTCCTCCTCCTCCTCCTCCTCCTCCTCCTCCTCCTCCTCCTCCTCCTCCTCCTCTTCCTCCTCTTTCTTCTCTTTAGTGAAGTGTGGCATAGGGACATCCTTCATGGGCTCCGGACTAAAACCCTGGCTGCATCAAATAATGGTTTCGTGATTTGACACACGTCCCTTGACTTTTGTGTGCCTCTACTTGTTTATCTGTAAAATGGGAGTTACCGAAGATTAAGTGATAACATGCAGAAGAGTGCCTGGCACATAACAGGTGCTCAACAGAAATTGGCTATTGTCATTTTAGCTGTCGTTATTATTTTTAAATTTAATCAGAATTTTTGGATGGGAGGTTGATAAATGCCTGGGTTCAGTCCACAATGTAAACAGAAGGAATGTAGCCCACGTTTGAACTATTAGAATGCTACTTAGCATATGATGAAACAGCACAGCACATACACAAGGAAAAGTGGAAAGGAAAGTGCGTTAACTTGCTTTTGATAAGGACGAGAAGACAGGCAGAGGGTACACTTTGCTGTGCAGCCTAACAGCACACGTTCACAAGTGACTGTCCCAGCAAAGTCTTCCCAGAGTAGCCTGGTTTCTGAGGTCTGCGTCTCCACTCCGCCCCCTTCTTTCCCAGCCACATTGTGTATGGAAGCTTTTCTCTTGTAAGACAAAGCAAGGGTTTTCTTGCTTGGTTTTAATGCACAGAATGATGATTCATTCATATTGGCACAATCTCTTTATCATTGTTTTCATAATCTGCTGTAATAAGTCTTCTTTTCAACAGGAGATAAATACCATATACAAGTCCTAGCAATTTTTTTCCTCGTATTTGTAAAAAAATGGCATTGTAAAACTCAACAATAACATAGGCTGAGACAATTTCCATCTTTTCGGGTTTTCTTTGATTTTAACCAGTAATTCAGCTTGCAATTTGGTTTTCATTTAACAAGATTTAAGAGCAGAGTTTTGGGGAAGCTATCTAGATGCCAGGTCGATTTCATCACATTTTTTCTAGAAAACTGGACTTTCTATACATGAAGGCCTCAAACTTTCGGGTGATGCACAATTTTAAGGTCTTACTTAATTTCTCTCCACCTTTAGCTTGATGGCGCGAATCTTCTTGGGGAGAAAGTTACAGACTTTATAGCACTCGGATATGTTCAATGTCCATATGGTTCTGACTTTCTTGTGAAATTCCTCTTTTATGTAAAAAAAATACTTTCTTACTCAGTTCAGCACCTACTTACCACAAAAGCTCTATATCTTTGTTCCTTAGCATATTTGTAAATTTAAGTTGCAAAACTATTTGCAAACTCAAAGTAAGCTCTAATAGACATAGAAGGAAAGATCACATTTTAAAATAAATGCAAAACTCACATCGGATGTTTTACAAGAAAAAAAGGACTTACAGAAATGTGTTGTTTAATAAAAACTATTTTAAAAGCTGTATTTTATTTATTTACTTTTGACTTAAAGTCTTACTTGACTTTATATTTTTAATTTTTGTTTTTCAATTACAGTTGACCTTCAGCATTATTTTGGATTCGTTTCAGGTACAGCATCATATACTTTAAAAGTGCTCCCCCTGATATTTCCAGTCCCCACCTGGCACCATGCACAGTTATTAAAATGTTGTTGACTACATTCCCTATGCAAAAAGCTACATTTTAAATATAATTTTTAAAAATCGATATTTTACACGTGAAACAGCCTCTAAGTCATGTGCTTAGGTCCTGTGTACGTTGTCCTTTAAGTGGAAACATGTAGCTCCAGAGACAACATGGGAAAAGTCTGCACGAAGCCCATGCTTTGCTGTAGCTGCTGAGTGTTTGTTTAACATCTATACGATCAGGAGCTAGGGAGCGCCGGTCCCAGGGCCCTTCAGCTGCAGGACTCTAAACATAGACGCAGTATAAAAAGCACGTTCACTGTGATTCCAACAGTGCTTTACAAAGTGCACTTTGTACTAAAAAAATGAAATATCTGACCATGGGAATAAACTTGACTAACTTTTTTTGGGGGGGGGGAGTCTTTAAAAAATGTCAATAGTTGCCAAACTGTACATCTGTTTATTCTCCAGTGGTTACTAATCTGTTTCTTAGAGTTCAACATCCCTCCAGGTTTATGCACGTGTACCAAACTGTCTTTTTTTCTTGAGAACTAGTGAAAACACAATGTCAAGGATCCAAAAACAACTCTAGACGTTGTCTATTTATTTGTGTTCAGGAGTCACAGCAATTTTAACTCCGATTTAAGTATCCAAGGAAGGAAAAGAACACGCTGTGCCTAGGAAGTATCTGGGATTTCTTCAAGGCTTAGTGACTTATGGGGAACATTTCCATTCCTCCAGCAAGTTCTAATAATTGCTGGGAGATACAGTGCGATGCCTGAAGTAAAAAAATAAAAATAAAAAATGACAAAGTGAAGATCCTTAAATAACCAAATTCTTCTATTACAGTTTTGATGCTGTAAAAGAAATCTTTGAAAGAGTTAAATAAAAAAATAAATGATTCTAAATAGGTATCAGCCCTTCCTCTTGATCTGTCTACGGTCAGTGGTTTTACATGAAAGTGACAAATCATATAATTTGCATATGACTGCATAAAAGAGAAATATAAATAATTGCAGCAAAATAGAATTTTTAACCATTAA
This sequence comes from Tadarida brasiliensis, assembly GCA_030848825.1. Lineage (NCBI taxonomy): Eukaryota > Metazoa > Chordata > Mammalia > Chiroptera > Molossidae > Tadarida > Tadarida brasiliensis. Next base: position 107,259,872 of record CM061260.1, on the reverse strand, counting down.
TCTCAGCTGAATGAGACTAATGTAGTTTAATAAAGGCTATTCTATTTCTCTACACAGAATGCAAATTACCTCTGTTCTGAAGAACAAAATCTCCAGACACATTTACTTCAATAAAATGAGTTTATTAAGCAAAGATAATCCAGAAAGTAAATAAGCAGCAATACCCAAGGACATTATGTTCAGGAAGCAGAGATTCACACATTTAATAGAAGGAAATAACTGATATTTCAGAAGGAAAGTTCAGGATTAAGTATGATTATAAAGAGTAAAAATAAGATGTATACATATACACAAACATATCCAGTTTTGAAAATTTATTACAGCAATATAGAGAGCCAATGGTACCATATACATGCAGCCGTAGACACAAATAACCATCAATATTGAGTGAATCCTACCTTCAGTATTAGCTCCTGTCATAAATAGTTATGATTTCTTTTTTTTTTCTCTTGCAGGGTTTTCAAAATTTCTTTCTTTTATATTCTCATTTTGACATTTCCATTGTATTCACCCATCACCTCTACTATCATTTGCTTAATACTTATGTTTTTTTAAACACAAGTTTATCAAAAGAGGAATTTCACTATCAGTGCTATATAATTAGTATCATTTGCCGCAGACAGACAACAAAAACAGAGTCGTAATAATAGGTTCTAGCTGGATGTGGTGGCCAAAGCTTCTGAGCATGAGGCCAGCTCTCTGCACCACAACACTGGGTGTTAAGGCATAGCCCCAAACTCAGACTTTTTTCCTGATGGAATTAAAGGACTGAAGAAAAATACAAAAGCAAACAACGTTCTTAAGATTTTTACTGTCATTATTTTCCTGAGTAGGGTGCCGCCTGATACCGGTAGTCTTGCATTGCAACCAGAGCCTTCTCAAATCCCAGGAGGATGCCACACTTGGGGCGACAGTGCTGTTCTTCAGCAGCTCTCGCCGTGTCGGTCTCTGTTCCTCCTGTTTTAGATGGGGCGATGAGAAAGGGAGGTGCCTCAGTAACATGTGTTTCTCTACTTTCTCCAGCGGGCAGGAGACACAAACAAGGGGAAGAGTGGGGCAGCTAATCTGGCAGAGATGAAAACAGTTCATTATTTTCACCACTGGTGTTAGATTGGCAACTCCACACACGTGACGTCACCAGTAAGAGAGCGTCTCTTTTCTTTATTGCTCAATAATGACCCAGAACTGAAGACAAACATGAACTTGGGATTGGAAGCTAATAAATGGGACACATTTTCTGGGAGGCAGAGGGTAGCGGGGTTAATGAGTTACAGATGAAGTTGTTTACATGAGTGAGTCCTGTTTGCTTTTCTTGCCATCAGTTTGATCCTTTCCAGTAAGGGTAAGTTCACTTACAATAGAGATGGGGGTGGAAACTAACATAGCTCTAAAACAATGTTTAATTTTAAAAAAATATGTGCTTTTAAAATACTGTTGTGCCTGCCTATTTCTAATGCTATCGAGAGGTTAATTTCTAGTTGACTCCTAATGCTTACAAGCCTTGCTGCTAATAAATAGGACATGTTTCTGAAACAGGAGAGTTCAGGGCAAAGCTCGTGTGGGCTTCTGGGTGAGGGTGGTGGGGTGTTGTGTTCTTCACTTTGATAAATCTGAGAGGAAGTGTAGACGTGATCATGTGATCTGGATAGATTCAGGGCATGCGTATCAGGAGGACTCTGGGTGAGCCAGCTGGGGGCAACCACACAACTACAGCTCTTCTCAGAGTTGGCCCTGAAAACAAGGGGGCAAAAAAATCCCCAGAAAGGTTGAACAAAGCATATTCTAAAAGGAACATGGGCCTGAGCATGTGTGGACTTGATTCATGCACGGTGGCTAATTTGATGGGCTGATCATGCCCTTGAAGTGACCTCGTCTAAAAGACTGGTGACAAAAGAGGTCTAGGGAACAGGTGTATCATTCTTTCAATAAGTGAAAAATATTTGTGAGCCACATAAATGTTTCCTGGAGGGCTTCATCTGTGAAGACGATGCTTAATGACATGGTAGCAATTTGACCCATGGTGCATGTCAGTCAGCTTCTTATCCCAGGCACCCTGGAGTCCGTTTCACGGATCCTCTATGTCTACAAAGTGGCCACGGCATCAGGAACAGCAGTTATGCGTGGGCTCGGTAACATGGACCTGCTCTCACCGAGTGAGTGTCCTACCTGACCAGGGCAAAGGACAATGAGCTCCTGCACCACTCACTAAGGAAACAGCTGGTCGCCTGCTCATTGAGGAGGAGGTGCCCTTTTCCAGACAGGGACAGCCTCATTCAGGAACATGTTGGCCTTCCCTGCCATCAGGGCTTCTGCTAGCATCTTGGTTTAGGGACTACAGATTGCTTTCCATCAAGCCTCACCTCTGACCAGTGGAATCATGCCCAGGAAATTCACCCTGATGTTACTTTGTGCCCCACACCCCGCAAAAAGTCTTGACAGAACAGTGTAACAGGCTGACGAAGGCTGAGTTGCAGTGCCAGCTAGGAAAAATGCCCTGTGTAATTTAGTACTATTCTAAAGGATGTGGTTCATATCCCTTAAATTAGCACCTAATATTTGGTTCCATCTACATAGGCAGAATATGTGTAGGAACCAAAGGATAGAGATAAAATTGGTTTTGCTCACTGTTTTGCTTAATAACATACTGGTAGAATGTTTGCTTCTTGTCCCATGACCCTGAGCTCTGTGAATGTTAATGTTCTGGAGAGGACCAGGGGACACAGTCATGGTTTTGATAAATTAGATGCTCCCTGGCCACTTTGGATTCTAAATTCTTGTAAACCAACCATCCATCCTTGGGGTTCTGGTTGCACTCGGGCAATGAAGAGCCCTAGTGGGAGAGTGCAGAGAGAAAAACACATGAGGTCAGGGTATTTATTTTTCCGGTCCTCTCCTGTAGTTAGCCGACTGAGGCCCGCTTGGTCTTTGCTTCTTCTCTTCTATGTGAGAAATCTGAACTGAGAGGTGATGTGATTTATCCAGGGGAACAATTTTAAAAGGTTGCATTACATCAAGCTTCAGGAGAGTCTGGGTAGGTTCAGGTAGAGTCAGAGGTTGTAAACTCAAATGACATCCTGTGCCAGCATCAGGTGTCAGACAGGTGGGGGCAGGTGGTTCGATAAGTAGAAGCACGAGTACCACGTGAGCTGCTGGGAACTGGAGAGTGCCCTGTCCCCTGTCCAGTGTGGCACCTTGTACTTTCCTCGGCCAGTGGTCACAATGTTGGGGATGCGGAACCCAGCACTCTGCCAGTAGTTTGGGTTTCGGAGAGAAGCTCAACATTTGGAATGTCGCGTGAATTCTCTTATTTTCAACAGCAATCCATTTTAACTTTAAATACTGAAAGGGCTAGCAAAACAAACATGATCTGTGGGCCACACGGGCTGGTATAAGCTACGGCTGAAGGACCTTACCAAGCCTGACGTGTGGCTGGGTCTGCAGGGAGAGAGCATGCTGAGAACCCGGGAACAGAGCCGGGCTGTTGCTTGGGAAGGTAGCGACGGGGACGGCACTTGGATTTCCCGTGATTCAATAAACCAGGGACAATAAAAGCTTGGAGAGTGTCAGAACTTGGGAAGAGGGACTGGCTTACAGAGATAGTAGAGAGGAAAAATCAGACGCGTGTGGCAGGAGACAAGCAGAGAGCTAAAACGATTCCCAGGGTTCTGGTTGGGTAAAGATTCCATTCACCAAGCGGGGAGAGCGTGATGGGGAGCAGCTGGTTGTGCAGGTGGGGCGGGACATCCAGAAAGTTCGCACGTTCACTTGCAAACATGAGCTTGGAGGTGTGCTGGAAGTTGGGTCAACTGGGAGCAGTAATTGGGATTTGAAATCCTGATTATCAGAAGGTGAGAAGTAAACAATGCTAAGTGTAACATCCAGGGAGTATCACCCTTCAAGGTGGAATTTATGAAACTTATTAGTGCACAGAATACTTTTATAATGATATATCCACAGAAGGCACACAGGAGTGCATCGCTTATAATACATGCTAAGAAGAGCGTGGAAAGCAATGTATGATTTTTTTCTGGTAAATGAATTGCTGCAATATATGAAAAATGTTCCTATGCATGTTTTTACTTTGTAACAAAAATTATCATAATAAAACTTAGAGAATTATTTTATTTTTATTATATGACAATAAAATATGTCAACAATTTTATAAAACATAACAGACTGGATTTTGTTTTTTTACATGATGATAACATCTTTATGTTTGTTTTGTTGCTTGTGTAGGTCACATGCTCATTTTTCACTAGCGCCCCTGTTGCTGAGCGGGACCCCTATGATAAGGCCCCTTTCAGACCACTTCCACACAGGGCTTTCACAGCAGTCGGTGTGCATTTGCTGTTGTATGTTGTGTCATGTTGGGGAAAGGTAAAAGCATACACATTTTTGAAAATCCAGCTACTCCTTAGTTAGGCTGATTAAGAATTTACTAATTGCTGCTGCTTCTTTTTTTGGTTAATTCTCATTGGAGGATTTTTTTTCCCCATTGATTTTTAGAGGGAGTGGAAGGGGTAGGGAGGAAGAGAGAGAGAAACATCGATGTGAGAGAGACACATCTGTTGGTTGCCTCCCGCACCACCCCCCTGCCCCCCCCACCCCCGTTGAGGATTGAACCTGTCACCCAGCTGCATGCCCTTGATTGGGAATCAAACTTGAGACCCTTCAGTCCGCAGGGCAACGCTCTAACCACTGAGCCAAACCAGCCAGGGCACTAATTGATTCTTTCGGGGAAGCTCACTTTCCCTTTTTTTTCCCCCAAATAAAATAAGAGTTGTGATTGTTTGTTTTCATTTTATGCTTGTTGAGACACATTTTGAAGAGTAAGATTTTTCTTTTCTTTTTATTTTTCTCAGCCACAAGTCAATGAGGCCTGAGTTTGTGTCATATAAACATTAACAAATAGAAAATATTGTATGGTACTATGAGTTTGTGTAGTATAAACATTTAGTATAGGATAAAGATTCATAGTATTTATTCATTTAATAAATATATATTGCATGCCTACTTTGTAAAAAATTTCTTGTAGGTATTTGATATATACCCATGAATAAAACAGATAAAAATTTCTACCCTCACGAATTTTACATGTTGGTGGGGAGGGACAAAAGAAATAATTTATGTGTATGGACATGTTACATTTTTGAGTGTCTTGTGGGTCAGCTTTATTTTTTCAAGTTTAGTTTTCAGTTTTGTTAGGGAAGGTACAGTGGAGCACCTACCAATGTACGGCCCCTTTAGGGGTCTCTGTTACATGCACTGACTGGGTAGGACAGGCGTGTCTCCTGGCCACATGCAAGCTTTGGGAAGTGTTCGTCTTGAACTCCCCAGTCACACTTGCTGTCCTCGTGGGATTCGCCCTATGCCTGCACAGCTTACCCTTCGGACAAAGATCTGAGAGACAGATCGATTTCTAGAGCTCTTTCTCCCCACAGCTCCCTCCTCCACAGATTCTTGACTTCTCGCCTCAGTGACACCCCTGAGCTGCGTTTGGGGGCTCCTCTGGGCCACAATTCTGAACGTGTTTTTAGGCAAAAACCCAGAGCACCTGGAGGCCTCACATTGTGTGTTTTCCTTCTCAGAGAAAACACAATCCTGAGCTGTCATTGTCAAATGTCAGGTGTTTTGTCTAATTTTCCAGTTTTTCACTCTGGAAGGGAGTGTCTGGAGCCTGTCACTCTGCGGGCAAAGTCCAACTGGACCCTTGGAATGTCACTTTTCCCACTGTAGTGGAATTGATTTCATTTTTTAAATTGAAAAAATATTAAATAAAAATAAAACCCAAGGAAACAAAGACCCCAAGACAACCTCAACAAGTTTTCTGCACCTCCAAAAACACAAGACAATACAAATGATCGTAAAGACAGTATGTCTCAGGTCAGAAGGGAAGAAGGCGGCACGAGAGGGGCCAGGCAGCGTCCACAGAGCAGAGATGTGCAGAGCTCACAGGGATAACCTTGAGCAAAAATATTTAAAATAGTAAAACCAAAGTCTTGTGTGGGTGACTTTATGTGTGTGGTGTGAGTGTTCGCGTGTACAGTGGTGTTGCAGGAACACAGGTGGTGACAGGTTAGGGTCGGTTAGGACTTCTGTAGCTGGGTTTGTAGACTGTAGTATTTGCACAAGCCATCGGTCTAGTAACCTTGTAGACAAGCAAGCCCTCTCTGTCTGCGTGGGCCAATCAATTCTGGAGCACAGGGAGAGATGGCAGTTCCTGAAGACATTTCCCCTGCCAGTGCCATCCTCACCCCCAAGTCTGCTTTGCATTGGTGATGACAAGCAGAAATAAACATGCCTTAAAATAGCATCGTGCCCTTCAGCACAAAGGTTCCTGACGTACCCTTTGCTCCACACTTAAGGAAAGCCTGTAGGAGACTCGCTCCATAATGTGTTGAAGGGCAGCCGTTTCTGGGAGACAGGAAGTCCCAATAACTGTTCACAAGCGGAAAGTGACAGCAATGAGTAGAAAATGTGTGTCTTGTGACCCTTCTTAGCTGGGACTCCTCTTTCCCCACCAATGCCTGTTGTCTGCTCCGATCTGCCTTCCACAGTCTCCGTCTCTCTCTGTCTCTCTCATGCACACATGCATGTAGCATAACCTTCAAGGAAACTGCAGCAGGTGATAACATCAGTCTCTTTTACCAACTTTCAGTACACTGTCCTCAAATCTACCTCTGTTCAAGCAAAAGCTAGAATATAGAAAAGCCACAATAATTAGGTCCAAAACTCATCCTGTTCAGTATTTCTCCTCTGACAGAATCATTCCAGTTTGCTTTTTGGCAGGTTAATATTAAAATGCATGAGGTAAATTTCCAAACATTTCAAATCATTTGCCATGCACTGTCAGCACTAAATTACTAAGCTTTTCTTATATCTATTTTGTAATTAATTAACCCGTTAATTATTGACTAAATTCTATATATGATATAAAATGCCAAATGGATAAAATGATATGCCTCTGTCCCATAGACACTTTTCTCTGGAGGCAATCACTGTTAATTGTATAAACCTATATACATATATAAGCATTTATGAAAATATATGTATTTATAGATTTTTTTACACATTCTTTTTAAAAATATATTAATATGATTGTTTTAACACACACATATGAGTAGCATCTGCATAGTATTCTTTTGTTTGGATATATCTGAATTAATTTAGATAGTTCATTATTTATGAACATCAGTTTATTTCAACTGTTTAGCTATTATAAATATTGATGCAAGAAGTACTCATGTACAAAAATCAGTTTTGAAATGTATGTTCATAAAGCACTTATAAAAGTGTAATTATTGTTTTAAATGGCATATACATTTTCAGTTATGATGGGCACACCAAATTGCCACCCATAGGTGTGGCATCGATTTATAAGCTTACCAAAAATGTGTGAGAGTTCTTGTTCCCCTGTGTCCTGGTAACACAGTACATGCTCTCTGACCTTTGGCAATCAGGTAGATAAAAAAATTATCTTTTTTTCGTTCTTTTCCCTTTTTATTGAATTTATTGGGGTGACTTTGGTTTTCAGTTTTAATTCGCATACTTTTTACAAATACAATTGGTTGTATGGTCATATGTTTAAGAGCTACTTACATTTCTGTTCTCTGAATACTCTGATAATTGCTCTTTTTGCTGCCGAGTTGTTGATTTATTTGTAGGAGTTTCTAGTTTAGTCAATTACTTCTTTTCTGTGATGTATGTTGCAAATATTTTTATTATTTTTTCATATTCCTGTCACTATTGATAATGGTTTTTTCCCCTTGCAGATATTTATAACTTTTAAATAATTGAGATAATCAATATTTTCTTTTACAGCTTTTAGTTTTGTATCATACTTAGGACTTCAGTGCTCCAATTTTATAAATAAATTACCTATATATTTTACTTCTCTTGTTTATACTTTTCACATTTAAAATCTTAATCTACACAAAGTTAATTTTGATGTAAGAAGTAAGTAGGAATTAAATACTGTTATTCAAGATGGCTATTGATGTTTCAAAATACTTTTAAACAAATCCATCATTTCCTCTTTGATACATAATGGTACTTTTATATATACTTACATATAAATAAATTTAGGTTTATTTCTGGAATCTCAATTCTGTTCCATAAAAAAGTCTTCTTTTATTTCACTTATTTTTAGAGTTTTTATTATTGTTTATTTTTTCGTATGAATGTAGACATAAATTTTTCATTCTAAAATTAGAATTGACAGTACCCTGAGATCATTCAATCTATACAGGGGGAATGAACATGTTTATGATGTTCAGAGGCAGAATGACTTCTGATGGGTCTATAACACCAGACTGCCAAGCTACTTGTTCTGAAGTCCAGACTCTACTACTTACTAGCTTTGTGACCTGGGCTAAGAGACTTTCAATGTCTCTGTCTGGATGATAAAAACAAAAACAATATTAGTACTCATATCACATGGCGAATTAAGAGTTTATACATACAGGGTCCAAGATGTTGGCAAGTGGGTGGAAGGTGCACTCGTCTCCCCCAGGGCCAAATTGGAATTACAACTAAAATATAGAACAATTAACTTAAATAACCAACTGAAGACGAGCTGACCAGAAGCCTTATAACCAAGGATTTACAGAAGAAGCCACATGGAGACTGGCTCCTGAGATTCTGCAGGGATATCTCAGCTGCAAATGTTCCCCCTGAAAAGCATGGGGTCTGAACCCCAGGCCAGGCTCCCAAGCCCAGAGCACCAGAGCTGGGAAGAGGTGCCCACATCACATTTGACTGTGAAAATCAGGGGAAAACATGAGTCTGTTAGAGACACAGGTGCCCTCTTAAAGGGCCAGTGCACAAAATCTCATTTGCCGTCACTCACCCTGGGCTCTGGCAGAGGGAGGGCAAAAAAGACTGGAGTCTCGTTAGGTAAGACAGTGTGCAGAGAACTGGAGGGACAGCCGCCAGGAGACTGCGCTGAGCCCTTCTCTCACACTGCAGACACCAGCTTTTTGGAGTGGAGCATTCTCCTCCTTACGGCATCAGACTGAGGATTGCAATAACAGCCCGACCCTCTGACAACTCCTTGTCTCCCCACAGTGAGCTCATGCCCTGATAAAGAGTCAGCTGTCTGGGCAGGGGTTAGAGGTCCAAGCAGACTAAGGGGATGTCAGTGACTGAGCTGTGTGTCTGTAGAGTGAGGGCCACTCCCCCCTCCTTTCCCCAAGCCTGACCCACGCTCTCCCTCATGGGAGATCCACTGGCCCATCCTCCCAGCTCCTGGCAGTCCCACCCTGCTGAGCTTGGACTCCTGGCAGAATCTAGGACACACTGAGTTGTCTGGCTCTAAGACAGGGGCCATTTTCCCCTCGCCCACGTGCCTGGTACCAAGCCCTTCCTCCACACAGCCACATCTTGGTCTGTTTGGGCCTGATAAACTCAACTGGCTTCACCCTGATGACTTCCTCACCCATCCCACCACAAAGGTCTGTGGACACCTGGCGTGTGGCAGCTAGACTTGGTCTACCCCGGGACTTTGGCTGAGTGGCCTCAGACTCAGCGCTGGCACAGAGTTTGAATGTGTCCATCTGGTCAACACTCGCCCCTGCCTGGAACTCACTGAGAACCTTCCTCATGCAGCTTGAGCACCGCCTGGAGATCTCAGTGGCTGAGCCTAACAGGCAGCTGGCAGGCAGAGGCAGGAAAGGCAGACCTTGGGGTGCCTTGGGCCTATTACTGACCTGCCCCTGGACTTAAAGCTGGTGGAAGCTGGCCTTTGTGTATAGCTTAGTCTCTCCCATGGCCGCCCAGGCCCAGCAGAGGCAGCCACAAACGGTGCATAGCTTTGTAGCTACCAACCAGTTGCTCAGGGCTAGTCACAGGCAGCATCTAACGGTGAAATAACACCAGAATCTCTCTCAAGAGGTCCCAGAACCAACACATCCAGTGGTCAGTTTCGGGCAGCCTCAGAGCAGGATCCGATTAGCTACACAAGCGGCACATCCGAAGGGAGATCTCAGCAGGCACCAGACCTGCCGAAGCAAGTTCTGCTTCGTGTGGTCAGCCCCTTACACAGCAGCTCAAACACTGTGGTCAAGGTCGATCCTCTCAGGCAGCCGGCCCGAGGGTTGAACACATGCATAAAAAAGCCAATGGAAATACTCACAACAGAAAGCTCACATAAGCCACACAAGGGACATTCCTAGAGCACTCAGCTCAGGTGATCAAGGAGACTGGACCACTGGATCGCACAGGGCACCTCCTACACCCTCCCAAGACTGGGAGTAATAGCAGATCTACCTAATACATAGAAACAAACACACAGAGGTAGCCCAAATGGGGAGACAAAGAAACATGCCCCAAATGAAAGAACAGGAGAAATCTCTAGAAATAGAGCTAAATGAAATGGAGGCAAGCAATTTACCACACACAGAGTTTTAAATAAATGGTTATAAGAATTCTCAAGGAAATTAGTGAGAACTTCAAGAAACCTAGTGAGAACTACAACAGCATGAAAAAGTACATTGAAACCATAAAACAAACCAGTCAGATGACTTTGGGTGGTGAGCACACAATACAATGTACAGATGATGTATTACAGAATTGTACACCTGAAATCTGTATAATTTTATCAACGTGTCACCCCAATACATTTAATAAAAAATGAGTTAATACATGTCAGAGGCTTAGAGCAGCACATCATACCCATTTATTATAAAGCTTACCTATTATCATTGAATCTTTCTATTCACAAGAATGAGATTATTTTCTGTGTATTAGTCTTATTTTGTGTCCTTCAAAACATCTTAAGCTCATTTATCCATGCATATCTTTTATTTTCCCATGTAGATCTCACATATACTCTTCTTATATTTATTCCCGGTCCTTTTTTCCTTTTTGTGGCTTTTGTCATTGAATTAAAAAAATTATTGAGATATACATTGCATATAATTATCTTTGTGCACCAATTTAAATTGTAAAATGATGCATTATACAAGTGTATATGTTGTGTAACAACCAACAAAATTATAATATAATATTTTTATAATCCCCAACAGTTCCCATGAGCCTCTTTTCAGTCAGTCTTCTTCCCTGACCCCAACACCTTACTTCTGGCAATCTCTTATGGGTTTCTTTCTTTACAATTCTGCCCTTTCTAGAATTTAATATAAATGGGATTATACAGTACGTAATCTTTTGAGTCTGACTTCTTTCATTTAGCAAGCATATTGTTTGTAAGATTCATTAATGCTCTTGTGCTGTAGTTATGTACGTTTGATTGTTGAGTAGTATTTCATCGTATGAATGAATGTACTACATTTTTTATTCATTCACCAGTAGATGAATAATTGGGTTGCTTCCAGTTCTATGCTATCATGAATTAAGCTGCTCTGCTATGAATATCCAAGTAACATTCTTTATATAGACATAGGGTGTTATTTTTCTTGGGTCAAAGCCTAGAACTGGAATTGTTGGGTTGAATGATATATTTAACTTCGAAAGAAATTGGTAAATGTTTTCAAAATATGCTTATATTATTTTGCATTTCACCAGTAAAAGATGAGTCTTTCAGCTTTTCTACATTCTTACCAACACTTGCTCTTTTCAGTCTTTTAAATTTTAGCTAGTCTAGTGAGTGTGTAGTGGTTCTACTTTGTATTCCCCTAATGACTAATGATTTTGAGGATCTTTCATGGGTTCATCTGGTTACTTCTTAATTGAGTTTATTTATTATTGTGTTATAAAAGTTTATATATATTAGATATAGTTCTTTACTAGCTATATTGTTTCTGGTCTCTCGTTTGCCTTTTCATTTTCTTAGTTGTCTTTTGAGGAGCAGAATTTTAAAATTCTGATGAATCCCAAACTAAGAAATATTAGGGGGACCGGAAAGTAATGTCGTTTTTTTTACATTAATTCAAACAGATACATTTTTAACAAGTTTTTATTTTTAATCAGTGATGTAATCACCCTCGTTATCAACAACCTTTTGCCATCTAGTGTGCAAATTTTCAATGCCGGATCGATAAAAATCAATTGGTTTTTGAGCAAAATATCTGGAGATGGCATTTTGGACATCATCCAAATTTTCAAATTTTTTGCCACTTAGAAAATGTTGTAGCGATCAGAATAAATGGAAATCCGATGGCGCAATATCGGGTGAGTATGGTGGGTGAGGCAATATCTCCCACCCCAATTCATTAATTTTTTTCCAGGGTTCGTCTTGTACAGTGCGGTCTTGCATTATCGTGTTGCAGAATAACGTCTTTTCTGGTGACAATCACTGGGCACTTTTCAATTAAAGATTGATTTACTCGATCCAATTGTTCACATTAAAGGTCTGCATTCAGTTCGTCCAGTTTTCAGCACTTCAAAATGAACGACTCCGCGAATACTCCACCAAACACACAAAAGTGCCTTTTTGGGGTGTAAACCTGGCTTAGCTGTACTTCGTGGCGATTCCTTCGGAGAGAGCCACTGCCTTTTGCGTTTTGGATTATCATAGGGACCCATTTTTCATCTCCAGTGATCAAGTGATCAAAAAATGTTTCTGTATTGTGTCGCTGAAGCAATAAGTTGCATGTGGTGGACCGGGTTTTAGCTTTGTTTTCTTCGGACAGATTATGTGGGACCCAAATACCTGTTCTGCTTACGTTACCAATCTGCTGCAAATGTTCTTGGATGGTTGACCAAGGTTGGTTAAGAGTGTTTGACAGTTCCTTGATTGTCTGACATGGATTTGCTTCCACTTTCGCTCTTAACATGTTATTACTTTAACGACATTACTTTCCGGTCCCCCTTATATTTGCCTAATCTAATGTCACAGAGATTTTTCTTACATATTTTCTTCTAGACAGTTTACAGTTTTAGCTTTTATGTTTTGGTCTATTTTTTTTTAGTTCATTTCTTTCATATGATATAAGGTAAGAGTCAAATTCTGTATAATTTTGAGGGGGCATACACATTCAAATGTTTCAGAATTATTTTCTGGAAAGACTATCCTTTCCTTATTGAATCTTGGCACTTTTGTTGAAAATCAATTAACTATATACATGTATGTCAATTTCTTGGCTCTTAATTATATCTCATGGATATATTTCTGTTCTTACCCCAATATCCAACTATTTTGATTATTGCAGCTGTATAATAAGTTTTGGAATCAGTTAGTGTGTATTCTTCAAAGTTCTTTTATCTTTCAAAACTATTTTGGCCATTCTAGTTTATGTGTTTTTCATATACATTTTAGAATCAGCTTATTAATTTCTTCATAAACATCTATCTGTTTTTTTTTTTTATTGGGGACACATCTATAGATCAGTTTGATTGGAAATGCATCAAGAGATCAATCTTGGAGAATTGACATCTTAAAATATTGGATCTCTTTATATATACACATGTCATATCTCTCAATTTTTAAGGTTTACTTTAATTTCTCTTAACAGTGTTTTGTAGTTTTCAGCATCCAAATCTTGCATATTTTGTTAAATTTATTCTTAAGTATTTAATATTTATGGATAATATTAAAATGGAGTTAAAAAAATTCAATCTCAGATTGCTTGTTGCTGGTATAAAGAGACAAAGCTGATATATGTAAATTGTATTTGTGTGTTATGACCCCAATAAACTGACTTTTTGTTCTAATACCTTTTCTTGTGGATTCCTTAGGATTTTCTACAAATGTGATTATGTTACCTGTGAAAAGCTTTACTTCTTTCTTTTCAATATGCATGTCATTAATTTTTCTTTGTTGCCGTATTGTATTTGGCTGAACCTAGAGTGCAGTGGTGAACAGATGTGGCAGGAATGCACATCCTCACTCTGTTTTTTTCTGGGTAGAAAGCATTCAGTGTATCACAGTGAGCTGAGATGATAGTTGTGGGTGCTTCACAGATATCTTTTATGAGACTGAGTTTCTATTCTTAATTTACTGACAGTTCTTTTCATGAATGGATATTAAATTTTGTTAAATGTTTTTTCTTATAACTCTAAAAATGACCATATATTTTTTCTTTTTTGTCTTTTAAATTGTGAATTACATGATTGATTATTGAATGTTAAGCTAACAGTACATTCCTAAGATAAACCCAATTCAATGTAATATATCGTCCTTTGCATGTATTTCTGGATTCTAGTTGCTTCAACTTGAAAATAACATTTGTGTTCATGTTCATGAGGTATATTAGTCCATAATTTTCTTTCTTTGAAATGTCCATCTGCATTTGATATCAAGGTAATGAGTGAGGTAGTGTTTGCTCCTCTTTTATTTCCTGGAAGATTTAGTGTAGACTTGGCATTATTCTTTTTTAATGTTTGGGAGAATTCAACAGTTAAACCATCTGGGCTTAGACTTACCTTTGTGGAAAGGTTTAAAAATTCCAATTCAATTTTTTGAAATAGATATAGGCGTATTCAGGTTATCATGAATGAATTTTGACAGGTATTGTCTTTCAAACCATTTCAAGTGATCAGCATAGGGGTTTTCTTAATGTTTGTTATTATCATTTTGATGTTTGTAAGACCTTTGCAGTGATGTCTGTCTTTAATTTATGGTGTTAGAAATGTGTTTCTTTTTTCTTATGAGTTTGCCAAGAAGTTTACGAATTTCTTTTATCTATTTAAAGATCCAGCTTTTGTTTTTATGTCTTTTTCTCTCTTGTTTTTTTTTTTTTCTTTAATTTTATTTACTTATTTTCTTACTACTTTCTTCCTTCTACTTTCACTGGGTTTAATTTATTCTTCCATGGATTCATAATGTACAAGTGTAGGTCATTATTTCAACCCTCTCTTCTTTTAAACACATTCAATAATATACATTTTCCTCAAACTACTGCTTTAGCTCAACTCCATTAATTTTGATATATTACATTTTGACTTTCATTTCATGTCAAAAAATTTTTAAAATTTTTTGTACATTTTTCTTTGACTCTTGGGTTATTTAGAAATGTCTTATTTCCCAATATTTGGGAGTATTTTTCTAAATATTTTTTTGTTAATCATCATTTTAATTTAATTCATTGTGATAAAAAATATATCTTGCATGTTTATACCCTTCAATTAATCAAGGTATTTATTAAGAATTTATTAATTGTTATTATCACCAATAATATAATTTTTATTTTTACTCATGAATGTTTCATTTGCACTTGGAAAACATATATGTTTTGTAGTTGTTGGGTTGAGTGTTCTGTTTATGTCCATTAAGCCAAGGTGGTTGATGGTAATGTTTAGGTTTTCTACATCCTCATTGATTTTCTGTCTCCAGTCTGATGATCTTACCCTTTTAACTGAAATGTTTATAACATTTACATTTAAAATCATTATCAAGATTGTTCCATTGAAATCTACCTTATTGTTATGTCCACTTTATCTGGTATAATCTAATTTATTTAATACTAATATGGTATCTCTGTCTTTCTTTTCATTAGTATTTTTATATTAGTTTTATATTAGTATTAGTATCTTTGTTCAGTTTTTTTTTTTTTTTTTTTTTTTTTAGAGAGAGAGGAAAGGAGAGGGAGAGAAAGATAGAAACATTGATGAGAGAGAACATTGAGTGGCCGCCTCCTGCATGTCCCCCACTGGGGATTTGGCCCACAACCTGGGCATGTGCCCTGACCGGGAATCGAACTGGCGACCTCTTGGTGCATGGGTTGATGCTCAACTACTGAGCCACATGGGCCAGGCTCTTTGCTCATTTAAAATTTTTTGCCCTGTGCCTGTATAGTTATAGTGACTTATTGTGGGCAGTATATATTTGTGTCTTTAAGAAAACAAAAGAAATGTGAAAATCTATGCCTTTTAATTGTACATGTTTATGCCATCTACATTTTATGCAATTTTTGCTAAACCCATTTTGCTATTATTTTTATATACGCCACCTTCTTTTTGCTTAACTTTTCTTCCTTTTCTCCCTTATTTGCTATTATTCTATGCATAGAATTAAGTTTTATTTTTTAACATAAGTTTATTATCGCAATTTTCTTATTACCTATATTTCTTAACATATTTTTTAGTGGCTGCACTAAGATTTAGAATATAAATCTTTAACTTATCACTGTTTACCTTTGTATACTATTATACTACCTCACATATAGTGTAAAATAATATATCTCTATACCCCTCTTATGTTCCTCTGTTGCAATGCATTGTTCTTCTCATATCCTATATACCACAACATACTGATGATTTTGGTTGAAACAGTTATCTTTTAAGGAGGTTTAAAATGAGGAAAAAAATTTTATATATGACCACAGATTTGTGATCTCCAGCACCTTTCACAATATTTTGTAGATAAGATTTCCATCTGGTATAATTCATTTGCCAAGAATTTTGGTTTTTCTTCTTTAAATATATTTTATATTCCCTTTCCTACTTTGTTCTTCTCCTTCTGGGATTCCAGTCACATTGTTTTTATTTTCCCACAGGTCACTGGTCATTATTTTCATTCTTTTTCTCTCTGGGTTTCAGTATTAACAGTTTTATCCATTGTGACCTCAAGCTTTTTTCCCTTGTCTTGTCTAATGTGCTATTTATTCCAATGTAGTGTATTTCATTTCAGATACTGCATTTTCACCTCTAGACGTTCTATTTGGGTCCTTTAAAAATATATTTTGTATTTCTTTTATAATCACATTATGTTTTAATTATGTTCTTAAAAATATGGAGTATAGCCTGGCCGGTGTGGCTCAGTGGTTGAGTGTCAACCCATGCACCAAGAGGTCGCTGGTTCAATTCCCCATCAGGGCACATGCCCAGATTGTGGGCCCAATCCCCAGTGGGGAGCATGCAGGAAGCAGCCAATCAATGTTTCCTCTCATTGATGTTTCTATCTCTCTCTCCCTCTCCCTTCTTCTCTCTCTAAAATCAATAAAGAAAAAAAAATTGAGCATATATGTAATTGCTCATTATTTCCTATCAGATTTGTTCAGCTTTTATTGATTAATGTTTTATCTGGGTTATGTTTTATATTTTTCAGCTTCTTTGCGTGCTTGGTAATTTTGGATTAGATGCCGAGTATCATGAATATTCTATTTTTGCGTGTTAGATTTTTCTCATATTTCTTTATATTGTATTGGGTTTTGCTCAGCAGGACAGTTACGTTGGCGTGATCATCGGATCTTTTCAAGGCTTGCTTTTTAAGCTTTGATAGAGTGGTTACACATCAGCCTTAACCGAGGACTAATTTAATCCTACTACTAGGGCTATATTTTTCTTACTACCCTACCTTATACCTCATGTATTAAAAAGTCTTCTCATTCCGGCTGGTGGAATACAACTTATTCCCAGCCCAGTGTCATCTCCAGCCATTGTCTGGCTAGTGTTTTCCCTTCATTCTGTCCAGTTCAGAACATTTCCTCTTACGCAGAGCAGTCCTTAAACATAGGCTTGAGAAAATCTTGGGTAATTCTTCAATGATTTTTCTTTGTGCAGACCTCACTTCTTTGATATTCTGCTTTTTTTCTGGTAGTTGAGGTATAATTGACATATCATTATATATGTTTAAGGTGTGCAGTATAATGCTTTGACAATATATTGTGAAATGGTTACTGCAATCAGTTTAATTAGCATTTATTATTCTCATATGGATATAATAAATAGAAAAAGAAAAACAAAATTTTCTCTGTGATAAGAACTCTTACTGCCCAGCCAGTGTGGCTCAGTGGTTGAGCATTGACCCATGCACCAAGAGGTCGCTGGTTCATTTCCCAGTCAGGGCACATGCCCAGGTTGTGGGCTCAATCCCTAGTGGGTGGCATGCAGGAGGCGGTCAATCGATGTTCTCTCTCATCGATGTTTTTCTCTTTCTCCCTCTTTCTTCCTCTCCCTCTAAAAGCAATAAAAAAAAAAAGAAATAATAATAAAAAAAGAACTCTTAGTATTTACTCCTTTATAACTTCCTGGTATATCAGGCAGCAGTATTAACTGTGGTCATCGTGCTGTAGGTTCCATCTCTAGTACTGATCTGGGTTGTAACTGGAAGTTTGTGCTTCTGAAAATTGCAGGTGCCTTAGTCTCCTCAAACTCCATTTGTGTCTCTTCAGCTAGTGAAATGACCAGGATCTCTTTGGGTGGCATCTCCATGCACCGCGGTCTGCAAAATGCACAGTAGCGGGTGCAGTTGTCAGGCTCAGCTTCTTCAGCTCCCCTGTTCTCAGGGGTCAGTCTTCAACATCTGAAAACTGTTGTTTCATGCATGGTGTGTGACGTTCTGGTTTGAAGTAAGAGGCCAAGTCCTGTCTCTGTTGTCCCATCTCTCTCGGGAGTGGAACCAAATAGGTCCTTTTTCTTTATTAAAAATCATTAAAATGATTTTTGCTTGTGTTTATGACTACTTTTGGTATCTGCTTATTAATTTCACACCCACTAATCTCACAAAATTGTGTTATTTTGGAAATACTTTAAATGGAATAGGGTTTTCTTAGTACATTGTCAGATCATGGACAATCTGTTGCCAACTTTTCCCTAATTTTACACCTTTTACTTTATTTTTTTTACCTAACCGCACTAACACTTCCCAAATAATATTAAATAAATAGACTGACAGTATATAACCCATATCATGTCATGTATTTGTATGTCTAATTAGTGTAAAATATTTTGGACATAAATTCTGAATATATACAGTCTACTAACATGCATGGTACTTTCTTTTATTTTCTTAAAACTACCTTTAAGTTTCTAGCTAATTTATTAAATATTTGAGCTTGATACTTTGTATCTCATCCTCAGGCCCCCCACTCCCTACAAAAGAGGCTTCATTTTTTTCCCATTCAAAATATTTCTTATTGTAGTCTTTGCAAAACACTCTTTTTTCCCTATTATTGTACTTTTTTCTCTAGATAATTTTTTTAAAATCCACTATTTAAAATTTGAAGACTTTGCTAATAATGCATAGCTTATTATTGTTTTAAAATATATTTCAGAGAACGACTCATAATAATACCCAGATCCTTTTGTGGGGATACAAGTGATAGTTCTGAGCCTGTTAAGGGAGTTTAAACAATTTTTGCTATATAGTGTTTGTTTGTTTTGTCTTTAATCTGCCCTTACAGAATCTCACCAGCTACTTGTTCACCCATGTTTTCTTTCATCCACCCTCAAAACATGATGTAATATCTTTACATTTATAGAATGCTTTTAACTCCCCCCAAATCACTTGTCTCTGTGGTTGGATAATTCTTCTCCAGCAGCAGCTGGGCCCAAGGAACCTTCCTGGCATGTACTGTGCCTTTTACCTGACCTCTTCTCCAGGGATTGTTGATGTCCTGACACACTTTAAATATCTTGGATCTAGAACAATTTAATTACTATGACAATATTGTAAATATTTACCTTGGTTTGGAATTTAATTTTAAACTCATAACCCATTTCATTTACTTTTTGAAATATCTCATTTCATATTGGAAAGAACTCACAAATTCTGTTATAAGAGGGCAAAAAACCCAAAATCTTAATACATGAAAAATTTAGTTTTGTGAAAAAAATAAACCGCAAATATAACTTTGATAAGTACATATAGTCATCTCAATAGTGACAAACACTTGATTACAATTTGCAGTCTTCAAGGGAGGTATGTAAGGAGGAAGTACAAATAATTCAACCCTCATTTGTGGGTAGGTCTACAAAAGCGATTCAAGTATTTTGCCTTCTGAGGCAGGTTATAGTTACTCAGAAATGTTGTTTTTACATTTCTTTCATTACCAAAATCATATTTGTATAAGACAAAGTTGAACTTCAAAATAATTCTTTTATGTATAGTTACGTATCTGACCTTACAAGTGGTTATAAAAGAAAGAATGAGGCTTTAGGGCATGCAGTGAATCTCCTGTTCTAAGGTAACACAGTCTACCTCTTGCTTTCTGGTTGGTGTGTCAATAAAGATGATTAAAAAATAGTTTAACCCCAACCAGTTCTGAGAACCGTGTACTCATTCAGTAAATATCCATTGCAGTGGAATGTGTGGTTGACCGCGATTCTTTCCTCTGAGTCCATGGACTTTGTCATGCAGCTTTTTGGTTCTCCTCCTGGACTCCAGACGCAGCAATGTGATTTTCTTTGGCCATGGGTGTTAGACGATTGGATGTAGCAGAGGACTGAAGGGCATGTTCTCATTCTTGGACATTGCTGTGAGAAAATGCTGGGCTAGCCTTATGGAGGATCAGAGAGGCATGTGGAAAAAGCCCACCCACAGACAGACAAGTAAGCTAGCCAAACTACAGGGATGTGAGTGACCTCGCCAAGGCCAACCTAGATTAGATGGCCAACGTAGGCAGCAAACCCAGGTGAATCAGTGAGCTATTTAGACCCCCAGAGCCACCTCGGATGAGCAATAAGTACTTGACTATGTCGCGGAGATTGCCTACAGCTCGCTATGTAGCATTATTGGGGCAATAGGTAACTAAGATGCCCATTAAATGAACAGGCAGTTTGAATTCTTTCATTTTTTCACAAACACATTTATTCAGTTTCTAAATAGATAGAGGAGAGAGAGGCCTTGAGGTCAAGAGGTCTACTTCTTGATATCCTATATTTCATCTTGCCTTAATCATCCCATTCCATGCTCTGGTGAATTCTCAACAAAATGATCACATCCATCTGTAAAACTTTTAAATTTGTTGGTTAAATTTTAATAGTTTTTGAAATATTCTCTTTGGAGCTCTTGATTATTACTCTTTCACTCTATACTTTGAATAAACTTTTGTCAATTAAAAAACAAAATTATATTTTATTTAACATTTCAATCTATTCAGTCAACAGAAATTGATAAATTACATTTAAACTATTCAAATAACTGTTTTATAACTGAAATGGAATTGATATAAAAAATATATATACACCTATAAACACAAAACATACATATATAGATAGACAATTAAAATGTTAAATGGCCTTTATATATTTTTGCTTTAAAAATTGCCACTTTTTTCAGTTAAATTATTTAATATGAATCTTTCAACCAATGAAGAAAATCGACCTTTGTGAAGAGGATCTAACCTTGCATTTTCTTTTTTCCCCCCCTTTAATACCAAATATGCAATCTCAACATTGCATGAACATAGATTTTTGCATTTAATATGCAATAAAGTGAGTTGGTAAACATTAACTTGTAACAGTGATAAGCTTTTAATGTAGTTAAATATGGCAAAACAAATCAGTACTTGGTTCTTAATTGATTTTGATTGTAATGTGTAGACAATCTCATTGGATTATGTGTTCATTTGAGAAAAGAAAGCAAAATCAAAACAAGCCCTCCAGCATTTCAGCTCCGTGTCCATCTACGTTGAGCCCCTGACACTAATAGATGTCATTTCCTGAAGAATCTTTTTAGTTACCCTGAAATGCTAATGCAGATCAACCAATTACAAAAGGAGGTACCCCAGTTTTTTAAAAATTATGATTCGAAGAAATGTAGATTGGTACCCTGAGACAATATTGAAAAACATATTTAGATAACTGTTCAAATGTTGAATAGTTTAATATGTAGCCATATGTATCTCCCCTTCTGTGTATATTTGTGTTACCTAAAAAAGTGTAAGCACTAGCCCAGCCAGTGTGGCTCAGTGGATTGAGTGTCATCCCATGAACTGAGAGGTCTGGGTTAAATTCCTGGTCAGGGCACATGCCTGGTTTTTGGGCTTGGTCCCCAGTAGGGAGGGTGCAGGAGGCAGCCAATCAATATCTCTCTCACATTGATGTTTCTCTCCATCTCTCCCTTCCTCTCTCTCTAAAAAAACAAAAAAGCAATAAAAACATATAAAAATATATTTTAAAAAGTTTAAGTACCAAGCAATTATGGAAATTCTAAGATATCAGTTCAAAATAATGTAGTAACTTTCTTAACTCTAGGAGAATTTTAAAAAGCCATATTTTCTTAATAAATTTTTTTTTCTGAAAAACTAGGAATGACATCATACTTTCCAACTAATTTGATATCAATAATTCTCAAATGTACATAAGGCAGAATTTCACTGGAGCAAAATAAGAAGTGTGAAATAAATTTAGGAATTGCCTGAGTCATTTTATAATTTATGACTTTTTATGCTAAAACTTTAAGTTGGTTGATTGTTGTGAGGTCAGTTTCCCTAGATTAGAACCTAAATTGAAGATTCCATGCAAATGATTTATCTTTTCCTGAGGGTATGCTCAGAACAAAACTCCAAGGAAGTGATGGAAGGTGACAGAGTCCATGAAGGAGCGAAGAAAGAATGTGCTTTCAGCAGAAGTCTAGGCTCAGCCTGACCTAGGTGGAGCTCTGGACAGTACAAATGGTACCCTGGAGCGGTCGCATTGACAAATCAGGTTTTGTACCCCTGTATCATTTACTGGCTGTGGGCTAAGCTCCTCCCCGAGGTGGGTGGGGGAATCCATACCACAAAGAGATCTCTGGGAGAGGTGTCTCCCCTTGGTCCAGGACAATATTACCTGAAGAACAGACCAACTGTGAACCATTTATAGCAGCTGGGAGAGGGGTACACTGTCAGGTAAGGGGGTTTGGGAGGAACATTAAGGCATCTACTACAGACATAATGTAGTCCAAACACTCGGTCAAGTAAGTTACTGTTTACATTTGCAATGCTTTTTTAGTCCTCTCTATTTCTCATATTTATTACTATTAAAGGAATTTCCCTATTTGTTTATTATTGCTTCAAACTAGTTCTAATCTTTTTTACAAGATGTTTATATTTTGAGATGACTCTATCATGTCTTTGACTATTCAATTCAGCATAATATCTAGTTGTCAATTCATTAATCACCTACTATTGCTTAACAAGAAAGACATTTAAGTTTTACTAATGACATTCATTAATTCATCAGAGACGTAAGGTGAGAGAATCTCTAGTTATTTGTAAGAAAACATTTTTCTTAATCTAGCTTTATCTATGAGGGCAGAGGTTCCCTTAAAAAATGGAATAAGCGCAGAGCTGACCTTTTTCACTGGGATGCACAATGGACTCTGCTAGGAAAACTGGCAGATTATGTGACACATTCATTTTTATTTCCTTATATAGCAGACCAATCTTTTAAAAATGACTGTGAACTGATGATCACATTGAACTTGTATGGAAACAAGCCTTCTGTTTTTTGTTAAATCTTTTTTTTTCTTTTCTTTTTTTTTGGGTTATGTTTATTATAACAGATTTAGGGGGAAATGTCTGTTCTTTAATATTCAGGGAATATCAGCAAAAATGACCTTAATTTTGGCATCTTTATTGGTTAATTTCCTTTCCCTGGAGATATTTGGAAACCCTGAATATATCATAGTGAAATGAAATACTTCATACCTAATTAAAGGGTTGCATGACGTCACATATTGGGCTCATGACTTCCAAATTCACATTGTCAACACTGAGGGTGGAGCCCATTGAACATTTTCCTGATAAGAGTTCAGAATGAGATGATAACTGCTCCTTCATTTTTAAATATTCAGGTTTTCTCCCTTTTTCTCCTTATATCTTTGTAAGAAAAAGAAACCTTTGCCAAAAAGGAGGAAAATCGTGCATTTTAGTAGAATGTTATACCATTTCTTGATGAATTCAAATTATATAATAATGTAAGAATCACCTGTCTTATGAATAGATATGTGATTACTTTAGCAAACGCAGTGTTTCCAGACTGTCGTGTATCGGGGTGTCGCTGTGCTGCTGCTGGTTAGCAACAGGGCACCCGCAGGCCCCTCTGGGATGCCAGCGTCAGGTGCAGGGACAGGGGACCAGGCCCTTGCTGTGCCCCGCTAACTGATGGAATGGGAGGAGGGGTCTCACCGAGGCCCCTAGCAACGGTTTCTTGGCTCGTCACTGCATTTCTTTTCCGCTTGGATAAGGATCTCCTGGCTCTGGAGGGAAACACAGTGTCATTATTTTTGCATACACATATTTTACTGCTAAGCAACCAGTAGGAATCCGAAGCCCATGTCCCGCTACATTTATTTCTCTCACTGGGCATTTACTCTCACCTCCAAGTCCTGCGCGGACTCGGGTTTCACTTACGGTGCAAGAGGTTCTGCATTAGGAGTGACGAAGAAGGTGAGCAGCGCGGGGCGCACAGTGATTTTTCATGTAGAGCAATGGTCCTCTGCAGTCACAGAGGAGGTGCATTGTCACGTGACAGCAGACTGCCCGAAGCTCCTGAGACGTAACCCTGATTTCACTTTATAAACACTCATGCACACTACTTTTGGTTTTGGTGAAATAAACCAAACACTTTTTTTCTAGTATTTATCTGTTTGATTTCTGGGCATCCTTTAGGGAGAGCCATGACAGTGGACCTGGGGTCAAAGTCAGTCCAAGCCCTGCAGCAAAGCAGCTCACGGTTTGTACCCCACTACTTAGGAGTGCCTTATTTTATATTGAGAATTCACAAAAGTGTAAGCTTTCCAAGGTAGGGGCCTGGTCTTTTACTTCTTTGCCTCCACTCCAGTATCTAGTATGTTGTTAGCTATGCTCACACCAGCTTTTGGTTGAAGTAAAGTGATTTTGAGGGAAATGGGCTTGATGGCCACGTTACAGTGTTTGCAGGGTCAGAATGTTGGGGTGTTAGTTGACATGTATTGGATTCAAAGTCAGAATGTAGAGGGTCCAAAAATCCAAACACCATTGCTAAGCTGGTGGGAGAAACTGATTCCAAATGCACCCTCTACCACAGTGGCTTCTGGTGCTGAGCTGAGACCACGGCATTGCGTAGCAAGGGACTTTTTATTAATATATCAATTAATATTAGCCATGGTGTGGCCGTTCTCAGGCTCAAAACTTACATTTATGTCTAACGGTGGCATGTTTTCTCTCCCAGTATGCCTGTGTCTGAATGCAGAAATGTCTACTGACTTGTAAACATCAGCACACAAACTACACATCATTGAATTAAAGCACTTCTAAGAAACTTTATGTAAAGGGATCTGGATCAGAGTTAGTAGTTCTTTTGAAAGGGAAGCTTCATTAAAATTGCAGAAGAGATTGGCCATTTTCACACGAAAGAATAAGAAGACACAATGAATGAAATTAATATCGTCCTCTTGAGGTTAACATGGTCGTTTTGTTGAACAGTTCCTGACGTCTTGGCGTCTCTACACTCCTTCGGTAGGAAGAAAAGGAAATAACTAATAGCTCAATTCCTGGATGTCAATTATTTAAGACAAAACAGATCTTTAATGTGTTTGTATATTTTTCCCAAATGCATGTCCGCACCAGTTACTTCTGAGGAGTGAGAGTGTACACCACCTCTGAAATCATGCTGTAACCAGGCTTACATTAACGTAAGCTCGCCGGCCCGGCAATCGTTTCTAAAAACAGTATTTGTTTTATTTAAATTAATTTAACCTTGGTTTTCCACATTTTATCATTTTTATATCATTAGTTTTTAATGACTTTAGTTATCATAGTAATGGCCCATTTGAACAATGAACTTTAAAGGATGCCAGACCTTTTGATTTAAAAGCATTTGTTGCTCTGATTATATTAAGTGGTGACATCAGAATTTGACCTATACGCTGAGAATGCATAGTTGTGTGATGGGGTCAGTGTGAAACTGGCCAAAGCTATTTTAAAGTTAGACCAAATTGCCTCCAGTGGGCTGGGTGACAGCTGACCGAGGAACTGAACCAAGTGACTTGTCACATGCTCAAGTCGTAGGGTGAGTTTGTTCAGTCCCGCTGTACTGGAACTTCTTGTGTCGATGGTGCGTTAGCCTGGCCGTGCCCACTGGGATCTCACCAGCGTCTGCATGACCCATTGACTCAGCCACTCACAGACTTCGAGCTTCCAGCCTTCAGATATGTATTTATATGGTCTCTACTCTGAGGGCCTAGATTGGGCTTAGCTTTTTTTTTTTAACTTTCTATTTTGAAAAAATCATAGGTTCACAGGAAGTGGCAACACTGTACAGGGTGATCTCATGTATCTTTCACCCAGTTTCCTTTAATGATAACATCTTGCAAAACTATAGTATAGTATCAAACCCAGGGTATAACATTGGTACAACTCACAGAGCTTTTTCACAGTTCATCAGCTCGACACACGCTCATTTGTGTGTGTCTAGTTCTATGCAATTTTATCACGTGTGTAGATTTATGTAACCACCCTGACAACCAAGATACAAAACTGTTCCATCATCACAAGGCTTGCTCATGCTACCATTCACAGGCACATCTCTCCCCTCCCCCCACTAACACTGGGCAACCATTAATGCATTCCACATGTTATGTTATTTTAAGAATGGTATAAATGGAGTCATACAGTATGTAACTTTGTGAGATTGGTTTTTTCATTTAGTGTAATTCTCATGAGATCAATCCAAGTGGTTTGTATTTCAGTGATTTCTTTTTTTTTTTTTTTTTGAGTAGCAAGCCATGGAATGAGGTATGGACATACCACAGTTTGTATAGCTATTTACCCATTGAAAGTCATCTGGAATGAGGTATGGACATACCACAGTTTATACAGCCATTTACCCATTGAAAGTCATCTGGAATGAGGTATGGACATACCACAGTTTGTATAGCTATTTACCCATTGAAAGTCATCTGGAATGAGATATGGACATACCACAGTTTATACAGCCATTTACCCATTGAAAGTCATCTGGGTTGTTTCCAATTTTTAGCTTTTATAAATAAAGCTGCTTTCAACATGCATGTATGTGTTTTTGTGTAAACATAATTTTCCATTTTTATGAGATGGATATTCAAGAGCAGAATTGCTAGATTGCATACACAGTGCACGTTTAGTTTGAGAAAAAACATCCGAACTATTTTTAGAGAGATTGTACCATTTCACAGTCCCACTAGCAGTGTATAAGTAATCTAGTTTCTCTGCATCCTCACCAACCTTTGGTGTTATCCCTATTTTTCACTTTAGAAGTTTTAATAGTTGTGTAGTGATGTCTCATTGTGGCTTCAGCTTGCATTTCCCTAATAACTGATGGTGTTGTATATCTTTTCATGTGCTTATTTGCCAGTAGTATGTCATGTTACTTGTCCATGAAAAATTGTTCTAGTTGATTTTTTTTTTATTATTGACTTTTGAGAGTTCCTCACATATTTTTGATATCAGAGCCATTTCAGATAATTTTCTCCCAGTTTGTAGCTTCCCTATGAACCCTCCTAACAGAGTGCTTTGCAGAGTACACTTTTTAATTTTGGAGACTAGCATATCAGTTTTTCCTTTTATGATTGTACTTTTGGTGTCAAGTCTAAACAAACACTCGCCTGCCTCTAATTGACAAAGACATTATCCTTTGTTGTTTTCCAAAAGTTTCACAGTTTCATGTTTCACATCTAAGTCTATCTATAATCCATTTTGAGTTACTTTTAATTATTAGATGCAAAGTTTAGTACAAGGTTCTTTTTTCCTTCCTGCCTATGGGTGTCTAATTGCTCCAGTACCAGGGGAAAAAGAAGAAACATCTGTAACAAAAATAAATTAATAACAATTAAAAAAAATTGCTCCAGCACCATTTGTTGAAAAGGTTATACTTCTTTCATTGAATTGGTTTTTCTTTTTTGTCCAAGTCACTTGGAAATATTTGTGTGGATCTGGTTTTTAATTCTGTTCTATTGATTCATTCTTCTGACAATACCACAGTCCTGAGCCCTGGAGCTCTATAGTCAGCTTTAACATTGGGTAAATGATTCCTCTTGTTTCATTCTTCCTTTAATAAATTGTTCAGCCCGGCCGGTGTGGCTCAGTGGTTGAGCGTTGACCCATGCACCAAGAGGTCACCAGTTTGATTCCCGGTCAGGTCACATGCCCAGGTTATGGGCCCGATCCCCAGTGGGGGACATGCAGGAGGCGGCCAATCGATGTTCTCTCTCATCGATGTTTCTATCTCTCTCTCCCTCTCCTTTCTTTTCTCTCTAAAATCAATAAAGAAAAAAAATAAAAAAAATAAATTGTTTTAACAATTATAGGCCCTTTGCCTTTTCATATATTTTTAAGATAAGATTATCTATGTCTACAAAACCTTTGCTAAGATTTTGAAAGGAATTGCATTAAACCTGTAGTTCAGTCTCAGGAGATTAACACCTTTACTATGATGCATCTTCAAATCTGTGAACAGAATACATTATGTCTCTGTTTATGTAGGTCTTTGATTTCTTTCATGAGCGTTTTGTGTTACGCATACAGATCCTATACATGTTTTGTTAGTTTTATACCAAAATATTTTATTTTATTTGGAATGAGTGTAAGTATTTTGTTGTAAATTTTGGTATCTCTATTTATCTGTAATATGTCCTTAGTGATTTTAAAATAAAAATTTTTTTTTTCTTTATTGATTTTAGAGAGAGAGGAAGGGAGAGGGAGAGAGAGATAGAAACATCGATGAGCGAGAACATCGATTGGCCGCCTCCTGCATGCCCCCCACTGGGGATTGGGCCCACAACCTGGGCATGTGTCCTGACCAGGAATCGAACCTGCGACCTCTTGGTGCATGGGTCGACGCTCAACCACTAAGCCACACTGGCCAGACTGTCCTTAGTGATTTTAGAGAGAGAGGAAAGGAGAGAGAGAAAAACATCGATGTGAAAGAGAAACATGGATTGGCTGTCTCCTGCACGACGCCTACTGGGAATTGAGCCCATAATGCAGGAATGTACTCTGACTGGGACTCAAACTGGAGACCTTCTGGTGCATGGGACGATGTTCAACCGACTTAGCCACATGGGCCAGGGCTGGTTTCTGTGTTTGATGCTAGTATATAGAAATGTGAGTGATTTTTTGGCGTTGGTCTTGTTTCTTGCAACTTTGAATTAACTTCATAGGTCTAGGAGTTTTTTGTAGATTCCTTGGAATTTTCTATGTAGAAAATCGTCTGCAAGTAGAATAGTCTTAGTTTTGGAGTTTATACATCTGTGCTTTTATGTTTATGGCACAAATTTGTTCTTCTTGAAATTGTTGTCCATTATATGTTGTTTTCTATATCTTTCAGTGGATCAATGGTTTTCTAAAATAATGTTTAGGTCAGTGTTTTTTAAAGTGTGGTTGAGCATTATCAGGAATTCATTGAAACTCGTCCAGTGGGTCCACAGAATCAAAACTTTGTTCAAAATTATGCTAAGATGTTATTAGCCATTTTGCCCTTATTTTCTCATGAGCATACAGTGGGGTATTTCAGAGGCGACATGACATAATGTTGCAACAGAGTTAGAAATCTAAGTCTTCTACTGCGACACACGCACGAGATTCGCAAACTGCAACATAATGCCACACACTCTAATTTTTTGTTGTGAAAAAGTTATTTTCCATGAAAGTGGTTTGTATGTGTTTAACATGCAATGCATTTATTTTTTTACAATGAATTATTAAATATGTATTTTATAATTTCCTCAGAAACTATAACAACTTCACATGTGAAAAATATGATAGAACCCTCACAAAGAAAAGCTCTTTGAGGTCTTTAAGAATGTTTAAGTGTTTAAAGGGTTCTGAAATGAAAACAATTTTGAGAATCTCTAATTTAGGTCAATTCTGTTTAAATTA
Source organism: Tadarida brasiliensis (assembly GCA_030848825.1). Classification (NCBI taxonomy): domain Eukaryota; kingdom Metazoa; phylum Chordata; class Mammalia; order Chiroptera; family Molossidae; genus Tadarida; species Tadarida brasiliensis. Next base: position 107,230,434 of record CM061260.1, on the reverse strand, counting down.
ATTCTCTGGGTTAGCGATCTATTGCCTAACATATTGCCTGGTGGCAAATAATACAGGTTGATTTTTAGGAAAGTACCTTTTTATCTTGCTATTTTGTTTATGGCAGAAGAGAAAGTTTCCATCAGCTTTACAACTCTTTCTTTAAGTGAAATCTTACATGAAAGTCCATATTTAAAAAGTGAGAGCAGCCCAGCTGGTGTGGCTCAGTGGTTGAACATCCACCCATGCACCAAGAGGTCGCCGGTTCAATTCCGGGTCAGGGCACTTGCCTAGGTTGTGGGCTCAACCCTCAGAAGAGGGTGTGCAGGAGGCAGCCAATCGATGTTTCTCTCTCATTGATATTTATATCTCTCTCTCCCTTCCTCTACCTCTAAAAAAAAATCAATGAAAATATATTTTTTAAAAAGTGAGAATAACGTTGACTATATTCCCTATGCTGTACTTTATATCCTCGTGACTGCCAGGTGGGTACTGGAAATACCAAGGGGAACACTTTGTCAAGTGTACAGTAATCACTGTGCTGTATACCTGAAACCAATATGAAATAATACCAGAGAAAACAATACTGGCAGGGGGATGGGGGGGTTGAGAACAGCAGCAGAGATAGCTTGGACTTTATGGTGTTTGAATGTTTGTCCTCACACCACAGGGGCCACAGTAGAACAAACCCTAGGGATCCTTTAAGTGTTATATGAAAATGACGACTGTAAAGAATTAAATGCATCACTAGGTAAACAAATCCAGCATCTTGCTTCACGGCGGACACAGAGTAGGGCTCCGTAAATGTGTCACATGAATGACTGGCTAGGGGGATGTGGACAGAACTTCACATCCTTTTTGAAACAGTAGCTATTAAAGTGAAACTTTATCAACAGAAAGTAAAACCAAGCTTTATTACCCTGAGGCCGTAATCACTTAATGCAATTCATGTCTAAGTACATTCAGACAAATATCTGAGTTCCAAATAATTGAAAAATGAATATATGAGAAAATGTAGTTAGGCAAGAAGTCATTGTCAATGCTGTGTTTCTGGGGGAAAAGAAGACTATGTAAATGGTAGGAGAAAGACTGCTTTAGTTGTAAAAGGTAAGAAAAATGACCAATTAAGAGCAATTTTTAACAACATTCTCCTTATTGCATGAATTATGCCAAATTATTATCACTTTACATTTTCTTACTTACACAAGCACATCCAAATGCTTGGTGATGATGTGTGCAGAGTAGGAAAGTACTATAAAGATAAGACTCATCCACCAGGCTAGATCATCAGTGGGAGAAATAACATGTGTTTTTCCCGAGGCTATTCCAGAAATAAAAAAGAAAAGAATGATTATATTAATGCTTGTACACAAATTAAACCACAACAACTTGATGGGACGCTGTAAGACAGTTGCTTATTTAACCAGGAAGCCTTCTGCATAGTGGATTGCCACTTTGCTTCTTCTTAAGGTGCTTCCATGTGCTGTGACACCGGCCCTGGCTGGCTGCAGCAGGAGTGATTTCCAGCATCTCTCCATATCTTAAGACGAGGCTGAATGCAAGCAAACCAAAGTCAGCACGCCACCTAGGACACTGTTTTCTCACAGTCAGCAGGAAACACATTCTTCATAGGATTGCTATTTTTATTTACAAAAAAAATGTGGGGCTGTTTGTTGTATCATCATTAAAACAGTCAGAGGATAAGGAAAAGTTGATGGATAACTTCCTGATATAAATGAATATCTTTTTTTTTTTAAACTCCCCTAAGAGTAGAGGTCAGTAGCATGCTCTCACACAGTAATGCAGATTTTAGTGCTTATAAGAAGAAACCTTGATAATCATGTCCCAAGCTTGGTGAGAGTTCCTTTTGTGCAAGGCAAAGCAAAGGTGAAAAGGGTTGAGGAAAGCCAAGTAAAGTGCTTTAATCAGTGATGAACTACATGTTCTCATTCATATCAGCGAAAGTGTCCCTTATCTTCGGCTATAGTTCTAGAATAGGCTTTCCTATGCCAGGACATTTGAGTCCTGAAGCAAGAAAGGCTCCAACTGGCCAGAGATTTCCAAGCCTACATGCCCTACAGTGTGCATGATGCTTTGTTATCAGCTTATTTTTCTTTTCATGCAACTAGAAAACAAGGTCCATGAAAGCAAAGATTTCTGCCTGTTTTTCTTACCACTATAAACGCAGTTCATAATACAGCATTTAATGTTTGTTGGATGCATGTATAACCATGTAAAGTTTCCAGATATGAACTTCTGTTTTTGGTTGTGTTGCCTTTTATTAGCTGAAAGAGAATATTCATAGAAAACAACACAGACTTTTAACAAAAAGCATGTAAAAGAGTTTCTGTAACTGTGTAATTTGTACACCTATTTATATAAAGTATGTATCCAGTAACATTCCTGTTATGCAGGACAAATACCAGGAATTAAACACCAATTCTGGTAAAATGTAACTATTTCTGTCAGCCTATAGCAAAGGTTCTCAAACATTTTAGTCTCAGAACCACTACATTTTTAAAATTGAGGACTCCAAAAAGTTTTGTGTTTTTGTGGACTATACCTATAGATATTTACCACATTAAAAATTAAAACTGAAAAAATTTAAAACATTTCTTTATTTAAAAATAGTACCACTTGTTTTTATAAATAATTACTATAATTTTCAAAACAAAAAGTGAACATTTTGCAAATCTTTGTAACCTCTCTAGTGTCTAAGGTAATAGAAGGCAGCAAGATTCTCATACTTGCTCTTTTTTCAATCTGCTGTAAGATCTGATATCATGAGATTGACAAATGTTTTGTTCAAATAAGAAGATCCATAAAATAGCTATAGCTAACATTATACTAAATTATTACCTTCCCCTTAAGATCAGGGACACGGCAGATATATCTAATCAAACCTCTCCTATTCAACACAGTACTGGAGGTGCTAGCCAGCTCCCTGGGGAGAGAAAAAAAATTAAAAGCACACAGATCAGAAAGCAAGAAATATTTCTATTTTCAGATGACATAACTATTTACATAGAAAACCCAAGAAATCTACAAAACCAAACCAAAAACAAATCAGCCAACCAACCAACCAACCAACAAAAAGCCCTAAAGATTGTTAGAACTAATAAGTGAGTTCAGTAAGATAATCTTTAATTTCTATATGTTAGCAATAAAAATGTGGACAGAAATACACAGTAGGATTTAAAATCACTAAAAAATAGAAATACTTAAGTATAAGTTAAACAAAACATATAATACAGGACTTGTAGGCATAAAACTATAACATAATGAAATATGACTAAGTGATATTTGACAAAAGAGCAAAAGCAATTCAATGAAGAAAAGACAGCTTTTCAACAAAAGGTGCTGGAGCAATTAGACCTCCAGAGACACAAACATTGAACCTCAATCTAAACCTCAGACCTTATACATAAAATGAGTTTAAATGAATCATGAATGTAAATGTAAAGTTATAAAATTTTTAGAAAAATGCATGAGATAATCTTTGAGTTTTAAGGCTAGGCCAACAGTTCTTAAACTTGACATAAAAAATACAGTCTATAAAAGGAAAACTTGGTAAACTCAACCTCATCAAAATGAAAAATTTTGATCGTGAAAGACCTTGTTAAGAGGATAAAAAGACAGGCTACCTACTTGGAAAAAACATTTGCAAATGGCATATCTGACAAAAGACTCTGTCTAGAATATATAGCAAACTCTTGAAGCTCTACAGTGAAAAAGAAACAATCCAATTAGAAATGAGCAAAAGCAATGACGAGACACTTCACTGAAGAGGATATACAGATGGAAAACAGTCACATGAAAACTTATTCAGTATCATTAGCCCACCAGGCAAATGCAAATTTAAGCCATGATGAGGTATTGCTATACAGTTATCAGAATGACTAAAATAAAAAATAAAAATAGTGACAACACCAAATGCTGATGAGGATGTGGAGTAACTGTTTCACTTAACTTATACATGGTTTGTAGGAATGCAAAATTGTATGGGCTCGCTGGTAAACAGTTTAGCAGTTTCTTAAAAACTAAATATGCAACTACCCTACTATGTAGCAAAGTTATTCCTGGATATTTATGTCAGAGAAAAGAAGACATGTTCACACAAAAGCCTGTACACAAATGTTTACAGCAACTTGATTCATAACAGCCCAAAGTTGCAATCAGTCCAGATGTTCAATGAATGAATATAGCTAAACATACCATGATGTATCTATACCATGGAATATCAGGAAAGACCAACAATTTAGACAGATATCCAAGTACCAAAAGGTTACATATTGTACATTTCCATTTGTATAGCATCCTTTAAATGTCAAAATTATAGAAGTAAAGAACTGATTATTAGTCGCCAGCCATTAAGGACAACAGGCAGGGTGGATGGGAAAAGTCATTGCTGATATAAAAGGGTAACAGGAAGAATCCTTGCTGTGATGGGATTGTTCTGTATCTTGATTGTATCAGTTGTCAATATCCTTGTGATATTGTACTACAGTTTTAAAGATGTTGTTACTGTTGGAGGAAATTGGGTGAAGGGCTCATGGGATCTCTCTATATTATTTCTTTCAACTACACTGAAGCTGATCTCTCAAAATAAAAAGTATATCGTTTACTTTTCAAACTGGAGATAATTTCACTGGCTTTGGAGGTGTGGTATCCAGAATGGCACAGAGTTTGTTAAAAATTAGTTTACTTTTTGATTTTTTAAAACTGGGAGACATCATGACTAGTACTATTTAAGTAAACACTTTTCGTTATAATGGGAGGAACAGTGTTTCCTGGGAGTGTTAAATTTTTTCTTCTGAACATATTTTAACTGGGGTAATTTAACTAGTGTATTCTTACTATTCTAAAGATATAGCAGAAAGTTCCTTAAGAATGCATACTCATGAGCACTAAAAATGTGTTGCCAGAGGAAGCTGTTCACTTTCAACTGTTTTCATTGTCTTGAGAGATAATGTAGTTCTTGTTTGCAACGATAGTGGGAAGGAATAAAAAGTAATAGATAATCTAAATGAATGTACTGAGAAATGGTATTTTTATATCTATAATCCAATTTTCTTTCAAATGATCAGAGTTTTGTACTTTAAATGGGGTCAACATCAAGAGAGTTTTGGTGCATTGGTTTTTAAAAACCATATAACGAGATAATTCAATTTGTTTGTAATGTTGTAGTCTCTTTAAATTATGTTGGCGTAGAAACTTTTATACAGCATTAATAGAAAAAGCAGAATAGCCCAGCCAGTGTGGCTCAGCGGTTGAGCATCGACCATGCACCAAGAGGTCGCTGGTTCGATTCCCAGTCAGAGCACATGCCCAGGTTGAGGGCCCGATCCCCAGTGGGGGGCATGCAGGAAGTGGCCAATCGATGTTCTCTCTCATCGATGTTTCTATCTCTTTCCCTCTCCCTTCCTCTCTCTAAAATAAATAAAGAAAAAAGAAAAAGCAGAATAGAAGTTGTTAAAGACTAAATGTTTGTGTCTTCCCCTTCCCAAAATTCTCATGTTGACATCTTAACCCCCAATGTATGGTAATATGTAATGAAGCCTTTGGGAGTGCGTAGGCCATAGGATGGAGCCCTCATGAATGAGATTAGTGCCCTCATAAAAGAGACACAAGATAGATAATCTCAGCTCTCTGTCATGTGAGGATACGGTAAGAAGACGGCCATCTACAAATCAAGAATAGTGTTCTCACTAAACAATCGATATCCTGGAACCTTGATGTTAGATTTGTCAGCTTTCAGAATCGCAAGAAATGAATGTTCGTTGTTTAAGCCATCCAACCTGCGATATTTTGTTATAGCAGCCCGGACTGAGTAAGACAGATGTGAAAATAGTTTAAGAACTCAGCAGGGTGACTATATGAAAGGGTGAATTATTGCAGTTACCATGGAAACCCATCTTGCAGGAACCAGGGCAAGAACACAGCAGTCTGGGAGGGCCTACCCCTGCCCTGGCTTCCCAGCCACCATGACAGTCAGTAGAAATGACTCTGTTAACATCTCTGTATCTGTAGTGTGAGTCTGGGAGGTATTTAGAGAGCGGAAGAGACTGACTATTTCCAAAGGGCCTTGGAGAGATCGGGAAGAAAAAAAACAAGAGTTTTTTAAGGGGTCTTTCAGTTAAGCTGTTGAGTCTAGAAACCTTGAGTATGGGACAACATGCTGTTTGTTCTCAATCTGTCTCTGTAGACAACCCAATTAGAGTGAACTGAAATGACGTTGTTTTCATAAAAATACTAAGCCTATGTATTACTTTCAGTAAAATATGAAATGTTTTTTATGCCAGGAACAATAATGTAGACATTGGCATATTATAAAAATAATACTCCCTGAGCAAATGCTGAGTCTAATCTCCTCATTTTTTACATGAAGGAAACTAAGGCTCTGTGAAGTGAATGGATTTACCCAAGCCGGAAACTAATCAGTGACAGAGTGAGCCCTACACTACAGGTCTTTGACTTCAAGGTCATGGTTGTTAATTGTACTACTTTATTAACAAAAGGATATATCCAAGTGGCAATTCCTTTTTCTCCTGCTCTACAAAAGCAGTAGAAAAAGATAGAATGCATGGTTAAATATTCTCTAATGTTTGCGACAGATACTAGAATGGTCTATTTTATGTATATCCCAGGTCTTGCCATCTTGTCTAGTGTTCTTTGTGTTTTGCAGAGACTGGAAGACAAACAAACAAAAATTTGCATTTTCATGATTCCCTTGTGGGTAGATTTTTGGATGCGTTTAGGTTCTGCCAGTCACATCATTCTGGCGAGACTTGGATTCAGGTCTGAGTGGTGAAGGGAGGAAGGCAAGAGGCCGGGCTTCCGTTTCGTGGCTTGGCCTGGGTAGAGGCAGCTGGCTTCTGCAGTGGTCATGCTCTGCAGCCGGGGCCTCTTTCCTGTTCCCAGCAGACGGCGTGATCCTGAGGGCTGCGAGTTGCCCGGAGGGTTACCTTGGAGCTTCTCCCATCCCCACTAGTACCTGGTGATAAATCTCTTCCTGCTTAACCCAATCAGAGTGATTTTTGTTATCTTCGCCTGAACCCTAACCAACACAGTGTTACCAGATAAAAAGCAAATAAAAGATTGTAAAATACACTAAAATGTGGAAATGGAAACCTGAAGGTCTGGAGCTAAGAAAGGATGGCAGGGTTTGGGCTGAGATGAGGAAATGGGGCCTGCTTCAGGGATGGGAAAGCAAGCTAGGAAAGGACACGGGACTTAAAGTCCTGGAAGAAATCAGTGACAACAGTCACTCTTAAGTTATAACCACATTCTGGAAATTAACCTGCCACAAGCACTTGGCACATCCAAGTATTCCGGTGAGCGTTCAGCCTCCTGGAAACCGAATTAGCAAAAATAAAGAAGTGTGACTTCAGAAGTGGCTTTCCAGTAGGACTGCTGTGTCCCCAGGGATCTCCGGACCTGCTTGCTGACGCCTGAAATACCTCGAACAGGGAACAAGTTACCCATAACTAGAAATGAACGTGTCAACATGAAAATGCTGATTGAGTTGATGTGCACAACTCATCAGTGGTAAAGGGCGACTCGTCAATTAAATTAGAGTGAATGATAATTTCAGGACTCTTACTGTTTTGCTGATGTCATTGATGATGACTGACAGAGGACCTGCTATAAACCTGGCACGAGGCCTCGTGTTTCACACACTCCGTGTCATTTGGGGTCTCTACAACTCTGTAGTTCTGTCTGGTATTTTTATTCCCATTTTCCAGGTATAGAAACTGAGAGTTAGAAAGATGAAAAACTTGCCTGAGTCATGAAGACAAGGCCTGGGACAGAGTCTTATTCAATTTCATAATTTTGAATTGGGTCAAGTGCATTTGCCTTAACGTGGTTAAGGATAGATTGAAACTGCTCAGATAGAGTTTTCTCATGGGAAGGCAGGCAGGAAGTTCTGTTCTGCATGATTTATACCCTTTTCCCCTTTGAAATGGCTTACTTTTTTATAAAGGGTTTATTTGGCCCAGAGGATTTATTAATAACAACCAAAACAAATAGCATTTGTATATCAGTTTGCAGTCTACTCTATTTTCTTGCGATGCATTTTGTATACATTTTTTTCTTTTTATCATCACAACAACCCAGTTGAGACAGGTACTGTTCCCTTCTAATTCTGAGATGTAAACTGAGCCCTAAAATGTGAAGTTATTGCCTCAAAGCACTCAATGAGTGAAGATTTTTGGGTCCTAACTGCAAGGATTCAGTCCCCAGTTTTCACTAGAATCTATGATTGCTTAGAGAGATAAGTACTGACCTGGAGACCTTCAAAGACACCCTGAGCCACACAGAGTACCAATACTACAAAAAAAATGGTTCTGTTTCATACTCACCCATTTCAGTTCAGTAGCCACCTGTACTATTGATCACATTGCATGTTAACTGTTTATGTCTGTCTTCTCAGTATTGTGTACAGTACAGCCTGTGAGGGCCAGCATTTTACCGTATTCATTTTAATAGTTCTAACACCTAACATAATGCCTTGCATAGAATAGGCATTCAAAATACTTTGATTAATGCGTATCTTCAAAATACTGGCTTGAAAAGCAGAATAAAAAAATAATTCTTTTACCCCATTGTTTGCGCTGATTTTTTTTTCTTTATCATCATGATGGATTTAGTGTATGGACTAGCATGATGCATAAGAAGTATTGGTACTAAAGTAATTTGTGTGTTTTAGAAAACTCCCATTTTTACTACCAGCTATATTTGGTCAAAAATTTAACCAAATATTTCACTACTAATTTAGAAATATAGAATATAAATATCTATATCTATATCATCTATATCTATATCTATATCTATATCTATATCTATATCTATATCTATATCTAATCTATCTATCTAATCTTGGTGCCAAATCCAAATGGCAGTGGTACCTGCCTTTGGAATCATGATAAATGAAGTTGCCCCAAAGTGAAATTCAGTCTGAGCCTTAAGTCATATGCTAAGTGCTGGCCAGTGAAAACAACCATTAAGAGAAAGAATCTTGATTTATTTCTTCAATTTCCTCATGCAGACAGAACGTTTGTGGTCAAATGACACCTAAATTGAATAAAAATATTCCAATTTTAAATCTTTATTTTTTGACCTTTGTATATAATGGAAGACTGTTGCAAATCTGCTTTGGAAATCTCCCAAGTTTGAATGGATGTTTGCATTACAGAATGTCCTAGGTTCTGTTGTGTGCCCTGAAGGTGGTGGTTACTGCATGAAGCTTTTTTTCCCTTTTAACTGCAGGAAATATCTAGCTCTGTTGAAAATGCCCATATAGTTTGTTTTGTGGTCATTTTGCAGCGCTGGTTACATAAATGCTTCAAAGAGCTGTTGACTGAACAGAGGTGTGGCTTTCGGGATTTACAATGTTTTAAAGGCAGAAGAAATGGAGCAGAAGTCTGGTGACCCCGAATCATTCTAAATCACCTTGCTGCTAGGAAAAATGCTTTTCTTGTCAGGTGCTGTCTGTCATCACAGAGAACAGTAGCCTCTGTTTGGAGATGTTTATTTGAAAGAATTCTGAATTAATTTGCATACACTGGATTTATTTAGGAATCAGCAAGTAGTAGTTACAGAGATTGTGGTCTCTGAAGGGTCAGAAAGAATTACATGGAATATGTCTATGAAATGAAAACAGGTTTAGAATTGAATCAAACCAATGAACTTTCCGTTTTATATAATGATTTTAGCACTATTCACATTGCATTATAGTTAGCCTTTTCTTTGTCTGATTTATCCACCGATTAAACCATTTACTATCTTATCAATGTTAGAGGCAAAATTGTATTTACCTTTGCAAACTCATGTTACCTGTGTAATCAACACCTTTATCAAGCCAGTTCATAACACATAATGCTCAGTAAATAGTTGTTGATTCTTTAAACACTCTGTATATATGTTCTATGAATGCCCTTTGGTTGTATTCTATGATGAATATATACCAAGTGGATTTAAATTATTCACTTTAATATAAAATAAATTCTATAATATAACAAAGACTTCAGATTATAGGGTTTATTTGAGATAGGTCTTTGGGGATTAATGCTACTAAAATTTTGAATGTTTTCTCTTTATGTTCAGAGAGAGAGAGAGAGAGAGACATTCTTGAAATAAATTATGCAAATAACTTAATTTGGTGCATTATAGTTTTTTACAATTTGCACAAAAAATGTAATATATATCTTTTGTTCCTCTAATCAATACTGTGAGGTAGAAATATCAGGTGTATTATTATTATTATTATTATTATTATTAATTCCATTTTACCAAAAAAAAGGCAAGTTTCAGAAAATTCAAGTGAACTTATATTTTTTTACCTAATAGGTATTGGGCAAATGATTGGGACACAGATTTTCTGACTTTAAATACTCTGAATTTTTTTTTTTTACTACATTCTATTTTTTTAATTATTATTATTATTATTGTTAAAAGTATTACAGATGTCCCCCTCTCTTTTCCCCCAAATACCCCATCCTTCCTCCTCCCACCCCATTCTTGCTTTCCCCACACTAATGTCTGTGTCCATTGATTGTATATATATGCATACAAGTTCTTTGGTTTATCTCCCTCCCCCACCCCCAACTATCTGAGGTTTGTCAGTCTGTTCCCTACTTCCATGACTCTGGATCTATTTTGATCGACAGCTTATTTATTGATTTGAAAAAAAATTTTGTTGTTGTTTATTGATTTTAGAGAGGCAGGAAGGGAGAGGGAAAGAGAGATAGAAACATTGATGAGAGAGAATATCGATTGGGACCACCTCCTGCGTGCTCCCCACTGGGGACTGGGCCCACAACCTGGGCATGTGCCCTGACTGGGAATCAAACCAGTGACCTCTTGGTGCATGGGTCAATGCCCAACCAGCCAGGCAACAGCTTATTTTGTTCATGGTAAACCATAAATAAATGCGATCATATGATACTTGTCTTTCTCTGATTGGCTTATTTCTCTCAGCATAATACTCTCCAGGTCCCTCCATGTTATCTCAAAGGGTAAGAGGTCTCTCTTTCTTACAGCTGCATAGTACTCCATTGTGTATATGTACCACAGCTTTTTTATCCACTCATTTACTGATGGACACTTGGGCTGTTTCCAGATCTTAGCTACTGTAAATAGCGCTACTATTAAGCCTACTGTGGCTGGAGTTAAAATTTGTTGACTTGAAGCAGTTGGTAGTTAAACTTAGAAAATTAAGTGGGTTTTTTTTTGTTGTTGAATCCATAAATATAAAACCGGTTGTACTGGGAGCCGGAGGGATGTGGTAAAAGGGACACAGATTTTAAGTCAGAGTTTAAATCTCAGCCGTGCCGTGCGGATGTGACTTTAATTAGAAATCTCTATAGAATTCTTCAGTAAAATACAAATAAACAAAATAAATAACAAAGAACAAATGAGACACCAGAAAGATCTATGTGAATGTGAAACATTACTTAACCCTTTGGTAACAGTGTTGTCTCATCTGTAAAAGGGAGCTGACTGCATTTGTTGCACAGGGTTGGATAAAGAATGAAGTGCAAAGCACCCAGGACTTGGACCTGGATATTGTGGTAACTATAATGACACTGGTGGCTGAGTCCTGACAAAAGATGGGTAAGTCATGGGGCCTCCTATATTTTATCTGAATATACCTATGTTTAAACACATTCTGCAGTTTCAAAATAACTGATAAACTGTCTCATTCATATTGTTCTTCTTTCAAAAAATATTCTTTATAATCTTTCTATGTTGTAACTTTTGTAGTTCTATGTTCGAAATGAATTTTGGGCTAATATAGTGTCATATTAACTATGCAAAATGTTGGGCCTATTTATTAAAATGTTATACTGTCATTGATGCTATTAGTCTTTGGATAGGATTTTTACAATCTTTTTCTCATTAAAAAAAATGTATGAAATTGTATGACTAAGAAGATATACCTCACTCTTCAAGGCCCTTTCTGGCTTAATTCATAAATAAGATTAATGCAGTGGGGAAATTATCTTTTATTGAATCACGTACTTGGCAAATTTCAGTATAAATAGCAATTTATTTTCTTACTCAGTGTTTGAACTTTGGCCTCCTACTGGAAGTTGTAACTAAAAATTGCAACAACAACAAAAAAGAAACCCCAAAAAACAACAACAAAAAACCAAGTCTTTTAAGTGTAATATATTTGACATTAATTAGTTTCCATTCTTGGATACTGGCATGAAAGCATAAATTTATTTCTTAGTCTCAGGAGACTACACTTAATACATGGATGAATTTTTTTTTTAATTTTTTTTCTTTATTGATTTTAGAGAGAGAGGAAGGAAGAGGGAGAGATAGAAACGTCAATGAGAGAGAACATCGATTGGCCGCCTCCTGCATGCCCCCCACTGGGGATCGGGCCCACAACCTGGGCATGTGCCCTGACCGGGAATCGAACCAGCGACCTCTTGGTGCATGGGTCAACGCTCAACCACTGATCCACACCGGCCGGGCTGGGTGAATATTTAAAAAAATTGAAAATCAAAAACATCATTGCCTGTAGAATACAAGTAGGAGCCTATGTTAAGAGAAAAGAATCAAAAGCAGCTTTGCTATGTACTATGTGTTTAGAATAAAGATTTGGAAAAAGTCCAGTGATCTGATACTAAGTGCTCTTCCCCTATTTTGTCATTTTACTTTAATGTCCTCATTATATATGTTGAAAATACTAATCACCTATACTGGGGTGGGCAAAAGTAGGTTTACAATTGTGATTATGCAAAACTGAGTTTATTTTCATATTATTATTTATTAATTATTGTATTATTTATCTGTATTACAACGGTAAACCTGCTTTGGCCAGCCCTATGTATTTATGACCACATAAGTAATTACCAAGAACGAATGACAATCACCTTTTAAGAGTCATGTTATTAATTAAATTGGAAAACATCAGTGGTGGCTAGGATACTCATTATGCACGGAAGGCCTTTCACATTTGGTAGTGATGCTTGAAACATTTCTATGAACGGTTACTTCTATTAATACTTCTTGTATATCACGTCTCTGAGCTCTTTCAACATTCCTAAGAGACAGGATGATCGTGTTGAGCGGGCCTTTCCCTCAAAGCAATGCAGGTGCAATGCGTCCCAAGGCTTCTGCTGTGGCAGCAATGGGTAGGGAACAGTCGTTGCCACAGAGGCTGGGCCACGAGGCTCAGATGGATGGCAGCCCCGTGGTCTCAGTGCAGCCCCGGGATTGGTGTGAGGCTCAAATACAAAATCTGCCAGTCATGAGTGAGAAAAAAGGAGGAAAGAACTGTCTCTTTTAGAGATTATATCCTTCCCAATTCCCATGATTTATGGCCATTCAGTTTGAAAATTGTGGAGATAGTAGGAGGCAGTTATATTTTTTTAAGGGAATTATTTAGCAAAATAAGTATTTCCTTTGGCATATCTAGCCTCCCAATTAAAAAAAAAAAAAAAAAAGCTGGTTTGTGAAATGCTGAAGACTAGAAACCACCAAGTTAAACTGAGTTAAGAGGTTCACTCCACACACAAGCCTCCCCAAGTGGGTGATTAAATTTATGGCTCAGCAGAGCTAAGCAAAACAAACAAAAATCCGCTTGTCCTGTTCCATAAAGGTCGTTAGCAAGAGTCAAAGAGTTAACAGGAAATGTCCGAACCCAAATGGTCTACCTCCTTCTATCAAAATGAGCTGTTGCTGTAAACGTTTGTCTATTAAAATGTTACCACGTGTGGGCTTTGTGGGGTTCATTTTTAAAGATAGTGTTTATCTGATGCGTGTTAAAAAGCCAGTGCTGAGGTCCAGCTGACCTGCTTTGGCAGGAAAGCCACAGTGGAAGGAGGACGTGGAGATGAGGAAAGGGATGTGGAGAACACAGTCACTCAGATGTGACGACACTCAGACTTCTTCTTGCCGAGACTCTTCCAGTGATCGGGAAGAGCTACGCACGTTGGCATGTTGGAGGAGATGACTGGGAGTCACAGGAGGGAAGTCGCTGAAGGCAATGGAACGATGTTCTTTAGAGGCCTATCAGGAAAGACAAGAACACTTCGCTACATCCCCTTTCTGGTGGGAAAGTCTCCTTAATGATAACTGACCCAGCAGTAAGCACAGTTCTCACCAATCTCGGTTATCACCAGAAGAAATAGATACAAGGACCTGAGTAAGAGCAGAGCAATGGCCTGGGGTAACTTTCAGGTAACGAGAAGCATCCTGATTCTTAGCTAGTCTTTTTAATTTAAAATCACGCTTTCAGTCAGATGTCTCTCTTTAATTGCATTTCTATATGTCATCGGGTCGACAGAGGTGCTTGAGGGGACATCTGAGAAACATAATTAAAACTTTACAAAACTTTTATTTTCAGATATGTTTTTCTTGGGATAATGTCCACAACTTTATTTGAATTACTTTATATCTCTGCTCTGTGTTTTAAAATATTTCTTATGTTTGATTTCCACTGCTAACTTTTTGGTTCCCAACAAGTGATTATTCTCGCTTTCAGTTGATATATTGACCTTAGTAGGGCAGGGGAAATACTAGAAAAGTCTTTTCTGTGGTGCAATAAATCTCCTTGAATGTTCATTTCTATTGTTGCTGTTTTCATTAAAGATGTCTTCTGTATTTTCTAAAAATGCTGTTTCCCCAGTAACTACTTTGGGGTATTCTTCTTGCTAGTTCTCTTAAAGTGTGTTTTTTCCTTACCTACCCATGACTCTTTTTATCCTCAAGTGTCAGGTCAATATTTTGTTTTTTCCAGCTGCCAAAAGAATGAGAGGTCTTGGTACCTGCAGAACAGCAGTGGGAAACTTTCACCCTTCCCTTGAGGGCACCATGTGCTTCTGTTCCTTCCCAGCAGTGGTGCTGTCCATAGTACCAAGGAGAAGAAGAGGTTCTGCCTCTATGTAGCTCTCTCCCAGTTCCTCCAGGGCCAAACAGGATCTTCTAGAACACTGCCCCAGGGTCTTCTAGAATACTATCCTCTCAACACACACACACACACACACACACACACACACACACACACACACACTGAAGGCAAGGATGTGCTTTTATCCTTGTTTTATCCCAAGTGCCTGAGAAGTGCTGACGGGACTGAGAAGTGCTGAGGGGACTGAGAAGTGCTGAGGGGATATCTAAGATAAGGTAGTAACTAATTGCTAGATTTGTATGTGTTGTCTTCAAAGTGAGGCATGCTGTTCGGGGAGGCAGAAGTGGAGTGGAGAGGGTCAATGGGGGGCGAAAGGGAGACATCTGTAATATTTTCAACAAGTGAGATAACTTAAAAGAAAAGCAATTGTGCCCTGGATGGGGTGCTTAGTTACTTGGAATGTCGTTCCGTACACTGAAAGGTTGTGGGTTCGATTCAGGTCAGGGCATATACCCAGGTTTCGGGTTCGATCTTGGTGGGTGGGTGAGAGAGGCAGCTGACAAGTGTTTCCCTCTCACATCGATGTTTCTCTCTCTCCCTCTCCCTTCTTCTCTCTCTAAAATCAATGAAAGCATGTCCTTGGGTGAGGATTAGTAAAAGAAAAACATTATATAAAACAATATGTATGTCATTGTATAGTTGAGACTGTGCCATACAGAAATTTGATACTATATCACAAATACAGTGGGCAGAAACACAGGTGTATTGGAGTAAAGGAATGACATCAGATGGTACCTCAAACACACAGGGAGGAATAAAGGGAACCAGTAATGGTAAATAAGAAAATTAACATTATATAAATCAATAATTATAACAGCACACTGTATTGTGGTGTTATGTAATTATAGCAAAGGAAGGAAGAAGGGACTGAGCTATGTAAGGGGACGTTTGGCTATTTCACTGCACCTAAGACAGTATAAATGTAAAATTCTGATAAGTTAAGGTACATGTGATTAGCCCTAGAGCAACCACTAAGAAAAGAACTTAAAATATATAGTGAAAAAAATCGTTAGGAGAAATAAAATGTTACTCTAGAAAGTATTCACTTAATGAAAAAGAAGGCAGTAAAAGAGAAACAGGAAAAAAGACGTAAACTGGCAGACAGAGATTCAATGCTCAGTCATAAAATTAAAGATGTGTCTAGATTAAACAGTTCAGTCAAAAGGCAGAGATTGTCAGACAACATAAAAATCTCATGACCCATGAACTCATAACTTATAAAGCTATAATCCCCAAACTATGTGCTGTCTATAGGATACAAACTTTACATTCAAAGACAGAAATAGTTTAAAAGTAAAAGAATGAAGAAAGATATATCATGTAAACCATAGCCATAAAAATTATGGCATGGTTCTCTTAATATAGGATGAAATATACTTTAAAGTAAATATTACTGGAAATAAAGAAGGACATTTTGTAATGATAAAAGGTTCATCTATCAAGAGATAGAGCATTTATAACATGTATGAACCTAACAGCAGAACCTCAAAATATGTGAAGCAAAACTATTGAATTGAGGGGGAAATAGATGATTCAACGTGAAGAGTTGATACTTCAACGTCTCACTCTCCATATTGTACAACACAGCTAGACAGAAGATCAGAAAATATGTAACTTGGACAACACTATAAACCAACTAGATTTAACGGTCATTGGAAGAACATTTCACCCCAAATTAGCAGAATACACATTTTTCCTAAGTGCACATGTGAAATTCATAAAACAAGCCTCAAATAATATTAAAAGATTGAAATCATACTGAGCGTCTTTGATGATCACAATGGAATGAACTTAAAAATAAATAACAAGAGTATTTGGAATATTAACAAACATGTAGAAATTAAACAACACACTCCTAAGTAACAAATGGGTCAACAATAAATCACAAAATACATTAGGAAATACTTTTGCATGCATTCAAAGGAAGACAGAACATAATAAAACTTAACCAATGAAATGAAAGCACCTCAAACCTTGAACACAGTTTTATGCACAGTTCACTTACATGTGGATCTTTTTCAATATGTATATAGTATTAGAAAAAGTTTTTGAGATTTTCCTACCACTGTGAAGCAATTGTATTGGTTGCACTAGGTTGTATTGATTACACATAAAGCAATCATATTGCTGCTTCTTCATTATCAATACATGAATCATTATACCTGTAAATAATTTTTGTTTTGTATTTTTAGTGTTATTAATATGTATAACATTGGCTGTGTTTTGTATCGTATAGGACATTCTTGATGTAGAAACAGATGTTTCATCTCATGCGCAGGTGAAGTGAACTTGATACTGATAAATGCAGTACAGTACTACTGTAAATGAATTTTTCTTCCTTATGATGTTCTTACCACTTTATTTTCTCTAGCTTACTTTGTGGTAAGAATATAGTATATAATACATATAACATGCGAAATGTGTGTTAATCCACTGTTCATGTCATTAGTACGACTTCAGGTCAACAATAGGCTGTTAGTAGTTAAGTTGAGGGGAGTCCAAAGTTACACGTGGATTTGTGACTGCACAGTGTAGACACCCCTAACCTCCACAATTGTTCAAAGGTCCATTTTACAATTATTTGAAAATAAAAAAATTAACTTAAAAAGTATAAGGAACTCCACTGACAATTTGAAAGGCTTACGTGATTTAGCCAAACAACACCCACTAGTGTTCCCAAACTCTAAGCGGTGGCACAGTAGAAAATGGTCCTTCTGAGATGACTGACTCCAGCTCCATCCGCCTGCCCCAAAGGCTGGGGACAATGATATGGGCACATCTTGACCCCACATTCGGAGTACCAGCTGGCTAGTGTCCCGACTGAGTAGCTCTAGCTCGAAAAGCCTCACATGGTTTTGAGAGGATCTCTAAATGACTGTGTCACTTGAGCCTAACTGTCAGTCACCGAAGTTACTGTGAAGAGTAAATAAATGCATTCATCATACTTGCTTCCACCAATATTACTTGGCTGACTGACTTTAGGCTGGAGAGGAAGGAGCATGAATGTCAAATACCATGATAAACATCTGTTTGTTAGTTATTGTGAGCCCATGAATACTTCCTGCGTTCCTTTGTGATGACCAGTGGACAACTCGTATAAAATTGTGTGCACCTAAGCCAATGAGCAAATAATTCCTCACCGAGAATATCAGGTTTGAACCATGAATAGCTACTAAATATAAATATGAATCCAAGATATTCACTGTTTCCAAAAGAAGACAACAAAACTGGTGTCTGATAATCATCCTATAAAGGCTTCTTTCTTTCTATAGCAAAAAATAAATATTACCTGTTCATAGAGATGGGAAAATGATCTATTGATTTCCTTAAACTTATGCGTGGTTCCCTCAATAAAATATTTTATACATAATTTATGTTTGTAATGTATTATATATTAATGCATTATAAATTAATATTATATATTAATGTTTAATTTTATTTGAGTTCAAATATCATTCAGGGACCAGAAAAATATATGTGCATATATATTCTTATGGAACTTATTGAAATCTTCAGAAGTCTACTTGAGTTTTATGTAGACATGTCTTATGTACTGTGAAGGTCATTTACACCTTCACCCATTTGCTTCTAGCTTTCCTTGTTCCCAGTAATAGATTTATGGATTCAATATCACTTATTTTGAAAAAGATATGCCTCAAATATTACCATTAGTCCCTACATTGGGGATTCTAAATTCCTCAAATAATCACCAAACACTCAAATATCAAGCCATTTCTCTGTGACTAGAAGAAAATGACAATTTAATTGTAAGATACTTGACAAGCCACTTTTTATTTTTTTATTATTATTATTTTTTTTATCCTCACCCGAGGACATTTTTTTCAGTTTTTGTTCAGATAGAGTGGGAGGGAGAGAGAGGAAGAGAGAGAGAAACATCGACGTGAAAGTGACACATCGAGTGGCCGCCACCCGTACGACCGACCAGGGCCGGGGACAAACTGCAACCGAAGTACATGCCCTTAGCGGGAACTGAACCCGGGTCTCTCTGGACCGCAGGCCGATGCTCTAACTGCTGAGCCAAACCGGCCAGGGCGACAAGCCACTTTTTAAAAAATAATAAGGAAATTGATAAATCTATCTTCTAAATCCCCAAATCTAACAATATTGAAACTCGAAAAAAAATTGTTTAAGGTATGTATGAAATGCAACTTTATTTCCTTCCAAATCAAACCATTTCGAATAAGTTTATTATAAAGATTAACCTACTTCTGGGCACAAGTAACACAGTAATTACAAAAGCACTCTTTGAATTATCCCCCAAGAACAATCATGCAACAACATGCTACTTCAAGATCTTCACAAGTTTTACCAGGGTGGCCACCTTTGAAGGCTAATTTGCTTTTGAAAAGTTTATAGACAGGAAACTGTTCAATGCTGCTGATCTCCAGAAAGATTTAATTATGAATCAAAAACAACAAAGAAAATCATGAAATTTGTTTCTCTTTCACAAATGTTTATGATATTTAGATATTTCTCTTTTATAAATGTTTGCGATATTTTAGCCATCAGATGTAACACAGAACACAGATTAGGATTTAGATTTCTTTCTAGCCGTTGGCTCTGTTTCCTCATTCTTGAAACTAGGATGAGGAGGGTCAGATAACTGTAGCCCATGCTAACCCTCGCGTATCTTGCTCATAAAGTTTAAGAGGTTTTGTAAGCCCATTTTTCCAGCTGTCCTGGTTTTCTGACTCATGAATCTGAAATCCACTTTGAGTTTTTAGCAATCTCATAATTTCTTCCTAAATATAAATAATAATAGTACTTATGTGATGATGTTGCTCTGAGGTTAAAATGAGTTAATTCATTTAGCCCGGCCGGTGTGGCTCAGTGGTTGAGCATTGACCCATGCACCAAGAGGTAACCAGTTCGATTCCCGGTCAGGGCACATGCCCAGGTTGTGGGCCCGATCCCCAGTGGGGGGTATGCAGGAGGCAGCCAATCGATGTTTCTATCTCTCTCCTTCTTCCTTCCTCTCTCTCTAAAATCAATCAAGAAAAAGCAAATTTTAATTAATTTATTTTATCAATACTGTTCCTGTTAAATTTGAAAAATTAAAGGATACATAGGAAATTAAGCAGTATTCACCTAGAAGCACTTAATACAAAATATTACCAAGGCAACAATGGATTGAGCGGCCTCTATCTCATCTTGATCCTAATCTCAAAATAGATTACTATTTATACACTATTTATTTTCATTTTGGTTTCCAGGAAAGAGTTTGAATCAGAACAATCTGTTTTAAATCTTGTCCCTTCTATTTACTAGTGACATGACCCTAATACAGTTAATCTGTCTAACCTTCCCTTTATCCAGCTTTAAAGTAAGGATAATCCTCCTGGGGTTTGGTAAAAATCAAAGAAAATAATGTGTGTAAATGTCTAACATATTACTTGGCTCCATAATAGTACTCAGTAACTAATTACTACTTTTTCATTCCTGTTTCATTGTTTTCAAAGTGCTGGTCTGAAAATAATAACGACGTTGATAAGAATAAAGCAATTTTAGCTCAGTGCAGCAGACTGATTTTAATCTATGCTCCATTGCTTAAACTAAAGGAAAGCTTACCGTTGAGAATCAATTAGTCTGATTTTCTATTGCCTCAGAGAGAGTTAGGTATGAAATTATGAGAATTAGAAAGAATTTTTACCTTTTTACTAAATGTGTTTTTTGTGTAACACACACACAACAATCTTGTGCTAATTCTTTTCAGAAAATTTTATAATAAAAATGCTTGTTTTACCTTTTTCCTATAAAACCCTTATTCATCATTTTTACCTAGGTTAGAGAAGTATCATATACATAACTACAAATACTTAGATTTGTCCAGGAAATTATTCTTTTTTAAAAAAATATGTTTTTATTGATTTTTTTTAGAAAAAGAGGAAGGGAAAGAGAAATAGAAATATCGTGAGAGAGAAACATCAATCGGCCGCCTCCTGCATGCCCCCACTGGGGATGGAGCCCACAACCCGGGCACGTGCCCTGACCAGGAATTGAACTGGGACCTCTCAGTCCATGGGATGATGCTCAATCCACTGAGCCACACTGGCTGGGCAGAAAATTATTCTTATTTTTTAAACTCAAATTTTTTATGTTATCAAAGAAATGAATATGAGTATGTTGGAGAAATTTAGAGTAGTAAAACATAGCAGAAAATAGATCACCCATAATCTCACACTCAAAAAGAACGTCTCTTTAATATATTTTTATTTTTTCTAACTTTTTCAGAAAATCTCGTTAATTTTAAATATTCCATAAACTTATCTCACATTGGAAGGACAAGGGGAAACTCCACTAAAGTTAAGATTTCTGCAGTGAGCTGGTGCACAGGCTGGGTGCCTTGATGGGGACTGGGGTAGTCTCCGCAGTGCCATCTCAGCCTGTTGGACAGGGAGGGCATGGAATTACACGGAGGAACCTACCACTTCCTCAGGCTGGAAAGGCAGCTGGAGCCTCTGAGCTACATCAAGTTAACTCCTTCTCTCTCCCTGCTTCCTTCCC
Source organism: Tadarida brasiliensis (assembly GCA_030848825.1). Taxonomy (NCBI): domain Eukaryota; kingdom Metazoa; phylum Chordata; class Mammalia; order Chiroptera; family Molossidae; genus Tadarida; species Tadarida brasiliensis. The sequence continues at coordinate 107,209,001 of CM061260.1, read as the reverse complement.
CTTCTTGTGCATAGACCACAGACTTGAATTCTGAGAAGCTGAACGTTTATGTGAAATAGCATTGTTACTTTGCACTTCTTTTTCTTGTAGCTTTAAACATACCCAGTGTACGGGTAAGGGAGCTTACATTTAGAATCAAAGCGGACTCTATGGTAATATTATTAGGTAATTGATTACAAATGATTATATATCAGTCCTAGAAAGTCATCCTCCAACCATTTCTTTTAGGAAAATATGCTCAGACTTCACCTGTTTGTTGCATCTCTTCTCTCCTGGGACTTCCAGAGTTACTAGGAGTTTAGGAGATGATGCTGGACATCTGAGTAATGAGCTTTTTCCACCACCTCGGAACAAATAGGAGTTCAATAGGAGAGGTAAAACAAACTAGGAATGAAAAAGCCACAACCTGAAATCTTACAAATTCTATAGTGTTGATATGGACCCAGAAAGAGGGGAAGGTATACTTTCAGATGCTGCAGGATGACTTGAAATCCTCACAACTCCTTTCTCCCACTTTTCTGGTAAAATGCAAACACCTGGTGAACCTGAGAGAAGCGTTCTGAGTCTGGGCCACTTGCCCGATGGCTCATAAAAAAAATCTTTATTAAATATGGAAGCGCTTTGTAATAAAACTTACGGCAGGGACGGAGGGTGGCAAGGCCAGGGGTTTATTTCATGTGGAATAAGACCAAGGTCATTAGTCAAAGGAAAATACAAGTTTAATGTAAGACGTGGCTCTTTGGAGGAAAGTCATCCCTGGTGCCAAGTTGTGTTTGATTCCAGACACTTTCCAAGAAAACGAGCCACGGTCTGGAGTAAAAGCCTACCACTGTATTTGTCGTCTCCTGCCCCCCAACCCAGAGCTCACCCCTCCTCGGAGGAGAGGCAGACATCTGGAAAAGCCTGCAGGTGGGCACTGTATCTGCAGTGCCATTCCACCACTGCGGGCGCGTGCCCATTGTCCCGTGGGAAAGGATGATGTGTCACAAGGAAAACAAGGCTGGGGAGGGCTTTAGGAGTACCTTTGGGGGGGAGGAAATGAAGAAATGATGGGACCAGAGAGAACGTATGGGATAAGGCCTTCATCCCTGAGGCAGCTCAGAGGAGTTTTCTGGTTAAACGAGAGGCGTGGTCTTCCCTCCATCAATGTCTACAGGTTTGCAGTTCTCGCTAAAACATTTTAGCTAAGAATGACTTAGCCCTGGCTGGTTTGGCTCAGCAGTTAAAGTGTTGGCCCTCGGACCAGGGAGTCTCAGGTTCAGTTCCCACTAAAGGCACGTACCTCAGTTGCGGTTTGTCCCTGGCCCCGGATGGGGTCGTGTGGGTGACAACCACTCGATGTGTCTCTCTCACATCAATGTTTTTCTCTCTCTCTTCCTCCCTCTCTCCCTCCTACTCCATCTGAAGATAAATGCAAAAATATCCTTGGGTAAGGATAAAAAAAAAGAATGACTTAAATCTCCCTTGGGGCCCAGGGTGTTAGGAGCTAGACAAGGAGTGGTAAAGCAGAACTTGAGACAGAGAAGAGTACTTTGTCCTGATTTGCCTCTCCACCAAGACAGGTAGGTAAAGGAAGGGGGACAAGTGCCTATCCTCTAGATCACAGAAGAAAGGGCCAGGGGCCAGCTATAAATCTAGAAGCATTGTGACATCAGAAATATCTCTCTGCTTCCCTAATGACCTGTGAGAGACAACAGGATGAATCAACCACTGTTCATTACTTTTTTCAGCTTTATTAAGGTGTAATTGACAAATAAAATTATTTAAGATGGACAACACGATGATTTGATATAGGTATACCTTGTAAAAGGATTCCCAGAATCAAGTTAACATGGCCATCTCCTCCCATAATTACCATTTTGTGTGTGAGAGAACACCTAAGATCTATCTCTCAGCAAACGTCAATTATACAGCACAGCGTCATCAACTATAGCCATCATGCTATACACTGGACCCGCAGACCGTATTCACCTTATCATTGAAAGTTTGTACCCTCTCCTCATTCTCCCCAAACCCGAGCCCTTGACAACTGTTCATTACGGAGCAGGTGATCCGGTGATCAAAATGTTATTTTTGAGAGAAAGGGAAGAGAAGAGGGAGCTGAAGTATAATTAACAACCACCACAAAACTTCCTGCTCCATCAATGTGCTTCCAGAACTCCAGACGCAAAGGCCAGACACTGAAATGCAGATACACCTTTAAGGCAGAACGTTTGGTAGACAGCCCCAAGTGGAGGGAGGTGGCACTTAGTCTTCTTGATTATAACTCCTGTGGGAGAAGACCAAGGTATATAGATCTTAGTGTAAATATTTTTATTGCAAGCCTAGAAAATAAAAGACTGTATTCCTGCTGGCTCATGCTAACTTGACAATTTAATGTTAATTTGCAGATGAGAAACTTTAACACGGTAAACATTAGGCAGGGAGGTTTTGCACCGGGAGGAAATACTGTGCAGCAAATTGCATGAAGTCCCGTACTGGGAGCAAAAGCAGAATCCAGTTTAGCCACGTGTAATTCCTTTTGAGCAATCTCTTAGCTCTTTTAAGATACACTCGAGACAGTTCAGTAATAAGCCTAAGATGCAGAAATCTTTCTGTTCCATTAGGTGATGATTTCAAGCTGCCCTGGTGCTGTCCAATAGGTACCAACAGAACCGATTTTGAGTTCTGATCCAGTTTGTTTTTTAAATATGTTTTTACTGATTTTTCAAAGAGAGAGGAAGGGGGCGAGAGATAGAAACATCAATGTGAGAGAGATACATCGATGGGCTGCCTCCTGCACGCCCCCTACTGGGGATCGAGCTGAAACCTGGGCATGTGCCCTGACTGGGAATCAGACCAGGACCTCTCAGTCCATGGGATGACGCTCAATCCACTGAGCCACACTAGCCGGGCAAGTTTGGCTTTTAATACTGGTGCAAATAGCATCCTCGAAGCCAGCTGTCTCCACACAGACGGGGATGGGCCACAGGGCCACATGTTCTTTTATCCGTTACAGGGAATGTCTCATGTTCTCACCGTCCGAATTTGCACGTCTTTGAAATATGTTACCCTGGCCCAGAGAGGTAAGTTCACCGTGAAGAATCAGATACCGCAACTCATTTTCTGGGAGTCTAGTTGGACCTTCGCTTGCATTTATTTCAGGATGTTGAGAAAACGAATTCCAAGGTGGACGTCATGTTTTCACATCCCAGAGGACACTTGGATGCCTTTCTGAGAGTCACCGTATCCCAGCGGGGCGGAAGGCTCGCGTGATACAATTGATGGTGAAGGTCCCTAACAGCTCAGGAGCCCAGTGCTGCGCGACCCAAATGCGATACTAAACGTGTCAACTGTTTACCATATACAGGTCTTACTGGCCATCTGAACTGGCAAAATGGAGGCAAAACGGGTAGAAATGGGCATACTTAACAGTCACATTTGTGCTTGCTTTTTGTTTTTTGTTTGCTTTTGTGTATAGCTGCCTCAGGGCCTCCATGAGCACATCTAATGCTTTTGTAAAAATTAGAAGGGACATCCTTCTGGGTAGACAAATTGCAAACAAAACAGAAACCCAGCCTCTTTATCTGTGCCCCCACCCACCTGTAGTCTTTGATGTGCCTTTTCCACGCCGGCTGTCACGCTGGGCTCACTTCCGTCCCTTTGAGTCAGCAGCAGCTTTTTACTGATGAGGAGACGAAAGCTCAGTGACTCACCTGCTCAAGGACATCCCTTTGGAGGTGGTGCACCGGGACCGAGCAGTAAGCATGCCTCTCAGCAGAGTCCGTGTGGGCAATACCACCTGCAGGAAAATGACACAGGCATTTAATGGGATTCTATGCCTGCACCTGAGATGAGAATAATATGAATATTCACGATCATTTTCATAACGGCACAAAAATGACGATCTCTGTGGCATGAAGTGAAAAAGTTTCTGGGACCTCGCTGAAAAGATTATTGGATTAATTCAATTCAAGCTCAATGAATACCTGTTGCAATTTCAATGTGGCCAGTGCTAACTGATATGAGAAATGAAAGCCCCTCCCCTAGCCAGACAAGGCTCCTTTATCCAGCAAGTTCCACTCAGGCGGAGACAGACATGAAGGACTGAGTCTATCTGCAGCAGGTTTCAGGTCCCCAAATGGCCACACCGTACCTTGTTCGCACGCGCTGGTCCACAAGGCAGGCTTGCCTCTCCTGCAGCAAAGGTAGAGTCCTACTCCGGTCCCCTAGAGCCTGGCTGGGCTCCGAACCTGCTGTGACAGAGTCCGGCAGTGATGTGTGCAACCACCGAGGCTGCATGGCAAAATGCTGAGATGCTTCCAGTGTGTGCCCTGGACACCATCTCTTGGAGCCGTGAGCTGCCAGATAAGACTCAGTAGCCCTACATGAGGTGGCCAGGCGGTCTGGAGGCACTCTGGTTGACAGCGACAGTGTCGAAGTCATCCTAGCTCAGGCTCCAGACATGTCCAGACCAGGGCCTCCAGGCGATCTCAGTCCTCAGCCATCCTGAGTCCCTAGCCTTGGGTTCTTCAGAGCCCCAGACATGGAGCAGAGAGAAGCCGTCTTACCCTTCTCCATTCCCATGGGATCCGTGAACTCAATAAAAGGGTTGTTACATGAATTATACCATTGCATTGGGGGTTGATTTGCTACATAGCAGTAGCAGTAGAAACCTCATTCTCCCAAGAGAAGGCTCCAGGTGTGTGAGACGGGGGAATGCCATCAGGCTCTGCAGAAGGTCCGCCTTCTCCTCTCCAGCCTTAGCCAGCGCTTTTCATAAAGGGGGAGCAAAAGGACTTTGGAAAATTAGTAAAGCAATCGACCAAAAGGTCACATTTCCCAAGTGCTTTCTAACTTTAGAAGTACTATTACAGTGTTTCCTCAAATTGAACCAAACTAGACGTAAAATGTTCTAAAGGAAAGAGTACAATATGATTCAAGAAAAATGAGCATTAAAAAAAATTCCCAAGACACCGTCTCCTTAATGCTGTTTCAAACACTAACAGGGGGTGAGAAAGTGCTGTCGTTACTCTTACTACATATTATTTGGAGCCTGAGTTATATCTGGGCAAGATGGAAGACCCTCCACTGTGCCCACAGGGTGTACAGTTTAAATCAGAGAGGCGAGGTAAATGCATCCGACAGAACACAGAGTGCTCTGGTTGTTTATGCTGATTTGGAAGTTTTCAAACAACCTAATCACCACAAAGTAGAGATCAAGCAAAATGGATGACAAAACTCTCTCACCAGAGTTTCAAGTCTTTATGTCAACAGGATGACTCTCTGTTTTCAGTTCTTCAGAAAAGAAGCCAATTGCCTGCTCCATGATAGTTATAAGAGTTACGAGATGTTGAGTTCAGTGATGTGCAGAGAAGAGTGTAATTGAATGTTTTAAAACAAGACATCTTTAAAACTTGGCTGTGCATATGTTAAAGAATAAATAAAAACAACAGCATCTACTAATTGAATGCAAGGAAAATCTGAATTAATAATAAGTCTGAATCACATGTCATGATAAGGAACGGTGGTTTTATTACTTTACAATGAAATAAAATAACTTCTACAGTTAGAAAGCTATTTCTAAGTATACGTTTTGCATCACTATTATTTCATTAAATGGATAATTTATAACTCACATTATCGATTGACTGACCCCCTGCCCCACCCCTCTGCACACCCCCTGCCCACATTTGTTAAGAACTTAAGTGTGCTAAGAATTCAACAAACATGCAGCAAATGTCAACTTTGTGCCTAGTTACTAGTGCAGGGGGGTGGAGAATTCTAGTGAAGACAAGACACCATCCTCGCTCTCCAGGAGCTTAGATTCTGATCAAGAAGTTATTTTAAAGAAGCAATTACCTAAGACTACAAAAATGGTTTATAATTCTACTTTGTGCTGTAGGAATTCTGAGAGAAGTCATATCCAAGGAATTACTAAAAGCTTCTTGGACAACATTGGCTTGACTACAGACAGAACGGCAGAAATTATTTAACATTTCAAGGATATGGAAATCTATTTGAACAATAAGACTTGAAAATCTTATTTAATTTACCCTCTAGATCGTAATAGTTTAAGAAAAATGTTAGTTCCAGACATTGAAAAAGGTCTAGATTAGCATCTAGATACGAGTAGATTTAATCGAAGCCACATGAATTAATGAGATTTAGAAATTTTAACTTTTAAAATAATCACACACACACCCTATATAATATGAATGGCTAAAGTATAAATGTTAAGTATCATCAATTACTGATTGTGAGGGTGACAAATTGCTAGTGAATGTGGTGGCTTTCTCTGGGACATGATACTGGAGAAAAATAAAGGCTTAGACTCAAAAGACATGAATTTGTGTCCAGATGATATTCTCTACTAGTTCTGTGGTTGAGGAAGCCATTTAAACCGCTGCAAATCAATCTGAGATAACAAAATGAGTCTCGATCACATATTAAGATAGAGAAATGCATTTTTTAAACTTTATAGTAAAATGAAATAACTTTAGCCATTAGAAAATGAGTTTCAAGTACAAGTTGGAAGACCTCTAAATAAGGTTTTCTTATCTGCAAAGCAGATGTCATAATACCCACCTTACGGAGTTTTGTGAGGACTAAATGAAATAAAGTCAGTGAAATATTTTTTTTTTATCCTCACCCGAGGACATTTCTTTGCATTTATCTTCAGATAGAGCGAGAGAGAGAGCGGGGAAGAGAGAGAGAGAAACATCGACATGAAAGAGACACATCGACTGGTCGCCACCCACAGGACCCCAACCAGGGCTGGGGACAAACTGCAACCGAGGTACGTGCCCTTAGCGGGAACCGAACCCGGGACTCTCTGGTTCGCGGGCCAATGCTCTAAGTGCTGAACCAAACCGGCCAGGGCAGTGAAAGAATTTTAAAAGGAAATTTGATACACAAAATATAGGACTTTATTATGACCCAAAATTTTGTTTTTCAGAAGCATTAAGAAAAAGGAGCCACCTTATTATGGAAATAAGGATTCTATTCCGGAAATAGTGTCAATTCGACAGAGATACATCGGTTATCTGCAACGTTGCTCTCTTTTTCTGGTTGGTAAAGTTTTATGAGGATAATAGCATATCTTGATGCATGAAGTTAAAAAATAACTCAATAATTTTTAGCCGTTGATTTAACATGGGCTTTAGTTGAAATAAAATGTAGAGTGATTATCTGATTATCTAACATGACTTCTGACCATCTAACTTAGCCGTCCTTTCCCCAAAGAAGTCCTGAAGAGTCCCTTTCCACACTGGTTGCTAGTATGTGTATGGGAAGGGAGAAAAGCAAAGAACAAAACTTAATGTTCAAGAAAAAACGCAATCACTGTTTTTGGCAGCATTTACAAAAGTAAAGCGATTGAGTTTCTATCCAAGTGCCCAGACCCACTGGGGTCAAATAGTTGACTTTGACCTCTGTCATCATAACTGGCTTGTGACTCCCTTTGTACTTCCCTTTCTTTCCCTTGGTGCTCGCTAAGAGGGGACACACCACCCTCTGGAGGCTCTTTGGTTTTTCCAAGCTGCCTTGAAGCCAACTCCACACAAAGGCTACAGAACTTCCAGTGGTGGCCGTGGGCCTCCTTGCTGATTTCACATCAGAATTTCCCCCAAAAGTGTTCTCTCTTGCCACTCTCCACAATCTCCCCTACAAAACTGTCCACTCCACCCCTCAGGCCATGCCCTTGCTTTCACCGGGGCTCAGGATAAACTCTTCTCCTGGAATGCCTTTTTCCTCTCTTCTCTGCAGAGCAAAGGCCTGTTCACCCTCTCTCTGTTCTAAAGCTGCCCCCCTCTCTCCTTCATAAAATCTTCACTTACCTAAGATGGGGTTAGTTATACACTCGCCACAGAAATTATATAAGCCTCAGTTATACCATGATATCTCAGTTTATGTGTTAATTTTTCTATTTTACCCAAAGAATGCAAGCATCTTGAAGACAGAACTCTGCTTCATAAATTGTTGTTTTTTTTTAATCCTCACCTGAGGATATTTTTCCATTTATCTTCAGATAGAGTAGGAGGGAGGGAGGAGGAGAGAGAAACATCGATGTGAGAGAGAGACATCGATTGGTTGGTTGCCTCCCGCAGGACCCTGGGCCAGGGACAGAACTGCAACCAAGGTACATGCCCTTGACCGGAATCGAACCCGAGAGTCTTTGGTCCACGGGCTGATGCTCTAACCGCTGAGCCAAGCCGGCCAGGGCTCTGCTTCATATATTTTTATCTCTTTTCCCTTGGGGACTGGCTCGGCACCCATTATGTACTTGATATTTCCTAAATACTAAATGAAAATGTTTTATAATTTATATTGAATTCGTCAAAAAGAGAAAATACATTCTTCTCTTTACTAGCAAAATAAAGGCATGATACTTTCTCTGTAGAGCACATGGGATCACATATGTAAACAGATTTTAAAAGTCACAGGCATCGCACAATGGTCCGGTGTCTGGATTGAGCTGACCGAGTGATTGGTGGAGAGGCGGTGGAGCTTGGTTCAGGACATGGAGGTCTGCTCTCTGCCCGGGCTGGGATCCTGGATGCACCACGTACTAGCTGCTCACTCTTGGGCAAGACAGTGCAAGTGTCCATGCCTCCGTTTCCCTGACTATGAGATGGAATTCATTCCTCTGTTAGTTGCTGAATGTAGAAAAAGATGATGACAAAACTTAATATTCAAATTACAACTCTGTCTCATAGGGGTGTTGTTAGGAGCTAAATGGGCTAATATATGCTGATAATACATAAACAGGCCTGGCATAGAACAAGTACTATGTAAGGGTAAACCATTGGTTATTCACTGAGGATGGGAATATTCATGAACAAACACATTTATCAAGCGTCCGCTATGTAATAGGCACTGTTCTATGTGAAACAGACCAATAAACAATAAAATATGACTTAGGCGCTATGGAGGAAATTAGGGCAGAAAAGGGGAAGATGAAGGAAAAATAAACTGATATTTTAACAGGATGGTCAGAGAAAGCCTCTGTTGGAAAATCACAAGTGTGGCCGAGGAAAGATGGTGTTAGATGAGGAATAGCAAGTGACAGGCCTCAGGCAGGAACACGGGTGGGTATTTCAGGAAGAAGTGTGGCCAGTGTGCTGGGAGGGGTGAGCCGGGTGGTCGCAGAGGGCCAGAGGCTGGGTGCTGAGGGCACAGCAGACCTTGCCTTTTGCGCTGGTTGGTTGCTTTGAGTAGATGAATGATGGGATTGTTTGAATTTAAAAGGCTTGCAATAGATTTAAGGACAGGTAGCTGCTGGAGTAGGAAGACTGGATATATTGTAATAATTCAAAGTCTGGTGCTAATAATTATTTTCTGCTGATTTAAAACAAAAATATCTACGGAACAATCATTGTACATGCATTGTTAGTGGCTGTTAACATTTTTTCACAGTTTTCTCACTTGATGCAGTATATGAGAATATAATTTAGTCATTAAAATCCTCATTCATTTTATTTCTAGTCTTGATGATCAAGAGTTGATTACTGGTCTTACTTTCACAGATCCAATCTCTTGCTATAATATTCTGCATGGAGTTTACATAAGAACCCAAATGCTGTTAACGGCTCTTATCATACATATCACCCCACACTCTTCGTACTTACCTCCGAATCCAGTCATCAAATGCCAGGAATGTTCCAAATGGCCTAGGGTAACTTCAGACGTTACGATGTGTTTATGTTGAAATAGAAATAGGTTTTCATATCATTCGTGTCTCTTTTATATTTTCCATTTTATTTCCTTTGATAAGGTAAATCATTTCTTCTACAATAAAGCTACCACCCTTTAATACCTTCTATTCATCTTTCTCTTTTATTCACATTCTCTTCTTTCTTGCCACTGTCTCACCTCTTGTCTTCTTTTCTCTCCTTCCCTCATCTTGACTGCTCCCCACCCCTGCATGTAACTATTAGTAATGATTACTATTTCATTTTAGTCAATATATGTTCATGTTTTCCACTTTGACATGTTATCACTCTTTGTATTCATATTTTACCTTTTTATTTTCTAAAACTAGCTTAGATATCAAGTGCCAAGATACTTTTAGGCCTTACATAAATATTCACAAGCAGGGTCCTGCGTTGTCAGTGAATGCTGGTCAGTAACAGTCTATAGTGAATGACGGTGACTCTGCTGAAGGGCTGACCTTCCAAATGGCTCCGTGACAAATAACTCTCAGTGAACTTTGTACATCACTGTTTATTTGGACTGTGACTTCTAGTTCATTCCTGAGAAATGTTTATTTTCCCACCCATTTGTACATATAGTTATTCTAAAATACTTCATTATTATTTTTTAAAAACCTGAACTGCTAAGGAGAAGGAAAGAAAGAGAAACGAGAGGTACACGTAGTGTCCCAAAACATGTGGGAAAAGTAACAGGAAGATAAAGATTAAAAAGAAAATGAGGACGTCAACATGATCCAGTTTTATGAACTGAGATTGAGAGATCACAGGAGACTAATCCCGGGCCAGATATGTACCAAAGCCAGCGGGGGTTGGGTTCCATGTCCGAGCAGAATTCAAGAGGGATGCCCAACACATTTCGCTGCCTTTCATCCGTTAGCACAGACCGCAGCTCTCACGTAGCTGTAGAGAACGAGACTACAATCCCAAGGAGCAATTACAGCCGCTGAAGTAAAGCAAAATGCCATCAGAGAATGGTCTCCTTGGTTACGCAGAATCCTGTAGGAACCCAATTAGGTACATGATGCTTGATGAAGGTTAAAAATAGGAGAATGAACAGGCTGACATAGAACCACTCTCTCAGCACGGTCAAGATATACTCAGCTCATCTGCATTTCCAAGTAGATACACCCATTGACTCGCTGTTGAACGATGATAGCTCCTTGAAAAATCTTGTTTTATCTACAACATAGCCTCTTCCACCTGAGGGCAGCTGACGCTCCTTTTCAACTTTCCAGCTCAGAACAACTGTTCAAAAGTGAGGGATTTGCCCTGGTCGGTTTGGCTCAGTGGGAGAGCATCGGCCTGCGGACCAGAGAGTCCCGGGTTCGGTTCCCATTAGGCCCTAGTGGCTAGGAGCATGTACCAAAAAAAAAAAAAAAAAAAAAAAGAGGGATTTGACAGAAGTGTTTCAACGACAAATGATTTTGCAAGTTCCAAGATATCAAAATATTTGGCACAGGGGTTGGGAAATTTGAAACCAGTTGGGTTGCTGTTCGTTGAATTTGTTTTCCCAGCACAGACACAAGATACCGATGCTCAGTTCGTTTCTAGTGCTCTTTCTGGGTCCCAGCATTTTAGATAAAGCAGCAGTCGAATTTCAGTCAGGCTGTTGAGTGGCTTCAGGCAAGCATTTTTCACTAAAATAGTCTGGATCAGTGTATATGTGTGTGGGGTTGGGGTGGGGGGTGGCGGTAAATGGATGGGCAGTGGTTGAGTCTGCTAAAACCGAAACCAAATAAATAAACAAACCCTTCTGAAGCAATAAAGCCCCAAAGTACTGGCAATTCCCTGTGCGCAGTGGGGAACATTTTCCCTGAACGAGAAAGGCAGACATGTTTACTTTACACCAGAGAATCTCATCTTGTCTAACATCCAGAATTACTGACTTGGGACATCCATTTACAAATACATGTCGTTAGCCCGGCCTTCTTCACGCTGGAGGCTTATTTCCAGCTTCCCTGGGAGTCCTTCCCCTGGATATCCCCAAACGCTCCCAACGCAGCCTGTCAGAAATGGGGCCTCTTTCATGCCTCACATCCAATCTTCTATGGATCTTCTTTCTCCGTTACGTTCCCACCGCTCCCACGAGCCAAAATACTTAGCATCTTTGGTTCATATTTTTATATCACTCTCCACGTCCAGTTGATCACCAAGTCCTATCGATGCTTATTTTTACTGTTTCTGAAACTGTGCACCCCTGCACTGTCCTTACTTCCCTGGTCACAGCGTTCAGTTACTGAGGAGTGTTTTTGGAGTGCCTTCCTGTGTCAGGCACAGTGGAGGGCACTGGAGATACAGAGTCAAGAAGGCAAAGTCTGGATTCATCCTCCCGAGCACAAAAATGAATCTTTCTCCCTTCCAAACAGTCCTCCTTAGTGTTGCCATGGACACCGCTCTAAAGTATGGATAGAATACTCTCCGGCTTGAAACTGGCTCTTGACCATCTATAGCATAAAACCCAATCTTTCCACAAAGCTCTGTAAGCCCAGGTTTCTGCCAACACCTCCCCTCATTGGCCTCTCTTCCTCTCTCATAATTTATGTTCCAACCAAGCTGAAATGACTTCAGAGTGTTCACAGAGCATGCCTTTTCACTATGCTGTCCATGGCTGGGATATCCCTCCTTGATACCTCTGCTTAACACTCCAGTCAAGCTGCCTTAGATCTACTGTGCAACGGGAAACACAAGGCGCGACAAGGAAACTGTCTTATCCCTTTCCTTGCTTTCGAGCATCTTCTGTGGTGGGGGCACTGATTTACATTGCCACCAGCAGTGTGTGAGGGTTCCCTTTCTCCACATCCTCTTCAGCACTTGTTGTTGTTTGTCTTTTTGGTGATGGCCATTCTAACAGGTGTGAGGTGGTATCTCATTGAGATTTGATTTGTGTTTCCCTAATAGCTACATAGCTACTCATGTTGATCATCTTTTCACGTCTTCCTTGGAAAAGTGTCTTATCCAGGTCATCTGCCCATTTTTTAATTGGATTGTTTGCTTTCTTTTTTTTTTTTTTTTTTGAGTTCTATGAGTTCTTTATGTATTTTGAATATTAACCTTTTACTAGAAGTATCATTTGAAAATATTTTCTCCCATTTGGTTGGTTACCTTTTTGTGCTATTGATGGTTTGTTTTTCTGTGCATAAGCTTTTGAGGTCGACGTAGTCCCCTTCATTTTTGTTTTTGTCTCCCTTGGCTTTGGGGTCAAGTTAACAAAAACACTTCAGAGACCAGGGTCCATAAGTTTAGTGCCTATGTTTTCTTTTGTACATCGTATTGTGTTGAGTCTTCATTTAAGCCTTTAAGCCATCTCAAGTTATTTTTTTGTGTTTGGTGTAAGATAGTAGTCTAGTTTCGTTCTTTCGCACATGTCTGTAATTTTCCCAGTAACATTTATTGTAGAGACTTTTCTTTCTCCAATTATATTCTAAGTATTCATCAATGGATTGCTGGATAAAAAAAAATGTGTATATATTTAAATATAAATATAAAATTTATATATACATAAAATGGAATAGCCATAAAAAGATGAAATATTGGCTTTTTTGACAATTGGCTAGATCTTGAGAGTATTATGCTGAATGAAATAAGTTAGATGGAAAAGAACAAAAGCCATATGGTTTCACTCATATGTAGAATATAAAACAAAAGTAACAAATGAACTAAAAAAACAAAGTCATAACTACATACAACAGAATGGTGGTTACCAGAGAGCAAAGGGGATGGGGGAAGGTTGAAGTGGGTAAAGAGGGTCAAATATAAGGTAATGTAAAGAAACTAGACTTTGGATGGTGACCACATGATAGAGTATACAGATATTGAATTATGATCTTGTACACGTGAAAATTAGGTAATGTTACTAACCAATGCTACCTCAAATTTTAATTAAAAAAAACAAAACAAAGAGATGCCCTGGCCAGTTTGGCTCAGTAATTAGAGTGTTGGCCCACGGACCAAAGAGTCACAGGTTTGATTCTGATCAAGGGCATGTACCTTGGTTGTGGTTCAATCCCTGGCCCTGGCCGGGTTCATGCGGGAGGCAACCAATCGATGTGTCTCTCTCACATAGATGTTTCTCTCTCTCTCTCTCTCTCTCTCTCTCTCTCTCTCTCTCTCTCTCTCCCCCTCCCCCATCCCTCCCTCCTATTCTATCTGTCAATCAATGGAAAATATCCTTGAGTGAGGATTAAAAAACAAATAAATAAATAAAAATAAAGAGAATGCTCCCAATATATTATCATCAGATATAAATTTTGTCATAGGTTTTTGGGTGGTTACCTTTTTAAATCCTTGCTTACTAACTGTTAAACACAATGTATAGATGCTGAATTTTATTACATGTTTTTTTTAATCTATTGAATGATCTTTTTTCCTTTTATTTTTCCTTTTAAAATGTATTAATGTAATGATTCATTAATCATTTTTAAATGATAAAATAATGTTTTTTCTATTCCTGGGATGAACCTAATTGGGATGTGGTGTGTTACTTTTTATATCCACGGCTGGATTTAGTTTGCTAACACTTTTATACAAGTTTGGTTCTCATTCACCTAATTTTGAAATATACTGACAAAAAGTTTTCAGATGATATTTTTTTCTACTTTATCTACAATTACTTCCTCTTCCATTTTTTTCCAGTGTTAAACTTATTTTTGCCTTCTCTCTTTTTACTTTATTGCTAACACTGGATTTAGGATGTTAGCATTCTGTCAATTAGTGAGACTGGTCTATTCCTTTTCACCCTATAGCTATCTCATTTAGTATCAAGATAATAATTGCTTTATAAAATGATTGAGGGAGATTTCTCTATATTTCAATGAACTGAAATTAGTTCATAGAATTGGACTTACCTATTTCTTCAGTGTTTGACAGAACTCCCCTCTAAATCTGTCTAGGCATAGGATTTTCTTTTGGGGGAACATTTTAACTACAAACTTAGTGTTTACACTGCTTCCTTTGGGGTATAAATACTAAATTGCATTTTCCTAGAAAATTATCCATTTATCTAAGTTTATGTTGAGATATAATTGACAAAATTTTCATATTAATTTCAGGTGTACAACATAACAATTCAATAGATGTATATGTATTGCATCACCACCACACAGTTATGCATTTTTTTTGCTTGTCACCAGAACTTCTACGATCTACTCTCTTAGCAACTTTCAAATATACCATTCAGTAGTATGAACTGTAGTCACCATGCTGTACGTCCCCAGGACTTATTTTATAACAGGAAGTTTGTACCTTTTGACTACCTTCACACCCCCACAAGCCTGCCTTTGGCAACCATCAATCTGTTCTCTCTGTCTGTGACTTTGGTTCTCATTCATCTAAGTTTTGAAATATACTGACAAAAAGTTTTCAGGTGATAGTTTTTTCTACTTTATCTACAATTACTTCCTCTTCCATTTTTTCCAGTGTTAAACTTATTTTTGCCTTCTGTCTTTTTACTTTGTTGTTTTCCTTGAAAGATCCTGCCTTGCCTGAATTTTTTCTAATTAGAGTTTTCAGTGAATGAACTTCAGGCTATCTTATTTTATTTACTGTCTATTGTTCTCTTTCTTTCTTTTTGAAATATATTATTTAATTTATCTATTTTTTTTTTACATTGTGTATCATTGTTACATTTTATGCTTTTAGAGTCATTTGCATTAACTATTGACTGCATATTACCACATAGTTATAAGGTAAGAAATATGTGTTATAAGAAGGACATGTAACCACCTCTAATTCAAGAAAGAACATTATAATTACCTCATAAATTTCCTCTTTACATCAAATACTTCCCTCCTACTCTGAATTAAGTAGTATCCTAAAGTTTATTCTTTTCATTTGCTTAGCTTTCTTTACAGATTCCATATACCATTATATAAATTGAACTGTACTATGTGTCCCCTGGTAAGGAGGTGGTGCATCTTACCACTTTTTACAATGACCAGGACTGATGCCGATGGCTGTGTGATCCTGTATTGTAGGACGTTTAACCGTCAACTATTAATAGGTATGTGTATTCTTCACAATAGTGCTGCGATGAACATTTATGTGTGTCTTCTTGCTCAGCTGGCTAAGTTTCTCTAGATTCTAGAGTCTTGAGTTCATGCTTAGGTGCAGAATTGCTGAACCATCAAGGATATGCATTTCTCATTTTGTTAGATAATGTTAAATTGTTTTCCAAATGTATTTCATCAGTTAACATTCCCTGGAACAGTATAGCATTTCAGGTTGTTCCTCATTCTCACCAATACTTAATGTTGTTAACCTTTAAATTATTGCCAGTCTCCTCTGTGGGAGACCTTTTGTTTAGTTTGTGTTTCTCAGAGGACTCCTGAGGTAGAGTTTTTTCACATACTTATAAAAATTATTATTTCTCTTTTCTGAAAAATATCTGTTCAAGTCTTACCCACTTTTATCAACTTCTTTCTTACTAGTTGTACTGATGTCATGCATGTAGTCTGGATACTAAAATTTCATAAGTTACGTTTTGAAAATGAATTCTCCCGCTCTTTACACCCTCTTTATGGTTTCTTTTAAATAGCATAATTTTTTCATTTTAATGGGGTCAAATTTACCCATAATTTCCTCCAGGGTCTGTATCTTTTTGCATCCCCATGCAGAGGTTAGACCAATACCATTCTGTGCTGTCTTCTAAACATTTTATTTATTTTTTATTTTTAATATATTTTTCTTTATTGATTTTAGAGAGAGAGGAAGGGAGAGGGAGAGAGATAAAAACATCGATGAGAGAGAACATCGACTGGCCACCTCCTGCATGCCCCCCACTGGGGATTGGGCCCACAACCTGGGCCTGTGCCCTGACTGGGAATCGAACTGGTGACCTCTTGGTGCATGGTCGATGCTCAACCACTGAGCCACACTGGCTGGGCTCTTCTAAACATTTTATAATTTTAATTTTTAAATTTATGTTTTCTGTCTCATGTAAATATTTTCTAACTTAGCATTTTTCTCTTAATATTAATAAGCACAGTTAGTTCAGACTTTTTATGTGGTGATTCCAACAATATCAGTTTGTGTTGCCTGCTATCTCTGCTTTTTTTCTCACTTATTACGCTTTGTTTCCTTGTGTCTTTGTTATCCATGGCTCAGAGACGCTATTTTTGTTGGATATTTTATTGTAGGAGCTGTTGAAGACCTAGAAACGAGACTGGCTGGCTGTGAGAGCTCCGGGACGTCTTCCCCTTTACCTTGTTTCCTCTGTGTGGAAGTTACTTTCCTGGATATATCCTGTAGGTAAAGGTTTATTCTGGATAATTACACTCATGTTGAGAATTTAGTTCTTTAGGGCCCCAATTTTATGGGGAGAAGGGTCTCCTATTTCCCCCATCTTCAGAGACTATGCCACAGTTCCCTCATCTGTGAAGTGGAGATAACGAGAATGGCACTGAAAGTATTGGGTTTTGGATAAAAACGCTGTGGTACATATACACCATGGAATACTATGCAGCTGTAAGAAAGAAAGATCTCTTATCCTTTGAGACGACATGGAGGGACCTGGAGAGTATTATCCTAAGCAAAACAAGCCAATCAGAGAAAGACAAATACCACATGATCTCACTTGTTTGTGGAATATAATGAACAAAACAAGCTGAGGAACAAAATAGACCCAGAGATATGGAAGTGGGGTGCAGACTGACAAATCTCAGAAGACATGGGTGTGGGGGGAAGGAAGAGATAAACCACAGAACTTTTACGCATGTATATGTAAACAAGGACATGGACAATAATGCTGGGGGGTGGGGCGGGATTGGGAAGAGGGTGTCAATGGGATAAAAAAGAGAAACATCTGTAACAAAAATAAATAAATAAATTAATTAATTTTAAAATAAAGGTTTTAGAAGTTAATAAACGTCCAGTGTCTCACATTTAGGAACTGCTATGTGTTTAATGTTATATTTATTTATTTAGTAGTAGTAGTGGGACTTTGTGTTATGTTTCCTGCCCCGTGAAGCCACCACTATGTGACTTGATGATGCTAGGTGAGCAAAAGCCCCCGGGGCCGAGTGAGTCCGGCCTCCTTTCCTCTACAGGTCCTGCCTGGCCCGGTGGTTCCTCATTAGAACTTGATAGTTTTAAGAAATAAAATTATTTATCTATCTATCTGTCATCTATGATCTTCTATCTGTGAGTGTAGTCCCTTCTTAGTATTTTCAACAAGATTGTTGGGCCTGCCATGTCACTTGAAACAAAATTCTATTTTTGTTTTTATCCCTTTCCTCATACTTTTTTCACTCATTGTATTATCTTTTCTAACTCTTGAAGATTTAACCCTTCAAGCTTTTCATCTTTTTCTGGTATAAATGTTAAATCTATAAATTTTCCACTTTATATCATTATAATAGTATTTAAAAAATTTGATACTTTCATTACTGTTCAATTATACTTTTTCTAATTTGTTGTAATCTGTTCTTGACCTTCTGTGATATATGAGTACATTTTAAAATTTCAGAATGTGTTTTTTTATTTGTTATATTTTTGCTACGTATTTCTGTTTCCACTGAATTTGTCTAGAGGATATGGTCTGTATTCCTTCATACTTACTGATGCCTGATAGGTTTTCTTTTCCATGTCTTTATTACTTTTTAATGTTTTTATATGTTTATATTTAAACATATTTTATGTTACATATAGTTTAGTATACCTAATCTAAGTAATCTCTTTGTTGTTGTCAGTCCTCACCCGACAATATTTTTTCCATTTATTTTTATTTTAGAGAGAGTGGAAAGGAGGGAGTGAGAGAGAGAGAGAAACATCGATGTGAGAGAGACACATCGATTGGTCGCCTGCAGTACACGCCCCAACCAGGGCCTGGGATCTAACCTGCAACCCAGGTACATGCCCTTGACCGGGAATCGAACCCGTGACCCTTTGGTGCTGGGGCCAATGCTCTAACCTCTGGGCCACTCTGGCCAAGGCAAACCAGTAATCTCTTTTAATTAGTAAGTTTTATCTATTGACATTCATTGTGATTATTTATATATGGTTTATTTCTATCATCTTTTAGGATTTTTCTATTTAACTTGATTTTCTATGTTTCTTTGTTCTCTCATTTCCTTTTATTAGATTTTTTCTTTATTTATTCTCCATTTTAATAATTATACTTAGGATTTAACCTAAATACTTAAAATCTAAAGTTAATATCACTACGCTCCTTTTAAAAATTTTATTTCCAGTAACACTAAATTCTGATTCTTTTTCTTTTTTTATGTTATTTCCAACATTTTATCTCTACTTTGTTTTTAATCCTCAAATTAGAATTTATTATTATTGTCTTATCAGTCAATGCTTGTCTAACTTTCTCCACAGTTTCCACAGTTCCTTTATCTAAACCTGAATTTGACTGGCTTGTGTTTATGAATTCTTAGGAAAACCTCTTTCACATGTTGGAGCCTAGGCTGAGAGAAACAAGCTTCCTTGTCATCTCTCTGCAGGTAGACTTATTCATTCATTCATTCATTCATTCATTCATTCATTCATTCACTACTGCATTTTCAGTTTTCACTGACCTACAGCTGTTGAGGGCTCTGGTTTTTAAGGGATTGTTGCTCCAGTTCTCTGCATTCCTTGGACTTCAGGCTCCATCCCCTCCCTAAGTCCTTTCTTGCTGAGGTCAGCTTCTTTCCAGGATATTCCCAGAATCAGTTTGTTTTCATGTGTCCAGAGTTTACTCTTCTCCTTGATATCAGGTCCTTGGTATTTCTCTTGCTTTCTTATAGATCAGGAGTTCTTTAATAGGAACTATTTTATGCACGTCCAGGATTTCTATATGCTTCCTTGTTTGAGGGTTTTCATGTTGTTTGATCTACCATATTGTCATAAACAGACAATTCCTTCTCCTTCCCCTTTTTCTTCTTTTTATAATCCCAACATGATCCTCTAAATAGAATTCAGGTGATTTGAAGATGCAGAAATATTTGGCAAATATGTATATACCGGGGGTTTAGATTTGCAGTTTAGCCAAAGGAATGAATGGAGGCAGATACCTTTACTGTTATTATGCAATTGTCCTTGACTGAAAAGGCACGTCCCACCAGCTCACGTTATCCATGGAAGCTCAGGCAGTGAGAAGGCTTTTCAAATTTGCTGTAGTCTGCTTTTCCCATAGCTGCTTCTTCTTTTTTTTTTCAGTGCCCAGTAGTTTCTGGTAAGTAATTGGTGGTAATTTTGCTGAAATAGTGCGTGAATTAAATACACACCCAATATAAATACATAAACTGTACTAAGGAAATAAGGAAGTAAAGGGATTCAGTTTTTGTTTCGTTTTCTATCTCAATATTGAAGTGGTAGATTGGTTAAACAAATCATCCTCAATCACTTGAGTTCCAGCTCTAATATAATAATGCATAGAACATTGCATTCAATGTGAATCACATCTCTGGTTTGAGATATCCATGTATCTTAAAACTTAGAATTTTATTTCCTTTATTAACTCATTTTTAAACTTCAGACCTACATAGTAATTTTTACTAACTTAGCTCGGAACGCAATAGTGCACTAGAAAGAACTCATTGTAAGCTAGACTGATTCACTTTTTGTTAACTCATATCCTTTAATAGAATAGAATATTTCAAATCGTTAAAAAATATATCAGAGACTGCCTTTGTCAGGTAGGTAATCAATGAATATTTGTTGAGTCTAGCCATTCAAAGAGATAAATGTGA
This sequence comes from Tadarida brasiliensis, assembly GCA_030848825.1. Lineage (NCBI taxonomy): Eukaryota > Metazoa > Chordata > Mammalia > Chiroptera > Molossidae > Tadarida > Tadarida brasiliensis. The sequence continues at coordinate 107,188,636 of CM061260.1, read as the reverse complement.
GAAAAAAAATTATTCTAATTATAACCAAAGATGGATATACGTTACAAAAACGTATTTTAAAGAAACTGTGCTGAAGTTAGAACAAATCGGTTGTTAGACTGACAATCCTCAAAGGGAAGAGGGGGGCAGGGGCGGGGGCGGGAAGAGATAAACCAAAGAACTTCTATGCATATACGCATAACCAATGGGCACAGACAACAGTGTGGGGAAGGCAGGAGGGGGCCAGGAGTGGGGAGGAGGGAGTCAATAGGGGAGAAAGGAGGGACATTTGTAATACATTCAATAATAAAGATAATTTAAAAAAACAAAACTAACAATCCTCAAAGGGAGCATTTTAAGAACATTTACATTTGATTCCTACTCCTAATGCTTGGTATTAAATATGTAAATATTTCAAAAAAATCAAATGTAGTTTTTTTTTTTCTTCAGTAATGTTTATTCCAGCAGTTACTTGTGAAACAGAAGATCCCTAAACGTATTAATACTTAAAATGGAACAAGAAGCAAATGTAGTAACAGGATATATATGTCAAATGTGATTAGAATAAATAAAATTTAAATCAAAATCCCAATGGAAAATATATCTCAAAGCCTCCAATTTAAAAATTCCTTCACAGTGACTAATGGGAACAGTCCCTGTTAATTGCTATAATGAAACATAACCTCAATTTTAACATCATTTGTTTGTTTACTAAGAGCCTCTGAATTGACATTAAACTAGGTATTTTTGTTCATTGAAAAACCTAACCACATTAAGTACTTCAACACGTAACTTTTCCATCTACAGAGTTCTTTCCTGTAGAGAAGACATTCATCTGATTCCTCACTACAGCCACTGGAGCAACAAAAAGTACCAAGTTCTCAGCCCCACCCAGTCCAATTAAATTGAATTTTTAAAAAATCTTCACCTGAGGAGATTTTTCCATTGATTTTCTTGATAGAGTGGAAGGGAGGGAAGGAGGGAGAGAGAGAGAGAAACATAGACATGAAAGAGACACAGGGATTGGTTGCCTCCTGCACGACCCTGACCGGGACAGGGGATTGAACCTGCAATCCAGATACGTACCCTTGACCAGGAATCGAACCCGTGACCCTTTGGTCTGAAGGCCAATGCTCTTAACTGCTGAGCCAAACTGGCCACGGGAAAAATTGATTTTATTCTCATAAACATTCTGTTGATAATGCACATCAAGTTGGCAAGATCTTTATAACAATTAGTATCTTAAAAAAAATGAAACAAAACGTTTAACCTAAGTCAGATGTGTCGTGAAATGGCACTAGCTCTGAACATGACGCATGGTGCAGATGAGGGCAATTTAAGTTCATAACCCAAGCCAAGGTGGGCAATGAAGAGCTTCCTTAAATCTGAGTGGGAGTTTGAGAAAGAGGCAGTGCTTGGGTCAGTGTATGTTTTGGTATTTTTATTTTTATTTTATTAAAAAAAAATTTTTCCCCCTTTATTGATTTTAGACAGAAAGGAAGGGAGAGGGAGAGAGAGATAGAAACATCTATGAGAAAGAACATCAATTGGCCTCCTCCCACATGTCCCCCACTGGTGATTTGGCCCACAACCTGGGTATGTGCCCTGACCGGGAATCGAACTGGTGACCTCTTGGTGCATGGGTCGATGCTGAGCCACTGAGCCACACCAGCTGGGCTGTTTTCGTATTTTAAAAATAGCAATTCATTATCAACGTATTTTGATTTATTAATTTTTCTTGTCCTCCTTTCTCTCCTTTTGATTAAAACGGGAAAAGATTGAGATACACGTTTTCCAAACTGAGTTAGCCAATGGACCATAAGTGGACTTGTTAGAGTTATTACAGGGGTTAGGATTTGTTTGTTTGTCTGTCTTTCCCTTTTATGGAGAGAGGAAAGTTTTTGATTAAAAATAGAAAAGCACAAGAAGATACTCTAAATAGGGTATTTTCAGGTTCTAAGTCGATAAGAGAGATGAAAAGAAAAGGCAGTAGGTAATACAGTGAAACATTTAGATGCAGAAAGAAATTAATATTTAAGATTAAATGCATAATGAAAGAAAAAGATTTTACAAAAAAATAGAGAAGGAAAATTGCTCATCTTCTAACACTTTGTTTCCTCTCCATTTGAAAGTATGCTGTTCACATTATTGGGTTGTTCCTGGATGGTACCATTCGAGTTCTGGGAAATAATCGTTATGTTAAAGTGTGTTTATTCATTCCATTTGCTTTCTGAAATGTTTCCTAAATTTTTTCCCTGAGAAAACCCTCATATTATTATAATATTTATGATGGACCTGAAATGTAGAGTTGTGAGAATATCTGTGTTTGCCCATGTGATAAAGAAAGCATAAGACATGATTCCCTTTCCTTTGCATATGGACCGGAAGGCAATTCCTTGGTACGAACTCAACGCAACTTCACCAACAGTGATTTTCCATCTAAGGCCTTGAAAACTTGCATGCATTTATTCTTGGCCATGCTTTATCTCAACTGGAATGAAGAGCTGTGGACTGTGACCATATAGGCACAGTCAGTGTGATGCCATTGTCACTGAATACTCATGGCTGGTTTGTTATATTGTTAAGGACGTTGATCCCTATAAACATAATTTTTAATTTAAATCCCATTTGGGAGTATCCCTATAATATGAAGAAACAGCCATTTGATACTGCACGGTAAGATGGTAATGGGCATTTTTATATACATATTTTTTTCAGAGATCCAGAGAGAGATGAGTGAGGCTTATTTGATGTTTTTTTTTCTTTATTTATTTTGAGAGAGAGAGGAAGGGAGAGGGAGAGAGAGATAGAAACATCGATGAGAGAGAACATTGATAGGCTGCCTCCATCAGGCCCCCCACTGGGGATCAGGCCCACAACCTGGGCATGTGCCCTGAACTGGAATCGAACTGGTGACCTCTTGGTGCATGGGTCGATGCTTAACCACTGAGCCACACCGGCCGGGTGGTAATGGACATTTTTAATCAACTTTTTTTTTTAAACAATTGGAATGAACTTTCAAGTTGGATGAGGAGCTAGGAAATTTTACGTTCTAGCAAGCGCTGGCTAGATACCCAGATGACAAGGGCACTCACCGTTAAACCTGTGAAAAGTACTGATAAATCAGTGTGCCTCAGTGAACCTCTGCTGGGACTATGAGGAAGACATCCTCAGGGAGGTGATATTCACACTTCGCCTTGAGGTCTGAGTTCTTCAGGTGGTTAAGAGACTCAAGAACATTCCATGCAAGAGTGAGAGGCTGGTGTGTTCTGCAATAATAGGAAGTAGCTTGTACCAGGATCACAGAGCAGACAGGGCAGAGTAGCCAAGAGTAAGGCATGACAGGAGTTTGGATTAATTTTTTTAATGGATGTAATGGTAATGCCATCACATTTTGCCATTAAAAAATTGTCTCTAGTAGACTGTGAAGTATGGATTGATGATGTGAGAGACTAGTTTGTCAGCCATTGCCATAATCCAAAATAAAGGTGATAAGGATGGAATCTAAGGCAGTTTCCATGACAACACAGAGGCTATGGGACCCAGGAGCCACTGGTGACCAATGGTGTGTGGACAGTGGCAGCAGAGAAGTATGACGCTTGGTTTAGGTAAATGAGTGACTGGGATTTGATGATTAGAATAGAGAACATGTGAGCAGGACCAGAATTCTTTGGAGTGGAAGAGAAGGTGCTCTGAGGTCAGGACCTCTTCCAGGAGCTTGCTTTCAAGCAAGTTTCTTCTCTTGATTATGTGAGAGAAGAAACAGAAGTGATGTTCGAGGAGACATACAAAGACACAAAAAAGACAAGACATTCAGTTTCATTAAGTCCTACGCCAAGGATTCCGTGGCTGGGTAGTGAGGAAAGGTACAGATAATACTATCCCTCTATCAGTCATGTTTTCATTAAAAGTCTACAAATATCAGCAAGAATGTTGCAGATGCTCATTCGTTGAAGAGAGTGCGTTTTCAAGCACTCTTCTCTGGGATCACTTTATAAATCCTAATGTAGTCTTAATCCCATTGTGGTAGTTATTTATATGGAGGACATGGACTGCGTTTTACAAACATTTGTCTTTCTAAGACCTAATTATAGTTATATACCTACCACGCAGTTAGAATATATTAGGGCCCCTAAAATATTTTGTGAATTGAAGTACGTACCCATTAAGTAACTGATGTAATAATTACAAATTATTTAATCAATTCCTTTAAACTTCCCAGTTTAAAGAATATTACACTGTCACTTTGTGAAATAAGTATTTATTTCACACTTGCAATAAAATGCACACATAAACCCTTCCCAGCTGTTCAGTTGGGACTTGCAAACCTGTAGCTGCCATGCATTGTGAGTCTCACTTCACTCTCTTTCTTTTGCAGCCCTTGTCATGTTGTCATTGTTTTCATTATTTCTTTGTTTTACATGTTTCCTTATTAAAAGATAAGCTCCACCAGAAAAGGGAGTTTGCCTGTCTGATTTATCTCTATGTCTTCAATGCACAGCATAATACCTGCTTAGAGTTAGTACCCAGTGTATGTATCTTGAATGAGTTAATGGATTTTAAAAATCAAATTATAAAACTTTGTTTAGAAAGAAATAGACGAGGCTTTATTTGTAATCATAATAGATAAATAGATACATAGTAGAATTGCTGTTAATAAAGCCTTATCTATTTTCTACCTGTAACGGAGGTAGTAATACTTAGAATGTCATGGTTGTCCCCCATCGCATTAGATCTTCTAGTCCCACTTAATTTTGCAATCATGCAGGTGGTTTCTGAAGTTAGTCTTGTTTTATAGATGAAGAACTTGAAGCTCAGGATGGTTACATCGCTTGCCCGAAGTCCCACAGACAAGTCAAGATTTTACTCCAAGTCTGTGAAATGCCAAACCTGTAGCCTTTCCATTAAACCGCAAAATGATCTTCTTCATTGCAATTAAATTTCGTTTTTTCAAAGTGTTGCAAAGTGTACAAGCTGTTTGCAAAATAAATATATGTAATCCTAATGAAAATCAGAAATAACGATATTCTCACTTGCCCTCAGTACAGCTGTGTCAAAGGATAAGATTTCCTTTGTCCAGGTATTTGCCCAACTGTCTCAGGCGGAGACATACCCTGAATGTGTATTACTGTGCATCACGGTAAACTATGCCAGACCACAACAGGAAAGGATGTTAGATACTATACATGTAAATTATGAAAATAAGGAAGACTACCTTTTCTTCCACTATATCCCCATTACTGACCTCAGAGTATTGTGAAAGATTGTTCTCCTGAGACGCAAGGAGAGTAATAAAACTAAATGTTTTCCTCCTTGTTTTCTATGGAAATTTAACCTTCTGTTTTCTGTGTGTACACAGAGGAATAAATGTCACATTGCCAGAAGTATTCCAAAGATTTATATGAGACTTCATACCTCAAATAAAGACATCTCCCTGTGGGCCAGTTTGCCGGAGTTTTTCAGTGAGCATAAGAAGAAAAGTAAAACTAAGGTTAAAATTACCTTCCTGAAAAATGTATGCAATAAAAATGCTCTTTCTCTGTAGATCCTACAGAAATATCAAGAGGGCTTTTTTTTCATAAGTGAATAAAAGCATTTTGAATTTCATATAGAATAATAAAGCCATCAATAGCCAAGACGCAGGTAAAAAAAAAAAAAAAAAGATAAAGAATAAAGGAAGTCTGTCTTGATAGTTCCAGAGCATACTTTTAAGCCATTATATACCAATCAGTGATAGTCCATGGGAATAAGCAAATATGTCATTGAAATCTAATAAAGAATCCAGAAATAGCCCTGGCCGGTTTGGCTCAGCAGTTAGAGTGTCGGCCAGCAGATCGATGGGTCTTGGGTTCGATTCCCAGTCAAGGGCACGTACCTGGGTTGCAGGTTTGATCCCCGGCCAGTCTGGGTTGTGCGGGAGGCAGTCAATTGATGTGTCCCTCTCACATCGATGTTTCTCTCTCTCTCCCTTCCTCCCTTTCATGCTCTCTAATAATCAATGGAAAAATATCTTCGGGTGAAGATTAACAAGAACAAAAAATAATCCAGAAATAAATCTAGACATTCATCAGAATTCAGATATGACAATGGTGAGCTTTCCGAGATGGCCCAGGCACAGATAATGCAGCACAGGTGGCTTCCATAAGGACAAACCATGTAAGTCATGCCTATTTCATATCACTGCCAAAACACATTCCATGTGGGTTCACAGTAGGACAAAAAAGTTTGCAAAAACAGATGACAGTCAAAAGATTAAAATTTATGCAACATGATTTTTAATAATAAAAAAAAAAGAGAGAGAGATACAAACCAATAGGAAAATTGTCAGAGAATATGAAGAGGTAATTCAGAATTGAGCAAATCTAAATGGCCCCACAAAATGGTTGGCTTCACAGCTAGTTAAGGGAATGCAAATTAAATTAATAAGATGGTCTTGAGTGTTTATCAGAATGGAAAACGTTTAAGGCTGTGAAAATGCCCTTTACTCACAATATGCTGAAAAAAGGTCAAAATGTGAACATTTCCAAGTTATGTTGGGAGAGCAATTTGTGTGTGTGTGTGTGTGTGTGTGTGTGTGTGTATGTGTGTGTACACACAGCAGTCTTAATCCTGGGAATCTAACCTTCAAGAAATAGCAGAAGCAAACGTAGAATATAGACATTCAGAATTGAGCACTGTAAGTACTGCAAAAATCTGGAAAATAAAGTCAACTCCCAGAACAAAGCCAGGAGCTAAACTTTGTACAGCAATAAGGATAAATACATATGTATATCTATATTTGTATGAAAGTTCTGTGTGTATTTAAACACATGCAAATTATGTATACATATATGTTCATATGAACATTAAAAGAGTAAGAATAAAAAGGAACATATACACACTAACAACCTGTATTGCTTGAATGGGATAGGTCATGTGTGAGAAAAGAGAAAGATGAAAAGGGAAGAGAGGTAAAAACCCCAATGTAGTTAATGTTTTTTAATTTAAAATATCTTAGCCTACTTGTGGTGATCCAATATAGGTAAAATTGCATATGTAAAATGAGTCATTTTTATTTCTCTAAGTCCACAAAACCAAATCTTCAATTTTAGATATACAGGAATCTGTGATAGCTAGTTTTGATAACTGAAAAGGTAGATATACAGCAGTCTGTATATTGTAGATGTGCAAATGTCTGTTATTGCTCCTTTTTGTAACTGAAATGCGGACCATGTTGAATCGTGCTGCCTGTCCAAATCTTCATCTGGAATTAGACTGGTTATTCACTCTATTGGTAAATATTTCAAAGAAATTTGGCCATATTGGTTAAATAGAAAAAAATGGGCACACAGACTGCTTTCGCCAACATTACAGAGATGCTGGGCCGTTTATCTGGCAGCAGCATGCTGAACAGAATGTCCAGCTATTGTTACCAGAGTGTGATGCTCTGTGTCTTTCTGGCAAAATCGTGATGGTAATATGTCTTCTGAGTGTCAAGCCAGAGTTTTCCTTCCTGGTTGTTTCATCTGAGAGAACATTTACACACTCACCAAATTCTTCCTGTGGACAGGGTGGGCTATTCATTCTTTCTAATTAAATAAAATTTTAGAAGTCTTTGTATAGCACTGTTTCTGATTAATAATAAAATAGTAATAGAATATTTTTTAAAGTCATCTCTGAGTGGACCGATTTTCATGAAAGACAGATGGCCACTGTGTCTGCCACTTCAGCCATTCGGAATTTATCTCTCTAGCACTTCATACTTCATTCATGAGTAGAGACCCTAGAGTCCACACCATAGAGCTTGTATATGTCACTCATAGAAAACCTCCTGGGTTTCATCTCTCACCTAGTGCATATTTGACATGTAATTCTCTCCCATTTCTTCATTTGATTTTTAAACCCATAGAAAACTATAAGAAAACATTTGGAAGGGAGGACATCTTTGGGGAAGAACATTTTTCTACCTATGTACTATAACATCACTTCCTCAAAGTCAAACGGTAAATCGGTGGAAGATTTTTTTCTCAAAATCTGTAGTGTGTTTATTAGGTGATGAAGGAAAATATTCTAAATTAGATTATTCTAGCCACATTAGATGATATACAACTGTATGAATAAACTAAAATACTACATTTTAAACGTGTACATGTTATTATATATAAATTATATCTCAACAATGTTAAAAATCTAGTAGTATGGCAGTAGAATAGCAATATGTGATTTTTGAGCATCTCGTGTGAAAAGCATAGTGGCAATGATCAAACGTCGCTGACCACTTTATTGCTTTATCTGCTCAGGGCAATAACATTCTTCTGGAAAATAGTCCTTTGTCATAGAAGTTGAAGAGGTCAACTCTTCTCCCCTAACTACAGGTTGGACATTGCAGCTGAGCCATCGAACAGTCTGGTTCATAGTGTTCCTTCTACAGAGAATGTGATCTGAGATGGACCAGTCAGTCTTCTGCCTAATGATTTTTTGATTGGAATTTGGGGGTAAGATCTCTTTTGTCCCTGGTGAATGCTAAATAATGTAAGTCTATAATGATTAGTGGATATTTTTAATTTCCACATTTCCTTTCCTCTCCCAGCTATTTACAACTGGAAAGAATTAAAGCCACTTAAAAAGGAAACAACAATTGGACGTAGGGGAACATGGATGTTTTCCAAACTTCAGCTTCGTCCCTGTTGTTCGGATATTATTTAAACTAATCCGAGTTGGGTTTGATAGTTGGAACACACATTCTGTCCTCAACTACCTTCGTGACTACTTGAAGAAAGTATATAAAGGTTTGGAAGATTAAATAGAAACCTTAGCCTGAAAGCAAAACATAAAAACAAGAGTATCTGTGATGAAAATAAACACGAAAACAAGAGCATCTGTGATTGATTTCCAAATGAACCATGTGGACATCCAGTTACACGAATTCAGAGGATAGAGACAATACTGTGGCTTGGGTGATCTGAAAAGAGCTCTTGGAAGGAAAAGGATCAAGTTAGACCTTGAAAAGTAATACTTTACATTTTCCCCTTAGGGCCATCCACACCACCTTGCGTAAATGAGTTCCATACACAGAAATCTAAGGAAGACCCTTCAGAGGCAGGTAAGGCATGTGTTAAACAGGAAACGGGAGGAGAGACAACTCATCTGTGATTACAGCAAGACTTTTTCAGATGCTAATATAGATGGGCATATACCAGAATTTTATTGTAGAAATAATGTTCCATTTGTCTCTTTCCTGGGTCATGTAATAAAATTAATAAATCCTGGCATTTATAAAAATCAGTGAAACTTTTAAGCTGATGGAAGATTAATGAAATATCAGAATCAAGTGAAGTTGAATTCTGGCCAGTGTGTAAAAGCATCTTAGAGTTTTAAAATAATCAGCCCAAGTTCCACTAACCCTTGAGAACATAAGCAACCTTCAATCACCCTTGTGTGGCTTTGATGACTCATTTTAATTTGAACCCTGATCTTGACTCAGGAAACTCTGTTGCATAACATAAAAAGAAATTGACAGAATGTCCCTGAAAGCTGCCTAGTTTCTTCCGAATTCCTCTTTTTAACACATATCCCAGATGTAGCACTTCCTGCAAATTATAAAATCCCATGAGTATGACCATCATCTTAGTCACTTTACCAATGAACTCAAGTAGTCATCAACAGCCTTTCATCAAGATATCATTTTCTTGTAAAGAAAGAGGAAAATATAAATTTAAGTTTCTAACACTGGGAATTATCTTCCTCAGACTTCCCCAAAGGAAATGCCACCAATATCCTGACAAATAGATTTCCTTTGGTTTTTTCTGACTGATGAACATGCAACTCTGAGCAAAAAGACTTCTTAATTCCCAGGGAAAGGATTTTTAGCTGATACCATGTTTCTTTCCTTGAAAAATATCAATATTGCTTACTTTAAAATATCTAAGAGACTTTTTTTCATATTTGTTTTGTTTTAAGAAGCACAAATATCTCTAACTGTTTAGAAGTTGGAAGCATTTTACGATATATATATATTTTTTTACTTTTGTATCTTCTGAAATGTTCATATGCAATAAGAATAATCTTGCATGAAAGACTTTTAAAATTATAATAAAATTCAAGGGTGGAGACAACTTTCTTTAGAAACATGAAATCCAGAAGCCACACACAAAACATAAAAAATTGAGACAATAGAAAGACCATGAAGGTAAAGATCAAACTCAATATTTAAATAATAAATTTGGAAAATTGTTATAACATTAAATCTTGTTGATTAATATTAGATATCACCTCCTGATTGGACTTGATACGGGATACATTTCTGGTAAGATGTTGCTTCTCTTGGGCTTCCTATCAGCAAGGGAGCTAGATTCTTCAAAAAAAATTTTTTTTTCTTTATTGATTTTAGAGAGAGGAAAGGAGAGGGAGAGAGATAGAAACATTGATGAGAGAGAACACCGACTGGCCGCCTCCTGCAAGCTCCCCACTGGGGATTTGGCCCACAACCTGGGCATATGCCCTGACTGGAAATCGAACTGGCGACCTCTTGGTGCATGGGTCGATGCTCAACCACTGAGCCACACCGGCTGGGCAAAAGAGCTAGATTCTTTAAGCTGGTCCAGCCCAGTCACTGGCAGACTCAAAATCCATTTATTCCATGATTATGTAAAAATATAATTTTCTGAGTGTCATGAAGTGAAAAGCATTGGGAATCCCTCATCTATAATATGCAAGTGGCTCTTGTGAACTCTCATAAAAAAGTCAAACAACCTAATAGAAAAATGGCTAGGAAAGATAATTCGCAGAATTGCATATCCAAATTGTCCATGTTGAAAGACTCCATATTTCTTTAGAAACCATGGAGATGCAAATTAATGTCAAAGCTAGATATCTCTTTGCGCCAATAAGGCTGGCAAAATAAGAAAGTACAGTGAAATCTACAGGTGCTGTGAATACCAAGAGAAGAATATTCTCATTCATTGCTGGTAGTTAGGTAAAAAAAAATCAACCCCTTTGGAAAAGCAATCTAGCAATGTCTGCTGAACTTTAAAAAACACATATCTTTGATACAACAATCTCACCCTTGGAAATACATCCTATAAAATAAAATCACCTAGTCCGGCCGGTGTGGCTCAGTGGTTGAGCGTCAACCCATGCACCAAGAGGTCACTGGTTCAATTCCCGGTCAGGGCACATGCCCAGGTTGTGGGCCCGATCCCCAGTGGGGGGCATGCAGGAGGAGGCCAGTTGATGTTCTCTCTCATCGATGTTCTCTATCTCTCTCCCTCTCACTTCTTCTCCCTCTCAAATCAATAAAGGAAAAATAAAATAAAATCACCTGTATTGATTTGTATAAGCACAGATATGCACACACACGTAAACACAAACACACACTGAAGTATGCTTACTGCATCAGTATGTGTTATTTTTCATAGTATTAAAAATCAGGAACCAAAATGAACAGATAAATACATACTAAGAGATAAATGCTATATTCAGTGTAAAAATAACCTGAAATATGATAAACCTTTTTGTAAGAGATAAATAACTAAGAAAATACTCTTTTGGAGTGGAAAATAAGAGGTTTTATAAATTGCCAGCAATAAATCTACAATAAATTAATTTTCTGTATGTCTAATGATATTGATCTTTTTTTATTTGTAGAAATAACTTGCAGATAAAATGTTTAATTTAGAATCACAATATTTCATCTAGATAATTATATTTCGGAAGACGGTATAACTTGTCTCCATTTTCATGTAAAGATAATGTATTTTTATCTTAGTCCGGGTCCCCTGACCAAAGCTTGTACCATGATTAATCTGTCTGGAGGGATTTGGAGCCCTGAAAACGGTACACTGCTGTGGGGGGTGCAGCTCAAGACCCAGAGGTGGGGAGACGCTTCTTGGATTTTCCTTTCATCTCTCCCTCCAATCTCCTTTTAATATCTTGAATATGCTAACTGCAGCCAGAAATGCAGTCCGTAGGAATCTCTCCCTGAAATGGAAAGCAGACCAGGGTAAGGGGAAGCAATGGATCTGAGGGTAACTTGGCCCAGAAAACTATCCAACGGACGCATTCGACAGTTTTCTTCATCTCCTCTCTCATCGTCTCCAAGATTTTCTTCTGATGGTCTTCAGGTTTCGAGTTGTTCATTTATAAGAATCTCTTTTCTTTATAGATATTTTGAAAATTTTGGTTTTATAACTCTTCCAAGCAGAATCTTAAACCTATTGTAAAGTTCCATTAACTGTATTACCATCGTTTTTCATTGAACTTCTTTGTCATTGTCCTGCACCTGATTACAATTTCTTTCTCACCTACAAAGAATCTCTATGTAGGTGCCATATCATTAACCCATTGCTCTGTTCGTTTTTACCATTTTATCTTTTATGTAGGGAAGAGAATTCCAATGTCAAATTTATTGTTTTCTTTTAAGGGCTACTTTTCTGCTTGGAAGTGTGTAGGTTATTTTTAAATTTGGTATTGAAATTTAAAACAAACAAAATGAGCCGGCTGATGTGGCTCAGTGGATTGAGCATTGTTCCATGCACCAAGAGGTCACTGGTTCGATTCCTGGTCAGGGCACATGCCGGGGTTGCAGTCTTGACCCTCAGTAAGGAGCGTGCAGGAGGCAGCCGATCGGTGTTTCTCTCTCATAGGTGTTTTCGTCTCTCTCTCCCTCTCCCTTCCCCCTCTCTAAAATCAATAAAACATGTTAAAAAATTAAAAATAAAACAAACAAAACGAAAACTTTAGCCTGTCACTTAAGAACTTTTTTGATCTGAGGCTTCAATTCTGTCTTCTGTCTAGAGGTTTCTTCCTCTTTGATTATTGCTTCTCCTGGATCCTGATTTCTTTCATACCTACCTTAAGTGTCCTACTCATTCACGTCTGATTAACCACGGATGAATTAACCTTAATGTGGACTTGCCTAAAATATTTTTTTAGGTTTCTAAAGTTTCTAGCATGTATATGGTTCTCTTTTGTTTGTGTCCTGGATTTACATAGATTTTTTCTAGATATTTTTGTTTTTTGTCATTTCAGTGGGAATTGGGAAGAGGAGGAAGTTAAACTTCTGCACTCAAATTGCTGTTAAAAACAATAAGTATGTCTTAATAAAATTTAAACATTATTTAACATATCATTCTCTCCAAATACTACAAGAGCACATGGCTACTTGAGCAAGTGAGGAACTAGCCTGTCCCCACGAAGTTTCCAAGTGGTAGAGATGGAGAAAAGACTTTCTTTCAGAAATTGGGGAAACAGAAGATGCTAATTAAGCTCCAGGGCTCTTTGGTATCACAGGTTTTGCAGGCTATGGCTTTGGTGTGAATCATCCTAACCCATCTACTCATCCTGATTGCAATGTCTCGGTGCGCTATGACGCCAGGTTGAGACAGAACATCGCACAGTGTGCTAGCTTTGCATACTGACAGATGCCCGGCTCCTGAAGCAAGCAGACTGACTCCCAGTTTCCTCATCTCTAAAGTGAGGACAATCCTGCTTATGTGAGTTATTCCCTTTCATCAAGTGGATACAATGTACTGCAGACCGTGTATAAAGGTTCTGAGGATGTGAAGATAAATAATATTCAGTCTCTGCTAAAAGGGCTGTCAGGATTATGTAAGAATAATCATCCATTTATTTAATGCAACATTTGTAAGGAGCATGACTGCTATTAGAACTCTCTTCGGCACTGAGATATTGAGATGAACAAAATCCATCTTATTTCCTACGGTGAATAAATGTTAGTAGGGAACAAAGATAGAGGATTAAAATTATAGTGTCAAAAAATGTTAGGTATTGATAAATTCTGTGAAGATAGATAAAGCTGGAGAGATGCGTAACTTCATGAACCATTTTGATAATAAATGTCTACTCCTCTCCTCTCCTCTCTTCTTTCCTTTACTGCCCTACTCTTCCCTCCTCTCCTCTCTTCTCTTTCTCTATCTCTTCTATCTATCATCTATCTATCTATCTATCTATCTATCTATCTATCTATCTATCTATCTATCTATCTATTTATCATCTATCTATCATCTATCTATCTATCTATCTATCTATCTATCTATCTATCTATCATCTATCTATTATCTATCTATCTATCTATCTATCTATCTATCTATCTATCTATCTATCTATCTATCTAAGCTTCTACTGTTTTTTTGTTTGTTTCTCTGGAGAACTTTAATACAAACCCCATCCCAGGCCTACTGAATTAGAAACATTAGACTCCAAAATTGTGTTTTAACAAGCCCCCTAGATGATTGATGTAGCTGAAATGTGAGAACCACTGCCAGAGACACAAGCACATAGGTTCATAGCATCTCTGTTTATAACAGCAAAATACTGGAAATAATCCGTGAGTCTATTGACAGTAAAGGGTATAAATGAACACTGCATAACGGTGAAATAAAGGAGCTATAGAAAAACACAACATGCCTCTCAGAAATATGGTAATTATTTAAAAACATAATAACTATACATATTGCTAAAAACTAAAGAGTATCTTATTGAAGGAAATAAATACATGCGGCAGAAACAGTGAAGTAGTATGGGAGAACTGAGGAAGTGATAAGCTGAAAATTCAGGGAAGTAGTCATGAGGGTGCAGAAAAGAGGGTAGATCAGTTGGGAGCCCTTCAGACTCTTCAAAATAATGATATAATTTTGCTTCCTCAATAGGGTAAGAAATGGAATTCATTGTGTATCAAGCCTATGCCTTATACACATTTTTTTAAAATGTCTTTTTATTGATTTTTTTAGAGAGAGAGGAAGGGAGAGAGAGATAGAACATTGATGTGAGAGAGAAACATCTATCATCTGCCTCCTGCATGCCCCCTACTGGGGATCGAGCCCAAAACCTGGGCATATGCCCTGACCAGGAATCCAGCTGGGACCTCTCAGTCCATGGGACGATGCTCAATCCACTGAGCCACACCAGCCAGGCTCCTATACACATTTTATAAGTATTTGTTTTTATTTGCTCAATATTTAGTAACAACAACAACAATAAATACAATGCTATTTATTAATAGAAATAAAGCAAATAAACAAGAGGAGACCTGGCAGGAAGAAGTGGACCACTTTCCCTGAAGTGTCCACCTTCATGGAAAGCATATACAAAATTTCAGGAATTAAGCAGTATTTGTATTCACAGCCCTTCGTTTCTCCTCATCTCTGCTTTTTCTTCATGCATAGGTTCAATTATGAAAATTAATACGTATTTTAAGTGCTAAGTCAAACTGGCTTTTAAGGATCAAATAGAAAAATGCACAAAAAAGTATAAAACATAAGCCTGGAAGTGCAGAAAATAAATGGTACAAATTCAAGTCCGAGCACTCCTATTCAATTAAAAATGGTAAGCTCCAGCAAGTGACTGAAAATTACATCAGCACGTTCCCTGAGTTTTAATGAGGCAAGGAAGAGCTGTAATCCTCGCAAGGAGGACGAGCGACAGAGGACATTGTGTGAATAACATGCTCTGTTCTTGGTAGCACTACAGAGATACTGCCTCCTTGTCGCAGACTCCAAATTGCTGTTCACACAGGAAATAGAATTAGAAAGCATGCTGGCCATCCACCCGGCACACGTAAATTCATTTCAGTTCAAGATGACTAATTATTACAATAAAATAGTATTCAGTATATAAGCAGAGGAAATTTCTTTCTTTTATAATTACATTTAGGCACTCACAGGATGGCAAGTTTCAATTATAAAAGGAAGAGTTAACCATGGACGTCTCATTTGGAAGTAGGCTATCATTTGAGCAGTGTTTTATTTTGGCATCTAAACAAAGACAGGTGCGTGTGCACTGCACGGAGACAAACAGGTTCTGTGTGTAATATTTCAAAGAGTGTTTCTGAGACACGAGGGATTCTGCTCACTGTGTACTGTTCTGTTTGGCCACAGTCTGAGACGGTTGTCTTCCCTACAGGATGCCAGGGAGGGACAATAGAAACTACATTTTTCAATTATCTGTTGAAAGATGGTTGTTGTTTTGTGAATAATAGGTGGGTATCACCCAAATGAATACGAAGAAAGTTATGCATAAGCATATCAGTAACGGTGTTCTCGTTTCAATGCTGCTTGAGGAAGGTGGTTGTTCCTGGTATAACTTCGGCTCACTTTTGCAGTTGGAAACACAGACCATGTTTTCCTTTAAACTGTTTCAAGTTTTTAATGAGTTTATCTGAACAGCTGAGATACAAAGGGAGTTTAAGGATCTGGACAATTAGGAATGTCTGAGGACAGTCAGTGAACTTCTGAACAAATTCTAGAAAGGACATTGAACCTGTGTGATGGGAGACGTTTGCGATTAAATAATGAAGCATTTTAGCGATGCTTTACTTTGCGATGAAGTAGTTTCTCAAACGAAGTGAGGAATAGCACTGATATCTAACTGTTTCTCATTACAATATTAGCAAATAGTAAATATGAACCTAAAATCTTTTAAGGATGATTTTCTAATGAAGCCTATTGTGATACCCCAGAAAAGAAAATAACACCTAAGTACATTTTAATACCAAATTAGCAATTATTAAAAATAATTTTGGGGAGGTGATGATCAAAAGCGGTTCTCTCATTTGTTGCTGGTAATTACCTAAACTGGTACAAACTTAATTAAAATCAATTTAGTATCAGAAAATAAGAGCCTTAAGAATATTTATTCATTTTACTTCTAAAAAAACCACCCAAAGGAAAAACTGGAAATATAAAAGAAAACTTTAAGTCATAAAGAATGCAGTGGAAACAAATTAAGAATTAAGACTCAGAGAAGTGCTTAAACTGTTGCAGAGCTAATTTGTGATGAAATGTGAGGCTGTGTAAGTGAAGTTTATTAAAAACAATATGCTAACATGAAAACATATGTGATAAAATATAGCATAAAAGATTTAAACAATGTAATCATGACTATGCAATAAAGTCTCCTATCTCCTTCCAGAATAATAATAAATAGGAAATACTGTTGGCAGTAGGGAGGGGGGAGTGTTGGGGGTGTGTAGAGGGACTGAGCAAAAAAGAGAGAGAACTCATGGACATGGACAGCAGTGTAGTGATTGTGGGGGGAAGGCAGGTGGAGGTGGAAAAGGGCATAGAGGGATAAATGGTGATGGAAAAATTAAATTAAAAAGAAGAATATCAATAAAAATTAACATAATAGTTGTCTCTAGGTGATTAGTTTTCCAACTTTTTTATATTTTCTAAATTATCTGCAATGGAATGTGCTACTTTTATAACAGAACAAATCTATTAAACTTTATTTTAGAAAGAAAAATCCAAATCAACACTACATTAAAACAGCATAGAAATGTTCTCAATTATTTTTTAATATCGTATTGGGTGTAATATGATTTTAAAATGATGAGCTACTGAGTATATTCAAAAGACAATATTTATTTTCTATATTTAAAGGATGCTTCCCCCCCCCCCCATTGGATAGCGAACTATTTTTTTCTCTGACACCTGTTAGTATTCATTTGCAGAAATGCGGAAATGATTAATGGTGATCCCATGTGTAAACCACCCACTTGATGCAGAGTACACTAGAAACTACGAGCTCCATGATGTGAGAATTTGTCTGTCAGCTTACTAATGACTAGTCTTTTAAGGTGTGGTTGTATTTTATAAAATGGATTTTTGCTTTCCTGTTCACAAGATGTTCTGAGATAGGTTTCAGATATTCGATTTTTCTCACAGCTGTGAATGGCAACTCAGATTCAAAGTTAAGAAATTGCTCTCTTTTATGTTCCAATTGGTACTAATCTACTTGCAGCTATAGTTCCTGAAAGCTATGCTTCTTTGCTCTTATTTCAATATTTCCTGTGTAAGCAGGCAAGTGCCATCAGACTGATCCATTGTCTTTAAACTTTTTGATGGAGAAACGGGAAGAATAATACATAATTGTGGATGAGGGAGAAAGAAAAAAAGGATGTCAGTAAGTACATTTCTGTAAAATAAAAATTTAAAGGATCACATTCAAATTATATGCAATTTTGGAGACATATCTTCTAGCTTGGTAGAGGGAAGGGCAGGTAAACTAAATTTTAGATTACATAACAGTTAAAGGATTAATGTGTTTGAAGAAGGACCTACAAGAGTCATTTGAACCAAATTAAATTTGACTCTGGAATAGACTAAGGAAGTCTATGTTGTTTTCAAGAAACTAATAGTTTTGTGAGTTAACTATGTATGTGTAACCACAATTACAAATAATAATAATATTCAGCTAAGGTTAGTATTTAGATGAGCTTCAAAATCATGAGAATCTATCAAATAACCAGTGGTGGAAGGAGGCAGAGCAAGAATTATAGAAATTATGTTCTCAGTAGAATTATAGAGAAATGCATTTAAGGTTATAAATTGGAGGGCAACTGAGAGTTGAGGGGGATCTCTTCCAAAGATGACCCTAGAAATAGTGCTGTTGACATGCATGAAGAACCCCCTAGGTTTTTTCTTACCATATTTAAGTCTGAACCAAGAAAATATATCAGGACATTATTTTTTCTAGCCTTCTCCTTCTTTTGTCATTAATCAACATCTTACTTTCTAAGCTCTCTTTCACCCAAATGTGTCCCTAAAATGAAACTTTTATATAAGCTCCTGCTGGATAGGTTGCCTAAGTTCCATTTGAAAGGCTTCTAATCTCTCCTACATTGACCACCTGAAATTTTTCAGCTTGTAATGGAATTTTGCTTGAGTGTGACACAAATCATTTCAGTTAGATACATTCTTCTTTTATAGGGAAGCAGATTATTAGAATGGGAATTTGGAAGTAAATATTTACTAGCCACATGGCAAAAAGGAACCCAAGGTTGGTGATAAAGGATGATGTTTAACCTTGGTATATTAAAACATCACAACTACTAAGCAGTGTGACAATTACCAAATCTCTCATCTAGAGTGAATTAAGACAGGATACAGGAGAAAGAAGATACACTGGCTTGTACAATATCTTCAGCATTTTGTAATATGGGGCAATGTGATTAAGGACTGCAGAGTTGATTAATTGTTTAGTAACATCAGTGTCTTGAAGGGAGAAAATGACAAGCTCAGATCAGTCGATTAACTCAGGACATAGCATTCCATGCAACTGATGAACAGACTGTGTGTGTGCTTAAGATTGTAACAGTGGTCAAGTTACAAAAAAAGGTGAATTTCCAGACCTTCCAACTACCTATGCAAAGTCAGAGAGCATGTAAGTAGGACCCTGTGACCTGAGATGGGTCGCTGCTGGACAAGTTTGAGGTCGATCCTGTAAATTGGCAAAGAAGGTTTTAACAGCCAGAAAAACTCCTCTTGGCTACAGGATAACAGCTTTCCCTTGCCTCAAAACCAAAGTACACACCTGAAGTGGATACACTGCAAAGCGATGTTATGAACAGCCAGGGAGGAACTTAAGGCTTCCAACAACCACACAAGTGAGATTGGAAGTGGATTATTTGGTCCCAGTCAAGCCCTCAGGCTCTGAGTCTCTGGCCAATGTCTTATCTGTACCATCATGAGATACTGTGAGCCAGAACATCTAAGCTGCTCCGAATTCCTGACCCACGGTCATTATGAGATAATATTTGTTGTTTCAAGACACCAGTTTGGGGATAATTTGTTACACAGCAATAAGTAAGTAATGTCATGAATGAACACAATGCTGCCAATGGAAATATCATGATCCATTGCCCAATTTCCAGACCTGAGTCAGTTCTCTGACCCAGGGCCCACCACTTGAAGAGAAGCCAGATCTCCATGTAAGAACACATTAAGGCTCCTCAAATCTTCTGTAAAGATATTTGTGGACATTTACTAGAGCAATTATATACTGGGGAAAGGGAAATATCTAGATTTTTAAAGAGCTATTGAATATAGGGTCTGAAATGACACCAGTGACTCCAAAATGCCATTATGGCAAACTTGTTAGAATGAAGAAGTAGGAAGACCCAGAAATGAAGACTCAAGTCTGTTTCAGAATGTACCCAATGTGGGTCTATGACTTCAGGGTATGGTCATTTCATGGTTACTTGAATGCCCAATTGAGATGGATATACTCAGCAGCTCTTGCATTGTTTGCCTGATCTATGGAGTAAAGACTGTGATTACAGGGAAGGCCAATTGGAAGATACTGAAAGTATCCTTCCCCAAACCAAGGTAGTATATCCTAAGCAATCCTAACTGTATGCTGAGTGAATGACAGAGATTAGTACCAGCCTTAATGACTTCAAGGACTCAGAGATGGTGATCCTAATCATATTTACCTCTGGTTGATGAATAGCCCCTAACAAAACAGATCCAGATAGATGATGGCAGATGATAATGGACTATCATAAACTTGACTTCATGGTAGCCCCAGTTGTAGCTGCTGTGTAGGGTGCAGCTCTTTACTATACACATCAGCGCTCACTCTGCCACTGGGTATGTACCTATTCGTCCTCTGAATGTGTTTTCATTCCCTATGAGAAATTGCCGTTTCAGATTCAGTTCACATTCATATTAAATGGACAGTAGTATATATTTATGATCTTGTCTCAGGGCTATGTTAATTCTCCTGCTCTCTCTTACAAATTCATTTGACGGGATCTAGATCATCTGGACATTCTACAGAGTATCATACTGGTCCAATATGTTAATTAATCAGAGTTAGTGACCAGGAAGTTGTAAGTAATCTGGATGTGTTTCAAAACATGGGAGGAAAACCCAGTAAAGATTCAATGACCTGCTCCTTTGAGTAAGGCTTTAGGGATCAGGTGATCTGGATCATGCTGAGACATATACTCCAAGGTAAAGGTTATGTTACACTTTGTACCTCCTATCACTTAGAATGACACATAGTATTCAGTAACTCCCTTTAGATTTTGAAGAGAGCACATACCACTTTGCTTATACTGTTCCAACCTATGCAATGAGTGACCAAGTAAAGATTGCTAATATTAAGTGAGGTCCAGAACAAGAGAGGGGTTTTCAGCAGGTTTAGGCTGCCTTGTTGCTTGGGTCATATGTCCTGGCAGATGCCATGGTGCATAGTAGATAAGGATGCTATGTGCAGTCTCTCTAAGACCCAGTGCAAGAGTCATAGCACCATTCTTTCAGACTTTTGACCACCATCCCAGCCATTCATTAGTGCCCCGAGTCCGTGGATATCCTTAACTCAACCACTTTTAATGATGACCAGGTGTACTGCTGGTATCCACAGCACATGACAATGCTATGTGGAGTCTTCTGCAGCTCTAATAGGAGAGTCATAGCAGTCACTTCTTGGTTTCTGAAGCAAGGCCCTGCAATCTGCAGCAGAGAAATAGCCATAGCTGAAAAACAGTTTCTAGAATGTCACTGTTTCTTGACCATAGGACAGGAAGCTCCTGACCATTGGACATCAAGTAACTATGCAAACAGAGGTGCCCATCACTAGATAAATATATTCATATCTTTGAAGCCATAAGATCAGGGAGGGAGGAACAGCAGCAATCCATTGTATGATGGAAGTGGTGATTCAGAATGGGATGCAAGAAAGTCTGAAGGGCATGAGTGACACAAACAGGGGACCAGATCCCCACATCATATATCTGTTGAAACAACACTTTTTTTCTCCACCTGCAGCTATGAACTTATGAAGGGATACCTGAGACTAGATGTTAGGAGAGGAGTAAAAGAAACCCAATCCTGGTTCTCAGATGAGTTGACTGAGTCGATGAAAGCCAAATGTGGACTGCTGCCACCACACT
Organism: Tadarida brasiliensis; assembly: GCA_030848825.1. Lineage (NCBI taxonomy): Eukaryota > Metazoa > Chordata > Mammalia > Chiroptera > Molossidae > Tadarida > Tadarida brasiliensis. Next base: position 107,166,981 of record CM061260.1, on the reverse strand, counting down.
CTAGCCCTGCTACTGAGTGGCCCTTAAAGACAGTACAGAGGAATACATTCCCCAAGTGGGAAAAGCTTAAAGCAGCACTTGGCAACCAACTTCATACAAAGAGAGAATCAGTGGAGCTGAGGATATACATGGGACTCATGGGCAGTGATGAATAACGAGGCTGGTGGTCAAAGGTATGAAAGAAGCAGTATTAGAAGATAAGAAACAATTCAGAGAAGAAGCATGTGGAAGAACCTGTAATGTGTCCTCAATCAATGCCTGAAAGGGCCTCAACCACAGAATAAACACATAAATAAAATGACTTAGTCAGTAGACTCCAGTCTTAGTTACCCAAATGCTAACAAAATAGACCCATGAATGGAGTGGCAGAGCTGAAGACTGTGTATGAACTCAGTAGTACCAGTTGCCTCTCCCCAAGGCTGCTTTAGCTACAGTAACTACTGAGAATCCAGTCTGTCAGCAGCAGAGACTAACTCTTGGCACTCAATTTAGTCTCCTCTGAGGAAAGACCAACTGATCACTCGACTTTGAGTTGATGGGATGAGACCCGTTCCATCCTAAAAGTGTCAGCAATTGGTTTGAATGGGACTGATGTTCTAAGTAGGCTTTCCTTCCACAACACAGTGCCTTGGCTCGCACTAACACGTGAGGCCTCATAGTATATCGAAATTTTTTATCAAGGATCATACATATTGTCTTAGGTCAACTGATCTGCTTTACAGCAAGTGAGGTGTAACAATGGCATATGTTCAAGATATCTGTTGGTTCTACAATCTACCACATCACCTAGAGGCTATCAGCCTAATAGAATGTTGCTTAGAACCAATGGGCATATCAGGGTGCTCTTTCTGTGGCTGGTAAAACATATAAATCGGGGAACCAAAGGTGAAATAGAAGCTCCTTTTTTATCATTACTCACCATGACCCACCTTGGTGAATTTGTGCTGGACCAGAGGTTCTGTTTTTCAAGGGGATGATGCTTCTAGGGTTCCTCCAAACACAAGGCAATAACCACTGCAGTCATTTTAGGCTTGTTATGACAGTAGACAAGTAGCAAAGAAAAAGTTACTGTACTATTATAATCGTGTAATAATTGGTGTACGCAAAACATGGACATCATGAGGAGACAATGTGGTTGCTCATTGATAACTGGACGTACAGCTCAGACCCCTGTCTGGACAAGCAGCTGAGACTGATACAAGGGTCGGTTAAGAATGATAGGAAGCCAGAATGTGTAATAAAGGGGGAATATGATGAAAATTGGGGTTTTAAGACCAACTACAGAAGCTGGTGAAAGAACTTGTCCTACTAAACTCCCATATTGTAAGTCTCCTCTCCTTGCCCCAAATTGTATGTGGCTACCATTTTGAAGATGCTTTACCAGAATGGAGTGAATTTGACATGGGGCATAGGTAGATCTGAGCAAGGAGTTGACTCTAACAGGTGCTGACTGTGCTCCTTCCATATCCCCTCAAGGCCTTGCTATTGCTGTGTAAAATAGTACTGTGACTTCCAACTGTGTTAAGACTCTCTCTTGCACTTGGATCTGCTCTGCTCAGCAGACTGAAGTGCTGGAGAATGAAAGTCCCTGAGGGAGTCCTCAACTAAAGGTGATGGGGGGTCAATGCTTCTTCTCCCCTCAGGTAGGTTGATTCTGAGATTCTTGTTCCACACTCATCCCCAGTGGGATCAAGCTCCATTTACCCACAGTAGTAAACTGGCTTGTTAGCACTCACTTCATTGGCTGTTCTCCCTTCCCTATTTCATTTCTCCATAATCCTACTGTCATTTCCTTAGCTCCTCTCCCTAATAAATAAACTCCTTCCACTGGAGTCCTCAAGCCAGAATCTGCGTCTGGGAAACACAAAATAGCATGTATTGCCTCTCTTGGCTTTAAGTTTTACTTCACAGTGCAAATACAATCAACAATCAGTAATCAAGTCAGGCAGTTTAAAGGTTCTGGGACCAAATATAATCAACAATCAGTAATCAAGTCAGGCAGTTCAAAGGTTCTGGGACCAATTTCCAATGTGGGTTTGTTTCCTTTCTCCTGACACCACTAAACAATTCTCAGACACCAGTTGGGTATGCTATAATTTAACTCAATTCTGAAACTATGTACCTGGAGATAGCGTCAGATTTCATAGGTTAAGGGCTTAGTCCTACAAGATGTTTGTCAGGCCATAAAACAAAGGTTCCCTTGACCTCCTTAGAGCCACTCGAGCAGGTAACAGAACTCAGAGAAATATTGCCAGTTTATTATAAAAGAATACAACTCAGAAACAGCCAGAGGGAAGAGATGCAAAAGGCAAGGTGTGGGGAAAGGGCACAGAGCTTCCATGCCCGCTCCAGGAGCTCCACTCTCCCTCCATCTCCACGTGTTCACCGACCCACAGAAAGTTACCGCTCATGACCCTGTCCTTTTGTGTTTCTTTTCTTTTTTAAATTTTTTTTATGGAGGCTTCATTACATAGGCAAGATTAATTAAATGATTGCCCACTGGCAATTGATTCAAATTCCAGGCCCTCTCCCCTCCCTGGAGGTCAGAGGGGTGGGACTCAGTTCCAACTTCCTAGTCACATGGTTGGCTCTCCATGCAACCAGCCCCCATCCTTAGGTGGGTTCCCAAAGCTACCTCATTAACATAACAAAAGACACCTTTACAGCTCTCACCACTGGACATTTCAAGGGTTTTAGGAGCTCTGTGCCAGAAATGGGGACAAAAACCAAATACATATTTCTTATTATAAATCGCATTATCACTTAGTCTCTTCTCATTCCTTCATTTGGAAGAGTTTTGCCATTTCCAAAATCCACAATGGTGTGGAATGATCCCTGAAGCAATGGAATCAGCGTCTCATCCTGAAGACAAAGGTTGCCTTTTGGATCATCAGGATAAACAGGGCTACTTGCCCCTAATACCAGTTGTCTGTGAGACTCAGCATTTTAAAACGAATACTTATTGGGGACTTAATATGCTCTGGGCACTCTTCCAAGGGCTTTACATATATTGGCTAACTTTTCTTCAGCAATCTTATGAGATAATATGACTATGATGTAATAGATAAACCAGGTATGTAGATAGTAAAACGAGAATACTGAAACCCAGGGAAAGTAGCATATTGACCAAACTCCCAGGGCAGAAAGTGGCAGAACTTTTGAATTTTTTTCAGTTTCTATTTTCTCCCTCGATGTCAAGCCCCTTGCTACCTTTTTTTTTGCTGCTGAACTTTTGATCATACCTCTCATCTTCTCTTTTTCTACTCTTTTATACTGACCTCTTCTAACATACTGAGTCTGATGGACCAAGTGACTAAGCTTATTAGAATTCTGTATAAAATAAGAGTAAATATGTGATCAGCAAGTGGTCACCAACTTTGTAACATCTGTTTAGGTTCTTCAGATGCTTTCTCAGATGTATTCTTATATAGTTGAGGTTGCTGTATCATTGACTCATGGAAAAGTGAAGTTTTAATATGTTTTCAAAGTGATGTTTTATTTAAATTACAACCCCTATTGGGACTCCAATATTTGAGTCTGTCTGCCTGTGGGCACTGGCCCAAGAGATGCACGAGCAGGAATTTGCAGCATAGAAAGAAAAACGTTGAGTTGGCCAATCGTAGTATGGGGAGCTAATGCTCCGAAGGACCCGACTCCTCAGTGCCGTGTAGGTTACAGATCATTTAGGGCAAAATCACAAGACATCACAGATTAGGGCTCTGGGGGTGGTGCTGGGAGCTGATCTGTCAGAGGTGAGGGAAGGGTCATTTCTTCATATCTTGAGGACAGCTCTGAAGTCTGCTCTGACATCCCTCTATCTGGTCTCACAGAAAAGTAGCCAGGAGGTCATTCCAGGTCAAGATATTATTTTTAGCCTGCCAGAGGTCCAGACCATGTGACCATTAGTCAGGTCCAGGCTATTGTCTTCTGCTGGCTTGGAGGTTGCTGCTCATCCAGGGGAGAGGATAAGTCTATGAGGAGTGTAGAAAGTGAGAAACGTGATTTCTAGAGCTAGCATTGAAAGCCAAATTTAATCAAAATCATAAGGACCCTCAGTTTCACTATTGAAGGAAGTTGTCTCATCCTGTTCCCATTTTTATATTTTCCCCATGCTAAAGCTAGTTTAATTCTTTCAAATTGGTGAGTTATATTAACAGTTTGAATGAAATGCTTTGAGTATATGTAGATATATCCATATTCAAATTTATTTAAAATTTGTTTATTATTGCTCTATGCTCCAAAAATTAGAGTACATGGAATTTATATATAGTTAGTGAAAGAGAAGAATTTGAAACTATAAACCAAATTACTGTTAAAATGAACTATTTTAAAACAAAAACAATGACTATTTTAGAGGTATACATTTGAAGCAATTAACCAGAATTTTATTGATTTTTTTTTCATTTTTTTTTTTTGTTCAGATAGAGTGGGAGGGAGAGAGAGAGAGAGAGAGAGAAACATCGACATGAAAGGGACACATCGAGTGGCTGCCACCCGCACGACCAACCAGGGCCGGGGACAAACTGCTACCGAGGTACGTGCCCTTAGCGGGAACCGAACCTGGGTCTCTCTGAACCGCAGTCCGATGCTCTAACCGCTGAGCCAAACCGGCCAGGGCAGAATTTTAAATGTTATATTGTATTTTAAATATAGAACACTACTTTAAGATGTGGCTATGCAAAAAAAAAAAAAAAAAAGAAAGAAAGAAAGAAAAAAGGACAAAATAAATAATTGTTCTCTGAGAAGCAGATCCTTCTTACTGAAAAAACAATGAATTCTTGATGTACTCGTCAATTGAATGTTATGTAATTATGAGGATAAACTTTTCCTTCTTGTAGTCATGGCCTTTTTACGTCTTTATTAGTCAAAATGATGACATATTTCACATAATATATTTGTTCTTTGATGTATATATAGTGCTGTGAAAATTGTCAGCTTACCAAATGTTTAGTTAGGTATGGTAGAATTAAGAAGACTCTTTGAGATACATCAATTAGAGGGGAATATACTAAACATTTAATGTATTTAGCTGGATAACTACATTATTCATTTTCCATTCATGCATATACTTCTGTATTCCTCCTAAAGAGAGTTACTAGCTTGAAACTTGGCCCAATCACCACGAACAAGCGAGTTTTCTACAAGGATAAAAGCTTTGAAAATCACTACAAATAAAGCATCTTGTTTTCCGTTAGTTACAGCCCAATATTCATGTACTTTACCTCGTAATTAAGTCAAATATCAATTTTCATCACTGCCTCCTTAGTACATATTTTTGGTAATGAAAGTGCATCCGTATACTATCCAGAAGCCAAAATGCCCTACTTAAATGGAATTTGACCTGCTGGACATTGGGACACAGAAAATCACCATACCTGCATTCAAGCAGTTAAGCTGAGAGATCTATGCCTGGGAAAGTAAGGGAAGAAAGAGTGGGTTAATCCACATATTAACAAATATGTTGTAAGGCCAATTTACAATGTCCCTATTAGTCTATGCTTATGGTTTTTAAATCAGGCTACTGATTGTGGACTTAATTTAGAGAGTTGATGAAGAGATTCCTTAAAGATAGGAATCCCACTCTACTGGTTAAAAAACTGAGCCTAGAGTTAAGTTTGCATGCTGTTATGTTATCCCAGAAGACAGCGGAGGTTGACTTGGGGGGAAAGAATCTTCACTTTGCTGACTTTACAAGAAAGGAGTTTGTGCATGGGAAAGCTTAATGATTTCAACTACAACTTGCCACTCTTCAATTAAAAGCAATTTCAATGTCAGGTTTAAAGTCTATACAACATCGCACATAAATGTAGTACTTTGTACTTTGCTTGGCATTAGCTTAACTCTTTTTAAGTCTAAAGGAAAATATGTTGAGTAGAAATAGAAACTGCAAAATAACTACGCGTGTCACCGTGTTTTCTTTATATTGACACATCAGCATATTAGAAAAAAAATGTCTTGTCATGTTCTGGATGTTGTCAGGCCAAACACTCTCACTTCTTTCTTCAATAAGCTGGCTCACCACCCACCCTGGCATTGTGCCAAGGAGTCGATAGAAATCGTCTAGGAGATGTCATGTAGCTGATGGTTCTAGAGCCTTACAATTAATAAAAAAGACAAGATCGTGAAAACCCATGAATAATTCATCTGACAATATAGCGCGACATGTTTAACTGAAACATCCCATCCTTCAATATACACGCACCTGCTAAAGCCACTCCTTTGTCCTTCTGAGGGGAGGAAAGCCGTACGCTGGGCACACCTTTCTTGTTCATGGTATAAATCTTTGCAGAATCCAACCTTGAGACTCTCATTTGGATTAGCCTCATGTTCATAGTTTTTGAATTATTGATTACTTGAATGCCAAGCCATCCCAATCCGTGACATATGCATAATTTATCATGATATTTAAAAGCATGCGGATCTGAAAGGCTTGTGCAACTTTAATCCGATGCCTAATGACAACATATTTTGAGCTTTTTGATGCTTTCAAAGTCTTGGCAAAAAGACGGCTTTCTGGTGCGGTGGCCTCACGTGAGAGCTTCTTACCTTTTCATGTTCTCTTTCTCCTTTGAATTTTTACACTTTTCTTTTCCTTTCTCAGTTGAGTCTCTTTTATTTTATTTTTTCCAGAGTCCTTCACAACACTAATTCTTTCTTTGGTTGTCTTTGTATGTCCTTTAAGACTCTATTTCACGGGCCCTCCATGGTGCCCCGCGTTTTCTTTGTATCTCTCTTCTTTATGTTGTTCTTTTGTGCACCCTGCCTTCTTGGATTTCTGCTGCTTGAGAAAACCCTTTCAGCCATTTATTTCCTATTTATTGTCTTATTTATCTTTGTAGTGACAGCCTAGTTAATTTATTACTGGTCTGAATTTTGTCTCAGATGCTTCTAATATTTGCCGCAGCACAGTAAGAAAAGGGGTGGACAATGACAAACTTCCTTGCGCTGCTGCTGGAATGATCAAGTTGAGTGGGGTGATTTCAAAGCCAGGGCTGATTCAAGCCCTGCTCTTCCCTGGAGGTCAAGGCAGCCAACTCCAGGACGACACCGTCACCTTCCCACTTGCTTGCCCTTAACCCTGACGATGGCAACTCCACACTTAGCTGCAAACTGACAGAAAATTCCAACTCAGCAGATGGTCAGAAAAGAAAAAAGGGCCACGAGCTGCTGGTGAGATGGACAATATGTACGCTCTCCCAAGGCTGAAGGACAGACACATGCTTCAAGGAAAACTGTTGGGGAAAAAACACTCCATGTTTCCATTCTAAATGCCTTTTCGTTTTGAAACTTCCTTCTTTAAAGCAAGGCTTGAATGATCTTCCTTAGAGTGTAAATTTTCTCAGCTTCTGATCCCCAGATTGCGTCAACTGATCACGGAGAGTTATTGTTTTACGTGTGTGAGGCAAATCAGAATCCACGTTTCTCGTTTCCCCGTTTTCCAGGCTAGAATCAGATGCTCCTCAAAGGACAGAATTCACAGGAATAGGTGATGGCAAACTTAGGCTTTTATGCTCATTTTTTTTTTAGATAGAAGTAAATGTATTTAATGAAAGGACACCTTAGGGGATATATTTAGAAAAAGATTCAGTTTGATTCAACCTTTCTGTATACTTGATGGGACCTGTGGAAGGACCCTCGGGTTGATGAAGATAACTGGATATGCTAGCAGCATTATACATTCTGTTAACATTTCCTTAGGTAGCTATTTTATTTCAGGAGATCCAATGTGACCCTTGGTGCGTGCAAATCCATCCAGAGCAGGTCTTATCTGTGGGCTGGGGATCCCATGCCATTGCCCTGTGGAGTGGGTCCGAGACATCCAGAGTTTGTCATCTGGACACCGTGTGACGTTGACTTCTTACACTGCTCCTCGTGAGCCAAGCCAAGAGACAGTTTCCCCTCCACATTCATTTAGATGTAAGGTGCCTGGACTGCCTTCCAATCCCCAGCACAGAACAGGCTGAGCCCTCGACTTCGCTTTTGAGGGGGCTCAAATGTGAGCTTTCTAGGAGGCCTTTCTCAGCAAACTCTTGACCAGGCAAAACTGGCTACTCATTCATTTGGTTCTCTTGAATCCTGCACACTTTTCAACCACAGCCCCTGAACACGTCAGAACTCTGGAGGTTGTGCATCACACGGACGGGCAGTCAGTGTTTGTTGACTGACAGACGAGGACCCTCCGGATGGATACTGACCACTGGCAGCTCCCTTATCAGGCTAGCAGGCTGGATTAAGTAAGTCATCCGGCTGTGCTTTTGCTTATGCATGTTTTCTGACTGGTCAGTGCTCTCACTAGCCGAATAGAGTTAGAAGAAGAGAGGAAAAGAAGGAGAAATAACCAGCAGGTATCAAGGGCCAGCTAAGATACTGTGCTAAGCGTGCCACTCATTAGTTCATTTAACCTCATACAGCTAACCTGTAAGGCAGGTACTGTTATTATCCCCATTTGACAATGTAGGAAACCAAGGCTCTGAGAAATTAATGACTTTTCCCATGGTTGTACAACTAGAGTGGAAATGAAGTCAGTCCCTGTCCGTTTGACTGCAGATTTCAAGCTTATCTAACTAGCACATGCAAACTTATTTTTTCAAATGCTTCATGGCTGACTCTTCCTCTATGGAGCATCTCCTAACACGATAGGCATTTCACTTTTTTCCCCCCTCTGTGTAGAGTTAGATAAAATGATCACGTTGTATTTTATGGGACTATTTGGAAATATGTTTCCCATTCCTTGAAGGCATGGGTGATATCTTATCTCTAGTGCCTAGACATTGCCTGAGTCATAGCTGAATAAACGAATGAATGTCCTGACTGTACACATTTTTATCACCCTTATCATGTTTTTCAGTTATTTATTTTACACTTTCTTTCCTAGCCTCACCTCTGATGATGTTCAAAATCATCAGTGGAAGGAAGAGAAGAATAAGTAAGTAAGAGTGTGAATATACACAGGTGACCACAGTGGGAAAGGTCTGCTCCCAAATATCACTTGTCAAACTCTCCAAGCTTCCTTGTCCCTGTCTTGTCTAATTCCAGCTGGAATTTCGAGACTAACAATATGCATCTCCGCCTCAGGAAAACTCCCTTCCCCAAGTGTTTACATCCAGGTGTCCCCAGTCTGGCAAAGGGACAGGCTCCCAGCTCTAAGCTGATGCCCTGGCACTTGCCATGTTGTGACACCTTTGTTTATAGATCTGGGTCTCTTGCAGACAGAGACCCGGAGAACAGCTTCTTATGTGTGTGTACGTCCTTCATGTGTGGCTTATTTCTCAGCATGAAATCAATGGTCAATGGCTATTTTTTGAATGAATGCATTATTCTGTGTATTTATAGAAGGGGTGGGAAGATCCGGAAAATTAATTGAGAGAGGGAGAAGTTAAAGCTATTCTTTGACTATTTTTTCCTCCTCAATCTGTGTGATTTGGGTGTGAGGGGATTGCAGCTACAAGTCAACTCCACCTTGGAAATCGTCACTGAGTGCTGTATAAAAATATACGAGAGTCGTAAAAATGCAACCCAGGACTTCCAAAGCTTTCAGCAATAATATTCTCAAATTCCAGCAGATGGTGGTGTTGTTATGAAAAGCCGGAATCCCTTAGGTAAAATAAAACACTCTCACTTATCATAAAAAATGTTTTGTTCCTTTTTCCTTGGAAAAATGAAGAAGAAAGGGGGTTTCTAGTAACTATTTTTTTTTTTCTGTAAGGTTAGTTAAGAATTAAAACACTCTTTTAAAAATAGTGGTTCATGTTCGTCCGTGGTAGAATGGTTATAGGGTTTTCATAACTGTCAAAAGTTTAAAAGGGTCCCCTTTGCCTTAATCCGGCTGCTTATTTCCCAGTCCTAAATTAAAGTGTGCATCCTGACTAGGAGGTGAAATGGACACAAGTCAAAGACTGCAGAGCATTTTTAAACAGGCTTTAGAGCCGGGCCGGTGTGGCTCAGTGGTTGAGCGTTGACTCATGCACCAAAAGGTTGCTGGTTCGATTCCCAGTCAGGGCACATGCCCAGGTTACGGGCCCGATCCCCAGTGGGGGGCGTGCAGGAGGCAGCCGATCAATGTTCTCTCTCATCAATGTTTCTATCTCTCTTTCTCCCTTCCTCTCTCTCTCAAATCAGTAAAGAAAAAAAAATTAAAGAATAAAAATAAAAAGGCTTCAGAGTATTTGAGTACCATGCCAGCAAACCAGTTTTTGGTTAAAACATTTATTAATGCTTTCTAATGTTAAGTAATTTCTTGTAGAACCATTGATTAATTTCTTGAAGTGATATACATATTTCTGTTGTAAGAAGACAGGATAATTCATTTTCTCCTTAAATGTTTTATTCTTTTCATGCTTGTTTCTAGTTAGTATACAAATACAGAGAAACACAAATTCGTGAATAAGCAGGATTGCAGGGATATAAGGGTTTTAATACCATTTTTTTGGTTTTTGTTAATCCTTACCGAAGGGTATTTTTTCCATTTACATTTTTAGAGAGAGTGGAAGGAAGGAGGGAAGGGGGGAAAGAGAGAGAGAGAAACATTGATGTGAGAGAGACACATAGACTGGTTGCCTCCCACATGTGCCCTGACCAGGGCTGGGGATAGAACCTGCAACCCAGTTACATGCCCTTGACTGGGAATCGAACCCCCAATTCTTTGGTTCATGGGCCAATACTCTAACCACCGAGCCACACCAGCCAGGGTTTAATACAATTTTTTTAAAAATAAGGGTTCACTTAATTCATTTGTTTTAGCACCATTTTTTTTTTTTTTTTGTTAAGAAAAGAAGATTCAAAATAGTTGACCTAGAGATTAACCAAAGAACTTACATGCCTGGATACATAGCCCATGGACACAGACAACAGTGTGGTGAAGGCTGGGGTTGCCGGTGGGGGTGGAGGGGAGCGAATGGAGGACATCTGTAATCCTGTCAACAGTAAAAATAATAACTAAATGCAACGAATAGCCAGAACACTAAAAAATAACAGCTGACTACGTTTTTAGAATTCGGTGTTTTCTATTTTAGGGAGTGCTGATGTACACAGGCTGCATCAGTACTGGGCTTTCATATAAGTGGCTTTCACATCAGCTCTGGAATGAGTTTGGAAATATGTGGAGAATATTAAAAAAAAAGAAAAGAAAAGAAAAGAACACTGAGCAGAGTGAGGAGGAAAACAAGGGATGTGAAGTCATAGATCTCAAGGGAAGAGGGCTTTTCACAGAGCGGGGGTTGGTCAATAGTGCTTCATGTGGCAGAACACAAGCAAATACGACTGAAATGTATCTATAATCTTGAGCCTCAAAGAGGAACTTGTGTGACAGATTTTCTTAGAATTGTCGAGAGACGTGAGTTGGGTTTCAGGGGAAGGACAAGCTACAGATGTCCTTGTTTGGCACGTCTCTGGTCCATTGAAGGTTCGTCTCAACTTCAGAGGCACTGTGGTGAGTTAAAGATGACTACACGTTCTTTGCCACTCCTCCCATCCAGAGGAGGCGTTGATTTGTCCTGCCCTTAAATGGGAACGCACTCTGGTGGCTTATTTTGACCAACAGAACCTGGTGGGGGTAATGCTGGGTAGCTCCTGAGGCTGAATCCTAAGAGATCTGCGGCTTCTTCCCTTGCTCCTTGGAATGCTCCCTCTCTCACCCCTCAGCCATGCTGTCCGAGGCCCAAGCGAATGAGGTCCAGACCCTGCACGGAGGAGAGCTCTCGCCAGCCACCCCGTCCGGGACCCCAGAGGGCAGGAGCACCATCTGAACCAGGCCGTTCTGGATCTTTCCACCAACAGCATGAAAAGCAGAATTACCACCCGATTGACATACAAAATCGTGGAAGATAATAAATTCTCCGTTTAAGTCAGTAAGTTTTGGTGTGGATTGGTAACACTGTGAAGGGAACTGGTTAGAAGGATCTTCAGGTGGAAAGAGGTCGAAGATTCATGCTAACCAAACACATGTAGTGTTTGCAAAGCAGCGCTGTGCTCCTGCCCGTAGCCCTTCTCAGGACAGCCTAACGGTCGCCTTCCCTGCCCTCTTAGACCAGAACAGCTTACAGGTAGAGGCGACCCCACTGAACAACAACGATTTCCAACTTCCTTGTAATGAACTTCAGTCCCAACCTGTATTAATCATACAAGCCATCATTCTGTTTCTACAAATATATCCATTCCAAGCCGCTAGAGAAAAAGTCTATCTCCAAAGAACTAATTTCTGTAACTTGCCTTAGAAAATGTAAGTCATATAAAGGCAAAATGTTGTCTGTTTTATTTCTGCTATATCCCTGATGCTTGCAACAGAAAGGCTAGGGTGTAGAAAGTTTGTCATGTTTGTTGGATGGATAAATGAATTATTCACGGTCATTCATTCAGGAAGTCACTCTAGGATATAAATGAAACTAAGTTCCAAATAAAATTTATTTTATTTTTTTAATCATGTTTAAAATTTTTCAATAACAGTTGACATGCAATATTGTATTAGTTTCAGGTGTACAGCCCTGTGATTGACATTATATAACGTACTAAGTGATCATCCTGAATTCCATACCCACCTGACACCATACAGTTATTAGAATATTATCGACTATATTTCCTATGCTGCACTTTGCTAAATTTATTTCCTTCTGTCCTAATTTTTGTGGAAGCAGTAAGTATAAAATTACCAAAACCTGGGAAAATAGTATACATTTAATAATTATTAAATTCCTCCTTCAGGTTTTCTTTGCCAGGCAAAATAACTTAAATTCCTTTAGTTCTTTCTAACAAACTAGATTTTATAATTGTTTAATTCTGTGGTCCCTCATCAGATTTTCTACATTTCAAGTAGGCTGTAGTACTGCATTATTAAACAGTGTGATTCCTAACGAATATTCAAGGGTAGTTCCGTGGTTTCCCCATGAGCTCTGCTTCCCACCCTGTCTTCTCCCTCCCTCTTTTTCCCCTTCTTAGTGTTCTTGTCTCTCCCTTCTCCCTTCTCTTCTTTTTTTCACTCGTCCTCCTTTCTCTCTCTGCTCTCCTCTGAATGTACTAATTTCACAACGAGCATAATCATACTTTTGCACAGGGCCTAGCATAGTGTGTTCCATAAACATTAGTTTTTATTATTAACTAGTATATATATATATATATATATATATATATATATATATATATATATATAATAGCTAATATATAAAAAAAGAAAGAGATATGTAAGGAAGCAGGATTTGTTGTATGTGCTCTTTTTAAAGGCCCCGCATAGCTGTGTAAAGTATATTTGACTATGAAAAGCGATGGGATGTTTTTTTCCAGAATTATTTTTCAACCAGTGACAGGAGGAGTCATTTTTTCCCCCCAAATTTCTTTACTACTTTAGTGTGTTTTTTCTAAACAAGGGTACTTTTAATAACAATAATAATACAGTCACTTTAATATAAAAATGAACATCCAAAGCCTTTCAAGAACATACAAAGTATAAGAAAAATAGATTGTGAAACCTGATTTGTAGTATATTGACTAAAATAAAATGTATTCTTACTAATTTAAGTCATAGTTGCTTTTAAAGCGTCCTGAAAAGTATGAATGACTTTTCTCCAGATCGTGGAGTGGAGTCCAATGGTACTGCTTTCCAGAGGAATTTCCCTTTAATGGGTTGCAGATGTGTTGTGGGCCATGCCAGCGAAAAAATGAATTCAGTCTTAAGACATAAAACTTTACATGAAATTAATCCCCTGAGTGGATTAAGTGTTTCCACTATCATCAAAAACATTTTTTGAAGAGTGAAAACAGACATTTAAAAAATGTATTACTAAATATGTTTGCTAAATATTTTAATGATATTTCTAAAGCAATCTTTTACATTGAAAGCCCCCCCCCAAAGTCAATTTTCTTTTGTAGAGAGAAAAAATAATTTTAACACTTCAAACCCCGTATTTGCGTTTGCTTTTTCAATCAGCATTTGAACATTTCAAGTAAAGTGCATGGATAAAACAATTAAGATTTCTTAAAAAATCCCATGTTCCTTTGAAAGGTTCCTGCTTCACAGGTGTGTCAGTGCTGTGCAGTGTCCTCCAGCAGTAACAGCGTCACAGAAACTGTTGTTTTTTTCTTTATTGATTTTAGAGAGAGAGAGGAAGGGAGAGGGAGAGAGAGATAGAAACATCGATGAGAGAGAACATCGACTGGCCGCCTCCTGCATGCCCCCCACTGGGGATCAGGCCCACAACCTGGGCATGTGCCCTGACCGGGAATCGAACCGGCGACCTCTTGGTGCATGGGTTGATGCTCAGCCACTGAGCCACACCAGCTGGGCTGGGGTGGGGGGGATTTTTTAAAACTAGGTGGTGGAACTTTAGGGACCACACAGTGGCTGAAACACCAGCTAGAATCTCATTCCCACCAGCTCCTTGGGTCTGCTCACCAACGCCCAGATAGCTATGTAGTGAGGGTAAAGCCAGCTATAACCACAAGATGCTTCTGAGTGAGGGGTTTAAACTTTCAAAGAAAGAAGTTCGTGACACGAAAGGGGCTTGTTGAGAATTGACTTGCAACTTTAGCTGTTGGCATCAGCGTGAGCAAACGCAGGTGCGTAGACCCCCATCACAGCTCCTCCCTTAGAATCTGAGTTGGTCCCACCTGTTTCTGACACGGCACCTCCAATGTTCTCCACCTGTCCGGTGCTCAGAGTTCCAGGAGGGCTGATTTTCTGTTTTCCCCAGGCATCATTCACTCTTTCGTTTCTAGACCTGCACATATATGGCTCCTTCTGCCTGAAACACTCTTGGCTGCCCCTTCCCCCATCCCTCCGCCCCCTCCCCCATCCCCCTGCCCCCTCCTCCGTCCCCCTGCCCCCTCTTCCGTTCCTCTGCCCCCTCACCCTCCTGGCTGCCCCCTCCCCTCTCCCTCTGCCCCTCACCCTCCTGGCTGCCCCTCCTCCATCCCTCTGCCTCCTCACCCTCCTGGCTGCCCCTCCTCCGTCCCTCTGCCCCCTCACCCTCCTGGCTGCCCAGGACTCGCTCTGCAGAGGAGGTTCCTGGCGGGGCGCTTCCACAGAACTTTCCGCTCTCGTGACAGTCACCGCGGACTGTTCACCATTCCTGCTGGACTGTAGGCTTCTCAAGGTCAGGAAGCACGACCCCCTAGCTCACCACGCTAGTTCCATGCCCAGCACAATGCTGCACCCTCAAGAAATATTTACTGAAAGATCCATTGCCTAATTTTGAATTTTCTAAGAGTGCTAGAAGTCTGAAAAATGACTCAGAAGTAATAGCATCCCAAGTGCCCTTTTCCTCACACCCACCTCATCTATGGGGCCAGTTCTGCTCTAGAATTTGGGTCCAATTTTTTTTTTTAATCCTCACCTGAGGATGCTTTTCCATTTATCTTCAGATAGAGTGGGAGAGAGGGAGAGAGACAGAGAGAAAGAGAGAGCGAGAGAGACAGAAACATTGATGTGAGAGAGACACATTTATTGGTTGCCTCCTGCAGGACCCCTACCAGGGCTGGAACAGAACCATAACGAAGGTACGTGCCCTTGACTGGAATCGAATGCACGACTCATTGGTCCAGAGGCCCATGCTCCAACTGCTGGACCAAACCAGCCAGGGCAAACTTGGGACCAATTTTAACTTCACTACAGGGAAGTTTAAATATTTGTAACTGAGATTTCAGGGAAATTTGCAATTGAACCATCTTCCTCTAGTAGCAATGTGACCTTTTGTTTCATTTCTAAAAATTGCAGTGCTGGCCTGGTCATGAGACCACTATATTGCACTCACTCGTGGACACTGAGGTCACACGGTCCACTCACTCGTGGACACTGAGGTCACACGGTCCGCTCACTCGTGGACACTGAGGTCACACGCAGCGCTCACTCGTGGTAACTGGGTGGAGGGCAGCATCTCAGCAGCTCTGACTTACCGACACGCTGACCACACTGGGGCTTGCTGGTCCCATGCTATGTAGCCATTCCTATTCGTGTTCAAACAATCAAAAACACACCCAGCTCTTGAGAAATGTGAGCACATGCTCCCCACCCTCCTTCTCAGAAATCTGCTCAGAAGTGAAACAGATCCCTTGTGGCTTCCTTCTCCCTTCTCACTGTCCCCAGATGCTGACTGCAAAAGTCCTCATTTTTTTTTTTATGTTTTATTATCAACATCAATTCCCGAAGATGCATTGTCCTCTATCCAGAACACGAAGCACTCACATTCATCTTGCTGGTAACCCAAGCTTCATTTGCGCATGGTCCTAGATGAAAACTATAGAAGGTAGAATTGCAAATATTGGCCTTTCAGTCAAACGACTCCTCATTTTTCCCCAAATTTATTCAATTTACAATGCTGCTGTGTATGCAATTATTCCTGTGTAACACAATATTTCAAGAGCGCATTAACTTATGACTCATGAAGTAGAGTGTGTCACAACGATACAGGTAGCAGCGGCCTGGATGATCAATAGTTCGATAAAGAATGGGATTACCCCAATCACACCGTCTGAGATGCACATGCTGGGTGCCGTGGGCCTCGAGCCCGTGAGGGTCGGCATGCTGGGCTGAGTTTGTCTTTGAGCACCAGCCAACAGAAGACGGCACACGAGTGTGAAGTTCAGAGTTCAGATCCCTTTCCGAAAAAACTGTGATGTGTACAGTACACTTGTTTATCAAGAAAAATAGTGTACCGGTTTGTAAGAAAAACAATACTTTGAATAGTTCCGAAACAAGTATTTTTTAAAAACCCTCTTGGGCCTTTGTGATCTCCATTGAGTACCCCTGAAAATAAAAGCAGAGGCAAACCAGATGTGTGAACCCAATCTCTTGCCAAAGACACGTATGAGACGGTGTTAAAATACATAGCACTGGATGGATGGGTAAGTGACATTCACTGGCAGTAATGTGGCCTCTCTAGTCACCTTGCTAAAAGGCTGAATTTTAAAAAGACAATAACACTCTTCCTCTGTATGATACAGATTTCATTTTTAACTTTGCAAACGTTTATGGATTGGCTACTATGTCTTTGACGTTGCACTAGACACTAGGCATTCAGGGGTTGATCCTGGCTGGGAAGGACCCACAGGTGTCTTATTTGCAGCCAACTGCTGTCCTTTAACTCTGGTCCCTGTCTGACACCAGCTGGGAAATTCTGGATTAGGAGCAATAGAAAAGAAAGAAAAAATGACAAAGACATTTTTTGTAGTGAAGAATCATTCTGTAAGGAATGATTAGAGAAAGTTAAGCTTGCAACTTAAGCTTATTTTTTCTTTTCTCTTTGTGTCCCAAATCGAATCTATTTATCTTGGTTGGCATTTATTCTTTGTCAAATATTTACTCGTTGCCATTGGCTTATTCTTTGCCAGATGTTACTATTTTGTTTCCATACTCCATTACTTGTTTAAGAAATATTATAGGTACTGCAATCCATGTATGCACTGAAGCCAGATGGATTTGAGGTTGAGTGCTTCAGAGCGTGGCTTTATATTATATTTATAGTATATGCCTCCTAAGAAAAATGTCCTTCACTTCTTTCCTCCACCCACTACCCTTAAGACTGAGTCAATATCTTGAGGCAGGTAAGCGTCAGGACAACCCAGCTCTGAGGGCCAGCTACATTATTAGGATTGAAACATAGATGTATTTATACACAAACTGTAGCTAATCTTACATGATTTTTTATGGTCTGAACATTCCAAAGTGATTGTTGTGGTTGGCAGAGGAACTAGAAGGTCAAAATCTCAGGACAAACATTTGTCACTTTGTAGCCAGATGGGAAAAATATTCTCTTAGAAGGAATTGTAATGGATTTCTCTTTATATGTCTACTATCAATACCAAAATGACAAGTGTGAAAAAGATCTATTTAAATTTTTAATTATGAAAACAACCTTTTTTTTTTTTTAAAAAAAAAAAACTACATATAAAGAACTCAAGCTCCACAGGTATTTTGCAAGCTTAACTTTCTCTAAATAAGTAAACACACATACATGCTTAAACAAACAGATAAATAGCTTTGTAAATAGAAGTATTCAAGGACAACAGGAGAATCTTAATTTCTTAATTGTCCTTTCCTCCTGTGGACTTTGGGTCGTACGTTTTTATTTCGATAACACTTAATTCAGGTAAATGAATTGGCTGCTTTCAGCCAACAGGTCTTCCTTGGTCTCCCACTGTGTCTGATGCAATGAGTCAGGGCTGGGATCAATCACCTGGTCAGGGAAAGTTCCAAACAATCATCAGTATCCCCGTGTCTGGAATCAATGAGGCATCTCCTCCTGATAATATTTTACGATTGAGAGGGAAGAGTTGCCTTGATGAATTATAAACTGCAGAATTGGGAAGTAGCATCAATTACAAATGTATCCATTTCCTAGAGAATCTAAAACTTATATCATTTTATAGAGAAACACCTCATACTGTTATTCTGTGTCATTTGTATAGCTTTTATTTCTATTCTCATTTTTAAAATTTATTTTTATCATTGAAAGTATGATAGATGTCCCCCCCCCCACTAACCCCCTTCACCCCATTCCTGCCCCCACCGCCTTCACTGCACTATTATCTGTGTCCATTGGTTATGCTTATCTGCATATAAGTTCTTTGCTTAATATATGCAGCTCTTTTTTTAAGACAGAAAGATTTACTGACAGGATGCTACATTTCTGCTTTTAGAAGTTACCTGAGTTGTGCCATGGAGAGATTTCTATTTGACTCTAAAGTAATTATCACTAATAAATCAATTGATTGGGGCTACAGACTTCAACCATCAACTTTCTATGTGATGATTTTACATCTTTCATTATGTTATGAAATTGTGCTGTAGCCTAGGCCAGAAGCCTATTGCTGTGAGCTAGCAAGATGAGAATTTAATGAGGTATAAAACATATACACAAATTGCAACGTCAATGATAATGTCTTAATAGCTTAAGAGGCCCGCAAAACTGCAATATAAACTAAGGCATAAAGAGACACAGCATGTTGACCTCAAGCTTATAAATCAACAATCCAAGGGCCTAAGAGCTTCGTGACCTAGAGCAGTCAGTTTCTTAAAAAAAAAAAAATCAGAATGTACAACACTTATAAAGAACCATTTCTTATTCTAAAAGTAGGCTTATTCTAAAAGT
This sequence comes from Tadarida brasiliensis, assembly GCA_030848825.1. Taxonomy (NCBI): domain Eukaryota; kingdom Metazoa; phylum Chordata; class Mammalia; order Chiroptera; family Molossidae; genus Tadarida; species Tadarida brasiliensis. The sequence continues at coordinate 107,147,908 of CM061260.1, read as the reverse complement.
AGGACTAAGCTTACTTTGTTGAAATAAAACAACATAGGTCTTAGAGACAGAATGATGTTAATTTTTTTTAAAAAAAATTTTCCCTTGTTATAACTAAAATCTAAAAGCTGAACCACAGGGATAGGAAAGAGGAAATGAATGTGGACTGAGGGGGGTCCTTCTCAAGTGCGGGTATCTCTACCAAGCTGGTCTCTGTTTCCTTCATTCATTTATTTATTTTTTCCTTTATTGATTTTAGAGAGAGAGGAAGGGAGAGGGAGAGAGAGATACAAACATCAATGTGAGAGAACATTAACTGGCCACCTCCTGCATGCCCCCTACTGGGGATCGGGCCCACAACCTGGGCATGTGCCCTGACCAGGAATCAAACCAACAACCTCTCGGTGCATGGGTCGACGCTCAACCACTGAGCCACACCAGCCAGACTCAAGGTTGCTTTTTAACTTGGAATAAAACCTGGTGCACAGTAATTCTCTACATAAAATTAAGCGTGGTTCAGCTCAACAGACTTTCCCTGATTAATCAAGGACGCTGGCCTACCTCTGCTGCTGTGTATTTTGCATGGATTTAAAATATCTTTGTAATTATTTTTGAAGCCTGACACTTTTATACAGATTAGGAAAAATCTAGAGAAAAACTTGCTTTGAAGGCAAAATGTTAATATCTAAGTTAATAGTATTTCTCTTGGAATGTGTTTTCTGTTGAAAAGTTTTCCTTTTGTTGAAAGGAAAGCACATTCACATTCTCAGGCTTTACAGCTACGTTAAAACTTGAAAAACATTTGACTGTCAAAAGTTTTATTACATGTCAAAACTAGAATTTCTATTAGAATTTGATGAAAAAAAATCATGTTTATTTTTATCACCTAAACTGGCAGGCAGAAATTTTATATTTTAATTAATTTTGGTAGTTGTCTCTATCTTTTACTACTTGGGAAAAATACAGGTATTTTCTATACATGCATAAAGCACAAAATACATTTTAATTTAAAAATCCAAATATACATTCCAGTGTTTTCCAAACTTGTCTGATTTTAAGTATCACTGAGAGTCCTTTTTGATAATTCAGATTCCTGTGGCTTATTCTAAAGCCATTGATTCAGAAGCTTTAAGAGTTCCTGAGAGACTCAGTCTAGGTGATTCTTATGATCAGGTAAGTATAAAAAGAACTTAAGTAAGTATTTCTCTTTTGAGAGACAACAGCGGACTTTCTGAGAGGCTTGCATTAATAAAAATAGTGCAACAGCCCGGCTGGTGTGGCTCAGTGGGTTGAGCGTCCTCCCATGGTCTGAGAAGTCCTGGTTCAATTCCCCGTCAGCGCACATGCCGTGGTTTCGGGCTCGATCCCCAGTAGGGGGCGTGCAGGAGGCAGCTGATCTATGTTTCTCACATCCATGTTTCTCTCCCTTTCTCTCTCTCTAAAAAATCAATAAAGAATTTTTTAAAATAGTGCAACAGTTTGAATAGTAATAAAGTTTGTATCTTATAAACAAAAATAAATTTAATATCTTAATTTCTTTTAATCATTTCACACTATTCAAACAAGTTATATTTAAAATTGTAATTTCCTCAGATTTATAAAGTGTTTTGACTCTCTGGTGATCAAAAATGAGCAATGTAGACCACAGCTAAAGAGATTTTTAAGTGAAGATCTACTGTTGCTGGTTTAATTTGTGAAGAGATTTTAAATATTTTTCCCTTCAACAAATGATTGAAACTATCTGCATGTTGGTGCCTGCTAAGCTATTGTGTGAAATTTTACCAGCTGGGAATTATCCCCTCATTCTCTGGTGTGATTAACACTTCCAGCTGTAGAATAATTAAAATGTCAGTCAGTTCTGAAACAGAGCAAAACAGTTTCTCATCTGATCCTTCAGCTGGAAGGCTAAGCAAGGGATACATCAGGTGTCTGCTTCTCCTCTCAGCCAGAGTTCACGTCCTGCCCCTCTGTGTTCCCCTCCTCCTCTCCCTTCACACACACACACACATACGCATACATGCACACACATACACATGCACACACACGCACTGGAGTCTGAGTTTGGGTTCTGCTCAAATTTGGTTCTTCAATAAGCCACTAATTTTTCAAAAATATTTTGTTGATTTTCTTAAAATTTTTTTTTCTTTATCGATTTTAGAGAGAGAGGAAAGGAGAGGGAGAGAGAGATGGAAACATCGATGAGAGAGAACATCGATTGGCCGCCTCCTGCATGCCCCCGACTGGGGATCGGGCCCACAACCTGGGCATGTGTCCTGACAGGGAATTGAACTGGTGATCTCTGGGTGCATGGGTTGACACTCAACCACTGAGCCACACCAGCTGGGCTTGTTGATTTTCTTTAAGGAAAATTAGGGGGAGAAGTTAGACAGAGGTTGACAACAGTATTTCTGTGTGATACATATTTCTCAGAACATGTTAATATACGCTCCATGTAGGTTCTTTCCCCCGGCTTTATTGCGGTGGAATTGACATACACCACTGTGTGCATTTAGAGTGTACACACGTTGACTTGATACACTTACACTTACAGCATGATTACCGCCATGGTGCTAGTCACAACTTTCTCCATCTCACATAATTACCATTTCATTTTTGTAGTGTAAACATTTGATCTACTGTCTTAGCAACTTCCAAGTACGGAACACAATATTATAATCACCATACTGTGTGTTAGATCCCCTGAACTTATATCTCTTATAACCGGAAGCTAGTTTTGTTTTGAAACCCATTCTTTCCTCGCTCATCAGTACTGACCTCATATCTGTCCACACACAACCTCCGATCATCACCTCCTCAAGCCAGGGCCTGAAACACTGACCAGTCCTCTAATCCATCGAGGCCTAGAAGAAAAAAAGTGGTGGGAAATAGTGTTCACAGCACGCTGTTGGCTGATTAGTGCTTCAGAATGTTCTAGAATCTTGAGTCTTGCACCAACACAGTGACTGGAAAACACAGCTTGGAAGCACACCTTTAAATGCCCACATCTCTGAAGGTCCCCGGCCTGCCCCAGCCTCCTCCATCTCCTTTGATAGGTCTCCACGCCCGGAGTCCGCAGCCGCTGTGTGGCTTTTATGTTTTCCTGTTAGAGATTTTTTTAACTTAATTAAGGCTGTAATAGGAGTTTTATTTCCCTTAGAGGGTTATTGCGAAGTTTAAAGTGGTCTTAGAAGTAAGCACCCCAAATACCTGTTCCATCAACATCCTTTTGAACTCCCTGTTTTACTCAGAGGAATATTGCTAATCAGATACACGAACTCTTTCGGATGAGCCTGGTATTCTCTCCAGGTCACAATCCCTAAGACTTCTACAGGCTTTATTGGGGCAGTTTCTTTGAAGTCTTTCAAGAAGAGGTGGTAGCAAAATGGGAGGGAAAAGGGCGCCTGACTGCAAAGGTTGGTTTTCTGAGAAAGATCCCCTCCCTTGAGGGGACCCTGAGCATCCTTCAGCCAGAGCCGGCTCTGGGGACACCCGGGGCCCAGGGATACGGTGAAGCCCCGACCCGCTGGCTCCTTCTCCCACCACTCGGAGCATGTTTACATACTTAACCCATGGAGTCCCCTTCTTATCCTTTTCTCCTTCTAAAGTCCTTGTGCACACACATAGTATGCATTGAATATTGGGACTCCAGAGGATTTCTTCTCCCTGCTATTTTTCCTCTCTGTCTTCGTGCTAAACCTCCTGGCTCCACAGAGACTGAAGGCAGCTGTAACCCTGTTTTAGTTTTAGGGGCACCGGAACCATTTGGCCGACTTTGGGACTCATCAGGCCCAGAGATTAAAGGTAATCTTTTCCTCTGATGACTTTGTGCTCATCGAGAGGCCGAGATTATGTCAGGAAGGGCTCGTCCACTGCTCCCTTAACAAGGAAGTTTGAGATTCAGCAACGGAACTGAGACTTTGGTTCAACTAAAAAAAAAAAGAGCCTTTTCAAAAGGACAATGGAATCCCTTCAAATACAAGGTCTGTAACTTGAAGTGTTAAAAATGGTACTCATTGTTGGCATTTTACCGTGGGTCACACATGTTTTCATGTTGGTAGGTCCCAAATGCAATGCCCTGGGCTATTTTGAAGACTGTGGTATGTTAGAAAGAAATAGAAGGTTACCAAAAAATGTCATCGTCGCATGTGGACGACTTGAAAGCCAAGCCCGTCCGTGCCCCGATGGCGCTTTCTGTGAGAACACAAACGGTGCAGAGGGAACCGGGAAAGGGCTCCTGGACTCAAAATAAAGGCGCATCTGACAGGAGCGCGAAGGCGCCTTGATACCCCGTTAACAAAAGCCTTGTATGTCTACAGCTGCACTCCAGCAGCGCCTGGGAAATTAAAGAATTGCCAGCTTTTCCACTTTGGGAGAAAACACATTTGTGCTAAACAGCCGGTAAGTAAATGCAGTAAACATATTTTTACAGTGAATAGAATTGTTTTATATTTGGGGGACTGATTGTGAATTTCCACGGCTTCGTGATTAGCAAACATTTGGCAGTTCTGGAGTCTTTTCGACATTAAAATGCCAAAACAGATTTCTGTTCTCAGACTGAGCTCCCATATATATATATTTTTTTCATCCCTCTAACAATTATCCTCAAAACAATTGGAAGCACTAAAATAAAACGTGTTCTGAAAACACATTCAGAAACGTTTTACCTGTTTGACTTTAATAAGCATGTGAATAAAAAGCTCCGTGTTGCTGCCAGAGGTGGGGAGACAGTGCCTGCGTCATGAATGAAGTGTTGGTGGGCACTTCCAGGGCACTTCCTGGGCCAGCCCAGGGTTCTACTTCAGCTCAAGTGAGAGTGAAAACAGATGTTTCTGCAGAGACTCTTGGGTCTCTCTCTTCCTAGTGACATCCCTGCTCGTTTTTTTGAAATGAATGAATTTCCAAGAGATTTAAAAGTCCTCAGCAATGACTTTTATCTATTTTTACTTTACTTTAAAGAGTCGTGTCCTCATGATTTTTTTTTTTTTTCATGTTATCATGTTGAAATTATCTCCTTGGGGAGGTTTTCCTCTTAACTTATAATTCTGAGTACTTACACTTTGACTTCAGCAATTTCTTTTTAAGATGAGGAGATTAACTGTATTTGTGTTGCATTCATCCGTTTAATGTTATTTTTTGTTATAGCGAGAGGCCTTGTATTTTTTGTTATAACTAATTAAATTGAAACTCTTTTTTAATTCTATCAACTTTATAGAAAACTGAAAGTTTAAAGAAAATCAGTAAGTAATGCTGTTTAATTTTGCACTGGTCGACATCTTGACTGCAATGCAGGATTTTACAAACCTTCCACAGCTGTGTATGTATGTGTGCGTGTGGACAAGAGGGGTCATAGTTTCATCATCATAACTAAACTCTCACTTCTGAAACCAATTATTATAAAGTGGCTTAAGACAATGCACCTTCACCTGCTATCGGTGAAAGGGGGGTATCCAGTGGTGGACTTGGGGTATCCCTTTCCCCACTGAGTGCTGGGGATTGGGTCCTTATACTACCTCAAGAAAAATAATTTTTCAGAGACTCGCATAGGAGGATGAGTGATCTTTATTTGCATGGAATTACATCTCTCAGTTTCTAAAGTCCTTTTACCCTTAATGCAGTCCTGGAGGAGATGCAGCTGGGGATGCAGGAGAGCTAGAAGCAAAGCCAGTGTCCAAAGTTTCAGTTCCATGATGGAGTTGGGTCCAGGCTAGCATCAGGCTAGTTCCAGCCCATCAGTCCATTGTGTGCTGGGTCCACATGGCCGTGAGACACGTGGACGGGTGCAGGGGAGCCAGGAGCGTGAACCCCCTGCAACAGAGTCCCAAGAGAGCAAGAGAGAACCCTTTGTTGAGGGGATTAAGTATCTCCTATCTTCTCTTGCTTGCAGTGGCCATGCCTACTCTGACCTGTTCCCAGGTGTGACGGACATGCAAGTGCCTTCCCTGTGTCACCCAGCTTTTACTGGGCGTGCATCTAAACTTCAGCTTCCCGGCAAAGCTACACAAGTGGCATGCCTTTGCTCCTTTCCAGTTAATTAATAACTGGGTTTATTGCAATGGTATCACAACCTCTTACAGTTGCAGAGGTGAACAGTCTGAAATGGGTTTCACTGGATTAAACTCAAAGCGTCAGCAGGATTACCTTTCTTCTGGGGGTTCGAAGGGAGAATCTTTCTTCTTGCCTTTTACATTTCCAGGAGGCTGTTGGCATTCCTTGGTTCCTGACTCCCTCCCTCGAAGCCAGCAATGGCCTCACCCTGGCCCGTTTCCATTAGCCCCTTCCCTTGTCTGACTCCTCCTGCTGACCTCTTGTAAGGACCCTTGTGATTACATTGGTTGCACCTGGATAATCCAGGATACTCTTCTCATCTTCCTCTCAAAGTCCTTAATCTACCACATTGGCAAAGTCATGTTTGCCATTTAAGATAATATATTCATAGGTCCTGGGCATTAGGACATGGTCATCTTGGGGAGTGAGGGGTGAGGGTGTCATTCTGCCTACCATAATCCTCGTAGTGGTCCAAAATTTTCTTCTAATAACATTCTTGCTACTCATCTCTCCCTTCAGCATCACCATAATTTCTTCTTCTGAACTTTAGCATTTTCATCCATATAATTCACCTATTACCTTGAATACACATGAAATGAATGCTGATGCAACTTGCCCAACCTCCCCTAACACACGGACGTTATAAAACTTGGGACTTCCCTTACTCCTTGCTCTCCATGAGGTGGACATATTGCACCTTGCACCAATGTCTTCAACCTTTTTTTCTAGAGCTGCTCCTGAAATCAAAGCACTGCTTTTATTTTGTTTTTCCTGGAGGTGCCATTTCCACTAGAATGCTTTACGATGGAAGTGATTTCTTTTCCCACTTCTGCTCCTGGAGATGCAAAGAGGGGCCCTTTACGCCTTATTCCTTGATGCCACTACCAGATCGTTTAACAATCCCTCCTGCCTTGAAGCTGATGACGTCTCATGGTCACTTTTCTCTCCTCATTTTTGATATGATCTGTTTGCTACAAGGACCACATCTTCATATCCTTTATCACTTTAGTTTTATGGCTTGCAGGTAGTATTTCTCTCAGAGATTCCATGGTCTATGTTGCTGTCATCAAGCAAACTAGCTTCACTTGCAACACCAACGTCCTCCATAGCATGACCCATAGCCACCCTGATGTATGACAACACCTTGAACCTTGCAACCCTTTGGAACCTACCAAATGGAAGATGATGAACTCGAAGCTCCCACTTTGTGACTCCTACATTCCCTTCCAAATTCACTCCTTCCCCATACTTCACTTGCATCTGGCTCTCTGTTTCTTGCTTTCTCTATTCTCTCCACATTTTAGCCTCTCTATATGTCTTTATTAATACACTAGAGCAGTGCTTCTGAAAATATCTGTGAGGTCAAGGACCAGTTTTTACTTGCAAAACTTCCATCAACTGAGACTTTAGTAAAATACAATAAATGTGAATCATTTGGGAATTTAAAAAAAGACACTAAATACAAGCAAATATTTTATTATAAGATTCAGCAGACAAAATTATGTTTCAATACATATTATCAAAACAAATAAAATGGGATAAAATAAAAGAATTCTAAAAATCACACAATGCATTGAAAATGTGCTTGTCAATGATTAACACAGTGTATAGCTATTTTACTCACAGTCATGTGGTATTTCTCAATCATAACTAAATATAAGGACAAAAAGTTTTAAGTAAAAATTCAACTCTCTGTATGTTCACTTTATATAAGCACCATAAATAAAAAATTTTGTTTTTAGTGTAAAAATGTTTGCTTCTTGCCTGTTAATTTATCTAATCTAGAGCATATTGATAACAATATTTTTTAGGAGATAATTATATCTAAATTTTTTCTATATTACTCTTTCATAACACTTGAAGGTACAGAAATTAGTCTCACAAAAGTACGTTGGCAGAGAAGAGATTTAAAGAAATTTCAGCAAGCTTAGGTTATTGTTTTTAACTTTAATCTAAAATAATATAAGTGATGCTCTATTTTCAAAATTTATGTTCAATCCTTCATCAGTAGCTGATTTTAATAATGTATCCTGTAAAATTGTAGTTAAATTTATATTATACTTAAATGAAAGAAATGGATTCCAGAGCCATGAATTTCCCATGAATAGAAATTTCTAGGTATTCTTCTTTTGATGGAAGATGAACTTCATAATATTTTATAAACTGCATGAGCTATTTGGTGATAACTTTTTGAAGATGAGAAATAACAAGCCAATCACGGTTTTCAATGACAATTATTGTTCAAACATGAAATTCATCATAACAACCTGTAGAAATTCTGTTCTTTCAAGCTTCTAGATTTCACCTTTTCCATTTATCTGCCATCACACAAAATATTCAAATCCTTTCTTGCATAGAAATATTAAGATAATTAAAAATACCAAAGACATCACACAAATAAGTAAGCCTGGCTATAAATCACATCTATAAAAAGCTGGAACTAAACTGGAAATGTGTTGAGTTTATTCCCTAGTTTAAACATTTTTAATATACCTTTCCCCCTTCATAAATATTGTGCCTCACTACACAATAATTTTTAAATACTCAACTTCCATATTTATAAAACAATAGAGAATAATTCCAAAGTTAACACATTAGCCTACATATAATCATAATTTTCACTATGACATCAAGCTTTCTGTTTAGTTGAGATGAAAACTTTTCCATAAGAGGCTTTCTTGATGAAGGGAGTTCTGTGTTGATTAATGCTTTTGGCTCAAGCTCTGGAATCTGGGCAACAATCCCAGAATGTTTTCCCTTGTCTTGCGCCTGGTGAAATGTGCCATCAGGAAATACTTCTACACAAACCTTAACTTTCAAACACATTTACTGACTCTGATACATTTCAGAGCTAGTTATATTTGTTGGCAATAAGGCTGAAGCACACACACACACACACACCGCAAAGAAAATCTTCCTTCATATCAGCATCATATTGGAATTACATTTATACCAGAAGAAATACCATATTGGCTATATCATTACATTCCACAAATTGCAATTGAACATGTATCACTAGCTTTATTTGGTTTACCTATCTGCCTTTCTTACCGGTAGCTAGTTCTGAAGTTTTGAGCTACGTTATCATCAAAAAATGGCACTTACACTACCTTTTTAGACACAAACACACCCGTAATTTTCAAACAAACATCTTTAATGGAGTCTTTTACTTATAGCTTGGGAATTAACATAGATTTTTATTCATGGCATATTCAATGCTATTCTATAAGAAGTCATCATTATAATGGTGAGAATTATTGAACATCTATCTCTATCAGCTTTTGAAGTAAATACTTTTTCAAATGATTTTTTATTTTAATTTACTTATGTTCTTTATGTTGTGTCCTTATGGTTTTAATCCTTCACTAGTCAATGTATCTGTGGAATAATAGCCTTGGGGTTTAGCATTTCACCATCAATTCTAATTAAAAAACCAAACTCCATATTGAAGGGGTATTATAGGCTTTCTGGTAAAATCATCATGAACTCTTATTAATCTTCATTTTTTAAAATTACTTCCACTGTCTTCATTTATTTGTTTACATGATTTATTATGACTAGAAGGAGACAAATTATGTCTTTTCTTGACAGAAAAGTCAGGTGAAGCTTATTTTGCCTCTTTAAAATAGTGTTAAAAGTAAATACAAATTTTATTTTCCAAATTCATTAATAATATTCAATTATAAATTTTAAATCAACTTGATTAAAAATTAAACTTAGTATAAAAATACAAGATAGAAAAATATAAAGAGTTATTTTTCTTATATTTTAATATGATTTTGAGTTTGGTGGATGGATTAATCTGAAAATGTCAAATATTATAACCCTGTGACCTGTGGTACACGTGAGTCTACATGTGAGAAATACAGCCCATGTCTCTGTGTCCTGCTCAGTGCGACAAGGTCACAGGTCATGCACATGGACGTCACAACAATGTTGAATTTCTATAAATATTTGTTTTCAATTTCTGTACTTATCGCTTTCCAGACAAATCAACAGAAGGATCTGTACCAGCTCACAGACCACTCTTTGGTCTTAACAATTACAGGAGATAAAAATCTCCTGTGAAGTTTGTTAAAATGTAGATTCAGAGTCAGTGGGTCTGAAGTAGAGTCCAATGCTCCTCATTTTCAAGATCCCTTTGAGTCTCTTACAGAGAGTATTTGGGATATAATCTCCAAGAAGGCTCTGTTTGACTTCATTTTATGCGGATCTGGTTTTTCCAGTCCTTGGAACAATGTTTCTGAGGATGTTGACGAGGAATTACCTTTGGTGAGTGTCAACAAAGTAGATGAATGGCCCTCACTCCAGAAACCCCAAGAGTACAGCTGGGGAATCTGCATTTTTAAGGAGTTTTGCCAGGTACCCTGTGTACACTCAAGTTTAAAGCCCACTGGCCTGCATGCTATGTACTACCTGCTTTTTCCCATGTTCTCCTCGATTTCTAGTCATTTTCATGCAAACACAGAATGATATTTATTCTACTTTTAGATTTCTAGTGGTTTTCTCCTTTTCTTTGCTGGCTTCCTGTCCACTCCCTCCAAGGTTCTTTCTTTTCCATCTTCTGACCTTTAATGAGGCAATCCAATCTCGTGACCCTAACATGCAACCTTTGGATATCAATCAATATTTAGAATTTGGACTTCCGTTTTTTCCCCCCCATCTTATATTTTCAATTCTGGGCAACCCAACTTACATATTTGGTATCCCAACAAAAATTTGAACAAAACTGAACTCATCTGCTCTCCCAAACTCTTCCACATGTTGATTTTTGGGTTTTCATTTCCCCAGTATTACCATTTCTCCGGCCTCCGGGATCAGGTCTTTAGATCTGTGCTGTTTCTCTCTGAGATATGAAGGACTTTCAAATGGCTCCTGTGATTCCCTGATACACACGTTTTTGTAAGCCCATCCTTTCTCCTGGAGGCAGAACCTGTGGCTCACTTCTAACAGTAGAATATGGCCAAGACAAAGGGATTACTTAGACAGAACTGAGGTCCCTCATCTGTTGAATGAGTTCATGGAAAGGAGATTATCCTGAGTGGGCCTGACCTCATCAGGTGAGCCTTTAAAAGAGGCTCTCTGCCTTCTCTGAAATAGGACACTGAAAACAGCACACACCTGTCTCCCTTGATAGCTTTGAAGACACCTGATGCCCCCAATGCTGCAGGCGCAGGAAACGAATCCAGCCAACACCCGAGGAACTTGGAAGCAGACCCTCCCTCTGTCAAGTCTCCTGATGAAAAGGTATTCTGTCTGCTTTGTGAGACCTTGAGCAGCGTACTCAGCAAACCACGCCCAAACTTGTGACCTACAGAAACTAGAGATAACCAGTGTGTGTTGTTTGAGCCACCAGGTGCGTGGTAATTTGTTACGCAGCAACAGAAGACTAATACACGTCTTCTCCTTCCATTGTTACATGTGCTCTTCAGCTAGGTCAGTTTCTTCTGCCTATGTAATGTTTTTACTGCTGTCACTCACCTTTCATCACTGCCAGTTTGGCTCAGAAGTTCATTTATTCTCTTTTTTATCACTGAAAAGGCCTTTTAAATGGTCTTCTGTCCTCTCCACTCATCCAAAGACCACTAGAAACACTGACCATGCCTTTTCTGCTGGAAGGGGAGATGGTCACTGCAGCTATAAAGTGGGGTTTGTGATCTGATGATTTTGTCTACAGAGCACAATTGAATGACGGGAAGGTTCAGGGCTGTGAGATCAGGTGGCTGAAGTGCCGACACCAAGGCCGACGGAACCTAGAGATGCGTGAGAAACCGAGACATCACCGTGTTGCACAGACTATCCAGCAGGCATCGAAAGTATAAAAATATGCTGGTGATTTTAATGATATAGTGTAATGAGCTGCATATAAATGAAATGGCCCATTTTGTATTGCTTCTGTTGATAGAAACAAATAGTGCCTCCTGTCCGGCCAGTGTGGCTCAGTGGTTGAGCATCGACCCATGCACCAAGAGGTCGCCAGTTCGATTCCCGGTCAGGGCACATGCCCAGGTTGTGGGCTAGATCCCCAGTGGGGGGCACGCAGGAGGCAGCCAATCGATGTTCTCTCTTATCAGTGTTTCTATCTCTCTCTCTCCCTCTTACTTCCTCTCTCTTTAAAATCAATAAAGGAAAAAATAAATAAAAACAACAACAAATAGTGCCGCTTGACTTTTTGAGAATAAAAGAAAATATGCATTTAATGTAACCCTTTATTACGAACAAAACTCATGTATTTCAAAGTCCAGACCAAAACATTTGATACCACATAGGAAAAAAAAAAACCCTTGTGATTGTTAAGCCTGCTTAAAACAAGGTGACTCACTCAAGCTGTTTCACAGAGTGGCTGCTTTCCATTAGGAAAAAAACACAAATGTCTGTGTTAATCAAACCAGCATGAAAGTTCATTAGAACCCAGAGCACAGGCAGATGGACTTAGCACCTTGGACACATGAGAATCCTGTTTTCCAAGATAACCTCAAAAGACTGCGTAGCAATCCAGTGTGGCACCAGTCGGAAGTAACTAGTGAATGTCTCGTTTTTTCCTTAGTAATTTAGTCTTGCTCTTTGAAAATATTTCTAAACGGAGGAATCTCCATTCATTGCTGCATGTCGGTTGTCGAAAGGAGGGTAACGACCCTTTGCTTGATTGTACAGACCCATCATTTACGTTTTTTCATGTGTGCCTTAAAAACAACTCTTAAACATGAAGCAATTTTAGTTAATAGTCTCGTTGAATTTGAATGGAGATACAGAATGTCAGAGATGAGAAAATTCTCAAGACTGCATGGAGGATATTTGCTTATATACCTGGGAATTAGGGGAGAGGTGGCCTTAAGCACTGTCGCAGACATTGCTGGGGTGACTGCCTCAGCGTCCCCAACTTCTGGAGACCAGGAGTAGACATGCTGAGATGACAGTGCTGTGTGCTGGGACTGTTCTCACCAGCTCTTCCGTGTTTTAGGTGCTGATCTTACCCCTTTCCGGTGACAGATCTGCCCACACATTGGTTGCCCAGACCCAGCACCAATCAAAGAGAGGTCAGGGGTCACCTCAGCTGTTGCTGGGACAGGCTTTATTATGTGTATGTTTATGTTATGCTATATTTGTTTGTTTGCTGTAATCAGTTGCTCTACCACGGTCTCACACGTCTATTAACTGACCAGAACAAACTTAACTCTGTGTGTCCCTCATTTTGGCAAGTAGCCCAAACTTTCTCTTACTAATGTCCTCATGCTTCTAAGTTTGTCTGTGCCCTTTGGATTCCCCCCTGGTTTTGTGAAGCGTCTTCTCTTCTTTTTATATTTTTTAAATCTTTTTTAATCCTCCCCCGAGGATATATTTTCATTGATTTTTAGAGAGTGAGGAACATTGATGTGAGAGAGAAACATTGATGGGTTGTCTCCTGTATGCTCCCTGATCAGTGATCGAACTCGCAACCTTGGAGTGTGGTCTGACTAGGAATTGAACCTGCAAAATTTAGGTGCACGGGACAATGCTCCAACCAACCGAGCCACCCAGGCAGGGTCATATCTTCGTGCCAAGACTGACAGCCCAGATGTGAACTGCTCCACAGATCAAGGTCTGATTGGTGAGTTGTGATGTCAGCGATTTAACACTGACCATGTTAAACCATTACTTCTCTCCAGTCGCTCATAACAAACAAAACAATAACAAAGACCAGTGCTTACTGAGTACTGGCGAGACTGCACTGGAGTGACTGGTACAAGAAACAAACAGGAGGGGAGAAAAGAAAAAAAATTAGGGTTTGTGCCCCAGCGGAAGTAGATCACCTGCCGTGGATGACCGCTAGAGACCGGATGAAGCAAAAAGAAATACGCAAGTGTGGCAAGAGATGCCTTATATGTAGGCAGGCCCTTGTCTGGGGACACGGCCCCTCCCCAGGCTGAAGGTCAAGGCAGGGAGTCCTGGCCCTGGGCCACTCTGGGCGGATTGGCACTCTCCTCCGCAGTGCAGCTCACTGGATTTGGGGCACCCTTCATGAGGAACCAGAGCGGTCCTGGGGAGCTGTGCTCCTTTTCTGATTTTCATGAACCCTTGGCCTTGCTTGCTTGTGAGTTTTAGCAAAACAAACTGAAGACAAATGACACCAAGTCCAAGTCATCTTGCTTGTCAGCGTGGAGATCCTGCTCAGACTTCGTGGTCTGTCTATTTCATCTTCTCCTCCAGTTCAACCCCAGAAATGATGCAGAAGGTAGAGAGAGAAAAAGTCTGGGTCTGCAGAAATGAAGTCAGGACTGAGAGGAGATGCTGGACAGAGAAGGCTCTGTGCTGGGACGGAAGCAATAGCTGCCACGGCCCAAGAGTTTTGCAGGCACAGCATGGTGACTGGCTGAGGGCAAGAGCTTCTGAGCACCACACTGACTGTAGAGATGCCCAATGCCCCTCATTACTGACATAAAAGCAGCAGCACCTGTCCAGGACCACAGGTGTCACTAAGGTGACATCAGAGAGGCTCAAGACCATGCAGGCTCAGCGGCTGGCCTCTAAGCAAACCACTCCCATCTCCTGCCCTGTGCCCTCCCCACAAAGTCTAGATAACCAAGCCAAGGGAGAAGAATGCTCTAAGGAGAGAGCAGTGTTGGAGCAAAGGATCCCTGAAGGGCAATGCCTGCTCTTGGGGGGACAGCAAATGTGACAAAGGAGAGAGGATCAAGTTCAGATCTTAACCAGGCTGCTTTAGCCCCATCCACATCACCAGGAGAGCCTGGATACCCCCAGGGGATGATATGCTCACTGCCAAAGGTAGCCAGACACAGGAGGGACAGAGTTCTGATAAAGGAGAGTAAATAAAATGAGGAAGCAAAACTAGTTGAACCAGACTTAATAATATAGGTAGATCAAGAATTAAAAGTAAAAGTGCTAGAATAATGGTAAAGTCAAGAAAAAGCAGTCCATTATAAAAAAAAAACATAAAGTGGAAAAATAAAGCACAAAAATAATAATTATAATTAAATAGTAGATGAGATAAAAAACAGAATGATTACAACTGAAAATGAATAAACTAAAAAGTTAAGTCAAGAAACTCTCATGGAAAGAATTAGGAAGATAGAAAGAAATGATAAAGGAAAAGTTAAAATATGTGAAACTTAGACTCATCTAAATCTAATTATTAAGAGATCAAGGGACAATTAGATGGACAGGAATTGTTGAGGAAAGAATCATGCACAATTTTCTAGAAATAACAAGGATGAATAAATCCTACTGGAGAGATCCTAAGATGCCAAGTAAGATGAATGAAGAAATAACTCACATGCAGTTATATTTATGTTTTTATCCTCACCCAAGGACATTTTTGAGTTCATCTTCAGATAGAGCGGGAGGGAGAGAAGGAGAAAGAGAGAGAGAGAAACATCGACGTGAGAGAGACACATTGACTGGTTGCCACCCACATGGCCCCAACCGGGGCTGGGGATAAAATGCAACCGAGGCACGTGCCCTTAGCAGGAACCTAACCCAGGTCTCTCTGGTCCGCAGGCCGACGCTCTAACCGCTGAGCCAAACCGGCCAGGGCAACATGCAGTTATTTTATGGGAAAATTTAAGAACATCAATACTGAGAAAATTCCAAAAGCTTGTAGACAGATTAGATCTTCACAAATTAAAGGTGAACTACAGTCTTCTCTGCAGTAATACTTGAGGCAAGAATGAGGTGAAGAAAAAGGATTTGAACTTGGGATTTTATTCTATTTATTTCTATTACTTAATATTTTTAATATAAAAATATAAAGAATAGAGTAGACACCATATATTGACCACATAGGTGATGAAGTAATAAATCATCACATGTCTTGTGGAAGTACTTTGCTTGTCCACAGCACACCAAATTCCTTCCCGGCACGCTGACATTGGTAGACATCTTTTTATGAATATGTTCATGTTTTTAGTACTTGTGAATGCACTTCTAGACACTATATGATTTTGTTCGTGCATTTTTTAAAAAATAAAGAAGCCAGATGTCTCGCTATCAATTTTAAGCTGTCATTTATTTCGATGCAGGGATGTTTCTTCATTTGCATAAAATACAGCCACCCCAGAAGTATATAGAAAAATTAGATAAGACTGCGTACCTTCTGATGCATGCAGGTAAACCACATTTACTTCCACTCTAGTTATTTCCAGTGGACACTGACAGGAGCTCTGTGATGGATATTACTTAAGGCATTTTCAGAGAATAGTGCCAACATTAAAATATATGTCCTTGGGCCCTGGCCGGGTGGCCTGGTTGCTAGAACATTGTCTCCTACATGGAAAGAATGCAGTTCTATCCCCGGTAGGGTGCCTACGGGAGGCACCCAATCGATGTTTCTTTCTCACGCGGATTTTTTTTTTCTCTCTCTCTCTCTCCCTTCCTCTTTCTCTAAAATCAATTAAAAACATATCCTCAGGTGAGGATTAATATATATATATATATATATATATATATATATATATATATATATATTCTTGGAATTGCTTTTCACCACAGATGGGATTAGGAAGTCTGAACACTTTTAGTTAGACTCTAGTTTGAACATCATCAGTGGATTGTGCAAAAGGTATAAATTGTGTTTATCTGTAACCATTGATAAGCTAATGAAACTTTTCTTCTAATATCATAGTTATAAAAGCAGTGTTTGTGTTCTCATTGGTATAATTGAAAATTCTAATCTTCTCCAAATTCACTAATTTAAGACATTGCTGAGCCTAGGTTGTTTTTATTTATTTATTTATTTTTATTAATTTACTTTTGTTACAGATGTTTCTTCTTTTTCCCCCCATTGACACCCTCCTCCCCCTCCCTCCCTGCCCCGTCCCCAGTTTTGTTGTCCATGTCCATTGGTTACGAGTACATGCGTACAAGTTCTGTGGTTCATCGCTCCCCTCCCCCACCCCCTCTTCTGGCAATTGTCAGTCTGTACCCTGCTTCCACGTCTCCGGGACTACCCTGTTCCTCAGACTGTTATGTTCATTATATTCCAGAAATAAGTGAGATCATATGATACTTGTCTTTCTCTGCGTGGCTTGTTTCGCTTAGCGTAATAGTTGATATATCTGAGGTTTCCACTTTCGCTCTTGAAGAGCTTTAATACATTTCCCTCTTAGCCACCCTGATCTGCCAACTTGCTCCTAACAGGAGATGTTGGCAGGTTCTGTATACTCAGCCAAAGGTTCACTTCTGCTCTTTTTCTGTGAGAAAATAGTCACTAGACACTTTATTATTTTCCAAAGCACCAAATTAATCTTGTTCAATTTTGTCCCAATTTCTGGAACCCTAGAGAAAATGGCATCTCACAAAGCTGTTCGAGATTGTTGATTCCCAACGTCCTGCTACAGTTTTTCTGTGCTGTTTATTCATTTTAAATATTTTTAAATTTTAAATAATTAAAGACTTATAGGAGGTTATAAACAAATGTACAAGAGCTCTGGCCAGTTTGCTCAGCGGTTAGAGCATTGGCCCTCGGACCAATGAGTCACGGGTTCGATTCTGGTCAAGGGCACGTGCCTCGGTTGTTGTTCTTCCTCCGCCCTGGTCGGGTCGTGCGGGAGGCAACCAATCGATGTGTCCCTCTCATGTCGATGTTTCTTTCTCTCTCCTTCCCTCCCACTCTATCTGAAGATAAATAGAAAAATATCCTCGGGTGAGGATTATAAAAAACAAAAACATGTCGTCTCAAAGGCTAAGAGATCTCTCTTTCTTACAGCTGCATAGTACTCCATTGTGTATATGTACCACAGCTTTTTTATCCATTCATCCACCGATGGACACTTGGGCTGTTTCCAGATCTTAGCTATTGTAAATAGTGCTGCTATGAACATGGGGGTACATGGAGGGACCTCGAGAGTATTATCCTAAGTGAAACAAGCTAAGCAGAGAAAGACAAATATCACATGATCTCACTTATTTGTGGAATATAATGAACATAACAGTCTGAGGAACAGGGTAGACCCAGAGATGTGGAAGTAGGGTATAGACTGACACCCCTCAGAAGAGGGGGTGGGGGGGGAGGGAAGAGATAAACCACAGAACTTATGCACATGTATGCATAACTGATGGCCATGGACAACAAAGCTGGGGACGGGGTGGGGGGATGGGGAGGAGGGTGCAATGGGGAAAAAAGGAGAAACATCTGTAACAAAAATAAATTAATAAAAAAAATAAATTAAAAAAAATGTTCTCAGAAAAAACAAAAACAAAAACAACAGCAACAACAACAACAAAACAAATGTACAATAAAGTCGCATGCACCCTTCTATAGGTTCACTCAATGTTAATGTCTTACACAACTACACTGTAACATCAAAACCAAGAAATTGACACTGGTACAATTCATAGGTCTTATTTAAATTTCACAAGTTATGCATGTACTCATTTGTGTACGCATATAGCTTTATGCACCTTTACCATGTGTGTATACTTTGTGTAACCAACACCACAGTCAACATACTCATCTGTGCTATCACCTCAAGACTCCCTTCTGGTTCCTCTTTATAGTCATGCCCATGCCCTTCCCCCAGCACTGGTCCCTGGCAACCACCTGTCTGTTCTCTGTCTCTATACCTATGTTATTTTTATAAATATTACATAAAATCATGCAGTTTGCATCTTTTGGAAATTGGCCTTTTCCACTCAGCGTAATAGCTGTGAAGTTCATCCAAGTTTGTTCTTTTTAATAGCTGAGTAGCCTGAGTGGGTTTCTTACTATGATGTACCAGTTTGTCTTACCATTCACCTGCTGAAGGACATCTGAGTCGTTTCTGGTTGTTTTCAAGCTATAACAAACACAGTTGCTATGGACATCCATGTACAGGCTTTTGTGTAGACATAAGTTTTAATTTCTCTCAAATAAGTGCCCATGAGCAATTACTAGACTCACTAAATGTAAGTTCATTTAGTTTTTAAGGGAACTGTCAAATTATTTTTCAGAGTGGTGGTATTATGTTACATCCCCACCAGCAATTTTTCACCAAATTTAGGACGTTTTCAATCATTAATTCTTTGACTACTCTGTCAGTCTTACTCTTTTTCTGGGACTATGATGATATGAATGTTAGGTCTGAGATTGTGCCACTCATTCCTGAGGCTCTGTTTTTTTTATCACCTATTTTTGTATGTTTTTCAGACTGAGTAAATTTTTCCTTCCTTCCTTTTTAAATTTACCTTTATTGTTGAAAGTATTACAGATGTCTCCTATTTTTTATCTCCCATTGACCCCCTCCTGCCTGCTCCCGCCCCCCTCCTTCACCACACTATTGTTTGTGTCCATTAGTTATGCATATATGCATAGAAGTTCTTTGGTTTCTCTCTTCCCAATCCCCCTCCCCCCTTCCCTCTGAGGTTCATCAGTCTGCTCCCTGCTTCCCTGTCTCTGGATTTATTTTGTTCATCAGTTTATTTTGTTCATTAGATTCCACATATAAGTGAGATAATATGATACCTGACTTTCTCTGACTGGTTTATTTTCCTTAGCATAATACTCTCTAGGTCTCTCCATGCTGTCTCAAAGGGTAAAAGATCCTTCTTTTTTATGGCTGCATAGTACTCCATTGTGTAAATGTACCATAGCTTTTTTATCCACGCATCCTCTGATGGACACTTGGGCTGTTTCCAGATCGTAGCTATTGTAAATAGTGCTGCTATGAACATAGGGGTGCATATACTCTTTCTGATTGGTGTTTCAGGCTTCTTAGGATATATTCCCAGAAGTGGGATCACTGGGTCAAATGGCAGTTCCATTTTTAATTTTTTTGAGGAGACTCCATTCTGTTTTCCACAGTGGCTGCACTAGTCTGCATTCCCACTAGCAGTGAACTAGGGTTCCCTTTTCTCCACATCCTCACCAGCCCTCGTCGTTTGTTGAATGGCTACCATCAACAAATCAACAAACGACAAATGATCTGTCTTTAAATTCACTAATTCTGTCCTTGATCATCTCTACCTTACCTTTCAAAAAGTTTTTCATTCTGCTTGTTGTATTTTTCAGTAATATAATTTTCATTTGTTTTTTATTACTTCCAGTTATTTGCTGAGATGTTTTTAGTTTTTATTTTTTTAAGAGAATTGTAATTCATTGTTGAGGCATTTTTAGGACAGCAATTTTCAAATCTTTATAAGCTAAGTTCAACATCTGATTCATCTCAGAGTTTACTCAGTTGATTGTCTTTTCTCATTCCAGTTGTGATTTTTCTGGTTTTTGGCATGACACGTGGTTTTCAATTGTTTCATGGACATTATAGTTATGATGTTTTGAAATCTCTTGATCTTATTTGACTCTTTTATTTAGGAGGCGTTTGCTCAGTTTAGGTTCAGTGTCTATGTTCTAGTCTGTTTTGGTGGACTTCAGTTCCCATGACCAAAGTTTTCAGAGCCCATGTAATGCTAATTTCAGTGTGCGTGGCCCTTCGGGTGCTTCTGGGGCGCTCTATCCCTGCCAGCAGCATCTGTGGGGTGAATGGCGCTGGGTGTCATCGGGCCTGGGTGGGAAGGACCTGGCCTGGCTTTCTTTGTGTCACTGGGAGGCGTGGGGGCTGCTTACACTGGCCCTCAGTAGATCCACCCGCTGCTGGTGTTGTGGTGGTGGACTGGAGACTGGGGCTGCCCGCGGCTCCCTGCTACCATTGCTGCTGACGGATAAGAGACAGCTGGGGTCTGGGTTTCAAAGCAGGGATTGGGGCTCCCGCCTGGTCTGTGCTGGGCTCCCTTTTATTGGTCTTTTGGTCAGAGAAAGCAGACATTCTTGGGTGATGTGTGTGTGTGTGTGTGAGTGTGTGTGTGTGTGTGTGTGTGTATGCATGTTGTGGATGGCTGTCATAGGGCTTTCTGGCATCTTTCCCACCAGAATATGGTTGGTTAAAAGGAAACCCAGAAACTCACACATTGTTATTCTTCAAGTTCTGAGGTTCCTAGCCAGTTTTCTTCTTCTTTTTAGCCTTCAGAGTTATTTTATTTTTGTTGGATAGGTAATTTTTAGGATATTTGTCTGTATTTAGAAGGGAAGAGCAGGGAGAAGTGAGTCTATGGGATCTCATTTCAGAACCAGAGCTCTTCATTTTTTTTTTTTTTTTTCAGATAGAGCAGGAGGGAGAGAGGGAGGAAGAGAGAGAGAGAAACATCAATGTGAGAGAGACACATCGACTGGTTGCCACCCACACGACCCCAACCGGAGCCGGGGACAAACTGCAACCGAGGTATGTGCCCTTAGCGAGAACTGAACCCACGACTCTCTGGTCCATGGGCCTATGCTCTAACCGCTGAGCCAAACCGGCCAGGGCCATTTTTAACTGTAAACGTGTGAATCCAGAATGGTGATGGGAACCGTGGAGGAGGTAGAAAAGCAATTGCCCTCAGGCAGGGAGCTCTCATTCAATTGCTTGGCATAATATATATATATATATTTATATATATATATTTATTTATTATATATATTTATATATATTTATTATATATATTTATTTATATATATATATAAATATATATAATAAATAAATATATATATATAAATATATATATATATATTATGCCAAGCAATTGAACATAATATATATATATATATATATATATATATATATATATATACATTTTTTTTTTTTTTCCCCCATGTGCCCTGACCGGGAATCAAACTGGTGACCTGTTTGGTGCATGGGTCGACGCTCAACCACTGAGCCACATCGGCCGGGCTGCTTTGTATATTTTAAACTTTATAAAATTAGATTATACTTTATACATTCTTTTGAAAATTAAGGTTTTTGTTCAACTCTGTATTTGTGAGATTCATTGTATGTATATAGATGGTTCAAATTTCATGCACATACTACTATCTAATGTATCTTGCAAACGATTCACTCATTTCTATTGGTGAATATTTAGGTTGTTTTTAACTCCATCTTTTATTTTTAAATACCATACAATAACATTTTATACCTGAATCCCTATATTTTACTCTACATTTCGTAGTCAGTGAGTAACATAACATACTCAACTCTCAAAAACACATGCTAAAGATATGCAGATATCAATGGAAAAAAAAGAGAGATAGATGTAATTAGCAAAATCAAGTTCTTCTTTGAAAGTATTAGTAGGCTAAAAGACTGTCTAGCTTGGATAACCAGTTAAAACAGAAGATGTAAATTAAGCAAAAATGCAGAAGGAAATAGAGAAATAAACTATGAACACAGGTGAGATAATAACAAATTATTATCAACAACTACATATTTGTTAGCTTAATTTAAAGACTATTTATTTATGCAAATAGAAAAAAAATGTAAAAGGCTAACATTAAGACAAAAAAACAACAAAAAACCTAAGTAAATAATCATTTAAGAAAAGTGAAACAGCATTGAAAAACTTTCCCCTTTAGAAAGTCCTGGCACAATTTGCTTAATAGGTGCATTTTATTGAACTTTCCAGCTTTTATAAGTTGACCAAGAAAATAATAAATGTGGACGAGTAATCCAGCTACTTTTATAAAGTTACTCTCATCTTGATTCCAAAACTAAATAAGAGTGTAAATAACATAAAATTATGAGTTTATTTACCTTATGAAAATAGTTAAAATACTAAAAAAGTGAGCTAACCAAATTGAACCATGTTTTTGAAAATAGACTATGTGACGATCAAATAGGGCTTAATATAAAGTCAAGGATAATTCAAAATCAGAAAAATCTGTCAATGTAATTTATCACATTAATGGACCAAATTGAAAAAAATATTAAAATAATATTCAATAATTCTTTATTACAAAAATAATCAGAAAACTGCATTTAGAAGGTAACTAATTAACTTGAAGATATCATATATTAAAAACACAATCTTTAATAAAGAAACATATACATATTCCCATCAAGTCAAAGAATAAGACAAAGATGCCATTTTTTATTCCTGATTTTATGTTACTAGAAATCCTGTGCAATGTCATAAGGGGTAAAAGCATAAGAGTCTAGGAAAATGGCAGATAAAAAGTCAATTTATGGACGTTTGGTTTCCAAGAACGGAGCTTGGAAGTCGTTGTTCCATCCTAACAATAAGGAAAAAGCTGAACAGACTGAAAAATTAACAACTCTTCTTGAGTCCATGAAAGAAGTGAGGACACAGGGTAAGCCACTGCCCCCAGGATTAGAGAGACAGACAGACTGCTGGACACAGGAGTCATGGCCTACCAGAGCAGAGACTCTCTCAGCAGAAAGCTCCATGGAGCTAGCGCAGGTTAGGAAAACATGACTATAATTAATGGGTGGCTGGGGGCTCAGTGTGGACAAGTCTCAATGTGCAGTGTGGCTCAGTGGACTGAGAGTCAGCCATGCACCAAGGGGTCACCGGTTTGATTTCTGGTTAGGGCTCATGCCAGGATTGCAGGCTCGATCCCCAGTAGGAGGAGTGCAGGAGGCGGCTGTTTGATGTTCCTATCTCTCCTTCTCCCTTCCTACCTCTCTCTCTAAAACATAATCAATAAAAACATATAATAATAATAATAATAATAATAATAATAATAATAAACTAGGGGCGCTCGATCATAGGGAAGTCCCCACAATCGTGTGAGATTTACCTACAAGAGCTCAACCAGGCTCTCATAGTAAATATTGGGGAAAAATATCCTTGAGCACCTGGCGGGACGAAGGGGAAAGGGACATTTTATGAAACACACTAGAGCACTCTGTTCTTCCTCATCAGGCCCACCCCTGGGGGAATCTAGTTTCCCAGACCCTAACCTGCAAGGGTATTGTCAGAGCCTAGCTGACCTGGGAGGAGGGAAAAACCCAATTCCAGTCCACTCTAGCCATCCTGCCTCACTTGAGATTCAAAAAGGTCCACCTGATGGGCAATCTGCAATAATCTTTGCAAGAAAAATAACTAAGTATGACAAGGACAGAGTCTAGGTTTCAGTGGGTGAATTGGAATGGTGGAAGATGGGGCGATGACTGTAGTTTAGATCATAGCCAAGATGTTTAAAAGGGAGCAGGCAGCCCAGCCAGTGTGGCTCAGTGGTTGAGCATCGACCCCTGAACCAAGAGGTCGCTGGTTCGATTCCCGGTCAGGGCACATGCCCAGGTTGTGGGCCTGATCCCCATTGGGGGGGCATGCAGGAGGCGGCCAATCAATGTTTCTCTCTGTCTCTCCCTCTCTAAAATCAATAAAGAAAATAAATAAATAAATACATGGGAGCAGGCAAAGAGGGAGTAGTACTAGGCAAGTGTGAGACCAAGGAAGCAGTTTTCTCTCTTCCTCTTCATCACCTTCCCCTCTTACTCTAATTCTGGGATTATTGTGAGTTCCGTAAAACTGAACTCCAGTCGACATGTCCATCTTTAGGTAAGGAAACTTGTTTTTATTTTTTAGATGAGAAAGATTTGAGTGTATTCCTAGGCTTTGGGGAGAGATCAAACAAAAAGGGAGAGGAGGAAGATAAAACAAAGAGGGAGACAGTTGGTTTAGTGAGGCTCTAATGCGAAAGTGAGGGGGTGGGGGGAGAATTAAGATCAAGGATTAGAGCTAAGAGGCAAGATTATCTTGTATTTCAAGTGTGATGGAAAGGATGGGTTGGGGGAAGGAGAAGAATAGAACATCTGTATGTGATAGGGAAGGAAGCTGGGGACATTCATATGATGAAATTGCCTTTATTTCTCTGTGATTTAAGAGGCAAACTCATCTGCTGAAGGTATGGTGTCAGGTTATCAGCTTAAGAACGGGAATAAAAGACTAGAACTGAAAAGATGACGTTTTCTCCTGGGTTGGAATGGAACCAGCTCCACGACGCTCAGAGAATGGCCATATCTTGATGACCTGAACTGTAAGTCTTTCCTGACAAGCAGACAACCATGGCAAGGAGCCTGTCACAGGATTACAAGCGCTAAGTGCATGTTTTTCTTTACAACCTCCCCAACAATCACTGAACAGATGGCCTTCCGCACTGAACTCCACCAGAACATCTTGTCAGGCCAAGCCTGTTGAGCTTTGAAGATGGCTTACGTCATAGCAGTTTTCACAGGCCTCACTATATTTCACTGGGGGGCTGTTCACCTACTCATTATTTACACGAGCCTATTAGCTTTATAAAAGCTAGGTACAGGAGAAAATGTGACTGCCATTTTCTTTTTTAATCTAATTTATTCCTTTACTAAAGAGGCTTACTTTAAAATATAAGTCTAATGACTTAATTCCCTTGCTTAAAATGTGTCACAGGCACCCTATTGCAAGTTGGGATAAAGCCACCATTTTTTGTCACGGCTCTCAAGGGCATGATCACGTGACCCGGATCCCTCAACCTCATCACTTGTCCATTCTTTAAGCCCACCCTCGGTGGAGAGGCTTACTCTCAAAATCATGATTTGTGCCTTTGTCTCTGAGTCTTCACATGAGCTCTTCTCTGTCACTCGCTGACTTCTACTTCATCATACTCATTTATACTCATGTTTCGTGTCCTGGCTTAGATATCACGTCTTCTGAGACTC
This sequence comes from Tadarida brasiliensis, assembly GCA_030848825.1. Lineage (NCBI taxonomy): Eukaryota > Metazoa > Chordata > Mammalia > Chiroptera > Molossidae > Tadarida > Tadarida brasiliensis. The sequence continues at coordinate 107,122,442 of CM061260.1, read as the reverse complement.
TTCCCTAACCTTCTATGGATTAAAGGCTTGTACCATGTGTTCCCAAGCTGCTCTGGGTTTTTGCTTTATAATTGCCTTTTTATCCATCCATCTCCCTCTGTGTTTTTAGCCACATTAGGTCAGAGACCACATCTAAAAGTCATTGTTCTTTCTGTAGGACCTTTTACGTAGTTCCCGACTCATCGCAGACACTCAGAACACATTTGTTAAATTAAACCATAGTTCCGTTGTTTTCTGAATTTGGGAACAAACTGTATAAAAACAGCAAGACCAGAGTTTGGAGAAATGATCCAGTTCTGGTGCTACTTTTCACTAGCTATATGACCTGGTGAAATTACCTAGTTCTGAAATGGACATGTCTACCTACCTACCTATTTCATTGTTGTGAGAAGTAAATAAAATAATGTGTGAATAGTATAATGAATAGCACAAAATAGGGTAATATTAATGATACACTGTGTTTTTTACTTAACCCAAATAAATCTCTGCAATATACAAAACTGTGACAGCCATATCAATTATTTAGAAAGTATTTGTGTGTGTGTACAAGTTATTTTTTCCACTTAAAACATCAGTGTCACCCGGCCGGTGTGGCTCAGTGGTTGAGCGTCGACCCATGCACCAAGAGGTCACCGGTTGGATTCCCGGTCAGGGCACATGCCTGGGTTGTGGGCCCAATCCCCAGTGGGGGACATGCAGGAGGCGGCCAATCGATGTTCTCTCTTATCAGTGGTTCTATCTCTCTCTCCCTCTCCCTTCCTCTCTCTCTCAAATCAATAAAGAAAAAAAAAACTTTAAAAAAAATCAATGTCTACATTTTCTAATTGTTTTCCTCCTTTCCCTCCCCTTCTGCTCATTCTATTATGGTAGCACAAAGTACATTTGAAAAGAGCTATTTATACAATTAGTTGAGATATCAATAGCAACTAAAAGTAGCTCATATTTCTTAAGCAATTTCTCTGCGTCTGACATTGTGCTAAGCAGTCTATATATGCTCTATCCCTAGCACTTATTTTTTATCATTTTATTCATTGTTAGGGTGAAAGAAGTCATTTGCTCTTCCTGCAGTCAGTAGTGACCAACTGAGAATATATCAAGTATCTTAATACTTCAAGTGGGCAGAGTATGCCTAATATTTCTTTTGTATTTCTTCACCTTTTCATAGTGCCAGTGCAAGGTAGGAAGGGAGAAATACATGTGGAGAAATTGACTCTGAGCTGCTCCTCCCCCGCAGTTCTCACTCACAAAACATACCAGTTTAAAGCTGCACAAATCCGACCCCTTCTTCTTGAAGATGTCACTGATATCTGGGCTGTCCTCTTCGGGGAACTCCCATAAACATCCCGGACACTTTAATGTCACTGAGATTTCATGTTGTGTGTATTTGGGTTCCTGAAATATATAACTGTCTGCTTATTGTCATATTCTTCTGTTCTCCAGTAGGTTTTGAGCTTTGCAAGGATAGGAACTGCTCCTCATTTGTCTCCGTACCCCTATTTCGTACCCCTAGAGCAGCCCCTTCACTGCACACGTGTACACACACATGTACACACACATGCATACTTTCAGCTAATTGGTATGGCTGTCAGAAGGTTGTGTGTTGCACAGATTTATTTAGGTTAAGTAAAAAAAAAATACTATGTGAGAAGTGTTGGCTCCTGTAGAAAGTTGGGGTTCTGAGAAGAAGAGCTGGAGGAAAAAGGGGTTTTCAAAATAAATAGCTGTGTCTCTCTGTTGAAGACCGGAGAGAGGAGAGAAAGCAAGAAATGAAGTGTGCTAATGTGACCTTGGACATTATTCTGGACTCCCAGCTAACCTTATTCTGCCACCTCAGTCAAAACACTTTTCTCAATTAAGGTCTGTGTTCTCATCTGTCAAATGAACTTGCTAAAAATGACCTTCACAGGGTAGTCCTCAGGAAAAGCTAAGAAATGATTGCAAAATCTGAGAGAAGAAAAAGCAGCGGGTAAATCTTGAATAATAAACCAGGGCATTTCTGTACTAAGTCAGACTAAGAGGCATCTAATTTGGAATCTTCCAGCGTTCGGCTATCTGTTCAAAGAAAAAGGATCACAATAAATGTATCTATGAAAGAAAAGCTGACAGTTGAAAAACTAAAATGAAAAGTAATGACATAAACACTGTTAGAAGATGCCTGCGAGGAGACGGGTTCTCCGAAAGTTGAGATCTCAATTCCGAACGTTTCTTTCTCTCTAATTGTTGTTCTGCGTGCTGTTGCAATATGATGAAATGGCCATAAACTTAGTGTGATAGGTTTGCAGAATAATTTAATTATAATTTAACATTTACTTTTATGCTATGCAATTACTTACATTGCTTTTTGCTGAAGACAATACATTTAAACAGCTGCACACAGTGAAAAAATAGCTGACAGGGTCAATTCTAAAGTTATATTAAGGTTTAGTTACATTCCTTTTTCACCCAGTGGACTTAACAAATGAGGCAGTGTGAGACTAACTGGAAGAAAATCAGACATGTAACCCAGAACTCTTGAATCTCCTTTATACTTTTTTACGATCTAGCTCTCCAAATTTGTAGTTTGTTCCATCATTAGTGGTTAAATTATTATTTCTCATCTATAAACGTTGTCATTGGGCAGTCAGTGTTTCTTTCATTCACTGACATTCTGTGAGAAATGATGCTCATGTTGCTTATAGAATCCAAGAAAGGCTGTGTTGTTTATGAGATTAAATTCTTCCCAAAAGCCAAAGTCATCTGCATATGTTGGGTGTCTCCTTTATGAGTTGTGCAAGACTAGTTCATAATGTCTGGCTGCTATTTTGCATTCTAGATTCCTCTGTATCTTTTCTCTTCCTGAAAGTTTGCATTACAAGTAATTTTCACATGAGTTTTACTGCAAAATATTTGTTGCCTGGTTACAATGGAGAAATGACTACACCAAAACATTACCTAAGATATTTTCTTGTTCTCACTTTGTGATTTGAGAAATATTCCATGTTGATTTTAAAATTAATAGGGATATCTTTTACTACCAACACATTTATTTTGACTTCTATAATTTAGAATTTGGGGTGATTCTGACAGTAAACAGGCTCTGTTAGAAATAGTTTCCAACTAAATGACATAACTTAGACTCCCATATTTTTAAAGCTCATAAAAGACAGACATTTTTTAGTATCTCTCTCTCTCTCTACTAATGTTGCTTATAGAATCCAAGAAAAGCTGTGTTGTTTAGGAGATTAAATTCATCCCAAAAGCCAAAGTCATCTGCATATGTTGAGAGAGAGATACTAAAAAAATTATATATAAAATACCAGACATGCTTTAAAATTTATTATAGCCATCCAATGGGTATGAAGTGATATCTCTTTGTGACGTTGATTTGCATTTCCCTAATGACTAATGATACTGAGCATCTTTTCATGTATTCATAGGTCATTTATGCTCATTTATATATCTTCTCTGGAGAAATGACTATGACAGTCCTTTGCCATTTTTAAATTAGGTTATCTTTTTGTTATTGAATTATGGAAGTTTAAAAAATATACATATTACACTTGTTATTTTTCAGTTGTTCTTATGATAACCATTCTAGTAGGTGTGATGTAATGTTGAGCATTTTCTCAGGTATTTATTTGGCTGTTTGTATATCTTTAGAGAAATGTTTATTCAAGTCCTTAGCCGATTTTTGGGATGGATTGTTTAGTTCTATTGTTGTTACGTTTAAGAGTTTCTTTTATATTCTGGATATTAAATCATTATCAAATACACAATTTGCGAAAAATTTCTCTCATTTTGTAGGTTGTCTTTTACTTTCTTAACAATGTCATTTGATGCATAAAAGTTTTAATTTTGATGAAGTCCCATTTGTCTATCCTTTCCTTTGTTGCTGGTGCTCTCAGTGTCATATCTAAAACTCCTTAATCAACCCAAATTCATGAACATTTACCCCTGTGTTTTCTTTTTAAAATTCTTACGTTTAGGTCATTGATCCCCTTTGAGTTAATTTTTTTGTACATGGTATGGGGTAGAGGTTCAACTTTACTCTTTTGCATGTAGAAATCCAGTTGTTCCAGGAATACCTGTTAAAGAGACTATTCTTTCCCTGTCAAATAGACTTGGTGCCCTTGTCAAAATCAATTAGCCAAAGATGTGTGGGTTTATTTCTGGACTCTTTATTCCATCCCATTGGTCTATATGTCTCTCTGTCTGTCAGTACTACACTTTTTAAAAATTACTATATCTTTGTAGTGTGGATCGATTGCATTCCATATAATTTTTAAGATTAGTTTTTCTGTTTCTGCAAAAGAGGCTATTGGAATTTTGATAGGGGTTGCAGTGAATCTATAGATTGCTTTGTGTAGTATGGAAAACTTAACAATACTAAATTTTCCTATCGATGAGCATGGGATGTATTTCCATTTACTTCATTTCTTTCTGCAATGTTTTGTAGTTCGCAGTATACAAGTCTTTCACCTCCTTGGTTAAATTTATTCCTGGGTATTTTATTCTTTAAATGCTCTTGTAAATAAAATTGCTTTCTTAATTTACTTTTCAGATTGCCCAGTAATAGTGTATAGAAAGACAACTGATTTTTATGTGTTAAGCTTGTATCCTGAGTAGTTTTCTTGTGTATTCTTTGGGATTTTCCATATATAGGATTATTTCACCTGTGAACAGAGAGAATTTTACTTCTTCCTTTCCAGTTTGGATGCCTTTATTTCTCTTTAATGTCTAATTGCTATGACTTCTAGTACAATGATTATTAACAGTGGCCAAAGTAGGCATCCTTGATTTATTCTTGATCTTAAGAGGAGTGCTTTCAGTCTTTCACCATTGAGTATGATGTTAGCTGTGGGTTTTTCACAAATGCTCTTTATCATGTTGAGAAACTTCTGTTCCTTGTAATGTTACAATATTTTCTTTCAAGCATTAGATGTTTTAAAGAACTTCAGGAAAGAAAAATAGTTTACTATATTTACACAGGTGTTTACCATTCTTGTTCTTTCATTCTTGAAGCTACCATTTCCCCTATATTATCATTTCCTTCCATCTGAAGAACTTCTTTTAGCATTTCCTTTAGAGAGAGATGCTGGCAGTACATTTTCTTAGGTCTCCTTCACCTGAGAATGTGCTTATCTAATCTTTATTTCTCAATGATATATTTTTTGAGTATCAGGATATTGAATTCTGGCTTGACAGTTCTTCCTTTCAAAACTGCAAAAATGTTGTTCAGTACCTATGGTTTCTGATGAGCAATCCATTGTCATTCAAACCATTGTCCTCAATAGACAGTATGTCATTTTTTTCTGGTTGCCTTTAATATGTATTTGTCTTTAATTTTCAGACCTTTGATTATGATATTCTAGATATGAATTTCTTTGTGTTTATTCTATTTCGTATCAGCTGAGCTTTTTGAATTTGCAAGTTTGTGCATTTAACTAATTAGTTAAGTTTTCAACCATTATTTTTAATTATTTTTTTTCTGTAAATTGTTTTTTCCTTTTTGCTGGAACTCTGACTACATAAATATTAGAGCTGTTGATGTTTTCTGACAGATCCATGAGTCTGTGTTTAATTTTTTTTAATTTATTGTTATTGTTGTTCTGAATGGATAATCGCTATTAAAATACCTTTAATTCATGGACTCTTTTCTCTAGTTAGCTATTGAGTCATTCCAAGGAATTTTCTGTTTCAGTTACAGGGCATTTTTGTTTTAAAATTTGTATTTGGGTCTTTTTTGTAATATCATTTGTTTTTTTGTAGAGATTTTCTGTATTTCTATCCTTTTAGAAAATGTTTAGCTTTACTTCTTGAAGCTTGGTTATGATAGCTTCTTTAAAGTCTTTGTTAAATAATCCCAAATCTGCATCCTTCCAGAACTGACATCTATGGGTTTCTTATTCTTTTGTAGGTTATTGAGATTTTCATGGTTTTCATATGCTGACTAATTTTAGATTGTATCCTGGAAATTTGGTATATTGTGTTTTGAGATTTTGGGTCCTAATTTAATTCCTACAGAGCTTGTTGATTGTGTGTGTGTGTGTGTGTGTGTGTGTGTGTGTGTGTGTGTGCCATGCACATATTTTATCAGTTAATAGACCTGGCTAAGTTTAGGCTGAAAGTTCCAAACTCCCTTCTGTGGGCTATGGTTCTGAGGTGGTTCAAGTTTCAGGACGTGTGCAGTGCTAACAGGCTCCGTCCTGTGTGTGCACCATCCAGAGGCCAGGCTGAGACCTTTGGGGTAGTCTACCAAGAGTTCCATTCTCAGAGCATTTGGTATGCTACTTAGGGTCACATTCATGATTAGATTATATACAACTTTATAGGATCTCTTTCTTGAATTTGCAGTCTCTCTGACACTTTCTGGCCCCCAGAGGCCCCCATTTTCCTCTTCTGTCTTGAAAGCTAGGTCTTTAGCTATCCCACTCTGCTATATTCTCCCCAGAATTGTGTCTGCTTCTGGGGCCAAATAGCAAGACTATAGGGAGAGAGAAAAAGAATTGGGATATTCCCCTACATTCTCAGGGTCACAGTTCCTCCTGTTAAGAGTGAAGGTTCCTTTCCCTCAGAGTTTCGGTGCCTCCCCAGACACTGCTGCCCGGTCCTGCCACCACTGCCATGGGTTTGCCTGGCACTAGGATGGAAAGAGTGGAAAAAAATAAAAAACCCGAACAGTGAAATTTTACACTCTCTCTCACCCTGGGAGCTCCCTTCCCTGATGTTCAGACCAGAAATGAAAGTCTTCTCTGTAGCTCTCTCTGTCTAGACCCACAGTGCAATTCTGGCTTCTCTGCTCCTGTTCAGTCTGGCTGAGAGAAAACAAGACACTCATTCCCATGTGGCCTTGCTTGGAGTTCTGGTTTCCATGTCACATTGCACCTGCTACCATTTAATGTTTCTGCCTTCAGATAGCTGTTTAATGCATTTAGTGGTATTCAGTAGGAGAAATAAAATATGTTTACTTTTATCTGAGCTGGTGCCAGAACCTTAAATGCATATTGAAAAGAGTATATTAAAATAGATGAGTTCTTATTTCTATCCTATCTATGTTTTTTCCCTCCACATATTTTTAGGTTTACATGTTCTTAAACATTCTAGGCTAATGGCACAAATTATTTTTGAAAAAAGCCCCTATAGAATAGGTCCAGGCCTTCCGTAGATATTTGTCTCATTATTTAATTACCTTACCATTAAGAACTACTTCTTTTTATTATCCCACCAGCCAGCTCCACCAGTGGTCCATGCTGGGCAGAATCAAGGCGTGGGCATTCAGGTTGATCAGAAGTTTCAGGCCTATTGGTAGGATGATTTCATTATGGAACTGAAGTGAAAAATGGAAGCTATAAATGTTCCTTGCACATACCTTTAAATGACATGTTTTGAGCAGTTATATAATGAAGATATTGTACAAGACAGTGAACATATTGTTAAATGTTTAGATTCTTTCTGTGATCCCTTTATTATTTCTGATGAGTTACAAAAAGTTTTGCTAGTTAAGACTCAGAAAAAATGAAGTGTTCATATATTCAGATAGACAAGAGTTCCTGTGTTGTCTTTTCAAACTTCTTTGACTTGGTGGAGCACTTTGTCAACATGAAGATCTGCTTAATTCATATCTGGAAATAAGGATATGAAGGAATAAGGATGGAAGGAATTCTCAAACCAAGAACATACAAATTACCTCCTGCACCTTTAAAGTTACAGCATATGATTCTGTTGGTGGGTGCTACCCTTCAACAGAGAGTCATGAACAAACATTTTCTTACTTTATTGTGGATCCTATCAAGTGTCCTGTTAAAATTTTATACCACTGTTACAGTGTGGGGAAATGTCTTAATAATCTTTCAGTTTATATATTTACTATCTTTTTATTTACCCATTTTGTATTTTAATACTGATTTATAGATAAAAAATTACTTTGTAGGTTAATTCAGGTAAAATGTAAAGAACCTATGTAGAGCAGAAGGAAACAAATGCCAAGATGCCTTTCTTTAAATTTGTCTGGAAAACTAACATAGGAACCAAATTCCATCCCTAACATAATCTATACCAATACATTTGTAGGCTTTTTACAGAAAGTGACAAAAACTAAAAGTCTAGTTCACATTTGTTACATTGAGATTCAAGTGAGTCCTCAATTTTCCATGTATTTTACTTTAGAAGCTAATTAATTCTGGATTGAAATTGTGGCAAAAAAGTAAATGTCTCTACCACTAATCATTAATATGAATTTTTATCTTTTAAAATTTATTTTAGTTTTATTTAATTGCATTCCTTCATTTCATGTTTATATATGTTGAGGGATGTGAAAAGAAAAAAAAATTACTTCTTTTTATTATTCCATTAAATTTTAAGTCTATTTTCTTTAGTTTTACATATGGCGTATTCTAAGTAAGAAGTAGTTAAATAGATACTTCGCAGACTTTGTAATTTTAATTGAATAGCTCAATTTAAACAAAAATTCTTACAGATATATACACACTTTTAAGAACAATGACACAATGAAGGGAAAGGAGACTTTTAATTACTCTCCTTCTCATTATGTTATTGCTGTAATTAGCTAGTTATTAATAATAGGAAAGAAGCGAAAGGGAGGCCAGACATTCTAAGCATGGCCATTTGGGCAGCTTCACCAGGAAGATGCAATTCACAGCTACCAGGCCATTCCCTGCAGGTTACTGGAAGAAAGGACTGACCCAAGGGGAGATGGACGCCTGTGCAGCCAAGTCAGGGTGACGAAGGGAAGGTGCCTGTCAGTCAAACCTGGGAACAGAAGTCATTGGCCAGAGGAGGCAGGGCCACTGCAAACCTGCAAAAATGTGGGAATACATAATCCCCGAACAAAGGAGCCTGCCCTTTTGGCTCTCTCTTGGTTCCTGTGTGGCTCTTGGCTCTTAGTTCTTCTGGTGTTCACCGTGTTCCCTCCCTAGCCATGTGGCCCTGCGGATCCCACATGCAATGAGCTGAGGGACTGTACCTGGGAACACAAACTAAGCTAGCCTGTGCAGATATGGAATGGAAACTCTGGGCAATGTTTTTAATTCTAGCCCTATTAAAGGCACAGCTGGACTTTTTCCTTGGCAGGACAAAGGGAAAGGGGACCTTGGAAGCTCAGGGGTTTGATTCCACAGAAATAAAGCTTTCTATAATATCTCATCCTCTTGTGTGAGTTTCAGAAAATTCCTTTTCTCCAGATATCACAAGAAACCCACATCCCCCAGCAACAAGTAGGGACAGGGAGCACTCCTCACCCATAACAATTATAGGAGAGTGTAAATTTCCACCTGTTGTATATACATCCACAATCCACACAGGTTGCCAAATATAGGCTTCAAAACAATATACATATGTAGAATGCTAATTTAGCAAATTCTTACTTCTGATTGACTTGACATATATCATAGAAATTTTTCCCCTCTAATAATATGGTCTTTACAACTAATTATATATATATATATATATTTACTACATAATTAAAGGTATACCAAACATTTTGTGGTGTTTAATAAGAAGAATCCAGGTAAGTTCAGGTTTAACCTGTGGAGCAGGTGTAGGAACACCAGGGCTGGGGTGGGAGTAGAAGGGTTGTACATGGCCTCAGCATTGCAAAGCATTGTGTGCCTGACCTTGTGTGAATTTAAGAAACAAAATTGATTTACAACAAAGCTAATACATGTAGAGGTAAAGATTTTTCAGCATCTGAAATGAAAAAAACAAAAACAAAAAAGGGTTATGTTTCCCTAAGGTGGATCTTTTGTGGTTGACTGTAACAAAGCAATAAAAGAATCGGCAATACTTGCATACCCAGTGGACTATTTAAATATTACTGTGAGTGAGAACAAAGGACTTCAAAATTCCCTAGCTCTCTTGTTTAAATCTATATGGGAATACAGATTTAGAGCTAAATGGAGAACAATCTCACAGAGAGCCTCAGGAGGCTACAAGGACTATGAATATTGATGGGAATTCACTTCTGTGTTGTGCTCGGAACAAATGACAGCAGAGTAGTAAACAACTATTTCCTTGGAGATGCAAATAGATTCCATAGGCTGTGAACTGAGACTCTTTCCCACTCAGATCTTATTCAAAGCAAACTGTGTATTTAGAAGGGGACGCATACCCTAACAATTAGACGGGGTATGGCCAACTAGAAACAAAGAAACAGAATTAGTTCCAACTCATTATAACTATAAACAAGACTTTCTCTCACCAAGTAGGCTGGAGACCGCATTATTTTTGTTTCACACTCTTAGCAATAAATGAATTCACTCTGGAAAAGTTGCCTCTGAGTCCTTCGCAAGATTTTGCTGGATCTGAAGTCTACAAGCGCTACCCTTAGAAGAGGTACAGTATTTCTGGAAGATGATTGCTTCTATCATTTTTCCTCCTGTTGAAAAACTGTATTTTCCAAATAGAAATATTTATCACTGGAATGAATGTACAATGGTTCATAAGTGACCTTTTAGATGACAAAATACCATGAGGTACTGAGGGAAAGGTAAAACATTAGTATAGTTGATTCAACATCTGAAAATGATGTTCTAAAAAGAAAAAAAAATTTTTTCCCCTTTTTTGGAGGAGAAAAGCAGCAAAGGCTGTTGGATGTAAATTTGGAGAAGAAAACATATACTCAACATGAAGGCAGAGGAGCACATCATCGGTCCTTATAGAATTTAGCAGGATGTCTATGAGTAACTACAGCACTTTCGTCCTCAGTTGGACAAAGGCTCTTCCAGGGAGAGCGAGGAAAGAGTTCCAAGGACCCTCGCACGGGACACTGTGATGTGGCAAGGTAGTTTATTGGTGATGGCTGCCCTGCCATGGGCTTCCAATGTCTCCTCTCTCTGTCCTGCCATGGAAAAAGTGCAGCTGTGTCTTCGTAAGGGCCAAGGCAAAGACCGATGCCCAGAGTTTCCGCTTCATAGCCCTCTGGGCCCAGGGAGTCTATGGGTCTCAGGTGGCGACTGGACCCACAAGAGTCGCATGCTCCTGGGCAAAAGAGACTACCAACAAATGGGGCTAGTGCGGGCGGAGAGAGAAAGAGAACAGAGAGACCGAAGACAGGCAGAGAGAGAGGTCTTTGTCTCCTGGGTTATGTATTCTCAGGCTTGGGAGGAACCAGAAGCGTTTTCAAAACAGCCAATCAGCTTCCCAAACTTCCCCGGGCTCCTGCGGGTGGGGTCCACCCCCTGGCCAATGATCTTTTCCCCCAGGTGAGACTGACAGGCCTCTGTGGTCAAACCCTCCCCCTGCACCATTTTTTACTTCATTGCGCATGTGTTCACCTTGGCTTTGTTCCGTCCCTTCTGTCCCTTCTTGCAGTCGTCTGCGTGGAATGGACCCGTGGTTCCCCGTGGAGAGTGTGAGGCTGCAGCTTCCTGCTGGAGCGAACAGGCCTCTGCTTCACGCGGAGCATGCCCCACAGTGTCTGACTCTCCCTTCGCTCTCTTCCTTTCGGTAACCCGCGAAGGACAGTCATCCTGAAAAGCATTAGCTTAAAGAAAATAGTTTTTAAAGATCAGACACATTTAGGTTATTTGAAAAACAGGCAAAAGATGCAAATTTGTGTATGTCTTTATTTCTACAGGGGAAAAGCAGTCCCGGAGTCTCTTTTGGAATACCTGTGAATTTTCTGAGAACAGAGGCCACATATTATTATTCTTTGTCTTTCTAGGACCCAAGTTGAGCTTTATGTACAAGGACAAACCAAGAGTCTGTCTACATAGCAAGTGCCAAGTGCCGGTCTATAGGGGTTCTCGGGAATCACTGCAAATGCATTAATCCGTGGGAAAATGTATTTTGCTGACTTTGTCTTTAGAAGATCACTGCATTATGATGATACAAGGGATTCTTTGGCATGTTAGAAGTGATTCATTAGGCAGCTAGACTTCAATGAGTATGCTCAAGAGAAAATAGATGACTAGAAAATTCCCTCTCAAAGAACATGTTTTGTTTTTTGTTCTGTTTTTTTTTTTTTTTTTTTTTTTACTGTATTGCTTCATTGCTCCCTGGGGAGGGCACACATTGGCCAGAGTGCTCAGTGGCAGAAAAGCAAAGAGCAAACTAGAAGAGGACATGGAGCTCTCCCACTAGGAGCTCCTTCTGACATGAGACCCTCAGTGTCCTATCTAAATACATATTTAAAATGTACACAATGTCTGTTAAAAGAGTTAGCAGATTGTAGCCTCCTCCGGGCACCACGTGATTCAGCCTCCACCTGCCTGCATGTCACCCTTACAGGGGCAGATGCTGTGCACACCGACAGCTACTGGTTCCCTTCTTGTCACAGGACATCCTGCACATGGGAAGTAGGGAAAGCCAGTCTTTTGTCTACCCACATGTTTGAGAATGACAGACTAGATATGGCAGATTCAGCTGGAGACTATCGATTCCATTAACTCGTCCAGAAACATTACTCCTTCGTGCCATGAGCTGGCTGGCTGAGCTGCCCCAGCTTTCCTCATTCCCGTGTCTCTGGTACCTCTGCCACCCAGCACTGCCGTCAGGCATGCCCGAGCTCTCACGCCTTGCCTTCTCACTGCCTTTCCAAGATGCAGCAGAGTCCTGATGAGCTGAGAGTATCAGGTCACTTTTTGTTGTTGTTAATCCTCACCTGAGTATATTTTTTTCATTGATTTTTAGAAATATAGAGAAAAAAACATCACTATGAGAGAGATACATTGATTGGTTGCCTCCCGCACACACCTGACCAAGCCCCGGGATCAAACCTTCAACTCAAGCATGAGAGTTGAACCCTCGACCCTTCAGTGCATGGGCAGACACTCTAACCACTGAACAACACTGCCCAGGCCAGGGCAGTTCTTTGTAACCTCAAACACTTGCAGCAAAGCTGACCCAACCATGGAATGATTTTCTCCAACTGTCATTAAAGATGTAAGTCCCTTAGCTCATCCATTTTCTCTTTAGTTTTCTCAGCCCACTATTGTTCTCCCTGACAAACCCCCCAAATTTCCCACATGCTCTTTGCGATACTTCTGTTCTTTGATTACTAGCTTCCCATTTGTCCCCAATCACTTCACTGATCCTTCAGACAATGCTTGTCCTTAAGAGAACGTGGGCTCTTCCTTGAGAAAATCTTCGCCGCTTTCACTGGTAAAAGGAAGGCTGTCATTCTCCCAGACCTTTCATTTTCTGGTCTGTGGTTTGTTGGGTCCATGCCAAAGGTTGCTGATTGTCTTCGGTTATTTATTCTCCTTCCTTCTGTGGTAATAGAATGCCCAATTTTTAGTTAAGTCATAGTCATGTTGAATATAAATATTGTCCAGAATCCCTTAAAACTGGCTGACATGCCACTAAGTTCTGGTTAATGGGATGTCAGTAGAATGAGCATATATAACGTCCTCAAATGTCTGTGAAGGAAGGAAACAGGCCCTTCTTCTTTTTTCTCCCTCCTATTGACTGAAAGGTGGCTATGACGGAGCTGGACCAATTGTGACTTGAATGGAGGCCACGAATTAGTATGTCAGACTAACACCCATTGCCGTGCACATAGCATAAACAATAAGTATTTATAGGTTGGTGAATTGGAATATAAAACATATTTTTTTAATTATATGATTTTTATTTTGAAGAAATACAGATCATCTAATTCAATTTTTATTCAATTATGAAACAATTTCTGTAACATCCTGACAAGTAGTTGCTAACCTTTCTTTAAAAGGTGCTTAGAAGGAGCTACCTCACAACATAATTCCTTAGTATTTATGTTATTTGTGGGTATGTTTATCTCAATAGTACTTTGGAAGGACGGAGGTAAACATGTGGGATCGAATACCATCTTGAACCTAGACGTCCTAGAAATGTTGAATTTCTTTTTTTTTTTTTCTTTATTGATTTTAGAGAGAGAGGAAGGAAGAGGAAGGGAGAGATAGAAATAGCGATGATAGAGAACATCGATTGGCCGCCTCCTCCATGCCCCCCACTGGGGATTTGGCCCACAAACTGGGCATGTGCCCTGACCGGGAATCTAACTGGCGACCTCTTGGTGCATGGGTCAACGCTCAATCACTGAGCCACACTGGCCAGGCAAAATGTTGAATTTCTTAATATTAACATTTCCTAGCAACAAATTGAGATTTAGCTCTTCATAACCTCTCTCGCTTGGTTCTTAGCTAACTTTGGAGATGAAGATTACCAGGCTAGTCAAGAGAATTTGATGGGCAAATTGAAGAACACGTACCCTCTCTAATGGAGGTTGCTTTTAATAAGCTCCAGCCAACTGTATAGTCCAGAAAATTGTTCTTTTATCCTGTCCTTAGGTTCATGCACCCTCGGTTGTAGAAATGGGTTTCAGTTAAAGACAAACAAAGTAATACTGGAAGGCCAGCTATGACATATCCGCATGCTCTGTCTGACCCCAGAGTCCCAGCACGTGACCATTATGTTGGACTAACATGATTTAGGAATAATCCCTCCCCTCTGGACCATTTTTATATCAGAGCTTAGTTATGCTTTGCATTTGAAAAAATGATAGGAAGCAAAGTTTTGAGAACAGAAAAGCCAAGAAATGGAGAGCACTCTCACTGTAGGTGCTTCTTGGTCTATGAGTTCCCTGACACCATGGAAGGAGACAGCGAGATTATATGTATACATTGAAAATTTCATCACAACAGGGCTCAGCCCGCTAGGAAAAATGACTGATATCTCTCTTGCACATGGCTTCTATCTTTGTATGGGTCTAATCATCGGTAAAGCTTTATTAAAGGCAAAGAATTGAAGGCAGTATTAGTAGTGTGTGAGCATGTGAGAACTTCCTCCTGGTAAGGCCAAGAATGAACCCTGTCGATTTACTGTGGTTCAGGCAGTCATGAATCCCTAAAACAGTGGTCCCCCTTTATCCCAGGTTTCACTTTCCGAAGTTTCAGTTATCCGTGGTCAACTGAGGTCCAAAAATATTAAAACGAAATTTCCAGAAATAAACAATCTGTCAGTTTTCAACCGTAGCCCATGCTGAGTAGAGTGGTGAAATCTGACACCATCCCACTCTGCCCTGCGCAGACCATGAGTCATCCCTTTGTTCAATGACTCCTCACTGTGGAAGTTACCCACCCGTTAGTCACTTAGTAGCCCTCTCGTTATCAAATTGACTGTCACGGTGCTTCTGTTCAAGTAACCCTTATTTTACTTAATAAGGGTTCACATAAGTTTTATTACGGCATATTGATATAATTGTTCTGTTTAATGATTGTTGTTCTTAATCTCTCATAGTGCTTAATTTATAAGTTAAACTTTATTGAAGGAATGTTCGGTACTATCCATGGTTTTAGGCATCCACTGTCAGTCTTGGAACTTATCCCCCACAGACAAGAGGAGACCACTGGATTTCCACTGTCCTGCCTGTTGGGGTGTGTGTGTGTGTGTGTGGTGTGTGTTTATAAAGATATCTTGATATTTTTTGCTAAAATTCAATTATATGATATTTCTTCCTCTTGCCTCACGTGTCTGGCTTCCTTTAACTCACACGATTTCCTGAAGTGCTCACAGCTTTTTATTTCACACTTAGAATTATGCTGCAAATCAACTTCTAAATCTTTATAGTCAGTAGTTTCTGATATCTTATCTTTTTTTTTTCCCATGGTAAAGGGGCTTCAAATATATGGTGATGGAAGGAGACTTGACTGTGGGTGGGGAACATGCAATGCAGTAGATAGATGATGTATTATAGAACTGTTCACCTGAAACCTATATAATTATATCAACCAATGTCACCCCAATACATTTAATAAAATTTTAAAAATTGGAATATTTTTTATTCTTTATAACAGAAATGTGTCATATTTGTAAAAATTCTTGAAGTAAGTAGTTTGTTCCAGGATCATATCCGTAGATTTTGTTTCCTGTGGTGTCATTAGTCAGGACCCAGGATATTAAAGTCATTTAAAACAGCTCGATGCTCTTGTATTATTTTGATGTTTTTGTTTGTTTGTTCACCAAATATTTATTTAAGCCTGTAGTGTTTAGGTTTGGCATTGGGAATGGAGCTACAACAACTAGATTTTGCTTCCCAAGACTTAAAGGAAGGATAGAGGTAAACACTTGGGTTCAAATCATAGTAATGATAGTTAAAGCAATTTAGTGTTCTATTTTGTGTTTGCCTCCTAGATGCTCATTTTTCCCTAACAGTGTTAGGGGGCCAATGTCATTCATTCTACAGAAGAGGAAGCTTCTGAACAGAGAGCTCCAATGAGTTCTTAAACATCTCACAACTCATAAGCAGAAATATTGGTATTTAAATCTAAAGTTTGTATTCACATCAGGTTACAACTGGGGCTCGTTAGCCTTACTTGACTTGAAATTCTGTCCCTCATTAATTCAGTTGACTGTGCTAGTTTTGGTCTTAAGGTTATTCTTCTTAATAGAGAAGCTAGAAAAACAAAATAGTGTTCGGAATTTAATGCTTATTTTCTATCACCTACAGATGTATCCTAATTTCATCATCACTGGACATGTATGACTGTACAATGCTAATAGGGGCATAATATTACAGTGCCTTTTCCCAATACTGGGGGATGTTCTTTTCATCCTCCTTATTCTAGCTTTAAACATATTTGTAAATCCCTTTGTATTGTTTGTCCCAAGACTTATTCACAACCGTCCTTTCTATACATTTCAACATCTCTATCATGACTTATCCCCCCGCCCCCCCCCCAGCTTTTTGTGTTTCTTCTTCCATTTATCCATATGTCCTTTACCTGCAATTATCCAAGACATCTCTGGTAAGCAGTATTTTAAATGACATTATGCTAAGTGAAATAAGCCAGACACAGAAAGGAAAAAACTGCATGATCTCACTAATACGTGAAATCTAAAAAGTCAAATACATAGAGACAGAGAGTAGAACAGTGGTTATTAGGGGGGAGTGTGTGGGGTGTGGATTGAGAGATGCTGCTCTAAGGGTACATAGATGCAGCTATGCAGGATGAAAGTCTAGAGAGCTAATATTCTGCATGATGACTATGGTTAGTAAGACTGTACTGAACACTGGAAATTTGCTAAGAGAGTGAATTTCAGCTACTTTCATCACATATAAAGATGGTACCTATGTGAGGAGATGATATGTAACTTAGCTTGACTGTAGTAATCTCTTCACTATGTATATGTATATCAGATCATTTTCACCTTAAATATATATAATTTTATTTTAAAATAATTTAAAAAACAAATGCCTTTAGCCCCTAAAGTTTATCTATATTAGGATCATACACAAACATTACGTTTTCTCTTTAATTGAATTATCTTGATTCTGAATATATTTGATAATAACAGTAATCCTTCCTATCCCCTAAACTTCTGAAAATCTTTCTTTTTTCTTTCTTCTGTAATAGCATATCAAAAAGTAAAGTGCATCCTCCTTTATAACCTTCAGTTCAGGCTCTCCAAGTACAGTGGGGAGGGTTGTGCTCTGCACAGAGGTGCTTTGCTAAGGAGATAGCCTGAGTTTAGCTCTTTGAGTCATGAGGCTGTGGCATGAAGTTTACATAGTTAATTCATCTAAAAAATAGTGATAAAAATCTTAACTTGCTAACTGTGAAGAATAAATGAAATACTGTAATATATTGTGCATGAAAAGTTCATTATCCCATGTTAATTGCAATACTTATTCTTTTAAAAATGACAGTGTGTATCATTATAAAATTAGGAGCCCACCTAAGGTTATGTAACACTTTTGCACAACTCCCCGTGGTATCGTTTCCATAGCGTTCCATGTAAGTGGCATGCTTGCAGTTGTGCAAAGTCTTAGCTTTGAACTCAAGCACCTTACTCCCCGCTCTCTAGGTTCCACTAATTTAACAAACATGCATTCAGTGTCTATCAGGAGCCTGGCACTGTGCTTAGATGACAGGAAAATAAAGACAAATAGGACATCATCCCTTTTCTAATAGAGCATAAAATTTAATAAAAAATTTCAGATAGAGAATTATGCTAGAGGGAAACAGAAGAGCAAGGCCCTGTGTTTTCACATGCAATGTCTTAGTTCACCTCGGGAAAAGGCTCCTTCTCTGGGTGGAGAAGTTAGCAGAAGCTACTCTTTGTCAGGAGGGATGCAGGAAATCATGAGCTTTTTGCCACTACTCTGTGACTTGGGGAGCTAAATCGAGGCTGGTTTCAGCTCCCGATCACATTTCTTAGCAAGGCACCTTTGTGCAGGGTTCAGCCTGCAGCCTGTACTTGGAGACCCTGAACTGACAGTTGCAAATGAGGCTGCACTTACGTTTGGATATGCTATCACAGAAGATCCAGGACACACCCAGTGAAACCTCAAATGTTGCATTACCTGTACGAAGCCAAGTTACCATGTCTTGGCTCACTGTTGCACTTGATGAATTATGAATGTGACATTTACAATAATTGCACAGCAATTTAAAATTTGACTATGGTGTTTAGAGAAAACGCCGAAAGGGATTGCATTCATACAACAGGGCTTTTTAATTTTTTATTTGTGTATTTCTCTTTCAGTATCTCATACCCATGGGTGAGTGGAGGTGGAGAAAGTACATTGCTTCCTGTCCCACAGGGTTAAGTAACCAGATTTTTATAGAAATTGGCTTTACTTACAGGTAGAATAAAGATGCGAAATGTTGTAATACAGTATGATATTTAAGAAAAAAAATTCTAATTAGCAGACTTCATTGAAGTCCATAGAGTTGGTGAATTAGGCTGACATTTCTTTTTTTATCTCAAGTTAGTGGGGTTGTAATTCAAATTACTGGTCTCCCCAAAGTCTTGTAAAATATACCACAAACTAAAGTTTAAATAAAACAAACTGCTGTACTTCCTTTTGACTCCTAACCCTAAAAGCTCATGAAAAATATATACACTTTGGGATAGGGAACAGATAATTAATGGTTGTCTGTAATTCTGAAGCTGAGCATGTTCGATCTGGGTAATTACACCAAATCAACTAGAAACACTATTATCAGCTGTTAAATGCTATTGTACCACTAGGCTTTTTACCTTTGTTTTCCACTTGAGATGAGACATGACACCTTAATTGAATATATCCTCAAGTTGATGACAAATTTTAAAATATACAAAATTACTTTCCCCCTACTGAGTCCTCAAGAACAGTTTTAAAAGTAGCTGAGAGACCGATCTCACAAGTCTACAGATAACAACGTGTTTTACCTGATGGTTCTGAAGTTTCTACTGGAGGGCTACCAAATACCTCTATATTTATACTTTATGTTTTAAGCTTTAAAAATATGCCTTTCAAATCCATTTTTACTGCTTTTGTTCATTTTCACTTTCTTTTCTATTTGAGTGAGACCAGCCTGAGAACAAGACACCTGGGAACAAGGCACATGATCCTAGAAATCATAAGTACTCGAGGTGTTGTTTGACCCAACAGTCCAGTTTGCAGAGGAGAACAATGACATCTCTAGAATTTTGTACTTAAAAAAAAAAAAAAAAAGCCATCAAGCTTGCTGTGGCCTATCAAGAACTAAAACCTGATACCCATCAAGTAGCATGCTTTCAACTCTAAAGTACTCCCAGGAGTTTTGGGGTTCAGAGCTCAAGCTGATGTCAGCACTTGAACAAAAATTGAGACAGTAAATTCTATTCAAACTATATTTCATAAGTTTATGTCCATCAGTTAAGTGTTGTTCAGTATCATAGTAATTTTGAAAACACATGAAACAACAGTTAGGATGAGAGAGAGAGAGAGAGAGAGAGAGAGAGAGAGAGAGAGAGAGAGAGAGAGAGAGAGAGAGAAATACAGCATAGATAAAGATAGATATATAATTTAAATATCTTCCAGAGGTATTTTTTTAAACTAATAGGACATTTATTATCCCTTATATGTAACTGTCAACATAAATATAGAAAATAAAGTACAAACTGCTGTTCCAATTATTCTCTTTATTTAATATTTTTTAAACCCGATTTATCTTTAAGAATTTTTGGTTAAAATTAGATCAGTTCTTTCTTCAACTCTCTTCATTCAGAAGATTTGGATATAATTATTTAGATCAGGAATAGAACAAAACATAAAAAAATGTATTTGTCATTTCACCCATTAACATTTATTCTAAAAAGAATGAAGGGACTAAGTTGTGGAAGAAAGATGAACTGTAGAACCATAAAGGACATTCCCCATAGAGTCCTGGTTGGAGAAAAAAATTATTGTTTTGGATTTATACTTATTTAACTTGCAGTGATGCTGAGACATCTAACTGAAATAGACTCATAGGAATAATGAGAGTTTGGGTCATAATCTCATAAATTCTAGTTAGTCATTTAGATTATGCAAGTTTCCCAAGGGACAGTTAAGCGAAGAAGGACAAAGGGTCAAGATCTAGACCTTAGAGGATTCTCGTGTTTAAAAAATGAAATTAAAAAGCTGAGAAATCAGAAAAGAGTAATCAAAACAAGAAGCCCAGGAGTTGAAAGGGAAGATGAGATCAGGTACTTTACTGTTCCAAAAGCCAAGGCAGAAAAGCAGTCTTGGAGAGGCTACTTGTCAATGAGCTGAAAAAACTGATCTTCATGGGTTGCAAAGGAGTCAGTTCACCCAGAGCATCTGAGAATCACTTAGACCTCCACCATGTCTCTCCCCAGCCTTCCTGTAGACTTGATCGTTGTAACCTGCTCTCTGGTCTGAGCCCTCCTTTAAAGTTCCGGAGTCATTCAGGGTAATAAAGGATCACAAATATGTCCTCAGAAGTGCTTTACCCTGGATGGCTGTAGACAGGATAAATATTGAGCAATAAAATAATTGTAGAATAGATAGATATTTTATTTTTCATGCTTACTTCTCTTGATTCATCATTTTGTCCATTGATGTGCTGACTTTTCCATTCTGAATTTTTTTTTTTTTTTTTTTTTTTCCTGGTCTACTGCAGTGCTGTGAAGTCTGTGCCCAGATTTCTAGCCTAGATTTTTAGAACTCAGGTGTAGCTTGGGCGTCATTCCATTTAGTTTCACGTCATAAGAAAAAAGCAGATACAAAACAGGCTCAGTGCTTTGCCAAAAACACAGCTAACCGGGTTCAGAGACTGGTCCAAAGTTTCTAGACTGACATTATGAGTTAGCTATGATTTATCATATTTTAAGTGCATATTTATACTATATCAAGGGCAGAGGTGTTTAAATAGATATTATAAAGACTCGGTCTCAGCTTTGCTGTTGCTGTGTGACCTTCAATAAGTCACTTCACCTTTTAGCACCTCATTTTCCTCATATACAGGGTAAGGATAGTAATGGAACCTTTTACATTGAGTTGTGAAGACTAAATAGGCAAATACATATAAACCTTAGAACAGGAGCTGAAAGTAGTAAGCAGTCACTACACTATGTTAGTTAGCTATGTTGTTGTCATTATTGTTATTGCTATTGTTATTTCTTGGTGAGTGAAAAGCAAACTAGGTTTTGTCTGAAGGAATTCACTATGTTATGTACAATTAACTTAATAAAATCTAAATTAAATTATGTTCCTGAGAAATTTATGGACTTAGAGGGTTTTAGTTTGATTATAATTCTGCTGTTTTATCTGGGAAGGTCATTTAAACTATCTAAATTTCAGTTTCTCCTTTTGTAAAAGACAAGAGATGATTTCTATCTCATGGAGTTACTGTGAAAATGAAACAAATATGTGTATGAAAGAATTATGTAAATTATAAAGTGATGTATACAAGCAAGACATTCCTTTTTTTGTTGTTGTTTAACCCTTGTAGGACATTAAGTCCAATGTCCCACAAAATTATTTCTTAAATAGAATATGGAAATGAGTTGTATAACACCATTCATTCATTTTCTCTTGTTCACATACATCTGACTTCCTTCTTTTCTTCCTCCTCTTTCTTTCCCTTCCCTCCCCTTCTTCCTTCCTTCTTTCCTTCCACTAATTATTTTTGAATGCTACTATATACCAGGGCCTGGACTACATATTGTAAATAATAAATTAACTTTCCCTCAAGATATCTCATTGTCTAGTATGGAAAACAAACACACAAGAAATAAATTACTCAATGTGAAAAGTGCAACAGTAAATATATGAACTAGATAAGGAAGTTTAGTTATGCAGTTATTGAATTGGGTCTTTGGGAATGTGTCTTCATCTATGTGTAGTCTCTTTGTATTACAAAATCTTTAAACACATAAAACAGTCTGGCTGGTGTGGCTCAGTGGTTGAGCAGTCGACCCATGCACCAAGAGGTCACCAGTTCGATTCCCAGTCAGGACACATGCCCAGGTTGTGGGCCCGATCTCCAGTGGGGGGCATGCAGGAGGCAACCAATCAATGTTCTCTCTCATCGATGTTTCTATCTCTCTCTCCCTCTCCCTTTCTTTCTTTCTAAAATCAATAAAGGAAAAAAAAACAAAAACAGAAAACAAAAGTTATATCTGAAAAATGAAGTCACTGTACATTGGCAGAGCGTTTATTATGAATGGAGCTTGCACAAGAAATATTTGTCAACTAATTAATGTTCACATATATAAATTTTTAAATAGTTAAGTAAAATATGTTTGATTAGGAGTCTAATAATAATTTTATAAAATGACTGAAATTTTCTGAAAACTCAAGTTGATGTTCTATATATAATAATAATAGTAATTATTATTATTAAAATATAACTTATAAACAATGAAAGACAGTCTCTGAAACACAGATTTTTTTCATTAATTTCCTAATTCCAAATAACCTCTCTACCTTTGAATTCAATTTAACTCTTGATGATGAAAAAATCAGATCGATATTTGAAGTATTGTCTCTTAATGACAATAACAGCATTTTAAAATTCATGTCAATGTGGAGAAATACTGAAGTAGAAAATAGAAGTTTAGCCCTTTATAAACTGTAGTCCAATGAAAAATAAACAAAAGTGATATTCATATATTTGTACTGAGATACATGAACACGAGTGAGGAATTGTCAGATCAATTGAGATCATTATGTTTGGGTGACTTAGTCTGAGGGGGAATGCAAAAATAATTCCAGAAAGATCCCAATGAGCCTTGACTCTCTCCTTTTGTAGTTTATTCTCACAGTTATTATTTCTTTGGCTATTTGTGGTAATTGGGACATATCATAACCTTTCCCTTTCTCAGCTGAGTCATCACTGAACATCTTTCTGTGCGCCTGGTCTTTTCATCCACCCATCTGTCTAAAGGCTCCTTCACCTCCTGCCGTGTCTCACTGCAGTGGGCTCCTGGCTCAGCTCTGCTCCCACCCACCTCTTCCCTTTATGCTCCAATGCACAGGGAGCTCAAAATGGCATCAAACCGATCTCCCTTTACTCCCAGGATCACAACACCATTGCTGCAAGACGCAGGAAGTTTCTAAGTTGACTCAGCTTCCTTGTCTTTCTGTCTGCTAGTTAAATGCTACCTTGAAAATAATTGAACTTAATTCAGATCATTTCAAAACCAGTGACTCTTCCTTTGTGGCTCTTGAAAATTTGTTTCCAGTTTTACTCAGACTGAATATTATATTAATATTATATTTTAATTATAGTCACACAACTTATATAAGGTTCATTTAAGGTTTATTTTCATATTAATCTCATGATGAATTAGGAAAATAAATATTACCATAAACAGTGAAAATATTTGTAGCAAATGGGCAATCAGAATGATACTTAAAACCTTTAAGCGTGTCTTTATTAAAAGTTCTTAACCCAACAAAATAGTTATTAATTTATTGGTTATTGTATCTGAACATATTGACTAAATTCTAGGGAAACAGAGGAAAACAGTAAGAAATAATTTGATAATGAAAGGTTACTCTGGCAATGGAGTTAAGTTGTACATAATAATAGCTAACATAATGGAGTCCTTTGCCATGCACTGTTTTGACACATACCTATAATCTTAGGTATGCACCACCACTGTCTACATCTTACACGTGAGAAAACTGAGGCCACAGATTATAAGTAACATGTCCGAAATGACTCAGCCAGTATGAAGCCGACCAAGGGTTTGAGCTCAAGCACTCAAGTAAGTTTCTGAAGCCCACTACTTAACTATTGTCTATATCAATAATAATATTAAGCTTTCTATTTAGTTAATTAATTTATTTTTTAAATGTATCTTTATTGTTGAAAGTATTACGGATGTCCCTTCTTTTTTTCCCCATTGACACCCTCTTCCCCGCTCCCGCCACCCCTGCCTTCACCACACTGTTGTCTGTGTCCATTGGTTATGCATATATGCATAGAAGTTCTTTGGTTTATCTCTTCCTTGCCCCCACCCCACTTCCCTCTGAGGTTTGTCAGTCTGTTCCCTACTTCCATGTCTCTGGATCTGTATTGTTTGTCAACCTGTTTTGTTCATTATATTCCACAAATAAGTGAGATCATGTGATACTTGTCTTCCTCTGACTGGCTTATTTTGCTTAGTGTAATACTCTCCAGGTCCCTCCATGTCATCTCAAAGGGTAAGAGATCTTTCTTCCTTACAGCTGCATAGTATTCCATTGTGTATATGTACCACAGCTTTTTTATTTACTTTAAATACGCTTTACATAGAACCTAGTAGATGAGCTCAGCTAGCGGCAACCAATAAATCTCATGTCTGAAATAGATATTTTCATATTAATACTCAGAACACCAGACTATTTTTCATTTTTTAAAAATTGACACATCTATCTTTCTTCATGGACAGTTTTCTCAAAGGACAAATATTTTCCTCTGTGAGTATTACTGTCACAAGATGAGTAGAAAAACCACAAGGTTACACTGGGATGTAAACACTAAGGATTTTTTCCTGACTCACATTTGTGCATTAGCAAAACTAATATAAAAGCATGACAATGGTCTTTCAAATTAGTGAAAAACAGTAGAAACTGAGAATGTTAAACCTTCAAATGCCACAAGCTTAGATAATTCACTATAAATTTAGTGCTATAAGAATACTGTGTAATCCTAGTATATGATTGTAGTTTTAGCACATAACAATTACTCAAGGTAAATCCACATTCTATTTTCAAGTATAGACCATATATGTATTCTATTTCTTTCTTTGTGTGTGTATGTGTGAATGTGTGTAGAGTATTTTTTAATATGATGAATGACAGGCACAATCAGATGGTTGTAATTGGTTGCAAACATGCATGGGCAATCAAATTCCATAAAATGAGAATATACCAGTAACTTTAATTTTACCTTTGAGTGTTCTATTTCTAAAACTTTTTTTCAGAGTGTTACGAGTAGCAAACTTGAAAGGCATGCTGCCAATACTTTTCCTTCTTGGGGAAATAAAAATCCATGTTTGTAATTAATAAAGGCATAGCTCCTGGAAAGTTATTTGTGGCACTAAGTACCTGATATCCAAGAAATGCTATGGCTTTTTAAAAGTTTCCCTCTCAATAGGAAGTCATACTTTCCTAAGGATAAACAAGTACAATTCCCCAAAGATTGAAAGCCAGTTCAAAAAAGTCAGATGGGTTCTAATCTCAGCAAAATCACATTTTCTAGATGCAGTTTAAAAAATTTAAGAGTTGCTTTTTTAAAAATAATTAAAATTTTTTTTTAATTACAGTGCAATAAATATTATTGCGATGTGCAATAAATATTATATTAGTTTTAAGTGTACAGCCCAGTGAGTAAACGTTTATATAACTTATGAAGTGATCACTGTAATAAATCTAATACCCATCTGACACCATACATAGTTATTACAACGTTATTGACTATATTTCCTAAGATGTCTTTTATATGCCCATGACTATTCTGTAACTACAATTTGTACTTCTTAATTTCTTCACCTTTTTCATCTATTCCCTCTATGCCACTCCCATCTGGCAAACTGTCAAAATGTTTTCTATTTCTGAGTCTGTTTCTCTTTTGCTTCTTCGCTTATGTTTTATTTTTTTAGATTTTACATATAAGTGAAATAACATGGCATTTATCTTTCTCTGTCTGACTTCTTTCACTTAGCACAATACCCTCTAGGTTCATCCATGTTGTTGCAGATATAAGATTTCATTCTTTCTTATGACTGAGTCACATTCGATTGTATGTGTGCATCACTTCTTTATTCAATCATCTGTTGATGAACACTTAGGTTTCTTCCATATCTTGGCTTTTGTAAATAATGCTGCAGTGAACATATGAATCTATATGTCTTTTTTTTTAGTGTTTTGAATTTCTAAAGATAAATACCCAGAAGTAGAATTGATGGATCCTTCTTTGTCTCTTGTTATAGACTTTGTTTTAAAGTCTATTTTGTCTGTCTTAAGTGTTGCTACCCCAGGTTATTTAGTTTATTTAGTTATTTAGTAGCCAGGTTATTTATTTTATTTTATTTTTTCATTTTCATGAAATACCTTTTTCTATCCCTTTACTTTCCATCTGTGTGTGTCTTTTCATCTGAAATGAATCTCTTGCAGACAGCATATGTAAGGGTCTTGTTTTGTTATTCATTTAGCCACCTTATATCTTTTGATTGAAGCATTTAATCCATTTGCATTTAGAGTAATTGTTGAAACATATGTGCTTATTGCTATTTTATTTTTTATCTTTTTTCTTCTTCTTCTTCTCAAAGAAAACCCTTTAACATTTCCTATAATACTCCTTTGGTGGTAATGAACTCCTTTAGCTTCTTCTTGTCTCGAAAGGTCTTATGCTTCAATTTTAAATGATAGCCTTGCTAGGTAGAGAAATTTTAATATTAGTTATAGGTCCTTGCTTTTCATCATTTTGAATATTTCATGCCAGTCCCTTCTGGCCTGCAAAGTTGCTGTTGAGAAATCAGCTGACAGTCTTATGGGAGCTCTCCTGTAGGTAACCAACTGCTTTTCTCTTGCTGCTTTTAAGATTCTCCTAGTCTTTAATCTTTGGCAATTCACTTGCAGTGTGTCTTGGTACAAGCCTTTTTGGGTTCAACTAGTGCCCCTGTGTGGTGGGAGAGCTGGGAGGAAAGCACAGCAGTGGAGGCCCCTCCCCCTGGGAT
Source organism: Tadarida brasiliensis (assembly GCA_030848825.1). Classification (NCBI taxonomy): domain Eukaryota; kingdom Metazoa; phylum Chordata; class Mammalia; order Chiroptera; family Molossidae; genus Tadarida; species Tadarida brasiliensis. Next base: position 107,095,544 of record CM061260.1, on the reverse strand, counting down.
CACAGTGCAACAGAGAAGGGAACAGGAGCCCACCTAGCATCGGGCAGTGGGAATCATTGGGAATTCGATCTGCCTAGGAGTCTCAGACCACACCATCCCAGGCAAAAAGCGATTTTGTTGTTATAACACCAGCCTAGGAAGTTCATTCCGATCTGTGTCTGTGGGAGTAGCCATGCGGCAAAGAACCAGGCCAGCAGAAGGGTCTGATTGGTACACCCAAAAGTGAATCTGAGGAGCCCTTTATTTTCTGGAAGACCCTTGAGCAGAGAGCCAGAAGGGAGCTGGACAGTTTGGCTTTGGAAAAATGATCGGTCTTGCCCAACTCTAGCGCAGGGGTGCAACTCTCCCCACACCTGCAGAATGGCTGGGTTTTTCCCATCCTGCTGCAACCTGAGGCAAAAGGGAACAGCTCTGGGCTGGAAATTACATCTGTACATGTAGATCTGATGCCACAAAGGACTTCGACATTTGGCCCAGTCAGAATACAGGCAGAAGCCCCACCCAGCGGGGGCCAGACACACTGAAAGATTGGAATGTGAAGCAGGGATGATTTTATTTTATTTAAAAACATTTGTTATCCCCTCCTACTTGGTGTAGCAGTGATGGGGTGCTAGGAAGATAGGCAGAGCTGAGGCATTGCGACCCTGTCTCCATGGTAGGCTTCAGACCAGGAGAAAGATGGGAGTGTCCCCGACCCCTTCAGCTGCATTATGAGGAACCAGAGCCAAGTTCCCCAGTGAGTTCAGCCAGCACAGCCATGGGAAGGAATGGAAGTTGCTTCCCTCCCACTACAAGCAATAGGCACCACTCACAACACAAATCTGTTTAAACCACCAAAGCCAGGTCCCAAATATCCCTGGAAAGCCCAGTTCCATTGGGAAAGGGAGAGTAGCTGTGAGCAGGGACATTCAAGGTGCAAGACCTGAGGCAGTCCCAGCCTCTGGGCTATGGAAGTCTTGCCTGCTGAACTACTTGGGGGTCTACTATGCCATGCTTCAGTCAGGTTGACAAGAGCCAGGCAGGCACAGCAATGGACATTGGCTTGTACCACAGAACCTCCTAGGAGGCCCAGGACTGATACACCAAAATGCCAGATTTGGACAGCATCAGAGTAAAATCCAGAGAGCTCCACAAATAGCAGATGCAAAAGGTAATTGCAACAAGCACAAAAATGTGCAGAGGCAAACTACACTTATTTTTATTAATTTATCTTTTTAATCTATTTTATATTTTGTATTTCACTTTATTTAGGTTGTTTTCTTTCAGAACTCATTTCTATCTTTCCTTTTATTCTATTTTTCTCCTCTTTTCTTTTTTTTTAACTTTAATTCTTTTCCTTTTCCTATTCTATATTTTATTTTATTTATTTTTATTACTCCCTAAAATTATTCGTATTTATTTCATTTATTATTTTGTGTTTTGTTTTTAAGCTCTATTCTTTTGCTTTTCTCCTTTTCTTTTATATTCTCTTTTTTTTTTTTGTCTCTAATTCTTTTGGTCTCTTATCTTTTAGCATTCTATTTTTTTATTCTTCTTTGTGGTTGTTATTTTTGTTGTTCTTGTTGGTTTGTAGTGTGTGTGTGGGGGGGTTGATTTTGGTTTGGTCTTGTTTTGTTCTATCAGCAGCTGTATAACCACTGGCAAGATGTCTTTGGGGTTGAGCTTCACAGTCAGCCAGCCCAGCCACGAAGGGGTCAACAGCAATCAAGATCCAATTACAACATGAAGACCCACATAACCTTCAGAGGAGACATTCCTAGAAGACCAAGCTGAAATTAAGGAGACCAAACCATGGGGTCTTTCACTAAAGAAGGTCACTCCACCAAGACTGAGAGTCATAGCAGTCCTATCCAATACACAGAAACAAACACAAAGAAACTGAAAATTTGGGGAAACTAAGAAACAGGACCCAAAGGAAGGAACAGAAAGAATCTCCAGAGAAAAAGCTAAATGAAATAGATGCAAGCAATTTATCAGAAACAGAGTTTAAAGTAATGGTTTTAAGAATGTTCCACAGCATTAAAAAGGCCAGAGAAATTATAAAAAACAACCAATTGGAAATGAAGAAGACATATCCAAAATAAGGAATGCACTGGAAGAATTAATGGTAGGTTAGAGGAAGTAGGGGATCGAATCATCAAATTAAAAGACAAGGTAGGAAAAAAAAATCACTCAATCAGAAGAGCAAAATGAAAAAATAATTAAAAAGCATGAAGATAGTTTAAGAGAACTTTGGGGCAATATGAAACATAAGAACATTAGCATCACAGGAGTACCAGAGGAAGAAGAGAGTGAGCAAGGGATATTGAAACTGTTTGAAGAAATAATGACAGAAAACTTTTCTAACCAAGTGAAGGAAAAAGTCCCAATCAAGATGAACCCCAAAAAAGGCTCATACCAAGATTCATCATAATTAAAATGGCAAATATTAAAGACAAAAATAGAGTCTTAAGGGCTGCAAGAGGAGACAGTCAGTTACCTACAAGGAAGCTCCCATAAGACTGTTAGCTGATTTCTCAACAGAAACACTATAGGCCAGAAGGAAATGACATAAGTTATTCAAAAAAATGAAAAGCAAGGATCTAAACCAAGACTAGTCCATCCAGCAAGGCTAACTTTCATAATTGAAGATGAAATAAAGAGCTTCCTGAAAGAAAAAAAAAGGCTAAAGGAGATTATTACAACAAAGCAGCCTTGCAAGAAATGTTAAAAGGACAGCTGTAAGAAGAGAAAGAAATATGTAGAGAGGATCATAGGCATAAATAATTAAAATGGTAATAAATAAGTACTTATCAATAATAACTTTAAACATAAATGGATTAAATGCTCCAAACAAAAGACATAGGGCAGCTAAATGGATAAGAAAACAAGACCCATATATATGCTTTCTACAAGAGACCCACCTCAGAACAAAAAGCTCGCACAGGATAAAAATAAAGGGATGGAAAAAAAATTTCCATGCAAATGGAAACAAAAATGAGCTGGAATAACAATACTTATATCTGACAATATAGACTTTAAAACAAAGCCCATAACAAGAGACAAAGAAAGTCACTACATAATGCTGAAAGGATCAATCCAAGAAGAGGATAAAACCTTTGTAAACATACATGCACCCAATATAGGAGCACATAAATAAATGAAAATATTCTTGGAAGACTTTAATGGAGAGATTAACAGCAATATAGTCATAGGAGGGGACTTGAACACTCTGTGATCATCACTGGATAGATCTTCCAGACAAAAAAATGAACAAGGAAACAGTGACCTTAAATGACACACTGGATAGGATGGGTTTAATGACATTTACATAACATTTCATCCCACAGCAGCAGGATACACATTCTTCTTGAGTGCACATGGAAAATTCTCAAAGATAGATCAATATTAGACACAAAATAAATCTTAACAAGTTTAAGAAGATTGAAATTATATCAATCATCTCAGATCACAATGGTGTGAAACTAGAAATCAACTACAATAAAAACACTCAAATATATTCAACACATGGAGGCTAAATAGCATATTATTAAACAATAAATGGGGTACCAGTGAGATCAAGGAAGAAATAAAAAATTTCCTGTAAACAAATGAACACACAAAAACCCCCAATCTATGGGACAAAATGAAAGCAGTCCAGAGAGGGAAATTCATAGTATTACAGGTGTAGCTCAAGAAATAAGAAAAATCTCAAATAAACCATCTAACGCCACCACTAAAAGAATTAGAAAAATAGTGACAAGAAAAGCCCAGAGTAAGAAATGAAAGAAAGTAATAAAGATCAGAGTGGAAATTAATAACATAGAGACTAAAAAATATATACAAAGGTCAATAAAACCACAAGCTGATTTTTTGAAAAAATAAACAGAATTCATGAACCTTTAGCCAGACTCATCAAGCAACAAAAAGAAACAACCCAAATAAATGAAATCAGAAATGAAACAGGAGAAGTAACAACTGACATCACAGAAATACAAGGGACTATATTTACTATTAAATACAAGGGATTGAAACACTATTAAAATGTATTTGCTAACATATTGGACAATGTTGGTGAAATGGACCAATTCCTAGAAACATACAATCTTCCAAAACTCAATCAAGAAGAATCTGAAAACCTGAATAGACTGAATACAGCTAGTAAAATTGAAGCAGTACTCAAAAAACTCCCATCAAACAAAAGTCTATGATAGGATCACTTCACAGATGAGTTTTACCAAACAGAGAAGAACTAATACCTACTCTCCTCAAACTATTTCAAAATATTCAAGAGGAAGAAAGACTGCTAAACTCTTTATATGAGGCCAGTATTACCCTAATTCCAAAACCAGAAAAAGATACCACAAAGAAAGTAAATTTTAGGCCAATATCCCTGATGAATATAGATACCAAAATCTTCATCAAAATATTAGCAACTCAGAACCAGGAATACATTAAAAAGATCATACACCATAACCAAATGGGATTTATTCCAGGGATGCAAGGCTGGTACAATATTCACAAATCAATAAATGTGATACATCATAAAAATAAAATGAAGGATAAAAATCACATGACCATATCAATAGATACACAAAAAGTAGTGGACAAAATCCAGCACCCATTTATGATAAAAATTCTCAGCAAAGTGGGAATAGAAGGATCATACCTCAATAAAATAAAGGGCATTTATGACAAACCTACAGCCAACATCATACTCAATGAGCAAAAACTAAAAGTGTTTCCTTTAGGATCAGGAAAAAGACAGGGATGTCTGCTTTCACCACTCTTATTCAACATAGTGCTGGAAGTCCTACCCACAGTGATCAGCCAAGAAAGAAAAAAAAAGTCATCCAAATTGGAAAGGAGGAAGTAAACTGTAATTATTCACAGATGACATGATATTGTATAGAAAACCCTGAAGACTCAACAAAAAGATTGCTAGATTTAATAAATGAATTTGGCAAAACAGGAGACAAAATTAATATCCAGAAATTGATGGCATTTTTATGCACCAATAATGAAGTCTCAGAATGAGAAACTAAAAAAAAAAAAAAAAAAATTCACATACTATTGCAACAAAATTAAGGTACCTAGGAATAAACTTAACCAGGATGTAAAAGACCTGTACTCAGAAAACAGTAGGACACTGAAAATAGAAATAGAGCCTGACCAGTGTGGCTCAGTGGTTGAGCATTGACCCATGCACCAAGAGGTCACCAGTTCGATTCCCGGTCAGGGCACATGCCCAGGTTGTGGGCCAAATCCGCAGTGGGGTATGCGGGAGCCAGCCAATGGATGTTCTCTCTCATTGATGTTTCTATCTCTCTCCCTCTTCCTCCCTCTCTCTCTCTAAAATCAATAAAGAAAAAATTGAAAAAGAAAACAGAAATAGAGGTAGATACAAGCAAGTGGAAGCATATAGCATGTTCATGGAATTGACATCATTAAAATGTCCATATTACCCAAAGCAATCTATAGATTCAATGCAATCCCTATTAAAATACCAACAGCATATTTCATAAATCTAGAACAAATATTTTAAAAATTTATATGGAATTTAAAAAGACCCCAAATAGCTTCAGTAATCTTGAAAAAGAAGAACTACATAAAAGGGATCAAAATACTGGATATCAAACTATACTACAAAGCCACTGCAATCAAAACAGCTTGGTACTGTCATGAGAATAGGCATATAAATCAATGGAATAGAACAGAGAGCACAGAAATCAACCCTAGCCATTATGGTTCATTAGTATTTGACAAAGGAGGCAAGAGCATACAATGGAGTAAAGACAGTCTCTTCAGTAAATGGTGTTGGGAACATTGAACAGGTACATGCAAAAAAATAAATAAAACTAGATCACCAACTTACACCATACCAAGAATAAATTCAAATGTGTAAAACACTTAAATTTAAGTTGCAAAACAATAAAAATTCTAAAAGAAAACATAGGCAGAAAAATCTTTGACATCTCACATAGCATTATTTTCACAGATACATTGCCTAGGGCAAGAGAGATAAAGGAAAACATAAACAAATGGGACTGCATCAAAATAAAAAGCTCTGCCCAGCAAAACAAACCATCAACAAAATGAAAAGGGTACCCACACTGTGGGGGAGCATATTTGCCAATGAAACATCTGATAAGGGAAGGGATTAATTTCCAAAATATATAAAGAACGTATACAACTTAACAAAAAGAAGACAAACAATCCAATTAAAAATGGGTAAAGGACCTGAATAGACACTTATGTCCTGTCTAAAAAGGACACACGGATGGACAATAGATGGGAAAAAATGCTCAGCATCACTAATCATCAGAGAGATACAAATTAAAACTACAATATGGTGATGCCTCACACCTGCCAAAATGGTTGCCATCAATAAATCAATAAACAAGTGCTGGTGAGGATGTGGGGAAAAGAGAACCCTAGTACACTGCTGGTGTGAATGCAGACTGGTGCAGCCACTGTGCAAAACAGTAAGGTATATCCTCAAAAAATTAAAAATATAACTGCCATTTGACCCAGCAATACCATTTCTGGGAATGTATCCTAAGAATCCCAAAACACCGATCAGAAAGAATATACGCACCCCTATGTTCATAGCAGCATTATTTACAATAGTTAAGATCTGGAAATAGCCCAAGAGCTCATCAGTAGAGGACTGGATAAAACATCTATGGTACATTTACACAATGGAATACTATGTAGTTGTAAAAAAGAAGGATGTCTTACCCTTTGCAACAGCATGGATAGAACTGGAGATTGTTATGCTAAGAGAAATAAATCAGTCAGAGAAAAAAAATTATATGATCTCACTTATGTGCAGATTCTAATCAACAGAATACACTGAGGAAACAAATAGGTCCAGAGGCATGGAGGCATGGAAGAGACTGACAGATCTCAGAGGGAAGAGGGTTGGAGGGGATGGGAAGAAATTAACCAAATAATTTATATGCATAGCCCATGGATACAGGCAATAGTGTGATGAAGGCCTGGGGTGGGGTTGTGTCGAGGGGGGCAAAGGGGGAGAAATAGGGAACATCTGTAATACTGTCAACAATTTATAAAATTACAAATTGGTAGTTACAGAATTGTCATGGGGATGTAATGTATATATAGGGAATATAGTCAATAATATTATAATAACTACATATGGTTTCAGATGGGTACTAGTTTTATCGGGGTAATTACTTCATAAGTTATATAAATATCTAATCACTGGATTGTACATCGGAAACTAATACAGGTTGGGAAAAAGTTGGTTTACAGTTGTGAGTATGCAAAACAGTTTATTCTTGTTATTATTTATTGATTATTGTATTATTTTCCATATGCACAACTTTAAACATACTTTTTCCCCACCTTGTATAATATACATCAACTGTACATCAACTGTAATTGAAAAATAAGAAATTATTTAAAAAAGAAAAAATAAGACATGAAATACATTGGAATAAATATATTTTACGAGAGCCTTTTGATTATGAGGTGCGGTTTTATGCTATTCCTCAAACTTTGCATTTATATCGCATATTAATAGCCTTAAAATGTAAACTCTCATTTATTTTATCTACCATGTTTTATATAATGTTTATGAATGTACCACAAATAATGCTCTACATCACACTTATTAAATTTTTGCCATGCTTTTATCAGGAAAATAACTATTTGTTGTGTCCGTGAGTGTACCTTTTATTTGCAGAGGAAGAGAACATTATTGTTAGTATTGCACCAAAGTTCTATTGAATAATTTGTGAAGCATTTAACCTTTCTTTTACTTCCTTAACTTCCATTTAGTCTTCAGCCTCTTGAAATGCAGACACTTCTCTTTTCCCTGAAAACTGCTCTTAATGTGGTCACCTGTGATGTCCTATTGCCACAGTCCACAGTCTTCATATTCCCCACTTCCTGTGTGTAATTGCCATTATTACTCTTTCCTTCTTTTCTGAAACTTTTTCTTACTTTGGATTCTGTTAAACACAACCTCCTGTTTTTATTCTACCCCTCTGGTTGTTGTCTCCCTATTTGATCCTCTGGATTGTCTTTCTCTGTAACCTACTGAATGCTCATTTTTTATAGAATTACTCTTCAGCCTTATTTTTTTGAGGGGGAGAGGATCTCTTTTCACTTTAAACAAACTCAGCTTTCTCCAGGGTGTCAATGATCGCATCATACATTCCCATGACTCCCAGTTTTTATCTCTGTTAAATTAGAACTCATTAACTGGAACATGCTTCAAGTTCAACACATCTAAAATAAATTTAGCATCATCCCTTCCAAACTAACATTCCTTTCATACTCTCGGTCTTAGTTAATAACCCTGTCCAGTTATTAGAGAAACTGGGAATCATGCTAGACTCATTCTTCCCCACCTCATATCCTTAATCATCAGGTTGTGTTGATCCTACCCATACTTCCACACTTTCTTACAAATAACTGCTCCTCTACTGGACCTCTGTCATCATCTTTTTGTTTTTAGAAATGTATCACTCACTATGTCCTTGGTTGCATTTATTCCTAGGTATTTTATTCTTTTTGAATCAATTGTAAATGGAGTTGTTTTTTTTAGTCTCCATTTCTGATAGTTCATTATTGGTATATAAAAATGCAACTGATTTCTGGATATTGATGCTGTATCCTGCTACTTTACTAATTCATTTATCAGTTCTAATAGTTTTTTTGGTGGAATCTTTAGGGTTCTCTGGATACAGTATCATATCATCTAAAAATAATTACAGTTTTACCTCTTCTTTTACAATTTGGATGCCTTTTAATTCTTTTTCTTGTCTGATTGCTGTGGCTAGGATTTTCAGTACTACATTGAATGAGGGTGGTGAAAGCGAAATCCGTGTCTTGTTCCTGATCTTAGGGGGAAACATAGTTTTTGCCCTTTGGGTATGATGTTGGCTGTGGGTTTGTCATATAGGGCCTTTATTACATTGAGGTATGTTCTCTCCATTCTCACTTTGCCAAAAATTTTGACCATAAATGGGTGCTGGATTTAATCAAATGCTTTTTCTGCATCTATTGATATGATCATGTGGTTTTTATCCTTCAGTTTGTTTATGTGGTGTATCACATTTATTATTTTGTAAATATTGCACCAAGCTTGCATCCCCGGAATAAATACCACTTGATGATGGTGTATGATAATTTTACTGTATTGCTGGATTCGGTTTGGTAATATATTGTTGAGGATTTTAGCATCTATGTTCATCAGGAATATTGGGCTATAATTTTCTTTCTTTGTCATATCTCTATCTGGTTTTTGAATTAGGATAATGCTGGGCATGTAAAATGAGCTTGAGAGCCTTCCTTCCTCTTGAATTTTCTAGAATCGTTTGAGAAAGATAAGTGTTGGTTCTTCTTTGACTGTATGATAAAATCCACCTCTGTTTATGGGGTGTTTTTTGATTACTGCTCAAATTTCACTAGTTGTAGTCTGTCTCTCCAGATTCTCTGATTCTTTCTGATTTAGTTTTGAAAGATTGTATGTTCCTAGGAATTTATCCATTTCCTCGTTTGTCTGGTTTGTTGACATATAGTTGTTCACAATATTTACTTATAATCTGCCCGGCTGGTGTGGCTCAGTGGATTGAGTGATATCACATGGATTGAGAAGTCCTGGTTCAATTCCTCAGTCTCCAGGAAGGGTGTGCAAGGGGCAGCTGCTTGATGTTTCTCTCTCACATCGATGTTTCTATCTCTCCCTTCCTCTCTCTAAAAAATCAATAAAAACACAAAAAATATTTACTTATAATTATTTGTACTTCTTTGTTGTCAGTTGCTACTTCTCTTCTTTCATTTCTGGTTTTGTTTATTTGGATTCTCTCTCTTTTATCTTGACGAGTTTGGTAAAAGATTTGTGAATCTGCCTGGCTGGTATGGCTCAGTGGTAGAGTGTGGACCCATGCACCAAGAGGTTGCCAGTTCGATTCCCAGTCAGGGCACATGCCCAGGTTGTGGGCTAAATTCCCAGTGGGGTACATGCAAGAGGCAGCCAATTGATATTCTCTCTCCTCGGTGTTTCTCTCTCTCTCTCTCTCTCTCTCTCTCTCTCCCTTCCACTCTCTCTAGCATCAATAAAGAAAGAAAAAAAAAAGATTTGTCAATCTTGTTTATCTTTCAAGGAACCAGCTCTTGTTATCATTGATTTTTTGTATTGTCTTTTAGACTTTATTTCTTTTATTTCTGCTTTGATCTTTATTAGTTTCTTCCTTCTACTCTCCCCCACCTTTCCTCCACAATCACCACACTGTTGTCTGTGTCCATGAGCTATTTCTCTTTTTTTCTTTTTTGCTCAATCCCTCCACCCTCCCAACAACACCCCAACAAAGCTGTCTGTTCTTTATCTATGAATCAGTCTCTATTTTGCTTGTTAGTCCAGTTTGTCCATTAAATTCCACATATGAGTAAAATCATATGGTACTTATCTTTCTCTGATTGGCTTATTTCACTTAGCATAGTGTTTTCCAGGCCCATCCGTGCTGTCACAAAGGGCAAAATTTTCTTCCTTTTTATGGCTGAATAGTATTCCATTCTATAAATGTACCATAGCTGTTTTATACACTCATCTGCTGTTTGGGCTGCTTCAAAACCTTGGCTATTCTGAATAGCACTGCAATGAACATAGGGGTGCATATATTCTTTTGAATTAGTGTTTCAGGTTTCTTCAGATAAATTCCCAGAAGTGGAATTGCTGGATCAAATGGCAGTTCCATTTTTAATTTTTTGAGGTAATTCCACACTGTTTTCCACAATGGCTGTATCAATCTGCATTCCCACCAACAGTGCATAAGTGTCTCCTTTCTCCACATACTTGATAACACTTGCCGTTTATTGATTTATAAAGGACAACCATTCTGACATGTGTGAGGTGATATCTCATTGTGGTTTAATTTGCATTCTCTGATGATTAGTGATGTTGAACATTTTTTCACATGTGTATTGGGCATCCATATGTATTCTTTAGAGAAGTGTCTATTCAAGTCCTTTGCCCATTTTTTAAATTGGATTGTCTTTTTGATGTTGAGTTTTTAAGTTATTTATAAACTTTGGATATTAACCCCTTATCAGATGTATTGGCAAGTATGTTCTCCCATTCAGTGGATTGTCTTTTCATTTTGTTGATGTTTTCCTTTGCTGTACAAAACTTTTTAGTTTGATGTAGTCCCATTTGTTTATTTTTTCTTTTGTTTCTCTTGCCCAATGAGATATATTAGAAAAAATATTGCTATGAGAAATTTTTGAGATTTTCTGCCTATGTTTTCTTCTAGGATATTTATAGTCTTGAGTCTAACATTTAAGTCTTTAATCTATTTTCAGTTTATTCTTGTGTGTAATGTAAGGAGGTGGCCTAGTTTAATTTTTTTACACCTGTCTGTCCAGTTTTCCCAACACCATTTATTGAATAGACTATCTTTAGTCCATGGTTTGCCTCCTTTGTCAAATATTAATTGGCCATAAAGAAGTGGATTTATTTCTATGTTCTCTATTCCGTTCTATTGAGCTATATGTCTGTTTTTATGCCAGCCTGGTTTGATTACTGTGGACTTGTAGCATAGTTTGATATCAGATAGCATGATTTGTTCAACTTTGTTCTTCCTTCTCAAGATTGCTATTTGAGGTCTTATGTGATTCTATATAAATTTTTGGAATATATGTTCTAGTCCTGTTAAATATGTCATTGGTATCTTGATAGGAATTGTGTTGAATCTGTAGATTGCTTTGGGTAGTATGGACATTTTAATTATGTTAATTCTTCCTATCCATGAACACAGTATATTCTTCCACTTATTTGTATCTTCTTCAAATCCTTTCTTCAGTGTCTTATAGGAGGTGGAAGAAGGTATAGGAGGGATAAATGATGATTAAAAAAAATAAAATAAAGCCTGGCCAGTGTGTCTCAGTGGTTGAGCATCAACCCATGCACCAAGAAGTCACCAGTTCGATTCTTGGTCAGGGCACATGCCCAAGGTTGTGGGCCCAATCCCTAGTGGGGGGCATGCAAGAGGCAGCCAATCGATGTTCTCTCTCATTGATGTTTCTATCTCTTTCTCCCTTCCTCTCTCACTCTAAAATCAATACAGAAAATTTTTTTTAAAAAAAACAACTAAATACATCATTCTCTTAAATAAATACATAAATAAATAAAATGAAATAAACAGAAAATAATGTATAACAAAAGAGAGAGAGACAGAGAAAATAAATGTATCACTAATTGTCTACACCACTGCAAACCATGTTTCTGGTCTTTCTCACTCTAGTCTCTCCTCCTTTCTATTCACTTTCTGCTCTCATCTTCACCTCTGTTTGACATGAACTCCTTTCTATTTCTCCTTTAAACTCTCAAAATATTAAGTTTTATGTACCTCTCCAAAGAGGCTGAGTTCTCTCGACCACCTTTGCAATGGCACAAGCTCTTCTTCTATCTTCCTGTTCTACTTCTAGTGCCTCCCCTAGCATCTAACTAGCTGGCCCCTAAAGTCAAGCCACTTCACTTCTCGTCCACTGAAGTTGCTCTTCTGTAACCTATCTGTTGATCTCTCGCCATATCTGACCTGTTTACTTATTCTGTAATTTGTCTAAATTTGTGTTATAGATTCATTAGACTTTCGTTTAATAAATGTTTATTTGGGGCCCACTGCATACCCAACACTGTGCTAGATATTGTTAATAGAAGTAAATAAGTAGGTAGGATTCCTGACTTCAAAAGCTCAGTTTTGCAGATAAACCTTGACTTGCGGATTACTCATCTCTTCTCTGAAGGCTTTTCCCATCATGGCAGACTTAGGCAATTGTCACCATGCTTTCAATGTGTCACGCACTAAGCATCCCTGTAGAAATTATATTATTCTATTATAATTGCATAATACCTCTGCATTGGATTATTGGTCATTTAGGTTCAGGCATTGAGTCCTTCTTGTCTCCATTCCTGGTTTACAAGAACAACTCAATGGATAAAGTTTCTTAATAAAAAAATTAATACAAAACTGAAAATCTCCACAGAACTTTCGGAGCTATTTAAATTGTATTATGTCGAGATTTTAGTATTTGATTATGTGTACCTTTGTTTTCTATGACTTAAAAATTTTTTTTTTTTTAATCCTCATCCAAGGATATTTTTCTAATTATCTCCAGATAGAGCAGGAGGGAGAGAGAAAGGGAGAGAAAGAGAAACATTGATGTGAGAGAGACACATTGACTGGCTGCCTTCCACACAACTCTGACCAGGGCCAGGGACAAACCGCAACCGAGGTACGTGCCCTTGACCGGAATCGAACCTGCGACTCAGTGGTCCATGGGCCAACGCTCTAACTGCTGAGCCAAACCGGCCAGGCAACTTTTTTTCCTTCAAAGACCCTAATTTAAAATGTCTCTAAATACAATTCAAATTTATTTATTTTTAACTCTTCAGTTATTTATTTATTTATTGGTAATGAGCACTCTAGTACAGGCAATAAGAAGTAGAAAGTGTGACCATTGTTTTTATACAGCTCATATTCTAATTGGAAAATAGGACAAATCTTCATGTTTATATAATGAATCTGTAACAATTTAATAATAACTTTTGAGGAGTTTCTACAATATGTCAGACGCTGGGCCAGAAATTACAGATTTTTAAAAATAAAGATGGAGTTTCAACCTTAAAATCTCTGCTTTACAAATATAGACCAAATGCTGCATATAGCCACAGCAAAGAAAAATAATTAACATATTCATTAATTGTGCTTTGTGAACACCTCTGTTGTAATACACTTATTTTAATTAAGGCCTTCTACCTAGATCAAAGGTGTTAACATGGCTTCCTGGTGTGAAATGTAAGACTGAAATTCTAGCCACTTGCCTTTACCCAAGTCCTGTAATTAGAAGAGGACTTCTTACCTAAATAAATAATTAACTTTGCTAATGGAAGTGTGGAAACAAATGTTGTGGTCACTAGTAATGATATAACCTTTAGTTACATGTATAGTCAAAACAAATACAGTTAAAACAAATCATTGGCTACAATTATAGAATATACATACATCATTATTTGTGCATGTACATATTAAGTAAAATGGCACACAGTAGAAATAATGACTGAATACACAGATAACTGAGATAATTAGTGACAAGAGTTAAAGAATTTTAGCCTGATGAAACACCAGCTAACTGATGGAATGGTCAGAAAACATTAATTCAGAAAAAAATAGTGTTTACCAAGTAGGAGAACAAATATATATATATATATGGAGAGAGAGACAGAGACAGAAAGACAAAGAGAGAGAGACAGGTATGAGAAAATAGCAAGTATAACTTTGATTTTGGAGAAATAATCTACATCAGTATATATTCTTGAGTCTTGCCATTATATAAGCTATGTAGCTATGAATGTTGGTGTTCATTTGCTTTTAGGGTGGGAAACAAAGCAAAAAGGCTTAGTTAAGAGAAAATTTATGTTGTAGCACATATGACTATCAAACACATTGAAACTTTGTGCTCAAATAGTTTTTTGTTCATAATTGTATATATATTAGGAAAAGTGCAAGGTGTGTCTTCCAACTTTAATATCTATCATTGCAAAAGTGGACAGCCATTCATGTCATAAAATAATAGCGTGTGTGCATGTGCATGTGTGATGAATAGAATATGGAAACTAAAAAAGTAAAAGGTTAATAGTTAAAACGACACTGTGGAATACTCATAAATTTGATATTTCTTGAAAAAACTTTTTCTTTAAAAGATAAGGTTTTGTGTAAATACATGAAAATTTCTTCTTAAAAATCTTCTCATGGAAAGACTTGGGTAGCTTTTCTTTTAAGAAAATATTACAAAAGCCAAATGCTTTTTATTCCTAGTATAAAAAATACAACAAAAAGTGTGGTAGTAGTTACAGTCCTGTTTCCACTGTTTTTTATTTTTATTTTATTTTTTTGGAGTGCCTCTAGCTAAATGATGAAGTTAAAGTGATATTCAGTATTTCCTGTGTATTCCTGTTAATTTGTAGTTTTAAATTGTTACCATTCATAGTAGAACAATTTCTTTACCAGGTTTCCTCGTTGAAAACAATCCTCAATTTGCCAGAGCTCCTACCACACAATCATTAGAGGTAAAGAGGCAGAATTGATTTTCAATAAAAGAGGAAGATTACATCCTTGTACAATGTCCATTATCTCTAAAAATCTTTAGCGTATGATAATATGGGTTCTAATTACCTCATTATTCTTAGTTGCAATTATTTATCATGAAGCACCTAGATATTTTTCCTCTTCTCCAAGAGAAAAGAGAGCTCATCTGATATATTTGCTCTTCTGACCACAGCTTAGTTCTTAGAAACAGACTGTGTTAAATAACCAGAATTGTGAACAAAACAGATATTAAAAATTAAGAGAAACTTTTCAAAAACATTGAGCCAAAGATATTACCTTAGAACACCCTTTCCTCACTCTTAGAATCTGTCCAAATGATTTAAAAAGAAAGAATTGAGTGAATATATTATCATTAGCAAAAATAAACTTCAGAGCATTTTTCCCCCCAGATACTGTGTTCATAACAAATTTAGAGATGACTTTGAGAACTGATGTTCAGCTTCTTTTCTGAAGACACCAGTCCATTATTGTGAGAAATAAGTGGAGAAAAATTCATCAAATCCCAATAAATGTTCTGATTAGGAGACCACATAGGAAATATGGAAGCTCCTTCTTCCACTGTAGACCCATAGCAATCCATATCTGGTGGTACAACTGGCAGAGAGAGGATCTGACCATGTCTCAGTGTTTCCTAGAAGTTATCACTTTTTGATCCACTGGCCTTGGGAGAGGCAAACAATAAATAACTGTCTTTGCCAAACACTTCCTCTGTATCTCAAGTTCCCAAAACTTATTGTTTGTCTTAAACATAGAGACAGAAAGAGGCAACCTAAATTAAAGTCACAGATGTGTATCTGTGCCTTCCACACTATCTCCAGAGCCCTCAAAGGTAACTACCTCTGCAGAAAAGGTGCACAGCAATCATTGGACATTTGAGTCATTGTCTTCCATTCAGAGCTGCTATGGGAAGTGACTGAACCACTTTAGAAGAGTGGAGAGAGTGAGCAGAGACTAGAAATTGAACCACTCTACTACCTGTTAAGCTTCTAGCTATAAACCCTGGATAGTTGTCTTTTGGTATTTGTAGTCAGTTGTATTTTATAAAGCAGAAAAAAATGAATTTGAGTAATTCTTTACAGAGGGACCAAGTATCTAAACAGGTTTTACTTATTACAGGGAATATCTTGGCCCAGTTCCCACACACATCATCACACCACACACACACTTTTTTTGTTCCCATAAGCCATATACTTCCTCTTCCCCTCAAAAGTGAGGGGCAAACTGAAACTCGTTTGGAGATTCTTCTTGGGCAGCAATTTTCAACCAATGTGCTGCAAGAATTTTTCAAACATGCAATACCTAACTTTTTTAGTCAGGGGCACTAACCTCTTTTCCCTTAGATTATCAAATCAAAAATGACAACAGCCAATACAACCACAGCCGTCCAGTATGAATGAATCAAAATTGTAGCTATTTTTTTTTGTGTGTGTGTAAGATCAGCAAAGAATATATCCTTTTGGTGTGCTGAAGAATTTTAGTAATTAATTTATGTGTGCCCTGAAATGAAAAAGGTGGAAAGTTGCTGTACGTATTCCAATGAACAGTTTGAGGATGTAAACTCATATGGTTGCTATAAAATGCATGTTCAACAACACATTCTTTGGAAATCATCAGTTATCAGCTTTGCTATGCCACCTTTGCTAAAATTGTTTCTACTCCAACTCAGTTTTTCAAGATATAGTTTGGGTAAAAATTTCATATTTTGTCTGTCTTGTGCAAACTTTGTAAAAGAGGATGGTCAGATACAGTGTATTCTGTATATTAGATAAAAACAGTCTGTTGGAAGTCACTTTAAAATTAATGGTGGACCAGTAATAGAAAAGTGGGGAGAACAAAATATGAAATATTTTCTTAATACTATCATTTAAACATAGTAAAGAGCTATACAATAACACCAGAAAACAAGATATGAGTTGAATGAATATTGTCATAATTATTTATACAAAATATGATTATATGCCTAGAAAACAAAACTACAAGAATTAAAGTGAGTATAATGAATGGATGCAAAATATACTATACTATACTACCCCCATAACTTGCTTGAAAGTTAATAATAATCAGTTTTAAAATACAATTAGATAAAGATCTAATTCAACAACTTATACTTACCAAGAAATGTGTAGAACATACATGGAAAGAAAATTCTACTGAGGAATATAGAGGAAGGATGAGTAAATAAAATTACATGTTCTTAGAATATTTGTGAATTTTCTTCAAAATAAGTTGTGTAGTTTATGTACTATCAATTAAATTAAAAATATTTTTATTTGAAAATTTTATGAACTATATCTAGAAAAAGTGAATAAAAATGTCCACTAAAATTCTGAAAAGGACATGTGATAAAGGCAACAACCTTATCAAATATAAAAGTGTAATTTAAGCTACATTGATTGAAAGTGTACTGAGACTCCAAGAACAGACTAATCAATGAAACAGAACAAATTTTGCATAAATCGACAACAGAATTAATATCTGACAAAAGTAGCTTGTTGAATCATTGAGCAAGATTTCAGTTACTGAAAAAAAAAGAGATGCAATTGGATATCTATTTGAGAACCAAAATAATAAACATAACAAAGCTCTAAATCATACCTCATAACAACATGAATTCCAAATCTATTACAGATGTAATACAAGTAGAAGAAAAGATATTAATCAATATTTTAATAATTTTGGTCTACAAAGCTCTCTAAGCATTCATCAGTGATAGACTACATAGAATAAATATTGATATACTTAATTAGATAAAAATTAAAACATAGTCTGTGACAAATACACTATGAAAAATTAGAAAAACATTGCTAGAGATATATATATATATTTATAAAATGTCTACCCTTAGTAATGTTCTTAGTAGAGAACAGTAGAAAATGACTGGTTAACATAACCAGAAAAGTAATTTGGGGTGTTGCTCAAAGACCCAATAAGAAGACTTAAAAAACAGGTTTGAATCAGAAGCAAGGCATAACAGATACAGCCAAGGTCCCATACAAGAATAGCATTCTCTGAACAGGTGGTCATTATAAAGCTTCTACCACAACCACCTCAGATTATCCACAACAGACTCTGTCTCAACATCACATCTCTAGCAGCAGTATCTGATTGGCCATCCTTAGATCATGTGACTCTCATGTACTTGCTAGAGAATGAAGAGAGAACGTGTAATTTCCCATTTGGCTTTCAGAGTGGAAAGCAGGTTGGAATTCTTCAAAATTAGAAAGGAATTTGTTTTCTGAGCAACCAATCATTTTTTACTAAAACGTTAAATGCTTTACATTTAAAGTCTTTTTAAAAATAAAATAAGGAAAGGAGAGATAATTCAACAGAAAATCAAATGAGCAAAAAACATGAAAATGCAACATAAAAGTAGAAATACAATGCCCAATGTCTAAATTCTCAGTAATCAAATAATGCAAATTATTAAAAATTAAAATGTGCAAAAAAATGATTAACCAAATTTATAAAAGTTCGGAAATATCCAGCTCTGGTGAGGAAGTGAGGTAATGGACACCATGATAGGGTGTTAGTGGGAATATTAATTGATATAACTTTCTATAGAACAATCTCAACTGTATTTCTACCAGAATGTAAGCTCCATGATGGCCTCCATTCTCTTCTGTTTTGTTTATTGCTATAGTCACAAGTCCTACAATAGTGCTTGGCAATTGTTAAGTTTTATAAATTTATTCTATAAATATTTCTTCAATAAATTAATATCAATATTTAGTTTCTATATAGTCTTTTGCTATACAATTCCACTCCTAACATGTATCTCAAGCATATAAACAAGTAGGCAATACATTTTAAATACGAGTATATACATATCATTCTTTATCTATGAATGAAGTATGAGGGAAAAGATCTGACTGTTCAACCATTAGTTATTGGTTAAATATACTACGATCTTTACATACAATGGCATATTATATAGTTTGAAAACCATAGATATATTAACATGAAATAACATTCACAACCCATTACTGATTGTGAGAAAAGCAGTTTACAAAATATTATCTCATTCGATCTGATTTTTTTTTTTTCCAAAAGAAAGGGACATCTCTATAGGCACATACCTGCATGAACAAAAGCCTGCCAATTACATACCTAAAAATGTTAAGAGTGGCTCATCCTTTACCTCATCCCTTCTCTTGCCTTTCTGAAAACTTAATTCCAAAAGTCCTAAGGGGGATCTCTACAAGGTGAAGGGAGCTGCAGTGGACAATGTTATTTTCAGGAGTTTGAATACCTCTACAATTCCAATTTCCAACAAATCAGTCTTGACTAGTTCTTATTTTTCCAGACTCATCACCCTAGTTCTCTGATGTCTCAAATTCTTTGTGATGCACAGTACAATGACAGTTCTATTATTACTGCCTGACACCTTTACCTCCCCCAGATATCCTCACTTCCTTTTTTATCAGCTTCATTTCCATGGTCAATTTTTTTAATCACTCCCTTGTATATACCCTCAGCTTGCTCTTCTCGTCTTCTCTTAGGAAACATCCTCTTTGGGGGCAGACTAGGGAGAAAAAACAAAGTAAGTAAGTAAATTATGGAAGAGGAACATAGTGTGGTTATAATTTTACATAGGCCTCTTACGGGTAGGTGACATTTTAGAAGAAACCCAGAGGGATTCAAGGAGCAAGTTATGCAAATATTTTGGTGAAGAACATTCAAGTAGAAGAAATAGCAGGTGGAAAGGGGGTGGCCTGCCTGTGTGATCAAGGGACATGAAGGACAGGACAGCAGGGCAGCTATA
The DNA here is from genome assembly GCA_030848825.1 of Tadarida brasiliensis. Taxonomy (NCBI): domain Eukaryota; kingdom Metazoa; phylum Chordata; class Mammalia; order Chiroptera; family Molossidae; genus Tadarida; species Tadarida brasiliensis. Next base: position 107,075,663 of record CM061260.1, on the reverse strand, counting down.
GCATAGTAATGAGGAGGGGGTAGTGAAAAGATGACCAGAGAGAGGCACAGATGACCAAGTATGTGGGGCCTAAATCTACCACCTAAAATCCTTGCTACTCTTAATTTTTTTGGCATATTTTCTTCTACTTTTGTTTCCTGCATAATTTCTTTTTACATATTTGAGATTATATCACTTACCTTAACTTTTAGCATTAAGCTTTTTATAATATTACCCCTTTAGAATGAACATTTTCCAATGGCATGACAACACTTCCAACATCTTTTAAATTAATGCATAATACAAGAAATGTTGAAAGGCCTGCTGTAATAAGCAGAAGAAATAGAGAAACAAAGCCATAATAAATAAAATGGCAATAATTAAGTACATATCAATAGTAAGCTTAAATGTAAGTGGATTAAATGCTCAAATCAAGACACAGAATAGCAGAATGGATAAGAAAGCATGACTCACATATATATTGTTTACAAGAAACCCACCTCACATCAAAAGACTCACATGGGAGTGAAGGGATGGAAAAACATTTTCCAAGCAAATGGAAATGAAAAAAAAGCTGGTATAACAATACTCATATCTGATAAAATAGACTTTAAATGAAGCCCATAACAAAAGACAAAGAAGGTCACTACATAATATTGAAAGGATCTATCCAACAGGAGGCTATAATCTTGATAAATATATATGCATCCAATATAGGAGCACCAAAATACATTTTAAAACTTCTGGAGGACTTCAAAGGAAAAATCGACAGCAACACAATCATAACAGGGGACTTCAACACCCCACTGACATCACTGGATAAATCCTCTAGACAAAAAATTAACAAGGAAACAGAGACTCTAAATGACACACTAGATCAAGTGGATTTAATAGATATTTACAGAGAATTACACCCCAAACTGCAGAATTCACATTCTCTACAAGTACATTCTCAAAGATAGACCACATGTTAGGACACAGACTAAGTCTCTACAAATTCAAGAAGATTGAAATCATATCAAGCATCTTCTCAGATCACAATAGCATGAAACTAGAAATTAATTAAAATAAAAGCACTCAAAAACACTCAAACACATAGAAGCCAAATAGCATGTTATTAAATAATGAATTGGTTACCAAAGAGATCAAGGAAGAAATAAAAATCTTCCTGGAAATCAATAAAAATGAACACACAACAACACAAAGTCTATTCAATACAGCGAAAACAGTCCTGAGAGGGAAGTTCATAGCACTACAGGCCTACATCAAGAAACAAGAAAAAATTCTAATAGGCTATCAAACCTTACAATTTAAAGAACTAGAAAGTACACAAAAAGAAAAACTCAGAGCAAGTAGAAGGAAAGAAATAGTAAAGGTCAGAGTGGAAATAAATGACATAGAGGCTAAAAAAGCAATTCAAAAGACCAGTGAAACAAAGAGCTTGTTCTTTGAAAAGAATAAATGAGATTGATGAACCTTTAGCCAGACTCACCAAGAAACAAAGAGAGAAGACCCAAATAAACAAAATCAGGAACAAAAAGAGAGAAGTAACAACTGACGCCACAGAAAAACAAAGAATTGTTAGAAAATACTATGAACAAATTATACACCAACAAATTGGACAACCTAGAAAAAATGGAAAAATTTCTAGAATCACACAGTCTCCCAAAACTCAACAGGGAAGAGACATAAAACTTGAACAGACCAATAACAACCAAGGAAATTGAAGCTGTAATCAATAAACTCCCAGGAAACAAAAGCCTGGGCCCGGATGGTTTCACAGAGGAGGTTTATTAAACATTCAAAGAATTAACACCCATTCTCCTCAAACAATTCCAAAAAATTCAAGAAGATGGAAGACTTCCAAACTCTTTTTATGAGACCAGCATAATTCTAATTCCAAAACCAGATAAAGACACTACAAAGGAAGAAAAATACAGGAAAATATTCCTGATGAACATATATTCCGAAGTCTTCAACAAAATATTAACAAATCAGATCCAGCAATACATTAAAAAAATTATTCACCATGACCAAGTGGGATTCATCCCAGAGATGCAAGGCTGGTACAATATTCACAAATCAATAAATGTGATACACCACATAAACTAAATGAAAGATAAAAGCTATATGATCATATAAATAAATGCTGAAAAAGCATTTGACAAAATTTACCACTCTTTTCTGATAAAAACACTCAGCAAAGTGGAAATAGAGAGATCATATCTCAACATAATAAAGGCCATATATGAAAAACCTACAGCCCACATCATACTCAATGGGCAAAAACTAAAGGCATTTTCCTTAAGAACAGGAACAAGACAGGGATGCCCACTTTCACCACTCTTATTCAACATAGTACTAGAAGTCTTTGCCACAGCATTTAGACAAGAAGGAAAAATAAAAGGAATCCAAATTGGAAAGGAGTAAGTGAAACTGTCATTATTTGCAGGTGACATGATATTGTACATAGAAAACTCTTAAGACTCCTTCAAAAATCTACTAGATTTAATAAACAAATTGGGCAAAGTAGCAGGATACAAAATTAACATCAGGAAATCAGTGGCATTTTTATACACCGATAATGAACACTCAGAAAGGGAAACTAAAAAAAAAATTCCATTTACTATTGCAACAAAGAAATAAAATAAAATAAAATACCTAGGAATAAACTTAACCAAGGAGGTAAAACACATTTTCTCAGAAATCTAAAGGTCACTGAAAAAAGAAATAGGAGAAGATATGAAAAAGTGGAAATATATACCATGTTCATGGATTGGAAAAATCAACATCATTAAAATGTCCATACCACCCAAAGCAATCTACAGATTCAATGCAATCTCTATTAAAGTACCAAGGGCATATTTCACAGATCTAGAACAAATACTCCAAAAGTTTATATGGAACCATAAAAGACCCAGAATAGCCACAGCAATCTTGAAAAAGAAGAACAAAGTGGGAGGGATCACAATATCAGATATCAGGTTATACTACAAAGCCATCGTAATCAAAACAGCCTGGTACTGGCACAAGAACAGGCATATAGATCAATGGAACAAAACAGACAATTCAGAAACTGACCCAAGACAGTATACACAATTGATATTCGACTAAGGAGGCAAGAGCACACAGTGGAGAAAGACAGTCTCTTCAATAAATAGTGGGAAAATTGGACAACTACATGCAAAAAAATGAAACTAGACCACCAACTTATACCATACACAAGAATAAACTCAAAATGGATAAAAAGACTTAAATATAATCCATGAAACTATAAAAATCATAGAAGGAAATGTAAGCAGAAAAATCTAAGACATCATACGTAGCAGAATTTTCACTGATACATCGCCTAGGGCAAGAGCAACAAAGGAAAAAATTAATAAATGGAACTACATCAAACTCAAAAGCTTCTGCAGGGTAAAATAAACCACCATCAAAATTAAAAGGGAACCCACTCTCTGGGAGAACACATTTGCCAATGATACATCAGATAAGGGGTTCAATTCCAAAATATATAGAGTACTCATACAACTCAACAAAAGGAACACAAACAATCCAATTAAAAGGGACAGAGGACCTGAATAGATACTTATCCAAACAGGACATACTAATGGTCAGGAGACATATGAAAAAATGCTCAACATCTCTAATCATCAGAGAGATGCAAATTAAAATAACTGTGAGATATCACCTCACACCTGCCAGAATGATGGCTATCAACAAATTTTCAAACAAGTGCTGGAGAGGATGTGGAGAAAAGCAGACTCTAGCACACTGCTGGGATGCAGACTGGTGCAGCCACTATGAAAAACAATATTTTTCCTCAAAAAATTAAAAATGGAACTGCCATTTGACCCAGTGATCCCACTTCTAGGAATATATCCTAAGAAGCCTGAAACACCAATAGGAAAGAATATATGCACCCCTATGTTCATAGCAGCACTATTTACAATAGCTAAGATCTGGGAATATCCCAAGTGACCATCAGTAGATGAGTGGATAAAAAGTTGTGGTATATTTACACAATGGAATACTATGCAGCTGTAAGAAAGAAAGGTCTCTTACCCTTTGAAACGACATGGAGGGAACTGGAGAGTATTATGCTATGTAAAATAAGCCAGTCAGAAAAAGACAAGTGTCACAAGATCTCATTTATTTATGGAACTTCATGAACAAAATAAGGTGTCAATCAAAAGAAATTCAGAGTCATGGAAGCAGGGAACAGACTAACAACCTCAGAGGGATGGGGGTTGGGAGGGGTGGGAAGAGATAAACCAAAGAATTTATATGCATATATGCACAACCAATAGACACAGACATTAGGTTGGGGAAAGTAGGAGGGGGGTTGGAGCAGGAAGGAGGGGGTCAATGAGGAAAAAGAGGGACATCTTTAATACTTGCAACAATAAAAAATATAATAATAACAATAAACTATTAGTTGTTCAAAGGCAAAAAATAAATTCATTCATTAATTAAATTGGTTCTCATGCTGAAAAAAAAGTTTATTTAAGGAATGAACACTAGAAAGAAATAAAGCCAAAATATTAATAATGGTACTAGTGGCAGAATCAGGTTATTTTATTCTCCATGCTTTTCTTATTTTGTTTTTATGTCTGTTTGTTTTTTGTTTTTGTTTTGTAATTTTTTCCTCTTATTTAAAATTTTTTTTATTAAAGTTTATTTTTTGGAGCAAATAAATAAATAAATAAATAAATAAATAAATAAATTACTGGATGACATATTATCACATATACATATACAATACCAATTACTCAATACTGCTCAGAACATTCTGACCATTCATTTAGAAAGCAGTTAAGAAACCAAAGGCTAAAGATTCTGCAACTCAGAGCAGACCTCTTTCTTCTTCTTCTTTTTTTTATTTTTTTATTTTTTTTTCCCTTTATTGATTTGAGAGGGAGAGAGGAAGGGAGAGGGAGAGAGAGATAGAATCATCGATGAGAGAGGACATCAACTGGCCGCCTCCTGCATGTCCCCCACTGGGGATTTGGCCCCCAACCTGGGCATGTGCCCTGACAGGGAATCGAACCGGCGACCTCTTGGTGCATGGGTCAATGCTCAACCACTGAGCCACACCAGCCAGACAGACCTCTTTATTCTTAACTCACCTGAGTTGTGGAACAGTTCTTGCCTTATTTCCATGACCCATGATTGTACCACTCCCTTGTTTCTTGTTTGTTTGTTTCCTGTTTCTTGGGCCTGAAACCTCTGGAATTCTCAGCTATGGGATCTTAAAAAACAATAATAATAATAATCACTCCACTTCTCCAGACTTATTTCTTACAGGTAAAATAAAGGAGATATATTTTAAAATTGTTATATAGTAATACTGCACAAATGTATGATAAAAAGTACATCAGCACATAGCCAACTTTTAATTTCCCAGTTATGGACTGTCGTATGGCATTTGGAGAAAAACAGAAAAGTGCATGGTTTCATTAATGAGTTTGACACATAATTTACAAATGCTTTAACTCACCTATCCAGTGAGATACGTATGCCATACTGAAGGCCCTGTTAGCTCAGTGTGACTCAAGAGTCTTGGAAGGAAAGTATGATGATAGCCTTTGGCCCACACAGCATGTGTGTGGCTGGACACTCTCGGAATAGTGGGGAACCAAAAAAAAAAGAAACACAGAATAAAGTTTCATAGGAAACACTAGGCAGATGTTTTATTTCCTCCTTTGGGGGAGAATTCTAGAGAATATCCCAATGGGGCCATGGGAGGTGGAGGGAGGGCAGATAGTAAGGATGATCCTGGAGTAGCTGGGACATTCCGTGTCTGCAGCACAAATATCAGTTTCTATCAGGAAGACCCTCTAGGCCACCATTCTCCACACACTGCTTTATTGAATCAGGGTTTAGGGACAGTATGTGGATTTTCATCCCCAAAGCAAACACAAAATCTGCATAATCAGATCACCCTTCATTAAGTATCAGCTACATATCTGATGTGATGCTGAAACACTTTTCTGTCGTTTCTAAGAATCTTAGTGCTTCAGTGAATTAACACTTACGACTCCTTGATTCTTAAATGGCCATAGATATTAATGATATACATGCTGTTATTTAACTAACAAAACAAAGAGAGCTGAAGTTTTCCAAACGATCGCCTACCTCCTGCGATCTTTGTGACTGTGGTTGTACATGTGGAATGTATGTGTTGCTGAAAAAGCACAATACTGTGAATGCAGTCTTTCGTCACGACAAATTTCTGTTTAGAAAATGAAACCTCAAGGAGAAAAAAACATTTTTCTGCTGAAACCCAGACAAATGACCATTTTGTCTTTCAGGCTCATGGAAGTTTCCCTTCTCAATCTTCCCCAGCACATCCAGATTATGGCTTCCGGTGGAGCGGCCTAATCACACAGTGGGAAAGATACATTAGTGGAAGCCAGAAGCAGGGATATTGAATAGACTAATGGAAGCTTTTAACAATTCCAAGTACTCTTCATATTAGAACCTTTGTCACAAGGTGACAATATTAACAATAATAACCCTCTCTGACAAAAGACTAATATTAGGTCTGACTCAGAGCCACCGATTCCCTTCTATGCTGCCCAAGGATGCCTTGATTTCCATTTCTAGTCCTGAGTACATATTGTTCAATTCAATAACCTAAATTCTCACGGGTAAACAGAACATCAAAATGAATTCAGTAATTAGCTTCTCCATTAGGGGGCTCATTTAATTTCAAAGCTAATGCTATCCATGTTTCCGTTTCTAATTAATCCAAATATAGAAATGCGATAGTAACCAGACAGTATGTTCTTTGAAGAGCTGAACCTGTGACATTGTCATAGCGTCCGCAAACTTTCATTAGACTTGTGATTACAGAACATAATTCCAAACAACTGGTCCTTCTCATCTTTTTTCTTGAATTTATTTGCTTTGTTATTTTAAAACATTTAAGACATATGCACCTTCTCCCAGTCTAATTCTTTAAGACAATTTTAACCATTTGTAAACAAGATGTGATTTTTTGGATAAGATTCAGAATAGAAAAATATGGGTGAAATTACTTTGAGATCAAATTCCAGAAACTTACAGCAGCTATGGAAAGTTTTCTTGAAAAATATTAAAAATAAATATAGGTTTACCTGGTGGGATATGGTAGCAGATTCCATTTTATTAACAGGTTTTGCATATGTGAAATTATGTAATATGATAATCATTCCTTTAGTTTTTTGCAGGGATATATACCTATATTCTAAATTTCCTAATAGTCTAGTCAATGATTATGGAAGCAGGAAAAGGAAAAAGAGAAAACACAGGTATTTGAAGCTATATCTAACAAAACTTCAGTTAAATGGAATATGCTATTGGCCCGTTCCCTCTCCAGAAGCTAGAGGGACTATTTAAATGTGGCTAACTCTGCATAAGTCACATTTTCGAGTTATACTCTCAGGGTTTCCCTAGAAGAAGGGTGGAAGAAGAGATTTGTCATTGGATAAATATTTAAATATACAATCATATGGTTACCACATATGTTCATACTTATGTAAGAAGCAGAATAAAATAAAGAAGTACTTTATTTATCCGTTGCTTGAAAGAGAATCAAACTCATTCGAACCATTTGAGGTCAACCTGGAAGCCTTTATCTGGAAAAAGCCTGATCAATTCCCAGAAACAACAGTCTTGAGACAACCAAAGAATAATGTAAGAACTATTTGATCAAAAGGAATCACAAACAGAGAAAATGAAAAGAAGCAATCAGAGAGATCCAAAGCCTACTGCCATCACGAGTACTGTTGAGTACAATGAGGTAAATTGGACTCTCCCGGAGTGGTTGGAATTATGATTAGGGTAGCTTTCTAAGAATTATTTTTAAATGGTTGCAATGAGATTTTCAAGTAAGAATTATACATTAACAGTTTTTAAAATGTTCCAAGAAATTGGTCAAGCAATAGGGATGTTTGACCTCTCGAACAAAAAGACTGGCTGTTTCATAAGAACAGAGCACCACCTTGTGTTGGTACGTTATTACACTTCCCTGGGACACCTAAGGGAGGCCTTAGCATTGTATTAAATTAGAGCTTGTCAGTAATGCTATTGAATAAAATAGGCAAGCATAATAGCTTCTCGGTGATTATAATCTCTCAGCCTTACGTTTAGCTGTTTATGTTGTAAGAAAAAGAGAGAAAGAGCAATATAAAGAGATGATTAATCAGACCATGCAAAAAAAAGGTTGTAACTTTTAATATAAATGCTTTTATCTCAGGAAAGAATGTGGTAAACTAAATTTGTAGCTCTGAACTTAAGTTGATTTTGAATTTAACACATTATACGCATTACTTTTTAACTTGAACTGAGTTAAATATCAAATCTCAACAAAGCAATCCTGAGTTTGAAAAAACTTAGAAGTGCATTATTTCCTGAGTAGTCAACAAAAAAGAGTTATTTAGAAACAATCAAATATCAACTAGCCTTAAGTTGCAAATAAATTCACCTTCAATGTTTCTAGTAGGACCATAGGGCATTCATAAGTAAGAAGATACTGGAGAGATGGCATTCCCGATCTTCCTCATTTTCATAAATCACCACTCTCAGGATTTTATGTTTTATATAAAGTGGGAAACAAATTCCTGCAACTGATGCAAATGTGAACTTGTTCATTCTTCAAAATTAAACTCAAATCTGAATGTATGTTCTTTTGTGGTCACCCCATTTCCAGTATTCCTAAAGCACTTGGTTTTATAAAATTAAAACTTTTTTATTAAAGTGACCTTTGCTAATGTTTCATCTCCTCCATCCTATCTCCAGTTCTTTGGCTACAAGACCTGGTCTCAACCCTTTTTGTCAAGTCCCCCGACTGTCTTAAAAGGTGCTTATCCCATGAAACTTTCTGCAGAGTAGACAGATTTTCCGCACCATCAGGTATGGTCGTTCTTATGGGACCACGCAGAATACACGGGACACATGTAGCTACAGAGAAACTGAAATGTGGCTAGTGTGACTAAAAAACTAATTTTTAAATTACATTTAATTTTAATTAATGTAAACTTAAATTTAAATTTAAATTTAAATAGTCCTTAAATTTGCCCGGCCGGTGTGGCTCAGTGGTTGAGCATCCACCCATGCACCAAGAGGTCGCCTGTTCGATTCCCGGTCAGGACACATGCCCAGGTTGTGGGCCTGATCCCCAGTGGGGGGCATGCAGGAGGCGGCCAGTTGATGTTCTCTCTCATCGATGTTTCTATCTCTCTCTCCCTCTCCCTTCCTCTCTCTCTAAAATCAATAAAGAAAAAATATTTTAAAAAAATAAATAAATAGTCCTTAAATTTAAATAGTCACATGTGGCTGTCAGGTACTGTATAGACAGGGGTCTCTACAAAAATGTCCTGACTAGAAAATATCTGTTGAATGAATAAATGGCAAGTTATTTGAACAAGAGGTGTTACATGATTTCTACTTGTTTAATGTAGAAAATGATTACTATTTTAAGCTTTACATTTTATATTAAGTAAAACTTGAAAATTTAATAACTCATCCATGTAAGAAGTTTTATAATCTAATTTTGAGATATTTTTGCTTTTCTCTTATCCTCACCGTCTGCCTTTTATTATCATATAATTCAAAGATAAATTTTTTTTAAACTTGGATGAATCCTGAAAAGCAGTACATTTAATTTTTGCTTCATTAGAATAACAGAGATGAGTACAGATATATATAAGTAAATTTGAAATTTATGTGAATAGACTTGAAATTCAGTACAATCTTGTCCAAATTTACAAAGTCAAGTTACTGTAGGACTCCTTATCTCATTAATACTCTCTCTTCCTGCAAACGAAACAAGTACTTAGGGTAATATGTCATCCTGAAAAGATTTTTTTCTGGGTAGAACCTTGCAAGTGTATGGGCACACCTTAATATTTTCCACTCACCTTCCAATTTACTGGCATTGACTCAGTCAGCCAAGTACTGGGGCAGGTATTAAAATGAACTCTACTAACATATTTAAGGTTTGCAGTTTTAAGGCCAGAAAGCAGTGAATTTTAAGTTAATAATAGTTATCGAGTATTTAGTTTTTCCAAAAGCTCTGTGACATTTTATGACTAACTTCCTTTCACAATGATAAAAACAAGGTTTGGAGATGTTAAGCCACGTCAAAGTCAGGATTTGAACTCCAGTTTTATTACTTGCAAGCCAGAAACTGATAACAGCCTCACTATATTCAATTTTCCATAAGTAATTATTTTAAACAAAGCATCATGAGTGCCTTAAGAGCTTGGCAGGAAACGTTAAGAGTGCTTGGATGAGGAAGTCGCTAAAAGTAAAGCAATTCTCATGAATTCAAATGTATTGAATATACATACACTTCTTTGATATACAGAAAAGTGGATTAGAGCATAAATGATGTAGAATTTAGTCTCATAATTAGATAAATATGTGTCAAGCAATATGTAATTTGAGCTAGAGAGAAAACAGATCCCCTGGTTACATGGACTAGTATTTGATGCTGTGCAGAAATGCCCGGTCATGCCATCTATAGTCTTCTTAAAATCACTCTATGAATAAAATGTCCCCCAAATATTGTCAGTGTTGGTGTTTAATTACTAAATATAAAATGGGAAATGCATTTGGACTATTTCAGCAGAATGACTTTTGTTTGGGAAGGTAGATGTACTTATGTTTTATTTAACTTGAGACATATTCCTTACCTTTTAGAAGATGAACAATTCTGCATTTTTAAAAATGTGATTTTTCTTTGTTTAGTTTTTTCTAAATGTGTAAACACGAAGATTTGATATCTAGTTTTTGAATTGTGATTGTAGAAATGATGATCACTCATTGTAGGAAAACCATATTATTTTCAAGCAACTATAATCCAAATACCTATGGTTCATGAGAGAATTCAATGTTGGATTAGTATAGCTTCATGTCACAATAGTTAATGTTTATTAAATTAATGTTTATTGAACTTGTTTTTTTCTTATGCTTCCTCTATGAACACCTTTCTTCTTCCTGAATGTCTGGATATTAAATTTTAGGGAATATTAAAATTTCTAGTAAAATATTCTATTTTATTTAAATTATTTTATTTCTTTTTCTTTTATGTTTTGTCATAGCTGGACTTCACAGATGTAAGAAGCATGGCTTATGTCCTTAAAGCTGTTCAAATTTGCCCGGGTGTCAGAATTAATGTCATGATTATAAAAAAAGACAAAGATAAAAATAACATTAAGTCAATAAATGCAAGAGGAATTTAAAAAAAATGAAAGATCAGTGTGGACTCAGTATTCTTATAATATCCTAGTGAGGTAGGAATTATTTCACTCCTCTTTGTAGATGAGGATAGTGAAAACCAGGGAGGCTGGGCGATTTGGGGAATTTGACTCTAGAACTTGTGTTCTTTCTGCTGCGTCACCACGTGGGAGAAAGCTGGGTTTGGTACTGAAGCTGTTTCCAAAAAGTGTGTTGAGTTGAAGTGAACAGAGGGTGGTAATGAACATGGGAAATCAGAAGGCTGTGCGATGAGCTAGAGTTGTGCGTTGAATAGTAAGATGAGTAGAACTTTGGGCCAGAAACATGTCTTGGAAGCCACATACACTAAGGAGTTGATTCTTTTTGTGAGAGAGTCTGGAGTAGGACCATTGTATAGCAAATGACATTTTAGGAAGATTTCTTTAGTAGGTGAGGATGGATAATAGGGGGAAAAAATAGTTGCAATTAGCTGGGCAACTTTTCTAGAAGTTGCAAAGAAAATATTGCACTGGATACAGGGTTAGAACAAGAAACATCTTTGTACTCTCAAATGAACTTTGGAATGAGTGGCGTATATTCAGTCATTTGTACTATTCCTCCTTTATGTATGACCTATTTGAAATGTGAATATACCTAACAGTCTTCTGATCAAGAACGATTGTTGACATGTCCATAGATATGGATTATAATGGGAATAGATATTTGAATCCAGAGGTTAATTTCAACAAAGTTGTCATGTCAAAGTTATGTGATAATGTGTACCCATCTCCTGTTTTCTTCTCAAGCCACTCAGTGTGGCTCCATAACCACTATTTCCAGTTATATTGCTCAACAATAGAATAAATTGCAAAGGACCACTTATCTAGTTGTTTATTTTAGGTCTTCTTCACCAGAATATAAGTGCCATGAAGAAAGAAAATTTATCTATCTCAGTATTTTTAGAACCTTGAATATATCCTGGCATAGTAGATGCTGTAGAAATGAGCTTTTGAATTTTTATAGTATCGGCTTTTGTATAAATCATTATAATATCTTTCAGGCTTAGTGTGTGGACATATTTGCATGGCAAGATTGGAAATAGATATAATGCAATGCTTAGCAAAGATGCTCATGGGAGAATTGCATACAGGAATGTAACTAAGTTTAAAATGATGATGGCCTAATTCCAATTACTCAGAAGCTGATTAGTTTGCGAATTGTCCACAGACCCCCTGCTTCTCTTCCTTCTAACTGCTGACAACTTTTGGCTAATTTTGTGCTCATTAGCACTTCCTCGAGCTTGGGCAAGGCAAGGGTGTAACCTTTGAGTCTGTCCATTTTGCTGCTTATTAACACTTAAGGGGAGGATTTGGTACAATAGAAATTGTAACTATTGGCAAAGATGGGTATTTTATATTATCGTGTATATATTATATTTATTCATATTACTATTCCTCCTTTATGCATGACCTATTTGAAATGTGAATATACCTAACAGTCTTCTGATCAAGAACGATTGTTGACATGTCCATACATATGGATTATAACGGGAATAGATACTTTATCCAGAGGTTAAATTCAACAAAGTTGTCATGTCAAAGTTATGTGATAATGTGTACCTTTTCTACCTCTTAATGTTCAGTGAGTTAGATGACCCCTGTAACTTTAAACAAAAACATTTGTTTTGGTTAAGAAGAGCCGCACATTATATTTTAATGACTTGATGTGATCACAAACCCATATACAGGTAATAAAAATACCAAGTTCTGTAATGTATTGAATGGCACAATCGTGTGAAAATAGAAATATCAACAGAAAGATTAGATAGTATAAATTAGACATGAAGAAATAACATAAAATAAATTATAATTATAAACTCAAATTCATTAAAAGAAAATGGGGGCATCAGGGAAAGATAGAAATACTAATAGTGTAGATAGATAGTTTGCTGTAGGGTTCATGGGACTGAGGATATATCTAATAGCTTCATTTTCTAAAAAAAAGTAATAAAACTCCTCAACTACATATACCTAGTCCATTGTTTCATGAAATCTCTTCCTCATGGTGCAAAAAACTATTCTGTGATTCTGGAGTTGGTTGGAATTTTCTACATGAGAAAATTCTATTATTTTAATTAGCACAGTGTTTGGGCAATTACTAAAGAGTCAAGGATTATATAGGTACAGAGATCAAACTGAAATCTTTTACTTTTACCTTTGTTGAAAACAACAAAGGAAATAAAAACATAGTTGATTACATTATTTACTGCTCTTTGAAAAACGAAACTCAAAATGGGCTTAGGCTCAAATTTTTGCTAGATATTTGTTAGGTGTATAGCAAAATAATATAGTGAAAATAAAGAGTACAGCTTGACTGAATGAAGAAAATTATAGATTATTTGTAAAGATCTTTTTTGACTTTGCTGAACATCATTTGAATTAGCTTTGAATGAGCACAAATAAGTAAAATGATACATTTAAAAATGTAGTAGTCAATGAAGTATATTTTCAGCATAACGAATATATTTGTCTCAAGTTATACCATGTTTTACTCAATATATTTTCAAGACTTATTGAGTGAAGTCAGTGACGTTCCTATTAAGCAGATCTTACAATCTCTACAAAGTTTAAATAAAACAAGGTGAGACACAAATAAACATACAAGTAAGCAAGTTCAGTGATATTCAGATTCCTAATTTGAAGTGCGTTTGTACTGCTGTCCGTCTCCCAGTGCTGCCAATGTGTTATCACAGAAATTCTATTTGTCTTAGAAATTCGGAGGGAACAGACAAGTCATTTCGCACAATACATTCTTATATTGTAGCAATGTTTTTTGATCATTGAAGTACCTGCCGGAGAAACATTCACATATCTTTCAGTGATTGATGCATGTTTAAAATTTTTAAAAATTTTTGTTCATTTTTTAATTTTTTTTTAAATTCTCACTCACAGATAGTTATAAATAGGACTGGTGATCACTTGCCACCCACCAGTATTAGTTGTTTATGGATGGCACCTGTTCTGAATGGTCCATGCCAAAGCCACACTAGCTGTGATATATTTGGATACCATCTTAGTTGTAAATATGATTTTTACTGGCTTTTGTGCATGAAAACAAAAATTTTTCCAGTTGACTACTTGCCTTAGAAAACAAACCATTTTTAAGAGATGAATGACTTTATTTCAGCGTACTTATAAAATAAACCACATTGTTTATATTTTCTTAAATTTCACATCATCAATGCATTGTCATCACCATAAGGAGTACTGTGGTTGACAGAGGACACCGACAGATGCATTCCAAAGACACACAATTTCTTTAATAATACAAGACAAAGATACCTTTGCAGGGACAGCAGAGCAGGCGTTCACACTGCATGCTTCCCGAGGGAGGAACTGTTTGATCCCATGGGCCAGGCAGCGCTTCAGCAAACCACGTGTGTGGGGGGAGGAAGCCATCCGATGCTGGGAGCTCTCCCTGTTCCAGTTTTTCAGAGACGTTCTGTCCTCCTGAGAACTACAACTGCACAGGGGCTCTGGAGCATGCCTGGGCCACCGGGCGCACGAGCAAAGCACCCTCCGCACGCTCCTCACTCGGGGTGCCTCTGACCGGGGCCATCCTCCAGGAGCCGCCCCGCTGGCCCAGGCTTCCGCCTGCGGGAGGCCTCCTAGTCTAGGGTAATCACTTTTACTAGTCAGCTTGGACGACCTATTTTAACGCTGTAAATTGTGGAGTAAGTAACTCACCTACTCCTTCATTACCTACTTTTCTCAGTTTTGGAGGTGGAAGCTCCCAAGTTCCTTTTGGTTCTTTGCTCCGCACCCAGGTCAGTGACAGATACCTGTTCTCCCTCTGCCTGTCGTTCCTCTCTCTACGGACAGAAGACGCAATTTTATTTGTGTATGTCAGACACCTTGGTTCAGTGTTGTGTAGCTATTCATTTAGGGTTGGATGAACTGCTTATTTGTGGTATGAAGTGAGGGGAAGCAGAGATTCTCATTGCCTCAAGAGCTCCCCAGATCACACATTGTCCTGGAGTCCTTCCCAACGGAAGACTGAATAAATCGAGAGCCTTTATCATGTTAACCAACCTAGAGAGAACACAGGACACACACACACACACACACACACACACACACACACACACACACACACCTTTATGCATTTATAGTCGCATCCATAGAAATTACCTTGCATTTGTGACGACTTCTCCTTTTCTGATTTTTTTTTTTCCCTTTAGAACATAATACCCCACAATGGCCATTAATTTCCATCTATCTTCTGCTTCCCTTGTAGCTGGAATAGATAAGAACGCATAATAACCTTTCTTACAGTACTAAGACAAAACAAAGACAAAATAAGCCCGGGCTATATAACAGGTACAGAGCACTCAGGAATCCAGTGTGAGAACATATATTAACTCAATATGCCAGAATGTCGCTTCCCCTTCCTTCCGAAGAGCACAGGTGTCTTTGGCATATACAGTTAGAAGGCAGAAGTGGTTATTTTCAGGTGCATTCATCTTTACCAGGCACATGGAGGAGAATGTTTACAGCTACAAGATAGAAATTCTAGAATTTTTTTTATTTTTTTCAAATTTTAACCTAGGGTGCGAAAAATCTACAAAAGCTAGAATAATTGCAGCATGCTAAGTAAGCTTGCTTTTAAAATTAAATTCAAAGTATTCTCTCTCTTTTTTGAGTTTCATTTATTTTTTCTTAATTACAAAGTGGTCCATGCTTAGGAAAATAAAAAAGAAATAATAAAACTGCTAATCATTCTAGTCTGTCATGTTAGCCCCCAATCCCACCCCTCAAATGTAACTAACCCTAATGTGACCCTTCCATGTCATTTTCTAAGTTTATACATCCTGTATTCATAGGTATTTTTCCTTTCTCTTCTTTTGTTAGATAGAAATGGATCCTAGCAGTGAAATTGTCTTTTATTTAATATATCATGGACACTCTTGCAAATATATTGCAAGTCAATATACAATGCTATTTATTCCAAATAATGACATCATATTTCATAGGGTGGAGATTCTGAAAGCTATTCAAACATTCTCCTAGAAGGGGACATAATGGCTTTTGTGATGGTCATGTGCCAGGATTCCTGGCAATCAAGCAAAGCTGCCGTCAGCATCTGCTTCCATAGACCCCTGTGCACTGGTCCAGCGGACTTCCCAGGAGCGAACTGCTGCGTCAGTGAATGTGTGTATATGTTTGGTTTTTATTTATAGCGCGGTTTTATGAACTCACACTCCTACCAGTAATATTAATTCCTACTAAATATTATAGTTTTTTTTAATTGTTATTGATTCAAAAGGTAAAAAAATGTACTTTGAGTTATTTCAATCAGTGTTTTCCTGATTCCAGGAGCATTTCCTCTTCTGGGAATCCTTTCCTTATCAATTTGTAAGCACTTTTGTAACTTTATAGATACTAACCTTTGTCATATGTGTTTCAGATATTTTTATTTATGATGTTGGGATATTCGGTTTATAATTCCTATGTGGTAATATATATTTATCTTTCTTATTAATTTGTTTTAAGTATTTCTTTATTCTAAGCTGAAAAAATATTTTCTCTAACTTTTTATCTAAAGTTTAGAACTTTATTCTATTTTATTGGAACTAGGAGTTCTAACTTTTCTATTCTATATAGATAGACAATTATAAAAATTCTGAAATAAAATACTACCTGAGTTATTTACCACTTTTCCAAATATCTTTCTGTTTAGGGATTTCTTATTTGGTTTCAATGGCCTATTTTGCCATTGAATTGCTTATAACTATTATTTTATAAATAAAATATTATTAAAAAACGTGGTTAAATTTTTTAATAAAAATTTTCAGCTTTTTCTCATAGCTCCTAAAGCTTGTTTTTATAAAATTTGCTCTGACGGTTTTGATATTTTTCTTTGCTTATGTAAATAGATTTTTCTTCCCATTTCTGAGTTTTGATGTTTTTAAGTTGGAGACAGTTGTCTTATTAGCATATTATTGTAGAATTATTGATATTGTGTAGAAGAGTATATCATTTTCTTTTGTCTTGAAAAGTGTTGAATGATTCAAAGTGAAATCTAAGGAGACATCTAAATCGGCTATACATATAGCCTTGCCTAAATAACAGTGCTCTTTACCTGGGTGTAATGGCCCCTCGACTAACTGGCAAGTGTTGAAGATAAAGCGCAAAAAGTGTGGAAATAAGAAGCTACTTCCAGTCAATCAGCTCATTGGAATACATCTTGGAAGGCAAGGAGAAGGCAGATGTCACCCTCAGAAAACTGTCATCTCATTCAGGATACTGAATAATCTTCCATAAAAACAAAACAAAAAAACTGTTAGTGAGCCCAGGCTGGGTGGCTCAGTTGGTTGGAGCATCGTCCTGTACACCAAAAAGGTTGTAGGTTTGATTCCCGGTCAGGGCACATACCTAGGTTTTGGGATCAGTCCCCGGTTGGGGCACATCCGGGCAGCAACTGATCTCTCTCTCTCTCTCTCTCTCTCTCTCTCTCTCTCTCTCTCTCTCTCTCCCCCCCCCCCCTTCCTTTCTCTCTAAAACCAATGAATGTGTCCTCAGGTGAGTAGTAAAAAAAGGACTGTTTGTTGATAAAAATAACTTCAATACCTATCTCCAAATGTCCCATGTAAGAAGTAATAGCAATCCACATACTATTTCTTGTGTGTGTCCTAAGTGAAGTTTGTTCAAGATACCAATTAGTAGAATCATATTCGATTTATTTCTTGAGTAATGAAACTCAAACTAGAGTATGGCCTTTTAAAATATAAAGGGAATAGAATTCCTTATTTTATGTTCTTTAGTTGGTGGACATTTACAGTGATTTGGATGTTGGTTTTTTGTGCTTCTCGGAGAGCACACTCACACACACACATGCACATCACTAGCCTCTTTGTTGGATAAGTTACTCGTTTTCTTAGTCCATCCTATGGTCACTTCTTTGCTCTTTTATATTCTTGAAATACACTATGGTTTTGACTAGGACCGAGGGTTAAAAAGGCTACTGCCAAGATGAAATATTAAAGTATATTTCTGAAGTTAAAAATATAAATTTGCATTTACTATACTGCAACACTGTGTATTATTGGAGTAATACCCCTAGCCCATTGTAGAAAATGGATGTTTTTAGTGACAAGGTCAAAGAACATATTTCTGGAGACTCAAAGAGACATACTGGTGTTCTACCAGTGTTTCTCCACCACTAGGAAGTTCTCCATAAACAGAGTTTTCTTGTCATGGTCATTAAAACAGTGCCAAAGTACTAAAACCTATGAGATTGCTCACTAATATGTCAATTATTGTCTTTCTGGGTATCATTCTTTATCATTTTGGACTTAGGTGCAATCATGTGATTTTTTTCTTCAGTGAAATATTCTCCTTAGTGATATAAGTCACTTTCGGATAGGGCGCAACTTTTTCAAGTTCCCTTTGAAGATCAAGGAAACACGTGACAACATGGGATCTATTTACACCTGGGTTCTTGAGTAACTGAAGTGAGCAGTGGTCCCTAAGAAACTGTGCTGGACATGACGTGTGAGAAATAAATAAACTTTAGTATGTTAAGACATGACTATTTATTACTGCAGCATAACCTAGCCTATGCTGGCTAATATAAGGTATTCCTATTGTTAAGAAAAGAGACAACAGGCCCAAAATGGAGTCACTTGGGCTAAGCCCATGTCACCAAACCAAGACTTAACACCCAACTTAATTATAGTTTCAGCGTTTCCCAGAAGTAGAATCTTAAACCAATTTGAATTACCTGGTCAGTACTTATGAGGTAATATGACTGATAGACTTCTGCTGTCCCCCAAAGGAAGGTGACTTTGCCATCAACAGTCTATTCTTTGCTACTAACTTTCTTGTCCCACCCACTTCAGCCTATAAAAGTCTTTCATTTTGTACAGCTCTTCAGAGCTACTTTCTGTCTGCTAGATGGAATACTGACCAATTAATTGATCATTAAATAAAGCTAATAAGGCCTTCAAAGGTTTTAGTTTTTTAACACTAGTTGACATCTGTCTCGTGGTACATAATGAACTTCTGAGAGATTCTGCCTTATAGAAATTATAGGATATATGATTTGTTGAATGATTCTTCCATAAAAACTCTTCCAAAATTTTTAACATTTTCTTTTTTTTTTTAAATCCTCACCTGAGGATATTTTTCTGTTTATCATCAGATAGAATGGGAGGGAGGGAGAGAGAAAAAGGGGGAGGGAGGGAGGGAGAGAGAGAGAGAGAAACATTGATGTGAGAGAGACACATCAGCTGGTTGCTTCCTGCATAACCCTGACCAGGACCAGGGACAAACTGCAACCAAGGTCCATGCCCTTGAATGGAATCGAACCGACCACTCATTGGTCCCCAGGCCAATGCTCTAACCACTGAGCAAAACTAGCCAGGGCAACATTTTCTTTTTTATTCATGGAATATTCTTTTGCAAATTAGTTTTCAAACTAATTGTGTAACTAGAAAAGACTCTTTCCCAAAACCCGTGTGTTGGATTATAAGGTTAAAATGGAATATATGTTTCTTTAAAGAGCCATTTATTTCTCAATTTTTCTGCAGTGATGTGGTAACTATGCTTTCCATCAATGCCCTACTTCAGTGGTTACTGGTTACACCCATTTTTGCATGATTACAAGAGGAACACAAGCAACAATAATTTTGAAATTCATTACAATGCCAGGGTTTATATGCTCTCATTAAGCATTAATTGGTAGTTGATGGCTATTGCTATTTTTAACACCATTAGTTCATAGCAATATAATTAGTAACGCTAAGTACAGGAACCACATTAATAGCATTACTAATTGTAAATCTGGAGATAGAAACACAACATGACTGGTTAATTTCCAGGCAATATCTCATGATAATTAGCTGTAGGACATTTGTGCTGAACTAGAAAGGTAAATAATTTAAAATTTTTCCACATTTTTTTCCATGGTTTGCAATACCAGTACCACCCTTTAATGCATGGATCTCTTTCCAGCTTCCCATGTTAACATTTTTTCCCTTTTTGAGTTCCTATTGGTGTATGCTAAATAATGATTCATTTGTCTCTCACAAGAAAAAATGTGTAGTCATTTGTTGGACAAACTTTAATGTTGTGAAATATATTAAATCACTTAATACTTTTATTAGATTATATTTGGTTTCTAATAGTTAGTGCAAAACTTCTTAACAGTTTTGGATATGTCCCTCTCTTTCCGCATTTCTCTAGCAACAAACTGGCCAACTTCGTAAGTTGAGTATTACGTTTCACAAGAGTAGAATTAAGGGGTATATGTTCTCAGGCTGTAATAAGTAATTTTCAAAAACCAACTAGATAGTCCACAGTTGCATTCCTGTTATTTAACTTGTACGGATTCTCTCCACAGTCACGTCGTGTGGGATTTAACAGTCTATAGTACCGACAGCGTTGGAGAACATATTCTTTAATTGTCTTTTTAATTGCTTGCTAAAGGATAGGATTTAGAAAGAGATCCCCTATTTTTTTCCTTTCCCTTTCAGAAAGATTACAGTGGAATATGTGTGAGAAAATTGGGAACATTAAGACACACTGCTCTAGCAGCAAATATTTAAGTTGTTGTGTAAGAAATAATAAAATAGACAATTAAATTTGCATGAATCCTTCCAAATTTTATTTCAGCTAAGCTATGAAACTCTCCATCGATAATATTGGCAACGTGCTGTTCCAAGCATATCTTGGTGTTTACTTTTTGGCTTTGCGAACAGAGTCCGTTGGAAACACTGGTTTTCTGCCCTTGCCTTGGTTCCCTTTATTCTTTTCACATCTGAGAGTCGCCATGTGTACCTTGCTGCTTCACTGCTAATGGGGGAAACGGCCAGAATGATGACTTCAGCATGTTGAAACTGTGCGTGTCAGTAGATTCTATGATTTATAATTGGATAAAATCAGTAAAAATAAATGAGTGCTTAGTGAATTAGTGTAAAAAGGAATACAAATTCCAATGCTTTTTATACTATCAGAGCAAGAGGGAAAAAGAAAAAAAAGACACGTGGTTGGTGAAAACTCTCCAAGAGTTTATTTCCCTTATTGGCATGGGAGGATTTTGTGAGAACAGTAGCTTTATTATTCTCTTTCTTCAACTTTCAAGTCTTCACAGAATTTGCGTTGAACTGTCAAATGTGCCACGCTATTATTTAGTTGTAATTAGTTAATGATTATGTCATTTCTTTTGGCAGGAATGCCTTAACTGATGAAACAATCTTCTGCTAGCTTCAAAAATACACACATATAAATAGAGAGGGAAAAATAGAGAAGAAAGCGCTGGGAAGGCACGAGATGGCTCTTTATTTTCCGTCACATTAGCGCATTAGCATGCGGTGGGTTT
Source organism: Tadarida brasiliensis (assembly GCA_030848825.1). NCBI lineage: Eukaryota > Metazoa > Chordata > Mammalia > Chiroptera > Molossidae > Tadarida > Tadarida brasiliensis. The sequence continues at coordinate 107,054,099 of CM061260.1, read as the reverse complement.
AAAGAAGGGCCATGAATAAGCTGCTAAACTGTACTGTCGGTAATATTGACTTTTATGGGCAATTTAATTTTAAGTCTACAATATATGATTTAACACAGTTCTGCTTTTCCAAAGAAGGAGCATGAAGGTGATCCTTGTTCAGTGAAACACGGAAAGAAAATAAATTATTTCATCCTTCTGGTGATGGGTCATGTTAGGAGAAATAGGGGCACTGTTTCCCGTACTTTCACCAGGTGATGGTTTTTAAAGGGAAAGCGGATCATTAATGAGCGGCCGCCAATGACTGCAAAGCCTTGCGTAGCTGAAGAGGCGCGCTTCAACTGAATGATAAAATGATGAAGATGCGTTTCCCTATTTCATGAAAAAAAGAAAAAAAAAAGAGAAGCCCGAAGTTTTAGACGTTGATCTCATGATCCAATTTATTTTACCTTGTTTCTGCAGTTTGTGAGCGGAAAGCGAGTGGCTGCTTCCCCGCCCCGCACGGCGCAGACGGGTCAAGGCAGGTACCGAACAGGTGACGGCTCATTGCGGAGACCGAGCTCCCACGCGGCAATTTCCGTGCCATCTGCCCGAAAGCACATAGGCTTTCAGAAAGCCTGAGGTTTGCAGGATAATATATGGTCAGTCTGGGGGAAAAAAATTAAATAACACGTGTGAATCTGTTGTGGGAACAAGGCACATGTGTAATGAAGGCAATCTGATGTGACCTGAGAAGGATTGGACCGTGAAATGATAGAATATTTAGAATTTTAACAGCCATGCCCTATCTGAAGCAGATGCATGGGAGGGACCGCAGCCTCAGAGTGATGCCCTGCAAACACTCAGGGGAAGACAGTGTTTTATTGTTCCAGACCTTTATTTATCTACCAGCAGATGTCCCTATAAGGCAATAATATCTTACAGCTAGAACAGATGATTATGAAAATCAGAAACTGAACCACTCATCATATTTCCAAAGATTAATGGGATTAAATTCAGCATGTACTCCAGAATGCTTCCAGAGATAGATAACATGCAGTGTGGTGCAAAAATAATTTTCGTTTAGTTCTGAAAACCCACACGGAACAAAATCCCCCCCCCTTTATTTTTTTAATAAAAAAGAGAAATTCTGGGAGTTCCTGACCTTCATCAGCACGAAAACTGCTTTCTAAAGTAAAATAAAATTCTTGGTTGTGTCTGTATTATCATTTATACTCTATGTGCACAATAAATGAGGAAAACACGTGAGGTCCAAAGAGACACTGAATTCAGTAAAATGTTTAATCGGATTTGTATTCATAACTGGGTATAGGCTCTTCATACATTTGAAAAATAACATAAAACATATATGTTTCCATGAGGCACATTCCTCAGCTTGCAGACAATTCTAGACACACACATAACTCGGAGTCTGGCTGCCCAGAGGATCTGGAACTACAAATTGTGAAGCAATCTGTTCCTCCATCCGAATTTTCCATTTACCAATACCATGCTACTTTGTGGTGTGGGTGAAACAGTATAGAGAAACATTGTTGCAAAGAAGTAAAATTGGCTTAAAAAGTTGTTTCTTCGTTGACAAAACATGCTAACATAAAAAATCAACATAGAGTATCAACCCTGATGAGCATTTCTAGTTTTAGAAGTAATAGACCCATTTCTTTTTCTTCCCTTATGAGAGGTAAACGCTGTACATCAAATTGCTGGTCCGGATGCAATAAAAATTATGGATTTTGAAACTAAACAAATTCAAACTTCTATCTTTGCCACTTTCTAGCTGTATGAGTCAGGGCAAGTTATTCTGTATCCAGCTAAGTTTCCTCATTTAATAAGGACACTAGAAATCTCATGGAACCAATGCAAGCCTAATAATATCATTTCCATGAAATGCTGGTGTATTCCAGACATTCAATACACACTGGTCTCCTTCATAGTCCTCAATCAGTTCTTTTACGTTTTACGATCTCAGTGAATGTTAGTTCACTTTTGTTTCAGAAGAAAGCACAGAATTTGAGAATGGACCATGGTCATAAAGGAGGCAATGTTGGTGCTGGACTTAGAAAAACTGAGTCATGCCAAAAGGAAATTTTCAAACATTGTTTTCAAATAGTATTTGGAGACTTAGAAACACAAGTTAGAACAGGCAGTTCCTCTTCTGTGGCTGAGCTCCTGGATCTTTGTGGAATTTCTAAACCCTGAGGTTTCTCTCTAGTGATGCACTGGGTCGGTGTTACAAGTCCTATCCGACCTCTTCTGGCTCATGGGCAGTCCATTTCCGTCAATGAGAAGTAACTTCAAGAACTCTCTTTATATACAATGCAATAGAAAGCCAACTTCATATGTATTTTTAAGAGAAAACACAAGTCTTACAGGGAGTCCAGCTGGTGTACATGCACTGTGTCTTTCTGCTTCTATGGACACTTCAATGGAGAGTTTCAGAAACGCACCCCACTGAGGCACAGGAGAAGGAGGGGAGCCTTTGGATGATCGTTCTCACTAGATTATTAGGAAAGCAGAATTATTTTTTTCAGTTAAGTTTAGCAATAAAAATTTCTCTGTGTAGAAGTTAGCACTATATTTACAGTGCAGCTGTTACTACAGATTTACATAAGTTTCTCCGTGTCTGCAAAAACCTCCTGGAATGACAAACATTCACACGTTTATCCTTCATAAACTACATATGTGCAAAGTAACACAGACTCAGGGATTGCTATCTATGCATATATACATATAGACCACCGCATGCACTTACTCACAGGTTAGGAGTTATGATTCTCTATATAACATAACATGGTAAAAAAAAAGTAACAGGAGAAATTTTTTTTTATCCTCACCCGAGGACATTTTTTTTGCATTGATCTTCAGATAGAGCGGGAGGGAAAGAGGGGGCAAGAGAGAGAGAGTAACATTGATGTGAGAGAGACACATCAACTGGCCACCACCCACATGACCCCAACTAGGGCCAGGGACAAACTGCAACCGAGGTACGTGCCCTTAGCGGAACCGAACCCGGGACTCTCTGGTCCACAGGCTCACATTCCAACAGCTGAGCCAAACTGGCCAGGGCAGGAGAAATATTTAAAAATATACAAAGAGAAAAACGTGAAGAGAGATAAAGCAAAGAAAGAAAAAAAATATTGCATTAAATCCATTCCTCCTTTGAAACAGACCTGAAGGGGTTTATAAAATTAAGTATAACACACAAAAAAATACAAAATATGGCCCGGCCGGTATAGCTCAGTGGTTGAGTGTTGACTCATGCACTAAGAAATCGCCGGTTCAATTCCCGGTCAGGGCACATGCCCAGGTTGTGGGCCTGATCCCCAGTGGGGGGCGTGCAGGAGGCGGCCAATCGATGTTCTCTCTCATCGATGTTTCTATCTCTCTCTCCCTCTTCCTTCCTCTCTTTCTAAAATCAATAAAGAAAAAAAAAGAAACATAAAAAAAATACAAAATATGCAACTCAGAAAATGGAAAAAAAAATAAATAAGGGTGAAAAAAATACGATGAAGCCAGAATTAATGAACACAAACTTCTGTACTTGTTACATCAACCAACTGAGCCTTCTACCCGGAGCTTTCCAGTAGGTTATGCAAAAATATCCTCGTCTCTCGTCCATTTCCTCGTTCAACAAACACGTGAGCACTGCTTAGGTGCCAAGCACTCCTCCAGGGCCTGGGGTAGATCAGCGAGCAAAACAGAATGCGCCCATTTGGTGAGACACCAAACAAGACAAGTAAACCATGAGTCACCTGGTTTTGAAAATGCAACAAGGGGAAGTAAAGCAAGGACGAGAACCTGGGGTGAGCCCCCTGAGAAAGTGGTGACTGGGGAAAAGTCCACAAGGAGATGAGGGTGTCACCCCTGCCAGTCTCGGAAGGAACACAGGTAGGCAGCAGTTAGCTGGGGAGAATGCGCCTGGCACAGGTTTCCTGGTAGAAAAACAAAGAGGGATTTCCAAAGCTCAAGGGGGTGTGACTCAGTGGACACATTTCTCAGCAATATCTCTTCTTTTACTAGAAGCTTAATGGTTCTCAGATGTTCTGCTGACGATGTTCCCACTGTGGCTCGCGGGCTGAACCTTCGGGCGCAGCTCGGCCCAGTAAGAGCAGTTCTGGAATCATGCAGATGATGCCCGTTTGGAACAGTGGTCTCTAATGGACTCTTTAAAAAAAAAATTTATTTTAGAGAGAGAGGGAGAGAGAGATAGAAACGTTGATGAGAAAGAATATTGATTGGCCGCCTCCTGCATGCCCCCCACTGGGGATCGGGCCCACAACCTGGGCATGTGCCCTCACCTGGAATAGAACTGGCGACCTCTTGGTGCATGGGTCAATGCTCAACTGCTGAGCCACACCTGCGGGGCTCTAACTGGCTCTTAATCCAAGATCTATGTAGCTCACCTGGATAGAAGCGTGTGACCTTGTGTCAGGGAACCTGGGGCCCAGATTTATACTGTATGCAACTGTGTGCAATTTTCTGAAAGAATGTTCCTAGTTTTCAGCCATTCTCATAGAGCCGATTCTCAAAGAGCAAAAGGATTCCTAATCGTAAGTCTAGGCTGGAAGAACTCTCTGTTTTTCAGGTAATCTCTTTTTCAACCGTTTTATTCCTTTTTAATACTATGGAATTTCTTTAGGAGAAGTGGACGGCAGGTTGCATTTGGCAGCTCGGTGAGGACAGTGTCATGCTTTAATGATTACTCCAGAAAGGGTCAGGGAGAGGTAGCATTAGGTAATCACAAGGGAAATGAATTTGAGAGGCAAGAGAAACACACAGTGTGAGGCTGCGCGTGTTGGGGACCGAGCGTGGAGGGAGTCGGGGCTGATGGGGCTGCACCGGAAGGCAGTGCTGAGCAGAGTGTGAGGAGGGGAACTGAGGCACGTGGGGCAGTGGTAGGTTGGGAAGAGAAATCCAAAGTGGGGGCCAGTGGCTGCTCGATGCTTATAATATAAACATGATGAAGCCAATGTTCTCCAGAAGGCTTTCTCATTGGTTTTCAGTCCAAGCAATTTACATACAAAGTTTTGTAACCGCAAGTAGCATCCTAATATTAGGTATCTCTAGAAAAAGCTAACCAGACGCCTACTTTAATTTCTCAATGCACACACACGCACAAAACATATTGCTGAAGGCTGGGGAATTTATATTATCTTGCCAGGAACACAAACAGTGACACTGTACATGAGACATGCAATGATAAATGGGGAAAAGGAAGAAGCAAAAGTGGTCTGTGTAAAACCGAAAGAATGGTAAGAAGGAAATAAGAAAACGTTTCTCAGTCTATGTACTTGATCCATTTCATATTTTGCACTATATCTTTAAAAAATTAAACTGATCTTTACAAGTGGTTTATCATTAATGCACAAGAGGAATGGATTATAAACTGAGTGACTGAGGTGACAGGAGAGAAATGAATCCTGGAGATCTCTCTGAAGACACTGGGGCAGCCAGCCAGGAAGGGTAGGCTGGTAAATGGGCCTCCTAGTAAGATGGCCATTCAAAGGACAGAGTCCCATCTCTCCGGGACCATTTTCATAGCCTTCCATGTCTCTCTTGCCCTCACCTCTTTCCTACCCTCACCAAGGTCAAGGGATGGAAAAGGATAAATTGCCTTTGCAGCCTCTTTCCACCCTGGATTTTAAGGTTCCTCCTATCCCCCCTTCAAAAGGCGGAGATACTTAGTCAATGTTCTTCTTCTTCTTTTCTTCAGGAACACCTCTGCTTTTCAGGCATTACCAAACATGCAGTTAAGGAATGCTCTAAAGCTTGAGCTGGCTCAGTTCTTAACATACACCCCTTCCATTTGAAATGCAAAATGGAAATGTTATTGGGGTATTGCGTGGATGGTCTTTCTCCACGTGGGAAAGAGCATTGCTAGTGGGAGTGGGGTTCTTGGAGCACTGCTGGAATAGCATTTCTGGAGGCCCCCATGGGAGGATGAGATGTAGTAAAAGCTTTATTTGCATGTAGTTATATCCCTGTGTTTCTAAAGTCCCGTTTCCCTTAAACCAGTCCTGGAAGAGGTGCAGCTGGGGATTCAGCAGAGCTAGAAGCAAAGCCAGTGTCCAGAGTTTCCGTTCCATGGTGGAGCTGGGTCCTGTGTAACATCAGACTAGTTGCAGTCCATTAGTCCATTGTGTGGGGTTCACATGGCTGTGGGCCATCTGGGCGAGTGCAGAGTGTGAGACCCCTCAAGCTGGGAGTCAGGCGCAAGCAGCAAGAGAGAGACCCAAGAGAGAGGAACTTCTTTGTTCAGGAGTTTAAATATCAAATCTTCCTGTGCTTGCAGTGCCTACGCCTATTCTGGCCAATGACTCGTTCCCAGGTGGGACTGACAGGCAAGTATATTCCCTATTTTATTTAGACTTTACTGGGCATGTGTCTCTTGTCCAATCTCTTCCCCCAGGATCTGCGGGGATCAGATCTGGAGTGTTAAACTGCAGCTTCCTGGCAAAGCTGTACAAATGACATGTCTATATATTTGGCCTTCCCTTTATTCCTGCCCTGTTATTACTTGATACCTGGGTTAATTACAATGGTATCAGAAATACAAATGAAGGTTTCCTTGTTGATCACTGTTCCCAAACTGAGAAATGCTGGATTTCAAATATTTTAGGGTCATCTCTGCACAGGCAATGAAAAACACTGGACGTTCTATCCATAAGAAAGTGTAGTCATTATTTCAGGCCCCACATTTTCACAATGAAGGTGGATTCATTATTTTTACAGTGAGGTGGTGATTATTGAGCAAATGCCAAGCCTCATTTATAGGATAGATGGAATGATTCAAATATATTCTTTGAGAATTTTTCCTCTGACCCCTAACTTAAGCTTTGCCTCTAGGAATAAATATATTTCTTGGAACTATGATGGAAAACCAGAAAAGAGCAGCCTTGGGTCATGGAATGGGCCCTAGTAGGTAGCAAACTTTCTGAGGATGTAAGTTGATTTTTTTATTCCATTTCTAATGGCTTGTTCAACACATTCATCTCAATGCTTTGATTCAAACTCAAAGTTCATATGTCCCAACCAAAAGTGTCCACCTACTCTGTTTTCTGTCACTTAACTTCTCCCAGTTACTTAAGATCAAAACCTCAATATATCTTGAGATTGCCTTCTTTGCTTTTCCCTCATATCTATTCAGTAGGTTTCTTTTACCTTCATAATACTTTTGTCCAGGTCTTCATCTCTCAGGCTTTGAATTTTGTTTTTTTGAAAATTTTAGTCTTTTAATTATATTATTATTATTTTTTTAACTCATCTCTACTGTTGAATGTATTACAGATGTCCCCCCTTTTTGTCCCCATTGACCCCTTCCTCCTCAATCCCGCCCCCCTCCTGCCTTCCCCACACTATTGTCAGTGTCCATTGGTTATGCATATATGCATAAAAGTTCTTTGGTTTATCTCATCTCGCTCTCCCTCCCTCATTTCCTTTGAGGTTCATCAGTCTAACAACCAATTTGTACTTCTTAATTCCTTCATCTTTTTCACCCATCCTCCCAGCCCCCACCCATCTGGCAAGCAACAAAAAGTTCTCTGTATCTATGAGTCTGTTTCTGTTCTGCTTGCTCATTTTGTTTGTAGATTCAATTGTTGATAGATATCTATTAATTGCCATTCTATTGTTCATATTTTTGTTCTTCTTCTTCAAGAAGACCCTTCGACATTTCATATAATACTGGTTTGGTGGTGATGAACTCCTTTAGCTTTTTCTTGTCTGGGAAACTCTTGATATGTCCATCGATTCTAAATGGTTGTAGGTGCTTGCTTTTCATCACCTTGAATATCTCTTGCCACTCTTTTCTGGCCTGCAAAGTTTATTTTGAGAAATCAGCTGACAGTCTTATGGAGGGGGGGAGCTCCTTTGTAGGTAACGAATTGCTTTTCTCTTGCTGCTTTTAAGATTCTCTCTTTGTCTTTAACCTCTGGCATTTTGATGATGACGTGTGTTGGTGTGGACCTCTTTGGGTTCATCTTGTTTGGGACTCTGTGTGCTTCCTGAACTTGTATGTGTTTCCTTCACCAAGTTAGGGAATTTTTCTGTCATTATTGTTTCAAATAGGTTTTCAATTTCTTGCTCTCTCTCTTCACCTTCTGGCACCCCTATGATGTGAATGTTGGCATGCTTGAAGTTGTCCCAGAGGCTCCTTACACTATCCTAATTTTTTTGGATTCTTTTTTCTTTTTGCTGTTCTGATTGGGTGTTTTCTGCTTCCTTATATTCCCAATCGATGATTTGCTTCTTGGCTTTACCTACTCTACTATTGATTCCTTGTACTTTATTTCAGTTAGTGCATCCTTCATTTCTGACTGGTCCTTTTTTATGTTGTTGATGTTCTCACTAAGTTCCTTGGAGGTCTCCCTCAGTACCTTGAAGGTCTCACTAAGTTTCTTGAGCAAACTTATAACCAGTGTTTTGAACTCTGCATCTGATTGATTGCTTATCTCCATTTTGTTTAATTCTTTTCCTGGAGTTTTGTTCTTTTCTTTCATTTGGGACATGTTTCTTTGTTTCCTCATTTTGGCTGCTTCTCTTTGATTGTTTCTATGTATTAGGTAGAGTTGTTGTGTCTCCTAGGCTTCATAGGGTGGCCCATTGTTGTAGGTGTCTTGTAGGATCCAGTGGCACAGCCTCCCTGATCACCCCAGCTGGGCCCTTGAGGCGCACCCCTAGTGTGGACTGTACACCCTTCTGTTGTAATTGAGTCTTGATTGCTGTTGGCACGTCAATGGGAGGGATTTACTCAGGCTGATCAGCTGCAAGGACTGGCTGTGCCCACTGCCCTCTGACTACCTTGGAGGATCAGCTGTGTAGGGGCCCACCACACAGAGCAAGACTTACTTCATCAGGGCTCTGGTACCCACTGAGTCTGCTCATTGAGTGTGTCACTTGTGGAGATAGTTGGGTGGTAGTGTTTCGATGTGGTCTGAAGCTGTCCACTGGGTATGTTGGCTCTCGGGCAAGGTCAGCCACTGCCTGTGTTCTACCTAAGACCAGCATAAGCTACATAGTGATCTGCTGATTGGTGCTTCTTGTGCTGGGCTTGGTGGCGCCCAGGAAAAGCCAAGTTGTGAACCAAGGCTGGCTGCTTCTAGTGCCAGGCCTGGGGCTACTTAACGAGAGGTATGGGCTTGCTGAGACCAGATGCTGCTTGTTTAAGAGATTTTAGGAAACTCTGAAGCAGGATTCAAGACAGGCCAATCCTTTGGTAAAGCCTTTGGAAACAGCTTGGGTGGGCTTGAAAGTTGGGTGGGGCGGGGCCTCAGGGATCACCTGGGGGGGGCAAACAGTGTGAGCCAGGTTGCTGGAGTCCCAGATATGGTGGCCATCTGCCAGCCCAGGGAAGGGCCCACCAAAGGAACATCAGCTTCTGCCAGCACGTCTGTCTAGGAGAAAGCCGCCTCTGCAGCCCTTGTCCGGAGGCCAAACAGCTCAGTTCTTCCCTGTATGTCTCTGGTGCCCCTCAAGCTGCCTCCCCTCTGATATTAGAGGGGGCAAGTCTGAGTAAGTCTGTGCGCAGGCCCTTTAAGAGGAGCTGCCTAGGGCTCCCGCATCCTCAGCCTCAGTTCCCGCTGGTTTTACAGCCAGAAGTGATGGGGAGTCTCTTCCTGGCACTGGAACCCTTAGCTGGGCGCCTGGTGTGGGATGGGGACCCCTCACTCCTTAGGGTGGACCTTCCCAGCCAAGGTGTCCTCCTGATTTTTATCCGCCACACGTGGGTGTGGGACCAGCCCGTCCACCTCCACCCTCCTACCCGTCTCCATGTGGTTCTTCTTTAATCTCATAGTTGTAGGACTTCCATTCTATTTAGTGTCAGGAGGTTCTGGATAATGGTTGTTCTGTAGTTTAGTTGTAATTTTGATGTGGTTGTGGGGGGAGGCGATACCGTGCTTACCTACCCATCATCCTGACTGGAAGTCTCAGGCTTTGAATTTTGTACCTGATATTTTCGCCAACAATCTCTTACCTTCTAGTGTAGTTTATCAATTCAATTTCTTAAAGTAATGCTTTGATCTTTAAACACCTTCACTGATACTCCTCCATCTAGGAGGTAGAGCTTAATCCATAGCCCTCCCCTCCCCAAATGCCCCCACCCGACACAGACACAACCACCCAACCCCTGACTGGATTTAACAACTCATTTCTATAAAACAGAGTATGGAAATGGAAAAATAATAACTTTCCTGTGGCGTGACCTGGCAGACACTGCCTTAACCAAATGATCAGGGTTAAACATCACCAGTGCTAAATTATGCTGATATCATGTACCCTGGCTATGTTATAATAAGAAGGGCACTTCACTGCTATGGCATTCTTCTCAAAACCCAAACCAATCTAAACATGGGAAAGACACCACAGAAGTCTGTACTGAGTGCATTCTGCAAAACACCTGACAAGCACTCTTCACAATTCTCAAATTCATAAAAAACAATGCAAGACAAAAACTGAGAAACTGCCATGGACCAGAGGAGAGGAAGGAGTCATGATGACTAAAAGCATTAGGGTCTCCTGTATGAGATTCTAGAATTTTTTTTTAACAGGACATTAATGAATAAAGTGGTGAAATTGGAACAAAGTGTGGAGATTAGTTAATAGTAATTTTATTATTAGTTAATATAATTTCTTGGTTTTGACAAATGTACTGTGGTTATTATATAAGATCTTAACATTAGTGGGAGCAAGAAAGGATGTCTGCAAACTCTCTGTATTCTTCTTGCAACTTTTTTGTAAGTCTAAAGTTATTTCAAAATTAAAGAGTTTATTTAAAAAAGTAATCTTTTTGGTTCTTGATTCCCAAATATAGTGTATATAAAAACTACCTTGAGAATTTTTCAAAATGTATATTTCAGAGCCACATGCTTGGAGATACTGGTTCTGTAGGTCTGGGTAGGGTTCAAGAGACTATTTTAAGAAGCTCTGGAACAGTTTCTGACGTGCTACAGGTTTGGGAATGGTTAGCCTACAGAATTAAACAGTGGATTACATAAAATCCATGATTGTGGGCAAATTAAACCTTCCAATGTTCACATTCTTCCCTCACAACCAGAAAATAATTTAGTCTTTGCTTAGCTCACAAAGTTTTCCAGAAGCCTGAGATTGGCTTCAGGTTGGTGAATTACCTATCCCCTCCCCTCCTCTCTCTCTCTCTCTGGAAACACAAGCTAAAAAGTCAAGATCCCTGAGTGGTGTAGTACCAGCCTATTCTGAACTTATCTCTTCCCTAGTGAGAAATGAGTACAATGAGTAATGATGAATCGCCTAGGTTAAACAGACCAATTCTTTGAAAACAAAGATTTTATTCCATCCCAGCTTATGTTTTAGTCAGTACAATAACTGATAAGTATTGTCCATCTGACTGGCTTTAATAAATAGATTAGAACCACAGTAATCTTTTTTTTGTTTTTATTTTATTTTTTTTGAGGGGGAGTCTTCTTCATTGTTAAATTTATTTTTTGTTGTTGAAAGTATTACAGATGTCCCCCTTTTTTTCCCCATTGACCCCCTCCTTCCTACTTCCACCCCCACCCCGTCTTCCCCAGTTTAATGTCTTGTCAATTGGTTGTGCATATATGCATATAAATTTTGGGGTTTATCTCTTCCCATCCCTCCCCCACCCCATCCCTTTGAGGTTTATCATTCTGTTCCCTACTTCCATGACTCTGGATCTGTTTTGATCGACAGCTTATTTTGTTCATGATGTTCCATAAATAAGTGAGATCATGTGGTAATTGTCTTTCTCTGCCTGGCTTATTTCGCTCAGTATAATACTCTCCAGGTCCCTTAATGTTGTCTCAAAGAGTAAGAGATCTTTCTTTCTTACAGATGTATAGTGTTTCATTGCGTGTAAATGTACCACAGCTTTTTCACCCACTCATCTACTGATGGACACTTGGGCTGTTTCCAGATCTTAGCTATTGTAAATAGCGCTGCTATGAACATAGGGGTGCATATATTCTTTCTGTTTCAGGCTTCTTAGGATATATTCCTAGAGGTGGGATCACTGGGTCAAATGGCAGTTCCATTTTTAATTTTTTGAGGAAGCACCATGTTGTTTTCCATAGTGGCTGCACCAGTCTGCATTCCCACCAGCAATGTACTAGAGTCCCCTTTTCTCCACATCCTCACCAGCACTTGTTGTTTGAGGATTTGTTGATGGCAGCCCTTCTGGCAGGTGTGAGGTGATATCTCATAGTCATTTTAATTTGCATCTCTTTGATGATTAGAAATGTTGAGCATTTTTTCATGTCTCCTGGCCATTCGTATGTCCTGTTTGGAGAAGTGTCTATTCAGGTCCTCTGCCCATTTTTAATTGGATTGTTTGTCTTCCTTTTGTTGAGTTGTATGAGTACTCCATATATTTTGGATATTAACACCCTATCTGATGTATCATTGCCAAATATGTTCTCCAAGAGAATGGGTTCCCTTTTTATTTTGATGGTGGTTTCTTTTGCTGTGTAGAAGCTTTTTAGTTTGATGTAGTCCCATTTATTAGTTTTTTTCCTTTGTTTCTCTTGCCCTAGAAGATGTATCAATGAAAATTCTGCTACGTGTGATGTCTGAGATTTTTCTGCCTACATTTTCTTCTAGGATTTTTATGGTTTCATGAGTTACATTTAAGTCTTTACCCATTATGAGTTTATTTTTGTGTATGGTATAAGTTGATGGCCTAGTTTCATTTTTTTTGTATGTACCTGTTCAATTTTCCCAACAATGGAGACTGTCTTTTCTCCATTGCCTCCTTTGTTGAATATTAATTGTGCATACTGTCTTGGGTAGATATCTGTGTTCTCTGTTCTCTTCCATTGATCAATGTGCCTGTTCTTATACCAGTACCAGACTGTTTTGAGTACAATGGCTTTGAAGTATAACTTGATATCTGGTATTGTGATCCCTCCCACTTTGTTTTTCTTTTTTTTTTTTTTTTTATCTTCACCCGAGGACATTTTTGCATTTATCTTCAGATAGAGCAGGAGAGAGAGAAATATCAATGTGAGAGAGACACATTGATATTTCCGTGGGCCGACGCTCTAACCGTTGAACCAAACTGGCCAGGTTTGTTCTTCTTTTTCAAGATTGCTGTGGCTATTCTGGGTCTTTTATGGTTCCATATAAACTTTTGGAGTATTTGTTCTAGATCTGTGAAATATGCCCTTGGTACTTTAATAGGGATTGCATTGAATCTGTAGATTGCTTTGGGTGGTATGGACATTTTAATGATGTTGATTTTTCCAATCCATGAACATGGTATATATTTCCACTTTTTCATATCTTCTATTTCTTTTTTCAGTGTCCTTTAGATTTCTGAGAAAATGTGTTTTACCTCCTTGGTTAAGTTTATTCCTAGGTATTTTATTTTTTTGTTGCAATAGTAAACGGAATTGTTTTTTTTTTTAGTTTTCCTTTCTGAGTGTTCATATTGGTGTATAAGAATGCCACCAATTTCTGGATGTTAATTTTGTATTCTGCTACTTTGCCAAATTTTTTATTAAATCTAGTAGATTTTTGAAGGAGTATTAAGGGTTTTCTATGTACAATATCATGTCATCTGCAAATAATGACAGTTTCACTTACTCCTTTCCAATTTGGATCCCTTTTATTTTTTCTTCTTGTCTAATTGCTGTGGCTAAGATTCCAGTACTATGTTGAATAAGAGAGGTGAAAGTGGGCATCCTTGTCTTGTTCCTGTTCTTAAGGATAATGTCTTTAGTTTTTGCCCATTGAGCATGATGTGGGCTGTAGGTTTTTCATATATGGCTTTATTATGTTGAGATATGATCTCTCTATTTCCACTTTGCTGAGTGTTCTTATCAGAAAAGAGTGCTAAATTTTGTCAAATGCTTTTTCAGCATTTATTTATATGATCATATAGCTTTTATCTTTCATTTAGTATATGTGGAGTATCATATTTATTGATTTGCAAATATTGTACCAGCCTTACATCCTTGGGATGAATCCCACTTGGTCATAGTGAATAATTTTTTAAATGTATTGGTGGATCAATATTTTGTTCAGGATTTTGGCATCTATGTTCATCAGGAATATTTGCCTATAGTTTTCTTTCTTTGTAGTGTCTTTATCTGGTTTTGGGATTAAGATTATACTGGCCTCATAGAAAGAGCTTGGCAGTCTTCCCTCCTCTTGAATATTTTGGAATAGAGTGAGCAGAATGAGTGTTAGTTGTTCTTTGAATGTTCAGTAAAACTCTCATGTGAAGCCATCTGGGTCTGGGCTTTTGTTACCTGGGAGTTTATTGATTATATCTTCAATTTCCTTGATTGTTATTGATCTGTTCAAGTTTTCTGACTCTTTCTGGTTCGGTATTGGGAGACTGTGTGATTCTAAAAATTTGTGCATTTCGCCTAGATTGTCCAGTTTGTTGTGGTATAATTGTTCATAGCATTTTCTAACAATCTTTGTATTTCTGTGGCATCAGTTGTTACTTCTCTTCTTTCATTTCTGATTTTGTTTATTTGGATCCCCTCTCTTTGTTCTTTGGTGAGTCTGGCTAAAGGTCCATCAATCTTATTTATCTTTTCAAAGAACCGGCTCTTTGTTTCACTGATCTTTTGAACTGTTGTTTTTAGTGTCTATATCATTCATATCTGCTCTGACCTTTACTATTTCTTTCCTTCTACTTGCTCTGGGGTTTTTTGTTTGTTTGTTCACTTTCTAGTTCTTTAAGTTATAGAGTTAGATAGTCTATTAGAAATTTTCCCTGTTTCTTGAAGTAGGCCTGTAATGCTATAAGCTTTCCTCTCAGGACTGCTTTTGCTGCGTCCCATAGATTTTTGTGTTGTTCTGTGTTCATTTTCATTGCTTTCCAGGCAGTGTTTTATTTCTTTCTTGATCTCCTTGGTAACCCATTCATTGTTTAGTAACTTGCTATTTAGCCTCCATGTGTTTAAATGTTTTTTAGTGTCTTTATTGTAATTAATTTCTAGTTTCATGCCATTGTTATTTGAGAAGATGCTTAATATGATTTCAATCTCCTTGAACTTGCAGAGACTTAGTATGTGTCCTAAAATGTGGTCTATCTTTGAGAATGGCCCATGTGCACTTAAGAATAATATATATTCTTCATCTTTGGGGTGAAATATTCTATAAATGTCAATTAAATCCAGCTGATCTAATGCATTCATTAGGGTCTCTGTGTTCTTATTATATATATTTTTTGTCTAGAATATCTATCCAGTGATGTCAGAGAAGTGTTAAAGTCCTCCACTATGATTGTATTGCTATCGATCTCTCCCTTGAAGTCCTCCAGAAGTTTTTAAATATATTTTGCTCCTATATTTGGTGCATATATGTTTACCGGAGTTATATTCTCTTGTGGGATCAATCCTTTTAATATTATATAGTGACCTTCTTTGTCTGTTACTATGGCCCTCATTTTGAATTCTATCTTGTCAAATATGAGTATTGCTATACCAGCTTTTTATTCATTTCCATTTGCCTGGAAAATTTTTTTCCATCCTTTCTCTTTTATCCTGTGTGCATCTTTTGTTCTGAGGTGGGTCTCTTGTAGACAGCATATGTATGGATCATGCTTTCTTATCCAATCAGCTACCCTATGTCTTTTGATTGGAGCATTTAAGCCATTTACATTTAAGGTTATTATTGATAGGTACTTATTTGTTGCCATTTTTATTCTTTATGCCTGTGTTGCTCTCTCTCTTTATTTCTTCTTCTTCTTGCAACAATCCCTTTAGCATTTCTTGCCATGCTGGTTTAGTGGTATTAAATTCCTTTAGCCTTTTTTTTTTGTCTGTGAAGCTGTTTATTTCACCTTCAATTTTGAACTATAGCTTTGCTGTATAGAGTAGTCTTGGATTCAGACCCTTGCTTTCCATTACTTTGTATACTTCATGCCATTCCCTTCTGGCCTGCAGTGTTTCTTTTGGGAAATCAGCTGACAATCTAATTGGAGCTCGCTTGTAGATAACTTTCTGTCTCTCTCTTGCTGCTTTTAAGATTCTTTCTTTGTCTTTAGCATTTGGCATTTTAATTATGATGGGTCTAGGTGTGGGTCTTTTTGGGTTCATTTTGATTGGGACTCTGTGTTTCCTGGGCTTGTGTGACTTTTTCCTTCACCAGGTTAGTGAAGTTTTCTGTGATTATTTCTTCAAACATGTTCTCTATTCCTTTCTCTGATTCTTCTCCTTCTGGTACCCCCATGATGCAAATATTGTTACATTTTGGATTGTCCCAAAGCTCCCTTAAACTCTCCTCCTACTTTTTAATTTTTTTCCCATTTGCTGCTCTATTTGGGTGTTTTTTCTATCTTTTCTTCTAACTCACTGATTCAGTCTTCAGATTCTTCTAATTTACT
Organism: Tadarida brasiliensis; assembly: GCA_030848825.1. Taxonomy (NCBI): domain Eukaryota; kingdom Metazoa; phylum Chordata; class Mammalia; order Chiroptera; family Molossidae; genus Tadarida; species Tadarida brasiliensis. The sequence continues at coordinate 107,037,787 of CM061260.1, read as the reverse complement.
ATTGAATCCTTCAAATATTTTTTTTATATCTGCTATGTCATTCTTCATTTCTATTTGATTTTTTTATTTAATTTTTTTATCCTCACCCAAGGATATTTTTCCATTTTTTGTTCAGATAGAGTGGGAGGGAGAGAGAGGAAGAGCGAGCGAGAGAGAGAGAGAAACATCGACGTGAAAGGGACACATTAAGTGGCTGCCTCTCGCATGACCCAACCAGGGCCAGGGACAAACTGCAACCGAGGTACGTGCCCTTAGCGGGAACGAAACCCAGGTCTCTATGGACCGCAGGCCGACGCTCTAACTGCTGAGCCAAACTGGCCAGGGCCCATTTGATTTTTTATTCATAGCATCTACCTCCTTTTTTATGCTGCTGTAATTCTCATTAAGTTTCTTGTGGTTCTCACTAAATTGTTTGAGCACCCTTCGAACCATTGTTTTGCATTTTTTATCTGACAAATCGCTTGATCCATTTCAAGTAGTTCCTTTTCTGGTGATTCCTCCTTTTCTTTCATTTGGGAGTTGTTTCTTTGTCTCCCCATTTTATTAGTCTGGTAGTTCTGGGCCAGGTGAGGTGTGTTTGGCCATGTAGGCAGGTTGGTGTGTATCAGATAAGACTGCTATGGCTCCCGGTCTTGGTGTGGTGGCTTCTTGTGGGACACAATGGTGTGGTCTCCTTTATCTTCAGTTGGGTGCTCTGGCATAGACCCTTGTGTGGGTTATGTGGACTCTCCTGTTGAATTTGGATCTTGATTGCTGTTGTCCATTTATGGGTGGGCTCAGTCATCAAGGTTGTTAACTATGAGTTGCAACCCCGGCCCTGTTGACTGTGTCATGCCAACCATTATATCGGTGTTAACCGGACGAAATAAAGCAACCAAACTAAACCAAAAAGACCCTGCCCCAAAAGTATCCACCTCAAAAATAATAGAAGCAACCACCTCAACAAAAAGATTGAAAGACACACAGACAATCAAAAAAATATACTCACACCCACACAAGGAGCACTAGGAGGTGCGAGAGCAAAATAATTAGAAGAGGAAAAAATAAAATAACAGTAAAGAAGGCAGTGCACAACCAGACGAAAAAAAAGAAAAAGAAAAAAAATCTCCTTGAACAATGATACAAGCCCCAGGCTCAGTGATATGATTAAAAGACAAACAAACTACAAACACCCATCTCACACCCACACACACACAATGAACAATACTAGAAGGCATGAGACTGACTGACTTCAAAGAGGTGGAGGAAAAAAATGTATATGAAAGTAAAGAAGGTAAGGCAATAGCAGATCAAACCAAAGGGCACCTTGAACAGTTATCAGCATCTACTGTGGTAGAAGCACCAGCTTCAATGAAGAGCTTAAAAGACAAACAACTAAAAAACACTCACGCACTAATACAAATAGAATACTAGAAAGAATGGGATCAAAACGGTTAGGAGAGGGGGGAAAAAAAGAATATGAAAGCAAAGAAGGCAGAGACCAGAAATAGGGTAAGTATGAAACATAAAAGGGAGAAAATGCTAACTGAAATAATGATAATTTCAGAGGGTAGCGATGCTAATTTGAATAAAATATAGAATAGGAACGTAGAAAATGGGAAAAGAAAGAGGAAAAACAATTGAATAATAATAATAATAAAAACCCACACAGCAAAACCACCATCACACAATAACAGAAAAGAACAAACAAACAAACAAACAAAAATCCCTGGATCTGCTCTTTATGGAGCTCATTGGATTTTTCTCTATTGTAGTTGCATCTGGCCGGTTGGGTGTGGGTCCCCGTCCTCTTGGGCAGATCTCTGTGGTAGGCCAATGGGAATCACTGTTTCTGCCTGGTCCTTGGCCTCCTGGCTGGAGACCTGCAGGGCATGGTCCCAGGTAGTCCTATGAGCTGGGCTACCCTAGTACTGAGGCTGGGTCTCCTTCAGGGCTAGCCACTTGTATGTATTTGTTCTGGGCTGCTTTCCCTTCCCTCCAGGGCACTGGGCTGTGCGGGGTATCAGGTGCGGTCAGGGTGGCTCACTCAGATCAGTGTTGGGGGGTGTTGGGGTGGTGCCTGCAGTTCGCAGGAGAGGCAGGCAGTCTCTCCCTCTCCTTCAATGACTCAATTCTGCCTGGGTTGCTGGCAGTACCCCCTACACAGGTGAGAATAGAAAAAAAGAAGACAGTGTAATGAAAAGTTAGAAAAAAAGATGAAAAAAAAAAGAAGAAGAAGAAGAAAGAAATGTTCTGCTTGGCTGGTTGATCTTTCAGCAAGGCGGGCTTGGCTGGGCGGGGTCACTGCCCAGGCTCCCACCTGGCCAGGCGTAGAAATCCCCACGCATCAGTCCCTGCACTGGGGTGCAGAGGTCCTGCCCTACACTGTTGGCTGTTCCGCAGGGCGGGGGTTCCTCTGGGTCAGATATGATTCCCTAGCCTGTCAGGCACTGCTGCTGGGGTGCTGGTCTGATCTTCAGCTCAGAGCTGTTCCCTGGGGGGGCTCCCCCTCTTAGCCGGAGGTGGGGAGGAAAGGGGCTCTTTCCCCAGGCCCCACGTGTTGCTCTCCTTGGGGGGTCTCTATGTGATGCTGAGCTCCCCCGTTCCCAGGGCGGGGGCTGGAGCTGGCCGCCTGCACCTCCCTCTGTGTTCCCTGCAGGAGCTCCCTCCCTCACCACTTCCCGAGTCCTCCCTCTCCTCTCCCGGCCTCCTGGTTCACACTGTTTCCAGTCAGCCACGTTCAGGCGGGTTTTCAAGTTTAATGCTCTGTAGTTGGGCCTCAGGTCCAGTCGGGTGTTTGGAGCAAGTGGGGACTTCCTTAGGTTTCAGCCATCTTGCCCCTTTCTTCAAGAACCAAGAAATCTGCTTTGTACCTGATTTTAGGCAAATAGAAGTCCTTGAGATTTAAGACAATTAGTAGCCCCTGGAGAAGGTAAATGGTGCTCTAGTGGTTTACAAAAATTGCAAAAGCACTCCATGTACCTTTTGAAATGTAATCTTCAGAATAACCGTGTGAAGGAGATAGTCATCAGCTTTATTTCACAGATGAGATCATTTAGGCAGAGAGGCTGTGAAATTTGCCAAAGGTCATCCAGCTAGTAGGTGGAAGGGAGCCAGGTTTACAGCCTGGGACACCTACCACCCAGTACGATATACTGCTGCACTACAGAAATAGGCTTGGCAAAACCCGAAAGCAGTGAGATCGAGTTTGCTAATTCAGTTGGGTCCAGATATAAACAATGCTCAAGTGGGAACATCTGAGCGCCTGGGTGCATACTCTCTGCACTTTTAGCTCAGATGCATAACATATTCTTCTACAGCTTATACTTTTTCACAGGATGGCAATGCTGCGTGTGTCTGTACTGCTGTGTGATTTTTCTGTCAAGCCTTTCTAGTATGCTGTATTTTGATTCTTATTCACTAGGTTACTTTCCTGGGGCCTGAGAAATTCCCCAAGGACAGAGAAATCTGAGATTCAAAGCAGTGTGCTTTGAGTGTCAGGATAGGTGTGTGATGGCAGAAGAATAACTAGAAAAAAAGCAGAAGCTTCCTTTTGAAGCATTAAGAAGGTTAGGTGGAAAACATCCCAATCTGACATAAACTAATCCCAGTTCTCTACAAAGTGACTGGTTATTGTTGCTTATAATGTGTTCTCAGGAAATTTCACCAAACAAATAAATGAAACAAGCCCGTGTTATCATTTCTGAAAACTCTCTAGTCTGTTACAACGAGTAGGGCACCTGTTTAAAAATAGTGTGGGTGATAAATCACAGCAAGTTCATTAATCAAGGCAGCCTAAAGCTGATAGGTACAATTATAGGTTTGCCACCCTGGGGAAATAGCTTGATCAAGGCTCTTCAAACCCAGTATAAACCCTCACCTTTTTGCCCAAAGGCTGCTGTACCTAATCTGGGAATTTAGCACATCTTATCCTAAGGGTGTTGAAGGCCTTCTGGCAGGGCCTTATTCAATATCCACAGTAATGACACCTTGTTCTGATGAGATCTATTAATGACGTGATGATGGAATACCTCTACTCCTGGTAGGCAGCAGTCTTCACACACCACAAGTGAAAAGAAACAGAAACAGAAACCAAACTTGAGTCCTGCCTTCCCCCAGTGCCCGTGTATTATAGAATTCTCCATGAATGAATGTGTGGAAACTTGCTGCATCTCACCATTCAGAGAGATGTCTATACTTGCACAGGTTGACTTTTAAACACGTCATGAAAGAGAATAAACAATGTTATAGAAAATAAGCAAAGACTTCCATGGCCAAAGAACTTGTAAAAACATATCTGAATACACGGGTAGCAAGGGACATGCAAATTAAGTTAACAGTGATATGTCACTTGATTCCCATTAACCTGGCCACACTTGAAAGTAACGATTGCGGTCAGAATGCAAAGAAAGGGTACCTTCATACACAGCAAATGATAATGTGAATGGTTATGGCCTTCTTGGAAAATAATCTTGACAGTATCTATTAAAATTAATATTACACATACTGTATCTTAGGAATTCAATTCTTGGAATCTCCTCCATAGAAATAAAAATACCAGCAAATAAAAATACACTTGAATAGATGTTTACTACTTCATTGCTCAACATCATGAAATCAACAAAAACAACAAACCAGAGAGTAACTAGTTGACTTGGAGGAGTTTGCCCTAGGCCTTGCTGAGTGAGAAAAGCAGAGGGGAGAAAAGGTAGGCATGATATAATCCAACATTTGCAAAAGAATATTTCTATGCCTTCCTATATTTTTAGGAATTAGTATGTAATGGTTAGGTATAAATATTCATGAAGGTATATATTATATATGATTATATGAACATGGAAAAAATATAGAAGGCTATTTCTTAGGTTGTTAATATGGGACACTGCTTCCTGAGGAGAAGATGGGAAGGAAAAGAGGGAGAGAGGAGCATCAAAAGAAATATCGTACTTCAAAGAGCCAACAAGGTACTCCCAAATATGGAGGAGTGTGCTGGTGAAGGTAGGTGTCTGGTGGTGACTGAATGAGAAGGAGATTCCATTTATTTAATTATGTAAAATTATGTACGCATGGATATTTGTAGAATTTTGAAAATATGATGAATTATAGTGAATTGTGTTATTCTGTAAAATACCTCAACATTGTCTTCTAACTGGTTATACTAGGCTCCTTTGCCCACTCATCTTCTGCATAAAAATAAAGGGAAGATAAGTGTTCAGCCTAATTATTTTGGATTTTATTAATGTGTAAAAGAAGAGGTATCTGGAATAGAAACTCCTGGAGACAGCATGATACAGTGGAAATACACTAGGCTTAGTCAGACTTCCTGAGGCTCTAAACCCAGCCTGGTCATTAATTAGTTGTATGCCCTTGGACAAGTTCATTAATATGTCTTGCCCTCAGTTTATTCCACTATAAAATGGGGAGAGGGTGGGAGATCTGTGCTAGAGACTGAGTTATATAATGTGTGTGACTGCAGAACTCCATAGGTCATCCACACACACAAAATCAAAATAAAATAGAGATTTGGATAGATTGAGAGCCAGAAAAAAAAATCACATAGTGCTGAATTTAGCAGATATTTTTGATGTGGAAGCCATTTGAAAAATGATTATGCACAATTAGTTGCCTTGATTCCTTGTAACACCAAGGTGCAGTAAATAATCTTGAAATTGCCTGCGTGGGATTCAGGTCGGCACAGTGGGACCTCTCCTCGCCCTGGCTGGCTTGCCCGGCCTGTTTTGAGTTGTTTTATGTACCGTACAGATGGATCATGCTTTCAGATACACCAAGTTGTCCTCTACAAAGGAAGAATTTATGAAGTCCTGTGGTTTTCATTTCATGAAAAGTGGATGCAATTTTTTTAGATCATTCAGCTAAGATTATAGTTGCTTTTCCCTAATAGAATTGTATTCTTATGTATTGGCCTCATTTTTAAGAAAATAGGTTTACTTGTACACTAAATCCATCCAAACTGGAGGTCTAGCTAGGTAGGTGCCAGGTAAATAAGATAGCACTGAATTTAGTAGATACATTTGATAGAGAAAACCCTATGGAACATGATTACACACAACTCATTTTTGAAAGAAAACTTTCACATTGAAATAAGCTAGGAACTATAAAAACTCACATTTGGGGACATTTTAGATATGAAGGTAACTTTTCTGAACAGTGAAAGAAATTTACTATGATCTTTATGAATGCAGCTCACTTGATTTTAATTTATTTTAATACATTTAAATATTTTGCTTTAATTAACAATACAGACACCTTTCTGATATTAAGTTTTCCCACTTACAATGTGGAATTCAGTTGTAAGCCCTTTAAAGGAATTTAACGTGATCCTCTAGAGATGTTTAAATTAGTACATTATACACCATCAGTTAATCCAGTACCTCCTGTTACTCCATGGGCAATTATAATTTTCCTCCTCTGTTAGAATCCCTCATTTGGAAAAGCTTCTTCTTCATATTTACATCCTTTAACGTACATTCTTTTAAAAATCTTTAAGCATCTCCTATAGAGCAACACTTACTGAGACAGAGTATTGTATGAGATAAAATCTAAAACAAAACCCTTCTATCAAAATTAACCCTGGTAATCTGTGAAATTACTCTTTAGTGATTTTTCACTGTAGCATTTTAAGTAAAAATATGATCCACTCTGAATGCCCTAGTTAGACAAGACAGCTCAGATTGCCACGTAGGTCAAGCTTGCATTGCTTGCTGTCGACAAAGAGTCTGTATTTGTTCCTCTACGGTCCTTGCTTACTTTTGCACATTAAGCTCCCGAGAGGTGTTTAGGCTCTTCTGAATGGCTCCCAGGTTTGCTTCTAAAAGGTAGCTCTAAAATTTTGACTTTAAGAATAGGAGCCATGTGTTATTATATCCTATTTTCAGTTGTATGAATTTCTTTATATGATTTTCAACTTAAAACATCAACACTTCCTTATGGTAACTGGTGAAACCATATACAACAAAGACGTGATTAAAATGCCAATTATCACACATTTTTTTTCACTCCCCTTGTCATAAGGTTACTAATTTTGCTTTTCAGCTTGCTTACACACATCAATACAAGCACATAAATGCAAAAAAAAAAAAAAAAGTAGTTTTGGTCGGTTGGTTATTTTATTATCAGAATGGTAGCATGAAATACACATTTCCTTTCAACTGCTTTTGCTAATACATTGTGGATAACGATAAATGTCAGTATAGATCATTTATTTTCTTCTATTTTGATACACACATAAAACATTGTACAGGAATGGGAATAAATAGTGCAAGCTGGTTTATTATTTTTTCAGAATACCATTTTTTTTTCTATTTTTGTTTGGATGTAGGTCCCTTACCTTGGTGGGAACCAAACCCGGGACTCTCTGGTCCGCAGGCCGACGCCCAAACCGCTGAGCCAAATTGGCCAGGGCTCTCCCTTATCTTTAAACATATTCTGCCTCTGTGTTTTTGTCCCCACCTCTTGGGAATGATGGGCACACATAATATTTGAGCAGTTGTGAGAGAAATTCCTCATCTCTTTTAACAATGCTTTGTTGCCTGAATTCCCAATTAATATCAAATGCCTGATAGTAATTAAATCAGGCAAGAAATGAAACCATCTTACTCCTATTTTAATATGACTGGCCTGGTTAGTCTTCAGATCATAGGTGCTTGATAAAAATCTCAGAGGTCAAATTTGAATGACCTATTAAAATAACAAGGTATTTTTTGTTTATTTTGTTTTGTTTTTAAATACTCTGTTTTTATTGATTTTAGAGAGACAGAAGAAGGGAGAGGGAAACATAGATTGGCTGACTCCTGCATGCCCCCGATTGGGGATCGAGCCCACAACCCGGGCATGTGCCCTGACGGGGAATAGAACCAGTGACCTCTCGGTGCATGGGTTCACGCTCAACCACTGAGCCACACTGGCCAGGGCAAGGGTAATAAAGCTTCACAGCTCAAATCCCCATATTCTCCATGGCTTGCCGTGGAGGCTATGGTCTGTGATTTTTCCTTGAGGAATGTCATGCTTGTGAATTTTACATAAGGGGAGCTTAGATCAGAAAAAGTTTGACCTATGGGAATACACTCCTCAGAAAACGGTTTACCTTACAAAATAATTACATTTTCTTTGGGTATTTTAACATTCTTCTCAAGTCTTGTCTCCCACCTTCACATATGCGAAATCCAGGCTTCTGTAATTGCGGGGATGCCTCTTTCGGAAGAAGGACATGTCCCCAGCTGCTGAGAGTGCAGCCAGCAGTCAGTCCAGGACGGTCTCAGCCCAGAGGGCCACCTCACCATGGCAACCCCTCTGACAGATTGAAGGGCTCAGCCCTCTCACCCTGACTCAGGGCAGCTCTGAGGGGCGTCCAGGACTACTCGCACCTCAAGCGTTCCAGCTGCCCCATCTTGCTTCTTCCTGTCCTTCCACCTGAAAGTACCCCTATGGGAAACTCCACTCCTCTTTTCCCCAAACTGCCTACTCCTTGATCTTTTATTTTCAAGAGAAATATTATTTATATTAGATCAAAATCTCTTAATCACCTTCGAGATTGTCCTGTCCTTCACACCGTGGGCCTGTCAGGTAGGCTTTTCTCGTTTATTCCTTCACTAGGTCTCTCACAGGAGTGCCTCCATTTCCCCCCCAGTCCAGATTTCCATGGCTACCTCTAGACCATGGTAGTAACCGGCTTCCCTTTCTCTGGCTCTGTCCTTTCTGCCTGTTTAAAAAATATATATTTTTTTTCTTTATTGATTTTTAGAGAGAGAGGAAGGGAGAGGGAGCAATAGAAACATCGATGAGAGAGAACATCGGTTGGCTGCCTCCTGCATGCCCCCCACTGGGGATCGGGCCCACAACCTGGGCATGTGCCCTGACCAGGAATCGAACCAGCGACCTCTTGGTGCATGGGTAGATGCCCAACCACTGAGCCACACCGGCCGGGCTCTACCTATTTTTCACTCCACAATCAAGTGTTCTTCCTAAGCAAATTTCTAATTGTATAATACAATGTAGCTGATCAAAGCCCTCAGACTGATCATCTATGTGGACAGTGATACTGATTTTTATTTCTTATGTATAGGCAAAATCCTAGGAAATCTCACAGTATTTGAAGTTAAAAACTCATATTTCAATCAACTTTAATTGAAACAGGGGAGTGTCATGGACATAGTCTATTGATAAAATATAAAATTTGTAAAAATAATTTTTAAAATCAGTATGTAAATAATTACCTTGTATACTTATATATTAAATAATACCTTTTGAATTATTTAGTTTTCATGTATATGTGTGTGTGGAGAGAAAGAGAGAACAATAACTTATGCTCCAAATATTTTCTTTGATACACTTGGAATAAAACCTATGGTCATTAATTTTAATTGAAGATAATGAATCTAAAGTTTTTATTCTCAGATATTGACACCATTTTTATTTTAACTTTCTTTGAATTGTTAAAAAATGATTTGTTTTAGACCATTTTGATAGTCATTCAACAAACATTTATTGAGCATCAATTACATGCCAGCCACTGTGCAAGTCCCTAGGGATGCAATGATGAATAAAATATTCTTTGGCTTTAAATTACTCACAAGATAATGAGATCGTTAGTGACTGTAGCAATTGTACCCTTTTCTCCAATCACCATGATTTTAAGTGTACTTTCAAAGCTTGGAAAATTTTCTGTAAACTCTGTCTATGAACAAGTAGAACTCTACCTTTGCCCACTGAAGACAATTAGTGGCATAATACAAATAGTACAAAACTTGGAATACAGAGATTGAAATTTGAATTCTTGCTTAGCTACTCCTTAGCCTGTGGCCTTTTGCAAAGCAATGAAACTTTCTGAGCATTTTTCACTCCTATGTTGCTGTGATATTTATTTCATAGACTGTATAGAGGATTAAAGTTAAGAGCTATGAAAATAATAATAAAATTTCTAATATCCATGCTAAAGTGGCTTCTTTCTCTCTTGAGTTTTGTGGAGGAATAATCAAAGCTGGCCAATTTTACTACCTGAATTTTGTAGCTGAAATTTATAACCTGTATCATCATCATCATCCTACTGTAATATTGACATGCCTTCTATATACCGTACAATGGGCTAGACTATATGTTTAGATCAGTGTTTCTCAACCTTAACTACACATTAGAATCACATGAATAGCTTTTAAAAAACCAAATGCCCAGGTTCTATTCCAGACCAATTACATCAGAATCTCTGGGGGGAGGGACCCAGGCACCAATACTTTCTAAAGCTCCCCAGGTGATTCCAATTAGGTTGAGAACAACTACTCTGATTAATGATCTCATTAAATCTTTATAAAAACCCTGAAAGTAGAGATGTTCATTTCCATTTTGTACAGAAGAAACCTAGGCTCAGCAAATAAAAGACTTTATTCATTATCACATACCCAGTCAGTGGCAGAGTTTGGATTCAAACTCAGGTATGTTTGGTTTCAGAGTCCAAGTTCTTTTTCCTAAGCTCTATGAACATAATGTCAATTTTCTTTGGCCTGGACTCCGAAATGGAAGGTCTAATACAAGAGGATTTTGAGCTCAGTTTAGTTCCACTTCTTTAGGCTATGGTGGTTTTTCTGTAGGTAGGGATTAACAAGTTGACTTAACTGAGGTGTTAGCAAAATTGAGCCATGAAAATGTCCCTATTCCAGCTAACAAAGCAAGGATCCTCGTTATTTGGTATAAATTATAGGTGTGGTAATTTGATGCAGTGTACAAAAATGTGAGGAATAATACAGGTTTAGCAATTTCTTTTAGAAAGCATGTCAAAATGCTGAGCTTTTAATTATAATTTTCCTGGAATATATTTATTATTTCATCAAAAATTTTTTTTCTTTATTGATTTTAGAGAGAGATAGAAACATTGATTAGAGAGAACATTGATTGGCTGCCTCCTGCATGCCCCCCACTGAGGATTTGGCCCACAACCTGGGCATGTGCCCTGACCAGGAATCGAACCGGTGACCTCCTGGTGCATGGGTCGATGCTCAACCACTGAGCCACACAGGCCGGTCTATTATTTCATTTTTTCATCTCCAAACTGTCTATATTATTTTGTGTTTAATTGGAATCTCATAAGTAAAAATACCATAAAGTAAAATTGAAAAAAATATTATCTGTGAGTTTTAGGCTTTTTCCCTTGAGTGTTAGAATTGAATAGCTACGGTTAACCTAATCACATTGATTATGCTCACTAATATATTTAGATATATTTCTGCCATATTATTTTATATTTTCTGATTATTGTTGCCTATCTTTTTTCTTTTTACCTTTCTTTTCTACCTTCTTTAGATTTTTAAGGTTTTATTTCTTCCATTTTTTTTTTTCTTGTATAGTTTTGAAGATTGCCCTAGATAGGGCCCTTATTTGCAAACAGCAGAAACACACTCTAGTTGATGTGAGCAGAAAAGACATTGATGGAAAATACTGAGTGGTACTGATTTAGCTGACAAGATTGTGTACAGGGGTGAAATGTTGAGGTAGCTGCAAACTAAAATGAGTGACAAGGGCCAAAATACATATTTTAATGAAAGACATTATAATGAATTATCTAATGAATTAAAGGAGTTACCAGGTGTTCCTGTTTATAACTGTCACTCCAGATTAATTAGTAATAGTGTTTCAATTGATCAATTTTGTTATGTAAAAATAATGAATAGTGTTTAGGATGATTGTTACCTAGTCTGAGGTAATAAGTTGGTTATAAAGGGTAGTTTAAAGTTAGATGTAGATCACCTAGGTCATAGTTTTTGTTTTGGGGTGGTGGATTTCCAGGTAGTTATTATGTTACCAGAAAATAAATGAGTGAAACAAAGAAAGCAAGATGTGTATAAACCAATTATAGGCAGGCATGAGTGAAGGGTCATAAGTAATCTTGTGTACTTGCAGCTTAGAAAAAAATTAAATTAAACTAACAGGAAACTAGTAACTCTAGACTATACAAGGAACAGAGATTATGTGAAGTTTGTTAACTACTTCAGTTTAACTTACTTTCTTTTGACAGTGATTAGGTAATTCAGACATTTTGAGAAAACAAGACCTCAACACTTCACACTACAGCAAATCCTCGATTTTGCGGACTTCAATCTAACAGACTTCGGATTCAATGGACAAAATTTCTGGTCTGTGTGTCACATGTGAAAATTCACACCCTGTTAATTTTAAAATGCTTTTAACCAAGATTTCCTTATAATTAAATTAACAAGTTATTTTTTGTTTTTCATGCACTGTTATTTTTAACAAGTTTTAGCAAATAGGCCCTATGTTAGAAAAACACTGTAGTAATTTTACTGATAGAAGTAAATATTACACATCTACAACTATAGTCTACATATTTAGATCCAAGAACCACAGCTCCTAAACCATGTTCACAAATAATTAGCGTCTGATCACACCTCACCGCGTGTGGTCATTGGTTCTGTGATTGCCTGGAGTAACTTTCTGAAGGAGTTTTAATGGTGCCAGCAAAGTTCCCACAGGCTCTAGGCCACGCCCCAGCCATGTGCCTTTGTCACTGCGGTGACTGGTGAATGCACGCATTTCCTGGACCTATTCAGTACAAATTTTTTTTTAAGTCTTTTTATTTTTTTTCTTTTATTGATTTCAGAGAGAGAGGAAGTGAGAGGGGTAGAACCATCCACAAGAGAGAGAACGTCAATTGGCTACCTCCTGCATGTCCCCCACTGGGGATCGTGCCCACAACCTGGACATGTGCCCTGACTGGGAATCGAACTGGTGACCTCTTGGTGCATGGGTCGACGCTCAACCACTGAGCCACACAGGCCAGACTATTCAGTATAAATTTAAAATGAATGTAATACATATAGAAAACTCTTTCTGTGAAATTAAACTTTTCATACATACTTCATTTTAATTACATAAACATGTCTACATAAGTAGAAACAGGTAAACTAACTAATTTGTCAATTTTTTAACATACGCATTCCGAAAACCTACTTTATCATATAACGGACTTCCGGCTTGAACAGACACCCCCTGGCCTGAATTAGTCTGTTATATTGAGGTTTTACTGTGCTGTACAAAGTCCATTTTGTCAGCTTATTTATCTTTTTTGTTGGATCAGAAAATACACGCCAAGGTTGCAGGTTTAATCCCCTGTCAGGGCACATACAAGAATCAATCAGGAATTGATAATCAATCAGGAATTGATAATCAATCAGGCATAGATAAGTGGAACAACACATTGATGTTTCTCTCTCAAATTAATAAAAAAATAGAAAAGAAAAGAAAAATAAATGTACTCAATACAAAAACAACTCAGTATGGAGTTTAAACATTTATGTCATTGTTAAATTTTGTAGAGGGGAACCCTGTCCGGCTCTTAACATGACTGGGCATCTCTGATCTGCATTATTCCTGTGCCTTCCTGGCTTCACTCCAGTCTGACTGACACACCACGTTCCTTCCTCCTACACCTGCCTGACTCGGTCCTTGGTATCCTGTCATTTTTAACTTAGATGTCGCCTGGGAAACCTTCCTCGACCTCCCTACCACCCGTCCTGGCCTGGGTTAAATTTATCTCTCTGTGCTCCAGAGTCTCCATATTGTAGAATCTAGGAAATTAACTGTTTGAGAGAGGTCCCCCCCCACCCCCACTAGATTTTGAGCTCCAAAAAAGCAGAAGAACTATACTTCATTCATTTTTTGTTTCTCCTTAATTTGACTCCACATTCAATTTTTGTTATTTGTTCATTTATAAATGCATTTTTTGTGTGAAACTTATGAGTCCAGTAAAAAAAACCCAAAAAACAACACCCTGTTATATTTAATTTTTGTGCAACTATATTTTTCAACTTAAAAAATGTTCACAGTTATGTTTATTGGATGAATATTAAGTGTTGCAAATCATTTATGTTTCAGCAGCTGCCTGCCAAACCCACCTTAGTCAGAGACACGCATGCTATAGCTATGACTACTTTTTAAGAAAATCCTCACCCAAGGATATTCCTCCATTTATCTTCAGATAGAGTGGAAGGAAGAGAGAGAGTGAGAGAGAGACACAGGGCCAGAGACTGAACCGCAACCAAGGTACTTGCCCTTGATCAGAATCAAACCCTCGACTCTTTGGTCCTCGGGCCAATGCCCCAACTGCTGAGCCAACCGGCTAGGGCAGCTATGGCTACTATTTTATATGACAGCAAAGTTGCCCATCTTCCTGGGTAGGAGCTCGTTTTCCAATCCGACAGAATGCACACTTAAGGAAGTGTGGTCCTTGCAGGAAAACATTGCTTCATGGAGCTGATGTCAAATCACTGACCATATGTAAATAGTCACATAGACACTGTCTGCCTCCGTTGTCGGTGAGTTGGCTTTTGCTTGATATTTCTGCAAAAAAATTGCTCAAAGATATTAGTTATCACAAAAACAACATCCTATTGACAATTTACCTTATAATCAATTAGTTAAAAACAACCCAAAGTCCCAAAGAGAGCACTGATACCATAAGGAGTGGTCATTGTCAGGATTTATCTCTCTTCTGCACTGGCACAGAATATGAGGGATGGCAACGTAATAAACCCAACACACGAAGAGCACTCTAGAAAAATCCTATTCTTCCAAGACCTTCTTTATTCTTTCTTAATAACTGTATCTTGGAGAGAGAGTGGTTAGTGGAAAGGGAACAAGGTTTAACTTAAGACAAAGAGTTTACATCTTGGCTTCAGCCTCTCCCTCGAGCAAATTACTCAGATTTCTGGAGCCTCAGTTTTCCTATCTGTACAATGGAAATGATGGTACGCTGAAGATTATTGTGAGGGCTAGAATAACTCACTTGATGCGCTGGGTGTAGAGCTCATTCTCAACAATTAGGTGACATTCTTACTAGACACAGTAGGAAGAGAAAACCAATTACCGACATGTTTGCATTATTTTCTTTTTCCTTTTTTATTGCATGGGCTTTGGCGTTGGAGCTGCATGTACATCTCATTTTGCAATGTGCATTTATGAAGAGCGAGGTGGACCATCACTCTCAAACAGTGAAAACAACTTCTTTGTGATGTGGGTGCTTTCTGGCTTCCTCTGAGTAACAGTTAGGGCTTATGACTGCTCTGTTTGCCAGCAGTGTGCTCATTTTGTATAGAAGGTTATAGATCCAGTGGAAAAAAAAAAGGTGATTTGAGAGTAAAGACATTCCTTAATACCGTGAATGTACATGTTCATTTTATTCAGAATTAGGCCCATGAAACACTGTACACAATAAACATTTCTAGACTTAATCTATTTTTTTGTTTGTTTTTTGCACTGCTTTCGATATACATCTTTATTTCTGATGTGAATGGTGGAACTTTCTATATGTGTCCACTGTGCGTGTGACACAGACTATACTGGGACACAGATTTGATGTGGGCGTGTGCCCTACGCTGGCCCAGGATATGTATTTGTTTCTTTACACAGATCTGTAACTCTTTCCCCAAGGCTATAATTTCCAACCCAAAGTAATCCTTTAGGTTTTGTTTAGCTCCCACCTAATCACTTCAAATATGTAGGTGTTTATTTTTAAACTTTCCTCCTGATTCTGAATGAGGATTTAGTTAAATGCCTGTTTAAGAATTGATGAGTAATTTAAAGGATTTAGGAGAACATTCTGTGCTATTATATGCAAATACATCCCATGCATGGCTCCCTGAGTCATTAACCTGGCAGTGATTTCATGCATGACTCCCCATCTTATTAAGCTAGCAGTATGGAATATTTGATTTACTAAACTGGTATGAACTACTTAGTGTGCTAATACAAGAATATAACTTTTAAATTTCTTTGGAATAACTATCTTCAAAACAGATTCTGGAGGGCGATAACATTATTTTGACAGCTGTGCTCAGTTTCTGAAAGTCTATTTTAGGAAGCTCCTTATAACTGTTGGAACTGTACCTGTGTGATTTGAATGAACCATACAATAATTGAAAATGAAAAGTATCATCGCAAGAAGAGCCCTTACAATTCTGTAGGGGTGATTCGGCAGCACAGGTAAGTAAATTGGGTAGAAGCCTTTGCTTCCAGGCAGGTGTCTCACGGTGAACAGTGCCTGTGAGTTTCCCACTAGGCTACCAGTTACCAGGATGCTGTAAAACTCTTTATAGCCCAGACCCCCCTGGCTTCCCCTGGCTTTCGTTGCCATGGCAACATTCATTGGCAATGGGATTTACGGGTGGGGGGGGAGGGGGAAGGGGGCTGCACATTTGTAAAGTTGGAGCAGTGCCAGATATCGCAGGCATGATCAATGCGGAGGCGGGTCTTCCTTAGTGTCCGTTTCAGCTGGCGCCGAGTGTCACGCACACAGTCACGGACCAGCTCATCATTCAGACCAGCTGCTTGCAATGAGACAAAGGGAAAGTTAGCAGCAGTGGCGGGAACGGTAATTTAAATGACTTTTAAATGATGTTTTCTGTGTTTCTCCATCAACACTACTGCAAAGCCTTTAATTTTTTCCCTACAGTGGGATGTCCTTGTTGTTTCTGGCTTGACTGATGACATATTTGCACGGAGTTGGCCAAAAAAACGTCAGAGACTAGAAAAGAGGTCAAAGAGATAATCCGCAAAGGAGGGCAAAGGCAATGTTTATAGTCCTGTTCGTTTCCGTGAGACTCGGTTCTGCGTAAAGTCCGGGCAAATGTGCCTTCGCGCTCTGCCTCAGTTATAGTTTTAGGCAGATGCTCATTGATCAGATATGTCTGTCCTTCATAACACTTCCAGATCTGTGATGTTATGTTCATCTTCCGTCCTGACACACCTTTCAGAGTTCACAGGCAACAGGGGAAAATGTGCGTGAGGGGAGAAAGCCAAGTGGACAATCCGGAGAGTTGGTGAGCTGTGACCGGTGCGGCTCTTGGAGCCGTGAATATGTAAGGCGCGGCTGTGCCCGGGGCGGTGCCTGGGGACCGTGGCCCGGACGGGGAGACCAATGTGCCTGCTGGCAGCAGCTCCGGGGTTTTGGCAAGCACACGAAGATATACAAATAGATGAAGTAATCTAAAACTGGAAGATTTTTTTGGTAGATGAGTGGAAATAGAGAAATCTGCTATGAGAGGACTGTTACTATTTGGCGAAGTCTTTTCTTGGTTACAAATTCTTTCTTTGTGAACTCCTCATCCCAAATCGTAAATAGTGCCTGCATATGGAGATAGACAATTACGTCAGGGGACTAGAATATGGATCCCAGACATCAAATCAGAACTGTCTGGGACGTTGGTGAACCACAGAGGTGGCGCTATGAATCAGTGGGAGGGAAGGACAGACTGTCCAATGATTTGTTTGGGGAAAAAAAAAATTGTTTTATCTATATGAAAAAACAATTAAAAGAAGATTCAGATGTCACCCCATAGAAAAAGATAGAATTGACTAAAGACTGAAATTTGAACAAAAGGATATGAAATCTTAAAGAAAAATGTAGGAGACTATATGATTTTAAGAGAGGTAAGGATTTTTCAAACAAGCTATGAAAATGCGAATTTTAAGGGAGAAATAACATGGTTTAACAAAAAAAAAGCAACATAAATGAGTGAGAAGACAAAGTAAAGCCTAGGAGAAGACATTTCCAATGCAATAGCTCACTGAGATTATTTTGCAGAACAAATAAAACACTCCTATAAATTAATTTAAAAAAAACACATATTTTTAAACAAATAGAGAAAAAAATGACTGAACAAGATGAACAAGACACTCACAGAAGAAGAAACATGAACTACCAGCAAACATATCAAGGTGCTCAATCTCCTTCTCTGGAAAATGTGAAAGAAAACAGAAATGATAAAACATTTTATACACATAAAATTGGCAAACATTTTCAATCTGACAATGCCAAGTACTGGTGTGGATTTGGGAGAACAATGCTGGTGGGACTTTAAATTTGTAGCAGTGCTTTGGAATGCAATTTGGCAAATATGATAAATTTTAAAACGTGCCTTCTGTAGGACTGAGCAATTTTGTATCTAGTTTTACAGGTGCACACAGCTACTACAGCGTTAACGAAATTGGAAACAAATGTATCATGGCATATTTATATTATGAGATATTATACACCTATTAAAGTGAATTAAATAGATAAAAGCTTTAATAGATGCCAAATAAGTTGAGGAGAAAATAGGTTTCAGCATCAGACAAAATATAATACCGTTTATGATAACATAAATGTGCTATTATTTCAATATAAAGTAAGTTATTACATCGATTGGCTGCCTCCCATCTGGGATCGAACCTGCAACCCAGGTACGACCCTCTAACCATTGAGCAAACTGGCCAGAGTTAAAATAAGTTATTTATAGATTCATGACTATATAGTAAAATCATTAAAATACGGGTAGAAAATTAAGCAGGTGCCAAAAGAATACACGAAGTGCTGGCTGCTGAAAGAACAGTTCACCACCTTTGAAGGGGTGTTGCAAAAACAAAAAAACAAAAACAAACAGAAAACAAAGTTGAATGTGATGAAGTCTTAAGATTAAAAAATCTGTAGGGAGTATAGAGGACAGAAGACATCGAAACATTTCAAGCTTCACCGTAAGAGTGTGACCAGTGAAATTCAGACAGTGAGGAACTCTAACTCAGTGTCTTCAACGACAAAAAATTGCAAAACGAAATTGTAAACCAAAAGGAAAAAAAAAAAATTAAAAAAGATACAAGGGAAAGTTGAAAAGAGACTTAAAAGTCCTAGCAACAAATAGCAAGGTAAGGGCCTCATTTGAATCCTGATTCAAACAAACAAACTGTAAAGTTACATTTATGGGACAATGGGAAATGCAAATACTGACTCGATATTTCATGTTATTTTAGGTGTAATGTCGGTACTGTTACCGCAGGCAGCTAGTTCGGTATAAACAGAAGAGAAGGGAGCTGAACTGGCTAAGCTACAGCTTCCTGACACACAGGGGACAGTCACATTGCCCCACCAAGGGGATTGACGTTCCTCCATGCCCCCTCCCCCCAACGTACGGAGGAAGGACCTGCTTTCCAGTCTTCCCAGGGACAAGGGGCCCCTTCCCGTAGATTACTGAAGAGAGGGATAGAACAGTAGGGGGGAAACTCCTCGCTGAGGCATGCGCAGTAGGAGACACTATGCCAACATAAAGGAGAGGAGTCCAGCCTGGAAAAGCCTGGGAGAAAAATTGGATAGCACAGGGGTGTGGAACCTGGGAGATCCAGGAAGGGGATTGCTTAGGAGGAGGGCCCAGCACAAACTCAACAAGAATTAGAAAGAAGATTGCTTAGTTTGAAAGAAATCTTACCCCTTCCCAAACCCAAGGAGATATAACAAAGGCCCAGTCTCCTGTGGTTTTGCATTTTCTTTCCCGGGTGGGCTGAGGTGCTGTGCTGATCAGGCTGGAACACAGCCAGGAGCAGCAACTATGCTCCACTACGGAGCTCAGGGTGACGGCATCACAATTCTGGATCCGGACCCTCCTGGTGGACACCTGTGCCCACCGCCCAGGACTTCTTCCGCAGCGAGACAGAGCTGAGCCACTTGGTCGTGGATGAGACATTGGGAATGAGGAGCAGTCCTTGGTTTTTGCTCCAATCAATCTTGTCACAAGATGGATGCGTGAGTTCCTGAAAGGCATTTCTTGCGATGCTAGGGAAGAATATTACTTCCACTAGCAACAGTAATACAATCTATTTAGGATTATAGAGTAAACATTTAAAGGAAACAGTGGCGAAGCAAGCAGGGCCATCCCAGTTCTTATTTTACTGCAAATGAAGCAGTCAGCTCTGAACCTTATCTCTGGAGGAGTCAGAAAAGGTTCATTCATTCCTTCATTGGACAACTATATAGGGAAGCTATTATATATCAGATACAACACTGTTTCATGCATTGGAGATGTCAGTGACTGAATAAAAGAATATCCCTGCCACCATCGAGTTCGCACTCTGTGAGGGAAACAGCAGACAGTAAACAAGTAAGCATGCAGGTAAACAACATGACTTTGGTGATAAGTAGTAGATAGAAAAATAAAGCATGCAAGGGACCGACAAAGGGAAGGGTTATTATTTCATGTTGTGTCAGGGAAGGCCTCACTAATGAGATGCCATGTAAACAGAAAGATCTGAAAGGAGCACACACATGCCAATAGCTGGGGGTGGAAGGGAGCCTTCCAGGCAGAGGGACAGGCAGCGTGAAGGACCTGAGGTGAGAGCATGGCTGGGGTGATCTGGACAGAGTGCTGAGGTCAGGTGCAGCCAGAGTGCAGCTGCGTTAGGTGGAGAAGTCAGAAACCCCAGGGAGACAGGTCAGGTGGAGCCCTGCAGACCAAAACGAAAACTGCATTTCACTCTGACTGAGGTGGGGACGAGTGGAGATTTCAGTGGAGATGAAACACTCACACTTCAGTGTGTAACAATTACTCTTTTGCTGTGTTGAGATTAGACCTTAAAGCAAGAGTAGAAGTGGGAAAACCAGTTCACATTCAGTCAATTACAACAATCTAGTTGCCTGTTTCACTTCAGTATCACAATCTCAAAATCAAACTTCTGATTTTCTCCCCAGATTTCCAACTCCTACAGTGTTCCCATTTATTTTATTTTATTAAAATGTTTTTTTCTTTATTGATTTTAGAGAGAGGGGAAAGAAGGGGGGGAGAGAGGTGGAAACATTGATGAGGGAGAACATCAATTGGCCGCCTCCAGCATGCCCCCCACTGGGGATCGAGCCCACAACTTGGCCATGTGTCCTGACCGGAAATCGAACTGGTGACCTCTTGGTACATGGGTCGATGCTCAACCACTGAGCCACACCGGCCGGGCTGCCCATTTATTTTATTGGACCAAACTCTAAATCTCTCTTTTTATCATACCCACATAAAATCCTTCAGATTTGGGGCTCTTGCTTTGAAATATATTCAAAATGCAAGTTTTTGTTTGTTTTAGTTTTTTTTTCTTTTTTTTTTTTTTAGTTTCTTTTTGTTTTATTGTGGCAAATATACATAACATAAACTTTACCATTTTATCAAATTTAAGTTCATTTTCTGTGGCATTAAGTACATTCATATTGCTGTGACAAGATCACCACCATCCATCCCCAGAATGTCTCCATCATCCTCAACATAAACTCTGTACCATTAACACTAACTCCTCCTTCTTTCTCCTTCCCAAACCCTTGGCAACTACTCGTCCACTTTCTGCCTCTATGGATTAGACTGCTCTAGGCACCTCGTGTAAGTGAAAGTTTACAATCACTGTCTTTCTGTGACCGGCTTATTTCACTTAGTATAATATCTGCAAGGTTTATCAAGGTCAAAGCCTGTGTCAGAATACCCTTCCTTTTCAAGACTGACTAATATTCCATTATGTGTATACACCACATTTTGGTTATCCATTCATCCCTTAATGGACACTTCGGTTGCTCCACCTTTTGGCTATTGTAAATAGTTGCTATGAACATGGGTGTACACATGTTTGTTTGAGTTCTGCTCTCAATTCTTTTAGGTATATATAAAGAAATCAAATCGCTTGATCACGTGGTAATTCTATATTTGGTAATTCTGTGCCATGAAACGCAAAGGAGTAGATGTTTCGAAGAAAACCAAGAGAGAGAGTGTTGTCCTGATAGTGAAGTGAGGAAATGCGTCAGGAAGTAGAAAGTGATCAGCAGTATCAACATTACTAAAAGAGCAAAGCAAATGAGAACCAAGTGCTGGTCATTGGATTTGGCCATGTGGGTGTCATCTATGACTTTGACAAGAGGTGTCTTGGTGGAGTGGTAGGAGTAAGATCCTGACTGGCATGGCTTCAAGGTAATAATGGGGATGGACAAACAACTTATTTTAAAGGGAAGTAAATATGGGAATGACCTAGAGCCTGTCAGTGAAACAATTAATTGATACTTGTGCAGTCAGAGAAGAAAGCAGGGGAGGACACCACTATGTGAGAAGCTACTAGTCTGAGGGCTAGAATAAAACCAAATGGTGGGAGAAGGGTGAATTTGTTCTTGTTGCTAGAGTTGGGACATCCATCTTCTCCTGCCTTCAGACTATGTCATTCCTGGTTCTGGGTCTCAGGCTTTCAGATGTGGACTAGGACCTGCACCATCAGCCCTCTGATTTGTGGGTCTTTGGGCTTAGACCGAACCACACCACCATTTTTCTGGTTCTCCAGCTTGCAGACAGCAGATTGTGGGATGTCTCTGCTTCCATAATCGTGTAGGCCAATTCCTATGATAATCTCCTCTTGTATATGCCTATGTGTATCCTACTGTTTCTGTCCCTCTGGAGAACCTTCAATAATGCACTTACTATCAAAAGTGAGGCTGGAATGTGAAGTCACCATACACACACACACACACATATTGTTATATTTGTTATTGTTTTCTATGCATACGATGACATACTCTTTATGAGAGCGTCTGCGAAAGTTTAGTTACTGATTTCAAGAATTGTAAAGTCAAGTTCATTTATTTGAAATATGGTGTTGGAGGAGAGCTCTCCGGATACCTTGTATGAACAGAAAGAGCAAGCGGACCCTGGAACACATTAAGCCTGACACATTACTGAGGCAATGTTACGGAACCGAAGCTATCCCACTTTGGGCACATCATGGGAAGGCAGGGTTCTTTGGAAAAGACAACAATGCCGGAAAAAATAAAAAGCAGCAGGAAGAGAGAAAGACGAATATGAGATGGATTGACTCCATAAAAGGGCCGTAGACATGAATCTTTAGGAGCTGAGAAGGGTTGTTAGCACAGGGCTGTGGACAGCGGTCATTCATAGAGCCAGCAGGAGTTGGAGCCAAAGTGTGGTTTGGGACAGATGGGAGATAAACCCAAGCAAATGACTTAATATCATCCTTATGTCCTGGGACAGGGGTGGAGCAGTCCTAGGGAAAATCAGGCTTTCACATAGACTCAGTCTCTATAACAGTCATTAGTGAGGTTTGCCAAGTATTTTCGGCTTATGGGAGCAATGTAATAGCTCACTTCTTTGTGATTGGAGGGGATCATGACACGAGTCCTGACCAGGGCGTTGTGAGAGGCTGTGTATGTCCATGTCCATGCCGGAGGGTTCAGTACTGCTCTGAGACCCTGGAGCTTTCTGTTCCGTCTGCTTCTGTGATGCTGCTTACTCTGCTTGGGACCTAAAAACCAGGCTAAGCAGTCTCTCTGCTCACCTGGGTTGAACATGTAGCAGGGGGAAGATACAAGTTTTATTTTATACACCACTGAGATTTGGGGATCGTCTGTTACTGTCCTCCTGACTGATGCAGTTGCTAAGGCTTGTGCAGAATGATGTGATGCCCACCTTCTGGGAAAGGTAAGAGGGCAAACATTGGCAGGGCAGGGTGAATTACAAGGGTAGGTAAAGCCGCATCATTTTTACGCAGCTTAAAGTTGCTTACTTGAAGGAATGGAAGCCAAAATCCTCCCTGTGCCCTAGGGTGAAGCCCCGTCAGCCTAGAAGAAGGGGTGCCTTTTCCTAATCTATTCACCCAGAGCAGTCACCTTCTCTGACTCGTACAAGGTTACGTATGTCCTAGTCGTCACCTTCTGTGTGAAGAATATCAAACGGACTGGTTTGGTTTTAATCATGTCAGAGTGCAGTTGGGACTAAGCTGGAGTGTAAGCGTGTGGGGGAGGGAGCTTGGCCCAGGCATGGAAATGGAGAATTAAAAAGTGTACTGCTTCTGGGTCCTGCACTTCACATACTTTAACTCATTCAACCATAAAGAATAAAAAAATGCCCCCCAAAGCCTTGTGGTAGATACTATTACCATCATTCCTAATTTACAAGAGAAGAATCTGAGAGGAAAAGGTTTAAATGATTTGCCATAGTCATTGCTAGTAAGTGGCAGGGTGGAGTTTAAACCAAGGCAGCCGAACTCGACAGGCTGAACCCACAACCCCTCCGCCGTCTCTCCGTCAATGAGCACTAAGCGTACGCTAGGCGACTCGTCTACTGACTCAGTCACTGTTCATTCAAACCCTATTGTCGAGCACCGGTTATGGGTCAGACATCGTTCTAGGTGCTGGAGATACAGCAGTACACAAACCAATTCTTGCTTTCACAGATGCCATTTTAGAAGATGATTAGCAGTAAACAAATAATTCAAGATACGACATGCTGGGTGTGTTCAGTGCTATAAGGAAAACGCGAGCAGGGTGATGGAGAGACGGAGGGGGGTCTGACTTAGGTGGGCTTGGGTGTCCTGTGAGCAGAGATGAAGGAGAGGAGGGAGGGAACCCTGTGAAGATCTAACACTGAAGTCAGAGCCACTGCAAGTCTGAAGGGCCTGAATGTCCAAGGAGTCAGTGTGGCTGGAGTACCTCATATTTCCAAAAAGGCAAAACTCTCTGTACCACCTCCCTGCATTATACTCTTTGCAAATCCTATGCAG
Organism: Tadarida brasiliensis; assembly: GCA_030848825.1. NCBI lineage: Eukaryota > Metazoa > Chordata > Mammalia > Chiroptera > Molossidae > Tadarida > Tadarida brasiliensis. The sequence continues at coordinate 107,013,454 of CM061260.1, read as the reverse complement.
ATAGAAACCTAGCCATTTAGAAGTGTGTATTTCAAGGGAAACAAGGTCAGTACATTGAAACGTTGCTTTATTTTTAAGATTCTAAACTTGTGGAAAATGGTTATATTCCTACGATTAGTAAGATTATATCACTAATTTAGATGCCTTTTATGTCTTAATAAAGATCAGTACATTAATAAATTAGACTTCATCATGTTTGATGAAACAGTTTCAGTATTGAAACTGTTTAAAAAATTCTAATCACTTTCGTCAAAACATCCGCACCTTTACCATTTTTGCACTAAGAGCTAACTGAAAACATTGATTAATCTAGTACTTTACGGTTTTAATTTCCAGGTAGAATGATTAGCATCTCTGAGCTTTTTATATTCAAACCACAAAAATAAGCCCTTTTCAGTGATCACTGGAGGCAAATAATTTAGAGCTAATATTTTGCTAAGTTAGCCACTGTGCTGTCCTTGTAACTCATTTAGAATATTCACTGCTCACTGTATTATTAAGATTTTGCTTATAGTACAAATCAACTTACTTGGACTATCAATATGACACATCTTGGGGGAATTCTCTTGTTTCTTTTCATTTTGTATGTATATGATTCACGTTTTAAAATTGATTATAAGAAAATACACCATTGTGAGAGCTGGAGTTCATTCTGCAATCATAATTCAAACAATCATATTACTTCATTAGTTATTTTATTTCTGTCTTTCCAGAAGGTATTTTGAAGAAACATAAAATCATATACACTCCCATTAACAAAGAAATGTTTAATATATTTCAAAAGTGTTAGATGGAGAAAAGTAACAAGGAGAACGAGAATATAAGAATATCCTTATTTTGTTCAGAGGATGAATTCAAGGAACTGTTAGCAGTTATTGAATCAATTTTTTATATGCCTTTGTAGCAAAGTCCTCATGGAGGTTATGCCCCACTAACATTGTGAGGTCATGACTAGCTTTGCTCAGTTCGTCCTCGCAGCAGTGATATTTATGGTACTCTTCATAGTGACAAAGAAGCCCCACCAGTCTCAGTTAAAATGCAAAATATATCATTGAAAGTGTGATATAAATGTGTGTTTAAAAATAATACCACAAGGTAAATGAATACCCATGAATGCGGTTCCCAGTTGAAGAAAGAGTTGAAACCTCCTAAGAGTCCCTTTCTATTGTCTCCCTTTTTCCCCACTTATATGCAATTAATTTTAATTTTGTATAAATCATTCATTTGCTTTTTAAAAATAGAGTAATTACCTATAAGATGGAATTCATTAGTCAGGTGCCTTGCCAGTACTCTCGGGAGGTCAGTGGATTGTCATGACTGACTAAATGAGAATAACTATCAAATACGCTGCTTGAAGGGAAGGTATTTGGTTGTATAATCAATTTGTTCAATTACATCCTGATAAAAAGGAGAACAGATTCCACTCAAACCTATGCAAATGGCTCTGTTGACACAGAAAGAAAAGATACCCAGTAAGAGTTTCTGGATTCTGGGAATTTACTGAGAAGCAGATATCACTTTAAAATATTTCACTTTAGTGTACAAAAGCAGTCCATTTAATTACATCAGAGGTAATTTAAGAAGAGAAAGGATTTCTTCATAAAGTCATAAAAAAAGCACTAAAACAGCATCAACAATATTGTAAACAACGTTTTTCTCTGATCATTTTAATGAGTCCTGTTTAGAACTCCTGACTGCTGGATTTGGGTCAGCAGTCCGACTTCATGACTGAACCCCTGGACTGCAGAGGTCCGGGAAGCCTGGCTCCATTGAAGGGCTGGTCTGACAGTTACCCAAACAACATCAGCTCAGAAGCTTCACCCAAGAGTCGTTGATCTGAAATGTCGATTGTTTAAAGCATCTTTACAGCCCTTTCCATTAGGCTCTCTGCCGTTTTTGAAGAGTAAATCAGTCTGTAATTCACAGCAGAATATACAGGCATGCACTGAAGTACATTTAAAGCTAGCTGTAGATGATAAACAATGACTGCGGTTCATTTATAACTGCAACTACTAATAGAATGGAGAAGAATAATACTCTATCATTGGATACAAAAAATGTCTATTTCATAAAGACTTTGATCAATCTTTCTACTGAGGGTAAAAACATAATGTTCAGAGACACAATAATGCAAGACCGCACTGTGCAAGACAAACCCTGGAAAAAATTAATGAATTGAGGTGGGAGGTATTGCCTCACCCACCATACTTGCCCGATATTGCGCCATCAAATTTCCATTTATTCTGATCGCTACAACATTTTCTAAGTGGCAAAAAATTTGAAAATTTGGATGATGTCCAAAATGCCATCTCCAGATATTTTGCTCAAAAACCAATTGATTTTTATCGATCCGGCATTGAAAATTTGCACACTAGATGGCAGAAAGTTGTTGATAACAAGGGTGATTACATCACTGATTAAAAATAAAAACTTGTTAAAGTTTGAAGTTAATGTAAAAAAAACGACATTACTTTCTGGTCCACCTAATATGAGCAATTGATTGAGATAGACGGGATCACGAGGGCTTGAAGAACAATACTTTGTTATCTATTTCATCAAAATGGCAATACAATGGCCAAAAATAAATATAGAAGAAGGAAGATATACTATTGTTAAGGAATCTTAGCTCTATAAACCAATCCCAACTGTTACCTTAATTTAAGAGACAACTAATATAATTGGTTGAAAGCTTCTGGAAGTAGAAGAACAACAGATGTAAAAGCATTATTAAAGAGACATGCAGACAGCCCGGCTGGTGTGGCTCAGTGGATTGAGCGTAGTCCCGTGGACTGAGAGGTCCCAGTTCGATTCCCAGTCAGGGCACATGCTCCCGGTAGGGGGCGTGCAGGAGGCAGCTTATCCATGTTTCTCTCTCACATCTATGTTTCCATCTCTCTCTTTCTCTCAAAAAAAAAAAAAAATCAATAAAAACATTTTTTAAAAATAAAGAGACATGACTTCCGATCAAGATGGCAGGTAGGTAAATGCGGTATCAAGTCCTCCCACAACCACATCAAAGTTACAACTAAACTACAGAACAACCATCCTTCAAAACCGCCTGAAATCAAGCTGAATGGAAGTCCTACAACTACGAGATTAAAGCAGCAGCCACATGGAGACTGGTAGGAGGGGCGGAGGCGCGACGGGCTGGTCCCACACCCACGTGTGGCGGATAAAAATCAGGAGGACACCTGGGCTGGGAAGGTCCTCCCTGAGGACTGAGGGGTCCCCATCCCACACCAGGCGCCCAGCTCAGGGTTCCAGTGCCAGGAAGAGAATCCCCATCACTTCTGGCTGTAAAACCAGCAGGAACTGAGGCTGAGGTGGCTGGAGCCCCGGCAGCTCCTCTTAAAGGGTCCGCACACGGACTTACTCGGACTCCCTCCCTCCAGGCTCCGGTGTGGGGGAGGCAGCTTGAAAGGCACCAGAGTCATATGGGGAAGAACTGAGTTGTTTGGCATTGGAGCGAGGGCTGGAGAGGCAGCTTTCTCCTGGACAGACGTGCTATCAGAGGCTTTTGTTCCTTTGGTGAGCCCTTCCCTGGGCCTGCAGACACCACCATATCTGGGACTCCAGCTAGCTGGCTCACACTGTTGGCCCCACCCTGGTGATTCCCTGAGGCCCCACCCCACCCAACTTTCAGGCCCACCCAAGCTGTTGCCAGTTGCTTGACCATAGGATTGGCCTGTCTTGGATCCTGCTTCAGCTTTTCCTAAATTCTTTCAAACAAGCAGCATCTGGTCTCAGCTAGCCCCATACTTCTCGCTAAGTAATACATAGAAACAAACACAGGAAGGCAGCCAAAATGAGGAGACAAAGAAACAGGTCCCAAATGAAAGAACAGAACAAAACTCCAGGAGAAGAACTAAGTGAAATGGAGTTAAGCAACCTAACAGATGCAGAGTTCAAAATACTGCTTATAAGGATGCTCAATGGACTTAGTGAGGACCTCAAGAGCATAAAAAAGGACCAGTCAGAAATGAAGGATGCACTAACTGAAACAAAGAATAGTTTACACAGATGCAATAGTAGAGTAGGTAAAGCCAAGAAGCAAACCATCGATTTGGAATATAAGGAAGCAAAAAACACCCAATCAGAACAAAGAATCCAAAAAAATGAGGATAGTGTAAGGAGCCTCTGGGACAACTTCAAGCGTGCCAACATTCGCATCTTGGGGGTGCCAGAAGGAGAAGAGAGAGAACAACAAATCGAAAACCTATTTGAAACAATAATGGCAGAAAACTTCCCTAACTTTGTGAAGGAAACACATACAAGTCCAGGAAGTACAGAGAGTCCCAAACAAGATGAACCCCAAAAGGCCCACACCAAGACACATCATCATCAAAATGCAAAAGGTTCAAGACAAAGAGAGAATCTTAAAAGCAGCAAGAGAAAAGCAGTTAGTTGCCTACAAGGGGGCTCCCATAAGACTGTCAGCTGCTTTCTCAAAAGAAACTTTGCAGGCCAGAATTGAGTGGCAAGAAATATTCAGAGTAATGAAAAGCAAGAACCTACAACCAAGATTACTCTATCCTGCAAAGCTGTCATTTAGAATCGATGGCCATATAAAGAGTTTCCCAGACAAGGAAAAGCTAAAGGAGTTCATCACCACCAAATCAGTATTTTATGAAATGTTGAAGGGTCTTCTTGAAGAAAAAGATAAAAAAATATGAACAAACAAAATGGCAATAAATACATATCTATCAACAATTGAATCTACAAATAGAATCTACAAATCATAGATACAGAGAACTTTTTTGGTACCAGATGGGTGGGGACTGGGGGGAGGGGTGAAAAAGGTGAAGGGATTAAGAAGTACAAATTGGTTGTTAGACTGACAAACCTCAAAGGGAAGGGGGGTTGAGGGGTGGGAAGAAATAAACTAAAGAACTTATATGTATATATGCATAACCAATGGACACAGACAACAGTGTGGGGAAAGGCAGGAGGGGGGCAGGAATGAGGAGGAGGGGGGCAATGGGGGAAAAATGAGGAACATCTGTAATACATTCAACAATAAAGATAAGTTAAATAAATAAATAAATAAAATGACAACCCCTAAAAAAAATAAAAATACAAAAAAAAAAGAGACATGTAGACAAACAAAGACACAGAGAACATATATTATCTGTTGTACAACTTCAGCCGCAGGTCGAAAGTAAACACAAATATGAAAACACACAGTTTTTCCTGATCAATACAGAATTTTAGAATCAACTTAAACTCAAACTAGAAAATTAATCAACAGGCCGACTAATTAGATTTTCTTTTCTCTCATCTCTTGTCATTCAACACTAATCACCAAATGGTTCGATAAGAGGTTGGCAAACCACAGTCTATGGGCCAAATCAGCCCACTGCCTATTTTTGAATGACTCACAAAAAATAGATTTCACATTTTTAAATGGGGAAAGAAAATCAAAATAATATTTGCTGACACATGAAAATTCTAACAAGTTATAATTTTATTGCCTAAAGATAAAGTTTTATTGGACCCAGTCATGCTGCTGCATTTATGTGAAGTCTGTAATTGCTTTTAGATGACAATAGTGGAGTTGAATAGTTGCACCAGAGACTATAAGACTTTCAAACCTAAAATATTTACCGTCTTTTTTTTTTTTTTTTACAAAAGTAGGTTGCCAACTCTTGCGTAGGACCATATAATAAATTCCTGATTATTGCTACCACCAATGGAGAATAACTTGTCCATTATATGTGCAAATCAGTAACAGAATCAAGACAAACACAAAGCAGGAGAAAAAAAAAAGCAGTTAACAGTTAAATTTACCAGTTCAGATTCACCCTGAAAGTCAGGAAACATGTTCTATGGCCTAAGCAGCCCATAAAGTTCACTTTTCTAGTGATGTAGTTTATCTGTCTCTGTTAGGTGAATCTGTTTGGCATCTCTGAGTGATCTCCAAACTGTTAGAGAATAATTTTTAAAGGATAAAATGGATATGGATATGTTTCAAATACCTTAGTGAACTCCATCAGTAAGGCATACAAAACCCATACCCTACAGGATCATTTTACATTAATATTGCATAAGGTTGAACTAGCTATTTTCATTTGCATGTATGTAAAATCTTTATCAGATTTAGTTATCAATGTTTTATTTGGTTCATAAAAAGTCAGAAGTTTTCCTTTGTTCTCTGAAAAAGTTCAAGATTAGTATTCACATTAATATGAGCAATATTAGTATTATCTAGCCTCTAGAGGTTTGTAGAATGTCCTTAGGACACCATCTTGGCCTGGTGCTTTTGTGTAAATAGTTCTTTAATAACTTTTTCTACTACTTTGAAAATTGTTCTATTTAGCCTTTCTATTTCAACTGTGACCAACTTTGTTAAATTGCAATCATAGAAAATTAATCATTTCATTTTGTTTCAAATTTACTTGCATTAAATTGTAGAAATTAGTGTGTGTGTGTGTGTGTGTGTATGTATATATATATGCACTTGCACATTTGTTGTATGTGTGTATGTGTGCATATATATTTATATGTATTATATATTCTTGTTCTTTTTTAAGTGGTTATTTCCCACTTGCTTCTTATTTTTTATATTTGTGCTTCTTCTCATGTTTTTTTTTTTTTTTTTTTAATATTTTTATTTGAAACAAATAGGTGCACCAAGCAAGTGCTTATTTTCCCGACTCCAAATGAAAACAGCACAGTAGGGGCAAACACCATTTGGCGGGACAGTTCCAATCTGTGGACATCCTTCTACTCACTGTGGCTGGGGTAACTTTACTCATAAGCAGTCATTCTTACACAAAACATTAACCCCAAAGTATTGACGTCAAACGAAAGGAAGAGATCTTCATGTATGGGGCAGTATGTTCTACAAATGTCCAAAGGTGGGAGAATCACAAACACAACCCACTCTTTAAAAAAAAACTAAATAGTTCAAAATAGTATTTTCTACACCCCCCCCCTTTCTGCTGTAATAAGTAGTGCTGGGGTCCAACACCCAGATTTGGTTTTTACCTGGCCCATTTACAAAGTGTCCCCCCATATAACTTGCATCATTAGGGTATGGATAACAGTCCAATCACTGTGAAGAGAGGTGTATCTACTCCTTCCTCCTCTTCTTGCCTTCATGCTCATGGTCCTTGGGTTGGCTGCTATCTGAGGGTCTTTTAGAGCCACCGTACTGTTTGGCTTCTTCCAAAAACTTGTCCAAACCAAAAGGAACTTTCTCAAACTGAACTGGTCCTTCTCGACCTCTTTGCCTATCGTCTGAACCAGAAAACTCCTATCCAGAACAAATCTGTTGGTCTCTATTCTGGCTTCTAGGTCATCACCATACATGTCCTCGTCCAGATTTTTACTGGGCCTGTAAATATTCTGGGCCATATCTTTACCACCTCTCCAGGCTTGATCATAAGCATTGTAAATTTCATCTTCTCCACCTGCAAAGCCATTGTTCATACTCTTGCACTGGCTGAACAGCCTTTGGTCATATTGAACTTCATTGGAAGTCCAAGGATTGGGCATAACAAGAGCAATGACGTCACTGAAATCTTGATTTTCATTTCCTTGCAGTTTCAACCTCTTATCAGGTGCTGCCCTAGAAAGATTCTGGTCATGCTTCTTCTTTTCTCCTGTCACGCTGAATTTCATTCCTCTCACGTGCCTCCCCATCCTCTTTTCCGCGTGGGTTTTGATTCTAGCTCTTCTCTTCCTGGCTTTCTGGGTCATTTTTCTAAGTTTCTATTCACGTTTCTCTTTTCCTTTTTGAGCCATCTTTCTCTCTACTTGAGCACACATTTCCATAGCTTCACGAGCCTTCCAATCAGCAACGTGGAGGGCTCCAGTCAGTTTGGCAATGATTTCATTGATGTGAACTGTCTGCATTCCTCTTCCATCAGTGGCCAGACATTTGTCTAATGGAATTGTATAATCTTTGCATTTTTCCAGTTTGAAATGCAAGGAGGACTCTTCCACTCTTGTTGTTCCTTCACAGTCATCCTTCGGCTAAACCTTCTGTGATACAGATTTTTCTTAGGCCACCTTTGTCTTTTCTGTTTTCTCTTTAATAGCTTTTTGCAGGCCTGGGTCATCTGCGTTCATGACTTCCTTGGGAACCAGGTCAGTGTATGTGCTATAAATGACCTTGTCTTTTGACTGTCCTTGTCGAGCAATTGCATCGTATTTAATTTGTCCTTCAGCATTCACCTGAATGGCCAGTTCATTTGACATTTTTTATTTTCGTCCCATACCAATGGATACTGGGCCACATGGATCGATGAAAAAGCACCTCCATCTCCAAAATCCTCTAATAACCAAGGTATACAGTCTTTCCGGTACCTGTACAGGGGAGGTTCTCTTTGGGAGGAGACCAGTGAGGTTTGTCGTGATCTCTGGGATCTTGCCTTTTCTTCAGCCTCCATCTGGTCCTGAGATAGCTGAGTAGGTGCAGGTGAAAAGCTGGTGAGCACCATCTTCTTCCTCCTGCTTCCAGCGACAGTACCGCCGAGTGTCCTCAGGTTTTTAAAATTAAGTTGGCTAATGGCTTGTTTATTTTGTTGTATATTTTCAAAAACCATCATTATTATTTCTACTATATTTCTGATTTCAACTTCATAAATTTCTATTTTTATCTATTTAATTTTCCTTCCTGTGCTTTCTTTTGCTTAATTTTTGTTCTTTTCCCCAATTTGAGTGAGATACTATATAATTTTTATTGATATACTTTTTGTAAAATTGTGAACGTTCTTTAAATATAGGTCATAAAATCTAATCAGCCTTCTGATATTTAAATATCTCTAAATAAAATTGCCAATCATCATTATCCTGATCTGATTTAGACAGGTCCAGTAACTGGGAGTTCACTGATAATAAATGCTTTCATAATCAGACTATAATTATCTATTCTTGCTGGCTTTAGCTAGTAGAACAAGATATAAAAGAAAAAAAGTAGAGCTCTAGCCAGATGGCTCAGTTAGTTGGAGTGTCATCCTGTACACTAAAAGGTTACAGGTTCCATCCTGGGTCTGGGCGCATATGGGAGGCAACCAATCGATGTTTCTCTCTCACATTGATGTTTCTCTCTGTGAGTGTGTCTCTCTCTCTGTCTCTAAAATACATAAAAACATATCTTTGCATGAGAATTTTTTAAAAAGTAGAGAGATTGAAACATCACCCATTTGTGCGGTCCAGGACTAGACCCAATTTTTCCAAAAAGTGATAGTGTATATAATTGTTTCTGTGGTTCTATTTTTCTAATACTTAATAGAGACAAAGTAAGTATAACAGCTTTTACATTTTTCTACTTCTAGCTTCTATTCTCTATAAGACAAAGTAAATAGTAAATTGTTCAGGATTTATCAGTTATCAGCCAGTCAAACATGACTGATCAGACATGATTATTTTTTTCACTATTATAGAAGCCTTTCTTTGACAGACAAGTGAAAATACTGTCGTACATGATAACATTCTTTGGCCATTAATTAAGTTGCAAAAGCGATATCTGTCTCTATTTATGAGCCCATAGCTGGGTACTCACCTCAATGTCCAGAATATAAAATTTGTGAGCCATTGCTATGCCTCTATGGTGCTTTCCATTTATTCTTTGTGTACCTGTTTTTCTCTTTGCCGTATGGCCTCAGGATAAAAAAAAAACAAAAACAAAAACTGTTTTCAAATATCCACCATTTAAAAATCTTGGTTGGTGTTGTGTGGTGTGCTGTTACAGCTCTCAGAAACCTGAAGGCTCTGAGCTCAGTCCCAGAATTCATTTGAGCTTCTATCTCCACATTATTTATAGCAAACATTAGAATGAACCCCCAAAGACTTTCTGAATGTAAAGACTTTGGGATAACTATCAAATTCCCCTGGCATTGACCCAAACATAATGATAAAATTAAATCTGATCCTGTAGATAGGGTTGACCCATTATTATGCCAAAATTTTTGTTTTAAATGTCTGATCTTATATATTTGTTACTCTTTTTTAAAACATCTAGTATTGTTGACATTATTGCAGAAGTCCCCCATTTCCCCCCCTTTTGCCTACATCCACCCACCACCGTCCCCCAACTACCTTCATCCTCAACGCACTATTGTTTGTGTCCATGGGCTATGCATATATGTTCTTTACCTAATCCCTTCACCTTCTCTTCTCTAGTCACTGCACCCTCATCCCCTCTGACATTTGTCAGTCTGTTCCACGTATCCATGCCTCTGGTTCTATTTTGTTTGTCATTTATTTTGTTCATTAGATTCCACACATTAGTGAGATCATATGGTATTTGTCTCTCTCTGACTTGCTTATTTCACTTAGCATAATAATCTCCAGGTCCATCCATGCTGATGCGAAAGGAAAGAGTTCCTTCTTTTTTTTTAACAGCTGTGTAGTATTCCATTTAACTGTACCATAGCTTTTGTATCCACTCATCTACTGATGGGCACTTGGGTTGTTTCCAGATCTTGACTATTGTAAATAACACTGTTATGAACATATGGTGCATATATTCTTTCTGATTGATGTTTTGGGATTCTTAGGATATATTCCTAGAAGTGGGATTGCTGGGTCAAAATGCAGTTCTATTTTTAATTTTTTCATGAAACTCCATACTGTTTTCCACAGTGGCTGCACCAGTCTGCATTCCCACTAACAGTGCACTAGGGCTCCCTTTTCTCCACATCCTCCCAGCGCTTGTTTGTTGATTATTGATAGTAGTCATTCTGACAGGTGTGAGGTGACACCTCATTGTAGTTTTAATTTTCATCTCTCTGATGATTAGTGATATTGAGCTTTTTTTTTCATATGTCTATTCACCATCTGTATTCACTTCTCGGAGAAGTGTCTATTCTTTGCTCATTTTTTAGGTTGTTCGTCTTCTTGGTGTTGAGTTGTATTAGTTCCCTTTATCTTTTGGAGATTAACCCCTTATCAGATGAATTGTTGGTGAGTATGTTCTCCCATTTGCTTCTTGTTTTGTTGATGGTTTCTTTTGCTATGTGGAAGCTTTTTTTGTATGTTTAGTCCAATTTGTTTATTTTTTCCTGTGTTTCCTTTGCTCTCAAAGGCATATCAGCAAAAATGTTGTTCCAAGAGATGTCTGAGATTTTACCGCCTATGTTTTCTTCTAGGATTTTTATGGTTTCATCACATATATAAGTCTTTTGTTCATTTTGAGTTTATTCTTGTGTATGGTGTAAGTTAGTGCTCTAGTTGCATTTTTTTTCATGTACCTGTCCAATTTTCCAATCATCACTTATTGAAGAGACTGTCTTTACTCCATGGTATGCTCTTGCCTCCTTTGTCACATATTAATTGACCATAAAGGTATGGGTTGATTTCTGGGCTCTCTGTTCTGTTCCACTGAGCTATATGCCTGTTCGTGTACCAGTGTCAGGTTGTTTTGATTACAATAACTTTGTAGTATAGTTTGATATTCGGGATTGTGATCCTTCCAACTTTGTTCTTCTTTCTCAAGATAGCTGAGGCTATTTGGAGTCTTTTTTGTTTCCATATACATTTTGTAATTTATTTTCCAAATTTGTGAAATTGCCATTGGTATTTTAATAAAAATTGCCTTGCATCTATAGATTGCTTTGGGTATTATGGACATTTGAAAGATGTTAATACTTCTAATCCATGAACATGGTATATGCTTCCACTTGTTTGCATCTTCCTCTATTACTTGGTAATATTTTGTGGAGGATTTTAGCACTTATGTTCATCAGGAATTTTGGTCTGTAATTTTCTTTTTTTTGTAGTGTCTTTATCTGGTTTTAAAATTAGGATAATGTTGGCCTCGTAAAAAAAGTCTAGAAGTCTTCCCTCTTCTTGAATATTTTGTAATAGTTTGAGGACAGGTACTAATTGTTTTTTGAGTGTTTGATAAAATTTGCATGTGAAGCCATCTGATCCAGGACTTTTGTTTGTTGAGAGTTTTTGTTTTTTAATTGCTGCTTCCATTTCATTAGTTGTTATGTGTCTATTCAGGTTTTCTGATTCTTCCTGATTCAGTTTTGGAAGATTATATGTTTCTAGGAATTCATTCATTTCACCAAGGTTTTTCAATTTGTTGGCATATAGTTGTTCATAGTATTTTCTTAATATCCTTTGTATTTCCATGATGTCAGTTGTTACTTCACCTCTTTTATTTTGATTTTATTTGTAATGGTCCCTCTCTTTGTTTCTTGATGACTCTGGCTAAAGATTCTTCAATCTTGTTTAACTTTTCAAAGAACCACTCTTGGTTACATGATATTTCATATTGCTTTTTTATCTGTTTTGCTTTTTTAGACTCCATCTCATTTATTTCTGCTCTGATCTTTATTGCTTCCTTCCTTCTGCTTACTCTGGGCTTTTCTTTTTGTTCCCTTTATAATTCTTTTAGTTATAGGGTTAGATTTTTTATCTGAGATTTTTCTTACTTCTTGAGGTAGGCCTGTAATTGTATGAACTTCCCTCTCAGGACTACTTTCACTGCGTTCCATAGATTTTGATTTGTTTTGTGGTAATTTTCATTTGTTTCCTGGTAACTTCTTATTTCTTCCTTGATTGCCTTGGTAACCCATTAATTGTTTAATAACATGCTATTTAGCTTCCATGTATTTCAGTGTGTTTGAGTTTTTATTTTTATTGTAGTTGATATCTAGTTTCATGCCATCATGATCTAAGAAGATGTTTGGTATGATTTCAATCTTCTTGAATTTGTTATGATTTATGTTATGTCTTAACATGTGGTCTATCTCTGAGAATGTTACATGTGCACTTGAGAAGAATGTATATTCTGCTTTTTGGGGGTGAAATGTTCTGTAAATATAAATTAAATGCATCTGATCCAGTGTGTCATTTAAGATCACTGTTTCCTTACTGATTTTTTTTTGGTCTGGAAGATATATCCAGTGATGATAGTGGGGTGTTAAAGTCCCCTACTATGACTGTATTGCTACCAATCTCTCCCTTAAAGCCCACCAATAATTTATTTATATAATTAGGTGCTCATGTATTGGGTGCATATATGGTAATAAGGGTTATGTTCTCTTGGTGGATCCATCTTTTAGTACTATGTAGTGACCTTCTTTGTCTCTTTTAATGGTCTTTATTTTGAAGTCTATTTTGTCAGATATGAGCATTGCTACCCCACCATTTCTTCTATTTTCATTTGCATGGAATACTATTTTTCTGTTTCTTCACTTTCAGTCCCTGCAAATCTTTTGTTCTGAAATGGGTCTCTTGTAGCTAGCATATATATGGTTTATGTTTTGTTATCTATTCAGCTACTCTGTGTCTTTTAATTGAAGTATTTAATTCATGTATATTTAAGGTTATTAATAATAAGTATTTATTTATTGCCATTTTCTTTTTTTGTGCCTATGTTCCTCTCTCTATTCATTCCCTTCTTTGTTCTTCTTAAAGTTCTCTCTTTAACAATTCTTACAATGCTGGGTTGGTGATAATGAGCTCCTTTAGCCTTCTTTTTATTTTTGTCTGGGAAGCTCTTTAGTTCACCTTTAATTGTAAATGATAACCTTGTAGGATAGAGTTGTCTTGGTTTCAGATCCTTGCTTTTCACTACTTTGAATACCTCATGCCAATCCCTTTTGGCCTGAAATGTTTCTGTTGAGTAATCAGAAGACACCCTTATGGGAACTCTATTGTAGGTAACTGTTTCTCTCTTGCTGTCTTTAAGATTGTCTCTTTGTCTTTAACCTTTGCCATTTCAATTATGATCTGTCTTGGTTTGGGAGTCTTTGGATTCATCTTGATTGGGACTCTCTGTACTTCCTGAACTTGTGTGACATTTTTCACCAGGTTAGGGAAATTTTCTGTCATTATTTCTTCAAACAGGTTTTCTATCCCTTGCTCACTTTCTTCTCTTTCTGGTATCCCTATGATATGGACATTGTTATATTTCATGTTGTCCCGAGTTCCTTTAAACTACTGTCATTTTTTCAAAATTATTTTCTCTTTTGTTGTTCTGATTGGGCGTTTTTCTACCTTGTCCTCCAAATCACTGATTTGATCCTCTGCTTCATCTCACCTACCTTTAATTCATTCCAGTGTATTCTTGATGTCAGATATGTTATTCTTCATACCTGACTGGTTCTTATTCATGGTTTCTATATATTTTCAATGCTGATGTAGTTCCCACTAAATTCTTTGTAGTTCCCACCCAATTCTTTGTAGTTCTCACTAAGTTTCTTAAGCATCTTTATAACTATTACTCTGAACTCTATATCTGATAAATTTCTTGCTTCCATTTCTTTTAGCTCTTTTTGTGGAGATTCCTCAATTTTTTCATTTGGGGGATGTTTCTTTGTCTCCCTATTTTAGCTCTCTATTTGCATTTGTTTCTATGTATTAGATGTGACTGCTCTGAATGCCAATCTTCATGGGGTGGCCTTATGTAGTAAGTGTCCTGTGAGACCCAGTGGTGAAGTCTCTTTGATTTCCTGAGCTGGATGCTCTAGGAATGTCCCTTGTGTGAGTTATTTGGACTCTTCTGTTGTATTTGGGTCTTGATCATATTGTCTCAATAATGAGTGGGATCTTTTCTCAGGCTGGTTGACTGTGGGGCTCAACCCTGACCACATAGTGAACTTTTGTCTAGGTGCTGACAGAACAAAACAAGACACAACAAAACAAAACAAGAAAGAAAAGAAAAACATACAAACACCCAACAGCAAAAACAAAAACAACTACAAGATAAAAGGTAATTAGGAAAAAGAAAGGAGAATAAGAATAATAAAGGAAAAGAAATAAAAAAAACATGAGAAGAAAAAAAAGGGGAAGAAAAGAGAATATGAAAGGAAAGAAGGGAGAGAAAAATATGAATAAAGTATAGAAAAAGGAAAATGGTATAAAAAAAAGAGAAAGAAGACAGAAAAATAGAGTAAGAACATAATAGAGAAAAGTGAAAGATATGAAACAATAAAGAGAAAAAATAGAAAAAAAACAATAATGAAGCAATAAAAAAGAAAAAATAAAGAAAATACTTTTTTTTTTTTTTTTTTTTTTTAAGAAAAAAAAGCAAAGTTGAGTTCATCATGGCAGAATTTAGTGCCTGGTGGTATCTCATTTTAGATCATGCTCTTATGTTTACTGAGGCTGACAATTTTGTATGCTGTTCCAGGCCTCCCAAGAGGTACTTTGGTGTTAGCCACTGTCAGAAGTTGTTCATGTTTGTGTTTGGCTCTCAACCACCTGTTCAATGCTTTAGGTGATCCACTGTATGTGGCTGCCTCCACAGTGCTTGGCTGCACATAGGAGGACCCAAGCTGTACTCTACTACTGGCCTGTTAGCAGTGCAGGGCCCAGGAGCGGGTCAACAAATGTCTCAAGGCACCTCAGGATCCTCTTCCACTTGCCTCTGCCTGCTGGCAGGCTGCCAGACTTAATTAATGAAAGACTCTTTCTGAAAGGGCTTTTGGAATCAATAGGATCAGCCCTCTGGCTCTCCTGTGAGGGGGAGGTGCTCTTCAGATTTCAGGGAAGATAGTGGGTATTTTTCCCCATCCTAGAGCCACACGTGTGCATCTGTCCTGGAATATTTCCCTGACCTTGGCAGGGCAAAACCCCTTATATGCAGTCCGGTGGAGTCTGCTCAAGCCAGGAGTTTCTATCAGCTCTCCTGTGAGGGGAAGCACCAGTCAGGTTCCTGGGAAAGTAAGGGAATGCTCCACCCCAAAGCCTGTCACTGACACCTCCTGAGACTGCTCAGACTAGTAGGCTTGGCCTCTGTTGCTGCCTCCTCAGCAGGGGTCAAGATCCAGGGTGGGGAGAGCGGGATTCCCAAGGGTGGGACGAGCAGGATTCCTGAGGTTGCAATGGGCTGTATCCTAGAGGGCAGGATAATTGCCTTTCCTCAGGCTATTGCACCTCTCATGTAAAATGGCTGCTGTGGTATGAGAGGGGGCTGATGGAGCACAAGAATCCTGGCCACCAGTCTTCCATGACTCTCCCCAGTGCCTCCCACTCCAGACTCTCCTCAGGCAACTCCAATCCACTGCCCTCCCTCCACCAAAGCCCTAGGTGAGTGGCTGCAAACAAAAATTCTGTTCTCTGGTTTAAAAAAAAAAAAGGCTTTGTCTCCAGCAGGCTCCATAGAAGCCCAGCCACCTTTCATGGCTGCATGTTATGTGGGCCTCTGTTCCCAGCCCTGGTACTCCACGCTGGGCAGACCAGCCTGGGGTTCAGGCCTCACTCCTCTCAGGAGGAAACCCCTGCAGCTGAGATATCCCTCCTCATGTCAGCCTGCCTCCCATTGGATCTGGGCTCACCCCTCTCATGACACCACCCTTCCTGCCAGTCTCAAGGTGGTTTCTGCCCTTCCTTGTTCAAAGTCTCCTCTTGAACTAGTCTCCAGTTGGTAATTCAAGGTGAATATTCTCCAATTTAATTTTATTTCCAGTTTGGTTCAGGAAAGAGGTACGAGAAAGATCTACCTACTCCACCACCATCTTTGAACCCCTCCTATATCTGTTACTCTTAGAAAATCTCACTTTTGACTGGACTCAGACTTAGAGGTAGAAGCTCTCAGAGAAGACAGCATACTTCCCTTGACAATCTGTACCGGAGTTTTTCTTTGTTTTGTTTTGTTTGTGGTTTTATTTATTTATTTTTTTAGCTTCCTTCATTCTGTTGGCCAAAAGTTTAGCATATTCAGAAGCTTCTTCCTTGGTTTTTCTTAGAATGCTGTTTCTTCAGAGCAAGACACCAACATTTGATTTATAGGATACATGGAGTAATAAGACACTGAACCTTATGTGCTTTGGTCCTGGTTTACTTACCTTCTTTGCTTGGGGTCTTTCTCACAACATATTGGCAGACATCATCTTCTTCAGAGAGACTGAAAAGTTTTTGGATTCTGCTAGCTCTTTTGGACCCAAAGCACAGTAGTATCAGTGGAACTAGGAATATCTTTCTCTCCCCCTGCCTTTTTTTATTAACAATCACCAGGTTGAAAACACTCATATTGGCATCCACAATGCTACCTCAAACAGATGTGCACTTGTTTTCTTCTTGAAATTACCTATTTGTGCAGGACCCATGAGACTTTCTTTCTCCTTGGTCTACAACAGGAATACCACTTACTCAGTAGTACGCAGACACTGCCGTGGGTGAAGATGCCCTGCTTCACGGGGATACCGTATTTGACAATTCCACCACTGATTCTAACAACATAACTCTTCCATTCTTCACCCAGATGGCACCTTCTGTGGCCATCTGCTGCTTATAAAAGGTACAAAGTTTGCATTTATTGTCCACCTCAATGAATTTGTGGCAGCCAGTGGCTGGAAAAGAGATATTCAGCTTTATCCTCAAGCAACCGACCACCTTCACAGTGCCATGAAATTCTTATGCTAAGAATTCTTATGCCAGAATTCTTGATGGTATCCTGGCCAGAAATTTCTGTGAATCTGTATCTCTCAAAGACTGACCAAAAGCTGAAATGACATCTTAGGTTTGGAAACATTCAACTTGCATTACCTGATGTTGATAAAGAAATTTTAGAGAATATACACTTTAAAAACATAATGGTCAATACCATTATTATTTAAAAATGTGTTGTTATTTTTGCCAGCATAGAAGGAAAGATAGAAGAAATAAAGATACGATTATTGGGAAGGTGAAAAAATTATTTACATTTTATATGTAGAAAATCCAAAAGAAACAACTAAAGTCTAAATAGGTTGAGTTTTAAAACTTTTCTTTTTAAACTTTTAAAATTTATGCTAGCCATAGCCAATAGGTAGACACAGGAATTTTTTTTTCCATTTATAACAATACTTTTAAAAATATTCAGCAAAAACCTTGAAATCACCTTGTTTGTGCAGGAGCCATGTGACTACAACTGTAAAATTTTATTGAGAAATAATTATTGGAGGTTTTTAATGATATGGAAAAATACATATTATATAATGTTGGCTGAGAAATTGGCATATAAAGTGCAATACTAATCACACTTGAATTATGTCCATGTGTAGGAATATGACCAAAAGGAAACATACACGAATTTAACACTGGTTTTCTCTTCTTTTTAAAGTTATTGCTCTTTTTCTCTCAAAGATTTCTACATTTTCAGACTTTTGTGTCATGAGCACATATTTTATAATTTGAATATAATTTTTAATCTTTTAAAAAATAATATTTTAACATATTTCTGAAATGTATATATTTAGCAATTTGGAAAAATTGATTACTCAAAACTGAATGAAGTTATAACTCTTCTAAATACTTGAAGTGATGATTCATAGAATCATATAATTTTTAAAAATTAAAAATGACTTTCCCTTATCCCAGTTCTGCATTATTTTGAAGCAAATCCCAGACATTATATTATCTTAAACTCATTTATTTCAAGATACACTTCTAAAGTATAAGGAATATTTTTTTAAACAAAACCACAATACCATTAACATAGATGGAAATTTATCAATGATTTCTTACTATCAAATATCCAGTCAATATTCAAATTCAATAATTGTCTCAAAATTTTCCTATTGTTGTTGGAATCAGAATTCCAATAATGTACATACATTTTAAAGTTTGATATTTCTCTTCAAACTCTTTTAATCTATAGGCTTCTCAATTACTTTTTGAACTTGAATTTTATTTGTTGGGTGAACTGGATCTTTTAACTTTCAGACTTTCCCATGATCTGGATTAATTGAATATTACTCATTAAATTATGTGTGTCATTTAATATAGTCTCTGTGCTTTCTATAAATTTTTAGTTAGATCTATAGGCTTTATCAGATTCACATTTTCTTTCTTTCTTTCTTTCTTTCTTTCTTTCTTTCTTTCTTTCTTTCTTTCTTTCTTTTTTTTTTTATGTTGGTGACCATTTGTGATTATTTTAAAATATGATAAACATTTTGACACTCTCTCTTAAGAGTACATGTGCTTTCTCCTTGCATCTCAGCTAACTCTTTTGATTGTCTTGTATCCAATAGAATACAATGAAAATAATGCTATGAGACTTTTGAAGCTAGGTCAGAAAAAAAATCATACATCTTCTGCTGGACTTGTTTTAGATCCTCACTCTAGGGCAACAGTTCCTACCAGAGGTGATCTAAGGCCCCTCCCATTTGGTAATGCCTGGAGATGATTTTGGTTGTCACAACTGAAAGGGTGATACTACTGCCATCTAGTGAGTAGAGTATGGAGATGATGTTAAATATCCTACAAGGCATAGAACAGCCACCTACACTAAAGAATCACCCAGCCCAAATGTCAATAGTGTCAAGGTTAAAACTCTCTGCTCTAAGGGAATCAAGCTGCCGTGTAACAAGTCTGATTACTTTGATACAACCACACTGGAGAATCCACTTGTTGATACTTCTGTCAAGTCCCATAAGAGCTTTCAGATGAATTGATCTCTCTGCCATATGAGTGAACTATTTTGGATATTCAGTACAGTTGAGCTTTCAGATGACTGTAGCCATTTACGACCTTTGCTTTCAACTGCATCAGAGACCCCAAGTGAGAAATGTCCAGCCAAGTCCTTCTTGAATTCCTGACTTACAAAATTGTAAGAAAAATAACAGGTTATTTTAATACTCTAAATATTGGGGTAATCAATTAGACAGCAGTAGTAACAGGAACTAATCACTGCTTAAATCCATTCATAGTTTAGAAGCCACAAAATAGATATAATGTAATTCTATCACTGTATTCATTTATTAATTGGAACATGTATATAAAAAGAAACCTCCCCTTGTTGACTATTTGATTACTGTATAGTTTGCATAAGGAAATTAGTATAAATGCTTGACTTTACAACCCAATAAAACAGGAAATATGTACATACATCCATACATAAAATAAAAGAGGGAGAAAAACCCTTAGGAGAAAATCTTGAAAGCAAAGAATGAGGGTTGATAGATTATTTTAAAGGAGAATAGTTAGATTGACATTAGACTTCTCAATGGTCACAATAGAAGAAATATATAAATGGTTGGTGGTTTCCTTTGCTGAAAGGAAATAACTGCCATCCTAGAATTCTATACCCAGTGAAAATATTTTTCAAGAATAAATATAAAATAATGTTCAAATTAAAAAAATAATCACAATAAAAAATTAAAAGTGTCTATCCCAGCTATAAAGTTATGGATAGCTGTTATTTTGGTTTACTTTGTAGTCAAATAAGGAGATAATTGTTCCCAGCTTCTCCAACATCCAGATGGAAACAGGTGACTGAATTGTGGCCAGTGGGAAGAGAACACAAAATATCCACTTATTCTAGGCCATTCTTATTCTGTGGGATTTTCCATACTCCTTTTTTCTCCTATGTGACTGGAAATAAAGGACTAAATCCTCAGTCCTAAATTTGACTTAGTCAAACATCTAAACACTTTTCAGAACTCTTGCCAAACTTGCACAAGACTGTAACATGAGCAAAAAACATATTTTTAAGTGATAACACTTCTGAAATTTAGGGATTTTTTTGTTAAAGAAGCAAATTAACTTCCCAGATTAATACAGGCATTGACAGTTGGTGAGGAGACCATCATCAATGGCTGGAAGGATGGAAATCCATTTTTATTTCATGACAACCTATTTGGTAAACTGTTATGTGGAGTAACTTAAGAGGCAAAGTTCATATCTAATGAGAAAGCAATTCTTGGAAATGTTATTGGGTAAAAATACAAACAAGCAAAAAAAAAAAATCCCTTAGTGAGTGTGGTTTGTTATTGGTAGTTTTGATAAGAGATTACAATGAAGAAATAAGCTTAAGACAGAACTGGCAGATTTTTGCTAGCATAAATAAGAACTATCTAAAAAGTCCAGAATTCAGAATTAACAACATTAGAAAAACTATTTCTTAAGTGTCAACAGTAAGATGTTGAAAGGCCATGAGGGAAAAAAAAAAAAAAAGATTAATTAATCTTCTCAGTTTGATAAAGTAATTCAGGACACAGATGAGATTAAGATAGGTCTTTCCACCTTTATGTTCCAGATGGCCTCATGGTTACCATAACTACTGAAGTGGAAGTCATCGGGTTTAGGAAACAAAACAAATCAGGGTCAAAACAACTTTGGATAGTTCCTGGGATATGCAAATGACTGAAAGCAAAGAGAATATGTTTGTGGAAAAATCGTATTACTAAAGAAATCATGAGCCCTGACCCAAAAAGCTTTTGACATTTTGAGACTCAAAACTACATTTGTACTCTTACATAAGTAGAAATGGACAGCTCCAAGGAGAACATATTTTCTAACATCCATTTCAAATACTTCAGACAAGATAACTGAAAATGATGAGCCTTGCCGAGGGTAAGGCGAAGGTCATAAAAGCTAGCCTACGAGGGTTTCCCACCCAGGGAGCTGATTTGGGTCTAATATGGAAATTCCCAAGCCCAGAGTCATGGGCCTTCATAATACCTGATCGTGTATGATTCCTGCATTGCTATGGACCACTGATTAATGTTTCATCCATTGTTGTTTTTCCCAATGACAATCATTTTTGTAATTATCCTGTTCTCATTATACCATAGTACATTGCATATACAGAGGGAGGGGTAGATAGCTCTATTCTTTCAAGCCAACGTACACTAAAGCCTGATAGAGAAGACTTTACATAACCCAGATCACAAAACTTCATGATCAATGCCTATCTTAAGTGTGGGAATTGAGAGTGTCACTTTCTCTGCAGTTCTGATTTAGACCTATTTCCTCATTTTGCAGATGAGGAAACTGATTAAGTGCATGTCTTTGTGTTAATGTTTATAACAAACTTTCTTCCATATAGTCACAGATTATTATTGTTGAATTGTAGTCGAATAATGGAAAAAACTGAGGCTAGAGATGTCGATTCGGTTTGATATCAATATATATTAAATTAGTTTAAAAAAATAACTGGTGAGAAATTGAGTTTAATTATCACTAAGAAAGTTGAAGTTTCTGTTTTCACTCTTCAGCCTTTTGTGCTACCACTAGACTGTTGTCAATGAGTCATCATAAGCAAAGCAAAGCAGACTGCAGCTGTTGATAATGATCACTTATAAATTTTCACACTGTTCCAAAGCTGCGCTTTGTTACTTATTCCAGATTTAGCTATTTTTATTTTAATTAGTACTTTTTGAGATTTGGTATCTAACCAGCTGACATGGTCCAGCAGGTGAGGCAAAGAGATAGCACTTTTGTCATGGTAAAAACGAAAACAAATTGATCTATCAACGATACTTGAAATAGGCCACTGCTTCTCTGTTGACGCAAATATTCCGAAGATAATGGCTTGAGGGTATTGTCCTCTGAGAGAACTTGTACTTTACCACACAAAGACATATTGAAAAGACCCACAAATAACATTAGGAGCAAATTAAAAGCCCTAATATAGTATAATACTTGTAGATTTTGATGTTTTATCCATCACTAATGAAATTAACACTTATTGGCAAATCAATAAAACAATGCTTGAGGCATAGATGACAACGTAGATGCAATGTACTAATTTGCTGATCATTGGGGAAATGTGCACATTTACTTTGCATCTCTTCCCCCTACCTATCCAAGCTCTTGATATAGGCTATCTACCTAAAATGTTTTATATAAGAACTTGACACATGGATCTGGAAGATAATAGGTTTTCCATACATATTTATTGATGACAGAATCTTTATTTATAAATAGCTAATGTGTTATATTTTTCAAATTTATAGTACACATACATATGCTATACTCCATAATGCATTTTTTGGTCATTTTAGTTATGAATTTCAAGAGCCTTGCTCTCCAGTTGTTTAATTTTTCTACTGGGGATACTGATTTTTTCATTCAGTACAAATTTTTGATATGTTACTGCAGGTGACTTTTATGCCTTTGTCCTTAATTAATCAGTATCAAACACTTTTTTTTTTTAACTTGCAAATTCCACAAATTATAAGGAGATCATCTTACTAGTCAACAAGAGCTCCATACTCTATTATTACTTAGAAATAATAGATTCATGTTAAGGAACTTTGTTGCTATTAGGATAAGAAACAGGGGATCTTTCTCCTGACTATCTGTTATGAACTAAATATCTCTGACCCCTCAAAATTCATATGTTGAAATATAATTTCCAATGTAGAGTTTTTCAATACAACAAGTGTATATTGAATCTGTTTCTATAATTTTAATTAGGGCACTTGTTGTTGGGTACTATAATTATTGTTTGCCATACACTACAGGAGTTGTATGTGTGTTTGGCATCTTCTCTTTAGAATCTTAGAAGTCTATCTTTTAAAAAATAAGTCTTGCCCTGGACAGCTTGGCTCAGCAGTTAGAGCCTTGGCCCGCAGACCAAAGAGTCACAGGTTCGATTCTGGTCAAGGGCACATACCTCAGTTGCGGTTCGTCCCTGGCCCTGGTTGGGGTCATGCGGGAGGCAACCAATTGATGTGTCTCTCTCACATCGATGTTTCTCTCTCTCCCTCCCTCCCTCCCTCCCTCCCTCCCACTCTATCTGAGGATAAATAGAAAAATATCCTTGGGTGAGGATTAAAAAAAAAATAAGTCTCTCTCTCTTGAACTAAAAAAATATAGCAAAATAAATTCTGACAACGTTTTCTTTGTTATCTTCTCCAATTGTTCTTTATAGAAACTTTGGAATAAGTGATTTTAACCATTAAACGATAGATGCAGGTTTCTGTGGAAAGCAATAAAGAATTTCACTGAGAATGAGTTTATGTCAAGGTGGTTTGGGGGCATTTACAAGGGAGCAGCTCACATATGGTGATAAATTTGTGCCTGACAATTATGGAGCACTTCAGAGTTTTAAAAATGCTTTTGCATATATTATGTCATTGGATTCATAAAATAATTCTGTGAGGTCACAAATGAGGTGATTCTCATTTTAGAGATGAAAAAAATATGGTCTCAACAGGCTATGTGATTCAACAAGATAATCTAGCTGGTAGGTAGCAGAGCTCATTCAAATTTAGGTCTTCTGATTCTAAATGCAGGGCTTCTTTTATATGCCTGGATGCCCTGCTCTGATGTAGGAGGCATAAACAGAAATCTTGGCATTACATATTCATTTTTTTTAAAAGTATCTTTGGTAGATTTTACTACTGCATTCTTGAAAGAAGAATTGGAGTATTATCACAGTCCAGAGTCTGAGAGGAAGTTAATGAGGTAATTCGTGTAGAAAGACCTAGAACATAATAGAAATGCAACAAACACATGGCAGTGACTCTTCCTTTCATTGCCTTAGCAGTTTAGTGGGACTTCTCAAACTGGTTCTTTTAGACCCATGCTGCAGGGCTAGGCTTTCTCTGCATGCACCACTTCCCTCCATGGAATCCAAGTCTTCACCTTTTGTCCGAAGGATTATACAAGAGTCATAGGCAATGGATTCACATTTGTTGACATTGAAGTCGGGTGGGATATGGGCCAGAGAACTGGATGGGTCTCATGGAACAGATAAGCATGAGGCCAGATTGGTGATTGTCACCCTTAGGTCCAGGCTGCCTCTCCTCAGGAGATGGAGTCCTCTGGTGCTTTCCTGTTCCCACACCCCGTGCATGATTCCTAACTTTCTTCTTCTTTTTCTCACGATGCATCTTTTGATCTAGTCTTTAGTAGTAGAGGAAAAAACAGCAAGAAATTCAATCTGTTTAGATCCTGGGACTAGTGAATTTTGAGACTAATGACAACTCCTAATAGGTGATATTCAGTGCTCACTGTATGGCAAGTGTTAGTCTAATCAATTTATGCATGTAACCTCACTTATTCAACAACTCTATTTTGTGTGTGAGGAAACTGAGGCACACAGATATTAAATAGCTTGCCTAAAATTATTCAGTTATCAACTTTCAAAGCTGGCATTCAAACTCGGAAAGTCTGGCTGGAGTCTGTACTTGGAACCACTTGGCTATGTTCCTGAACATGGAGTCACGGTGAGGTCTTCAACTCAGCTATGGTTGCTGGTGGTGGGAGATGGTAAGAAGATGCTTTCAGGGTAAAGATGAAGAGATCTGTGAATGTAGAAGGGGGCAAACACACCAGTTAATATTTTAACATAGTATCTCCCCACAAATGGATATCAACATTAAACATAGTAGACCATGTATACACATAGTGATCTCTCACATTGGATGTGATGTCTCTAGCTTATCAATTAGGTAAATATATATTTTTTCATATTATAGTTTTTAAGAGCTTTGTATTCAAACCACATATGTGTGAATTTTGCATCTTGCAGTATTTAAATAACAAGGTCTCAAATTAAATGTCAAAATCAACTGACAAATTTTAGAAAAATAGTCACACCTTGATTTATTTAATTACAAAAAATTTAGCTCTTGTGAGTGCTCAGATTCAGAGTACAGCTTTTTTTCCCTCTCTTTTCTGTGATATGTCAATGGTCAAACAACAATAGTAATTTTTACATTTTGGAGGATAATTATTCAATTAACTCTGGTTCTTTCTGTTACATATTTTCCTGTTTTTCAAATGTTAACTTGCAATTATGTGTGTAGCAGAGATATTTTTTTCTGAGCTAAATTTTGAATTATCGGCTGAATTTTATATTACACTCATGTGATCGGCTATGAATTTAAAAGTATCCTGGAGATAGCACATAAATCAATTTGGTAATAGTCTATTGCTTTGGGGATAATTGCATTACTGTTTTGGTGTCGAGAGTTGTCCTGATGAACAAGAGCCATCTTATTAGGCATCTCCATATTTCAGACATTAGGAAATGAATGGCCAGTGTGGAATGTAAATTAGAAATGGATGGATTGGTTGCACCAAATTAGCATTCCACTTTTACTACTCTGGCATATGAAATAGTATTTTGGAATTCCGAGTCACTCTTCAGAACACTTCTCCTTGCCTCTTACCACTTTTACTCCTTTAAATGATTATTGAATATTGATTTTTAAAAGAGGTGAATATAGCATGCTCCTTAAAGTCATTTATTTGTAATTACACTATAACTTATACCCTCATGTTTAATCAGATTAAATGTGTGATCATCATAAATTATCCAGTATACATTTGAAAGCAGGTGGTCCTTTAAATATGCTCTCATGGCCTATAAGTATGACTTGATTAATAAAAGAAGATAATGCTCTAATTTTGGGTCAACCTCTAGAGTAAAGAAATATACTTATGTTGATCATAAAAGATGAATCTGATACTAACACTTCCTGATAATTTGGGTGTACTGGAAAAACTGTATCATCTGTTGTTGGAGCAGAAATATCATGAAGAGATGGTGAATGTCTACCAAGATGTTGATTAAAAACAACATTGATATCATATTAAAACAAATCTAAACTTTAGGCCATTTATTTCAACATACATTCATTATTAATATTTCATGCCTTTAAACTTTCTTCAATATTCACTTTGAGCTCTCAGTTCATAAACAAGCACATAGTAGAAAGTAATGAGATGAACTCTGATGTCTATACATTATTTTAGGAACTGTAACATAGATGAGAACCCCTCAGTACTGCAGGTTTCTGTATATTACATGGAATAAATTCCCCTCCATCTTGGAAGAGTTACATCACCTTGGGCTGCTCAATGGAGTGTATTTGAGGCAGGAATGGAAGCAACTCCATAAAGAAACAATTGTGGCTAAAGCCCCAAAGGATGGACCGATGCCTTAATAGATCCTTTTTATACCTCTAATTGCAGCAATTTTGTGGGCAAAAGGAGCCACACACACAGCTACGACAAGGAAAACTTGAGTAGTTATGTGTCTAAACAAAGCATTTAATAAATTTTAAGAAGACTAAAAGGAAGTCAAGCGACTGGGTAGAGCAGGCTGGGATTATGCCCCAGAAAGTCCTTAAAAGGTGGGGAGGCGAGGCAGCCGAGTGCAGCCTGTGGATAAAATATTTACAAAACAAACCCCACAGGCAATGGTAATTGAATGTTTTATATTTTGACTTATTCAACTTTTATAATTTAAGTTTTTTCTTCATTGAGTTTAATTAAGCTTTCCCCAGGGTCACAAGCCTTGAAAACTTTGAAAAAATAAAGCTATTCTGTTTACCAGGCAGATTTTCACAGAGCTCTTTGAACTGAAGTATGTATTTTGTTAAAATTGTTATCCAAAGGCTGATGTTCAGCAATTTTAAGGTGTCTGCTGTGGTGTAAAAAATAATCCTTAGTAGTTTGGCAAAGACAGTGCCTTCTGGGCTGAAATGTTTCTCTAAAGTTTTCTGCATTATGCTGATATATATATATATATTTTTTTATCAAATACAAATAACATCTACAATGCCTGTATATGGAAAACATATAATAATATTCTTGTAAATATTTTCTACTGCAAGGTAACTAACTATATGTGTTTAATATGGGAAGTATAATAGAAAACTATAATTTAAATATATAATCTAAATAGACATATTCAAATAATTTAAACTATTCTTTCCTTCATTTATTTCAGTTATTGATTAATTCATTCCTTCATATATTCATTCATTCAGTCAGTCAGTCAGTCAATCAAATGCAACCTGCAAGGTGCCACTTATAATGCTAGGAGAGAAGACTTCCAGTCAGGATGGCGGGTAGGTAAACGTGGCATCGCCTCCTCCCACAACCACATCAAAATGACAACTAAACTACAGCACAACCATCATTCAGAACCGCCTGACATCGGGATGAATGGAAGTCCTATAACTACGAGATTAAAGAAGAACCACATGGAGAGGGTAGGAGGGTGGAGGTGGATGGGCTGGTCCCACACCCATGTGTGGCAGATAAAAATCAGGAGGACACCTTGACTGGGAAGGTCCTCCCTGAGGAGTGAGGGGTCCCTGTCCCACACCGGGAGCCCATCTCAGGGTTCCAGTGCCAGGAGGAGAATCCCCATCACTTCTGGCTGCAAAAACCAGTGGGAACTGAGGCTGAGGGAGGCTGCGGCTTCTGGAGCCCCAGGCAGCTCCTCTTAAAGGGCCTGCTCACTGATACTCGGACTTGCTCCCTCTGAACTCAGTGGGGAGGCAGCTTGAGGGGTGCCAGAGATATACAGGGAAGAACTGAGCTGTTTGGCCTCCGGACAAGGGCTTGCAGAGGCAGCTTTCTCCTGGACAGACGTGCTGGTAGAGGCTAATGTTCCTTTGGTGAGCCCTTCCCTGGGCGGGCAGACAGCCACCATATCTGGGACGCCAGCAACCTGGCTCACAACTTATACCCCTCCCAGGTGATTTCCTGAGGCCCCACCCCACCCAACTTTCGGGCTCACCCAAGCTGTTTCCAAAGGCTTTACCATAGGATTGGCCTATCTTGAATCCTGCTTCAGAGTTTCCTAAAATCTCTCAAACAAGCAGCATCTGGTCTCAGCAAGCCCATATCTCTCATTAAGTAGCCCCAGGCCTGGCACCAGAAGCAGCCAGCCTTGGTTCACAACTTGGCTTTTCCTGGGCATCTCCAAGGCCAGCACAAGTAGCAGCCACCTGCAGACCACTTTGTAGCTTATGCAGGGTGGCCCCAGATAGAACATAGGCAGTGGCTGACCTTGCCCCAGAGCCAGCACACCCAGTGGACAGCTTCAGACCACATTGAAACACCACCACCCAACCACCTCCACAAGCGACACACTCAATGAGTGGACTCAGTGGGTACCAGAGCCCCGATGAAGTAAGTCTTGCTCTGTGTGGTGAGCCCCTGCACAGCTGATCCTCCAAGGTAGTCAGAGGCCAGTGGGCAGTGGGCACAGACAGTCCTTGCAGCTGATCAGCCTGAGTAAATCCCTCCCATTGATGTGCCAACAGCAATCAAGACTCAATTACAACAGAAGGGTGTACAGTCCACACTAGGGGTGCACCTTGAGGGCCCAGCTGGGGTGATCAGGGAGGCTGTGCCACTGGATCCTACAGGACACCTACAACAATAGGCCACCCTATGAAGCCTAGGAGACATAGCAACTCTACCTAATACATAGAAACAAACACAAGGAAGCAGCCAAAATGAGGAGACAAAGAAAATGTCCCAAACGAAAGAAAAGGACAGAACTCCAGGAAAATAATTAAATAAAATGGAGATAAGCAATCAATCAGATGTAGAGTTCAAAACACTGGTTATACGGTTGCTCAAGGAACTTGGTGAGACATTCAAGGAACTTAGTGAGACCTTCAGGGAACTTAAGGAGACCTCCAAGGAACTTAGTGAGAACATCAATAACATAAAAAAGGACCAGTCAGAAATGAAGGATGCACTAACTGAACTAAAGAATAATTTACAGAGAATCAGTAGTAGAGTAGGTAAAGCCAAGAAGCAAACCATCGATTTGGAATATAAGGAAGCAAAAAACACCCAATCAGAACAGCAAAAAGAAAAAAGAATCCAAAAAAATGAGGATAGTGTAAGGAGCCTCTGGGACAACTTCAAGCGTACCAACATTTGCATCATGGGGTTGCTGGAAGAAGAGAGAACACAAGAAATTGAAAACCTATTTGAAACAATAAGGACAGAAAACTTCCCTAACTTGGTGAAGGAAATAGACATACAAGTCTAGGAAGCACATAGAGTCCCAAACAAGATGAACCCAAAGAGGCCCACACTAAGACACATCATCATCAAATGCCAAAGGTTAAAGACAAAGAGAGAATCTTCAAAGCAGTGAGAAAAAAGCAATTCATTACCTACAAAGGAGTTCCCATAAGACTGTTAACTGATTTCTCAAAAGAAACTTTGCAGGCCAGAAAGGAGTGGCAAGAGAAATTCAAGGTGATGAAAAGCAATAACCTACAACCGAGATTACCCTGCAAAGCTATCATTTAGAATCGATGGACATATAAAGAGTTTCCCAGACAAGAAAAAGCTAAAGGAGTTCATCACCACCAAATCAGTATTTTATGAAATGTTGAAGGGTCTTCTTGAAGGAGATGAAGAACAAAAATACGAACAATAAAATGGCAATTAATACATATCTATCAACAATCAAATCTACAAACAAAATGAGCAAGCAGAACAGAAACAGACTCATAGATGCAGAGAACCTTTTGTTGCTTGCCAGATGGGTGGGGATGGGAGGATGGGTGAAAAAGATGAAGGAATTAAGGTACAAATTGGTTGTTAGACTGATGAACCTCAAAGGGAAGGGGGGAGGGAAGGCAGGATGAGATAAACCCCAAAATTTCTATGCATATATGCATAACCAATGGATACTGACAATAGTGTGGGGAAGGTAGTAGGGGGGTGGGATTGGGGAGGAGGGGGTCAATGGGGGAAAAAAGGGATGAACATTGTAATACATGTACCAATAAAGATGAGTTAAAAAAAATAGTGCTAGGAGATACTAAAAAAAAGAAGAAACAAAAAAAGAAAAAGAAAGAAAGAAGAAACAAAAAGAATTTAAATGTTTTCTACATTTTTTTTTCCTCCTTAGAGTCAACTCCTTCCTGCTTTTACATGCTGGTAGCTGGTTTATTGTTGAGTCTAGATGAAATCTGGATTAGACAGGTGAACTAGAAAGAAAGGACAATACTTTCCATCTCTTTCTTTACCCCTGGCATCCAGATATCTAGGCTCAGATATTCACCGACTGGATAAGGATCCCTTGGCTACCGCTGCAAAGTAACATAACTACCGTGGGATATAGGAGAGAAGGTAAAAAGAGAAACTTATTATTTTGAAATAAAATAGCTCATATTTATACCGTCTGTATAAGATACTATGCTACTTTATTTGGAATGAAGTGCATTGATCAAAAGAAGATTATTAGAGGATCAGCAGTTATGGGTTTACTTTATTTTCTTATTAGAAAACATCATCTCTGTAAAGAAAAATATCTCTCCTTTCATCTTGGTGCTGTCCAATCGTTTTTTGTTTTTGTTTTTTTAAATGTGATACCCACATTTATCTTAATTATATTGATAAGTTTTATTATCAGTAACCAGAGAGATAAAAACTGGCTTATGAAAAATAAGTCATAAAACATGATGGTTCTACCAGTTACGTGTACTTTGGGTGTTTCTATGTGCACCAAAACATCGAAGAATAAAAAATTCAGTAGATTTGCTGGCTTTATTTTTTTTTTAAACTGAATTGACTATCATTTTTTTTTTCTTTTTTATAACTTTTGTGTGAAACTCAAGGCCTTTTCACATGGTGTCAAAACTATTGACTACAGTCCGGCTGGTGTGGCTCAGTTGTTGAGCATCGACCCATGCACCAAGAGGTCACCGGTTCGATTCCCGGTCAGGACACATGCCCAGGTTGTGGGCCTGATCCTCAGTGGGGGGCATGCAGGAGGCGGCCAATCAATGTTCTCTCTCATCGATATTTCTATCTCTCTCTCCCTCTCACTTCCTCTCTCTCTAAAATCAGTAAAGGAAAAAAAATATGTTTAAAAACAAAAGTATTGACTACAGAGGAATAGAATCCAGTTTTCTGGGTAATTTTAAATATCTAGTTGATACTATCATTCATTAAAAGATCTCCTTGTTTTTTAGTATTCACTCAACCCATAGTTACTGACTGAGAGCTCTGTGTAAGGTAGTCTACCGCTTACCTGAGGGACCATGCAGTGACGAGGAGGAGAGGGCTTAGCCTGGCTTCGTGGTTATATCCATGCATATTCACGAATTTGACTAAATAATTCCATTTCGGTTATTGTTGAGGTACAGCCAAAGTACATTTAGTGTATTTGTTTTTGGTGCATGCTGGTGTCTTCTGATGTAATGACTTAGAAGTAGCATTCGCAGGAGTTGGTGGTAAGCTTTGTCAACAATCAAAAAGCTATTATGTGTGTGTATGTATCAACATACACACACATAATGTACGTGTATGTCTATATGCAAAACATTTGTAAAACTGTTTTTACCACCAATAACCATGGCAGGAAAGGTTAATTTTTTATACCAAATAACTTATTATATTCTCCTTTATTTGGGTGAAGTGTTTTCAGACCAACCCTAACTTGTCCTCTCCCCCATCCATGGATATCTTTTTATTACAAAAAGCAAAAATGAGTGTTTAAACAAGGTAGTTTCTGGGCAGTCAGTTTCCTGGTAAAAGGTCAATTTTAACACATTAACAATGATCACAAGAGGTTAATCTTTTACACACACAATCATAAACACACCAAAAATATTTGCATCTGACATATATGTATATTTCACATAAGCAATTCCTATCGTTCTGACACTCCTAACACATCCTGTAACTTCCTCATCGGACTCTGAAAATAAAGTACTTTAAATCAAACAACATAGACTCCATTTGATTTTTTTTTTTTTTTTTCTTGTGAGACGGCCAGCTTCCCTCTCTGGATGCTGTTCCAAGGTCTGGTACCACAGCTCCGTTGAAAAATTGCGCTGGCTCGCCAAATATCTTAATGACTTTTCTCTCAGCAGTTGGTAATGGTGAAATGTTATTCTAGTAACCATAATGTCTCTCATAAAACAATTGCATACAATATGTACTGTACTTCTATTTTAGTGAACTCTTCTGTCCGAATAGCAGCGCCGGTAATCATTCAGCATTTCATCGCGAACCGCTTGCCAGTCCTTCCAGTGTAATATTGCAGAGAGGGTGAAGAAATGCGTGATTAAAAACATTCACTGAGAGTGGACCATTTAACGCAACCCGACACTGCGGAATAAACCAGCCTTCACACATGTAGGCGCTCATCATATAAATGACAGTTCTATGTGGTCATTTAATTTTACGATCTCAATTCTCGCATATATTGCTCGCATAAATATAGCGTTCTCCTGCAGGGAGGTCTGCTGGGTGCGATAAAATCGGTGAGACCTCAATGGGTTCAAATGGACATCTTTTATAATTATTGCTATAAAATTTCTTGACAATGCATTTTGTTGTCCAATGGCTAAAGAAAATGATTTTCCAAGAGAATGGGTTTCAACAAAGAGAGTAACGGAGCCTGGGAATTTGTTCCTTAAATTACCTTGGTTACTCTCCTCTATTGGAGGCCTTCTTGCTCTTTGCAATGAGGTCTTACAGCGTAGCTGCCAGTTAGAGGTGGGGCAGGTTTGAATTGTTTTCTGGTTTCGGGAGGCAATATGAATATCTGGAGACAAGAAACAATTTGCTGTTAAGTGCAATTAAAATATATTTACAGGGGATCCTTTCATGTACTTGGAAAGATAAGGAAAAAGGTAGAGAAAAGAGTTCTTAACTCCAGAGTAGAAACAATTTGGAGAAAAGATACATCAGCTAAACTATAGTTCCAAAAGTACTATGTATTGCTTGAAGGACTCAATTACTTTTTTTTTTTTTTTTTACTTCTTTAGGGTCATATATTTGACATTACAATGAAATGAATGTGGTTGATTTTCTCCACAGTATACTGGAATATTTTGAATGCCTCTTGGTTTTTGTATTTCCTCGAGGATAACAAGTTGTAATCATTACTGTTGCCTTGTGTGACCGTGTTCAATGGTGCACTGATTGGATTTGGGCATTTGTTTTATCTGGTTGTCCTGTAAGTACTACAGAAAACTTATTAGTTAAGTGTCTGTTTAGAAATGCAGTGAAACACTTTCTATTTATTGAGGGAAAAGAAACGAATTGCTTAATATGTCTTTAATGTTAAAATATTAATGAGCAGTCGTATTTGTTGAACTAGAAGGAGAGGAAAGGAGCTATGAGCCATGGTTGCACCCTCGGGAAAACAGCAGAGTGCAGAGAGCGGAGCAAACTCAAGCCATCAGGACCCTCAGACTCCGGTCTGTTTGTCTGCGGGTCAGCTCCCTGACCACCTGTAGGGCTCATCTGTCGATTGTCTCTTTAGCCTGCGGTGCTGGTCTGGCAGCAGTACTACTGTTGGTCCGGGGGTTTAGCTGTCTCCCCTCTCACCACTGGGGTTCGGGCCGGGGTGGGTATGGAACATAAATGAAACCAAATGAGGAATTATGTTCCTCTCATCACAGAGATCGGTTCAGAGAGGACACAGGACCACCTCAGTTGTGGAAACCCTGTTCCAGTGGATTTCAAACATTTATGGGAAAAATGTGAAACAACAGCAACACACACACAAGGAGTTTCCTGAAACACACTGTTGAGCGATTCCTAGAAAATCCCCATATTTCTTACCTTAATTTTCTTATAAAAGCATAACCTTCTTTCTGCCTGTTAGTTCAAGTTCAGTTTTTGTCACTTGTAACCACAATAATACCGATAAACTATTCTTTGCTGGAGGCAGATTCCGTTATTGTGATCTTTGCTTCATTTGTTTCTAAGCAAGCAACTCATTCTTTCATTCAATTAATACCATTGCACTGATACAACTGATATTTATTGTCTTCCGTGTAGTAGATACTATCGGTGTCGATGTCCTCTTGAGTTAGAAAGTCTAACGATAGAGAAGATCATTAAAGAAGCAGTTACAGTAACAACATGAGAGGAAGAGTACTCAAAGATTTTAAAAGGACTTAAAAATGACCAAGCCCTCAGTAGGAGGTCCAGGAAGGTCTGGATGAAGGAATGTCAAACCTGAGGCCTGAGACATAAGCA
Organism: Tadarida brasiliensis; assembly: GCA_030848825.1. Classification (NCBI taxonomy): domain Eukaryota; kingdom Metazoa; phylum Chordata; class Mammalia; order Chiroptera; family Molossidae; genus Tadarida; species Tadarida brasiliensis. Next base: position 106,979,062 of record CM061260.1, on the reverse strand, counting down.
GGATAAATCAAGAAAAGTTGAGGGCAAAAGGAGGAGGGGGAGAGTTGGACAGTCTAAATTTCAGAGAAAGCATGACATCTTAAGGAACTGTGAAAGCTTGCAAGATTGCTTGAACTTAGAGAAAGGGTCATAGCAAGGGAGGTGGTTTGGGCGAGGAAGGAAATGGAATTGAAGAAGTTTACGTGTGGGATAAACTAGCTCAGGAAGGTACTTGTAAACTAGGGGAATTGGGGCTTTATCTTAAAAACAATGAAAAGCCAATAGGATTTTAAGTAGGGGAGGAGCGTGATCAGACTGGTTTGTCTAATAAAAGCCAACCCAGACTTACATAAAGAGAGACTTATTATTCAAAAGGGTAATTACAGTAAAGGAGGCAGACAATTACAAGAGGGAAAAGGGAATTATTGCAATAAGAAAAATGCCCCACCCATGGCATCTCCAAGTATCTCAGAAGGTCAGGCAGAAAAAAAAAGACTGTTCTCTTATAAGGAGGATAGAACAAGACTAGAAACAGTCAGGTGTGGGAAGTGGCAGGCTTAGATGGATAGTAGGTCAGAGAAACTTTTACCCTGAAGTCAGCCTATTCCCGGAAGGGACCTTTAAAGGTCCTTTAGAAGAACCTTTAGAGGATGGGCCAAAACTCGGGGACCGGGGGGAAAAAAGAGAAGCTTAACAAATGAAAATTTGTTCAAGTGAAATTAGCAGGTGTTCCATCCAGATTGATTAGTGGGTACAAAAGTTCAGCTAACCGTTTCTGAAAAAGCATGGGAATTTGGAGTATCTGTGTCTGACTTTGCCATAGGTAGACAAGGGGGCATCTGTGAGTTTCATTCATGTCATCCATGGAATAGTGGTTCTTCTCAGTAAGCCGTATCCTGGGACACGAAAGGGTGGGGAACATCTTAATCAATGCTGTTTTCCAGGATCATAGGGCTTGTGATGTTTAACGTGGTCAGGTTTTAGAAAGATCACTTTGGTTGTTCCATGGAGAAGACCTTGAAGGGGCAGGAGACGAAAGAGAAAAAAGTATACAGTGATTCAAATTCAATTGCCCTGGACCAGGATGAGATACTAAGCACAGAGAGGAGCAAGTAGATTGCAAAGATTTTCAAAATGTGGAAAAAAATAAGTCTTAGCATTTTATTACATCTAGGAAGTGAGCACAATGCCTAACTTAAAAAAAATTCTCACAGGAGAATATGTTTATTGATTTTAGAGAGAGGGGAAGGGGGGAGAGAGAGAGAGAAACAACTATCAGTTGCACCCCCCATATGTGCCCTGACCAGGGATCGAACCCGCAACCTAGATATGTGGGAATCAAACTCAGAACCTGAGTTTGAACTCAGTACATGAGATGATGCTCCAACTAACTGAGCCACACCAGCCAGGGCAACACCTAAGTCTTAAGTTACAAGTGTGTCAGGAAGTTCATCTCTTTAACTGAAATTTCCCTCTTGAATTCTCCATTGCTCTCTTTGGTCTGTTTGCTTTTTGTCTGTAAGACACTGTCTTCCAAAGAGGTTTTCATCTATACATTCAATTAGTTATTTTCAGAAAGCCCTACATGTTATTTTCAAATATTTTTCTCTATTTCATTTGTTTTTTTCTTCAATGCAGAAATGATGTATACACTGGATCTCCTTTATCTGTCTTCCATAGTTGTTTTATCTCCAATACTTTTCAGTTTGGTCCTTGGTCCTTTTTATGGGTCTTTGTTTCATTCCATGTTTGTGCTTCAGCAGGTCCATTGGTGATGGCAAGTTCTGCATTTGGTATTAGCCGGTGAGGAACCTCTTAGATCTTGAGCCTAGGACAAATGCTACAGGTACCACGAGCCAGTGTTATCATGTAGAAGAGCATACTCCTTTAAACAAAAAACCCTCAAGAAAGACATGAATGGAGAGTACTTAATGGTGAGCTTTCTAACCAGACATGATCTAATAGAGCCCACTTCTCACCATTATTTGGACAATGCACAGGTCTCAGATAAAACAGAAAACTGCTTTATAACAAACCTTAGCAACATATTATGTCTATGATTAATGCCCAAATCTTCTGCCTCATCAACAATTATCCAAATCATTAATTTTCCTGATTTGACAAAAGAATGAGGTGTAAATCAGATATTTAAATAAGCATGACTCTTTTTTCCCCATAAGAGAACTCTACAAACGAACATATCTGACATTTCCCTTTGGTTAGATCACTTCGATCAACATCACGTTAATGTCTTACTATTCTAGTATCTCGTAATGGCTCCAAATATTGGAAATTAGATATTGTACGATTAACTATATAATTTTATATTTCTTCTTTATTAAAAAAATTTAATAAAATATTTTTCCCCATTTCCCTAAGGAAAACAAACACTTGCTAGTACATATCCTTCGATTGGTTTTTATGTGAGTTGCTAGTCCTCCTGTGCTTCTGCAAGATTGGCTTAGGTTGGCTTCCCCCAGAAACAGACCTCGAGATAAGGATTTGAGTGAAAGTAATTGGTTTGGCAAATGAGCCAAAGAAATCAGTAGGAAAGTAGAAAGTGATCATCGAGAGGAAGAAAGACAGTGGAGCTGCATGTACGTAGAAGCAGACCGCTGCTATTGTCAACTACAGTTCAGTCCTGGGGAACTCCAAAGGACTGTGTCATTCGTCCCTAAGTGTTGTCCTATCAGAAGTACTAGGGTGTGGGGACATTTTCCTTTAGTACACATCCATCACTGGCTGAATACTGTTCCTGGGGAGATTAATGCTCTAGGACTTCGAGCATTCCCTATGTTATGGGTTCTTGGCACAGACTCAGGGCTTTGGGCTCTTACATTAAGAAGCTGTATGAGCCCGGCTGGTGTGGCTCAGTGGACTGAGCATCATCCCACGGACTGAGAGGTCACGATCCCCAGTAGGGGTCATGCAGGAGGTAGCCGATTGATGTATCTCTCTCACATCGATGTTTCTTTCTCTCTCTCCCTCTCTCTCTAAAAATATCAATAAAAACATATTTAAAAAAAGAAGAAGAAGCTATATGAGAACCGTAAGTGCTGAGGGGAAGTGGACAGAACGATGACAGGGTCTGCTACGGGCCACCCTGCACCTTCCAGATGTATCCATGTTCCACTTGATTGTCACTATGCTTGGTCATTGATTCTTTAAAATGATAGCCTATTGTTGTTTCAAAAATAAAATATTCTCTAAAATGATAGGAAACAGTCTGGCCAGTGTGGCTCAGTGGTTGAGCGTCGACCCATGCACCAAGAGGTCACCGGTTCAATTCCTGGTCAGGACACATGCCCAGGTTGTGGGCCAAATCCCCAGTGGGAAGCATGCAGGCAGCGGCCAATCGATGTTCTCTCTCATTGATGTTTCTATCTCTCTCTCCCTCTCCCTTCCTCTCTCTCTAAAATCAATAAAAAAAAGACAAAAAAATTTAAATAAAATGATAGGAAACAAAGACAAAAGTAGAGTAGTGGTTTTGCCCCCAGAAACAGACCACAGTTGGTTTCTAGGCCATAACTTGTAAATTATATTCATTATCTCGCTCCTCTACAACTCACCCAGGTTTTGCTTACCTTGCAGCCAAGGCTGCTTGCACAGTGGTAAGCCAGGCAGGCGTTCATACTTCTGGGGTCTACTGGTCACTTTCCCCTGTCAGGCCATATTACCACAATTGTTTATTTAAAGTTATCAACAGGCACCAGAACACTAAAAGCTGTATCAGTAAATCCTCTAAATTCTAAACATATATCTTCTTGCCCCCTTTACTTAGCATTATCCTATTTGCTCATGATGACCAGGGTCCATTTTCCTCACAGTACAATAATGCTTTGTTTACCTGCTGCACTACCTGTAAGAGAAGCCTAAAATGACCAGGTGGTAGGTACAGCTTTACATTTAACGGATTCCTTACCGCATGCATCACTTGGAGAAAGCATCCCACCATTCTAGTATTTTGGACTTCCACTGGAGTGCTACCTAAAATTTTAGGAACAGGAAGCACACCCTACTCGAGATGGTCACTGGGAGTGGTGGTGAGAAGCGGTGGTGGCCACTGCTCCGTCCACTCTGTGGTCCTCAGACTGCTGTATTCTAGCTCTCTGAGACGGCTTCATACAATGGCCACCGGTTGAAAGTATATCTCACATTTAAAAAAATAGTTTCCCTATCTTGAAGATGCTTCAGCTAAGACTTCAAAAGGCTATCATGCTGTGGTATACGATGGAATCCATGGGTCATGTGCTCATTTGCCCATTTCCTCAGCCTCCATCCAAGGCTATTTCACTGGGAATCTCATGCTAGTAGATAAGACACTCTGAATTCTCAGATAGGATGCTGGGAAGTAAAGGAAGGCGAACACATTTGTCCTAGTAAAAATGATATTCTGTGTCTTCTTAAGGGGAAAAAGTCCAGTGTAATCAATTTGCTACCAAGTGGCTGTTTGGTCCCTTCAGGGGTGGTCCTATATTAGTGGATGCTTAGTGCTCTGTGTAGATCACTGTTGCTGATGTATTAGACATTCATCAGTAGCTACAGCAGCCTTGATGAGAGAAAGTACAGGATGTGGAACTGATGGACAAGCCTCCTTTCTTGTCACTATCGCTCTTCTGTCCTTGAGTGCATTGCATAAGCACTAGGGTGACCAAGGCTGGCTGACATTTACTATCCAAGTCATTCTATTCCCCTGGTTTTTAAGTTTCTTCTTTGTTGTGGATACTCCCTAAAACATAAAGATCTACAGACTTCGTGCCTCCTCCAGTAAGTTCTACCACATGCCTCTTTCCCAGAACCCCTTATTCCCTGTATTCGAATGTCAATCTGTCTAGTTCACTGATCAACAAACCAAGCCATCTGCCACTCCCCAGGGATGTCCCTCTCTATATATTCTTATGTCAGGCCACTTCTCCCTCCTAAAAGAGTTAAATGTCAAGTGAATAATGCTAGGAATATTTTCCCTCACCATCCATGTATGGGTTTGTAGTTGGCAGATACTCATTTCTAGCTTTTATGGATATTTTGAGCATACTCATCTGCTATCAGGCCTGGATTTGTTTTTTGTCTTCTTTTAATTGGTCATAGAGAACCTTCCCGACCATGAGGGGTGAGCTGAAGGAGAGGAATTAGAGCTACACAGGTAAGTGGCAAGAGATATAGCTCACCTGTTCATGGAACTTATGCCCCAAGGCCTGCTGGGGTCTGACCTCAAACAAGGCATTTCTATTTCATAATAATTTGCTGCTATGCTTGCTTCGCCTTTTGATTTGTTGAATCTGAAAAAACACAGCTCATAATGGGCAGTTTCATTTGGATAATCACTTGATGTTTCATGATCTAGCTCTCCTTAGTCATTGTCATAGATCTCTATGAGTCAAGACCCAGTGATGTTCATTCCAGCTTGACTGTATTTCACAGGAGATAACGTCTATCCTGATTCTGTACTCTCTCTCGACTCTGTTATTCTGGAATTCTGTTATCTCCATTGATGCTAGAGAACCCAGTTACATAACAGCATTTCCTATTGTCGATCCTGTCCTGAGAGAACAATCTCAGACTGAGCTTCACAGTGACGTCCCTCACCAGAGGGTTTCTCATTGCTTTAGTGGAAGGAATAACATCCAAAAGTTCTCTTGGAACAAAGTCAGCTGATAGGTTCTCTGGACTCACACAATAAATATTTCCTAACAAAATCAACCCTTTCCTCAATATTAAGTCTAGGCATAATTGACACCTCCACCTATTTATAGTAGATTATCATCTTTTTGAGTCTCAAGGAGACATTCTAGCAAAGGATTAGGACCAACTTCAGCTGTCTTTGCCAATAGGTTAAATACTGAGTCCATTTGGTTTTAGCAATATTTTTTTGGATGTGTCTCTAGGGCAAAGACAACAAAAGCAATAATAAACAAATGGGATTACATCAAATTAAAATGTTTTTGCACAGCAAAGAAAACCATCAAGAAAACAAAAAGACAACCTACTGAATAGGAGAAGAAACTTGCAAATGATATATCTGAAAAGAGATTAATATCCAAAATATGTAAAGAACTCATACAAGTCAACATAAAAACAAAATCAAAAGCCAAACAATCCAATTAAAAAACTAACAGTGGACATGAATAGACATTTCTCCAAAGAGGCCATACAGATGGCCAAAAGACACAAGAAAATATGTTCAACATCACTAATCATCAGGGAAATACAAACCAAAACCACAATGAGATATTACCTAACACCTGTCAGAGTGGCTATCATCAATAAATCAACAAACAAGTGTTGGCAAGGATGTGGGTGAAAGGGAACCCCCATGCACTGTTGGTAGGGATGCAGACTGGGGCAGCCACTGTGAAAAACAGTATGGAGTTACCACAAACAATTACAAATGGAACTGCCTTATGACCCAACAATTCTACTTCTGGGTATTTACCCTCCAAAATTCAAAATACTAATTCAAAAAGATATATGCACCTCTAAATTCATTGAAACATTATTTGCAATACCAAAGCTATAGAAGCCACCTAAGTGTCCACCAATAGACACATGGATATAACAGAGGTGGTCCACATATACAATGGAATATTACTCAGTCATAAAAAAGAATGAAACCTTGCCATTTGCAGCAACATGGATGAACCTAGAGGATATTATGCTAAGTGAAATAAATCAGACAGAGAAAGACAAATAGCATATGATTTTATTTACATGTGGAATCTAAAAAAAGAAATTACAACAAATAAATGAACAAACAGAACAGAAACAAACGGATAGATACAGTAAGTAAATTGATGGTCACCAAATGGGAGGGGTGTTGGGGGATAAATGAAAATGATGAAAGGAATTAAAAAGTACCAATTCCCAGTTATGAAAATATGCCATTCCCAAAGACCCCTCTCTAGCTGGGCCTGGGCAATTTACTGCTGGTGTTGTGGGGGAAACAAGACTCTCTCCTGGTCACACAGAAACTGTTCCCACAGTCTCTCTTCCCAGAGTGCTGCTGAGCTGCCTACAGTAAGAGCAACCTCTGCCTGGGATACACCAAGACAGCTGTCCTTCCTACCTTCCTGACACTCTCCTTACCTACTCTGGCCCCTCTTAAGAATCCAGGCCCAGGCCCTAAGTTTGCAATCAGGAGAATATGTAGGCCTAAGCAGGGAAAGGTATCAAAATGGGTGGTCTGACCCTTATCACAAAGTAAGTTACAGGGAGTCATCCCTCTCTTCTCCCATTGAGGAGTCAGTCCTGTTGAGGCACCGCAGTGACACCATGATCTGCGGTACTAGGGGAGGGTGAACGGACAGAGCCCTTCTGCACTCCTGGATCTGAGCCAGAGAGAGTGTGTTGGTGTCTTTCTGTGCTGGGGTCATTTTCACGTGGTCTATCTGGCAGGAGGCCAACTTTGTATAACCAAATTCTATTTGTTATATTATAAATTAATAGAAACAATGTTCTATTTTGAAATAAAATACTTTTTTCATAACTTGTACGTTTATATTGTTACTCGTGTATCACTATTATTCTATTATATAAATAGGAATATCTTTAATTTTTTTTGATAGAAACATTGATGAGAGAGAACATCTATTGGCCGCCTCCGCATGCCTCCCACTGGGGATTTGTGCCCTGACTGGGAATCGAACCAGCAACCTCTTGGTGCATGGGTCAATGCTCAACCACTGAGCCACACCAGCTGGGCAATAGGAATATTTTTAAAGAAAAACTTTAAATTTTAGTTCCTTTAACGATACATTTTTTCCCTGCTTTTTGAACAAGGGGACCCACATTTTCATTTTTGTACTGATCCCTGCAAATTATGAGTGAGAACATCTTGATAAAATTCAAAGAGCCAGAGAAAGAGGGAGGAACGTAGAGAGAAAGAAGAAAGGGAAAGAGGGAGGGGGAGAAGAAAGCTTCACATTAATGCCTAACATCATTGTAAAAATATTCATCATGTATGAAATTTTTGTGACACAGGAGACACGAGTTAATTGCAATGTCACAGTTAATTATTGATAACAACAGTGGTGGTCACTCTGTGGCCTTTGAGATGGATTCTGTTAAATATCAAAGGTGCTCTGTTCCATTTGTATTCAACTGAGGTTTGATTTCAATGCCGTTTTCCTGACACTGATATAAACTGCTTAACTTTCCAGAGGTTGGAGCCAGATATATCTGCCTTGGGAGCAACCAAGCACAGTACTCCCTAACCAGGGTGGTGCTCTGTCACACTGAGGGCCACCAGAAAGCATCATTCAGGCCAGAAAAGTCAGAAGAAAACTGAAAGTCAGTTGCCTTGCCTTTTTTATTTTTTATTTATTTTTTCTTTCTTTATTGATATTAGGGAAAGAGAGAGGAAGGGAGAGGGAGAGGGAGATAGAATCATCGATGAGAGAGAACATCGACTGGCCACCTCCTGCATGCCCCCCACTGGGGAATTGGCCCACAACCTGGGCATGTGTCCTGACCAGGAATCGAACCAGCGACCTCTTGGTGCATAGGTCAGCACTCAACCAGTGAGCTGCACCGATTGGACACCTTTTTTTAAAATGGAAACAAGGCAAGAGTAACCAATTTTCCTTGGACAGTTTGTAAAAGTAATTCTTGCTGTTGGTATGAATAAGAGGTGTACCAGAGGAGAGGGGCAGAGAGAGCAGGTGAACAGCTTGCTGAAGGGGGCCTGCTGTGAGTGACAGGTAAGTGGGCAGCGTGGGTGTCGCTGCAGAACTGTCCAAGGGGGAGGAAGGTAGTGGAAGGAGGCTCATCAGCAGCTCTTCAAACGTCAAGTTAGAACCTTAGTTCCAGCGTTTTGGAAAACTGCACAGGGTTCACCTTTTATCCTTGTGGTTCGAGATACACAAGTTAGAACTTAGGATTCTCTCTCTGACTTTTTTCCATAATTTCTATATTTCTATTAAATAGGGTTCTCCTGCCAACATGTCTCTTAGTCTTCAACATGTTTTATGTTTCTTGTTTTCTCTGCCTAACTCTCTTTGGGGTGTGTGTGTGTGTGTGTGTGTGTGTGTGTGTGTGTTACTTTACTTATAGTGGAATTTGACCTGTTTCACTGCTGTTCCAGGACAACTGTCCTCTACTGTGGGTTAAATAGGCTGGGGCCTGTGAGTTACCTAACCGCACACAAATTCACTATATAAAAACAGAGTTTGTTCATGTGCATACGAGGGCACGGAAGGAGAATGTCCTGAATGACTGGAGAGAGGGGTTTATAGTCCAACTTCATGCAGAAAGGGAGCTTCTGTGGGAAGAAAATATGGGTTGGCTGGGGGACAGACAAATGAGCCTTTGGGAAACAAGCAGAAGGCAGGACCGTTTGTGACAATGTGTGTATGCAGTTCCTCCTCCATGAAGAGGCCTCCTTTCCTGGCTGTGACACGGCTCTCAAAGGGCGCCACCTTCAGGCAGAGGGGGGAGGCTCCCAAAACGCTCATACTGCATCTGCCGCATTGTAAATGGATCTCACTTATTTGTGGAATATGATGAACAAGGTGGGCTGATGAACGAAACAGACCCAGAGCCATAGAAAGGAGTATGGTTCAGACTGACAGACCTCAGAGGAGGGGTGCAGGGGGGAGGGATGAGATGAACCAAAGAACTTATATGCATGTATGCATAACCAATGGACACAGACAACAATGCTAGGGGGGTAGGGAGGCAGGATGGGGAGGAGGGTGTCTGGAGGGAAAAAGGAGAAACATCTGTAACAAAAAAAAATTAATAACAATTGTGAAAAGAAAAAGAAAAATAAAGAAGGAAAAAAAATCTTTAAACCAACTCTGAGTGCCTGAGTGGGCCCCCCTGCTACCAAAGACAATGAAAGTGTTTAGGGAACGTGGAGACTGGAGGAAGCCCTGATCGAGGGTCCTGTTGGCGTGAGGGAGAGATTATAAGGATTCCCAGATATTGAGGGGCACAGATGTGCCACCCCAACATGTCCCACGTTGGCCTATTGGTTCTTTTGAGTTGCAGGCATTTGAAAAACAGCAAATACAAACAAGGACAAGCTTCCTCTCAACTCCTTTTATCTGATTAACAGCAGATCCTCCAAAAAGAACTCGAATGTCATGTATCTTTTGCGCAGGACTTTTATCCACCAGGATGATTCATCGCAGGAGAGGAGACTGGAAGTCCACACACAACCAGACAACTTTGTCACAAACTGTCATACCTCTCATCTATTCTTCTAAGGCCAAGTCGTCTTTCCAAAAAGCATTTATTGTCATCTAAGAGACCTACATCCTCCTCTCCTTCCCTTATTGAAATGGTTTTTAGTTTTGTTTTTTTTTTATCCTCACCTGAGGACATTTTTGCATTTATCTTCGGACAGAGCGAGACGAGAGAGAAACATCGATGGGAGAGAGACACATCGAGTGGTTGCCACCCACACAACCCCAACCGGGGCTGGGGACAAACTGCAACTGAGGTACGTGCCCTTAGCAGGAACCGAACCCGGGACTCTCTGGTCTGCAGGCCGATGCTCTAACCGCTGAGCCAAACCGGCCAGGGCTTGAAATGGTTTTTAAGCCTGAATTCTAAGCCAGCTCAGAAAGTTACTCATTTTTCCCCTGGTGTCTCCCATGTCTTCATGAGGTATACATGTTAACAAACTTCTGCTTGCTTTCCTCCTGTCAATCTTTTTATTTTTTTTATTTATTATTATTATTATTATTATTACATGGGTCTCAGTAAGAAGGCAGAAGAGTAAGGGAAAATTATTTTCCTTCCCCTACAATGTGTTTGGAGCAGTAAAGACAGAACTTAACTTGACTAGCAAAAAATGTTTTAGAAAAACAGAACCAATCAATCAACCAAATACACAAACAAAACCAAAAAGAGCAGTACTTTCCTCTGATAAATTAGTTGAATGTTGGTTTATAGTGTATGGGACAATTTTAGGAGAAGGTAGTCTTATATTGCCTTTATTCGGGTTACTCCCTGTGCTTTTATTTTATATATATCCATGGGAGAGCACTATTTAAGTAAAACAAACAAATCAGCCTGCATTGATCAAAAACATTTTAGACCTAAGAGCTAATTTGTGTGCTTTTGCCTTTTACTATTCCAGTGTTAAAACGGGCAGCTTTTTTGTAGAGGTTAGTTTCTGTATAAATGAGCGCTACAAGCCAACTTTGTAAATAGTAATTCTCCCAATTGTCCCAGGTACACACTAATGTATGCAAGGTGAGAATTCAAGAACCTGGGCTGTACTAATTTTTACAGATCTCAAGGGACGGTAACATTCTGGGTTGAACTGCGTTCCCTACTAAGATATGTTGAAGTCATAATCATTGGTACCTTTGGATGTGATTTTATTTAGAAAGAAGGTCTTTACAGAGGTGACCAAGTTAATATGAGGTCATACTGGAGCAGAGTGGGCCCTAATCCAATAAGGTCAGTGTCCTTTTAAGGAGAAGTGATGATCGCCAGGTCCCTCTATATCATCTCAAAGGATAAGAGATCTTTCTTTCTTACAGCTGCATAGTGTTCCATTGTGTAAATGTACCACAGCTTTTTTATCCTCTCATCTACTGATGGACACTTGGGCTGTTTCCAGATCTTAGCTATTGTAAATAGTGCTGCTATGAACATAGGGGTGCATACATTCTTTCTGACTGATGTTTCAGGCTTCTTAGGATACATTCCTAGAAGTGGGATCACTGGGTCAAATGGCAGATCAATTTTATGCTAAGCGAAATAAGCCAATCAGAGAAAAACAAATACCACATGATCTCATTTATTTGTGAAATATAGTGAACAACATAAGCTGATGAACAAAACAGACCCAGAGGCATAGAAAGGAGTACAGTTCAGACTGACAAACCTCAGAGGAGGGAGGCTGTGGGGGGTGGGCGGTGGGGGTGGGAATGGATGAGATAAACCAAAGAACTTATATGCATGTATGCATAACCAATGGACATAGACAACAATGCTGGGGGGGAGGGAGGGCGGGATGGGGGGAGGGTATCTAGGGGGGAAAAGGAGAAACATCTGTAACAAAAATAAATTAATAAAAATTGAAGAAAAGAAAAGGAAGAGGAGAGACACAGAAGATTACAGCCACCAGGGGCTGGAGTCACGCTGGCACATGCTAAGGAAGGCCTGGGACCCCAGGAGCTGGGAGAGGCAGGGAAGGGGTCTCTCCCAGAGGCTCGGAGGGAGCCCAGTCCTGCTGGCACCTTGAAGTCAGACTTCTAGCCTCCAGAACTTGAGAATAAATTTGTGTTTTAGGCCACCCCGGTTGTGATATTCGTTACAGCAGCCCCAGGAAACTAATCTAGGTGATGAAACATTTGTCTTTTTTACGGGCCAACAGCTGTTTCATCTGGCTGAAGCCTCCCTGCTCTTAGGAATCTGAGTTTCTCAACTTCTTCTCAAAACCGAGTTCCCCACACTTGAACGCACCGCGGATGATTTTATAGACATGGGTGAGGTGTGTTTTAATTTAGATATGAGTCCCATGTTGTTCTTCCTCAGCTGGTATGAAAAGTCAATTATACTTAGTGTTCTACATGTTTCACAGAAGGATCCCTGAATAACACGAGAAAGAGCTGAGGAGAAGTGACACACAGTGCAGATTCATTCAGTCCAACTCCGCTTTGAGCCCACCAATGCAACTTGCAACACCGATTTGCACTGTGAATTTAGCAAAATAAGTATTGGAAATACCAGCGTTGAGATAATATGTTAGAGGCAAGTGTTTTTATTTGAAAAGACTGTACAGGCCTATTCCATAGCAGGTGCTCAAGGAGAAAGGCTGCCATTTCGTTAAAATAAAGGCATTTTTGAAGCAATACATTAGACAAAGCTGCAGTCTTGGTCATTTGTACATAAAGGCAAGGTATAGGCTAAAGCAGTCCATCATGTGCTTGAGAAGACGGGTCCTTTTTGTGAAGAACACAGAATACAAATGTAAAGGGGTGAATTTTAAAATAGAATCTCTGCTGGGGTAAGAAAATTATTTTGGCATAGCTCAGGTCCCTAAAGTGTGTTATAGTGACAGAAAGAATATTTTTAAATATGATAGAAAGTACAGGAAACTTATTAAATTACAACAGAGGGATGGAATCAGCAAAAATTTAGACTATGGGAAACTTTATAGAGCAAATGATCTTAATTAAATAAATTACACACACACACACACACACAAGAGAGAGAGAGTTGGAGGTGAAGCTATAAATCAAAAGAAGTTTGAGAGACCTATCAACCAATACCAAAGTGTGGATATAATTTTATCCTGATTGAACCCATAAACCTGTAAAAAGTATTTATGACACAATAATATACTTAATATTAAGAAGTTACTATTAACTTTTTAGGCCTTATTATAGTATTGTTGTTCTGTTTATTTAAAAACTATTACTTTTAATTAATTCATTCATTCATTATTTTTTTAATCCTCACTCGAAGATATTTTTCCATTACTTTCTAGACAGAGTGGAAGGGAGAGAGGGAGAGAGAGACAGAGAGAGAAACATGGATGTGAGAGAGACACACCGATTGGTTGCCTCCCACACGATCCCCACCAGGGCGGGGGATCAAACCTGTAACTCAGGTACGTGTCCTTGACTAGGAATCGAACCTGCGACCCCTTGGTCTGCAGGCTGATGCTCCAACTGCTGAGCCAAACTGGCCAGGGCCAAAAACTGTTACTTTTTAAAACATATGCTAAAGTTAGTACAGATGAAAGTATGTGACATCTGGTATTTACTTCCCAATGCCGGTGGTGGCAGGGGAGAAATAGATTGTTATATAGATGAAACAGAATTGCTAATGAATTCTGAAAGTTTAAACCTAGGTTATCAGAATATGGTTATTTGGCATTTTTCTACATATATTTATATATTTAAATTTTTTATAATATAGGCTAAAATAATGTTAATAAACCAATTCCTTGGCTTTGGCGGCTTTGAAATCTAGTTACAATATTTGTGAGTATATACAATTAGCTATAGAAATTAATTACAGAAATTAAGATTAACTATCAATTGAATAATTCAAAACTCTAATTGCTATACAAATTGACATTGTAATCACTGGTCCAGCTGGTTAGGAAAAGAGGGTATTTCTAACCTGGACATACAAGAACGGACAAGATTAAACAGACAAAGGGAAAAAGAAGAGGGAATCAATTGGCATCTCAGACTATATTCTGGACTATATTCCCCTGTTAAGGAAAAAATTCTGTTTTCCTTTACTCTCACACTGAATACTTCTGACACGTTTGGGTTTTTCCCATACCGACCAATTCTCCCCCTCCAGCTTGGTGTCCTACAATGCAATTCGGTTCTGACTGTTACCTGGAGTTAGGCTCAGATCCCACAGAGTGAGGGTTTTTCCTATAAGACTGCCTGACTCAGGCGCCGGTCTCAAAGCCCAGGTGTCACCCGCACTGCAGACCAACTGACCGTGACCTGGAGGCCCGTGCCCTCTGTGGGTTCAGTAATTTACTAGAATGGCTCAGAGACTCGAGGAGACGCATGTGGCAGTTTATTATAAAGGATATAGTAAAGGATATAACACCTAGAGGAAGAGACACGTAAGGCAAGGTCTGGAATTTCCCTCCCCATGGAGTTAGATGGGCCACCCTCCCAGCAAGCAGGTGTGTTCGCCAACCTAAAGCTCTCCCAAACAGTGCTCTCGGGGGTTCCTGAAGGCTTTGTCACTCAGACCTGACAGAGTGTTAGCTCATTTTCCAGCCTCTCCCAACCCTCTGAAGGACAGAAGTTAAGGCTGAAAGTTCCAAGCTTCTAATCACACCTTATTTTTTCCAGTGACGAACCCCCATCCAGCGGCCCACCCAGAGTTGTCTCATTAGAGCAAAAGACACTCCTGTCACTCAGGAAATCACAAGGGTTTGGGGGGCTCTGTATCAGGAACAGGGGTCAAAGAACAAATAGCTGAATAGGTCAGAGATGCACATATAAGTTCCTTATAATTTCATATCCCACAATCTTACTTCCTCCCATTCCATTTAGTTGTACTACCCTTTACTCCATCGCTTACACCAACACCCAGGGCACATGCGTATGTCTTTGAATAATAAATAAGTTCCACATTCCATCTATGATTAAATTCCGTTGACTCCATCTACAAAGTATATCTGGAATCTGACCATTTCTCATTATCTATCCCTTACTACCCTAGCCAAAGCCGCCATCACCATCACCTCTGGTCTGGACTACTGTAACAGTCCTTCAGCTCGTCTCCTTGTGTTGTTGTAGGGTTTTAATCAAAGAAGGATGCAACTGAATTTAAGTTTTTAAAATGCTCACCATCGCTGTTACATGGAGACTACCCCGGAGTAGGGGTGAAGGGTGGATCAAGAGAAGACACAAGGATTTATTATGATCCAAATACTTCAGTGGTTTACAATGGCTGAGGCTGCCTCTACCCTTACCTATGCAAAAGAACAATGGCACTGGACCAGTTAACCAGGCAGGAAGACTTTATTTAAGACTGTTGCAATACTGGAGAAAAATTGAACTCAACGCCTTTGAAACAAATGGCTGGAGAGATTTAAGCACTGAGAGGAGCTAGGAGAAAGTGTCAGAGAACGTTGGGGGAAACGGGCAATGTGACTAGGCTAATCTGTGCTGTTAATTAGCACTCATTAAACAGAGGCTCCTAGCCTCTCATAGAGACTGGAAGATAAGGTGTTTTCTTGATTACATTTCAAAGGGATGGCTTCCAGGTCCTTTCAAAAGGCATTCCTGGGTTGTAGAAGGTTTACTTCTCCAAGGGGCAGAGAAAGAATTGATAAGGCAAGTTTTCTAAAGTAAACGCTATAAGTAAAGGAAAGTCAAAGGACCAGAGTCAGGAAGAAACCCATTTAAGATTCCGTCCTGCTGGGAGGAACATTAAGGCCATTTTAGTCATCTACCATCACTAATCTGATCACATTAGTTGATTCATTTCCATTCTCAAGATGACCAAATTTAGGGGATCATTTTGCTCAATGCCAGGAAGAAAACACTACATCATTAATTGTACATTTAAAAATGTAGTCACTGGTTCTTTCGGGGGCTGGAATCCAGACTGCAATAATCTAGTTGCTAGGACCTTTGCAGGGCACGGCCTTCAGAATGAGGTTAAGGGAACGTTATTTGCCCAATTCTGTTTAGAGAATAGACTGAACAAATGTTCATAACAGAGCGTAGCTACGTGGGAGGTGATCCACGCAACAGGAAAATGAATTATTTAAAGTTGTTAAAGGTAGTATAGCAAGGTGCAACAACCTGAAACTGCACATTAGGTTAGGCATTAGAAAAGTGTTTCTAAATGGAGGGTTGATTAGATTTTGGAATAATTTGCTGGGAAAGGTCGCTAAGGTCCCATCAGTAGGAATATTCAAGAACAGATTAGATGAATACAGATTGCTCTTTATGGCCACAGTGACAGGTCAAACTCACAGCGATACAAAGGAGCAAACTCTGTGCCCTGAGGATGTTTTTCCCTCTATAATAACATGCACTTGACTTTACAAAACAACAAAAACAAAAGCATCAGAATTTGTAATATTAACTTACCATAGAGGATTCCCACAGCAACAAAAATGCCTCTTTACCGTTTTCCTTTAAGCTAGCTTTTAGAGGATAGATGTTTGCCTCAATGGAACGAGTGAAAATGGGGCCCACTTTACATTATAAGGAATTAATTTGTAGCCAATAGTGCTTATATTAACACATTTTTATTTTGTTCAAAAACAGCCTGAGTGGTACTTCGTCTCCTTAATGGTCCTATTTGACAACTCAGTTTAGCTGTTTTTGCTTAATTTTCCTGCCAATTCTCAGCTATTGCCATTCTATTAAGTATTAACAGTATTTTAAACTTAACAGTGTATTGATGTTTGCATTTAATTTTTATTTGATTTCGTTTATTTTATTCAAAATGGTTGGAGTGGCAATTGACTGTTTTGTGAATAATGCAAAAGATATTGGATGACGTTCCCATGCATGGGATTGATTTCCTATTTGAATGGACGCCAGGCACTCTGTATAGGATGTACGTTCTGTGTAGGAAGTCTGAGAGCACCCGTGTGCTGGGACTGTCTTAGATGTCCCAGCACATAGCCATAAGCTGAAACAACAATGTCCACACCTTTGTGGAATCTAATCCCAGCTGGAGAAATGAACGATATATAGATAAACAAATAAGAAAGTATGTAGAATAGTGTCAGGAATGGACAAGGATTGTTGAGAAAAAGGAAGCAAAGGGATGCGATGACATCTTAGGTGGGTATGGAGGAGGCATTTCAGAGATAGCCCCGTCCTTCAGGGTGTGACCCATGTGAAAACCGGGGAATGAAGGTCCCAGGCAGAGCAAATAGCAGCTGTGGAGACAGGACCCTGGCTGGTACGGTGGGAAAATGCACAGCCACCAACTAGATACAATTGTTAGATACCATAAAAGTTTTTACACTTTGGAGTTTTGGTTTACTCCCATGAATAATAGATTTTATTCCCTGCTTCACAGAATTTTCCTTTTAACTTGAACTGGAGAAAGTTCAGTATAGTAGTTAAGATCATAGGCCCTGGATTTAGTCTAGATCAAGTTTTAAATCCTGGCTCTACCATTTACTCGTTTTGTGTCCTTGGGGAAATAAATTATTTTCTCTGAGTCTGGGTTACCTCATCTGTAAAATTGATCTAATGCCTTCTTTGTTTCGGTTAATGCATTGTTATGTAATATACTAACCTAAAGCTTAGTAGTGTAAAACTACAACATTTTATTTTTCTATTTTGTGGTTCAGGGATTTAGGCAGGAATTAGGCTCCATTATGCCTAGGGCCATAACTGTGGAAGCTTACATAGCTGGGGGTGGTTGGGATGGCATGACTGGGACCATGTATCTGGGGCCTTTGTTCTGACTGTTCACTAGAGTCCCTTGGCGTTCTTCATGTTACATCTGCTGAAGGTAGATACAAGGTATCTTTCTCACTCAGACCTGTGGTGTTGGGGTTAGAGTGGGGCTGGGCTACTCTCTCCATGTGGCCTCGTCACGTGGTTGGCTTGGGATTCCTTAGAGCAAGGCAATCCCAAGGAGGAAGTCAGAGTTATTCAATGATGATTGAGTCACTCCAGAGGGAGGCTTCCACAAAGCCCTGGTGAAAGCTGCTAGGTTCTTATGATCCTGGAAATCTGAGACTGTCACTCCTACCACAGTCTACTGTTCAAGCAAGTCATGCAGGCCAGCCCAGACTGGAAGGAAGGGGAAAAGCAGACTTCCTGTCAATGAAGGAATGCCATGAGCATACATGGAGGGAAGGATTTGGTGATGGGCAGTCTAGAAGGAAGTTCTTACATCATTTCATCAAGTTACCATATTCAGAGTTGACTTATTTAATGTGTGGTGGTGGTTCACTCAGTAAATGGTGGCTATCACTATATTACTGTGTGAAAAAATATTTTTAAAAGACTATTACTGATAAGATGGCATTATTACTATTAGTGGGAAAGGAAATATAATTACCTTTTCCTCTCTTCCTTTTTATTTAAATCAAGGAAAACAACTTTAGTTTTGTCCCATGCACAAAGTGATTATTTCCACATCTGAAAACCAGAAGAAACTGTGATTATTGTAGTTTTCCTCCTCCTACGAAAAGTCTGAGGCCTCGAAAGATGGGAAGAATTTCCCGAGTCCGAGGCAAATTGTGATAATAACTGATGTTTCAGTGTTACCTTTGAATTCTAACGATTACAGTGAAGATGGCAACCGCAGCAAATACTTGACCACTCCTTCCCCACCCGGCCCATTGCTTGTGAATCATCACCTCCTGCTGCTGAGGCCAAAGGCAGCCACAGGTGCCTTCCCCACAGTGTGTCAGGCATCCACTACAAACTGGTCTGCGAGGTGATGCTTAGACCTTCACCAGTACCCACACAGGAACACATGCTCGGCAAGGTCATGATGTAGCACAAAGAAACACACACACACACACAATGGGAATTAGAAGGCTAAGGGGGAAGTTACATTCCTACCAGTTACTCTTCATGTCATCTTGGACGATTTATCTCATAACTTTGTGTCTCAATCTGAGTATCAGCATATAAACGTGTTTCCATTCATCTCTGAAATGTTATGAAATTTGGAATATCCAAGTAAACTATTTCAAATGGGTCCTCCTGAAAAACTAGAGAAGCTCTTGACAAAAATCTTGATTTCTGGGGTATCTTCAGCCATGAAGTTACCGTACGTCAGGGTAATCACAGCTGAGAAGCAGTGATGTTGTTTTATCTCTGGTTTGAATTGGATAAGAGGGTCATACTTCAAGAATGGGACTGATTTGTTAAGTAGATCAAAATAGTACTTATTTACTTGGACATCCTTACGTTAAATCAATGAAAACTTAAAGGGAAGTATTTGCATTAGAAAATCAGGCAACTGTGCATTTGATATTTGGCTATCTTTTAAAATAACAGATGATAGATAGATCTTCATTGGCTATTACTATATAATGTTAAAATAGTCAATTCAGTAAATAAAATTTCATCATATTAGTTGTCAGAGAGTATATAGTCAACAATGTAACCCAGCCCAGAAAAGGTCATGGTGTTTGCTAGGTTTCTAGGAGGTAATCTCTAAACCCTTGGAAAGTCATGAACCCTTCGAGTCTTTGTTTGCCTGGGGCCCAGCCAGCTAGTAACAATGTGATTTCGGGTGGGGGTTATGCATCATGTTGTATTATTGACCTCGGGAGGGGCTGAAAGCCTGCAATCAGCCACATGGGCAATGTCATGCCTCCGTGATGCAGCCTCAGGGAAATGTCCACCCCCAGGCTTGGGGGAGCTTCCCTGGGTGGCAGTACTCCATGCATTGTCCCACATGGATTTTGTGAAATCAACATCGCTATGACTTCACAGAGAAAGAACCATGAAAACTCCACAATGGTACTTCCCCAGATTCTGTTATTTCTTCCCTTGCCTGATATAAGTCTGTGTCTTTTCTCTGTAATAAACCAACACGGTTACTACGATGGCGGACGTCAGAAGTGAAGGCAGTCTTGTATGGATTGTGGTCACTCTAATGCTGCAGTTCTCTAACCTTCACAGATAGAAAGTATTGATCATCCATATATGGTAACCATAGTCATACATCACTGCTGAGCTCTTGAAATATAGTTAGTGTCACTAGGAAAGTGAACTTCCCATTTTTATTTAATTTTAACCAAATTAAACTTAAAAACAAAAACAGTGTAAATTTTTTATATTGATTGCAGGTTGAGATACTATTATTTTGCATATGTCGGGTTAAATAAAATATGCTATTAAAATTAGGTTAATTTGTTTTGGTGGTGGGCTGGATGACGGCATCCACGAATGACTAGGCCCTAGTCCAGCAACCTGTGAATGTTACTCTACATGGGAATGGACTTCACTAATGTGATTAAAAAAATAATCTTTAAAAAAATTAAATTTTAAATTAAATTTACTGGACTGATATTGGTTAACAAGATTAGATAGGTCCAAGTGTACATTTCTATGATATATGATATATTGCACAGTGTGCCAACCATCCAAAGTCAAATAATCTTTTGTCACCATATACTGGTCCCTTTACTACTCTCCCACCCCCTTCTCTCTGGTAACCACCACACCGTTGTCTGTGTCTAGGAGTTTCAGTTTTATACCCCACATATGAGTGAAATCATATGGTTCTTAGCATTTTTCTGACTGACTTGTTTTGCTTAGCGTAATATTCTCAAGGTCCATCCAAGTTGTTGCAAGTGGCAGTATTTCATCTTTTCTTATGGCTGAGCAGTATTCCATAATACATATGTACCATATCTTTATCCATTCACCTATCAAAGGACTCTGTCATTGTCTCCATGTCTTGGCCATCGTGAATATGCTGCAATGAACACAAGGGTGCATAAATAAATATTTTCAAAATTTTCAGGTACATACCCAGGAGAGGGGTTGCTGGATCATATGATAACTTTATTCTTTTTTTTTTTTAAATCTTTTTTTTTTTAAATCTTTTTTTTTTTTTATCCTCACCTGAGGATATTTTTTGCATTTATCTTCAGATGGAGTGGGAGGGAGAGAAGGAGGAAGAGAGAGAGAAACATCGATGTGAGAGAGACACATCGACTGGTTGCCACCCACACGACCCCAACCAGGGCTGGGGACAAATTGCAACCAAGGGACATGCCCTTAGTGGGAACCGAACCTGGAACTCTCTGGTTCACGGGCCGACGCTCCAACCACTGAGCCAAACCGGCCAGAGCGATAACTTTATTCTTAATTTTTTGAGGAACCTCATACTCTCTTACATACTGGCTGTACCATTTTACATTCCCACCAGCACTGAATGGGGGTTACTTTTTCTCCACAACCTCTCTAACACTTACACCTATCTTGTTGATAATAACCATCTAATAGGTGTCAGGTGGTATCTCATTGTAGTTTTGATTTGCATTTCCCTAATATCTCGTAAGGTTGAACATCTTTTCATATATCTGTTGGCCATTTGTAAAAAGAAGCTTGAGATGGAGACATCATCCCAGTGGGCCTGATACAATCGAAAGAGTCTGTTGTAGAAAAGCATCAGGAGATCAGAGTGAAGAGTGGGAGATAAGACCACGGAGGCGAGAAGTTAGGCTGAGGTGAGAAAGGAGCCATGAGTCAAGGAATGCTGGGGTCCTCCAGAAGCTGAAAAGGCAAGGCAACACATTCTCCCCTCAAAGCTTCTGGAAAGATCCATCTGTGTCCATTTTAGCCCTGTGAGACTCATTTCAGATGTCTGACCTCAAGACCGATTTAGTAAAGATGCATTTGTGGTGTTTCAAGTTACTAATTTTGTGCTAATTTATTGAAGCAGTAAAAGGAAACTAATATAACTTTTTACTTTTGAAATTTTGTTACTCTAAAATTAAAAACTGCATCTATGGGTCACATGATATTTCTGTTGGACAGTTCTGGCCTGCATATTTACCTTTATTGTGTTCTAATAACATTTTTGTTTTTCATAAGGTGGATTAAATATTTCAGTGTAAATCTTTCACTTACTGTTTCCATAAGGAAGTTTTCTTAATAGGTTTTAATCTATTGGTGATATTCAAATACTCTGAATTTTTCTGGGTGCTGTCAGGGATAAAGAAGTAGTGGACATACTCAAGTTCCTGATGTGACAAGAAGAGGCCATGCAGCAATTCATAAAAGACAGACATAAGAAGGCTGGCTGGTCACAGGCTTCACGAGGAGTATGGATTTGAGATGAGGCTTCAGTGATGGATAACTCTTCAATGGTGGATAACTCTTCAACGGTGGATGGTGATTTTGAGTAAGAACAGATCACGGAGAGTGAAGAGAACATGGGATAGAAGTGTAAAGGAGACAGAAAGTTAAAACCACAGATAAAACTGCAGAATATATTTAATTTTTTTGTTTACTACAACTAACCTAAAGTTACTATCAAACTGTGCTCTTCTGGGTAGGAGGGCTGATGCTGGGGTGGGACATACAAAAATGCAAACTGCTTAAATAGTCTCAGTATTTTATTGACAGTTTTAGGAAAAAATGGGGAGAAAAAAGCAAACAAATGAGGACATTTCGACTACAGTGAACGAAGTGTATGAGAAGTCGAAACAGAAAATGAAGTTGAGTGAATAGATGCTTGCTAACGATAGAGTGCTGAAACCCAAGATTAAGAAGTAGCTTGATGAGATTGAAAACAGGGAGCTATTGAAGGTTTTGAGGAGGGCAATGATATGATAAAAAGGTGTTTAGGAAGAAAAATATAGAAATGTTTTTCATAGTGGTTTAAAGAAGGTGGGGGCTAAAGTGAACCAACAATGAGCAAGAATACGTTAGAGGTTTGGGCGTTAGATAATCTAACCTAAAGAAACCCAAACCACCCACTGATATTTTTTCTAACCCTAAGATTTTATTTTTATTTATTTATTTATGTATGCATGTATTTATTTATGTATTTATTTATTTTTAAGGAGAGCTTTAATGTAGCATTTTAAAGATTATTCAAATGACCCAGTCAGGTTCAGCTCTCTTATTAATATTACAATTATAGCCATACGCTAAATTCTTTCTTATGTTTCTAGGGGTGGATAATAGTATAGAACAAAGGGCACCAGCTGTGGGAATCAATATGGTTTGAATTCAAACCCTGCCACTTACCTGGAAATTATATCATATCCGTTAGCTTCTGTTTCTTCATCTAGAAATGAGGTCATTGATCCTTTCTCAACATATTATCTTGAAGACTAAAGCAGAAACAATGTACTTAAGTGTTCAGCATAGCATAATAAGGTTCAGGAGAGTGTGAGAGTATTTTATTCATTTAAATCCCATGCATCCAATTATATAGGCTCTGCAAAAACACAGAGAGAATTGTCCTTGTTTCAAATCAGACTAAATCTCCACTGTCCCAGGAGAGGCCATAACTAAAATGCAAAGGGAATCGGAAGGAAATAATTCTTGGCCTTTGGCGTTATACGGATGGAATCCCTAGAGTTTTAAGAGCAGCACAACTTTGACTACCAGATTTCTGTCTTACTTTCTGACTTTAGAACCCAGTCCCCATGTAAAAGTAGCCTCATTGTAAATGTGTTTGTACAAGTTCAATTTCAAGTGTTTCATAGGGTGCCCACTCAAGAAAAGAGAGGGAACCCTATGATAATCAATATCAAGATAGTCTCTGGATATGACTGAATTGGACAGTCGGCACACCGTGTTCCAGCATCCCCCGATGTCGGTGATGGAGAAGTGACCTCAGTTTACATCTTCCAGTGTCTAATTAGTGAGAAGCCATCTGCAGATGAGGGCGGTCATGTTTTCCTCTGTCCGTGCTGACACATCCACAGCGCCCTGCCACTTCTGTTACAAAAACTGTGGCCATTAAGTGACTTATTATATTGAATTGGACTGGGAAGCTTTTTTTCCCCAAAGGTGAATAAATACCTCACATTTGCCAGCAAATTCGTTATGATTTGGAATAAAATAGGCCCTGTCTGGGCGGATACACTGCTGTTATATTACCAGATGTAGTCATTTTATTTCTTTTCGTACATTTGTTGTGTTCTGTACGTACACAATCTATGTATCTCTTGATTTGCTTTGTTAGAGACTGTAAATGAAACTTCCCAAACCATCTTGAAAATCATGTAGTGAAACAAGAGTTGGGAACATTTGTTTCTCCTGATCGTCATTGTGGCTTTCAGTTGAATAAATGTATATTTCTTGCTGACTGCAAAAAAAGCCATTAAAAAGCTGTTCCCAGCTAAAAGGTTTCAACACATAGGGAATTATATCTCTTGCTTTATACGCCCCCTTAGCAGAGATAGACATGGTTGTAATAGCTAAATCAAAGAACATTTGTTTGAATGATCTGTAAGCAGTGCTGCTGTTGTCCATGGAAGTTGTGAATCATTTTACACCCTTAAAACCTTGTACCTACCTGAGAAGTTGCACGTGTTGCTATCAATTTAAGCACAATTATTATAATGTTCATATTATAATAAAATGAATAAATAGCACATTCATAAGTCTGTCAACTGTGAATACAATACGATGATGAAAATGCAATCTGAATAACAACGATCAAACACAAATAGTAGAAAAGAAACAAAGAAAGAACATTAAGTTCGGTGGTGAGCCGGAACAAGCCACCATGAAGGCTGAAGAATCCTAGAAATCTGTCACTTTATCCTATGACATTTTCCCTCTGAAATGCACAACTTCCTGGTAGAAAGTCAGGTTAATATCTCTTTATCATCTCATTTGCGGTGCATTTCTTGAATTCTACTACTGAAATAATGGAAGAGTTTACAAACCAGTGTATTCCTAATTGTGATGAATTTACTCAGCTTAAGAAAACATTTAACTTGGGTTGTCAGGCAACTGGTCTATTTTTACACAGTTCCAGACATTGCCCTGATGTATGTTATTCAGGAAAAACAATAATATTTGCATGGCACTTTAGAATTTACAAAATGCTTTCATCTACATTCGTAGTTTATCTTCTCAACAATCTGTGAGGTAATGGGTGAGGTGGTCAGAGCCATTGATTTCCAGGGATGATATATAATTGATTTATCATCATATACTCTCCTTTCCTGCCAAGTTGATTCCTTTGAGCCATTCTTTTTTCTAAAAGATAAAGACTTTCCTGGAAATGAACATTCATCCTGTTGGGACAGTTACAGCCTTAGGTTACTTCTCAGTGTGCAGTAGCATTGATATACACATTTCTCTTATAATACAATATAAGAAATAAAACCTTAAGCTAGGTCTGCAGGAATTGCTGAATAGCACACGAACAAGAAATAGCCCAATTGTGTGGACTTCTGGCAAGAATTGGGATATGTTTCTATGCAAGGAAATGTCTAAATTAACACCTTCTAGTTTTTAGATATTATGGTTCCATGAATTTAAGAATGGTAGAGAGAGAAGAACACAACATCTTCAATCTTTCACAAAATGTGTTTATTCTATCATTTAAATGTTTTTAAAATTAAGTTCCACAGTAAGAAAATTAGCAGTAGCTTAAAATTAGAGTAAGAGCTATGTTGCTCTGAATGAATACCCCCCTTTTTTTCCCATGAAGTCAGAATACTTCCCACTCCAGAAAAATTAAATTGAAAGAATGTTAGCAGATTGGGTTACACAAACATTAGAGTGGGTGGAAAGGAATGGTTTGGAATTCAGTTTAAGAAAGCAAACTTATTTATCTTAAAACACAGTTGTTGGCAGGATTTTTTATTTTTGACCTCCAATTTCATTTGGGATCGGGAAATGCTGAAATACATAGTTGTATAAACCCACACATAAGTGTATTTATATTGATTACAAAAGCAAGGCGATGCTTTATTCATCTTAAAAGTGGGCATTAAAAGTTTCGGTGTATTCTAGCTGTCTTCAAAACTGCATTCATAGCGTTGTAGAGAAAAGAAAGAAAGAATTCAGGCACAACAGTGTACAAGTAATCACACTTATAAAAATATATAAATAGTATTTTTTTCTATTATAAAATATTTTTGTGACTATTTCAAGAAATGTTAAATAAGTATAAAGAACGAAGTACATAGACCTATGAAGAGAAAAATAAACCACCAATAATTCCACAAGACAGGGATACCTTTTAGTAACATTTTATTATAATTCTAACAAAGATTTTATGACGTCTACATGTTGCAATTGTCTTATTGAATCCCAGACTTTCACATTCGCAGCGCAGTGCAGGGTGACAAGACATAGAAACTAAAGAAGCAGAAGGGAGGCCAGAAGAAGTTGCAACATTTAAAGCCAAGACAAGTTTGATGCTACAAATCAAGCAAGAGTTTAAAAGCAGTTGAAGGTATGGTACCATCTGCTCTTACGCCAGATGCACAGAGATGGGAACCAGAAAGCTTTATCTTGTGAATGTAAAGTGTCTGAGCGCGTGTGAAGCTTACGCCACAGAAAAGCACAACGTGTTAAGGAGCCGTGGAAGGCGGGTGCAGTCTCCTATCACTAAGTATTTTTAAATTCATAAACCTCGGGCCTCGTAAATTGTTGCCTGATTTTACTTTCCAACAAAATACCCAAGCAGGTGAGAGGATGTCTTTGACACAGACTCACAATAATCTCCAACCTTATGATCTACTCCTAAGTACGTGTTTAAATAGATGGTTTATTCTTAGGCATTTTGTCTTCTCTGTGGTAGCCACCCAGTCCTTTCTTGTATGTACTGGGTTCTACCATGTGCTGGGCACCAGGCCTGGCATTGTCTCATTTGCCAGCCCTCAATCACTACAGTGCCTGCCCTATCCCTGCTGCGGTGGCCTTCACCCACTCCTCCTGCAGTCATATCACAAGTGAACTAACTGCCCACTGAATGCGGGCACGCTAATTATGGGAGCTGAACGAGTCCAATAGCTACCCACTGCACCTGCACAGTGTGGAACTGTGTGTACACTAGACGAAAATAACAGCACAGTGTGGTTACATGGCTGCTTCCATCTGTGATACTGCAACTGAGCACGTGATGAACTGATACAGTGTGAGGTCAAATATCGATCCTCTAGGATTACAGGTTACGCAAAGGCTGGATGTACTACCACAAAACAAAAAGGAGCCTCGGGGAACAGTAGGATGTGGCAGCTGGTTTTATAACCAGAGTCAATTTACAGTGTAGAGAGTCATAGAACTCTATGGGTCAGGGGGCAGGGCCCGCCATACAGCCTTTTGGACTTGGTTTATAACCTAGAATTGCAGAAAGACATACCCTGATTTATACACTAGCAATTTCCTGATTCAAATTTGTAGCAACATTAATAATATTATACATGGAAATGGTAGAAAGGAAACATCACCATTCTATTATTAGGAAGGCATCTCTTGTCACTGACATTTTTTAAACTACTATTTACTGATATATCTGAGAACAGGATGGACCAGTTGGAGGATGTTCTCAATCTGAATGTATTTAGTAGATCTCTTTTTTCACAATAATAATAATAAAAAAACACTGTTAGCCCTATTTGTAAAGATGATTTATTCACAAATAATTCCTCTGCTCTGAATAAAATGTTCCCTTTCCTCCTTTACTCCAATGCCAGCTACATCTTTAAAGACTCTGTTCCATTATGTATGCTTTTCCTTTTGTCCCTTTAACATTTTCTCACTCAGTTTCCTTTGTCTCTACCTTTAGACATGTCAGGTTCCCTTTTCCTAACAAGCCCGTTTCCATATGTTTTCATCACCGCCCTTCCAGAGAGAATGTTTGACAGTCATCGCTCCATCCTTCTGGTGGCTGATGAATTCCTCTGGCTTTAAGACCTAGGACTGGCCGGCCTGTGTGGCTCAGTGGACTGAGCGTCCTCCCATGGACTGCGAGGTCCCGGTTTGATTCCCAGTCAGGGCACATGTCTGGGTTGCGGGTTCAATTCCTGGTGGGGATTGATGTTTCACTGTAACATCAACGTTTCTATTTCTCCCTCCCTCTAAAAAATAAATAAAAACATATTAAAAAAAAAAAAAAAGACCTGGGACTGCATTGGATTGGCCCTTCTGAAGGTCACTAATGTTTTGGTGTAAATTTAATATATAAATTATAACAATGCCTTTTAAAAGCCTTAAAAAGAAACAAACTCTCTATTTTTTTTTAATCCTCACCCTAGGATATATTTTTTTATTTCAGAGAAATGAGAGAGAGAAAGAGAGAGAGAGAAAGACCAATGTGAGAGAGAATCACTGACCAGTTCCCTCCCATAAGCAACCCATCCAGGGATTGAACTTGCAGCCTAGCTATGTGACCTGACTAGAATCAAACCAGCAACCTTTTGACATAAGAATTGAAAGGGAAGAGATAAAATTCATTATTTGCTGGTAATATACTCAGCTATGTATTATAGATCACCCAAGAGATCAAACGGAAGCTGTTGGTTCTAATGAGAAAATTGACCAAGCTTGTTGAATACAAGATCAGCTAACAAAAATCAGTAGTTTTCTTCTGTGGTACTACTAACTAGAAAATATAGTAGGCAATGCCATGTTATTTACAATAGCAAAGTAACATACAATAAAATGATTAGTCAAATGTTTGTGGGATAATTATTTTGAGAAATATAAATTTATCACAACTTACCCTCAGATAATAAAGCATACTATAATTATAATATAGATGCAATACTGGACATAATAGATAAAAAAAAAAAAACAGAATAGATTATTCAGAAATATACTTGTATATATGGGAATTGACATATAACACAGACCAATGGAAAAAGAATAAATTCTTTAGAAGTTAGTATTGAAAAAACTAGTGTACTATATGGGAGGGAAAGTTTGAATTCTTCCATCTCTCACGAAGGAGCACTCCACAGGAATAAAAGACCTAAATGTGGAAGAAGAAAATTATAAAATCAATAGAAGAAAATTGGAGAATACCTTATTTTCTATAAATACCTTATTCTTCTATAAAAAGAATATTTTTTGTAGAAGCTTGCAAAAGTACAAATAAAAAAATAATTGATTTAATTCAAATTAAAGATCTCTGTTTAATGCAAGACACCTTAAACGAAAGTAACAGATGGTTGTAGATAGGAAAAAGATATTAGTAATGTGTAAGAACACCAAGAGGTAAATACATAAAGGATTACAATGGATTGTTTGCAAATCAAGAAGAGAGTAAATTTAGTTAAAAAATGGGCAAAGGGTATGAATTGGCAATTCACAAAATGAGAAAACTAAATGGATAACAAGAATACAAAGAGATGTTCAAATTCACCAGTAATCAAAACATGCAAATTACAATAATGACAAAATATCACCTTGCAACGATCAAATTGTAAAACTTAAAAAATTAGTATTACAGATTATTAAGCATAGAAATGGGGACCTTCCTATATCACTGGTTCAGCTGTGCTGGAGTGCAATCTGGATAGATTCAGTGGTATTGCAACAATCTGCAATCCCATTCATGGCAACCATACTCCATAGATACTCTTGCATAAATCCTTATAAGGACACATAGGAAAATGTTCTGCCCGGCATGATTTATAAAAAAAAAAAAAAAAGGAAATTAGAGGCAACAAGATTACCTATGACTCCAGGAATACATAAGTAAATAGAGATGAATGAATACTGTGAAATACTACAGTCATCATTAACTATATATACATATAGCCATATACACAGCTGCAAAACAATGATGCTGAAATAAGGTTCAAGAATAGACTCTAACACTATGCCATTTATAGAAATTAATCACTATATAGTTTATAATGATGAATATATGTCTTAGGATATATAACAAATATTGGAGCAAGTGCAATGGGAAAGGGGGCTAGAAATAAAATTAGGTGTAAAATAAAAATAAATAAATGTAAAAACAAACACAAAAAGGATGAATTTGGCAGAAATTGGTTGGGATAATGAGCTAAGAATGGAGGAGTGTGATAAACTTGTTTTTCTTTTTTTTTTCTTTATTGATTTGTAGAGAGAGGAAGGGAGAGGGAGAGAGATAGAAACATTGATGAGAGAAAACATCAATTGGCTGCCTCCTGCATGCCCCCCATTGGGGATCAGGCCCACCACCTTGGCATGTGCCCTGAACGTAATTGAACCAGCGATCTCTTCGTGCGTGGGTCAACGCTCAACCACTGAGCCATACCGACCGGGCTAAACTTGATTTTCTTTTTTAAATTTTTTCTTTATTGATTTTAGAGAGAGAAGAAGGGAGAGGGAGAGAGAAAGAAAAAAACATCGATGAGAGAGAACATCAATTGGCCGCCTCCTGCATGCCCTCCACTGGGGACTTGGCCCACAACCTGGGCATGTGCCCTGACCGGGAATCGAACCAGCGACCTCTTGGTGCATGGGTCAACGCTCAACCACTGAGCCACACCGATCAGGATGAGTCCAAAACATCAACCATGTGGTTAAAGGGCTAGGACTTTGAAACTTGTGTGATGAGCTGGGCTTCCTGGGGTGGGAAGGGGGCTGGAGATGGAGTTTAACTCCATGTCGATCATTGAGGCAATCATGCCTATATAATGAAATCCCAATAAAATGTGTGTAAACTTCCTTGTTCAGCAATAACCTGTGCATTGTCACACACTGATGTACTGGGAGGGCCGTGTATCCTTGAGGATCACAGAGCTTCTTGTTTGGAAGCCTCCAGACTTGGCTCTAGGCATCTCTCCAGTTTGCTGGTTCTGACTTGTATTCTTGTGCTATAATAAAACTGTAAAAAGTATAGCCCTTTCCAGAGCTCTGTAAGACATTGTAGGAAATTGTGGAACCTGAGAGGTTAGCTGGAACTCACATATTTGTAGCCAGCTGGTCAGAAGTGGGAGTGGTGGGAGAGCCCCTAACTTGTGACTGGTGTCGGAAGTGAGGGCATTCCTGGGCATTACTGTGACCTTCACCTGTGAAGTTTTGCCCGACTTGAGTTCTTGGAGTCAAAAGTCATCACAGATGTACACAACAATAAAACCACCTACATATGTAACAATAAAATATCAATGAAATAGACAGACTATTTTGATTCATTCAGCTTAAGATGATACATACATAATGTTATAGAACAGTGATACTTTCTTTGTGAGCTTTATTGAGATATTATGAACACAACACATGTAAGTTTAATGTGTACAACACGATGATTTGATGCACACATATATTGCCACATAATTACCACAATAAATTTAGTTAATATCCCTAGCCCTCACATAATTACCATTTCTGTTTCGTGGTGATAACATTTTTAAGATTTACTCTCTTAACTGTCAAGTACTATGTAATAAAATATTGTTAATTATAGTCACCATGCTGTATGTTAGGTTCCCAGAGCTTATTCATCTTACAGCTAGAAGTTCGTACCCTTTGACCAACATCTGCCCATTTCCCCCACTCCCGGCCTCTGGCAACCACTATTCTCCTCTTTATTTCTTTGAGTTGGCTTTTTTAGATTCCACATATAAGTGACATCACACAATATTGTTGTTTCTCTGTTTGACATATTTCAGTTCGCATAATATCCTCAAGGTCCATCCATGCAAAAGGCAAGATTTCCTTCTTTTTATGGCTGAATAATATTCCGTTGTAGACACAGGACACATTTGCTTTACCTATGCATTTGTTGATGGACACTTAGGTTGTTTCTATGTCTTGGCTATTGCAAATAATGCTGCAGCGAACATGAAAGTGTTCATATCTCTTCAAGATAGTGTTTTGTTTCTTTCAGATATCTACCCAGAAGTGGAATTGCTGAGTCATCTGGTAGTTCCATTTTTAATTTTTTTGAGGAACATCCTTGCTATTTTCCACAGTGGCTACACCAATTTATATTCCCAACAGCAGTGCACAAAGGTTCTCCTTTCTCCGTATCCTCACCAACACTCGATGTCTCTTGTCCTTTTAATAATGGCCATTCTAACAGGTGTGACGTGACATCTCACTGTGGTTTTGATTTACATTTCCCTGATGATTAGTGATATTGAGCATCCTTTCATGTACCTGTGGGCCATTCATGTATCTTCTTTGGAAAAATGTCTGTTCAACTACTTTGCCCATTTTGTAATCGGATTTCTTATTGCTATTGATCTATAAGAGTTCCTTCTATATTTTTGGATATTAATCCCTTATCGGATAGATGGGTTTCAGATATTTTCTCCCACTCTGAAGTTGTCTTTTTAGATAAATATAATGATACTTTAAAATGACATTCTAAAGATATTGCCACACACACACAAAAACAGGATAAAACACTATTGTTAAGTCCGTTTTGTTAAAAAACATACACGTGTAACTCTTGGTGGTAGGTTATGAAATTATTTTTCCTTCTTTTTGCTATTTTCTATTTTTTCTTCAATAAACTTATAGCATTTCTCTAAGAAAAATAAAATGCAATTCTCTGCTTTTTTAGGAGTACATTATGATCAGAAAACTTTTCATTATTTTCCGTATTTTGAAACATTTCTTTTCCACATGCTGAATGTCACTAACAGAAGGTCTCACTGCACTGACCGGTGGCTGGTTAGAGCTGAGGTCCAGATCCCAGCTCGCTTGTCTTTTGTCCAGTATCCCTGGCTCCTGACATGTTTCTCAGCGTTTGACCTTTAGTCTTTTAGCTTTGCCAGGGACTTGGCTCTCAGCGCTCAGAGATCCTGTTGTATGTGTTCTG
The DNA here is from genome assembly GCA_030848825.1 of Tadarida brasiliensis. Classification (NCBI taxonomy): domain Eukaryota; kingdom Metazoa; phylum Chordata; class Mammalia; order Chiroptera; family Molossidae; genus Tadarida; species Tadarida brasiliensis. The sequence continues at coordinate 106,946,443 of CM061260.1, read as the reverse complement.
TATGAGCATATCTCAAACACAGAGAGCCAGCCTTCAGAAAAAGCGCAGTCTATGCAGCTCTCCCAACTACAGCAATGACATTCTAAATTTGACCCCAGAGAGTCTCTAGACTATGACATAACTCAGGACGCGTAGTATAAACATTCAGGCACACCTTGTGACGTCATCCCCAGTGATATCGACCCACCAGGGAAGAGTGGGGTCAGGGTCCCAACTTGTTTGTTCTACTGTTGGTACACTGTTCCCATCTAGACAGTTTCACTCTGTAGAAAAAAAAATGCAAATTTAAGACATCAAATATGAAGTCATTTTTCCTCTATATATTCTACCTTAAAGATAAACTCATTTCGCCCAGCCAGTGTGGCTCACTGGTTGAGTATCAACCCATGCACCAAGACGTCGCTGGTTCTATTCCTGGTCAGGGCACATGCCGAGGTTATGGGGGGCCTGGGGGGGGGGCATCGATGTTCTCTCACATCAATGTTTCTATCTCTCTCTCCCTCTCCCTTCCTCTCTCTAAATTCAATAAAAAAAATTTTTTTAAATACTAAATTTGTTTCTTAAAGAATCATCCCAACTAATAACTAGGCTAATTCTACCTCTGATTTTGTGAATATTTTCATTGCCTGATGTTTTAAGAAACTTTCACACAGTTTTTCAGTGGTGCTATTCTGTGGTCTTTAAACTATCAAGTTTAAAATATTCTTTACCAGGTAACTTTTTTGAATCACAGTGTTGAAAAGGATTCCATAGAACTCCTACATATAGAGCTTATATTATTTAGTTTAACAGGACAAATATATGTATCTCATTTTCTCATCTCTAAGAGATCACGTTTTAAAGAAATTGTGTAAGAATACAGTTGAGAGGGGTGAGCTTGTGCAGTAATTGGGAATTCTGGACCCTATTTCCGGCCTTTGTTTGAACAAATTGAAGCAGGACCACAATTTTTTAAAAATTTTTTTTCTTTATTAATTTTTAGAGAGAGAGGAAGGGAGAGGGAGAGAGAGATAGAAACATTGATGAGAGAGAACATCTATTGGCCGCCTCCTGCATGCCCCCCACTGGGGATCGGGCCCACAACCTGGGCATGTGCCCTGACCGGGAATCAAACTTGCGACCTCCTGATGCATGGGTCGACGCTCAGCCACTGAGCCACGCTGGCCGGGCAGGACCACAGTTTTTTTAATAGGAAAATTATCTTGGTACAACGTTATCCACTCTTCATCTTGCCTTTTGTTGGTTAATGAGCTATTAATGATAGTGAACACGGTTCTAGGTGCTGTGGAGAGTCACAGGAAGGAGGCTCATTGTCCACCAGAGGGGCAATGGTCATGACTTCCATGCTGCCTGAGACAAATAACTCCCTTTATGTTCGCACAGGATAAACTGTCTGTCTGAATCCATGAGGACACAGGGACTCCTTTTAATGGGATATTTATTTTTTCCATGTTTCTTTCCTTTATGCACCAGCACCCCAACCCCTATCTTCACCCACACACATTTTCTGTCCTATTTGATTGGTCCTGCTTCATGAAGGGATGGATGAACAAACAAGGAGACTTTGAGGATGAAAGAACACACGAGATCTCGTATCCTTTGAGACGACATGGAGGGACCTGGAGAGTATTACGCTAAGCGAAACAAGCCAATCAGAGAAAGACAAATATCACATGATCTCACTTATTTGTGGAATATAATGAACAGAACAAACTGATGAACAAAATAGACCCAGAGACACAGAAGTAGGGTACAGACGGACAAACCTCAGAAGGGGGGAGGGAAGGGAAGAGATAAACCACAGAACTTATATGCACGTATGCATAACCAATGGACATAAACAACAATGCTGGGGACGGGGCGGGGTGGGGGGACGATCAGGAAGAGAGTGTCAATGGGGGGGAAAGGAAAAACATCTGTAACAAAAATAAATTAACAAAAATAAAAATAAAATAAAATATAAAAGAACACATGAGAAAGTGTAAAAATTGTACTCTAATTAGTACAATTAGTATGTTTCTAAATCAGTATTTGACTACAAACATTAACTCAATATTGTAGTTATACATATATATCTCTATATATGTATAGATATATAGATATAGATATATATTTACTTGCTATTATTTTCATTCTTTAATACCACAAAGACCTCCAATCATTGACTCTACCAGCTTTTCCCTGTCACTTACCCCTTTAGCAACCCTGGCTTCTATAGTTTACCATGAGAACGTTTCTTTGAATGGACTCCCTTGCTAATTTCTTCCCAAACAACATCTGCCCAGCAAAATCCCACCTTCGGTTAAATCCAACTCTTCAGCTGCCTAGTACTTGTGTCTACATAGCTGAGTGTTGCTAGAGAAACACACATGACATCACTGACTATTGTACACTAACTTCCTGACCACCAGCCTTAAGTGGACCTTTAGTGTTCTCCACTGGACAGACAACCCTGTTAGGCATTTCCTTAGACATCTCATTTTCCATTGCCCCTCAGACGACACTTTCACACTTTTCCTTTCTCTTTACACCTTCAACAGTTCCTACTTCTCCACATTATCAGATGGTGACTTATTTCTTATTTTACTAAGAAAACAGAAGCAACAAGGAACACATCGTACCTGCTGTCATCACTTTGTTCAGCAAATGTCCAGCATCTATATTCATGAATTCCACCTTCTCTTTTATGATGTGTGTGAACTACCAGGCCTCTGAGCTAAAGCCAACTCCACTGCGTTTCTCTCTTACGTGCTCAAAGACTTCCCTCCTGCCTTGTGCTTTCTCTCCCCGAAGTCATCCATGTCCCCTCTGTGAAGGATACTTCCCATCAGTTTGCAAACATGGGGCACTGTCTCCCAGTGGACTCACATCCCTTTCCAGCCACTGGCTCCTTCCTGTGTCCCTCTCCCTTCACAAATGTCTTCTGGGAATGATCGTGCAAATCCTATATCCTACATTTTGTATTCACTCTTAAACATTATTTTATTGTAAAATACAGCACATTTAAAACACTGCAGAAAACATAATGTAGATGAAAAATGTACATGGACAGTTCTAAGGTGATCACTCCTGTATCATCACCCAAGATAAAAAATAGAACATTGTTGACATCTCAGCAGTCCCTTGTACCCTTTCTTTTTTTTTTTTTTATCCTCACCTGAGGACATTTTTGCATTTATCTTCAGATAGAGCGGGAGGGAGAGAGGAGGGAAGAGAGAGAGAGAAACGTCCATGTGAGAGAGACACATCAACTAGTTCCCACCCGCATGACCCCAGCAGGGGCCGGGGACAAACTGCAACTGAGGTACGTGCCCTTAGCAGAAATTGAATCCGGGACTCTCTGGTCCATGGGCCAAGGCTCTAACCTCTGAGCCAAATCAGCCAGGACCCTTGTACCCTTTCTTAGTCACATTCTTTTTTTTTTTTTTTTTTATCCTCACCTGAGGACATTTTTTCATTTTTTGTCCAGATAGAGTGGGAGGGAGAGAGAGAGAGAGAAACATCGACGTGAAAGGGACACATCGAGTGGCTGCCTCCCGCACGACCAACCAGGGCCGGGGACAAACTGCAACCGAGGCACATGCCCTTAGCGGGAACCGAACCCGGGTCTCTCTGGACCGCAGGTCGACGCTCTAACCGCTGAGCCAAACCGGCCAGGGCTCTTAGTCACATTCTTTTTCCTTCTCCCAAGATGAAACCATTATCTCAACTTTTATGCTAATAATTTTCCTGCTTTTATATATGGTTTGACTATCAATGTAGGCACCTATGAATAGTATTTTTTTTCTGCTTAGTTTTGAACATTTACTACATAAAATCATGTAGTAGGTACTCTTATGTCTTGTTTTTTGCACAATATTATATTTATAAGCCCAACGTATGTTCTTGTTTATACTTCTAGTTTGTTCATTTGTATTCCTGTGTATATGACTGTACCCCAATTTATTCTGTCTAGAATCTGTGTACTTCTGTGTTTACTGGTTTTCTTTATGCTGTTGCATCAATCCGGCTTTTGTGTTCATTATGGCCTCCAACAGCTCTGTTCAAGGTTTCAGGTTGACAAAGCCAAAGGACAATTTCTATTCTTATTTTACTGAATCTTATTGGCCTCATTTGACATAATTTATTAACTTCCTTTTTGGAGCAGTTTCTTCTTTTGGCCCCTGGGATATATTTCCATCATTTTACAACTACAATGACAATTTTACAATTACAACTAAACTCTATCCTCACCCTCCCCCTTCATCGCCATACTTTCCAACTCAGAAAGTAGTAACTAGATTCTTTTTAACACTCAGACAATAACCATGGTGTCATCCTTGATGTCTGTCTTTTTCTTACTCTTGTTAAAATACAATTTTCCAAAATAAAAACATGACTCTCACGCAAGTATAAAATGAATGTGTGTCAAAGACATATATGAAGGAACTGATAAGAAGTACTTATAAGCAAGCTAAATGAGAGATAGTAGGAAAATATTGCTAGGTTATATCTAAAATTGATTAATATCACACAGAGCAACTAACTCTAACTTTTAAGGTTATGTTTTCCACTAGAAAAAAATTACTTCATCTCTACTAAACAGAAGTCTGCAAGTTAACATGTACCTTCACCAAGCCTGGGCTCTTTCATCCAGACAAAGTCCACACATCTACGTCATATTTAGGTGGACCCTTTGCTCCAATAAAACACTGAAGTCACATACCATGTACCTATTGCCTTATTTCCAAATTTTATATATTTTTTTCTTAAAACTCACTATAATCCACAAATAAATGCTGCTGACTCTAAAAATATTTTCAAGATTCAAACACTTCTTATCACTTTCTTAGCTACCAAGCTGGTCCAGCTCAGAATCATCTCTTGCCCAGATATTTGCAATTTCTCCCTAACTGGTCTCTCTGCTTCTGCCTTGTCTTTCTACTGTTTGTTTGTTGTTATTTTCTTCCCTCCATGCAAAGGCAGAGTGATCCTGATACGCTCAAAACATTCTAAGGGTTTCTCAACTCTCTCAGAATAAAATTCAAATTCTTTACCTTGGTCTACCACACACGAGACTCTTTTTTCTGGCGTATTTCACGGTTTTATTTTTATCTGGTGGTTGGAAATACTCTGCTGATTACTCAACTGACCAAAAAGTCTGCATTAATTTGTTCACTGCCAATTATTTCTGCGTTATTTTGGAAACTTCTTAAATGTCATAACTGTTAATAAGTCTCAACTATTACTTATATAAATACAGGGGTGGGCAAAAGTATGTTTACAGTCATGAGTATGTGAAACAGAGTTCATTCTTATATTATTATGTATTAATTATTGTATTATTTTCCATACAAAGAACTGTAAAATTACTTTTGCCCACCCCTGTATAAACCAGTTCTACAAATTGTAGATATTTTGTAACCAAATTATTTAAATTGTCTAGAATTTCTGTGTACCTATATATTTATATATCTCATTAATTTGTTATAAAGAGCAAAACAATTGTTAATGTTAAGTCAAGTTATCTGTAAATAACTTAAGGAATATGTTAATAATCTTGCTCCAAATGAATAATTATGAAGCAGGTGCACTTGTCATTTAACTGACTGCAAACAACTCCTAATGTCTTCAATAACCAAGATGATGGTGATACCAGAGAAGTCTGTTAGGCCCGTCATTCATGCCATTCATTTAATACACAAAGAGAATTTCGGCTGGAATCTCCCTGTAGATCCATTGTCTTGCTTATTTAAATAGCAGTTCATTTAAACCCACACACAAAAGTCAAACTTCATTTTTTCTAGCACACCTCTTTCTAATAAACTGTATTCTCCTGGAAACAAACAAACAAAAAACCTGGCTGAAAAAAACATTCACATATATTTATATAGGTGTTATTTTTTGCTGTTGAGATTTATCCCCCTCATTTACAGCGTCATTAGTGGTTAAAGGCACAGGACATTTGGAAGACCAGAAGGACGAGTTTCTGACCAAAGCCCTGAAAAGTGGCTGCCTCCATGTCCCTCAGGTTTCAAAAGGAAAAGAAGCTCGTGGATATAGCAAAGTCGGCAAAATTTTGAATCGCTGTGTTTTGTACTCTTGGTTGAGAGGAAAATGACTCACGCCTCTAGAATCAATCTGTATGTAAAACCAGTGTGTGCAGAATGGAAGGGTCATGTGGTTCAAATCAGTGGTGGGAATGACAAACAAGGCTTCCCCATGAAGCAGGGCGTCTTGACCCTTGGCCCTGTCTGCCTGATCTTGAGTAAGGGACATTCCTGTCACAGACCAAGGGGGACTGGAGAGAGAAAGTACAGATCTGTTTGGGGTTGCAATGTGGATGCCAATCTCAGCATTCTTAATTTGGTCATTGTGAAAAAAGGGGGAGGAAGATATTTCTGGTCTCACCGACACTGCTGTGCCTCATCACCTGGGGCCCGAAAGAGCTAGCAGAATCTGCAGACTTTTCAGTCCCTCTAAAGAAGATGATGTCCGCCAATATGTTGTGAGAAAGACCCTAGACAAAGAAGGTAAGAAACCCAGGACCAAAGCACTGCGGTTCAGTGTCTTGTTACCCCACATGTCCTGTAGCACAAACATCGGTGCATTGCTCTGAAAAAAAACAACATACTAAGAAAAATATGGAAGAGGCCACAGGATATGCTGAATGTTCAGCTGAGAGAAGGAAGGAGGCCAGCGAAAACTCCAGGAACAGATTGCCAAGGGACGTAGGCGATCCTCTCTGAGAGCTTCTGCCTCGAAGTCTGGGTGCAGTCAAAAGTGAAATTTTCTAAGAGTAACAAATAAATAAGAACAAATAATAATAAAAAAAAACACATAAAACTCATGATTAGAATAATAAATAGAAGAAAAAACTGATGTTGGTTTTTAGCTCATTTCATTTGAACTTCAAACTTTCTCTTCTCAGCAGGACCCTGGCTACAAATGAGAGGAATCAAAAACTAGCTTAAGCAGAACAGGGAATTTATGGACTCATGTATCTGAAAAGTCCAGGGTCAGATCTGATTTCAGCCATGGCTGGACCCAGGTATTCAACATGTCCCTTGACACTTGCTTCTCTTCCAGCCAGACCCTCTTGCAAGGAGCAAGATAGCAAAAGTGGCCCCTGCCCATCACCCCAAAGACCCACGTCAAGCCAGCTTAACAACATCAGCTGAAAAATGGTTTCTTCTTTGTTTGATCTGGTGGAGAATCTGATTGGCCTCAGTTGGGTTGTGCACCTCTCTCTATGCAAGAGTTCAGGAAAATGGGGCAACCCCTTTTGAACCCAAAAATGAAATCAAGACCCCCTCATGAGAGGAGGGTTTTGTTTACCAAAATAAATGGAAGGTGTTGCTGGGTACCTCATAACAGTAGATCTCCTTGCATTGTGAACTTCTCCAACATTTTTTGGTTACATATAAACATAATACATTGCAACTACCATATAGACTATGAAATACACACATCTTTTCTCTGGTGTTCAAATTCTGCATTTATCTCCATGTTTAGGATTTCTCAAGTTTATCAGCATTTGTCCTCCGGGCAGGACATGGCTCCCTTTGGTATAGTTAACCATGTTAATTATCCAAACCCCATTTTAGAGTCTGTTACTTGTAATACATTTATGACACCAGGATTCCTAACTGTCTTTGTCTGCAAATAATGTCATCAAACCTCCATTTTTTTTTAAACTTATCTTTATTGTTGAATGTATTATAGATGTTCCTCATTTTTCCCCCTTTGCCCCCTCCTCCCCATTCCTGGCCCCCTCCTGCCTTTCCCCACACTGTTGTCTGTGTCCATTGGTTATACGTATATACATATAAGTCCTTTGGTTTATTTCTTCCCATCCCCCTACCCCCCTTCCCTTTGAAGTTTGTCAGTCTAACAACCAATTTGTACTTCTTAATCCCTTCACCTTTTTCACTCAGCCCCCAGCCCCCACCCATCTGGTAACCAACAAAAGTTCTCTGTATCTATGAGAATGTTTCTGTTCTGCTTGTTCATTTTGTTTGTAGATTCAATTGTTGATAGATATGTATTTATTGCCATTTTGTTTGTTCATCTTTTTTTATCTTTTTCTTCAAGAAGGCCCTTCAACATTTCATATAATAATGGTTTGGTGGTGATGAACTCCTTTAGCTTTTCCTTGTCTGGGAAACTCTTTATATGGCCATCGATTCTAAATGACAGCTTTGCAGGATAAAGTAATCTTGGTTGTAGGTTCTTGCTTTTCATTACTCTGAATATTTTTTGCCACTCCCTTCTGGCCTGCAAAGTTTCTTTTGAGAAATCAGCTGACAGTCTGATGGGAACTCCCTTGTAGGTAACTAACTGCTTTTCTCTTGTTGCTTTTAAGATTCTCTCTTTGTCTTGAACCTTTTGCATTTTGATGATGATGTGTCTTGGTGTGGGCCTCTTTGGGTTCATCTTGTTTGGGACTCTCTGTGCTTCCTGGACTTGTATGTCTGTTTCCTTCACCAAGTTCGGGAAGTTTTCTGCCATTATTGTTTCAAATAGGTTTTCGATTTCTTGTTCTCTCTCTTTTCCTTCTGGCACCCCCAAGATGCGAATGTTGGCACACTTGAAGTTGTCCCAGAGGCTCCTTACACTATCCTCATTTTTTTGGATTCTTTTTTCTTTTTGCTATTCTGATTGGGTGTTTTTCGCTTCCTTATATTCCGAATCGATGGTTTGCTTCTTGGCTTTACCTACTCTACTATTGAATCTGTGTAAACTATTCTTTATTTCAGTTAGTGCCTCCTTCATTTCTAACTGTGCATCCTTCATTTCTGACTGGTCCTTTTTTATGCTCTTGAGGCCCTCACTAAGTTCACTGAGGTTCTCACTAAGTCCATTGAGCATCCTTATAAGCAGTGTTTTGAACTCAGCATCTGTTAGGTTGCTTAACTCCATTTCACTTAGTTCTTTTCCTGGAGTTTTGTTCTGTTCTTTCATTTGGGACCTGTTTCTTTGTCTCCTCATTTTGGCTGCCTCCCTGTGTTTGTTTCTATGTATTACTTAGTGAGAGGTATGGGGCTAGCTGAGACCAGATGCTGCTTGTTTGAAAGAATTTAGGAAAAGCTGAAGCAGGATCCAAGACAGGCCAATCCTATGGTAAAGCAACTGGCAACAGCTTGGGTGGGCCTGAAAGTTGGGTAGGGTGGGGCCTCAGGGAATCACCAGGGCGGGGCCAACAGTGTGAGCCAGGTTGCTGGAGGCCCAGATATGGTGGCTGTCTGCCAGCCCAGGGAAGGGCTCACCAAAGGAACAAGGGCCTCCCACAGCACATCTGTCCAGGAGAAAGCTGCCTCTCCAGCCCTCGCTCCAATGCCAAACAACTCAATTCTTCCCTATATGTCTCTGGTGCTTTTCAAGCTGCTTCCCCCATGGTAGAGCCTGGAGGGAGGGAGTCCGAGTAAGTCCGTGCGCGGGCCCTTTAAGAGGAGCTGCCGGGGCTCCAGCCGCCTCAGCCTCAGTTCCCGCTGGTTTTCCAGCCAGAAGTGATGGGGCTTCTCTTCCTGGCACTGGGACCCTGAGCTGGGTGCCTGGTGTGGGACGGGGACCCCTCAGTCCTCAGGGAGGACCTTCCCAGCCGAGGTGTCCTCATGATTTTTATCCGCCACATGTGGGTGTGGGACCAGCCCGTCCGCCTCCGCCCTCCTACCAGTCTCAATGTGGTTCTTTAATCTCGTAGTTGTAGGACTTCCTTTCAGCTTGACTGCAGGTGGTTCTGAATGATGGTTGTTCCGTAGTTTAGTTGTAACTTTGATGTGGTTGTGGGAGGACGCGATACCGCATTTACCTACCTGCCATCCTGACCAGAAGTCTCAAACCTCCACTTTTTTAAACAGACTCTCCTCTTACGGTGGGCCGGTGATACCCCAAACATGACATTCTCATAGCTGTGCAGCCTCTGCAGGAAAGGAGTTAGGGATTAAACAAGATTATGCACATGAGGAGCTGACCACAGCATTAGTGTATAGAAAGTACTCAATAAATGATGCTTTTCGTATTGGAACTCATGGTTGTTCTATCACTGTGCTCATCCGCATTCCCTGGTAACTTCCACTAGTACGTCTTGGCATTGGTTTGACTCAGGTTATGGGGTCACCCTGTGGTAGGAGGGAAGGGACATGGAGTCACACTCCCTCTCAATCAGACCTGGAGAATGGGTTAGCTCAGGCTACAAGAGCTCCATTTCCAGAAGAAGAAATAATGAATGTCAGATAAACGAGAACGGCATACATCTGCTACAGTTCCTTTACCAACCACCTGGCCCACTCCTTGAAAATTATAGATTTTTATATAATATTTTTTATCTTATACATTTATTTATTTATTTTTCTTTATTGATTTTTAGGGAGAGAGGAAGGGAGAGGGAGAGAGAGATAGAAACATCAATAAGAGAGAACACTGATTGGCTGCCTCCTACATGCCCTCCACTGGGGATCGGGCCCACAACCTGGGCATGTGCCCTGACCGGGAATCAAATCAGCGACATCTTGGTGCATAGGTCGATGTTCAACCACTGAGCAACACTGGCCAGGTGATTTTATACATTTATTTATGTAATTTTACATTTTGAACATTTATATATTATATGTGTCACATGCTGTTGAAGGAGGTGGGCACATCATTCTGAGAGAGGGGTTCATCATTGTAGAACTACAGAGAAGGCACTTATGCAAACCTCGATGGCTAGCCTCCTCCGTGCCTACGCCGCATGCTATAGCCTTTTGCTCCTAGGCTACAAGCATGGACACTGTTAATGCACAAAATCAAGCACAAGAGACAATCATGTAATCAAGAAACTCAGTAAACAGGACATGTATGAAGCTGTTGCAGGCTCACACAACACACTGTTTTACAGCAAACATTTTTATAAGTAGAAAGAGATAATAATGTTTATAAAATTATAGTATAGTAAGTACATAAACCAATAAGAGCATAGTCATTTATAATATTATCAAGTACTATGCACTGTACAGAATTATAAGTGCTATACTTTTAGACAACCGGAGAGCAGTAGTTTCGTTTACACCAGCATCACCACAATTATGTGAGTAGTGCATGGTGCTAGGACCCTATGATAGCTATGACATCACTAAGTGATAGGAATTTTTCAGCTCCCTTAGACTCTCATGGGGCCACCACTATATATGTGGTCCAATGTTGACCAAAATATCATTATGTGGCACATGACTGTATATCAAAGTATTGTCATTTAAAAGCTGATTTAGAAGTCATTTTCAGATAGAAACATTGGTTTAACTTATTTAAAATACAATACTCTTTTTACGGGTAAAATGAATATAGGTAATATGTTCTCTCTATATATTTTACTGAATGTGACCAATATTTTCTTTTAAGAGTTACTTAAACTGTGTTACTACGAGGAAGAAAGAGAGAGAAACAACAGAATTGTGAAGATATCTGCTCTAAACATAATAAAACAGGTGTACCTTAATAGGTCTACAAGGAATGTTTTAGCTGTTAGCATCTTTTAAATGCTTCTGCTGAGAAACCATGTTTTCATAACAAGGTTGGTGAGTATTAAACCTGTGATAGTTCTTTCTGGGATTACTATAATTTACAAAAACAATAAAAACCTGCTAAAAAGCATTTATGTATTTTTAAATGTTGTAAGCGAGGGATCCCACTGATATTTGTGGTGAAAGATTTGCCCAAGGCTACATAACCCTGCTTGTACATTGCCAGGACCGCAATCTGTTTTATGACAAAACAGATTCATTTATCTCCAAATAAATAAATTACTTTTGTGAACATTTAGAAACATTTGCATAATTAGGCTGTAAGATTTTAGCAGCCTTTTTCATAATAATTAAACTAATCTAATCTTGGACAGGGTAAACAGACTTACTAGGATGAGAGCAGCCTTCAGGCAAGGAACTTACCGCATTCTGAAGGAACTGTAAGGCTGATGATGTTTGTTAATTATTCAGAGCTTTTACTCCCCAGTAATAGCAGCGTTTGTATCGCCTGAAGCTTAGATAGCTACTCCCAGGCACATAAAATTAGCCTCTGCTTTTTTTGACATTCTCTTAAAAAAAAAAAAAAAGAAGAAGAAGAGGACGATACTTCAAAATGATTATATGCTTTCAACTAGGAGAGCATTAGCTTTCCACTGATGGATCCTGGGTCTGCACGCAATTGGCCCATTCTTCCGTCATGTGGCCTCGATGATCCTTAGATCCGGTCCTTTCAGCCTGCACACAGATACCCAGGGCTGAGGCTTTAATGAAAGAGCAGCAGAATGAATGACTGCGTTTCAGTTCTTGGAACTTCAGGGTCCCCACATTTGAAAAAAAGCACTTTAGTAAATTCATTTTAAACAGGGCCCATATTTATAATTAACAAAAGGGAACATAAAAGAATATATATACATATATATATAATAGGAAATGAGTGTTTTACAAAATTTCAGTTCTTTTCTGATTAGTCTATCAGTTTGGCTCATGTAGTGGTTTTAATGGTGATTTAGCTGGAAGAAACCGCAATCTGTCTTTCTGTTTATAACTAGCGCATTTACCTTGAAACACAAAGCTTAAAAGCAATCTGGAAAACAGATAAGAGATACATTTCACCAAATTAATTGAAACAATTGTTATGTAATACTTGTATCTCTCATTGCAAATGAAAAGTACCCCTCTACAGGTTTTTCCAAAGAAAACCAGCAATTGATGTTTTCAAAACCAAGTCCTGAGAACCTTGGTGAATTAAGAACATATAAGCGGAACAAATGTTCACTGGGTTCAGAGGTGACATTTAATGCATGTATTCTTGTTCATATGAAACGCTCGATAGATGTGGTTTCAGTAACACCGGTCATCAGAAAAGTGATGGTTTTATCTGCCCTTGCATGTTGCCTCTCGTTTTTCTCTGTAATGTTCATTTATACACAGTATATTTTATTTTTGCTTGTATTTAGACGGGCTTCTAGGATGGTTATTTATTCTTGAAATGTTCAAACCTCACAGTGCATTTAATTAAGATATCACAGGCTGCTCTCCATGGAGAGATTGGTGATGTCATAAGCATCAGGCGTATGAGACTGACAATCAGGAACTAGAAATTAAAAATAAAAAAATCATGGAAAACCTAATGTTTAGGGAGGAGAGGGGGAAAGATAAGGCAAAAGAAGCAATTCATGTCTTGAAGAGGCTTTCTTACCATGAAAGTAGAAATAATTGTTTCTGTTCAGTCTTCTGTAAGTTACATTTTTGATAACATGGAAGTCCATTAAATATTTATTTAAAATTTTGGATTATGCTTACACATGAAACATGATTTTAACTAAAGAACTTTTTTCCATTATGGGTAAAGTTTTTAAAATCTCTCATATATTCTAGGAAGTTATGTTTTTCCTTGGCCACTTCCAGAATTTCCCTTTTACTACTTTTAGAAACCACAGACATAACTGAATACATAACCTGTATTCTTTCTTTATTTTAATTAAATGACTATTTAGATAAAATTAAGATTAAAGTTGCAAGTAATCTTTTCTTAATAATTTTATTTTGTTTATAATTGAGATTTTGTTGTGCTCTTAAAAACACTAACTTTCTACCTTGTTTTAACAGCAGTAGCAAATGCCTTTCATTAAAAAATATATTATATTTTCTCAGAAGTTAAGGTAACGGAGGCATAGAGAAATTAGTTTTCCTGCCTTTGTTACAGAGGAGAAATGGGAACAGGACCCAGAGCTACTGAATTCCAAAGCCTAGCTTCCCTGATTTACTGTCATTCTTGTTGATAGGACCTTAGTCATTTTGTTCTGAATTGTTGACAACCTAACAGTGGTTAATATAATAGATATCTCAAACTTTTATTGATCTTACAGTTCTATTAGTAAAAATTTTTGGCAGAGAAATATATCCCTGACATATATGTGTACATATATATATATTTATATATTTACATATTTATATTTATTTTTAAATTAGGTGCATGTACCACTATTGCTAAATAAGATTAATAATACATACTTAATTTGAAGACTTGGAATTTTAAGATTCCTTTGAACAAAAGGAGACACAGAATGAAGGTGTCTCTCTGCCTCCCAAACTAAGAACATATATTGGGGCTGCTGGACGCTGAGGAGACAACTCCCTTTGGGTCTCCTGTGTTTCGCACATTGTATGAGCCGAGGAACTGGCTATCTTCTGTTCTGGACTATCTTTTCATGGATACTGTATAGTAATCACCTTGGAAGACAGGTTTGTTGCTGTTCAGTATAAGAAAATGTCTACTGCCTGACCGGTGTGGCTCAGTGGTTGAGCACCGACCCATGCACCAGGAGGTCCCCAGTTCGATTCCTGGTCAGGGCACATGCCCAGGTTGTGGGCCCGATCCCCAGTGGGGGACATGTAGGAGGCAGCCCATCGATGTTCTCTCTCATCGATGTTTCTATCTCTCTCTCCCTCTCCCTTCCTCTCTCTCTCAAATCAACAAAGAAAAACATTTTTAAAAAGAAAAAGAAAATGTCTACTTCCAGGCCAAAGTTCAGGCAGTTTTGCTTCTTGTCCGTTGTAAAAGACCGGAGTTTCTCAGCTGTGACATAAACCCACTGAACATGCCATCTGTCCCCGGACTGCTCAGCATCGTGCCTGGGGGACGAGAGGAGCAGGGGACCGAGCGGACACGAGGCTCCTGCAGCCCTGCCCGCTGCACCCGAAGGGACGATTCCTTTGCTCGGAACCAGGAGGCTCGTGGCGACCGCCAATAACCAGAAAACTCTGGCAGCGAACTTTTCAGGTTGCAAGCAGGATGAAAATCTCATCCTCCTTCCTGTTTGACACTGACCCAAGAACCAACAAAGTTTTTACACTGCTCATTAATTGGGCTTGAAGACTGATCATTACAAAGTTCACAGAAAAAATAGTAACTTTAGAGTCCAAGTGTGTACACAAAATTCTTATAGATAACATCAAAAGGCATTTCTTTTTATTTATTTTTTATTTATTTATTTAGTATTTCTTACAGTTATTTTTTTAATTTTTATTGTTGAGAGTATTACATATGTCCCTCATTGCCCCCCTTTGCCCCCCTCAACCCGACCCCTGCCCCACCCAGGCCTTCACCGCACTGTTGTCTGTGTCCCTGGGCCATGCACTTAAATGAACATAGAAAATGACCCCATGGGGCATAAGACACAGTGTACCTCTGAAACGGAGCCCTTGTTAGACAGGCTGGTCTGGATGTATTTATTTATAGAAATTTTGGTTTCCACTTGTTCTGTAATATGAATTTTCTTTTAAATCAAAGATCTTGAAGTAAATCTCAGCCTCCAGTTTTATTATGAAAGCTGCTCAATGTTAGCACTGCTTAAAAATGAAATTCTGAGTGATTGAACTTGAAAATTCAGGAATGGAACTGCCTTCAGACGTCACCTGTTCCAGGGACTCAATCCAAGCCATCAGGGCCCATGACATGCGGCAGTCAAGTCAAATGTCCTTGCCCTGCAGGTACCTCCTTCTCAAGGTCCGCTAAAGACTGCAGCCTCTGGCTAATATATTTCCAGATTTAGGTTAAAAGGAATGGAGAGAGTGCCGCGTGCCAGTAGCTCCCGCTTAATTCTCGGACTGCATTCTTTTTTCAACGAATTTGGATATTTCCTCTGCCTTTGATCAGCGTGGGGACTTTATTTTTGTAAGTAGTGTCATGCAGTGTTCTGATTGGCCAGGTCTGTGCCACATGTCTGTGCTGCAGAGGAACGACTAGTTCCCAAGGACAGGTTGGATTGTGTTACTAGATAGAGTAACTGCCTTATAGGATGGCGAATATTGTAAAACATCCTCTCCTTTGTGCCTGCTTTCACAGTCATCGTAGGTGATGTTGTCAGCATCATCCCCACCTCAGACGAGAAACTGGAACCCCCCGAGGGTGTGGCTAGGACTCCCTCACTGGGCTCTTCTCTTGGTTGGTGCTGTTTTCCTGGACTGGACTGTGACGCACACTAGGATAAATATTTATTCCTCTGAACATGAATTACCTGCTCTCCCCCGCCCCCCAAAAATGAAACTGAGTGACAATGTCTGGGCCAAACCAAATATTAAATAACAAAAGAGTTTAGTTTCTTTCTTATCTTAAAGATCAATAACAGCCCTGGCCGGTTTGGCTCAGCGGTTAGAGCGTCGGCCCGCGGACCAGAGAGACCCAGGTTCGATTCCTGCTAAGGGCACATACCTCGGTTGCAGTTTGTCCCCTGCCCCGGTTGGGGTTATGTGGGTGGCAGCCACTCGATGTGTCTCTCTCATGTCGATGTTTCTCTCTTTCTCTCTCTTCCACCCTCTCTGCCTCCCGCTCTATCTGAAGATAAATGCAAAAATGTCCTCAGGGGAGGATAAAAAAAAAAAAAAAGGATGAATAACAAAAAGATCTCATATTTTCTTCCTGGAGCCCAGTGGCTTATCTTTCACCCACTTTGGTTCTGCACCTTATTTGAAAACCACTAAAATGCAACTGTGCCAGTCATCGTTTATTTGTACTTAGATTCATTATCTGTCTTTTCTTTCATTTCTTTTTCTTTTATTTATTTTTTTACCACATGAAATACATTTTCGATTATCTATCTATCTCTCTCTCTATATATATTTATTGATTTTAGAGAGAGAGGAAGGGAGAGGGAGAGAGAGATAGAAACATTGATGAGAGAGAACATCGATTGGCCGCCTCCTGCATGCCCCCCACTGGGGATCGGGCCCACAACCTGGGCATGTGCCCTGACCGGGAATCGAACTAGTGACCTCTTGGTGCATGGGTCGACGCTCAACCACTGAGCCACACTGGCCGGGTGAGACTCAAGACTTATAAGATAGTCTTGACGACGTGAGGTTGAGAGAAGTCAAGATACGCCTTCACCCCCACCCTGCTTCCTATGGCTAACTTCTCTCTATGCCCCCAGATCCTGTGGGACGGCTTCTTCCTCCCCAGCTCCACCTCCTGGCAGCGAGACCCTCCCCTTCCAGCCCTGGGTCGGGTGCCCATTGTCTGCTTCTGCGTTCTGCGTTCTGAAACCCCTTTCTCCCAGTGCCAGCCAGCCCAGAGGGTGTAGGGACATTTGCTGTTGCTGATCTCGGGGGGCTTTTCAGCCTTTGTTAACAATCCTTCACGTTAAAGTAGTCTGTGTAAGACTGAGAGTGGTTTCTGCTTTTCTGACTGATCCTTGAACGATACAGCAAGGAACAGTAATTAAAGGCCCTTCCATATTTAGCAGGTCTGTTTACCTAACAGGGTAAGTTGAGGAGAGGACGTGACCAGCTGAGTTGAAGATGAAACATTTTACGAATGTTGACATGAGTGGATAAGACAAATCAGTCTCTACTCAGTTGACTAAATTTGCTTAACTGAGTGACCAAAGAGCTTATGCAGTCATCTCCTTTAAGACAAGATCTTGCCCTGGCCGGTTTGGGTTAGAGCGTAGGCCCGCGGACCAGAGAGTCCCGGGTTCAGTTCCCGCTAAGGGCACGTATCTCGGCTGCAGTTTGTCCCCGGCCCCGGTTGGGGTCGTATGGGTGGCAGCCACTCGATGTGTCTCTCTCACATCGATGTTTCTCTCTCTCTCTCTCTTCCTCCCTCTCTCCCTCCCGCTCTATCTGAAGATAAATGTAAAAATGGATTAAAAAAAAAAAAAAAAAAGCATAAGATCTCATTTTGACTCCAAACCAGGTAGGGCTTCTGAAATGTCTCCACTATCAAACCCTACTTCCCTGAGAAGGAGAAGTGCCAAGATTTCACTTCCCTTCACATAACCTAAGAACAGGCCTCTTCTAGAACAGCATGGACAATGAGTATTTTCTAAAAAGCACACTGACCATCTCATTTATGCGAATTAAGGAAGGCAAGCCAGGAGTGAGGGAAACAGAAAACAGAGAAACAAGTCGCCATAATACTGAATAAAAAAATGAAAGTTATATTTATGGATACACCAAATAGCTGGGCTCTATTGTTTTAAAGAACATACAGAGCATATTATCCGAGACTTCCATAGAGGACTCTCAATTGAAATAAAAAAACTGTCTCAGTCAGATAAGCACTGACCGCTACAGATGTAACTACAGATCTCTGCCATTGATTCGCCTGTTTAATTTCTTCCTGGGCACTTGGTCAAGGCAATAAGCTATTTATGGGTGTGGGACGAGGTCTCCCGCAATCTGCATTACAGTCAGGCTAAGGTAATGGCGTACTGAAGGTGTGAGAGACACGTTTGCTTTGACGTCATGGTCCTGATGTTTTATGTGAGGGTCTTCTCTGTGCAGGTCGGCATCCTGTGTGGTGGAAATATAACTGCTGTAGCAGGTGTGTTAGAGTCTGCGCTCTTGCGAGGACCATTGTTCTACCAGGGCAAATTACCTTGTAATTTGTGTCTTGCTTTCGGGTCAGCAGCACCTCGGAAAATGCCGAAATGTTCATTGTTTCAAAGGCACAGCGTCATATCTTGCGGTCATTTGACAGAATTCGCACCGTGGCTGGGTGCACACTTCAGTACTGATTTTGATTCTAGAGTGTTTTTAGGGAGACTGCAGATATGTTCCCTTGATCCCCAGCTTTGAGCAATATAAAAAGTATTCCTCCTTATGGATAAAAACTTGCAAGAGAAACGTTATTCTCCTCTGATGCTTGATTTTCTTGGAGAATATCCTAGCAAATTGGCCCAAATAAAACATACTGACCAATGCCTCTGCAATCTAATAGTAATTCCTAAGATGCACCTGCATTTCTGCCATCCTAATTGTGTGCGCCATATCCGTCAGTTTCCAGACCTGCATCTGTCCATAGTGTTCTTATAATAATTACAAAATATAAGTAAACATGATATAAATTAAAAATATATACCAAAATGCTGCTATAAAACACTAATTAGAATGTCCTGTGAAAACTTCATAAATTATGAATTGCTAAAAAAATGTGACTGGGGAATAAAATATATCGATGAGAAGATTATTTGTCAAGGGTGATGGGGATTACGAAAATCTAAACGGGTTCTGCCCTCAGATTTCTTTACAAGCCTCTTCAAGTTCTTACTTTACAGTTTTTAAAGTTGTCACCAAATCCATACCCTGAGGAAAGAGCTTGGTTTTAAATCAAAACATTGGTGAATAAAGCTACACTTGCAACTTTTTAAAACATAATAACATTCGTAGTGCAAACACACACTTATCTAAAGTGTTGTTTGTACAAAATTCAAGTGTGATTTCACCTGTTCCGACACTGCCGGCACCCCTCATGGGATCCGCACAGGAACTTGCTAAAAAGTCTGGATGTGTACAAGGTTTGCACATTCGTGTTCACTTTAAAGAGACCCATGAATACAGCTGACTCATCAAAATGCTCTTCTTGGCACTTTTCCTGGGGCCACCCAAGGGAAAATATGTCTGCCACTCCACAGCAAGCATAAAATCTTACCCTGGCTTCCCGGCACAACACCAGTGTAATTGACACGTACCACTAATCAGATGAGTATACCACGTGATAATATCTTCTCCTCTGTGACTAAGAGCGACATGCCTCAGTGGTTATCGCAGCATGCACGAGGCGACCCTCTTTACACGCACATAGGTGTTCAAGTGATACATGGGGAAAACCGGCACCAGGCACTCTGTCCATATGTGGTTAAATGACTGAAGCAATTGCCATGTGAGTTGCTGGCCACCACATCTGTGTATTTCTCCAGGCTGTAATCAGTACCAGATGTTCTACCAGATGATGGTTTATGATGCCACAAGGTATTTCTGATCATCCTAGTGGGGATGCGAGCCCCGAGTTAACTTCATCCTGCAGCATGACAGTGGGAACTGAAAGGAGACAGCGTGGTGACCGAAAAAACACTCATCTAAAGCGCTCCCCCCATTCTTGCCACATTAATAGATACACAGGAAGGGAAATGAGCACACCTTGCCCCTACGACCAGAGAAGTCGCTAGACTTAATAAAATCTAATAACACACCATTCTGAAAATTCTTTACAATTGAATTCCCTGTTACATTAGCCATTGGTGAACATCCCAAACATTTTGCTTGAGCATATTGTTCATTGTACTTATGTGCTCATAATTTTATAGTGTCTGTTTGAGTAATTGCAGAAGGTCACTGTGCTTTTCACTCAGAATGTATTTCTGTAATTTTATTAAATTCTATGTTTATGTTTTTAAAGTAAATATGTGACCTACCTGCTGATATAATTGCAAGCAACTTCTTTTTGTAAGATACTTTTTAAAAAATCATTCATTTTAGCCCTGCCGGTGTGGCTCAGTGGTTGAGTGTCGACCCACGTATCAAGAGGTCACCAGTCGATTCCTGGTCAGGGCACATGCCCAGGTTGTGGGCCTGATCCCCAGTGGGGGGCATGCAGGAGGTGGCCAATGGATGTTCTCTCTCATCGATGTTTCTTTCTCTCTCTCCCTCTCCCTTCCTCTCTCTTTAAAACCAATAAAGAAAAAAAAATCATTGATTTTATAAGTATGTATTGAGTACTTTCTTGTACCAGTGTTATAGGCCTTGCAGATACAATAATAAATAAAACAGATAAAACATCTCTCTTTACACAGTTTAAATTAAAACAAGAGAGATTACATTCTCCTGGAGGAACTTATATTAAGAAAGTGCCTTCTAGCCCTGGCCAGTTTGGCTCAGCAGTTAGAGCGTCAGCTGGTCGACCAAAGAGTCACGGGTTCGATTCCTACGTACCTCAGTTGAGGTTCGTCTCCGGCCCTGGTCGGGGTCCTGCAGGAGGCAACCAGTCGATGTATCTCTCTCACATCGATGTTTCTGTCTCGCTCCCCCTCCCTCTTACTCTATCTGAAGATAAATAGAAAAATATCCTTGGGTGAGGATTAAAAAAAAAAGAAAGTGCATTCTAATGATCTATTATAAAATTAGCACCTATGTATAGCAGAGTACCGAGAAAATGAGAAGTGACTGAAGAGGGTGACAAGGGTCCCTCCTGCACAGCAAGTTGAGCTGGCTCTTCAAGGCAATGGCCTCAGAAGCCAGAATGAGGTCGGCAGCTGTGCCGTTGGCCTGCTGACTTACTCTCAGTGCTGAAGGAAAGACAGAGCCGCTCCGGTACTTCTTCAAGGAGTCTAAGTCCTCCACAGGGGCCAGAGCCCTGGGGGCGAGAGACATGTGTGGGCCTTGGAAATGCGATGATAAAGTAGTTCCAGCCTGGGGTGACTCTAGGGAGTGAGTGAGGCCCTGACGACCTCCTCAGATCATAGCTAGAGCCAGGTATCCCTTCTCCCCAGATCAAATGAGATGACTGAACTGACTTAGACATTCAGTAGGCATTCCAGTCCTTCCCTTGTCCAACTCCAGTACGTTTCCTGGCTCCAGTTCCTCTGTGTCCAGGATGAACTTTGCCCACAAATCCCAGGAAAGGGAAGCCCCTGGCTGGCCAGAAGCTTTAAGCCTTGCCTGGCTTGTAGTATCCAGGGAAAGCAAGACCCTCTGGAGGCAGTAGTGAATTGGGCTTGGAATTCCTTTAGTGATGGGGGTGTTCAGGGTGTATACCAGGCCGGATTGTTGACCGCGAGCCTTTAGTGATGAGCCCTGGTAGGCTCTGTGTGGTTCTGTTGAAGATAAGTCATGAGACTGGTTGAATGCTCCCCAAAGTTAGAGTGGTGGGATCTGACTAATTGAGAGCAGCCATGGCTGGAAGTGACCACAGCTGTACCTAGAGGAAGATGTACTTCTCTACGGAGATGTGTCAGAGTACTTGGTAGAAAAGGGGTTAATGACTGGTGAAATGGGTCAGATGGTTTAGGGTTAAGAAGAAAAATCTCAGCAGTTCAATGCCAACTAGATCATGGGGAGCACTAGAGAACCATTTCCCAGGCTAGAGGAGGTCATGATTCTCATTTCCTTCAAAATATGTAGTCCTCTTCCTGAAGGGCAAGACAGGAGGAATAGATAACTACTTAATGCCTTTTACCCCTTTGGGTTCCCTCCTTTTGCAGCATTAATCCATTTACTTATTTCCTTGTCACTGGGAACAAGCGGCACACAGAATAGGACTCAGAGGAATAGGGCTACTTCTATCTGACAGATCCTGGAGCCAGGCACTGTCTGAGACCAGGACCAGGAGGCTGAGACATCTCTAGATCTCCCATCTGTGAAGCAGGTGGGGACAGAGGGGGCCCGCTCTTGGCTTGCATTTTACTCACCCAGCCAGTCTAGTGCTTAGTCAACAGTTTCCTGACCAAAGTCACCGTGGAACTCCCCTGCATTAGCAAGGAGTTACTGTACCTCCTCCTTGGTCTCTCCCACCCTGTTCCATTAGAGAGGAAAGGTTTGATACTTTTTGGAACCCCAGTGTTTTTCACTAGTGGGAAAACCAAAGGATATCCATATTAATGGAGAAAAAACAATGAAATAGAATCATGTAAAGTTTTCCCTAATCTTACTACCTAGAGTCTTAATATTTTGGCATCCTTTCTGACTTTCTTGTTTGTGTATTTTTCATTATTTAAACCTTAACAAATATACAACTTAACAATATGCTTTTTAAATTTATCATTATCACATAAGTATTTCCCATGTTATTAAAAGCATTGTATTTTCAGCATTTTAGTAATTGTATTAAATTCTATGTACCAAGATTTACTTACAAATTCACCCATTGTTGGAAATCTATATCATTTCCAATTTTCCCACTCTAAATGATATTAGCACAAGCATTCTGTATTTCAGAGATGTTTAAGACATTATATATATATATATATATATATATATATATATATATATATCTCATATACATGATACATATGATATATATCACCAGAAGTTAATTATTATATGAAATAGTTTCTCAAAAATAGCATTTGATAATTCTTTTTTCAAAGAAAACTTTTAAACTCTAGAAATTATTATTATAGAATAACAATGACAAGTATTAAAATAATAAGAATACATTTATTTATTTTTTATTTGGTACGTGCCCCTAGCGGGAACCGAACCCAGGACTCTCTGGTCCGCAGGCCGACGCTCCAACCTCTGAGCCAAACCGGCAAGGGAAAGAATACATTTATTTGATTGCTAGTGAGGGCAAACATTCCAGAATTTCATTGGAAATTTGTGCTTTCTGTTTTGTTAATTAAGCTGTCTATTAGAGCTAGTTGAGAGGATGGACTCTGAGACAAAACTGCCTGGATTTGCATAGTGGTTCTTCTACTTACTATCTGTACAACCTCAGTCTCCTCACCTGCAAAATGGGGATGATGACAAGAATACAATTGTTATATCATAGAATTGTATTAAATGGGTTAAAATCTGCAATGTGCTTAGAACAGTCTGAGACAGATGGGAAGTTTTTTTGTGTGTTTTTTTTAAGTTTTGGCTATTATTATTGGTATTATAGTGTTACTGTTTTTCTGATTTTTGTTTTCTTTATTGATGTTAGAGAGAGAAAGTGAGAAAGGGAGAAGGACAGAGAGATAGAAACATCGATGAGCGAGAACATCGATTGGCCGCCTCCTGCATGCCCCCCACTAGGGATTGGGCCCACAATCTGGTCATGTATCGTGACCGGCGAATCGAACCAGTGACCTTTTGGTGCATGGGTTGATGCTCAACCACTGAGCCACACCAGCCAGGCTTTTCTGTCTCTTTAATGGTTTCATTTTTATCCTTTAAATTCTTCTAGGTTTATTTATTTATTTGCCTATCTCGATAAATCCCTAGTAAAGATCCCACAAGCACGTTTGACCAACCTAGCCAAAACTAAATTAATCATTTGCTAGTTAAATTGGCCCCTCTTCCCATGTTGGTGACTTCGTCATCTACCAAGGACACGGGCAGGAGCCTGGCGAAGGGGATCAGCATACGCTCTCCACAACATGCCACTTTGCTATAAGAATTATTTTGAGCTAAACATAGTTGAGAGACATCAGACATAGAAAGACTTGTCTGCCCTCCCCTTTCTGCCTAAGAGCAGGGCATGAATTTCCATTCTGTAAAGTAAAATTTTATTTGTAAAGGAAAGTTCTATTTGGAAAGGTGTCCCCCTCTCTCATACCAGGAAGATGAGTGAGAATGACTCTTTATTGTAGACTTTTTTAAATTTATTCTTTTTTTAGAGAGAGAAACATCAATCAGTTGCCTCCCCTGCATGCCCCGACCAAGGATTGAACCTGCAACCTAAGTATGTGCCCTGAGGGGGAATTGAACCCACACATTTTTAGATAATGCTCCAACCACTGGGCCACCTGCCCAGAGCTTAATCATAGACTCTTAATCATTAGAATCAATTTGTATCAGCTGAGAAATTATAAGTTTATTATAAGTTTTTATAATAAACCCAACTAAACAACTTGTCTATCATAATTTCCTAGTCACTTTCCCATAATTTACTTCCTCCTTCCTCTAATTACTTCACAATCTAATGCCCTTTGTTAAAATGGTATAGAAGCCCCTGGGTCTAAGCCTCTGAGTTTTCACTTCTTTCCTGTGGAACTGCTGAACAAATGAAATTAAAAATAAAATTTGTATGCTTTTTCTCCTGTTAACCTGTCTTTTGTTAAATTTAGTTTGCAGGCTTCAGGGACAGAATCTAAGAGATTAGAGAAAAAGTTCTACATCCCCTAAACTGGAACAAATCCTAGATTTCTCTCCTCATTTTCTCCAACCAGTGGATCACTAAGTTTTCATTTATTATGTTTCTTTTTCTGTTCCCTTCTCTAGATCCCTGCTAGCATTGTTTTGTTTATATTTCTTATTCCTCTGCAATCCTGGACATTATTCTCCTTGCCTAATTCCTAAATGGCTCCCAAGCTAAGCCCTTTAAACCTGGTATACAAACCACACAACACTGTCCCTGCCAGTACTTTCTTCTCTAGTCTCATTGACAGCTTCTTATTTTCTTGAATTTGCTCTTTATTAATTTCAAATTATTTTCACCTTACCAGTGAACAGCTCCTGTTCTTCCCCAGTTTGACATATCTTTCTTTATTCCTGCTTAACCCTTAATTATATTTTAAGACAGCTATGGTGCCGTCACTTCTATTAGACTTTCCATTAACCCTCAAACTGTGTCAATGGCCATTTCATTGGCTTTTATTGTAAACTACGTACATCCCTCTCATGAACGCCCTACACTGTGTAATATTCATTGGTTTATGTGCCAGCCTCTACTCTAGATGGTGAGTTCCCCAAATTCAGGGACTGTGTTTGGTTCATCTTTTTATCCCCAGCACCTGTCACAGCTTCTGCTTGATAGTGTTCTCAGAAACATTAGTTAACTTGAAAACTAAAATCAATTGTATAAAGGAGACATTAAATATAAAAGATGCCTGGGATCAGATTAATACTCACAGGGTGTCATCAATCTGGGCGATGCATGAGCATCCAGAAACTGATCCTCATCTTTGTAAGACCAAAGTGTTGTTAGTAAATATAATGGATACTATTGGTGGTCTATTTAGCATCAAGTTTACTTTTCTCCCTTACCGATCAGAGCTCCATTGCTCCTTCATGCATCTCCATGCCTGGCACTGCCCGATATTGGGACGGGCATTGCTATGTTAGTCTATCTCCTTAGCCAATGATTGACTCAGGAATGTCCATGAGGCTTATTTGGGACCACTAAGATTGGAGGAGAGATGTTTTCTGTATTATTCAGGATGGCTTTAAGAGCTGAACCCTTTCTCTCTCCGATGCCATGGGTCGATAGAAGGCTCTGCTTACTGGTAAAGCTGTCTCATCCTCTTGTATCAGCCTGGGGATAAAGTTCATGCACAGAGGAACGATGAGCCTTGGGATGTGTGAGGAAACCAAATTGAAACTGCATCCTACCTCTACTTTCGGAGACACACCAGTCAATCAGATGTCTTATTGCTTAAACCCATCAGAGATATATTTGTTGACATTTGTAGTTGACAATGTCATAATTGCATGCATTAAGTAAGAATAAAATCACCAGAGGAACAGACTCACCCATATCATTCTTGTATCTCTGGTCTTCTTAACATTCTTCCAGCACACTGTTATGAGTTGGACTGTGTCTCTGCGAAATTCGTATGTTGAAGTCCTGATCTCCAGCTCCTTAGAGTTTGATCTTCTTGAGAAACAGGGTTGTTGCAGATACAGTTAAACTAAGATAAAGTCATCTGAAGTAGGGTCCCAAATTTATTAGGACTGTGTCCTTATGAAAAAAGGACCTTTGGACACTGGCATGGGCTTGTGTCATTGGCGATAAAGGCAGGAATCAGGATGATGCTTCTATAAGCCTAGGGATGCCAAATATTGCTCCCGAAACACCAGACGTTTGAGACAGGAGTCAAATAGATTCTTTCTCACAATCTTCAGAAGGAACCAACCCTACTGACACCTTATCTGAGACTTCTAACCTCCAGATCCATAGGACGATACATTCCTGCAATTTAAGCCTCTTAATTCGTGGGACGTTGAAACAGCAGCCTTAAACACTGCAGTATCACTTCTGAGCTGGGGCTTCTCAGGTCTTAGCTGAACGGCCCTCCTCACAGAGGGCTGCTGGTGTCACCTAATCCAGAGCTGCCACACTGGATGCTTTCTGTCATCACCCGGCTTCTCTTTTCCTGCTTTGCACTTATCAATCCGTAGTATTTTTCTTGTGGATTTAACGGCGTGTTTCTTGCCTGTACTCCACTGGCATGTAATCTCATTGGTAAATGAGTTCAGGAACATGCCACCCCAAATTACATAGCTTTGATATGTTGATTATCTTGAGTTGTGGGCACTTAAACAATAGCAAATGCAGGGAGAAGCTTTCCCTGAACTCTCGTCTGCCTAAAGAAGATTCTCTAAAAGTAACCCAGTTACCATAAATGCCCTTCCTAAAAGTTTCATTAGGCAGGGAAGATTGTCCCCATCACAGGAGAGGAGACTGGAAGTCGACAGCACACACAGACAGACTTGGTCACGAAGTATCACACCTCCCATTCACTTCTCATAAAAATCATTTCCTCTCCCCGACTTGAAAACGGAACCAGAGCCCATGCCTGAGGACCTGCCTTGCACATTTTAGGGGTCAAATCGTTGTTATGTTGAAATAGGGCAAAACGACCTTGGGGCTGGGTGGAAAGCACCTTTGCTCAAAGAACTATTTGCAAAGATAATCAGAAAACTGCTGGACTCATGGCCTCAGACTGAAATGTAGAGAGAGGCTTGGAATCAACATCACTGTGTTGCCTTTTCTGCTCCAGTAGAAATGCCTTCTTCTGTTGCTGTAGTTGCTCCCTTTCTCATACAGACTCATTGCCTTTGTCTCATAAGCAAGACATTATTTGGGCTTTTGCCTAAATCCGTGCTTCCTGAATAGCTACTCTTTTTTAAATCTCAAATAAACGCTTCTTGTCTCTCAATAATGGTATATAAGCTCTCAAATCTCATTTTTGGGGGGATGTTTACTTTTTTTGTGATGCTCTAGTGTATATAATGTTAATATTAAAAAAATAAATGTGTATATTTTCCTCCTGTTAATCTGCCTCTTGTCAGTTTGTTTCCTAGATGCAGCTGTTGAACCAAGGAGGGTGGAGGGAAGTCTCTCCCCCCTTACACTAAATAGCAGTAAGATTTTTTTTATTTTGTTCACTGCTGAATCCCCAGTATCAATACCCATGCTAAGTACAGATTACATTCTCAATAAGTGGATGTTAAATGGGAAGTAAATAATTGTAAGTTAAGTGAAAGAATGACTTATGTCATTAAACTTTTGCATGTTTGGTACATTTAGGTAGAAAAGGTAAGCAGTAATATTCAGCTTCTACTATTTACTAGGTGAAATTAATTAACGTTCTCCACTTTTATTACCTCATCTATAGAGAAATTAACATTACCAACCTATTGCATTGTTTTGAGAATTAGTGAGAGTATATATGACAAACACTTGGAACTGTGCTGAGTAAATAGCAAATATTTAATCAACGCTAGTTTTTTGTGCCCCAGTGGATCTTACTTTTAAAAAAAAAAAGTTTTTCTTTTGCAACATGCATGAATCACCCCTCCAGCGTGGAACCCACAGTGGCCTGAAAGCGACATCAAGGCAGAGATCACTTCTGTCTTTGCCACCGAATCCCCAGCACCCAAAGTAGACTCTTCATAAATATTGGTTGGTGGGAGAGATGAATGACTCGGATGAATCAGCTTCCATAGTGATATATTGGTGTATACACATTTTCATCTTTGGCAGCCCGGCCTAACTCTGTTCTCGGTTGGAACTCTATAGCTTATTTGGACAATTGCTTTGCATCCTGTTTCAGTGATGATGGTTGCATAATAAATCACCCCAAAACTTAAAAAAAAAAAAAAAAAAGTTTTTTATCTATGCAATGTTTAGATTCCTTTTCTTGTTGATAAAATGAAGGTTAAAAATAACCATACTTCAGTTGAAACTTTAGAAATACTATGAAAAATCCTCATGCTTATTACATAGCAGCCACTCTATTTGTATCACAATTAATGATTGTAATAATTGTATATATTACAGAAGTTCCCCCGACACTTATCTGAGGACAATACATTTCAAGGCCCCCCGTAAATGCCTAAAACTTCAGATAGTACGAAATTCTAGACGTACTATGTTTTTTCTCTCTGAAATATATCTATGATGCAGTTTAATTTATAGTAGGCACAGTAAAAGTTTAACAGCAATAAGTAATAAAATAAAACAGTTATAACCATATAGTGTAATCTGTGGTCTTTCTCTCAATTATCTTATCTCTGGACGAAGGGTAATTCATGCCTGGGCGGGACAGAGCGGAACCACACCGGATTTCCACATGCTACTCAGCATGGTGTGCCATTTAAAAGTTATGAATTGTTTATTTCTGGAATTTTCCATTTACTATTTTTGGGCCTTGGTTGACCACAGGTAACTGAAGCCGTGGAAAGCAGAACCACAGACAAGGGGACACTATAGTCAGGTGCTGCATGACAAAGTTTGGGTCAGTGACAAACCACACGTATAATGGTGACCCCATAAGACCACAACGAAGCTGAGAAATTCCTGTCACCTAGTGACATCATAGCAGCCATAATGGTGTAGTCCAACGCGTTACCCTCAGGTTGGTGGTGATGCTGGTGTGTATATACCTGCGGTGGGTGATCATGATAATGAACAATTATGTTACTGGTTTATGTATTCACTATAGTATACTTATATAATAACTTATACTATAATTATACTAACTTATTATTATTTTACTGTATAATTTTTTACTTATTGAAAGAAATGTTTGGTGTAGAACGGTATGCCATGTTATGCCGGAAGCAGCCTCATACGTCTAGTGTGTATGCCATGTCTTGATTATACTGTTTTCTCCTGTGCTTGATTTAATCTCATGTTGGCCCCTAAGCATACAGATTCTACTGCTAATGTTGCCAGTAAGAAGCCACATCGTGTGACAGACCTGAAGACAAAGCTAAGAGTGATTAAAGACTATGGAGGTGGGAAGTTAGTGATGGTTATTGTTCCCCAGTCAGGCATGTCCCACTGCACCTCAGCTATAATCCTCAAAAACAAAGCGATAAATCTGTTAAAGCATCTTTGTTGAAGGCATGAGAAGGGCCTTGCTCAGACATGGAGAAACTTCTAATGACCTAGATTGAAGACCAGACACTGAATCATATTCCTCTCAACACCATGACAATCATGGCCAAAGTAAAAACTCTGCAATGTGGAAAGGAAAGACTGGACCTGATTACGATGTTAAGTTTGCTGCTAGCTTTGGGTGGTTTAAACAATTCAAGAATTGTTATTTATTACATAATGTGTAAGTGAATGGTGAGTCAGTGAGTGCTGATGTAAAGGCAGCTGAGGGATCTGGAAACTCTAGATGAAACTGATTGTGGAGTAAAATGACTTGCCAGAACAAATATTCCACATGGATGAAAACTCCCTATCATGAAAACAGTTGCTTGAAAGGATTTTTATCTATAAGAAGGTCACGTTGATGCCAGGTTTCAAGACTTTTAAGGTAGGATAACAGTCTTGCTTGGGGGCAATGATGCAGACTATAAATTGAAACCCTTTGTAATCTGGAACAGTGAGAGTCACAGGACCTTCAAGTATATCAATAAGCACACACTGCCAGTGGACTATGGGAACAAAATAAAGTCATGAGTGACCCAGGTACTTTTCCAAGATGCCCTCCTGAGTTTCTGTGCCAGTGAAATGGAGAAGTACTGTTTGGAGCACAATATACCTTTCAAGATTTTGCTTATTGATAATGCTCCCAGGCATAAATACCCACTGCCTTTTATTGGGAATCTACATCCCTATACAGTAGTGGTATTTCTATCCCCAAATACCACCTCATTGATTGATCCAATGGATCAAATAGTTATAGTAGCTTTTAACGGCTTACTCCTCGAGGAGGACCTTTGTGAAGGCCATTACTGCAATTAAAGAAGACACTGATAAAATTCTGGAAGGATTAGAACATACATGACTGCATCAAGAACCTTGCTTAGGCTCGGAGAGACGTCATCAAGGAGTATTTGAATGGAAGAAGATACTCAAGAGGCTCATCTAGGATTTCAAAGCATTTGCCAAAGATGAGAAGGTTGCAAAAATCAAGAAAGCTGTGGTTGAGATGGCAAAGAACTTTAACCTGGGTGTGGATGAGGATGACGTTTAGGAGCTCCTGGAGGCGGTTCCTGAGGAACTGACTAGTGAGGAGTTGTTGGAACTGGAACAGGAACACAGAACTGCAGAAGAGCCAAGAGCAAAGGAAACTGCAAAAGAAACAGAAGAATCCCCACAGTGAAGTGCTTAGCAGAAGATTTTGCAGTCCTCACCAAGCTCCTTAAAATGTCTGAAAACATGGAACCTTAACATTAAACAATTTCAGTTGATAAAGAGGAATGTTCATGGTGCATCAAAGAAACAAACCAAGAATACCACCGTAAACCTGTTTCTGCGAAGAGTGACACCTCAAGAAGAGCCTCTGGAAGGTCCTTCAGGAGGTGTTCCAAAAGAAGGCATTGCCATCTTGGGAAATGGCAGCTCCCTGCCTGCCAATGACCTTGGAGACTTTCAGTGGGGCAGGATGTAGAGGTGAACGAGTGATATTGATGATTCTGACTCCGTGCAGACCTAGGCTAATGTGTGTGTTTGTGTCATAGTGTTTAGCAAAAGTGTTTCAAAAGTGAAAAAATAAATTAATTAAAAAGTAGAAAAAGTCCTATAGAATAAGGATATAAAGAAGGAAGATATTTGTGTTTAAAGCTAAGTGTTATTACAAGGAGCCAAAAGTTAAAAAAACATAAAAAAGTTTATCAAGTAAAATAGTCACAGTAAGCTAAGGTTAAGTTATTATTCAAGAACAAAAAAAATATTTTTACAAATCTATTGTAGCCTTAGTGTACAGTGTTCATAAAGTCTACAATAGTGTGCATTAGTCCAAGGCCTTCACATTTACTCACCACTCACTCACCGACTCACCCAGAGCAACTTCCAGGATGGCAAGCTTTATTCATGGTAAATGTCCCAAAAGTGTGTAGCATTTTTATGCTGTATTTCTATACCTTTTATACTGTATTTTTACTGTACATTTTCTGTTTAGATACACAAATACTTATCGTGTTACAATTGCCTACAGTATTCAGTGCTGTCATGTGCTATACAGATTTGCAGCCTAGGAGCAGTAGGCTATACCACGTAGCCTCGGCATGTAATAAGCTATATCATCCAGGTGTGTGTAAGTGCATCCTATGATGTTTACACAATGATGAAATCCGCTAATGAGACATTTCTCAGGACCTATCCCAGTCACTAAGCAGTGCATGACTTTATTGTTCTTTTTTCGCTGTATAACCAAATAGCCTAATACTAAGCTGCTAAAACAATATAATAATTTCTCATGTTGCTGTGTGTTGGCTAAGTATTTCTTCTCATCTGGGCTGGCTCCATTGGGACTGGATGGTCTACCTCTAGGGCCTCAACTGGGAAGGCTAGGATGCTGGGACTTTTCTCTTCCTAGGGTCTCTCATTCTCCAGTAGGCTGGCCTGGGTTTGTGGAGAGGGTGGCAGAAGGATTTCAAGCAGCAAAAAGTGGCGATCCCAGTATGTCAACACTATTCATGTGTCTCCTAATACTCCATCGATTAGAGCAAGTTTCAAAGCCAAGCGTAGATGAAGAGATAGAAAGAAGACTCTGCCACCTGATGGGAGAAACCACCAAGTCCCATTTCAAAGGGTATATATATATAGTAGAGGGAGAGGAGGAATTATGGTCATTTTTTTTTTTTTTTTTTTTTGTAATCTGCCACAAAAGCTGATGAAAAAATAAAGCTGATGGATACAAACTAACACACTATTTTCAGGCATGACTAGTACAAAATTGTGAAATATCTATCATCTATCTATCTATTATCTATTTATCTATCTCCTTTATGTACATAAAATATAACTTTAATATGATTAATATGAAAATATATCAACTATCAGTGGTTCATTCAGAGAAAAGAACTGTTTTGAGAATTATCTCATTCATATGAATGTACACAGCTAATTCTAATGTTAATAGGACCCTTGTGGGTTCATCCAAGAGCAGAATGTGGCCCCCTGTGCATGCCACTCACAGCCTTTATTTACATTATAAATTAATCACATTTTATTACGTCTACTCCCATACCATTTCCATTATAGTCTATTATTTTAATATAATATGTTAAAATGGAATTAGCAATTAAATTATGACATTATTCATACAACCTAAAGGGTTTGACCTCAATCTCTTGAAGCAGGAAGATGTATAATTGACTACGTTTCTGTGTATGTATGTATGGTCTCTTTTAATTGTACATGGCATTTTCTCAGTGTTGATGTGGCTTGAAATTCTGCTTTAATTCTGTTCATTTCTTATGAGAGGAACTAAGTTATATTGGGAACATCATTTGAGTTCTTGTTTAGATGATCAGATTTGAAGATGTTTGCCCCAGAGAGTCCCTGTACGTCATTTAAATTCAATTATCCCCAATTTGTTTTCTTAATTTGTTATTTTATATAACTGTTTGGAATTTCTATGACATATTCATCAGAAAATAATATGCTCTTTATTACCCTCAAGTTAGTTTACATGCATATACATTGAAAGCTCTTGTGAGGCAAAGACCAAGCTTTGGATGTGATTGCATTTCTTGTCCTATCAATCTAATAAGTGCTTAGAGCAGTGTCAGATACTGTTACTTCTTTAGGGCTATTGTCACAGAGCACCAGAAACTGGGTGGTTTAAAACAAGAGAAATATATTGCTTTGTAGTTCTGTGCCTTTATTGTCACATGACATTCTCCTTCTGTTTGTGTGTGTGTGCGTGTGTGTGTGTGTGTATGTGTGTGTGTGCTTATCTTCACATGACTTTCTTACAAGAACACCAGTCATCTTGTATACCAATATGATTTCACCTTAACTGATTATGTCTGAAGTGTCCCTATGACCAAATAAGGTCACATTCTGAGGTACTGGGGGTTGGGACTTCAACGTATTTTTTTGAGGGCACACAATTCAACCCATAAATGTAAGTAAATGACAAATATTTGCAAAATAATAAATGAACATGGAATTTTGCTAGATAATGTTTCTTCATGCATTTCTACTGAGTCCACAAAAGAAGTTTTGGCTGAGGTAGATGAGTGACAAAACAACATTATTAGAAAAATAAAATAATGTATGAGGTTCAATTCTTTTAAAAAGCCTATAGGAAAATGTTCAACCTCACTAGCAAAAAATATATACATAAATTTATAGCATTATCATAGGGATCAGCAGTTGTACTTCATAACATGGGGATAAGAAAGAGCATGTGCCTATATTTCCTTTACAATTATAGTTTTACTTCCTTAAGGAAGTTTGTTGTGATCTTTCCTCATGGGTCATATTGCTCTACTGTCCTGGTTTATCAACCATCATGTATTTTACTTTGATAAAAAACTTGCTACAATGGTAATTTTACATGTATTTGTGTTAATATTTGAGTATTGCTTTCACCAGTCGGCCTTAAGTTCCAAGACAGTTATTTCTGTATTTATTCCTCTATATATCAGCAATATTGAGCATAGCACTTGATAGTAGGTGAATGATAATTATTTGTTGATAAATAAGTAAATAAATTGGTGGGATGTATATAGAAAATATTTGTTATATATGTTATTATATATTTTAAAAATGTGTATTTAATGTTAAATAAATCCTAAGCAAGCTTACAAGGGCAACGCTTATTTCCTTATGTGACCAGGCTGCTTTCGAGCATTTTACCCGCACTCAGCTGCACATAAACATAAACTACTAATCACAATTGGTAGTTATGTACTCATTGTATAAACTCTTTCTCTTGGAAGGACTATAAGTAATCCCAATTTAAATTACTAGATGCACTGAAAAATTATAATGCTGAATTTTGTGTACAAATTTTATATTAGTTTTAAATTTATGTTGGCTTGTCTCTTCCACATTTAGTCTAATTTAGTGTTTCCTGTATACCCTGAAATTAAAATAGTATATATTTAAACACACACACACACACACACACACACACGCACGCATGCACACGCACAGGCACGCCAGAGCCAGAGTGACACTAATTATTCCTCTTCAATTCCAAGTAAATCATATTCTCCTTAGGATTTCTGGAATCACCTTCCTAATCCATGCTGTTAAAAATGAATTAACTTCTTCTGATATTTCAGAGAATGTCTAATTATTTAATTATCTCTGTCATGTGAATAAAGCTATGGTAAATTCCCTTCCTAGCGTCATCATACTCTTCCTCAGGGATAAGCCTCATTTGAATGTACAGCAAGTTCACACACACACACACACACACACACACACACACACTATAGTGATATAATGTTACAGAGCAATTTTAATTAAAACTATTGAGAGAATATGTTGTTGTATTTTAAAACCATCTTCCTCTGAGAATGATATAAAATGGTGATGTGTGTATTCCGGTGGGAGACCTAGCAAATGTTAGCTTTCAGTCACTTTCCTGAGACCACGCAAGAGTTCCTCTCAAGCCCCTGGTTGGGCTCTTGTGGGAATAGAAATACTGAGCTCTTGGCTTGACATCACTGCCATTTCCAAATGTTACCATGGTGATCACCTATGCAGCATCACTAACCCTTCTCACAACAGCTCAATTTGAGATTCAAGTTTCACATTTCCATGATTATGGGAGGGTAATTATTTCATTACTCAAGGGAAGAAGATTTAGGAGGTAAATAGCTCTTCATTAAATCTTAAATGATTCTGGTCTTTTTGGGCCACAGAAATGCCAAATATTAAAGTGATTAAATTCAAAAGAGTAAAACATGACTGGGAATTGAAAAAATTCCATTTTTGAGTAGTATAACCATAAATATTTTTTCTCTAGTGAAAACATCTTGCATAAAGTAGAAGTATATTTTGTCAATAATTCATGATTTAAAATAATTTCCATGTAAAATAAATGCGTGGAAATGTTTGTGTATATACTTGAATAGAAATGCCTATAAAAAAGAGGGATTTTATCAACTGACCTGGCTTGGGAGGAGGTGGTGTCATATTTTATAGGACATACTTTTTTTTCTATGCATCTAAATTAGAATATTATTGTAAAACAAAGGATATTCATTGCACAGATGGTTTTTCTATAAAGAATTATTGTTTCTTTTATATACTGTTGAGGTTTGAAGATGATGCAGCTGAAAATAAATATTAATGAGCAATATTTCAAAGTATACTTGATTTTATGAAATGTCATGGGAGAGTTAAGAATTAAAGATATTTGAAGAGTATTTAAAATATAAAAATGAGCTCTTTAAGCCATGCTGTCCAAGTACAGTACAAGAGTGTGAATTATGCATTTAACTCTCCAAACCACAGCTCTACTGGAGAGACCTTGAAATGCTATAACATTTTGGGTCCAAAAATGTTTTGCTGACCTATACTATATTTTACTTAGGTTTTGTCCACTACAGGACAAACATTTTTAACCATACTGCGTTCTTTCTAAAGAGATTTTAACAGAGACTGTGCAGTTCAGTATTAGTGATTTAATTTTGACCTGTCTGAGATCCTATACTCATATGATGCACAAACCTAGGGAGGGAAAGAGAAATTCAATCACAGTATTTTCCCAGAGGGAAGACAATGTATTTTTAGGCCATTTCCCCCTTTCTTGGTCTTTAATATTTCCCACTGCTGCATTAATTTACCTGTAGTGGTGGCAGTTTTTTTCTTTCTTTCTTTCTTTCTTTTTTTTTTTTTAGTTTAGTGGAAGGAAAATTAGTCAGAATTGATTGTTGGAAGGTTCACTGATTAATTAATTAATTAAAAATTATTCATCCATAAATCTCCGGAGAGGTAGAATGGGAAGGTTAAGAGGTTCGGAGTGGCTGCCGTCGACAGTGCCTCTTTGCTTGTTATTTGTATGTAATCCATCAAGCACCCACCTAAGCTGTTCCAGCTCGCACACCTCTCAGGAAATACAGACTGAAACGTGGACAAGCACGAACAGTAGCTTCACTACCAACAAACCATGTGAGTCATAGAAACACTCAATGGATATTAGGGTTTTAAAAGCTAGATCCAATGTTGGAACGCGAATAGTCTCCCTGACATCTGCAAACCCGGGCAGGGACCTAGCCCAGAGCAGGACAGCCGACCACTTAAACAGAGCATGTCCTGCTGAACCACCTAGACTTTCTGGTGACCTGCTCTCACTCAACGTGTCTCCGCGTCACTCACTGAAGTCCCTTCCCCCTGACCCCTGCTCCCTCAATTTCTGGGTCTCACTGAAGGGACATTCAAAATTCCAATTGGTTTTTAAGCAAAGTAATTTGGAAATCTTCTATCCAAATGCTGCAAGTTTGCATGTATGTCTGTGTGAGAGAGGTTGGGGGTGGGAACTTGCCTTACCTAACAAAAAGGCCCATAAAGTTGTTTATTTTCAAATAAAAGTGTTCTCTATTTTATAAAAAAAATGTATTCAAGTAGTGTTGATATACAATCTTGTATTAGTTTCAGGTGTACAACATAGTGATGCAACATGTATGCACCTTACAGTGTGATCGCCAGGTGAGTCTGTCACCAAGCCACTGATTTACAAGAAACTTCCTGTGCTCATTGGCACAGCCAGGTCAAACTGTAGCCAGTTTTTGTTGTTGTTGTTGTTGTTGTTTTATTTTACTTTATTTTTTAATTTATTTTTTTTAGATAGAGAGGACGGGAGAGGGAGAGATAGAAACATCGATGAGAGAGAACATTGATTGGCCGCCTCCTGCATGCCCCCCACTGGGGATCGGGCCCCCAACCTGGGCATGTGCCCTGACTGGGAATCGAACCGAGACCTCCTGGTGCACGGGTCGATGCTCAACCACTGAGCCACACCAGCTGGGCTATAGTCAGTTTTTTAAAAAAATTATGTTTTTCTCTTGTCTCTATTTATAAAGTTGGATTAAAATCATGTGTTTCTAGTATATCATATCATCACCAGGTAGCCTCTGAATACCTTCTAATTGTGTCAATTATTCCCCGATAAAGCTGAACAAAATGTTGTCTCCATTTATCTGAACGGCAGTAATCTTTGTGAGCGTTAGAAATATAAACAGATAAGGGGCTTCTGAGTAAACCAGCAGAGAAAACACCCATCTCAGAGCTTCTCTGGCTGTACTAGTAGGATAAGCAAATGGTGCTCATTAGTAGGGTAAACTAATTATCTCAGTAGCATAACACAGCAAAACGTATTTCTCACTAAGGCAAAGCTCCCAGGTGACACTATGGGACAACTGTCCTCCGTGTGGTAGCTCACCGGACTTAAGGCTCTTCCAGAGTGGTGGGCAGGGGAGAGAGAGCGGAAAACCGGACAGACACTTGTTATGGGCTCAGCCTGCAAGTCCATGTGGCACTTTCACTCACCTGCTGTCCAGACCACCAGCCCCAGGCCCCACCTCACAGCCAGGGGCTGGGGCCCAGGAAAAAACTAAGAGCTGGAATTGGGAAGTCCTGGGTGAGTGCCTGGAAAAGAGCAGGAGAGTGGAGGAGGAAGTGGAGAAATCCTAAACTGCAGGAAGTACTTCGTTATGACCGTCAGCTCTCACTGAGGTTCTTCTCTGTAGGACTGGGGTCTGGAACGAGACAAGAAAGCTTCCTGAGAGAGAGAAGGAGGCCTCTGTGCCTGTGTTGCAGTTTGTAGGCAAAGGGAAAAGGCATGGCATGGCCCTTGGAGATTAAAGGAAAACAATCTGCCAAATAAGACGGTGCCTACGAAAGAAAGTCCTGTGGGAGGAACCCACACTGTTCATTCCGTTAGGGTGGAATGATGGCCACTAGCAGGCTCCTGAGTGGAAGGGTTTTCTAAAATAACCTCTTAGTTTCATTTTGTGCTAACCACTCTACCAACTACCCTAATTAATTGCCAAAAAAACTGTTAATAACCATGTCATCATAGACCATCATGTAAATGAGCTTTAAAAAGTAAAAGCTGAAGAGCAATCTTGCCATTAATTTATCTGAACTAATTATAATGTAGGAATCATTTTCACAGCAGGTTAAAACTGAGAAAAAGCATGCTTTTGCAGGAAAGGAAAACATGTTCGATAGGACATCAAAATTTTGGGAGAAACAAAGGGCTTCCTTTTCTGCAAGGGAGACTATCTCAAGTTTGTTATTTTTGTTACAGTCACATTATTGATGAAGCATTTGTAAAACATCGAAAAGCTATGGAAGACTGTGCTGCTGAGTTTTTAAAATGGTGATGAAATATACCAGATTCTCATTTTATTTTCATGAAGAAGTTATTTCCAGATTCAACAAGGCAAACGTGTTACCCTTGAGGGTCGATGGGGATTGGTAAACTGGTGGTTTTGTTTTGGTGCAATTGCAATTACAGCTATAAAATGTAGAATATCTCATTTGTTAGGAAGGCAGCCAGGTGTAGTGCAAAGCAACGGACAGAGGCTCACATTCTGATGCCCACTTTTTAGCTGTGGGTTTGAATTTTTACCTACTTTTTACCTCATGGAGCCACAGGGTGCAAAATCGGTATTAAGACAAGCTATTGTTCTCGACATGGGGTGAGTATTCATTGTAACTATTACTCTCTATTTTCTGTGGAATATTTCTCTTAGTTTAACCATGGTCACTTTGGTTATTCACATTTTCTTGAGTTTATTACCTTTGCTTTTGAGGGAAAATCCTGTATTTTTAAACTGACTTGTTCTATTATGTTAAAAAGCATTCAAAAAGACTCCAGAAGGGAATATATTTGGAAACCTTTAAGAATAGTCTAACTAAGAAGGAACCTGGAAACTCTTTCTGGAAGCAGGTGGTGGTTTTCCATTCTGTGTCTAGTGAAATCAAGTTTAAAAAAATTTAATTTGCCATGTGTGAGAATACTGCAGGGTCAGCATAGATAGAAGAAAAGCTATATGCTCTGATAATTTAGTTCTCCATGGGAGTACATCTAAAAGAAACCCACCAAAGTTATCTAGAAAAGGAAGAATGTCATGAACTTCGTATATTTTGCCCATTCTGACTTGGGACAGATAGAGAAGTAGAAAAGCACAAGAAATCCTAAGTCAGAGAAAGTCATTCCTTTTTTTTTTCAAGAAAGCATCAATGGAGATTTTACTATGATATGCTTCTGTAGGATTTTGCCTTCATTTTGATTTCAGTAAATAAAAATTTGGAAGGAAGGCTTACCAATAATAACCCCATCCAGTCCCACCTCATGTGACCGTAAGTGTTAATACCTTTTGTTAAAGAAATTACCCAAAACTTGTCAATAAAGCAGAGGATGACTGAATGACTTTTCAATGTCATTGTTTAACATTTGCCAGAGAATTATTTAATTCTACAGGAGAATTCAGCTGTATTAACTTCACCATTTGCTACTTAATCATGTCTTACCATTTTCCATTCACACATTAACATGTGTGTCTCTGGTAGAAAAGATGAAGCCAAATGTTGTAGTTTAATTTCTCTATAGGACATTAAGCAGTTTTTTATTTATTAGCAAATTTATTTCAGCATCCTTTGACTGACTGGTTATTGTTAAAATGAGTTAGTCTGACACATTAAAGAACAGGAAGGTTGTATTCAAGGGACCACTGCATGGGGTTTCACAGCAGGTGAGAGAGGATTGGGCTCAACTCTGAATGCCACCAGAAAAGTAGAATTTATAGCCAAGGAGCAGGGTGGGGGAGTCAGTGGATGGAAAATTACTAAGAGGAGATATCAAGGCTGAGGGGATTCTTGTTAAACTGACCTAACAGGATTTTTACTGAAGGCAGGCCAGGGCAATCAGTGATCACCTTGGGGGTTGTGGAAGATGAGGAGTTTGGTCAGATATCAAGGGTGATCAGCTATTGAGGGTGGTGGTTCCTTCTGAACTGACTCAGCAATATTCAACTACAATGGGGTGATGCAAACAAGACAAGGATGGACACTGAAGCCCAAGGGGGAGGTCTAGAGGGTGTGAAGGAACCTGGCTAGAGATAGGTCAAGGACAGGGTCTTTGTCATAACATACATCTCTGCTTCTCAACATCGCCTTTGAACTAGGCTTTCCATTTTACCAGTTCCTTCATTAATCAATTAATGAAACACTTTGATATGTATTCATTTTATATTTATTTGGGAATCATGTTTTGATTTTTTTTTTAATTATACTTTAACCCCTTAATGATAAGCTCATTCTTATGTGGAGGTTTTTGAAAGATAGCTTTTAAACTGGGGAGGAGATAAAAAGTCCTTCCCCAGTAGACTGATCCACCTCGATGCTCTTAGTCAGTGTTTTAACCGATTAGAGCATTATCATACACATCTAGTAAAAACATTAATATCTTCAAGAAGAATATGTTCAGTTAGGCAGTTACATATTGAAAGTTTCTCTTCAAAGCATTTCCACCTTTTACTATTTCAGGAGATAAGGATTATCACCAAAGAGCGAAGTGAAACCATTCCATGCGTTCTGCAAATATAAGATGCGGCGTGATACACACGCCGTCAGTTATGGCTTAGGTTGAGTGGAATACTTTCAAAATAAACAGAGAACAGCATGGAGTACAGATAACAAAGTTTCTCTGCCTAGAGTGTGCACTGCCAGTCAACTCATTGTGAGAAGGAGCTAGTACAGAGATGAGAGAGTGAGAAGAACACCAAACATGATTTTATGTTCCCAGCTCTTTATATTTTACTCCTTTTTCTTCCTCTAACATATTAGTCTGGGTGCAAACAAGAAAGAAAATTGGTAGTTTCAAGAGAATTTGTTAAAAGGACACCACTTGCTCGGCCGGTGTGGCTCAGTGGTTGAGCGTTGACCCATGCACCAAGAGGTCACTGGTTCGATTCCTGGTCAGGGCACATGCCCAGGTTGTGGGCCCAATCCCCAGTGAGGGGCATGCAGGAGGCAGCCAATCGATGTTCTCGCTCATCGATGTTTCTATCTCTCTCTCTCTCTTCCTTCCTCTCTACCTAAAAATCAATAAAGGAAAAAAAATAAAATAAAAAGACACCACTTATATAGAATGATACAAGGAAACGACAAGGGATGGTATGGCCTGTAACAGTGGGTGTCTGTTACCCACTGAGAGGGCACTGGACAGGTGCTGAGACCTTGGGCTGAGAGAGCTGACTCTGCAGGAAAGAAACTGTGGGAATGAATAGCGTGACTTCTTGTTTCATCTCCTGGGGGGGCTCCCGATTGGCTAAAATCAGCCAGAAACCAAAAGAGAAGGCTGGGCAGTGACGCAATTCATACTGGTGAGCCTCCTGGGGGGACAGAGTAGGGTGGAGATGGGTAGCAATGGACCTAAAAGGGAATATAGAGGATGTCCTGCACACCTGGTAAATATTCAGCAGGGATGTTAATTGCTAGTATATAGAATACGAGAAGCTGATATTGCAAGTCTTTTCTAGCTGGGAAGACAAGATTGCAGCCAGGAGAGTTGGGGACAGTTTCTATGAACACAGGTAGTTGAATGGAATTACATTCTGAGAACAGCAAACTTGGTACCAGTGGGACAGTCTTTTTATTTTGTCTAGTTATACATTTCTTAATATGTAAAGTTAAAGAGTTGTAACAGAATGACTGTTTTACTTCCATATAATTTTAAGTGGGAAAATAAAAACAAGAACAACTTTTGCATCAGTTTTTATATTGCTTATTTCTAAGTAGCGTTTTTTATTTTTATTTTCTTCAGAAGAGCAGCTAAAACAGCGTCTTTTGTGTCCTTATATTATTATTTATCAGTGAAATCTCCCTGAAGGAGGCAATCAACACCAGATTGTTAGGGTCACTTTAATCAGAGTTGTAATGGTTTATTCTATTCTCTGAAGCTGATATTTACTCTGTATGTAATGAGGAAGAAAGAAGTGATCAAATGGTCAGCTGTAAGAATTAAGCATTTATATCCAAATAGAGAGAACATTTTTATTTTAATTAGATATTTCTCTTGAGGATAAAGAAAAAGGTAAGTTACAAAGGAAGCAACTCAAGGTTAAGTCATTTGAACGTGTGCTAGTCGACCCAAAGAGAGAACGGGGAGATTGGTATTTAACCTAAGGTCACATGCATTTCTTGCCCTGGAGCCTGGAAGGTTTTCTCTGAATTTCACTGTGGAGATCTGTGTTCAGCTTGATTGGCCCTCTCAAGTGGGTGCTTGGCTTGCTCTTCAGCTTGCATGCCTCTGCTGATTACTGGCAGCTTGAAATGGTCCTGAAAGGGAGTGAGGGCTCTTGATTAATCCCCATGCACAGTATCAACATATTATTGATTCATTATCAGCACATCATGTATTATTTCACTGCAACTGGGATGGGTTGAAGGCAAATGTGACTTCTTCAAAACAGATGCAACCCACTGAACATCCAAGTCTGGTAATTAATGTTCTTTTTATGGGTAAAGTTTCTTCCACTACACAAAACACTGAAAACATTTCTTTTCTCTAGAGAAGAACTGTAGAGTTCAACAGCTCCAGTCTAACAACTATAACGTAATCTGGCTTATCTTATTGTTTATATATTTAGTTATAAAAGTAGATAAATACTTTATGTTAAAGTGCATTTGATATTAAGCACTTTACTATGTGGCTTTTATTTATGTAATTGTTAAATATATAGCTTTAAAGACTCATGTAAACATTTATTTATTTATTAATTATTTATTTATCAACCGTCCATTTACTGAGACGTACTATATTTTATACTAAGCACCAGGAATACAAGCCTGAACAATCATGGTTTAAATTCAAAGCTCAAAAAAGAGAAGAGGTAGACATATTAATATATATTAAGTAATAGAAATATACACAAGGTAGTGAAGGGATAATTAATTCTTATGGTGGGATTTCAGAGCAAGTCGTAAGCATGCCAGGACTGGGAAATAAACAGGTTCCACAGGAAGAAGAGAGTTTGGGGCAGGGGAAGCCATTTATGAAAGGGAACTATAAGTTTCCTATAGGTACTATAAGTAGCTAGTGTTTCTGAAGTACACATTTCAAAAGGGAAGGGTTGAGATAGTAGGCTAGAAAGGTAGGCAAGGAATTGATTTTTGAGAGTCTGTCTTATGACAAGGCAGGCTGGACTTGAGTTTAGTAGGCAATAGGGTTCTGAAGAGTAGAATCAGATCTTCATGTTCAAAGATTGCCCTGATACACTACCTTTGGGTATTATATCATTGGAATGAAGGATGCTAGTCATAGTCTGTCCTTTAAAACAGGACAGTTGAGGAAATGCCTTGGCAGTAGCAATGGAGATGAAAACAGAGAATTCAGCACGTATCTAAGAGATAGACTTTGAGACACTTAATTTGAATTGGATGTTGGGAATAAAAGAGTTGTTT
The DNA here is from genome assembly GCA_030848825.1 of Tadarida brasiliensis. Classification (NCBI taxonomy): domain Eukaryota; kingdom Metazoa; phylum Chordata; class Mammalia; order Chiroptera; family Molossidae; genus Tadarida; species Tadarida brasiliensis. The sequence goes on along the minus strand of CM061260.1, from coordinate 106,902,637 downwards.
AGGGTGTCTCACAGGATTCTTTCTTATGCCTGTTTCCTGCCAACTGAGGTAGGAAAGAGCAATAGGAAAATACGATTGTGGTGGTAGGAAGCAGGGATAAGAGATGGAGTGGGGAAGTGGTGGTAATTGGTAGAGTGTTCACCTTGTTGACTTTAAGAGATGGGTGTCTAGTAGGCAACTGGATCTTTAAATCCAACATCCAGGCATAGAAATTCTGCTAGGTAATGGAAAAGCCTAAACCACAGGCAGAACTGATAATAGTACATATTACTATAAGGCACAGGTAGTGATGACTCTGTCTTGACAACCAAACCCAAAATAGTATAGGCAAAGAAGATAACCCTTTGCAATTCCATAGGTTAACTATGTCCCTGGGAGTTGCCTCTTTTTATTAAAGTGTATTGATCATATTTTCATTAAAAAAATAAGACTGTAGATATCTTATCACTGAAAATTAGCCTCTTTCTAATGTACTATTTCCTACTTTTTAAAACTTTTTATTTTGAAATAATTGTAGTCGTTCATAGAAATTGTAAAAATAGTACAGAGGAATTTTGTGGACCCTTCATCCGGCTTCCCTCAATGATGTCATGTTAGAATTATCAAAGTAAGGAAATTGATATTACTACAACATTATTGCCAAATTACAGACCTTAAATATCATCAATACTTCCATGCACTCATTGGTTTGTTCTTTTGGTGTATAGTCCTAGGAAATTTTAGCACACTTACAGATTCATGGAACCACTACTATAGTCAGGATGCCGAATAGTTCTATCACCCCCAAAAGCCTCTCTTGTAAATTTAGGGTCATTACACCCCCATTCCATCCCTAACAAATAGTTATCTTTTCTCCATTGCTATAGTTTCATCCTTTTGAGAATGTTACAGAAATGGAATCATACAGTAGGGACTATTTTGAGAAGGACTTTCTTTATTTAGCCTATTCCTTTGAGATTCATCCAAGTTGTTATGGGTATCAGTAGCCAACCCTTTTTAATTAAAAATTAAACCCACTTGCAAAGCCTGTCTCTGGCCTACAATTACTTTGAGGTTTTGGACACTCTAGTTAGCAATGATTAATACATGGTAATGCTTCATTTATCTCCCTAAGATTAAAACATGACCATAATATATTTACATGCACAGAGCCATGGGGATTGCCCATGGAGGTAGCCTTATTTGTACTAGCTGAATGTCTCACCTGAAATCACACAGAAGCCAAAACAGGGCATGGGTGCAGCCAATTCTCAGAATGTAAATACCTCTGAGGTGGTCACAGACCAGAAACTAAGTTTCCCATGGCTACCTCATGTAAGGGGTTAGAGCCCACCAGTGATGAGATCTGAATTACAGAGCCTAGCAAGGAAGTGCATACATGTGATAGGGCATCTGTCCATAGGGACTGAGATTGGAGCATCTCTGTGCCTCTGCAGTTGCTGGTCTTCCCAGAGAAATGGACAAGAGCTTGTGAATAGTACCTGTGCTTGGTCTGCAGCAGACAATTTCTTTTGTAAGTATAAATAAACACTTGACTCTGAAACTGCGCAGCAAATGCTTCGGTAACTGCTAGAAGGCTTGGGCAAGGTCTCTGGCTGCCAAGTCATGTGACTCTCAGACTAAATGCAGGAGAGCAGGCTCACATAGGGAGAGAGGCCCAGCATTCTGTTTGTAGGGGTGCCTACAAAGTTGAATGACAGGCTGTCTGTATTTATATTTCTGCTACTCTTAAAGCCAGGCCTTGAATGATTTTGCTTTGGATTAGTCATCCCCAAAATGGGATTGATCCAGTTCTGCACAAAATGATTAAGATTATGATGAACAGGTAGAAGCCTGCAAAGCATGCCAATCCCTTGGTAAAGAACATTAGATATGGTAGCTCTTGAAATAAGTAAGTGGAGGTGAGGCTGTATAGGAACTGTGATTACCCATTTTTTTTCTCAATTTGATCCCAAGTTTTGGGCTACACAAGTGAAATTTGACATGAAGACTGGAAGGACTGCCTGATGGGGGATGCCAAACATGTAGAACTTAATAATTTGAGGAATTGGGGATGAGACCCATCTTTGTACATCAACAGCATCAAGGAATGAAAAACCTATTTCAAAATTTGCTTTGTTAGCTGTTCACTGGGGGTAACAAAGTAATGATTACTATTTATCACAATTGAATACCTACTATCAGCAAAGTGCCCAAGGCTTTTTGTAATATGTGCTCAGTAGATAGTAGAGCTCAATAGATATGTGATAAATAACACGAAGTCTTCTTGACTTCCTAAAACAGGGTCAGGTGGCCCTGTAGGCATCAGAGCAGTGAGCACATTCCACTGCAGTGGACTCTTTACCCATCTATTTCACTAGACAGAAAGCAATGTGAAGGCCAGGATTGTGCTGTGTCCCCAAATATATCCCCATGTCAACCACCATGACTGGTACATGACTATTCACATTTGTTGAACTGATGAATGCATAAGTGAAGAGCACACGATCTATCCACTGAGTCACTCTCTTCAGATTCTTCCTTGCATTTGACACTCTTTAAAATAAAAATGACTCACTTAGTCAATGTATTCATTTGTTAATGTACACTTGGTTTTATTCCCCCAGTTCTACTATTTATAAACTTTGTGGTCCTCTACAAGTGATTAATTCCTCATTTTGATGGGACTAACAATTTTTGTTCTGCTAAAAGAATTTTTGGGGAGAACAAATTAGATAATAAAATTGAAAGGGATTTTTTTTTTGAACTGTATATGAGGACTTTATTTACATTTCATTTCAAGTAAGCCATTTGTACTTTATTTTCCTACTATTCATACAGTCGATGGCAGTTATGATAAAATATTACTTTTCAACCATTTTCTACAGCTGCCTCAAATCATATATTATCTCCCATATGTAATCCAATCCTCAAAGACATTGAAATTCTTACAATTATTAAAAGTTCTTGACTTCACCTGACATATCAGGTCCTGGATTATAGGAACAGGTAAACTTTCTAATTTAGGAGGGAGGTGCTTGTTTTTTTCAGGGAACCTATCTGCATGCTTGCAGGAGGTGACCTCACAGGTTCAGAATTTTATTCTTTTGACATATTTGACAAAAATAAAACTTTAAAACAACTGGCATCCACTAAATATAAGTTGTCAAAGAATTACATGGGTAGTGGGAGATAAAGATATGAGCAATTGTTTTTGAGCATTTACTATGCCCTTAGGCACTTGTAGTGGCTGCAAGTAAGCAAAGAGACAAAAACATAATCACCCAGAACACTTAAGTATCAAGGTCTAATATAGGGTCATTCGTGTGCTGTTCAGAGAAGTGAGATATCAATGCTATGAGAACTTATCAGAGAAAAATTGAATTTGCAGAATTGCTTCCATGTGGTAATATACTTCCACAATGAAGGACATTACTTAAAAGGACAAAATAATGAAGGTCGTTTGGGATCAGGTGACCTTGAGCCTGAGGGATCTAGCTGTGCCATGTGCAGGGTAGAGTCACTGAAGGTATTAGTCTACCGAGAGACATGATGAAACAGCATTTGAGTGAGACGAATCTGGCAGTATTGCTCTCAGTTACTGCAGGCTGGAGCCAGTGGGTCTGTCCCAAGTGACCCTCCCTGCCACTGGTGTAATTCAGAGATCAGATCTTGGTCTCGATTAAGAGCAGTCAAAAGTAGAGATGAATAGATAGCTTATAAGGAAGCATCTGTTGCTAGTTCTGAGCATGGAGTGGAATGCTTTGAACTTGTGAAAAAGTGGGTTATGTACTTTCCTGTTTATGATGTTTCAAAGTGTGTTGGAAGCTATTTTTTTAAAAGTGTGCATGTGTATGTGCTCCTACCACATATGAATTTTAGATTTTATTTCTATTCTTATGGTTTCTTCCAGTCCTGAAATGAGTCCTTACATCAATGTCTCCAGCATGTATGCAGAAACCATCTGACAGTCTTTGAGGTTGTGCGGATTCTGCCTGTGAACAGACTGGGTTCAGCCTCAGCTTCAGATGCTGACTTGCACTGATTGAACATGTCAGATATTGAATCTGAATACCGATTTCAAAATTAACTACACAGGAGTCATGCCACAATTTAACAGGGATGTCAGAAAAACTTGATCACCAGTAGACTCAGATCACACTTTTGTAGAATCCTTTTATTTTATAATACATCATACTAAAGAAAAAGTTGATAAATGGTGATAGGAAGAAGAGAGTGTTGCCTTTGTTGGTGACGTTATTACAAATTCAAACATATATTACAATCTGTCTTAATTGAGACTCTTATCCTAATAATGCAAATGCAATTTCGTTACCTGTAGTATAATACATGTACTGCCAGTGAGCGTAGCTAAGTTGGTTTTGGAAGGTAATAGCTTGCATGTAATGACTGTCATGCCACGTCTCTCGTGTCCTCGGATGTCCAGACGACCACTACATTCAAAAGAACATGGCCATTCAGAATTACAGAAGAGTTATTCCTTCTGATGGTTTTAACAATAAAAAAAAAGTCATAGAAGAAATTATTTTGAAACTTGGATTTAGTTCTAATGGTATCAGCGACAGAAATCAATAGACCATTGATACTGTGGAGAAATGTATGGTGTTACAGTAGATATGAGCAAAGATACAAGACATTTTAGTTAAAGGTAACCAGAGATTCTGAAGTGTGAGAAATTATAAGTCAATGAAAACTCACCTTGTGTGTTGATGAGGTCCGGCTTATATGTGGAATTGCAGTTTGTAGGGTGACAAGCTTGTCCTAGCTTGTCCATTGCACTAAAGCCCTATATCCTGAGAAAAGCCTCCTTTCTTAGTATGTGTTCTTCAATGACACAAGCATTATTCTGTTTTTATCTCCACTTCTCAACGTCTTGTTTTCTTTTCATCATGGAATTCCCCTACGTGTGAATACCATCATGATCTCACTGATACCTCTGATTTAAAGTAGCTGTTGATGGCTGAAAGCCTTCCAAGTAACAGAAACAAGAGAATTTTTGTGCACAGACTTTTACATACATAGCATTTCTCAAGTTTCATGGTCTTCGTGGTGATGTAAACATTTCTTACCACTATTCCAAACCTTTAAACTAAAAACCCACATTCGGTTGTGTTTAATCCGATACTTAACAGCAGACAGTGTTAGTAGCCTTGAGGGTGAGGTGAAAAAGGAACATTCAGGGGCCTAGAATTTAGTTCATTTAATGATAGCAACTTTGATATAAAATTTCATTTTTTAGACTCTGTTGTTCGAAATGTGTTCAGATGTTCTAGAAGTCCTAAAGTAGACACAATCTGGTCGGCTGTCAGGAAGGCAAACAAGCAAACAAACAAACAAACAACGCTGGGTCCAGGGCACAGCTGTTTGTTGAGGGCATTACATTTTCACAGTCTTTCCCATAGGCCAGTATGCTTTTACGCATTGGTTTATATTTTAATAATGACAGGCTCCACTGGCATGAACATTTCAGTTCCTCAGAAATTAGATAACATCATAATTTAGACTCAGGATAAAAGGTGGAGGGAATTAGCATGTTGCGGCGTTAATTGGCTTCCTTGCCCTTGCTTATTTCTGATCAAATGGAGGATACTTCACAGCAGCTATGAGTATCCTTCAATTGTACGATGTGACATTGACGTTCCTAATACATGTAAATTCCATAACTTTGCCTTGATTTTAAAAGGTTTTTAAACACTGGTTCGTTTGCGATCGCTAGGATAAGCAATGCACAAAGGAAGCCGTTGGATGTGAAACATAACATCGAAAGGACTCCAGTTGAGAGAATGCACTTCTAGAGAATGTAGTTGTGCGAGCTTTCTCTGGGTCTGGCACGCCAGTTCCTTCTCTGGCATTTCACTGCCTTGCATCTTCGTTATGATTCCAAGTTGCCAAAAGAAACGGTGACTTTAGCAGACAGGCATCTCATTATCAAATGCTTGTTTGCATTGTTTTCCAGAGCTCAGGACTTCAGTCTCCCTTAACCAGCTCCTCCCTGACCCCACGCCCACCCCTGTAGCTGCTGCTCTGATCCGCTCAGTCTGTGCATTTTCTCCACCGAGTCTCCTGGCACTGGGATTCTCACTTTCCCTTTCTACGTGGCTGCTTGGTTTGCAGGAGATGCCTTCTTACAGAGGTGTTCCCTCCCCTGACAAACAATTACTCCTGTTACCACCAGCGGGAGGCCATTAGGACATCATCACGGGTTCTGCTAAGTCATCTCGCAATCACAGTTTTGGGCAATCACCTCTCATCTGAGACTCGCTGGGCATATGCCATGCAGGGAGACTAGCGGTCACAAGCCGCAGCCGCGCCGAGCGTATTATTTGTTATTTTGGTCTAGAAGCGTAACAGATGATGGCTAATACACTAATGTCTGAGGGTCTCATTGGATGCTTTGACTGGCATCATTTGCAGCAAGCTTGAGAAAGACTGAATGGGTTATCATGGGCTAGTTGAGGGAAAAAAGGAGACATTTTCACATTTCCATAGCAATTACGCACAATGATTTAGATGACACATGGCAATAGGGATTGTACAGAGTTATTCTATTTGGGCAGACGATCGCCGTTCTGAGCTTTGAAAGAGTCGATTGTCAGCTATTAGTTATTTTCATGGAACATGGTTAACCAGTTATACGTTTATTATAATCTCACAAACCCAGCTATGCGACTACACATAGTGGAGACCTATCTAATACATATTCCTTTTAAATCAGTGAAATACACATGCAGTTGAACACTTGTGGTTCTTTTTCTTTAGCTTTCTCTATTAAATCCTCTTGTTTTAACAGGCAACATCTCACAGGGCTCTCAGCAAATCTAAGCTCAATATTTAGTGTATCACGAAATAAGCAGATTTGGGCATCATGCCACATTAACACTCAGAATGTTTTTTATTGATTGGGGGGGCGTCGTTGACTGCAGCGCTGGGGTGCAATGTGTCTCCGTGTAACATCAAGCAATGTGCTAACAAGCGAAGATTTCCACAGAGGCCCGGGAGGCAAATGAGGAAGGGGTTTGCACTGGTTCCTGAACCTCACATCCCCCAGGCTCCCAAATAAAATGTCATCCATTTCGGCTCGTTGAAGTGAAATCCAGACAAGACGAGTGTGAACATCTGAATTACAGGGTCTTTGGAAGAAACGGTTTTATTTTTGTCCAGGACGCACAGGTAATTGAACTAAGCACGGAACACGGTGTCCCAGTCTGGCACGACATCGACACTCAATAAATGCTGATTTAACTGAACCGAGTTGCATCCAAGAGTTGTAGAGAAGGCCCACTTTAATGAGCAGGTGAAAATTGTAATTGGAAAAACAGGGTTTCAGCCACAACAACCAAAGGCTCCTCTTAAATTTTAACTAACCGTTTGCACTTGGAGAAATGCTCAAAGTACTTGCATTCGGTGTGTTCCTTTAAGCAGCCGGGGAAACAATCTGGCTCACTCTGTCTTGAGTCACTCATTGGCTCTGTAAAACTAGTCTTCCTTGCCTTATTTTCTTCCTTCTCCTGAGAGGGAAAAAGAGAAACTAGAGACCTAGTTTTTCTCTCCCCCTGGATGTTCACAAACTCTAAACGAGGCTAAGAGAATATGGACCATTTCTTCTCAATTTGAGCCCCATTCTTTGTTGCCTCTACTGGAAAGATTTAAAAAAAAATAAAGAAAAACAGAGTTCCCATTGAATTGGCCAGTGGTGTCGATACCGTTGTAATTAACCTAGTTATGAGGAACAGGAAGGGAGCAGAGGGAAGGCCAGATATTGTAGGCTTTATTTCTGCAGCTTTGCCAGGAAGCTGCAGTTTAACACTCCCCAGGCCTATTCCCCACAGATCTTGGGGAAGGACTGGACAGGGGAAGAACAGACACATGCCCAGGAAAGTCTGGGGAACATAGGAAAGGTACTTGCCTGTCAGTCACACCTGGTCATTGGCCAGAGTAGGTGTGGCCACTGCAAGTGCAGGAAGGTTGAAGATATTTAATCTCCTAAACAAAGGAGTTCCCACTGTTGGCTCTCTTGCTCCCTTGCTTGCTCGCGCTTGACTCCTGGCTGGGGGCTCTCACACTCCTGTGTTCACCCACATGCTCATGGCCATGTGGACCACACAATGGGCTGATGGACTGGAACTAGCCTAATGCTAGACTGCACCCGCTCCACCATGGAACAAAAACACTGGACGCTAGCTTTGCTTCTAGCTCTACTGAACCCCCAGTTACGCATCTTCCAGGACTAGACTAAGGGAAATGGGACATTGGAAACCCAGGGATGTAATAAAGATCACACAAATAAAGATCACTCATCCTCCCAAGCAAGTCTCAGAAAATTTTTTCTTGAGATATGGCAAGGATCCCACCCCAAGCACCCAGTGGAGAAAAGGATACCCCGCTTTTACAGATAACAGGATCAATGACATAAAAACGCGGGTGCTCTAGTTCTGTCTTGGTGCCTCTCATTTCAACTGTCAAATGCATCCAACTTCTGAATCCAGTGTGTTTGAAAGACACAGAGAGAATGAGAGAGAGAGAATGAGAGGGAGAGAGAGAGAGTGCGCGAGCGAGCACACATTGTATATCTGGAGAGAATAAATTCTGAAAATGTACTTTACACATGAGTGTAAAAACCCACCTGTTCCTTGTTAGTTTCAAATAAGTTACTGTAAATTATTCAATTCAATAAATATTTGCTGAAGTTCTACTATGTTCAAGACACTCTATTAGTTGCTACAGATGGATAAAAAATGGAGAAATATAGGGTACCTGCGTTTATAGGGCCCTCAAGAAAGAAAGAGGTGAGATCATTGCAGCAGACAAATAACTACATAAAATAAAACATTCCACAAATTACTGTACAGGAGTTAAAAGTCAGATGGACCTGAGTTTGATCCCATATGAACTCACTATGACCCTGATCATGACACTGAACTCCTCAGACCTCAACGGCCATATCTGAAGAAGTAGACTCCATACTGAAGATAGAATCAACGAAAAGATTAAAGCACATGGTGTAGTGCCTGGGCCACAGTTACAGTAAAACAAAAAGGGGGGAGGGATTTATTAAGTGGTCTGAATTAAAGGTTTCTCCAGAAAGATGGTAAGGAAGTGGGCCTGGAAATAGAACAGAGCATCATAAGGCTCACCTTGTGAGGTGGTTAGAGGACATTCACGCTCAACGCTACATGCAGAGCTGTCGTCATTGGTCCCTAGCAGGTTGTTGACCTCAGTGGTGTATTGAGAGCACAGGGAAGTCAGAGTCTCAGCAGAGGGCACCAGTGGAGCTGAGGAGAAAGCAGAGTCAAGCCAGAACACCCTACTGCATATTTGCGCAGTACAGGACAAGGGGCAAGTGTATTCTTGATCAGAGTCACACATTAGTGGTCCAAAGAGACTCACGTCAGAGGGAGAAGGAAGAAGGTACCAGCCGGGATGTATAAAGAAAAGATAAAAAGGTATTGCAAGTGCTGAATCAGAAGAAGGACAGAGGAAATCAGAATGGCTTTCAGACCTGTCCTCTCTATGAATTGACAGCTGATGGCAACAGGGGGAGGAAATGCATGTATTATTCTGCCTGGACTCTGCCTTGGTCAGCCGTATTTTGAATGTGAGGTGCTATAGGCAAAGGAAAGGAAATTCCTTAGCAGCTGCCTGGAATTCTGTTTGAAGCAGAACAGAAATCTCCATCCACTACTAGGCTTTGGCTTAGGGGAAGCCAGTATGGCCTGCAGTTTACAAGCACAGTGTATCGCACCCAGTTTGGGAGGGCGGTGTATTCTGCACAGTTGGTATAGGACCAATGATAAAGAGCGAATGGAGAGTGTGATTAAAAGCTCACGGGCAAAGCAAATACTCGAGTGTGGGAGATAAGTCTAAAAAGACACGCAGAGGTAAAATTGCTAAGAACATTGACTGCTAGGCTGAGGAGGCATCTTCAGTTCAATGCAAAAGGGAAGCTCCTGGATATTATCGAGGCAAATAATCAGAGCCATGCTTTCTAGAAATGGACCAGAAGGAAGAGAAAATGAAAAACTAGGTAGATAAATCAGTTAGAAGTGTATGAAAAGTGAAGTCCTGCCTGGCTGGTGTGGCTCAGTGGACTGAGTGTCCCCCCATGGACTGAGAGGTCCCGGTTCGATTCCCAGTCAAGGCACATGCCCAGGTTGTAGGTTCGGTCCCCTGTAGGGGGTGTGCAGGAGGCAGCTGATCGATGTTTGTCTCTCACATCAATGTTTCAATCTCTCCCTTTCCCTCTCTCTAAAAAAAAAAAAAAAATCAATTAAAAAAAACATATTTAAAAGTTAAGTCCTGCTCTAAGTTAGTGATGAAAACACATATATGGAGGTAGAACACAGGAGTTTATGATTGGTTGGAGGGCCGAGGGAGGAAGGAAGGGAAAAGTCGGGGTGTAAGTGACGAGAGCAGTTATAAGCAGTCTCTGAACTCAGACTTGCTGGCTGTATGATCTTGAAAAGTTATATAATTTTTCTGTGCCTCATTTATGCTTATCTTTGAAACTGATGTATAAATAGTACCTACCCAACAGGATTGTCGAAAGGAGTAGATAGGCAAATACATGTCAAATGCTTTGAAAAGTCTCTGATATACAGGAAGTACCACCTAACTCAGAGATATTTGGGGGACTTGGGGCTTCTTTCTTGAGAAACTGGTGGATGGGGTAGTTCTATGAACTGAGAAAAGGAACATGGGACAGGAGCATACTTGGAGGCAGAGAAGAGGGTAAGTCGAAATCAAAGTTATTCAAATCCCATCTTCGTCACAGCAGGTCCTGTGTAGGTAACCCTGCCTGTTATCCAGTCTCTAAGGGGAGGCGGGCAGCAGAGAGCCAGATGGGACGAGACAGAACCGTCCTAGGGCGAGGTGGGAGGGTCAGACTTCGAAGGGGGAAGGATCACTTCACCCCCATAAAGAATGTAGTTAGAGAGATATTTTAAGGCCAAGAACCAGGAAGTTGAAGGGATTCCTTTGAGTGATGTTAGTAATGAAAGAAGTTGAGCTTTTGTAACCGCGTGGAGAATCTGGGGCAGTGCCTGGCAAGCTACAGAAGGTGAGACTCTGGAAAATAATAGCTATAGGGATTGAAATAGTCACCTAGTGACACATGAAAGAAATGCAAAGTCACTTGCCTGTGGAATCTTTCCGCAAAATGTCTTTTCAGACTTCATTGTCCAGGAAGTCTAAAATTTAGATATTTTATGTCAACCATGAAATGGTAAGCTTTTTCCAGATAAATGCTAGCAATACCAGCTAGCCAAGTATTGAAAATAATTTTGGGTTGTTGAAAGACACAATGTGCCTGTGTGGGATTTAAAATATATATGCATGTCTGTGTGAGTGTGTGTGTGTGTGTGTGTGTGTGTGTGTGGTGTTGAAGGTGGGTGTGATGGTTTAAAGTAACACCATTTTCAGGGTTTAATTCACCTGGAGTTATTTTGAGTTTCACTGGGTAATGTCTAGCAGTCTCTTAAAGATTATGCTAAATAAATGATCAAACAAGTTATACATTAATCAGTTGGCTTTTACAAATTACAAAAAAAATGGACTTTTACAATAACCTGTTGTCTACCACAAGGAGCCTAGTCTTACAAGTTTTATCTTCCTGAACTACCTTTTCCTTACAGTACGGGAAATAGAATAGGGAAGAGGGAGGCATCCTGGTTTTCTCTGTGTATATGATCAAGGCCCAAACAGGAAATGTGGGATCAATTCCCTGTCACTGTGGTTATCAACACATGGAATAGCTCTGGGTTTTAGCCTGATCTGTATTCTGGGATGGCTCTCGTATCCTGCAGAGTCAGCAGTGTTCATTTGGAGGTGTTTTCCGTCTCCTTTACATGCATAATTGCTCAGCAGCTGGTGGGTTTTTTAGTTCAGCAGGAACAGTCTTAGGGCAAAGAGGCAACCTGTGGGCAACGGATTATTTTCTTCCATTTCAATGGTGTCAGGGACGATCCTGGACTGATGGCCAGCAATGTGCCCGGCCATCTGCCAGACCTACTGGGTCCCTCAGTGGACTAGAATGGTTCATTTCAGGGACTTGATATTGTCCTCTGGGAAGGTAAAATGCCAGCTGGTTTAAAAAACAATCCTCTTCAACTTTCTGTAGCATCTCCAGTCAACCTGTTATCAGAGAATTGCATGGATTGCCCTTCTCTGTTGCTAGTGTGAGTGGGGTTCTTGGGGTACCTGGAATAAGCATTTCTGGAGGCCCCCACAGGAGGATGAGAGGTGGTAGGAAGTTTTATCTGTGTGGAACTACATCCCTGGGTTTGCAAAGTCCCAGTTCCCTGAAACCAGTCCTGGAGGAGGTGCAGCTGGGGATTCAGCAGAGCTAGAAGCAAAGCCAGTGTCCAGAGCTTCCATCCCATGGCGGAGGCGGGTCCAGCACAGCCTCAGGCTAGTTCCAGCCCATCAGTCCATTGTGTGGGGTCCACATGGCCGTGAGTCACGAGGGCGAATGCAGGGGAGCATGCCCCAGTGTGCAAGAGAGAGGGAACTCCTTTTGTTCAGGAGCTTATGTATCTCAGATTTTATTTCCTTGCAGTGGTCACGCCTGTCCTGGCAAATGACCTGTTCCCAGGTGTGAATGACAGGCAAGTACCTTCTCACATCACCCAGATTTCACTGGACATGCATCTGTTTGGCCTTCCCTTTGCTCCTTTCCAGTTAACTAATAACTGGGTTATTTGCAGTGGTATTAAACCCATCCAAGGGAAAGGGAAAGCAAGGTTTATTACAAGCAACTTAAGATCATTAAAATCCTATAATATGCCCTTGCTGGTGTGGCTCAGTGGTTGAGCATTGTCCGATGCAGCAAGAGGTCGCCAGTTTGCTTCCCGGTAAGAGCACATGCCCGGGTGGTGGGCTCAATCCCTGGTGGTGGGCATGCAGGAGATGGCCGATCAGTGTTTCTCTCTCTCTCTCCCTCTCCCTTCCTCTCTCTCTCAAATCAATAAAAACATATATCTTTTTTAAATCCTGTAATGTAACCCCTCTATTTAGCAATACTACCTGGATACTAATAGTTAGGGGTATATGAACTCAGTGGATTAATAACATTGATCCACTGGAATAATAATCACAATAGTTTATTGAATGCTATGTGCTTGAGTATCTTTTAACCCTCCCAGTAATCTTTCATGTCAGATACAATGATTTCCGTTTTACAGGTGAGGAAACTGGGTCTCTCAAAGATAAATTCCCAGAAATCACACATTCACCAAATGATAAATTTGACATTTAATCCCATTTCTGTCTCATTTGAATATATTAGTTTGCCCCCCAGTAGGAAATGGTGGAATAAAGACTATTTGACGCCAGTTTTTATGCTGGAGCCAATTGAGACTTCATGGAAGATTGTTTCCTCCTCTTGATTAATCTGAGTGAGTGTAAGAACTCCGGCAGGGAAACCTGGAAGTTCTAGAGCATTGGAACATCGACAGGCACAAAAACCTAACCCTTAGTAGATTTCTATCTGACCATATCATTGTAATATTCCTTAGAAATGAGAAGCACAAGAAATTTAGTTTAAAAGCAGATATTCTAGCCCGGCCACTGTGGCTCAGTGGTTGAGTGTCGACCCATGCACGAAGAGGTCACCGGTTCAATTCCGGGTCGGGGCACATGCCCCAGTTGTGAGTCCTATCCCCAGTGGGGGGCATGCAGGAGACAGCCAGTCAATGTTCTCTCTCATCGATGTTTCTATCTCTCTCACTCTCCCTTCCTCTCTCTCTAAAATCAATTTAAAAAAAATTTTAAAGAAGATATTCTAGTTTTAGACTAGGGTAAAATATATTTGTGCATTTTATCTACCCCACTGCCTTTACTTAAATTCAGGAGTCATGTTTTCTGCTGTTATTGAATTTACCACCATGCTTAGCAGTGAGAGAGTTTTTGGTAACTTTTAAGAATATCTGATTCCCTCGCTTTGCTTCTTCCAAATTCGCACTTGTAGGTGGCCACTTACTAGAGACTTGCACCTGTCCCAGCTTTGCGATCAATGCAGTTCTTTGCCGGATGGAATCTGCAATGCGTAGGGTAGTGATCTGATGGTTTAAAAGCCATTCATACCTCTTGTTCTGCTCCTAGCTGCTATGACCACGTATTTGGTTCTAGAAATAGGGCTGCTGCCTTATTGATTGCGTACATATCTTTCTTGTTGTTGACCTAGGCATCGCTGATATTTTGGTCCTGTTTCTCCCAGCTTGCTCCTGTCAGTCCTTCTGGAGGCTAAAATCTAGTCTTACAGCTTCAAGCCTCACACGTGGTTTTCAGATACCTGGGGCAGACCTTCGCAATGCTCACATCCTGCCCACCTGGACCTCCGTAAAGCTCCTCCCACATGCTTTCCTGATTTCAAGTCCTGTCTAAAGACCTACTGTTGGCTCTTCTCTGAAAGTTTACCCTACTCTGCTAATGTTTTCTTCATCTCTGACTTTCTTTTAAAATCCTCACCCAAGGATATTTTTATTGACTTTAGAGAAAGAGGAAGAGAGAAGGAGAAAGAGAGAGAGAAACATCCATGTGAGAGAGAAACGTTGAACAGTAACCTTCCGTATGTGCTCCAACCGGGGATCGAACCCACAACCCGGGTATGTGCCCTGACCAGAATCAAACAGGCAACATTTTGGTGCACAGGGTGATGCTCAACCAACTGAGCCAGCAGGTCTGAGCCAGCTCTGACTCTTGATCTGAGAGAAACCATTTAACCTGAGCTTTAATTTGGACATTCATTCCAATCAAAAGAGAACCTCTCCACTTAGAGGTTTGTTTATTAGAATATTGAATTATGTTTTTCCTTGAGGGCAGCCGATTGCCCTTTTATTCTTAATAGCCAAGTGGTAGAGAAACATGTGTCTGTTCTTCCTCCTTTGTTAAAGAGAGGAAACTGCGGAGGAGACAAGCATGGCTATTTCAGATTTCTCATGCAGGCATGTATACAATGAACAGTCAATGTAAGAGTCTCCACTAATAGGCTCTTAGAGTACTTCTGTGTGCTTAGCCCAGTGAGACCACCAAAAGTATGCCAATTAAGAACAGAAAGGAATCCCTCAACAATCAATTCAAAATTCATGAAGAATCGCATCAATAACCAAATGACAAGTATTTCTTGGGCATTTTCAGCTAATACACTATACTAGGGGTAGGGCATATACAAGACCTGTTCTTCACTGTCGAGGACTCACCAATGTAAAGATTTGGTAGTTGATGTGAAACACATGCCATTCTCTCTTGTAGTGCCATATCATAAAGCAGAATGAAGAGAACAGCAAGGAGTTACTTCCTTGGAACACAGGCCCTATAGGAAAGGATCGCCTTAATTGCCACACCTAGACTTTATGCCTGACATCTAGTGGTCGCGCTAGGAATTGCAGCACAGGATTGCAGACAGTGATGGACTGTTGGCCAAGCACAACTGAAGATTTCATGTAGCTGAAGGGAAAATGCATTCCCACTGGCTTCTTCTCTCACAGTCTCGAACATGCCACATATATTCTTTGTTACACTACGTTTTCTAAATGTGATTCTAAATAACCATTTAATTTTAAAGCTAGAGGGCTCACACAACTTTCATTTAGTTATATTCTAATCACTCTATGAGGATATGTAGAAAAGCAAAACTTTAAAGCTTCTGACTTTAATAAATGATTTATGTAAAATTAACCTGTTGAAAAGATAAATCCCTACTGATTTACTCTCACTATATTTTATTATTTTTCCTTCTTGGAAAAACAAAAGGAAACTCACTAACTTACCTCATAAGGGGATGTATTTACCTGTTAAACTATGAAAATAATTATAAATCATAGGCTTGCTTTTTGATTTTAAGAATTTATGTTATATAAATAATTTTGTAGAGTGCCTTGAACATAATAGGTATCCAAGCGGTATGTTCTAATGTCATTTTTTTTAGCTTCACGATAATGTGTTATACAGTTTTAAATCTATGTGCATTAGTAGTCCTGTTACCTGTGAGAAATATTATTTACCCCAAATATTAAGGTCCACCTATTTCGTGAATTCAAATGTTACATGTGATATTTAATGATCACTGTGATTTAAATAAATTGAAGGGATAATCCCAATCTCCAATACAGCACTCCTATTTACATATGAGGAAACATTACTTCAGCTGTAATGCAACTTTACAAGCTTATACAGATAGTGAAGGGTGTGACCAGAATCCGGGTTTTCCCATGAAGCTCAAGGCACTTACCAACACCACAAGTGGCTCATTTGAATCTTCAAACTAATGCTGACAAATGCATTCTCTATCACATACTGAAATATGAAATACATGGCTAGAGAAGTTAAATGCATTCTTACACTTTACAAAATGCAAATAATTTTGATGTTAATACAAAAATAATTCTTATTCACTGTTGGAAAATTAGTGATATAGGTAAGTAAAAAGGTTAAACTGAAGAAGCAACCATAGCCCTGGCCGGTGTGGCTCTGTTGGTTGGGCATCGTGCTGTGCACCAAAAGGTTGATGGTTCAATTCCCGGTCAGGGCACATGCCCGGGTTGTGGGCTTGATCCCTGGTAGAGGGGTGTGCAGGAGGCAACTCTCACATCGATGTTTCTCTTTCTCTCTCCCTCTCCCTAAAAATCACTAAAAATATAATAAATAAATAAATAAATAAATAAATAGACAAAAAATACAATAAAGCAACCATAACCCCATTGCTCATAAATACAAATATACATGTATATTCATTATGTTCATTCATGTTATTTTTTTACTGTTTTATAAACAGATGCACATGTTTAAAGTATACATACTGTTTTGTAATTTGAGTTGTTCATGAACGCGTTTCCACAACAATATTGAGTTAGGTCATCATTTCTCTCGGTTGCATACGCTTTTACCAAACTCAGTTTGATTATTTCCTCTTTGAGATCTCAATAGCAGGGTCAAAGGAGAGTGAAAAAAAAATTGGTAGAACCATTAAAAACCCTGTTTCTTCCCTCATTCTTTAGACTGAGGTCTCTCTGGGTCAGAAAGTGGAGTCGGCAAGGCATCCCTGGATGAGGCTGTGTGACCTGGGCCCCAGCGGGCGAAGAAGTGGAGCGTTCAGCTGAGGAATGTAAGTAATAACCTTGGAAGCATGGGTTCTATAAATGGCAGAAAACAGAGTGCATTACAGAGTCCAAAAGATCTGAGGATAAAATGCCAAAGAGAGAGTAAGCCTCCCATTTCCCCAATGACGTGAGGGCAGGCCCACATATCACTGAGTTTGGACATAGCTCTAAGTTTATATATGCATCCACACATTTAATATGGGATTGTAAGTGTCCACATGTTAAATGTGCATGCATATCTCTACATAATGGTTTTCTGAGAACCAAGCAGAGGGCTGAGCAGCAAAGGCATGTGCTTACAGGCATGAAGGGGAGGGCCAGTGTTAACTGAACATGAGCTACTATAGGAAAGTGACCAATCCAGGGTCTCGTGACAGATCATTCTACAGAAAGTGGGGACTCTTATGATAAATGGTCCACCTACTTTCCATATTGTAAGAGAAGACAAAGAATAGTGTAGAATTCCATGTGACTGTGATCAGAGTCAGCGCAGAGCTACATAGTGTCCTGTTTTTCCCTGACTCTAATTGTTTCCCCATCCATCACACCTTCAGTTGAGCACAACTTTCTGTATGAAAAGATCTGGAAGCTTCCCAGCTCAGGCTGTTGCTTCCTTTCTTGCACACCCTTCTACAGCTCTGTGTGACCCTTTTGAACCCAACATCAAAAATACATAGTGTGTATATTTTCCTTATAAAATGCATTTTTATCACTCAATCCTGCACTCCTCAGTTTTTCTCCAAACTAATAGCAAATTATTGCGAACACGAGTAATGCTTCTTGGGTCCTGCTGGGTGTATCCACAGGCACTGCCTTTGAGCCACGTATCTGTCCTTTGTGCGGCCTGTCACAGTGCAAGTGAACAGGGGAAGCCAAGTGCCAAAGGCCCTGTGTGGGGACAGCGCATTGTGAGTGTCCTGCCAACCAGGCGGCCTCGTGGAATCAGAACATGGGGCGACTGTCAGGTCTGCACCTTGCGTGCTGACAGGTGGAAGGCACTGGAGAAAAATTGGCAGTGTGTCCTTCAAGAGGCGAGAGCATGAAATACCTTGTTCTCCCCCGTCAGAGGGCCACTTCCTGTTGCTAAAAGACAAAGCTAGAAATCATGATAGTCCCACATACAAAACGATAGTTCACCCACTTCGGACATTTTTCCTTTGTGCTGCAAATTCAAATTTGCTTTCTTCGATCCAAGAATGAAAATCCATGGCCACTTCGTAGGAAAATACGATAAAGTCACAGGTAAGGATTAGCTATGCTGGCGAATAAAGGGTGTTTACTTTTTAGAACCCTCACTCATCCTCCCTTGCCCCCTATGCCAGACAGAAGGAGGCAGACGGCGCCGCTGGGACAGCATTATTGAAATGGTGTTCACACCCATTGCAGTAGGTGGTTCACACACTTTAATTTCTGTTAAAAACTTAATTAGTTGCATGATTTGTTAGCTTGTGCGAGATGTTGAGAAAAGCAGTCTGGAAAACCTTCGCATGTTGTGGGAGACTGAGCCAGCCGATTCAGAGGAAGGACTTCTGGTCGTGTGTAAATTTTACAAACTACTGAATTGCTAACGGGCTCTTTGTTGTATGTTCTCATACTGTTAAGAGACTCCATCCACATCACTTAAAAAAAAAAAAAAAAAAGCAGTGTTCTAGGGAAGAGAAGGCGGTGAGCATGTTGTTAAACAAATCATCATAGCCAATAATGAGATTCTTCTGTGATGTCTGACAGATTCTGCTACAGTTCTGTACCTATTAGCCTATAAAACATAGTCCACTTCTAATTTTTCTTTCTCAGAAACCAACTGTCAAATGTATTTTTCCAACAAATGCACATCTTCCTGTGATTGCTTTTAAGAGCACAACCTTAATTCAGGCTTTCTACACTCCTTCTGATCTCCGGTGATATTCAACTTGAGCAAATTCACTCATTGAAATCTGGGGGAAAAAACCCCTCTGGTCTGTAATTTAAGATTATTTAACTGTTCACTGGCAAACGATTAGATAGCATAATTATTTACTGAACCTCGATCTGCATTGTTTTGAAATACTCTTTCGTACTATATGATGGATGAGAATAGAGAAAGGAGAGAAAAATACCAGCAGGCATCAGACAACTGAGCCTTCTGCAACCCTCAAGTTGCATGTCTAAGTAAACATGACTTTGGAAAGATTGAAAGAAAACTGAATAACAGAATTGTCAAAGATGTTTCATGTTTCTAGAGAGACACACACAGTCACACATACATGTGTGCGCATGCACACACACACACACACACATACTTCTTACAATGAACTCATCAGAGAGCTCCTCCCTAATTTAAACCCCAGCCTGAAAAAAAAAAATCTGTTGTTTTTTCTTTTTCCTGACACTATTACATCAAAATAGTATCCAGGCATTAGACAGTGTTTATTAGCTTGTAAGGCCCGAGATAATGGTCCCATTCAATCAGAGCACATGAATAATTCAACAGTCCCAACTTCACATAATTTCCAGCTCTACTTTTTAAACCAGTAAAAGAACCATTTGTATCATTTATTTATTTTTGGTGACAATGGGTAAAGACAAAAGAGGTTCTGTTGTGTGTGTGTGTGTGTGTGTGTGTGTGTGTGTTTTCCAGGAAAGAGAGCCTCTTGGCTCTCTCATTTCAAACTGATCAAAGATGATGCCCCAATGACATGTATGTGTATGCAAATAGGAAAAAGCATGACGCTCCAAGGGCGATATTTCAGTTGCCTCTCTGGATTATTTCTCTATAAATTTGTTGAGGGTCTTTTAATAACTGTGAATGGCTTAATATTATTTTATACACGACCGCTAGGAAACAATTATGGTGTCTGCAAGACCATTGAGGCTATCATTTCAGGGGTCATTTCTGCAATATGAGGTCTGAAAATTATATTTGAAAGAGGAGAGACTCTTGTAAGCACCAAAGAGAATTTGAAATAATTTAATCTTAAATGCTGTTTCTCATTTTCTAACACAAACAATGAAAGTCAATGGAAAAGGGCACCCTTTCCCTCTAAGTCAGCTCTGTCTTGAACGACCCCCTGCAGTGAAGGATAGTTTGATAGTCACACTGTCCAGTCTGGAAGCCATTAGCCACACATGGCTACTGAGCACTTGCAATGTGGCTAGTGAACCCCAGAAATGGCATTTTAAATCTTATTTTATCTGATTAATTTAAATAGAAGTAGCCTCGTGTGGCTGGTGGCTTTCTCTTGTACATCACAGCCCTTAAGTGCTCAAGGAGAATGGCTATTGGATTATAAATATCAACAGGTATATATACTTGTTATTAAGGTATTTTAATTTTTCTTTGTCCCATATTCTTATTACAGATTATCAAGCTATTTGTGATTGATCCATTATGTATTTTCTTTTGCTAATCCATGTGGCAAAACTGGAGTGAAATAGTGTTCCAAGTGGTGGTTTGGGTTAGATGTGTTATAATAAACAGTGTGTGATACAACCGTTAGAATGAATCAAGAGGAAGCAATAGACAAATTTGAGAAGAGAAAGCTGTTATTTCTATCTCACTAGTTCACAATAAGCAAACATGTATTATCAATTTAAAGGACCTTGAGAAGAAACTTTATTTGGGACATATTATTCGCTAGGAAAATATCTGGTCTTCAATAAGCCAATTCACGTTTTAAAAAAATTTTAAATGGCTAAACTTTAGGAATTGTAGAAGTGACCATTGACACTCATTTATTATACTCATTTAGTGGATTTTGACTCACTCCCATGCAGATTATTCTGTAGAAGAAGAGGAATCAGTAAGGTAAAAATTGAAGAATAACAGTCAGTGAGATGGAGCAATATGTCTCTCAGGTATATTTCAAGTTGATAAGCAACTACTGTATGCATTGTCTCAAGCAGCTATCCACAGAAGGAAGGTCATTATCAAACCCCAAGACACAATGTATTTGTTAACTTCCAGATACAGTCCAAGTGCGTGCTTGTGCATTCATATTAGCGATTAATTAAGGGCCACTTGGGAGAATTTTAAGCTCTTAAACTGGATTAGTGAAAGTAATCAAAGGACCAATTGAGTTTTGTAAATTGAGTTTTACAAGATAAGGAGTGGACTTTGAAAAGGACTTCCTAAATCAGACATCATTGATTTCTTCATCACAGCCTTAAAATGAGGGCTGTCATTAAGAGGATTTGAGAAGAATCATCAGCCGAATGTTGGCACTGTCTACACAGCGGCTGAAGCGGGATGTTGTACCAACAGTCAGTGTCAAAACTCTAGAAGCAACACCCAGTGGCACTTCATGATTAGAAGTTAAGTTTTAGGCGAAAAGCTTCTTTCCCTGTAATAGTGGCTGATCTAGGAAGACTCTCACTGCTGTTCTCCAGAGACATTAATAAATGCTTGTATAAGCCTACATTCGTGGGTTTCTGAGTCGGATAATTAAAGAGTTGATAGCCACAGCACACTGGTTATGTACATTTTCTACTATGATTGTTACTGTTTTGTTAAGAAGTGCTATTTTTTGAGTTTTAATTTCAATCTGAGTTTCAATATGTTATTTCTAGTCCTCACAAAACCTTACAGGTGCAGGTTCTTATTTTGAAGTGATATAAAAAAGGTTCAAAGAGATTGGTAAATTTATTTATGGTTTCATGGGCAGCAGCTAATAAAAGAAAAACAGGTATTTCTCGTGGCTGCATCACTCCCATCTCTGCCTCTGTGTTCACAGGACTCTTCCGCTAGGTGACCGTTTTCTGTCCTGTCTTTTAGAAGGACACTTGCCCTTGGATTTAGGGCCCACCAGGGTAATTCAGGATGATCTCATCTCGAAGTATTTTACTTAATTACATTTGCAAAGACCATTTTTCTAAATGAAGTCACACTCCCAGTGTCCAGAGTTTAAGACGTGCACATTCTGGGGGGAGACATTGAACTAGTCGGTAAGGCCTGTTTTGTAACCTCATTGCCCCACATAACTGGTCCAGAAATGGCCTCAAAATACTACTATTTAGAATGTAATCGACTCACAACAATTGATAGAAACATAAAACAGGAAGGCAAAATGTAGACCTAAATATAAGGCAGCATGGGTTGTGGCTAAGGGCACGGACATGAACCTCACACTGGCTGCCTCTTAGTCTCACTCACATGCCCTGTGGCCGAGGATGAGCTGTGAACCTCTTCGATCTTCCTTTTCTCATCTGCAAAATAAGATGACTATCTTCCTGGCAGTGTTCCGGTAAAAAATAAATGACAAAAATCTATGTCAAAAATGTACCGTAGTGCTTGGTATGGAGCATGCGCTAAGTAGCTCCGCCCATCAGTGTGCGCTCCCCGGAAGCACCCTTTGGTGTTGCTAAGGCATGGTTATCTATCTTTCTATTTACGTATCTATTCACCTACCCACGCACCATCCACCTGTCATTTATTTATTCATCTACTGGTTTGTTTCACTAAAAATGAGTATAAATAAGAATGGATCGAGCTCCCAGAAATATGGAAGATTTCTTTCTTAGCCATCATCTTCATGGGCAATAAAAGTGAGCATTCTTTTTGCCTGCAGAGACCCTAAAATAGCCATTCATTCATTCACTATTTATTGGGCACTGTTATTTCAGGGCTTGTGATAGAAACAAGAGACCAAAAGATGACTTGGACAATTTCAGCCGTCAAAAAATGTGCATTCTATTCAGGGTGACAAGTTGTACGGTAATTGTAATAGGGCACAATTGGTGATTTAAAGATCAGGAAACCATGAGAACTGAAGGAAATGCAGGGAGCATGAAATTTAGAAGTGCAAGGAAGAGGCAGGTCAAAAGACTCTTTCCCAAAAGAAAGCACATCAGAGTGCAAAGAGCATAGGCCCGGAAGTCATGGAGAAGCTAGGGGATGATTTCCGTCTTTGCCTCCAGAGATGCTCCCCAAACGCTCAGTATCCTCATTTCTACTCTGAGGTTAATATCGCTGTTATTGGATTTGTCTGGGAATTAATTAAATAACGCACTGGAGCAATACCTAGCAAAGAATATATAAATACTATTCATTTTCTTGTTGTTGTTATAATCAGTATAAATCACTTTCCTAGTGCACGGAAGTTTTTTTTAAAAAAAGGCATGTGTTCTCTTTCTCCCTGGGGGACAATTTCCATTTCAGAATCCTCTCATCAAAGAAGTCGTCTATACCTGTACCATCCCTTCTTGCCCCATTTTCCATACTCTGATAATGGGATATGTGTTGAAATACCTGTTTCCTTTTTCTTCTCCACTACACTATATCTCCTTCAAAACTGGAAAAATATGTATTCATATATGTTTTCCTACCATATATGTAATAAAAGTCTGGCAATTAGTCAACGAATGTTTCTTGAACTATTAAGACTTCAGAAACATACTTTTCTGGGCCCCTTCTCCCCACTGCCCACCAAAAAAAAAAAAATGGGTAGATTATGAAACTGTAGTAATACCATTAAAAAATTCCACTTAGATAACATTAGATCAGAAGTTTAGGACCAGGTCCCTTTCGTATAATGGTGTTAGTTTTCTTTTGCTATGTAACAAATTGCCACAAACGTAGTGCTTTGCAATAGCATATATTGTTATATCCCACAGCTGGGGTATGGCTAAGCCGGATTCCGTTCTTCAGGGTCCCACGAGGTTGGAATCAAGGTGTAGGTTGGGTTTGCAGTCTCATCAAAAAAACTGGGAAAGGATTTGCTTCCTGGCTCCCTCCAGTTGCTGGCAGAATTCATCCCATGCAGCTTGAAGACTCATTCATGGCAGCTTCTTCAGACACAGCAGTGCCGATGGCACCTCCAGAGCAAATTTGCTAACAAGATGGAGTCTTAAATAATGTAAGGTAATCACAGGAGTGACATCCCAAGACCTTGCCCATATAGCATAACATAATATTGGCGATGACATCTCATCATCTTCTCCACATTCTGTTGGTTAAAAGCAAGTCATGCTTACGCTCAACAGGAGGTTATGCAAGGGGTAAACACGAGGAAGTAGGGGCCATTGGGGGCCACCTTAAAGTCTAATTTCCACAGTATAATGTTAAAGATGCTCAAGGGTTCTGTACTTCAGACTTGCAACAAGGCGTTCTTAATCTTTTATGTATTGGGGCCTTTGTTGAAGACTCAGGATGAAGTAATAATAATAATAGTATATAACAATGCTACCTGTACTAAGAAGAAAAAATAGAATGTGAAAAATAATTCAAAACAGTTTCTCCTAATATAATTCTATATAATAAAAATCATTAAACTCTGAGGTATGTCACTCAGTGAAATTCTGTTAGTTGATATAATATGGTAGGGCCATCATTAGGAAGATAATTTATCACACTAGAGGAGTTACACTGTGCATTATAAATTACTATAATAATATAATGCACCTGATCGTTATTAATTTTAGTGCTATCTGATTTATCATGACATTGGAACATTTTGTGTATGAAGAGAGACAAACAGAAGTTCATTTTCTCGGTGTTCTGAGATATGGTTGAACATTGTTGCTCGAGAATAATAATTAGAAGTTGATAGTTACTGCATTTTCTGGACCAGAGTCTGTTATTAAATGGATTTGGTAGCTAAATTTCTTAACTAAATTTTTTTTTTTAACAGTTGGTCTATGTTCTCCTTTATGAAGGTGATTGGGAAGCTAACTTAGGTTGTAATTTCTGCCTAGAATGTCACATTGATTTCATGGATGTCTCGGTCAGTCTGGCTGCCCTAATGAAGGGCCGCTTTTCTCATCACCGCCCCTGCAGGTCTCTCTCAAACCTACAGGTAAATGGAAGAAGACTACATTCCAGCTTGAGGAGGACTTCACCTGTAGTTGTATCTTCTTCATGGAACCTCTGAATCCGGGCCCAATTTACATGATGCCAGGAGCCATGGAGATGAAGTTCCAGAGTGAAGAATTTGTGAAGTGAAATACTACTGTTAAGCAAATGCCACAGCCCCACAGGGCAAATGATGTCCAACAAGCCATGAAGAGGGAAGCACCTATGACTGGTAGTTTAATTGTCCAAGAAGATATTAATTTTGTTGTTGTTGTTAATCCTCAACAGAGGATATTTTATCCATTGATTTTGAGAGAGAGACAGACAGATAGACAGAAAGAAACATCAATGTGAGAGAGACACATTGATTGGTTGCCTCTTGCATGCACCCTGACTAGGACTGGGGATTGAATCTGCAACCCAGGTACATGCTCTTGACCAGGAATCGAACCTAGACTCTTGGGTGCATGGACAACACTCTAACCACTGAGCCACACTAGTCAGGGTGAAGAGATTAATTTTCATAAACATTTAAGCTCCAATATTTCCTTATATAGTTTATATTTTGTGAATAAAATATGAGTATAAGCTAAGTTCATCAATTCTTCATTCAATGACTATTTCCCAATCCATATTTAAAAATGCACAATGTAAGCTTATATATGATTACTTGAAAAATGATGCCTCTATCTAATTATTTGTCCCTTCCGGGCAATTTGAGTTTTTTTTTTGTTTTTTGTTTTTAAGTTGAATGACTTTTGGAAGCTATTCAGGTCATACTGACTAATTGGAGTAGTGAAAACATTCTGTGGTATCCTCTACTGTTCGAAAGTGAGCACCTATTGTATACATAACACTGTTGTAGACACTAGAGATAAAACAATGTATAAGATAAAGTTCTTGCCTTCATCAAGCTTATTAGTAAGATGGGGAGTGATAGGCAGACAAAAATAAACAGATATGTAACGTGTCAGATAGTGAGAGTGCTATCTTAAAAAAAAGATGTCTTAGTTATTGCTGCTATAACAAACTGCCATTGGCTGGGTAGTTTATAAATACAGATGTATTTCTCACAGTCCTGGAAGCTGTCCAGACCTACAGGGTGCCAGCATGATACAGTTCTGGTGAGGGTCTCTTCTGGGTTCAGACTGATGACTTCTTGTATTTTCAAATGGAGGAAAGAGAGCTAGCTAGCTCTCCAGCCTCTTCTTACAAGGGTGCTAATCCCATTTACGAGAGCTCCACCCTCATGACTTAATTACCTTCCAAATACCATCACGCTGGGTTCACTTTGTTGAAGTAATTAAACGAGGCAGCCATTAGATAGAGGTGGTTCTAACGCCTTGGTGACCTATGTAAGCAAATCAAAATCTAAGGCAGGTTCGGTAAACTCACATCCGGGAAAATAAAACTTGAGAACAACAATCACAAACAACCAACTGGGTTTTCCCAAATAAGGCAAGTGCTTAAGCCGTAGCCAATTAAATAATACCCTTGCTTTGCGCCCAAGACTTCTCTACCAAAAATCCTCTCCCCTAGCTCCTGTGGGTGGAGCACTCCACCCCATCTGGTTCGGCACCACTCGACTCTAATTGATGTATGCTTAGATAGACTATTAGAATGTTTAATGTTCCTCAGTTTATTTTTTAAAATTTTGTTTTTCTTCATTGATTTCAGAGAGAGAGGAAGGGAGAGGGAGAGAGATAGAAACATCGATGAGAGAGAACATCAATTGGCCACCTCCTGCATGCCCCCCACTGGGGATCGGGCCCACAACCTGGGCATGTGCCCTGACCGGGAATCGAACCGGCGACCTCTTGGTGCATGGGTCGATGCTCAACCACTGAGCCACACTGGCCGGGCTTAGTTTATTTTTTAACAGATTTCAACATATGGATTTGGACGAGGACATGAACATTCAGTCCATAACACAAAATATGGGGTTAAGAGATGAAATCATGAAGTAACTTCAGGGTTATGACAGGGGTTCTCAACGGGAGGCATTTTGACCCGCGGGTGCTATTTAACAATGTCTGTAGATATTTTTTGGTTGTCACAACTGGGAAGGTGCTGCTGATACCTAGTGGGTAGAATTATCCAAGGATGTTGCCAAACATCCTGCAATGCACGGAAAGCCCTGCCCTCTCAACGAAAAAAAAATTATTTGGCCCAAAGTGTGCAAAAGTTGAGAAATCTAGTTTAGAGGCAGAGGGAGAGGACAATTGGCCAGTGCCCCAAATAACACGAGGGTATGGCACATTCCTATAGCTCGGAGGACAGCATGCAGGCAGGCGGGACCCCTGCGTCCCCCACAGCCTGATTTCCCAGGATGCTTTTCTCTGTGCCACCTGTTTACAGCCAGCCAGCTGACAGACTCTGGTAAGACATGGAAGGGGAAGGAGAGGCAGCTCATCTCCAGGGGCAGTGGCCATCCTGTGTTCACTGTTGCAGACTAAGGGATTTGGTGGCCATTCAGACTTCATGTTTTAAACCGTGACAACTAAATAGATCATCTAATCCTGGACTAGATCCTGTTTTGGAGGGAAGTAGAATGCTACAGTAGACACTCTTTTATTTTTACATTTTATCTTCAGATGGAGTGGGAGGGAGAGGGAGAGAGAGAGAAACATCAATGTGAGAGAGACACATCGATTGGTTGCCACCCGCACGACCCCAATCAGGGCCAGGGATGAACCGCAACCGAGGTACCTGCCCTTGGCTGGAATCGAACCCGGGACTCTTAGCCTGCACTCTAACCGCTGAGCCAAACCGGCCAGAGCTGTAGAAGACACCCTTAATTCAACGGGGGCTCCTCCTAACTAGAATTCCTCTATAATTACCACCTCCTAAAAAGACTTTCTTTACATTGTGACAGTAAAGTCAAACTTTTTTTCAATAAAGCAACTTAGAACACTAGTATTATGGCTATGTATATCAATAATAGCAATAACAGAAGTAAATCTCCTTTATAGAGTTAGATAGAATCTCTTTTTATTCTTACAAACATATTCTGGAGTCCAGAGATGAGAAATATCTTTAAGTTACTGTGACAAGTAGAGCTAGATGCTGAGTCCAAGAAAGACATTTAGACTCAAATTCTTACATCCATTTTATTGTATTTCTTTGCCTTATACATTTATTAATTCATCAAACAGTTTTATAATACCTTGAATAGGTTAAGCACTGTGCTACCACCACCTGCAATAGCATATTGTATATTCATTTTAACATGCAACATAGATTGATAATCTATAAATATACAGCAATGGAAATATAACATGGCATATTCAATTTTCCTCTTTGCTCATTATAATAGGGACAGGCCAGCATTTTGGGAGGTTCCAAATGGGAACTCCATTTTCAGAAATGCTCCCACTTTAAACATGAAAAGAAAAAAAAGGAGTAGAAAGTCTTCGACTGCCCGTGTACACAAAGTTAAATAACTCTTTCACTTCTATCACATAATTTTACCGAAGTGTTGTTTCACATTGCAAGAAAAGAGGTGTCTCACTTCTAATAAAAATAGCAATATTTAAGTAGCTTACTTCTTTGATCAGCTGCTGATCCCTATTCTAAGACTAATTCACTGTCATTATCTACCAGTGAATTGTTCTCATTCAAATTACTCAGAAAAGCATCTCCTAAACTCATTTGACTGTAAAACTTTAACAATTTCATGTATTTCCCAAGCATCAAACACTCATGAACTCCAATATCTCCTTGCATCAAAGAACAAGCAAAAGGTTGTCTCACAGAAAAACTATGGCTTCGGGGGCGGACTCTAGATTTAATTTATGTGTTTAATATACAAAAAAACACCAGCTATATGACAAATACACAACTTTAATCAGCAGGCATTTACAGAATGACATAACTGAGGTGGTTATTGGAGGGTCTGCCTGTGTGTGGGTGTGCAGTTTGAATGCTTTCATTCATCTTGCATGGATTTTCCAGCCTTCTCTGAGGTGCCACACCTAACTCAGGCAATTTCTGCCTAAAAATAACTATCTAACTCTATGTAATATTTGAGCCCACCTATATGATACTTTTTATTTATTTTTTATTGATTTTTAGAGAGAGAGGAAGGGAGAGAGAAACATGGATGTAAGAAACATCGATCAACTGCCTCCTGCACGCCCCCTACTGGGGATTGAGCCCACAACCCAGGCATGTGCCTGACCAGGAATCAAACTGGGACCTCTCAGTCCGTGGGATGACGCTCAATCCACTGAGCCACTCCGGCCTGGCATATATTATACTTTTTAGAAAAATGATACCAGCATCAGGTTCCTTGGTGGGTTGTTTTATTTTCCAGAACCCATACTGATACCACACAAAGCATAGTTTGGAAAAGCTGGTCCGACTTCCCTCCCTTTGCTGTTTGTAGTCCCTGCAGCGGGGGCTTTGTAAACCTAACAGTTTGTGTGTGGCTGTATCTATCTCTCTGGCTGTACTCCAAAATGAAACATTAATAATGTCTGCGTAATCATGTCCTGTGTTCCTTTCCCCTGGCCTGTGTCATTAATAGTTTTCTGTGGACAGAGTTACAAATGACAGAATGAAGCATCACGCCAACTTTTAAGCACTTACACACTAAATTTTACTTATTTTTTAATGTGTCATAGTTAGGCCCACAAACACAAAGACTGGATTCCCACATGCAACGTGAATAAAAGCAATTTCTTGATAATGCTTCTAAACAGAAATGGGGAAAATCCGGATTTGGGTCATTGAGCTCATCTTTATCAATAAAATATGCCTCAATACTCTCACTTTTCTTTCTGAGGGCCTAACATCTGCTTCCTTCTTTTCTTTGCCTTTCTTTCTTGACACCAAAGACCAGATTAGCTGTGTCTCCACCGTGCTCCCTATATACTCCAAGTTTCCAATGACAAGGCTTTTTCTAAATGTAGCATACATTTCCCCTTTGTTTTCGTGTATTTCCTACTAGATTGTAAAATCTCTGTGGATAGAAATTATTTCTCTGGTTCACTGTTGTATTGCTGGTGCCTAGAATGGTGTCTGGTATATAACATGTGCTCAATAACTATTTTTTAAATTAATAAGTATTATTTCCTCTCTACTTTGTGTGTGTGTGTGTGTGTGTGTGTGTGTGTGTGACAAGAGGGATACAGACCAAGAATTAACAATTACAAAGACATTATGTTTCATTATAATTCTGGTGTTGATGGTGATGAACAACACAATGTGAATAATCTTCTGATGTCTTTATACATTGGCTTTATACTTAAAAAATTAGATTGGTTGAAAATTTCAAGAGTCAGTTTTCCTAAAATGAGTACTGGATAATGTCAGCTCAGTTAGATTTCGGCTATACATGTGCTTTGTTGAAGTATTCATTTTTCCTTCCCCTTTCTTTTTCTCTTCCATTATTTTTTCTTTTCTTTTTTTGAGTTCTTGTTTAGGAAATAATTGTGACAATCAAACAATTAAATTCTGAGTTTGGATTCTATGTGGTCAATGTCCTTCTTATCAACTTTAAATAGGCCTATGCCAGGTGGCTACTGTTATGAAATAAAATTGTAATTTTTTTCTTTTTTTTCAGGTGCACCTTTGAGTATCTTGGATACTTCCCTTTGAGTAGAATTTACAACCTTAAACTTGGTGATGGATCTCCAGGGAGTTAAAAATGGTATGGGCTACAATGAAAAAGGGGAAAAGACTGGATAGTGCGTGTGTTAGTCAGGGTTCCCAAGAAACAGAACCAATAATAGGGATGGATAGTAGATAGATGATAGATAGATAGATGATAGATAGATAGATAGATAGATAGATAGATAGATAGATAGATGATAGGTAGGTAGGTAGGTAGATAGATAGATAGATAGATAGATAGATAGATAGATAGATAGATAGATAATGGAGACATAAAGAGAAAGATTTTAAGGAATTGAAGCTTGTAATTGTGGATGGAGGCTGGCAAGTCCCCAGTCTGCAGGCTGGAGACCCAGTGAAGAGTTGATGCTGTAACCCGAGTCTGCAGGCCTTCTGGTGGCAGACTTGCCTCTTCATTGAGGCAGTCAGTCCTTTTCTATTTAGACCTTCTAAATTTTTTTTCTTTATTGATTTTAGAGAGAGGGGAAGGGAGAGGGAGAGAGATAGAAACATTGATGAGAGAGAACATTGATTGGCCACCTCCTTCATGCCCCCTACTGGAGATCAGGCCCACGACCTGGGCATGTGCCCTGACCGGTGACCTCTTGTTGTATGGGTTGACGCTCAACCACTGAGCCACACCGGCTGGGCCTTCAACTGATCATGAGGCCCACTCACATTATGAACAGTAATTTGCTTTACTCCAAGCCTACCGAGTTAGATGTTAAACTCATCTAAAAAAATACCTTCACAGAAACATCTAGAATAATGTTTGAATAAATATGGGCGTACTGTGGCCTAGCCAGGCTGATATATAAAAGTAACCATCACAGCCCATATAATAAATCTCTTCTCTTTCCCCATACCTAACAGACTTACAAAGTTTAGATGGACAAAGTGTTATGCAATTCTGGTTGGAATCTGTCCCACCAGAGCAAGGACTAGTTAGGAATTGGTAGTAAATAGGATGAGAAGTAAATAGGATCAGTCACTTTCCCTGCTAAATTTATGTATTTATTTTAATATGTTCTTATTGATTTTTTGGAGAGAGAAGAAGGGAGAGATAGAAACATCGATGTGAGAAACATTGATTGGCTGGCGCCTGCACGTCCCCTACTGGGGATCGAACCCGCAACGCAGGCATGTGTCCTGACTGGGAATCGAATCGGGACCTCTCAGTCCATGGGAAGACACTCTATCTACTGAGCCACACCAGCCGGGCTCACCATTGAATTTAGAATAGATTAGGCCCTCGACTTGTGTGGCTATAGGTATTCGTTTAAGTTTTTCTAAAACAGTATGCGTGGCTTTCCTCATTATAAAATATAACTATAAATTCACACAGATGTAAGCAGCATACACATTGCAGAACAAAATCACTCCTATTGTTTGGTTACTTCTGTGATAAATGCAGAGAATCGGACACTGAATACAGGAAATAGAACCCCAGTGGCTAGAAGCTGACTCTGAATTTTCAGTATAAGATCTAATTGGGTTCTAAATTTGACAAAATGATTGTTTCTTATTCCCAATCAATGATTAACTAGACTAGAAGAACCATCAACTACATACACACTACATTTTCTTTTACGGTCATAAGTACAACAGTTCTTTTTATCCATGTTTGAATTCTTCCTCAAAGCACAACCAAGAATGCCTGTGAAAATATTTGTCTACATGGGAAAGGACAGTCCCCTGTTTCGGCCACGTGGAAAGACAGGTGGCCACCTAGAAGGGGTCTGCCTCTGTGTGTCGTAGATGAAAATGGTTTTCCCTGATGCTAAACAAAGTGCCCAAAGAACTTGTCAAGGGGCTTGCCCTAAGGAAGACCAGGTGCTCACAGTCCCACCCAAGAAATGGCCTATGCAGTGGGGTCTGTTCTCGCCTTGATTCAGGCAGACTCCACAGATAATGGAAACTGCACGTGTATTTTCAGAAAGCTCTATGCTGTGTGAACTGCAAAGGAAAAGAAAACACAGGCGTGAGATTTTAAAGGAAAGAAAAAAATCAAGAAAAGTAACCAGGAACATTTTGCTTCCGTCCTCCTGTGGTGATAATAAAATCTGTAGAGGCTGGAAATAAAACCCTGCACTTTTTAAAGAAACTAAATGTGGTTGCATGCCCTCCTGTCTATGTGCAAGCTCAGATTCAAGAGAATATTTGGCAACTGGTACTTTAGCTATTCATTTGCCTCCACAAAACAGTAGGTATGTTGCATGGGGGTGTTGACTTTATTTTTCTCTTTTTAGTTATTTATTTTCAATGATTTAAAAATATTATAATTATGAATTCTGGAATTAATATAACTGTATAAATATAAACTTTTTTTTTTTTCTGCGTAGAGACCGGAAAATATAGGCTATAGTAAGCATTTATATCTTAAACTAGTCTTTAAATAAAAAAGAAGTTAAATAGCATATTTAAGATTACAATCTTAGGCATTAGTTGATAAGAATATACATTAATTCCTATTAAGACAGATAACATCAAAAACTTAAAAATGGTGCTTCTTTGATGTACACACATTTTTGGGAATGCGTACATACGTTGAATTCTTGCCACATAGCTAAGTACAAATTTCTAGCACGGATCAAAATCTTGCAAAGAAATCCTGGCAAAACAATAAACCATAACAAAACAAAACCAAAAAAACAAAACAAAACAAAACAGAAAATACCGAGTCAGTCCCATAAAAGGCAATGAATAAACTGCAAATAGAAATTGCTTTATTTCCGAGTCAATTCGTTTTGGCAAACGGCATGGTAATATAATGTCTTTTGTATGGTGCTAAAAGAATACTTTTCAGTGGGTCATGAATAGACCCGTTACTAATGATTAACATTTACCCCATGATAGTTAATAATCATAATAGAGTAGAAATGGTTACTGCAATATAATGTAATCAAATGTCATAAGATTTATTTATTTATTTACTTGTAACTGACCAACATCTAATTATCCCTGTGTGTGGCTTCTGTGTACAAAGGGAAGCTCATTTCTGGTTCACGATGCCTCCATGACCCCTGGAGCTGTAGACTGAGACAGCCATGGATTAGATTTGTCTGGGCAATTAATAATTCTGGAACTGATCTAGTCCGACCGGATGAAGTTTCCAACGTTTTAATAACACAGTTGATAAGGATAACTATCATAATGGCCTTTATAAAGAGTCTACTCTGTGCTCTGCGTACATCACTGTTTCTTCTCACAGTAATCCTGCAGTACACTCTCAACAAAACGCCTAGTGCAGATGAGGAACCTAGGCTCGGAAAAGCTAAATAACTTTTCCAAGACTGCACAGTGAGAAGTGTCTAAATGGCAAGGCCCAGGTGTCTATGGCCCTATAGTTGATGTTTTTTTTTCCATCTACCATGCTGTCTTTATGTGGGGAAAAGCTTGTCTTGTAATAAAGAATTAAGTGACTCTGTGTAGGGTCACTCAGACAAAAATGTAATATGCCACAACAAATAAGTTTATGGAAAAAGAAAAAAATAATGTTTCCTATATCTTTGGTGACTTAACTTCTTAATAACTTTTAATATTATCCAAATAAATTAAAGCCATGATGCTAAATCAAATTCTTGTTTAATTATATTTTAAAATATAAAGTAATGATTAAATATTTTATTACAAATAAAAACTACTTTAAAATGTACACATCGCCAAATTTATTTTTTATGTATTTATTTATTTTTTGTAAATCCTCACCCGTGGATATTTTTCCATTGATTTTTAAAAGAGAGAAAGGGAGGGAAGAAGAGAGAGAGAGAGACACATAGATCAGTCGCCTCCCACAAGACCACAAGACCCCAACCAGGGCCCGGGATCAACCTACAACCCAGGTATGTGCCCTTGACTGGGACTTGAACCCGCGACCCTTCGGTCCACAGGCTGATGTTCATAACCGCTGAGACAAATTGGCCAGGGCATACAATACCACCTTTAGATGTGTTGTGCGTATATATTGATATAGAATGCTTCGCCATATTTCAAATTCTGGAATTGGAGAATGTCTATTAAATTAGGACATCAGAGAGCATCGAAGTGCTGCGTTATTTGGCTCATCTCAGCCATGTCTAAATCCATCATTAGAAATAATGTGTCAATATTGCCAGGGTTCTGGGGGATCTACTTTCTAACCAAATGCTCCATTTTTTAGAGTCCCTTACAAGTGCATAAATACTGGTAGCTTTTGCTAGCAGAATGAATGCGAGGTGCTTACATCCCCCCCCCAACATTTTTGAAATAGAAAAGAAAACTTCCTTCTTTTGACTCAAATTGTGTTTCCAGATGTCCAGGGTCAAAGGTTGGAAATGAAAGTATCAAGTTTTGGCCTACTTTAACCAGACAGCATGGACAAGTGTGTGAGAGCCTTCCCAGAGGGTGTTCTTGTGTAGTTTTATATTTTCTCTTGCCTTTCCTAGTGAGAGGCCCATATCCACGCTGCGGAATTATGCCATTTAATTGTACTTTATAAGTAGTCTAGGTTTCTTGTATTTATTTTTCAGTTAATTGACTGCATTATGAACCCATAAAATGCTTATTATGAGTGCATAAATTTGGAAAGTTGCTAATTCTCTTCTTCCTGAGTTTGACATGCCATGTTCTACTTGGTGACATTTGATACTCCATCTTTGATAACTAACTCCTAATATAAGATGAGAGACAGAGGGTGAAGTAATAACAAATAGAGACATCATGAACTTGATTCTTTTCTGCTGCACTGAATGGTTGATCTTTAACAATCACTAGAAATTTAAGAATAATTTTTTTTTTTTTTTTGGCTGGCCATATTTTTAAGAAAATATTCTGGAAATTGAAATTTTACCACAAAATATTTTAAAGGCTTCTTTTCAAAGTTTTAACTTGAAATACCATAGTATCGAAAATAAACCTGGAGCAACATCCATGACTGTTGTTTTTAATTCTTCATGAAATATATGAAATCATTTATGGTGTTACAGTAGTAACGACAAATGTATAATGCGACCCTGTTGGAGGAGTGCCAGTGCAGAGCAGGAACAAATGTGGTTCTTCCCTTCTATTACATTTCAGTCGAATTGCTACATGGGCTCTCTTTGTTCCTATAGTTTATTTAATGCATCGAACCTTTTATGTGGACTTTAAAGCTACAGGACATCTCATGAAACAGTCTGCAAAGCTGTATGTCTCACCAACGCCTCTAAGCCCCACGGGGAGGAAGCCACAGAGAAAGTGAAGGAAGACAGGAGGAACTGGGAGGGAGAAAGAGAAAAGTTATGAAGGTCATAAAATAGAAGTACTACAATTAATTTACACTCTGTTATCAACATGGGAGAAGATAACCTAGGAAATAATCTGTTACAACTGTAAGACCAGCCAGTGTCCTTGGCTTCTGTTCTCAAAACCTCAAGCCCTTCATTCCAACCGATACAAGTATGTGCACAGTCCAAAGGAGAGTTTCTTATGTTTCCTTTTCAATGGTCATCATTGAGTCGTAGGACAGACTTCTTACAAGATCTGCTCATATTTTTCAAAATCTGTGTTTAACTAAGGACAACTATTCTTGGCTCTCTTAAGAGTTGATCAGGCCCATTAAGTGTTGTAACTGAGGAAAATGAGATTGTTAAATTGCATTTCCCATAAAATATGTGAATAAATAATAAAATGTGCCAAGATTTTATTAATAAGTATTAAGTTTTATATATGACCTTAATATGGGGTTCAATTTTTTTTGAATGTTTGAACCTAAGCTTGGTTGCTTTGGACAATATATTAGCAACACAATTAAATAAGCATTAACAACATTATTACTCTTAAAATGCAAAATTAGCAAACATTAAAAAGAAACATACTGGTTATGAAACCTTTCAACTTGAAGTATTATTGAATGCAGTGATTAGGGGTGCAGTTTTAGGAGTCAGATTATACAGCTGTTCAAATCTTGACTGTCTCAATTTGGCTAGGAACTTTATTTGTCTAGGTTACTGTTTCCCTATCTATAAATACCTTATAGGTTTATTGTGAGGAATAAAATTAGTGGCATATAGAGGGCACTTAGCAGTATTTAACACACGGTTACTGTTACGAATCAGAATATAAGCTCTATGGGGCAGGGATTTTTGGTCTTATTTCTTCATTGATGTATTCCAAATACCTAGAAGAGTGACTGCATATAATTTAACCTCAAAAAATATTTTGGAGTAAATAAGTGAATCTCCAATTTAAATAAATTTTTTTGTGTTAATCAGTAAAATGTGACTACTAATTTACAATTACAAATAATATCAGTAGAGGCAAAAGGAATAAGATCTTTTTCAAATGCATGGAAGTCTTCAGAGAAAACAAGAATTAGATTCACTTGTGATTAAAATGCACTCAGAGATTCCAGTGTTTAAAATTTAAGTTTAGTGTGTTTCCAAGAGACACACCTAAGGGTAAAAAAAAAAAAAATTACATGAAATAATAGAAAAAGAACTTGGAGGGCATTTGAGCCTGTTTAAAAAATCCATGGAGACATTTGATCTGCATAGTTTATATAAATCCCGTTCTTCTGCAGGATTTGAACCCTGACCCACCAACCTAACTTCCTGTGCCGTTACCAGCTAGTTACTGAACCAATAAGGCTTATTATTGACAATACAGCCACAGCACAGTTACTGGAACAATAAAGCAGGAGAGTATTGTATATATATTAATCCTGTAAACCCACAGATGTCTCCTAGGCATACATTTCAAGAACCTTTTGGCATGGAAATGTCTCGTGAATGTGTTAGAAGCAAATGTTTATTAATCAAAGAAGAAATCAAGATATTACATAGAAGAAATAGAATATCACAGTATATTAATAACTGTCAAATAATTGAATTAGTATCAGAATCAATGTTTTATGAAATTGTTTTACCAGATTTTTAGATAAGAAATAATCTCTCTCCAAACAAATTCTAACAAAGTATAAATGAAGGACAAAACAAGGAGATCACTTGCTCAATGCCCTAAATACGATTTTCTTTTTCTCTCTGATGTTCAGTTACTTCAAAGCTTTAGAGAAAAAATGGGACCCAAGATATGCTAATGAAGTGACTTCCCACATCTACCATGGATTCTTGAAATAGTCACCAGAATGAATGGCTGCCATATGGTCCAGATTTAAGTACTCGGCCCTTTAATTCCTCTACCTCCTTCATCCAGATGAAGAAACTTGCCCTTTCCACAGGATTCCTTAGAAAAAGGAAGGTGTCTGGCTCTGTAGAATTAGGGACCTGATACCAAAGATCAATTCCCTGCCATGAGTTCCCAATCTGACTCTTATCTGCCCCCCAAACTTGAGAATATAGATGCCAGCAGAATTAATTATCTGTGATCTCCCACCCTCCAACTTCCACTAGTACACATGAAGATATCCAAAACATATTCTCTACCTCTTATTTCCTCTAAGGCTCACCTATGTCCATGTTCGCTGCGTTACAATGTCCATTATGTTTTCTCAACATCTTTAATCTCTCTTTTTTCGGAGCCTTTTCCTCACCCTCCACCATATAATAAAAACAAAGCCAACATAAATAAAACACCTGTATTAGTTTTCTATTGCTGCATAACAGATGACCACAAACTCGGCAGCTTAGACTACACACAAATGTATCATCTTACAGTTGATGTGAGTCAGGAGTCCTGCCGGCCATGGGCTGGGTTCTCTGCTCAGGGTCTCACATGGCGGAAATCAAACTGTGGGCCAGGACTGCTGTCTCATCTGAGCCTAGAATTCTATCCAAGCTGGCAAAGCGTAGTTCTCTCAGGTCCCTCTGTTTTCTTGCTGGCTGGCTGATGACTGAGGGCTGTTCCTAGAACCGGCCTCCAGTTTCTTACCATTGACCTCCCACCCCATGCCATCCGCAGTTCACAAAATGAATGTTTGGTTTCTTCCAGGGCATTCGGAGAACGCCTCTTTGACTTCCTCTTCTCAGATCAGCTGAAGCAAATTTGCTTTCAAAAGATTTACCTGAGTAGGTCAGACTCACCCAGGATCATCTTTTTGCCGTATAAAATACCATAATCACAAGAGTAACATTGACTGAAAGGTTCTCTTCACAGTTAAACGGGAGAGGACTAGACAAGGGTGAGGCTCACTGGGCGTCATTCTAGAATTCTGCCTTCCTCAACACCCAAAGCAAATCAGTACAAAACAGAAAAGTATTTCTTTGTACCTCTTTCTTTCTTGTTAAACGTAAGCTAATACTTACATTTATTGCTTCCTCTACTTTCTCATCCCTCATTCTAGACTTTCCAAAATCATTTTAAAAAATCTATTCTGAACCCTTATATTTTATTTCCCAGTAGCCACCTTGATTTAGAATATCTTCAAAAACATCGTGTTCAAGTATGAACTTATCATCTCTTGCTTCCCTTTCATGCCTCTTATTTTTCTAATATAATTAATAGTCCAAACAACTCTCTTTTCTTCTGAAATAGAATCCTGAAATCAGACTTGACTGTCTACTTTGCTATGACCCAGATGTATGTAGTCATTAAGTCCCATCAATCTAACTCGGAAATGTTGAACCTGGTCTCTTTCCAAGCAGTCTAGCCCTTATTTAATCCAGTTCCTCTCTGGAATGTGAGCAGTCTACTTTCTGCCTATCCAACTACAGGCAGGCACTTCTGTCCACCCTCCAAGCTGATATTCCTCACTGTCTCCCTAAGATGGAAATGTCCAAGGAATGGTTAAAATTCAAAATCCACAATACTAACACTGTCATTTGTATAATTGATAAAGAATAAGCAGTCATAGTACACTATTCCTTGAAACCTAATTGAATCCATCTTTAAAATCACAGTGTTGTAAATTTCCCAGATCTTTAGAGGTGCTTGTTGATACAATTTCTCTACCTTTCAACAAGGATAGATTAAGTAGGTTAAATATACTTACTACAACTTTTTAACTCAGTTCTACTCCCAATTCACCTCCTCACCCAAATATGTAATTGAAGAGAAAAATATTGATTTTAATTACTTTTTGGTATCTCAGTTAAATCTTTACCGTGGTAAGATTCCCACCTTGATGTTTTTCAGAACTTCTATACAGCCACCCCTCAGCCATATTTTGTTTCAAAGTTTCCTTTTACCTTATCTTGTTCAATGTATCTCTGTTGCTCCTTTCTGCTCTATGGCCATCCTCCCCCAACCCTAATCCTTCTCCTTGATCCTGTAGCAATTATTATCAGCTTGCTTACCCTAATTAGATTTTCTCTGAGAGGCAACGATTCATCCTCAGGGAATCAAGTGTCTTCCTAAAGGCAGGACTGTGGCTCACTTGGGTACATTTCATGGAACAAGAAAAATACATTAAAGGATATCATATATGCTAGGTGCCAGTCCCAGTAGGCATCTACCAGAATCTAATTCAGTGTTCTTCAAGACTTAACCCTCATTAACTTTGAGACTTATGGAAATGGACATCTGCATTTTAAAATCATGTAATTGTTAGAGTTGGGGAATTTTAAAGTTATTAAAAAATGAACCCAACCTCGTTTGTGTACAGCTACAGTCTTCTTTTGGGAATGTCATTTTCATGGTAGAAATATTTTCTAGATAAGAAAGGTCTGGTATGACAAAGTACCAGATATTGCTAGATTATGTTTTAATAGGCCTCAGGCCACCAGCAGACTTCAGATGGCTTTGCATCTCATATCTGTCTTTTCAAAGTCATCTGCAGTGACTTTACATATATTTTCCTGATAATGTGGATATCATTGAGCTGGAGACTCCATAGAAACAAACCTTTAATGATTTTGAAGAAAAATAATAATTTGGTACAATAGAAAAGCCTTTTACTCTTACTTTCTCTGCACATTAAATAAAAAATAATAATAATCTCAACCATTTGCTAGAATCACTAAATAGAAGTTTTTGTGTTTGCTTCTAGAATAAAAATACAAAAATGATCTGAAATACTTTAAAAGTATTTGATATTTCAAACTTTTTTTTAACATGACACAGTTTAAACTTCAAAGAAATGGTGATTTATTCAATAAAATAATTTGTGCGGTTTCGAACGGTGGCTCAAGGACCTTTGCTAGTCTGTGCTTCCCCTCAATTTGAGAGCTGGGATAAATTTTTTCTTTTTGTAGCCTTTACTCACTTAAGTTTTAATTTTGTATTTCTTAAGAGGTGACTAGAAGATTTACTTTTAAAATTGTTAACATATAGACACTGATATGTAATAGGTAAAAGAGTTATCTATTGGAGTGAAGATAGCCATACTTTTGCTGAAAATCAGCACCAGTATAAAAGAAGTATCTGAAACAATGTTCTAGATGGAAAGTTAATGAGGAAAGAAAAAACAATCTGTGTCAGTAGGTCCTTTTTAAATATTAAAAAGTTTATTTTAGCCCTGGCCAGTTTGGCTCAGGAGTTAGAGCGTTGGTTCACAGACCAAAGAGTTCCCGGTTTGATTCCGGTCAAGGGCACATGCTTGGTTGCGGTTTGATCCCCGGCCCTGGCTGGGGTCATGCGGGAGGCAACCAGTCGATGTGTCTCTCTCACATCAGTGTTTCTCTCTCTCTCTCTCCCTCCCACTCTATTTAAAAATAAAATAAAATTAAAAAATAAATAAATAAAAAGTTTATTTTACAATATACTGTGGCTTAAATCAATTTCTCATATTGTTAGGTTTAATGATGATATTATGCAAAGCACTTACTGAAACTAAGCAAAGTTAGAATGATAGAACAATTAGACATGATAATTCAACAAAAATTATCCAAGCTGATATAAGTGGTTGCTAAAATGTATTGAACACATACTATGTGGCAGTCACTGTTCTTTGTTTTTAATTATTTAAAATTATGTATTATATATATAATACACATATATAAAATCTCATTTATTTCAGATAAGAAAAATGAAGCATAGAGGGTTGTGCCTCGTCCAAATCTAACGTTTAAAGTAATATAGTTAATAAATAAAGCAGGATTCAAACTCAGAGCCCAGGATCTTAACCATTATGGTATACAGCCTTCAAATAATCAGCCTCACTTGATTGAATGCTGTTGATATTTTTAAGTATTAGCTTTAAAGAGATCACCCAGTATTGGCATATATGAAGAAATAAACAGAAAATGGCAGCAGAAAATCAGAAAAGAGAAGGGATAACTCTATGCTTTTTACTTGTTGAGCATACATAAGAGCCTGAGAAAAAGCTGTGCTATATATTATATATTAGTGTTTTAGAACCCAAAACTTCTAAAACCATACTAACAAATGAATTTAATTCAATTCAACAGTGGTGCTTTGTCACCTATTTTAAATATACCCTTTGTATTTAATTTATACCAAATTTATCATATATTTTCTCTATCTGATCTTTATAAATGAACCATTATTTAATTCCTTTAAGAAGACTCTTAAAAATTTTATATTATCTTTTACATTATTTTGTGAATAATGTCAAAGTCTTGCAGAACCTTAATGGAATAAAAATAAAATTGAACTATTAGCCTTAAAAAGGTATTTTATAAATCAGTCACTACCATACAAAGAAGATTAGAAAGCAATTTTTCCAAGAACAAAAATGGCTTTGTTTCCTGTTCCGTGACTCAGACTCTGAAATATCAATGGAGACGGAGAGAGAGGGTGAGAGATATGATGCCAACCAACAACATCACTGCTTAAACCGATTGACTTGCATCTTATAGGATTTTAATGCTTGAAAAGATCTCCATAGGTTTTAGTCAAATTCATTACTCAGTTTGCCACAAGCCACTACAGCATTTCTGTCCATGTGTGTATACATAATATGCTATCATTTGTTTTGTGGCTATAGTATACTATGTTTGATTTTAGTTGACCACAGTCATCTTTGGAGGTAGGAATAACAGAAGTAAGTAAGCATTGATAGATAATAGATTAATAGATAGATAGATGATAGATGATTGATAGATAGATGATAGATGATAGATAGATAGATAGATAGATAGATAGATAGATAGATAGATAGATAAATAATAGCTAGATAATTTTGAGACACCAAGAATTATACTTCTTGGCTGGTAACAGATTACATAGAGATATTTTATTGGTTCTCTGATGGAATTATCCATTTTCTCTCCTAATCACCTTTTACCACATTCCCATATACTTTTTCAGAACAGAAAAATAAGATTTATCAAGCATATTTTATATATTCTTAAATAAATGCAAAAACATAACCAAACAGCTTAAATATGTATACTCATATTATGGTAATTCTGGGATATTTTCTATACTATGCATCTCCAAATATAAACTAGAGCTAAGGAACAATTAAGTAGTAATTTTAACATACATTACAGTAAAATCAACTGTTCATTGGCTTTAGTAATAAGAGCAGGGAGAACATGATTAATTTCAACTGAAGTGTCTCAGAAAACTTTGTATTTCTAGTCTTCTGGTATACTCACTGTCTACCTTTTGAAATTAGCACCAGTGGTGAATTGATTGTCTTATCATTTCTGTTTTCTTTTGTTCACTAAGAAACATTAAGAGGCAGGGAAACGTCCAAAATTTTTATGCACATGTGTTTGCCATGAGGTCTTCTTGTCATTGTTTGTGTCTCTGCATGTTAATCTACCAATTCTGGAATGACTTGGGATTAGTTTTTGCCAAATGATGGAAGATTGAAATAAATCCCAAATGTAACTGGCCTTCACTACTTATTCTCTTTTCTGAAACTTCCCTGGCCCCTCACCCAATACAATAGCAATAGCAATATTTTCTTGAGATTTTTTTCTTGAAACTAAAGCAAGTAATTTTAAAATGGTCTTTAGAAAGAGTGTTATTGTTATGACCTTTCATTCTGGAGTAACATTATTTATGTTTGCAAATTCAGCCAATGACTCTTATTCTAATGAGCCTTTGACTGCAAAGATCCATTTTCACCAGATGGGGATGTTTCATTAAGAAAGAGCATCTTTGTAGAGCAAAAAAGGATTCTCCCACAACGATGGGAGTACAGAAGGCAAAACCATCTGTGTTTTCAAGATTTGGACATGAAATAAGAGACTCAAAGAGATTTTGAAAACATTTCATGGTGGTACTAGTGAATATAATTTACATTAGTTAGGTATTGGAAGTTG
This sequence comes from Tadarida brasiliensis, assembly GCA_030848825.1. NCBI lineage: Eukaryota > Metazoa > Chordata > Mammalia > Chiroptera > Molossidae > Tadarida > Tadarida brasiliensis. Next base: position 106,859,072 of record CM061260.1, on the reverse strand, counting down.
GACTTTATTTATTTACATTTAATTTGCATCTTGCTAGCAAAAAGTATTTTGTTATCAACTGCCCTTTCTCCACCCAGGTAAAGCATTTGTAAACATCTACATAAATTAAATGGTATTTTAAGAAGGAGGGTAAGATGCAATGGATTTTTTCTTTTTAAGTCTCTTCAGTTGGAAATGTAGTTCATTTCTCCTTTACCATTTATTTCAGTTTGTTTTGATTTGATTTTATATTTCTTTGTTTTTAGAGAGGATGCTATATTCTTAAGATCTCGACATAAATAGTTATTCGTAGATATAATTAGCAACTATGGATACATTTTTGTTTATATTCTTTTTTTTTTCTGCATTAATCTTCAGATAGAGCAGGAGGGAGAGAGAGGGGAAGACAGAGAGAGAAACATCGATGTGAGAGAGACACATCGATTGGTCACCACCCACACGACCTCAACCGGGACCGGGGACAAACTGCAACCGAGGTACATGCCCTTAGCGGGAACCAAACCTGGGACTCTCTGGTCCACGGGCCAATGCTCTAACCACGAAGAAAAACTGACCAGGGCTGTGTATATTCATGTGAACTGCTATTCTTTTATCACATTTTTAAAGGAAAATAAGTGTGGTTGACAAAATGTTTTATTTATTTGAGCATCAATATTTCGAATATGTATTGATTAAGTTTGTATAACATGCTTATTGTGTGTGTCTCTGAGGTGAATTGAGGAACTCTTTGAAGTAATTAGCTTAAAAATACCTAGGAATGAGAACACATAAATATATATATAAAAGCACAACTTTTCACTTAATTTTCTCCCTATTTCGTTTCAAGTGAGAAAAAAATATAGGATACAAAGTTCACTCAAAAATTATTTATCAAGCATAAATGAACTATAAATATTATAAATTTATTATTATGTATTACAAATAAAGAAGTAAAGAGCCCAGCCGGAGTGGCTCAGTGGTGGAGCATCAACCCATACACCAAGAGGTCGCCGGTTCGATTTCCGGTCAGGGCACATGCCCAGGTTGTGGGCCTGATCCCCAGTGGGGGGCATGCAGGAGGTAGCCAATCCATACCCTCTCTCATCGATGTTTCTCTCTCCCTCTCCCTCTCCCTTCCTTTCTCTCTAAAAGAACTCAATAAAGAAAAAAAATAAATAAATAAAAATAAAATACAGAACTAAAGAAATACTTCAAATCTGACTATAATGCCTTACTTTTCAGGTAACTTTGTCACAGCTCTATACCTAGCATAAATGGGAAATAAAAATAATGGCAATAAGATAACAAGAAGAAGGAGGAAGAAGAGGAGGAGGAGGAAGAGGAAAAGGAGGAGAAGAATGCATCCTATACATTTATGAGTATAATAAACCCTCCAACACCACCTCCCATATAAGTGGGGCAGTTTCTTCTGGGAATTTCAAAGGAGCTGCTCCACCAGGTTCCACACACCTGTCCACTATGATTATGACATATTTTCCATTCTGATCTTTTCTCCTGTGTGGCTCTCACTTAAAGTTTTTACATGAAACCGATTCTCCTTAAACCTGAAGAATATGTATACATACTGTCAACATACATTATTGATTAAATTTATAGGTAAAAGCAATTATTTTATAATCACCTATGGGCAAAGGTACCTCACATTAAATATACTTCAAAACTGCTTCCAAATGCAAAAATAATTTTTAAATAACAACACTCTTAATGCTTAGCCTATACACATTTCCTTTTTTTAATTTATTGATTTATAGAGATAGAGGAAGGAGAGAGAGATTGTTGTTCCACTTATTTATGCATTCATTGATTGATAGTTGTATGTACACTGATCGAGTATCGAACTTGCAACCTTAGTCATTGGGACGATGATCTAACAAACTGAGCTACCAGGCCAGGGCCATAACCACTTTCTGATGTAAATGAATAACTGTTTCACATTTCTTCATTTGACTTTTAACTTAGCATTTGTTTATCAAGCATTTTTTCAAGGAATATGGTTTTTAATCATACCATGATAGTATACCTGACACATTCCCAACCAAAAAAAGAGATAAAAAAAGAATAAGATTGTAGTTTTTTGAAATCCTTATCATATCTCCACATTTTCCCATTTCAGAATAGATACATTCTTATATTCTGTCTATCCTTTCTAAAATGATGTGTAATCATATTTCTTTAAATTCTAACATATTATGCATGTGTGTTTCTTAAAGAAATCCAGTGGTAAATTCTTTGTTGTTAATTAATCAACCTTAATGTATCTGATTGTCAATCTTGAATCTCATAATCAGGTTTCCTTAGAGTAATACTTATATTGCTATTTGGTCAACCAACTTATAAATGAACCTTCCTCTATACAGAGACAAAGAACAATACTGAATTACAAAATAACAATAATCTTGAGAAAAATTTGCAGGAAATAATAAGTTTATTTTCTAATCCAGATGAAAAAATTTTAGTTGCTTAGCATTGCAGTGTCAGTAATTGTTAAGGTATTTTTAAGTATATTTTACCCCACAGAGAATGTGCCTTATTTCCTAACTGTTTTTCGATCAATGCAGTGTGTGATAAAGGAAACTTATAACAAATGATGCATTGAGTTAAATTTGACTCATGGAATATGGTGATTTCTTGAAAAATACCTGTTTCCTTTTATGTTTCTCTTTTGCTCAGTTGAAATGATGAGGTATAATGACCACAGAAAGCTATAGATTTTTTTAGCACAAAAAGTAGAGCAGAAACTCAAATCAAGATTTTGTCATGAGGAGGTGAGAAAATCAGGGTGTGCCCAGGCCCCAGATGTGTGTGTATTTGCACGCAGTGATTGCACCCCATTCCTTGGCCACTACCATGTGCTACCAGAGGGTATGATTAGTGATGAATGCTCACTTAATTGAAATAAACAAAACAAAACAAATCAGCCAGCTCTTTCTTGAGTAGCAAATAATCTCAGAAAGTTCTGCCCTGTCTCAGCTATTGAACGCTTAGAAAGGTCGTTAGTATTTACGTGAAGCTCCAATCTCTAATGTTTGGGCACGCACTTACCAGTTCAATGAAAAAAATATGGACCAGCAAGGAAAAATATTATGATGTGCAAATTAAGAGGAAAATATTGTCCAAAATAAAACCTGTTTCCTGTTTTTATTTTATCATTGTTTTATAACATGTTAGAATATTAATACAGTAATAAATATATGTAAACATAAACTATTTATGATATTGCTATGACCAGAAGGCTGGTTGATTTTATTTATTTATTTATTTATTTTAAAATTTATCTTTATTGTTGAGAGTATTACAGATGTTCCCCCCTTTGTTTTCCCTCCTTCCTCCCACTACCCGGTTCCCACCCTACCCCAGGCCTTCACTACACTATTGTCTGTGTCCATGGGTTATGCATATATGCATATACGTTCTTTGGTTAATCACTTCCTGCCCCCCATCCTCCCTTCCCTCTGAGATTCATCAGTCTGTTTCATGCTTCCCTGTCTTTGGATCTGTTTTGTTCATCAGTTTATTTTGTGCATTACATTCCATATATAAGTGACATCCTGTGATATTTGTCTTTCTCTGCCTGGCTCATTTTGCTTAGCATAATACTCTCCAGGTCCCTCCATGCTGTCTCAAAGTGTAAGAGATCCTTTTTTATTATAGCTGCATAGTATTCCATTGTGTAACGTACCACAGTTTTTCTATCCACTCATCTATTGATGGACACTTGGGCTGTTTCCAGATCTTAGCTATTGTAAATAGTGCTGCTATGAACATAGGGGTACATATATTCTTCCTGATTCGTGTTTCAGAATTCTTAGGATATATTTCTAGAAGTAGGATTACTGGGTCAAATGGCAGTTCCATTTTTAATTTTTTGAGGAAACTGCACACTGTTTTCCATAGTGACTGCACCAATCTGCATTCCCACTAGCAGTATATTAGGGTTCCTTTTTCTCCACACCCTCGCCAGCACTTGTTGTTTGTGGATTTATAGATGGTAGCCATTCTGGCAGGTGTGAGGTGATACCTCATTGTCATTTTAATTTGCATCTCTCTGATGATTAGTGATGTTGAGCATTTCTTTCATATGTCTTTTGGCCATCTGTATGTCATCTTGAGAGAAGTGTGTATTTAGGCCTTTTTCCATTTTTTAATTGGATTGTCTTCCTTTTGTTGAGTTGTATGAGTTCTTTATAAATTTTGAAGATTAACCCCTTATCAGACGTATCATTGGCAAATATGTTCTCCTATGCAGTGGGTTCCCTTTCATACTGATGGTGGTTTCTTTTGTTGTGCAGATGCTTTTTAGTTTGATATAGTCCCATTTGTTTATTTTTTGCTTTATTTCTCTTACACTAGTAGATGTATGGGTGAAAATTGTGCTACATGAGATGTCTGAGATTCTGCTGCCTATGATTTCTCTGATGATTTTTATGGTTTCATGACTTAAATTTTAGTCTTTTATCCATTTTGAGTTTATTCTTGTGTATGGCATATGTTCGTGGTCTACTTTCATTTTTTAGGTGTACCTGTCCAATCCTCCCAACACCATTTATTGGAGAAAATATCTTTACTCTAGAGTATGCTCTTGCCTCCTTTGTCAAATTTTAATTGAACATAATGGCTTGAGTTGATTTCCTGGTTCTCTATTCTTTTCATTGATCTATATGACTGTTCTTGGGCTAGAACCAGGCTGTTTTTATTACAATGGCTTTGTAGTATAATTTGATATCTGGAATTGTGAACCCTCTGACATTGTTCTTCTTTCTCAAGACTGCTGTGGCTATTCGGGGTCTTTTTGATTCCATATAAATTTTTAGAGATTTTGTTCTAGATCTGTGAAATATACTGTTGATATTTTAATAAAGATTGTGTGGAATCTATAGATTGCTTTGGGTAGTATGGACATTTTAATGATATTAATCCTTCCAATACATGAACATACTTTCACTTGTTTCTATCTTCTTCTATTTCTTTTTTCAATGTCTTATAGTTTTTTGAGTATAGGTCTTTTACCTCCTTGGTTAAGTTTATTTCTAGATATCTTAATTTTTTTTGTTGCAATGGTAAATGGGATTTTTTTTTTTTTTTTTTTTAGTTTCTCTTTCCAATTCTTTCAGCTGTAGGGTTAGGTATTTTATGAGAGATGTGTTTCTTGTTGGTAGGCCTGTAGTGCTATTAACTTCTCTATGAGTACTGCTTTTGCTGTGTCCCATAGACTTTGAGTTGATGTGTATTCATTTTCATTTGTTTCCAGGAAGTTTTTTATCTTCCTTGTTCTCATTGGTAACCAATTCATTGTTTAATAACATGCTATTTAGCCTCTATGTGTTTGAATGTTTTTGAATGTTTCTATTGTAGTTGATTTCTAGTTTAATGCCATTGTGATCCAAGAAGATGCTTGATATGATTTCTATCTTCCTGATCTTGTAGTGCTAACGTGGTATATTTTGAAATTGTACCATGTGTACTTGAGAAGAATGCATATATTGCAGCTTTGGGGTGAAATGTTCTATCAATGTCAATTAAATCCATCTGATCTAGTGTGTTGTTTAGGGTTGCTGTTTTCTTGTTGACTTTTTTTTCTGGAAGAACTGTTCAGTGAAGTCAGTGGGGTGTTAAATTTCCCTACTATGACTGTATTGCTCTCGATCTCTCCCTTAAAGTTCTCCAAAAGTTTTTTGTTTTTTTTAAAAAATATATTTAGGTGCTCTTATACTGGATGCATGTATGTTTACCAGGGTTATATCCTCTTTTTGGATTGATCCTTTTAATATTATGTAGTGACCTTACTCGTCTCTGGTTATTGCTTTTGTTTTGAAGTCTATTTTAACAGAGATAAATATTGCTACCTCATCTTTCTTTTCATTTCCATTCACATGGAAATTTTTTTTGCATCCCTTCACTTTCATCCTGTATGAGGGTTTTGTTCTGAGGTGGGGCTCTTATAGACAGCATATATATGGGTCTTGTTTTCTTATCTATTCAGCTACCCTATGTCTTTCAATTGGAACATTTAATCTATTTACATTTAAGGTTACTATTGATAGGTACTACTTTATTGCCATTTTTTATCTTATGCCTGTGTTTCTCTCTATATATATTTCTTCTTTTTCTTCTTTAAGCAGTCCCTTTAACATCTTTTGCAATGTTGGTTTGGTGGTAATAAACTCCTATACCTTTCTTTCTTTCTTTCTTTTTTGGTCTGGGAATCTCTTTATTTCACCTTCAATTTTGAATGATAGCCTTGCTGGATAGAGTAGTATTGGTTTCAGATCCTTGCTTTCCATTACTTTGAATACTTCATGCCATTCCCTTCTGGTCTGCAGTGTTTCTGTTGAGAAACATCATCTGAAGAGCTTGTTTAAAATGTACAGGGCATTGTAATCCCTCCTAATCAAGATCACAACAGAATTTTCTTTGTAAAATGATCAACTGATTCTAAATTTATGTGGAAATTCAGAGGGCCAAACACAGCCATGACAAACCTGAAAAACCCACAAAGCTTGTTGTCTTGTACTAAAAGAAATGAATACTTGGTCACAGCCATAGAGGAGCAAGGACAGACATAGAGGACAGACGAGGAGCCCGCACTATATGGTCACCTAATGTATGATAAAGTTCACACAAAGACAGCAATGGATGTATGTCCTTTCCAATAAATTGTGTTGGGTTAATTGGATATACATGTGAGGGGGGAAATGAATTGTTACTGTTACCTCATTCCAGGGACAAATGTCAATTTCAGATGGATTGTTAATATAAACATAAAATATAAAACAATAAGCTTTCATTTTAAAACAGGAAAATATTTTCATGAATTTAATGTAGACAAAGATCTCATAAATAATAAACAAAGAATGCTGACTATAAGGGATAAATTGGCTGCATTAAAATTAAGAACATCTCTCATCAAAACAGTAAAAGAATGGAAAGGAAATCTACATGTGTGGTAGGTGAGATTTACAATATATATATAGCTGAAGAAAGACTTGTATCCAGAAGTTTAAGAACTCCCTCAAATTAATATGCAAAGAATAGACAACCTTTTAACAAATGGAAAGAGACTTTTACAAACACGTCACATAAGATCATGTTCAATTGTGTAATAAATATATGGAAGAAAAGGTACTCAAATTTCTTAGAAATCAGTGAAACACAAATAAAATGACAATGTGATGCCACCCTGAACCTACTAGAATATGATCAAAATTTAAGACAGAAAATATCAAGAGTTGGCTGACAACGTGGAACAATGAAAATGCTCTTAAAATGTTATGAATTCTACTCCTAGATGTATCTCCAATAGAAATGCAAACATTTGATCATCAGATATATTCCAGAATTACCATAGCAGCTCTGTTTGTAATACCAAGTATTAATGACTCATCAATAATAGAATGGATAAACAAATTTTGGTATAGTCATTCTCTGGAATACTGCCCTACAGTAAGGAAGAATAAAACTACATATACACATAAAACATGGATGAATTTCACGTTTCACAAATACAATGTTAATTTTTTTTAAAAAATATTCACAGGGTGATTCCATGCCTAAAAGTTCAAACACAGGGAAAACAAATCTATGGGGATCAAAGCTGGTGGTCTGGATGTGCGATGGAGAGAGGGCACAAAAGGAGGTCTTTGAGGGAATCTATTAATGTTCTGTTTTTGACCTGGGTAATGGTTATAGGGGTGTTCAATTTGTAAATTTTAATCAGCTGTTTAATATTGATAGATGCACTTTACTGTTTGTGGGTTATACTGAAAAAAATATATATATATTTTTAAAAAATCACAGAGCATGGTAAAAGCTGCATTTTAAAGCACCAGTCAAGGGATAGTGTGAGGGGGAGATGAAGCTTGGTAACAGGAGTCATAGAGAAAGAGGTTAGGAGACTACTGATTTAGGCTAAGACAGAAAAAGTAGCTGGGTGTAAGGTAGAAGTGGGGAGACAGAGAAAGCAGATGAAGTCAAAGGCAAGTGATGAAGCAGAACTGACCATACCTGATGATGGATATGAAAGACAAGGAGAGCAAAATGCAGGCTATGGGCAATCTACTTTCTAAGACCCTCCTGTTACATGGGTGGGGGCAGAGTGGGTGCACCATGCCATCAGATTGAGAGGATTTCTAAAGCTGTGTGGGACAGAAGGCTCTGCTGCACAAGAAGCAGAACTTCAGTTGACACGGGTAAGACTTTTCAGCTGGAGTGTTTGGCAGGTCCACTGCCCTCCATTTTGATTGACTTTCCTTACAGACTACTTCCGGGATAACATGTGCTCCAGGTTTCCTCCGACCTCTTTGACTAGTCCTTCTCAGTCTTATGTGATGGTTCTTCCTCTGAAATGCCCAGGTCTCTGTTCTAAGTCACTTTTTCCTCTCTCTGTGATCAACCAGGTTCAGGCTCATGGCTTTAAACATTGCAAAATTCTCTCCTCCATATTTATATACTTAAATAGCTACTTGACATGCCCACCTGTGTTACTCAAAAATATCTATGTCTCAAATGCAACATAATCAAAATTGAACTAATTATTCTACCTCCAACTCTAATCCCCTTCCAGAGGCCCCACCCAAAATGCAGAAATATGGACATTATCTTTGACCCCTTTTTTTTTCACAATAGTACATCTTTTTAATTTTATATCCCAGATGTCTCTCAAATTGTCACCTTTTCTTTATCACCTACACCCTAGTCCAAGCTACCATCATCTCTTGCCTCAACCTCTGCAGAGGCCTCCTCACTGGTTTCCTCTTAGACACTCTTGCCCTTCCCCATCTTTTAATTTACTCTTCACACTCAAGCAAAAATGATTTGTTCAATATACAAATCTGATTCTGTCGGATGCTTAAAATTGTTCAAAGGCTTTTGATTGATGTTCGGAGTAAGACCAAAGTCCTTAACAAGGTCTGCATCATCTGACTCTTCCCTTCTGAACTCATTCCTTCTCCATAAAGTGTCATGTGCCTTCTCCTTCTGTACTTGCTGCACCTGCCACACTTCCCTGATGCATCCTCTACCCCCAAGTTCTCCTGGTTAATGACTACTCATCCTTTAGATCTCAGTCCAAGTCTCCGTTCCTCAGGGAAGCATACCTCATTGTTCAGAATAAGCCAGGTTCTTTATGTACTTTTTAAAAAGCCCCTATCACAGTTTAATTTATACTTTTCTGTTTGATTATGGGTCAATGCCTGTGCTCCTCCATAGATTGCAATCTCCACAAACACAGGAACTATCCAAGCATAGGACCATACCCAAGTACCAAGAACAGAGCCAAGGACATTTTATGCTCAATAAATATTTGATGGATGAAAGAACCATTTGGGGAAAGCAGATTTCATAATGAATAGCTCCAAGAAAGAGAAGAATGCCATTTCTGATTGTGCCCCATGGATGTCAGCACAATAAGGCAAAAAAGAAACCTAGTTTAGGGAATAAAACATATATTGACCTCTATGGCTTTGCCTAGATTGCCTTTGACACTCTGTTTAGTGTTAGTCCCTCCTATTTTGGCATTCAAAAAGGACTTCAACTGAGTTCTGGAAATTAGAATGCCAAATCATTGGGTCACAATAGTTTGGCCTCAATTTAAACAATAGAGAAGTCATAGCTTATAATCATTTTCATTCTTTAGAACATCGTCTGACATGTAATAGCTACATGAACAAATATTTCAGTCCTAAATTTGAGCAATAAGGGTCTAAAGGAGCTGATTCTGAGAATTCTTCACACTATGGAAAACTTGTTTGCAGAAAACGGAGTGTCGATAACAGCTTAATAGATCAGTAGCTACACAAGAACCCGGCACAGGCGGTATGTATTAAGATCTGCTTTAGGGTGTTGGGTTTTTTTTTTTTTCTCTTTTTTTGAAATGTGAGATCTAAAATAATTTGGTTTCTCACCTCTTGCCACTGTTCTCACTCCACACTTGCCGTTTTACATACGATTATTGAGTTGACCTGGAAAGCTTTTAGGCTGGGAGGTGCAAGGTCAGTGTCCCTGCCGCCTCCCAGCTCCATCTGCACCTACCTCAGACGGCCCTTTGTGCTATCCCTGCTGGACACTGCACCTTTCCGTAATTATAAATGTCTGTTTTCAGTCACTTCAAAGGTTTCCCAGCACTGGGAGTCCTCCTTCAAAGCCTCTGCATTGCTGAGGAACTTCTGTCATTGACAGGAGGTCCTGCTTTGAAGTTTTTCATGCCATTTATTGATTTTCCCCTTTAAAGATGTTCAGATTAGAAAACTCTTCGCCCCCTTTGAAAACGTGCATATTTTCATGACGTTGAAGGGTTAATCCTTTGAAGATATTTACATTTTATAGCAATGTCCTTCTATGAAGAAATTTGACATCAGCTGGGCCACATGCTTTATGGCGTTTTCCTTTACTCTGCTGGACCCTTCAAGATCAAGATCCTTCAATTTAGTACGTTGTTGGTTTTTATATCATACTTTTTCTTCCCTGTTTTTATGCAACGCCAAAGGAATCCAATAAATGTGCTCAAATGAGAGCGCTTGAGTAATTTGGAAATGGCCTGTATTCCGGTTGTTTATACATGTCTACTTCATGTTGGGACACTTTTAATGCTCGGGAGTGTTTACAAAGTTTCCTTGATCTCATGACCATCTGCAGTGTCTTAATGTTATATATAACCACCAACAAACGTTAGCTTTGAAAATTGGTTCTATCTTAGTTATAAAAAGGAATCTGTTCTACATATTTGCCTTTATGTGTATTGCTTAAGTGTCAATTTCCTAATCTCTTGAAGAGGAGAGTAAGGATTCGATGAGGATCACATTTAAAAATCACACTTAAGAAATCACTCACGCAAAGTACGTTAGCTATGCCAAAGCCAATTAGATGGTCAAATCCAATTAATTCAATGCTGAGTAACAGCCTACGTAATGGTTTAGGTATTAGCCTCAGGACTGTCCCTGCTGACCAGAGTCCACTACCTTTTTCTCTAATTAGCTGATTTCAGCAATGCTGTCACTTGGAATTTCTGTCATTTGGCTTAAGACTTTGATTACTGTTAGAATAAAGTACTATTGGGGAGAGGTGACACTTTAAATTCCTAGTGTAAATGAAGATTCTAAAAGTATTCTGTGGTGATACAAAGAGATGAGAAAAGAAGATAATTGTGCTGAAGAGTAGAAAGAGTGGGGAAATTGAGGAACAATGGGGCTAAAGAAGAACTCCAAATCTGAACTTTTACACAATTCTTAAAAAGATTAAAAAAAAAAAAAACTTAACATGCAAACACACACACATACAAACACATACATGCACACACATGCAACATTCATGAGCCTAATTTACAACTAAATATAATAAGTAGTGGTATAATATCCTAAATTACAGGTGCTAAATTTAGAAGGCCACACACAAAAAAGAAAAATAAATATAACTGGGATGAGTTTTGATACCTAGTGGGCTTGTAAACTCATATTAAAGGCAGACCAGTTGTTAACTAGGAATCACATAACCTCTCTGTGCCTAACAAAAATAAAGCAGCACTCTTAAATTTCTGTGTTCACCATAATGTGATTGTAATCATAATGCTGGAGAAACATTTTCATTTTCCTGGATGTCAGTGATTAACTTTAATTTCTCCAGAATTCCAAAGGTATTGCTTCATTCGGTAATTTAATTATTCACTTATTTAATATTTATATAGTGTTAAAGAAGTACAAATGGCCAATGAACACATGAAAAGATATCCAGTTTTCCTATTTGTGAAGATTGAGTAAAAGTGGACAATGAGGTACATTTTTAATCCATTTGGTGCTTAATAATACGGAGCATTGTTCGGGGTAGGGAAATACAGGTATTCTTATATGTTGCTGGTGGCAGTATAATTCAATATAGATTTTTAGAGAGTAATTAAGAAATATCTATGAAAATGTAAATATGTATATCTTTTAACCCAGAAACGTTTTCTCTCAGCTTTATTATGGAGAGATATTATGGTAACAGAAAAAAAAAGGAAGAAAGAAAGAAAAGAAATAAAAAAGACAAGGAAAAAGAAAAAGAGGGAGGATAGAAAAAAGAAAAAATGTTGCCTAAATATCTAAGTATCCATCAATAGGGGAACATTTAAATAAAAAATAGGTAATCCATTGCATACAATACTCCCCGCAGATAAGCATAAACGCATAAGCTGCAGCTATATGCTCTGATATGAAAAGATTTTTTAACTATGTGGAAAAAGAGAAAAGCATGTTGAAAATATATGTATTGAATGATATCAGTCATATAAAATACGCAAAGTATATATTATGTGTATTTCTATGTATGTTTTTAAAAAGTGCTAGCAATGTTTACTTCTGCTCTGGGGCTGCATTTATGGTATTAATCAAAGTGGACTGTTTATTGCTTAAATATTACACAAATGATATATTCATAGTTTCTTCATGTAATTAAAAATAAGTAAGTAAAATTAAATATGTATACATTTTATAGATCATTCTCTAAACACATTAATATAGTAGATTCTATCCCAAATATGCAAACATTTGAACTTTCCTGTTGGTCATTAAATGTGTATTTAATTTTTGCAAGTTCTCTATTAGTCAAAGAATCTAATGTGCTTGTTATTAATTTCTTGGAGGCATGAAAGGAATATACCTTTATGCTTTTGAATAAGGTATATCTAGGTGACCCCATTACTGCTCTAGAGATAGCTTGGACACAAGGGATCTGCCTTAGTCTACACCATCAGTGGGTGCAGCCAATGGTACAACAAGACATGTCCCATGTATGTCTTTATAGACACCCACTTGCCCAACAATTCCCCCTAACTCTAGAGTTGCCTAAGGGTCTGCTGGTGCCAGGGACTAAAGGAAAAGGAAGGCTTACAAGACGGGCTCCTTGAGCACAACTTTGCAATTATCTGCCAAACTCCTCCTCATTTCCTCAAATGGCAATTTTGGAAAATAGAAAAATATATGTCCTGAACTGTATATGTGCCATCAAAATGATCAGACTTCAAAGAAATTTCATGTCACAGTCCCTCTCCCCCTTTTCTCAATCTTTCTTACAAGAAAAATTTGTATTTCCTATTCTTAAAAGAAACTCAAGTCCTATATTCACGGTTTCACTACACAATCAGAACCCCTAAAGTTCAAGTTGATATTGAATATAGTACAATGCATTCTAACATATTGATTCTTTTCTGGAGCCTTGCAACTATGAAGAAAAAAAACAAAACACATATCCCTTGTTATTTAAAACAACAACAAAACAAACTAGCTATTGATGTAAATTATTACAACATACTTAGCTTCAATATTTATTACACACTATGTACATGTTTTGTTCATTAAGGTATAGTTTCTTTTCAAATTGCTCTATTTTTAACATCTATAGAATTTTCCTTTGGATTTTCATTTATTCCCAACACCCGAGTCTTGCCTGTACTGCTAGCCTTACTAGCTAATGTCCAGACCTTTTATTTTGAAGATTAAACATAATTTTCATCTGGCCTGCCTTAGAGTGTGTCTTTGTGGACCAATTTTATCTTGTTTTCTCATTGTGAATATTGTAAAGGAAGGCTATCAATTGTAGTTCTTTCTCCAAGTCATGGACCCACACAATTTCTAGGTGAATACATAGTGGACTTTATTGGCCTTTCTATACACTCTTCCATTGTTTCATAAGATTATTTGATTCACAAAAACATATTAAGGTAAAGGGAAAATCCAGATTGATAATGGCTATTTATCTTCAACTATAAGCATAAAAGCAATACTAGTGAATTCAATTCTCCAAAATAAAATGATCCGTTAATATTTAGGGAAAAACAAATGAAAATGTTGTAGAACATGTGCTGATAGACTTTTATCTAAGATTTTAGTTCCTATAAAAACTGAACACATGTGAGTTCTTTCTCTCCTAATACTGCTTAATGATTTATAATCATTAAACAGCATGTGTTGACAACTGAGTGATGGTTAGTTATTCACCTTAATTTTTTCCCATGGATAATGGAAAGGATTTTCCTTTATGTGCTACAGGTACTTTCCAAAACTTGCTGAAGCTCTCTAAACTCCAAAATTTAAAACAAATTGAAATGAACAGCAACAATAATAAATAGATTAGTCCTTATTCTAGGATTGCATGTTGGGTGTGAAGACTGTGTCAGCTGTTATGCTCATACACAGATGAATGCGGTAGAGTCATTGTTCACCTTTGTTCCAAGATGGGAGGGCACCACAAAGCCTGATAAAGGAGTACAATGAAGCACAGCATCACAGGAGCATTGGAAACACAGGCAGCCTTCCTGGACTTGGGACAGGTGAGCAGAAAAAAATCGTTTGAGCAGATTTTCTAGAGGAGGTAACATTAGAACTGAATTTTTAAGTATCAGCAGAAGCTAACCATCTGAAGTGGGATGAAGAAAGGGGGTTCTAAATAAAATAAATGACCATATAAATATGCTAAGACCTGAGACAAAATGACCTTGCAATAGAATCTCAAAGATGACTGGCACCAAAGGCTCAAGGAAATGTGTGGCTAGGGCTGGAGAATTAGACAATGCCACGTGCCAGGCATGGTAGGGAGAGAATGCCAAGGGACCATACCAACCAAACTGGCCTAGACACAGTGGAAAGGTAGGTATTCAAAGACTTTAGCCATAATGAGATTTAGTCAAATAAGTAGTTTAGAAAACCATCATGTCACCTGGAACAAAGCAATTTTTAAAAATTGCTTGGGGACAATTTCTATGGAGTCCTGCTTTATTCCATGGTTTCTATCAAACCTCAATTCCAGTTTAGAAAATCTTAGTGCCCTTAACCTTATGTCCAGAATCTGAGCAATTCCCACTGTATCCACCACTTCCACACGGGTCAAAATCACCATAATTCTACCTAAGGATTACTGCAATTACTGTCCGTCTTCTCTTCTAATTTAACTTCTGCAGGAACCGAATGATGCTTTTAAGGCCCATCACTCTGTTAAAAATCTTCCCCAAACTCCATTTATCATGTAGTGTAAGTCAAAATCCTTACAATTGCCTGTAAAGGACCTACACTTTAAAAAATATATTTTTATTTTTAATAACAGCTGACATACGATATTATATTAGTTACAGGAGTACATAACTTACTAAGTGATCACTCCGATAATCTGGTACCCATCTGACACCATACATAGTTATTACACTATTACTGACTATAGTCCCTGTGTTGTACTTTACATTCCCATAACTATTCTGTAACTACTAATTTGTACTTCTTAATCATTTCACCTTTTTTCACCCATCTTCTTCTTAAAGAAGATCCTTTAACATTTCTTATAATACTGGTTTGATGGTAGTGAACTCCTTTAGCTTTTCCTTGTCTGGGAAGCTCTTTATCTGCCCTGGATTCTAAATGATAGAATCATTTGAGGGGGTAGAGTAATCTTGGTAGTAGGTCCTTGATTTTCATCACTTTGAATATTTCTTACCAACCCCTTCTGGCTTGAAAAGTTTCTGTAGAAAAATCAGCTGACGGCTTTATGAGAGCTCCTGTGTAATAACTAACTGCTTTTCTCTTGCTGCTTTTAAGATTCTCTCTGACTTTAACCTTTGTCATTTTCATTATGATGTGTCTTGGTGTAGGCCTCTTTGGGCTCATCTTGTTTGGGACTCTCTGCACTTCTTGGACTTGGATGTCTCTTTCCTTCACCAGATTAGGGAAGTTTCCAGTCATTATTTTTTCAAATGGGTTTTTAATTCTGTGCTCTCTCTCTTCTCCTTCTGGCACCCCCATGATGTGAATGTTGGTACACCTGAAGTTGTTCCAGAGGCTCCTTACACTATCTTCATTTTTAAAAAAATTCTTTTTGCTGTTCTGTTTTCTGCTTCCTTATCTTCAAAATCTTTGATTTGATCCTCTGCTTCATCCACTCCACTGTTGAGTTCTTGAAATGTATTCTTCATTTCAGTTAGTGTATTCTTCACTTCTGACCGGATCTTTTTTGTTTTCTGTCTCCATTTTTATGTCTCTTACCTCTTTACTGCAGTTCTACTAAGTTTATTACTCTTCTCCTAAGTTTATTGAGTATCATTAAAACCAGTGTTTTGAATTCTGCCTCTATTAGATTGCTTGTTCCATTTTGTTTAGTTCTTTTTCTGGAGTTTTGTTCTGTTCTTTCACTTGGGACATGTTTCTCTGTCTCCCCATTTTGGCTGCCTGGAGAATTTGTGTTTGTTTCTATGTATTAGGTAGAGCTGCTACATCTCCCAGGCTTGGTCAAGTGGCCTTATGTCCTTTTGTATTAAGGGTTCTGTAGACCAGTGGCAGAGTGTCCCTGATTACCTGAGCTGGACACTCCAGGTGCAACCCCTGGGTGAGCTGTGTACACTCTCCTTTGTGGTTAAACCTTGATTGCTGTTGGCACCTCACTGGGAGGGATTTACCCCCAGGCTAATTGTCTGGGAGGACCAGCTGTGACCATGGTGTAAGATCAGCTGTGCAGGGATCGACCCTATGGAGCAGAAATTACTTCAGTGGGACTCTGGTGCCTGCTGAGTTCACCCCTTGAGTGTGTCCCTTGTGGAGGTGGTTGAGTGTTGCTCTAGCATGTTCTGAAGCTGTTCACCAGGTATACTGTCTCTGTGGCTATGTCCTGCCCAGGGCCACCCGGCATTAACTACAAAGAGAACTGCAGATTACTGCTACTTGTGCTGGGCTTGGAGGAGCCCAGGAGAGGCCAAGCTGCAAACCAAGGTCAGCTGTTGCTAGTGCTGGGCTTGGGGTCACTTAACAAGAGGTATGTGGCATGTTGAGGCCAGATGCTGCTTGTTTGAGAGATTTTAAGAAAGTCGGAAGCATGAGCCAAGACAGGCCTTTTGTATGGACAAGCCACTGGTAAAGGCTTGGGTAGGTAGGCCTGAAAGTTAGTGGGGCCAGGAATCAGGAAATCAACAGGGCAGGGCAAACAGTGTTAGCCTGGTTGATAGAGACAGAAATATGGTTCCTGCCTGCTGGCTCTGTTGGGGGAGGGCCCAGGAAAAAAACAATGGCCTTGCCCGGTGGGTGTGGCTCAGTGGTTGAGCTTCGACCCATACACCAAGAGGTCACTAGTTTGATTTCCAGTCAGGGCACATGCCCAGGTTGTGGGCCCCATCCCCAGCGGGGGGCATGCAGGAGGCAGCCAATAGATGTTCCCTCTCATCGATGTTTCTATCTCTCCCCCCCTCTCCTTTCCTCTCTCTATAAAAATCAATAAAGAAAAGAAAAAAAAAAAAAACATATTCTGAGAAAAAAAAGAACAGCCTCTGCCAGCACTTCTGTCTGGGAGAAAGCTGCCCCTCCAGCTCTCACCCTAATGTCAGATTACTCAGTTCCTTCCCATATGTCACTGGTGCCCAGCACTGGACCAAAGACAGTGAGTCCAAGTCTGTGTGCAGGCTCTTTAAGAGTAGTGCCTGGGACTCTAGAGCCCTCTGTCTCACTCAGCCGCAGTCTGAGCTGGGTTTTTTTTGTTGTTGTTGTTATCCTCACCTGAGGATATTTTTCTATTTATCTTCAGATAGAGTGGGAGGGAGAGAGAGAGAGAGAGAAACATTGATGTGAGAAAGAAAGCAATTGGTTGCCTCCTGCACAACCCTGGCCAGGGCTGGGGACCAAACTGCAACTGAAGTATGTGCTCCTGACCAGAATCAAACCCGCAACTCTTCGTTCCACAGGTCTACGCTCTAACCACTGAGCCATACTGGCCAGGACCTGAGCTGGTTTTTAAGCCAGGAATTATGTGAGCCTTTCTTTCTGGCATTGGATCCCTGGGCTGAGGGTGCTCGGGGTAGGGCTGGGACCACTCAATCCCCAACAGAGACCTCTGCACCCAAGATATCCCTCCTGACTTATCCAACACATGTGGGTGTGGGACCAGCCTATTCTGCATCTCTGCCCCTCCTACCAGTCTCAGATGGCTTCTTCTTTGTCTCTATAGTTGTAGGACTTCTGTTCAGCTAGTCTTCAGGTGGTTCTGAATGATGGTTGTTCTGTAGTTTGTTGTAACTTTGATGTCGGAGGATCCGTGTGACACATTCACCTATGCTGCCATTTGAGCTGAACCCACAGGAACCATACTTCTCGTTGCCTCTCCGGGGCAGAGTTCTAGTCTGTCTCCCCACCCCCTTCACTCTGTCCCGGTCATGTTGGCCTGTTGCCTGTCTTTCACACGCCATCGCTCCTTTCTGAATGTTCTTTCAGAGACTGGCACTTGATCTGTGTATTTAAAGCCTACTCAAACATTACCACCTTGGCAGGAACAGTTCTTACCACTGTCTCGGAAATTGAAAGTCAATGTTTTCAAGTTTAAAAAAGCAGGTGAAGAGCTTCTGGTTTTAATGCCAACGTGTAAGAACTTGGAAGGTATTCTTCCCATCTTTACAGGAAGAAAAAGCGAAACACATTGATTTCTGATAAAATCTTGAACCTGTTCGAGAACGGAGGTTGCAGGGAGAACACTGCTTTAGATTTGAGAGGACATCCACGCAGAGAGACACAGCTGGAGCCTGCTGACCGAGCCAGGAGCTGCAGGAGCCCCAGCCCACAGTATTACTGCAATCTTGACAAACTGCTGCAGGCTGAGTGGGCACCAGGGTGAGAAACTCCTGAAGGCCAAGGCCTCGATGTTAGGGGAACCCCCCCCCCCCAGGCAGTTTCATGGCCAGTAAATTGTAAAAATCTGAGAAATATCCCCTTGAGGCTTTGGCAGGATGAGGGGAAGTGTAATCCTTGTGAAATGTGCCCAGAGATTTCTCCATAACAAAGGCCTACTTTCCAAGGCAAAGGACTTTGTCAGAGACTTTTCCCCACTTCATCTCCTTTCAGCTTTTCTGTCTCACCTAAGAAAAAACAACAACAACAACAATAAAAAACATTAAAAAGATGGTTTAGGTCTTTAAGAAAATAGAAGCAGGGAGCAGGGTGATAAAATAGCTCTACCATGGGAAAAACATCTGTAAAGATTTCAGTCGCAGACACAGGCACACCAAAGGACTGCCTTAATCACAAGACTATAAAACGTTCTCTCCCACCTTCCACACTTTCCCATAATTTCTTTTTATTCTATTTATTTTTTCCTTTATTGATTTTAGAGAGAGAGGGAGAGGGAGAGAGAGATGGAAACATTGATGAGAGAGAACATCGATTGGCCGCCTCCTGCATGCCCCCCACCGGGGATCGGGCCCACAACCTGGGCGTGTGCCCTGACCGGGAATCGAACTGGTGACGTCTTGGTGCATGCGTCAACGCTCAACCACTGAGCCACACCGGCTGGGACTTTCCCAAAATTCCAACAGGGCTCCGGTATGAGCACAGTAAATCTCAGTGGGAAGAGATACAGGACACTCTCACTAAGGAGGAGTACTCAGGGAAGCTCAAAGCAGAGGGGAGTTTAAAACAGTCACTAGAGACATTTAAAGTCTCTATAGCAAGTATGAAACCAGCTTGGGGGAGACTTGAGCATGCTTGTGAGCTGAATGGAATTCCCAGTCAAGTTTTCATAAAAGTTCAAAAAACGAACTGAAACAATGTGTACACACTCAACACTTCCTCATTCCTCACACACGCTTCAGGTCCCTCTACCCTGATGTTCACCATCCCTCCTCTTCTGACCTCTTCCTTTCTTACTACATCACTATATTTCACAATACCTAACCATCCCACCCAATCCTTTCTCGGTAAATTGGGTCCTATAAGCTATAAAATCTCAGCGCTTTATTTAAATACAAATGTCACGTGTCATTTCTTGTTCTCAGTGGATTTCGTGCCTATCTCCTCTAAACTGAAAGCTTCCTAAAGACAGAAAACTGTGTTCATTTATGGTTTTATCCTCTATAGCAGATTTTCAACCAGTGTGCTTGCTGCAAGAGTTTTTAAAACATGCAACACCTGATTATTTAGTCTGGAGCAGTGAACTTTTCTCTTAGATTGTCAAATAAAGAAATGACAACAGCCAACACAATGATAGCCGTCTGGTGTGAATGAATCAAAATTATGCCTATTTTTTGGTCAGATTGGCAAAAAAATATAATATATATTTCGGTGTGCCACAAAATTTCAGTAATTAGTTTATGTGTGCCATGAGATGAAAAAAGTTGAAAATAACTACTCTATAGTGACTCAATAGACTATATACTGCTCAAAAGGGTCCTTTATATATTATTGCTAATTTGAATTAAATTAATGCTAACTCTAGAAAAAAGGTGTTGAGTTTAGTTTAACTATTTCCCGAATGACAAAGACATAGACTCTTGAGAATTGTACCAATTATTCTAGTTCTAACATTTACATTGTTTGCTTTATTTGGGGGCGTGTATCATTCATTACACACTAACACAGGGAAGTGTGTGGGGTGCACTGTGTCTCGTTGGCTTCTCATTAATTCCCCATTGCTGCTGCAACAAATGACCACCAACTTAGTGGTTTAAATCCACACACATTTACTACCATATACATTTGCATATCAAAAGCTAAGGTGAGTTTCACTGGCCTAAAATCAAATGTGTTGGCAAGGCTGCATTTCTTCCGGAGACACTAAGGGATGATCAATCCCTTGTCATTTCCAGTTTCTAGCAGTTTCTCACTTACCTTATCTTGAATCACATCACATTTTCTGCCTCTGCTTCCATCTTTGCATGGTCTAGTCTCTGACTTTGACCTTCTTGACTCTTTCTGTTTTAAACGATTTTTATTGATTTTTAGAGAGAAGGGCAAGGGGGAGAGAGAGAGAAACATCGATCAGCTGCCTCATGTATGCCCCCTACCGGGGATGAAGCCAGCAACCTGGTCATTCACTCTGACCGGGAATTGAACTAGGAACCTTTGGGTTCAGGGATGACATCCAATAAACTGAGCCACACCAGCCACTGCTTGACTCTTTTTTGTAAGGACTCTGTGATCACATTGGGCCACCCTGATGTCCCAGGATAATCTCTCCCTTTTAAGATTCTGAATCACATCTGCAGAATTTCTTTTGCCATATAAGGTAATACATTTGCTGGTTTCAGGATTAGGATATGGACATTTTGGGGGAGCCATTATTTAGCCTACTACAGTCTCCAAGTTTAATTGATTTTTGTTCGTTTGTGGGGTTTTTTCCTACTGAAAGTTACACACAGAAATCATAAAATCATCACTTTACTGAAACCTGTATTACCAAGTAAGAATAACAACAATTGTATCAATGAAATAAAATTAGGCAAAGCCACATCATTAATTACTATAATATAGATCACAGAAATAGAAGTAAAAACTATTTGAGTGATATATAAAATTTAAGCTTTTTTTTTTTTAAGATAGAGTGGAAAGGAGACAGAGCGAGAGACAGAGAAACATCAATGTGAGAGAGATACATCATTTGGTTGCCTCTCAAACAACCCTGATACATGCCCTTGACTAGGAATCGAACCCTTGACCCTTTGATCTGGGGGGCCAACGCTCTAACCACTGAGCCAAACTGGTCAGGACTTAAGCCTTGTTTAAAGAGTATATTGGAGCCAAACTGATGACATATGCAGGGGAGCAAGATCTCAGATGTTCCCAGTTACTCATCCTGGATTCCTTAGATTGCCTAACAAAGGGTACATGGTTTTTTTTGCCCCTACGTCTATGTGAAGTACCTATCTTTTTGCTTTGTGTATTGTTATTTCATATTTTTAAATATAACTGTCCATGATCTGCAAGGACTGAGTTTTAAGAAGTTTTATGCTGTTAGATTGGAAAGGGAATAAGGGTTACAATTTTCTCTCTATGACCCTTTGTAATTTATAAGTCCAAATGGACTGAACAACACTGAATAATTAATTCATGCTGTGTGTAAGCCCCTACGCACGCATGTTTTACACCCTAATTATTATGAATTCCATCCTTGTGCAAATCTTTGATTCCCCAATCTAAATCAGGTTAATACAGACTCATATGCTCCAATTATGGTGATATCTTTCTCTTAACCTTGGCAGAAGGAGCATTATACTAGGTCAAAAAGTATCTTTGAGTTTCATTGAGAAATTAACCCATGAGGGAATTGTGCTCGTGGCTGTAGTGTTAATTAGTTTCACCATGAACATATTTTGTGGCTTATTTAACATTCAGATGCTCTCTGCATTTAAATAAAAATATATGCCCTAATATGCTAAAAGCAGTCAAATGTGGTCTTTAATGATTTTTTTCTTAGGAATCAAGTAATCAGTACACTTCACATTTTGACTAAGTAAGAAAATGTGACTGTCACCACACTCCAGTGAACCATGCTGGTGGTGTGTTCCCAGTTATAAAGTAGAGAAACTGCACAGCAACAACAGTTTCTTCACTAGTTACTGGAAAAAGGACGGAGAGAGACAACAAGCTCCTAGAATTGAAACCTGAGGTAACCAACCCTTGAAAGTATTTCGTCCAAAATCCATGGGCTAAAATGAAAAGGAAAGTGCAGATGAATTAAGATAAGCTAAGGCAAATAGTTTGGTAAATATATAGTCTGTATATATTGCACATTTATGTGTAAATATAATTACCAAGACAGGACACTCTGACGGGTGTGTCTTCTAGAAAAAGGAAAGTGTTGTGGGTCTGATCATTGAGCCCAGTAGTTTAATACTATATTAGAAAACAATTACAAATGCTTTATTCTCTACGTGTCAGGAATAGCGTGCATATTCTTGCAGAAAATAACTTTAGAATTTCAGAATAAAGAAATGGCTTTCAGGCATGTATGAAACCCTTCACTGAATGTTTTAAAACTCTTTTTAATGCTTTAACACAAACTACTCATGTCTTAAAAGGACATCTTGAAGTTTGGAGCAATTTCTACTCTTGAATATAGTAGAAAAAAGTAAGATTTGAATGAGAAAGATACAACTGACTTGGAAATGTCACATAAAATTTGACATAAAGAACAGTAACACTCTTCTTACACTCTGACAGAGATGAAATTATTAATTTTCAATATACTTAGCTAATTAGTTTTAAATTATACTGTCACTAGATCTGGATATGGGATAAAATCACTCCATTTTACTGTATTAAACTTATTTATTTGTTTAGATGCAACAGACATAGAACATTGTATTAATTTTAGGTGTTCAACATAGTTTTATACATGTATATATTGTGTATAATTGATTAAATTAAAGCTAGTTATGACCTTTTAGATAAAGTACTGTAGTACTACCAACTCAAAAAGTTTGACTAATATTTGTCAATTTTTGAAAATGCTTTTAATTTAAAAAACCTAATGTATGGGCAGAAAACATTTTATTTTTTAAAAGTGAATGTGATATTAGCACCTTCGAAGTGCAGAATCGTATGAAATAAATACAAACCAAACCAAATTTTAAAATATGAGATTATAAATAATGAAGGAAATAATCACCTTGAATCTTAACACTCAGATTATTGATTTAATATATGGTTTTTGTGCATAAAATGTTTTTATTATACAATAATTCACACATACAGATGTACATCTATAAGCTGTGAAGTATAATAATAAACTGAACACCTGTGAACCCCTCACCTAACAATAATGAGAATATTGCCAAGATTGTTGTATATGCCCTTCAGTCCTCCACTTAGGTTTTCCTAAAGAATACTGCTGCTTTTCATGGCTTCTAGCCTTATACATTTGGTATTATATCAGTCAGTCTTCTGCAAATATTTTTATTTTATTGTTTGTTAAATCCCTTCACCCTCCCACCCAGTCCCCAACTTCTCCCACTCCTGACAATGGTCAGCCTGCTCTCTGTCTATGAGCCTGTCTCTATGTTGCTTGTTAGTTCATGTTTTTATTAGATTACACATATGAGGGAAATCATCATAATATAATATAATGATATTATCCATGTATATATAATATTACTATTATAATAATATAATAATCTTTCTCTGACTGGCTTATTTTGCTTAGTATAATGCTCTCCAGGTCCATCTATGCTGTTTTAAAGGGTAAGAGATCCTTCTTTTTTACAGCTGTGTGGTATTCCATTGTGTAAATTGTACAACAAATTTGTTATCTCCTCAAATACTGATGGGCACTTGCGCTGCTTCCAAATCTTGGCTATTGTAAATAGTGCTGCTATGAACATAGGGGTACATATATTTTTTCCAATTGGTGTTTCAGATTTCTTTGGCTAAATTCCCAAAAGTGGAATTACTGGATCATAGGAGCTGATGCTTGTGTGATTCTCTCTTTTGGGTGCATTCCTATAAGCAAGATTGCTGAGACAAAGCAAATGGGTAATTTATGTTCTGCTACACACTGACTGACACACTGTCTTCCGGAGAGATTGTACAAAATAACGTCGCTATCAGTAGTACATAAGAATGTCTATTCCTCTCCCTAAGTATTAAGAAACATTTTACTATTTGTCTATATGAAAAAAAAAAAAAGAAGACATTTCAATATTGTTTAAATTTCCATGTATTTAGTTAGAAGCTTAAAGATCTTTGTATATGCTTTGACTTGTATTTTTCCTTATGTAAATTGTTTATGTTTAAACCTTGACCATCTTTCTATTGCTATGAACTTCTGCCTGTATTATTTAAAAATAATTTTACTATTTTCCTATTTGTTAACTACATTTAAATATTAAATCTTCTTGTTTTTTATTTTTATTTTATTCAGATGTCTTTAATTCTATGTGGTCAAACTTAACAGCTCTTTATATTTTATGATTTGGGGTACATGATTAGAAACAAAATTTACACTTGAAGGGTATAAAAATACTCAACCATGCTTTCTTCTTCTACTTATGTTATTATCTCTCTTACTAATAAGATTTGAGCCATGGCCAGTGGATCACAGAGGCCTGGGTTCAGTTCCTGCTAAGGGCGCGTACCTTGGTTGCGGTTTGTCCCCGGCCCCGGTTTGGGTCTTGTGGGTGGCAACCACTTGATGTGTCTCTCTCACGCTGATATTTCTCTCTCTCTCTTCCTCCTTCTCTCCCTCCTGCTCTATCTGAAGATAAATGCAAAAATGTCCTCGGGTAAGGATTTAAAAAAAAAGTAAATTAAAAAAATAAAAATAAAAATAGAAATGAAAAAGATTTGATACCACCAAGAGATATTTTGGTGCAAGAAGTGAATAAAGCTTTCAAATGGTCATACAGTTGATCCAATAACATAATAAATATTCCATATTTTCTGCATGGATTTTAAATATAACCTTCATCATATTAAAAATTCCAATATGAACCTTTAATCTATTTATTATGTCTTTATTTTGTCTATTGTTAATTTTCTCTAATGTACTGTTACAATAAGTGTAATTTTATTTGTCCTCTTATTCAGTTACATTGACTAGCATTTCTAGAGAAATATTTAATAACATTGGTACTGGTGTGTTCTTTTGTCTAGTTTTTCAAATTATTATTATGCTCTAATGATTAACATTAATCACTATGACATTAGAATAATTATGTTTATATATATATATAAATAAAAACATTTCTAAATCTTTCTACATTTTTCTATGAGTTTTTTAATTCATAGAAAAGTATAAAATATTTGTGAAGTGTTATTTCAACATGTATCAAGTTAATCATAATTTTTTCTATTGATCTATTAATATCTTGAATTATATGAACACATTTCCTTCCATAATACTTGATATAGACTCTATTAATATTTTGCAAGTATACTTATATTTTACTTCTAAGCTCTATTTTACAAGATTTATTACTTTGCATGATATTTAGAAATAATAATGGTTTTTCTTTTCCTCTTTATGTGTTATCTTAATGTCATTCAGAGTTATTCTGGTTTCTTACAAATAATTTGAAAGTGCCCCTCCTTGGGTTATGATTTAATCAGTTTAAATAACAGCCCAAGTATATTTTCCTTGAAGATCTGAAAAGAAAGTAATCTGTGAAATTGGGTGGGTTTAATCTTTTTTGGAGGCTAGACAATGATAGTCTTTGATGTACTTCTTTAGTTCTTCTCCAGTTATTGATTTGTTTAATGTTTTATATTTTCTGAACATAATTTTATGTAAAGAAAAAATTTCTAAAATTTAAAATTCATTCATTTGATCCAGATTTGCAAATGCATTTAGTTTATAAATATTCTTAAATTACACTTTTAATGATATTTTGAATCCAAGTTTATATGTAATTTATTTTCTGTTTTCAGTTTAGATATTTTTTTCTAAGTTTTAATACTTTGTTTAGTTTCTGTTTCATCTTTAAAATACATATCTTTCTTCTATTTAATGTTCAGAATACCCTATGAAGTAGATATTATTATAATTATTATTACTATTAAATATGTTTTTATTGATTTTTTTAGAGAGAGAGGGAGGGAGAGATAGAAACATTGATGTGAGAGAGAGAAACACTGATCAGCTGCCCCCTACTGGGGATTGAGCCCGCAACCCCAGCATGTGCCCCAACCAGGAATTGAACCAGGACCTTCCAGTCCATGGGACCATGCTCAATCCACTGAGCCACACTGTCTGGGCAGATATTATTTTTTATCTTGCTTTGAAGATAGAGAAACTGAGGCAAAGAGACATTTAGAAAAATGACATACACCTTCATTAAGGGACAGAGACAGGATTCAAACCCATGACTTTAGGGGTTTAATAGCTAAGAGCTAACTTATTATTAATCACTGCCCCATACTGCTTCTTGTACTTTATTTGCAAAGTAACTATCCAATCCATTGAGAAAGTTCCCCAGTTGTAGATATTTTAAATTTTTAAATGAAAATGATCATATCTTTGCATTAATGGTGAGCTAGGTCTGCTTTTAAAAAACGCAAGCATAATATTGGAAATTCTATTTGGTGTTAGGGCATCTTACATTTTAAAGAGCACATGTTCGGGGTGAGAAAATGGTGGTGGAGTGAATGAAAGCTACACAGACGATCTCCCAGGACCAAACAGGAATTACAACTAAAATAAAGACAAATCGTCGGGAAAAAGCAACAGAAAAGCAGCAGGAGAGGACAATACAACCAGGGACACTGAATGAGCCTGGTAGGATCTGCGGAGGTGCATGAGGGTGGTGGGCTGGGAGCCCACGGACAGCAGCGGCCTTAGCTGGGAGCAGCTGTGGCACTCGCCCTCGGGGTTGAGAGCCCAAGTGCTCCACAGCGCAGAGGGCTGGGACAGAGCACTAAATAGCCACAGCCACTCACCTGGGGCTCCAGCAGAGGGAGGGTGGACTGGACTGGAACTCTGTGGGGACACCTGGGATTTGGAGGGAGCTCAGAGTTTGTGCTGAGCGGCGGCCACAAAGGACGGTGGTGGCCAGCCCGCTCCTTCCCAGTTACACAGAACAGCAGCCAAGTTTGCTCCTTCCCTGAGCTGTGGAAGCCCCTCCCTCAGAGATTCCCAGGTGAGGCAAAGAGCCAAAGAAATGCAAATTGAGGCTCATTAACAAGGAGCATTGGCCCCACCCTCGGGAGATCCTCTTACACTATAAAAACCTGAGGGAGTTTCTCATTCAACTGAGATCCTAAGGCTTTTCAAGTAACTGAGGCTAATAGCTTCTAGGCAAAAAGCTAGAGCATAACTGAACCTTTCCTGAGCTTGCAAATCTACCCAGGAAAGTGAGACTTGACAGTGGTGTTTAAGGAGGGCTCTCCACGCTCATCCAAACCCAGTAGAGGGAGCCACAAATAGCAGAACACCAACACCCAAGGGAAAATTTGGCAGGCTCCAAAACCCACTGAGATAGCAAAAATGGTGAAACAGAGAAACGGATCCCAAATGAAAGAACAAGAGAACTCCACTGAAGATGAGATAAATGAAATGCAGTTAAGCAAATTATCAGAGGTAGAGTTCAGAGCCATGATCTTGAGGACACTAAACAGCATGAGTCAGGACATCAACACCATGAAAACCAACCAAGTGGAAATAAAGAATGACATAGCAGAAATAAAGAACACATTGGAAGGACTGACCAGCAGAGTAGAGGAAGCGGAGGACCGGATCAGTGAATTAGAAGACAGAGTAGAAAAAATCAATCAATCAGAAAAAAAAGGAAAAAACAATTAAAAACTAGGAAGATAGCTTAAGAGAACTGTGGGACAACTGGAAACATAATAACATTCGCATCATGGGAGTCCCCGAAGAAGTAGAAAATGAGCAAGGGTTAGAGAATATTTTGAAGAAATAGTGACAGAAAACTTTCCTAACCTGGTGAAGGAAGAAGGCATTCAAGTTCAAGAAGCACAGAGAGTCCCAAGTAAGAAGAACCCAAACAGGCCCACACCAAGACACATAATAATTAAAATGCCAAAAATTAAAGACAAAAAGAGAATCCTAAAGGCAGCAAGAGATAAGCAACAGGTTACCTTCAAAGGAACTCCCATAAGGCTATCAGCTGACTTCTCAACAGAAACACTACAGGCCAGAAGGGAATGGAATGAAGTAATCAAGGTCATGAAAAACAAGGATCTGAATCCTAGACTACTCTATCCAGCAAGGTTATCATTCAAAATAGAAGGTTAAATAAAGAGCTTCCCAGACAAAAAAAAAAGGCTAAGGGAATATATTAGCACCAAACCAGCACTGCAAGAAATGTTAAAAGGACTGCTGTAATTAGTAGAAGAAATAGGAAGAAAAAACATAACCACACTGAACAAAAATGGCAATAAATAAGTACATATCAATAATCACCTTAAATGTAAATGGACTGAATGCTCCAATAAAAACACACAGAGTAGCTGACTGGATAAGAAAGCATGATTCACATATATGTTGTTTACAAGAGACCCACCTCACAACAAAAGACTCACATAGGTTGAAAGTAAAGGGATGGAAAAAAAACCTTCCAAGCAAACGGAAAGGAAAAAAAAGCTGGGGTAGCAATACTCATATCTGATAAATTAGATTTCGAATTGAAGACCATAACTAGAGACAAAGAAGGCCACTACATAATATTGAAAGGGTCTATCCAACAGGAAGATATAACCTTGATAAACATATATGCACCCAATATAGGAGCACCAAAATATATTAAAAATCTTCTGGAGGACTTCAAAGGAGAAATTGACAGCAATACAATCATAGCAGGGGACTTCAACACACCACTGACATCACTGGATAGATCATCTAGACAAAAAATTAACAAGGAAACAGAAATTTTAAATGAAGCACTAGATCAAATGGATTTAATAGATATCTACAGAGAATTACACCCCAAAACTGCAGAATTCACATTCTTCTCAAGTGCACATGGGACATTCTCAAAGATAGACCCTATGTTAGGGCACAAACTAAGTCTCTACAAGTTCAAGAAGATTGAAATCATATCAAGCATCTATTCAGACCACAATGGCATGAAACTAGAAATCAATGCAGCAAGAACATGCAAAGACATTTGAACACATGGAGGCTAAATAGCATATTACTGAACAATGAATGGGTTACCATGGAGATCAAGGAAGAAATTAAACATTTCCGGGAAACCAATGAAAATGAACACACAACGCAAAATCTATGGGATGCAGTGAAAGCAGTTCTGAGAGGGAAGTTCATAGCACTACAGGCCCACCTCAAGAAAGAAGAAAAATTTCTAATTGACTACCTAACCTCACAACTTAAAGAACTGGAAAGCAAACAAAAAGAAAACCCTAGAGCAAGTAGAAGGAAGGAAATAGTAAAGATCAGAGCAGAAATAAACGGCATAGAGACCAGAGAAACAATTCAAAGGATCAATGAAACAAAGAGCTGGATTTTTGAAAAGATAAACAAGATTGATGGACCCTTAGCTAGACTCACCAAGGAACAAAGAGAGAGAACCCAAATATGCAAAATCAGAAGTGAAAGAGGAGAAGTAACAACTGACACCACAGAAATACATCGGATCGTTAACAAATACTATGAACATTTATATGGCAACAAATTCGACAATCTAAGCAAAATGGACAAATTTCTAGAAACACATAGTCTCACAAAACTGAACCGGGAAGAGATAGAAAACTTTAACAGGCCAATAACAATGAAAGAAATTGAAGATGTAATCAAGACCCTCCCAGCAAACAAAAGCCCAGGCCCTGACGGCTTCATGGGGGAGTTTTACCGAACATTCAAAGAAGAACTAACACCCACTCTCCTCAAACTATTCCAAAATATTCAAGAAGAAGGAAGACTTCCAAACTCATTTTACGAAGCATAATTCTAATTCCAAAACCAGAAAAAGATACTACAAAGAAAGAAAACTACAGGCCAATATCCCTGATGAACATAGATGCCAAAATCCTGAACAAAATACTAACAAATCGGATCCAGCAATACATCAAAAAAAGTATTCACCATGACCAAGTGGGATTCATCCCAGGGATGCAAGGCTGATACAATATTCTCAAATCAATAAATGTGATACATCACATAAACAAAATGAAAGATAAAAACCATATGATCATATCAATAGATGCTGAAAAAGCATTTGACAAAATCCAGCACCCATTTCTGATAAAAACGCTCAGAAATTTGGGAATAGAGGGATCATATCTCAACATTGTAAAGGCCATATATGAAAGACCTACAGCCAACATCATACTCAATGGACAAAAACTAAAAGCATTTCCCTTAAGAACAGGAACAAGACAAGGATGCCCATTTTTACCACTCTTATTTAACATAGTACTGGAAGTCTTAGCCACAGCAATCAGACATGAAGAAAAAATAAAAGGGATCCAAATTGGAAAGGAGGAACTGAAACTGTCATTATTCGCAGATGACATGATATTATACATAGAAAACCCTAAAGACTCCATCAAAAATCTACTAGACTTAATTAATGAATTTGGTAAAGCAGCAGGATACAAAATTAACATCAAGAAATTGATGGCATTCTTATACATCAATGATGAACTCACAGAAAGAGAAACCAAAAAAAAAAATCCCATTTACCATCGCAGCAAAAAAATTAAGATACCAAGGAATAAACTTAACCAAAGAAGTAAAGGACCTATTTAAAGAAAACTACAGGACCTTGAAAAAAGAAATAGAGGAAGATATAAAAAACTGGAAGCACATACTTTGTTCATGGATTGGAAGAATTATCATTAAAATGTCCATACTACCCAAAGCAATCTATAGATTTAACGCAATCCCCATCAAAATACCAACGACATACTTCACAGAACTAGAACAAATACTTCAGAAGTTCATATGGAACCAAAAAAGACCCCGAATAGCTACAGCAATCTTGAAAAAGAAGGACAAAGTAGGCGGGATCACAATAACGGACATCAGGTTATACTACAAAGCTACTGTAATTAAAACAGCCTGGTACTGGCACAAGAACAGGCACATAGGTCAATGGAATAGAACAGAGAACCCAGAAATTGACCCACAACATTATGTTCAATTAATATTCGACAAAGGTGGCAAGAGCATACAATGGAGTAAAGACAGCCTCTTTAATAAATGGTGTTGGGAAAATTGGACAGCTAAATGCAAAGAAATGAAACTAGACCATCAGCTTACACCATACACAAGAATAAACTCAAAATGGATAAAAGACTTAAATGTGACTCATGAATCCATAAAAATCCTAGAAGAAAATGTAGGCAACAAAATTTTGGACATCATACGCAGCAGAATTTTCACTGATATATCACCTAAGGCAACAGAAACAAATGAAATAGTGAACACATGGGACTACATCAAACTCAAAAGCTTCTGCACAGCAAAAGAAACAACCATCAAAGTGGAAAGGCAACCCACTGTATGGGAGAGCATAATTGCCAATGATATATCAGATAAGGGATTAATTTCCAAAATATATAGAGTGCTCATACATCTTAACAAAAGGAAGACAAAGAACCAAATTAAAAAATGGGCAGAGGAACTAAATAGACACCTCTCCAAACAGGACATACAAAGGGCTAAGAGACATATGAAGAAATGCTCAACATCACTAATCATCAGAGAGATGCAAATTAAAACAACAATGAGGTATCACCTCACACCTGTCAGAATAGCCGCCATCAACAAAGCATCAAACAACAAGTGTTGGTGAGGGTGTGGAGAAAAGGGGACTCTAGTACAATGCTGGTGGGAATGCAGACTGGTGCAGCCACTGTGGAAAACACTATGGTGTTACCTCAAAAAATTAAAAATTGAATTACCATTTGACCCAGTGATCTCACTTCTAGGAATATACCCCCATGTTCATAGCAGCGCTATTTACAATAGCTAAGATCTGGAAACAGCCCAAGTGTCCATCAATATGTGAATGGATAAAAAAGCAATGGTACATTTACACAATGGAGTACTATGCAGCTGTAAGAAAGAAAGATCTCTTATCCTTTGCGACGACATGGGAGGACCTGGAGACTATTATCCTAAGCGAAACAAGCCAAGCAAAGAAAGACAAATATCATATGATCTCACTTATTTCTGGAATATAATGAACATAACAGTCTGAGGAACAGGGTAGACCCAGAGATGTGGAAGTAGGGTACAGACTGACAATTGCCAGAAGAGGGGGTGGGGGAGGGGAGTGATGAACCACAGAACTTGTATGTATGTACTCATTACCAATGGACATGGACAACAAAACTGGGGACGGGGCAGGGAGGGAGGGGGAGGAGGGTGTCAATGGGGGAAAAAAGGAGAAACATCTGTAACAAAAGTAAATTAATAAAAATAAATAAATAAAAATTAAAAATTAAAAAAATAAATAAAGAGCACAAGTTCAAAGAGAAATAAATTAATTTACATTTTAAAACACTGAGTAGGCCTACATAATTCTCAAACTATTTGCTTTCAGGTGCCACAGACACGTTAGCTCTTCTTACAAATAAGAAAATGCTAATTGCTAGTTACTCATATTTATAGATAGGAGGTATGAGGTGAAGTTGCTTCTCTTTCAAAGTAAGGTTTGAAAAAAAAGCCAGAGCCAATATGACACGTAGTAATGCCAGATGTGGTCTGTATTAGCTCCGTTTCCATGAAAACTCCTGAGTCATGTTTAGTTTCCTATAGTTTCCATTAATCGGTTCACTGACATGTCAAATCATGTTTATGTTCCTGCCATTATTCTGTTAAAGCTTTTTGCCATATAGAGCCTGGATGTTTCTGCCTTTTGTTTTCTTCCCACATATGGAATCCTTTTAGTATCCTGAATTTACTCACCAATAACCTAATATGCCATCATATGTAAAGCAGAAAAGCAAGTAATAACGTATTTGAAATCTCTGGTGTCTTCTTCCCTCATTGGCTGCATTTTTTCCATTGACTGTTAAAAAATAGAGTATGCTCGCTGTCCACACTGACCAGCCATATTTTTTAATATACTTATATACATGTGCATACACACACACACACACACACACACACACACATACTGCAAATACTGTATTTCATTCTTTCAGAGGGCACCCAGTATAAAATAAAACCTCCAACAAAAAAAATCATCTGACCTAACAACTAAGGATAAAAATACCACAAAGTTGAAACTAACCTGTCCTAAAACATTGTCATAGAATTTTTTGGTCAATTTTCAGTTTTAGCAGAAGTTTGGAGAGATTTAAAGTGTTTTTTTTTAAAAAAGCTGATTAGTTAACAATTTTAAAACAGGTAATGATAGCATAATGCATTCAGAGAGGGAAACGATACATTTTCAAGTTTTTGTAATTCTTCTGAAAAGGCTGTGATACCAAAATGTATGGGAAACCTCAGATAGCTGAATAGTGGGAAGCAGCCAAACATGCTGTCATTCAGTACTATTTGCTGAAAACAAAGAGAAGTTATTAATGAATATTTCATTTCATTAGTTTTCCTTTGTTTTGTACCAGAGATTGTTATTTAGCAACTGACTTGCAGTGTGTTTTATTAGTCCGTAGAGATAAAAAGGTGATTAAACATGGATTCTGGCATCATTGTACTTCCTATCTAATACGTAAGTTAATCAAAAGTAAAATACAAATACCTCAGTGAAAAACATGTTTAGGATATTAAGCTAACATCATGTTAATGATAATTTATAGAAGGCAAATTGGATGAACCAACTTAGCTAGTTACAAGAAAAAGTATAGACAAGAATACTATACAATTCATCCACAACCAGTATTTGTCCCATACATTTCAATTATCCTAAATTATTTTCTGAATCTCTTTTGTATGGATTCTTGGTTACCATTTTTCCTCTCCAACCATTTATATCTGTATTCTCTCCAGTTAACTATTTGATGAGGATTTCATGACCATAGTACAAAATTCTTGTTGCAATAAAAGGAGACTACAGCTACAAACCCTCTTCGTTATGATCGAGGTAAAAGGACTTTATGCTTGGCAATGATTTTAAACCATTTTCAGGTGTTTCATATAACTAGTATACTTATTTATGGCTAATATTTCTAAAAATCAACTCTCCCAGTATGTGGTTATTTTGACATATCAGAGGAAAACAAAAGAGAATCTCACATGTCATGTACTAGAAGAGCCCTGGTAGGGAAAAATTCTCTCTGAAAATGGTGAAGTAGCATTCTCATGCCTCCATGATTTCTCATCAGCATTTATCAGGTGATATCGAAGTGCATGACGTCACACTGAACAGCTTTTGTAGTTAAAATCCAGTAAATGCAAAATAATTCTGTCCATCTCGCCACTGGTTTACTCCTGCCGGTCAACGCTGAGATTGAACATCCAAATAAAACAAAAATGAACTGACCCGCTTTCATCGTCTTCTAATTTTTCCAACTTAAATTTTCCATCACTGAGCCCATATCACAAAGATAGCACTGAAAGCAATAGCAGAGCGAAAACAATTAAATGACTGTGTTTCAATGACGAGATTCTTTTCCTGACATTAAGAACTAAAAGAGTGCAGATTGAACGGTTTGTAACTGACAGCCATGCTGTGAAATTGCGATGCAGCCTTGACAATTACCCTCTTCCTTGTTTTAATATATATCAAGATAAATATAGCATTTCTTTTCCCTTTTAATGGCATGCAATATAATAGAAAGGCAAGAAGGGTGTTTGTCTTACAGTGTTCCAGTTAGATGCAGTGATAAAGGGAAGGGATGACGTTAATGACGCACAGGCATCAGTGCTACCACTGACATTGATTAATCATTCTATACAAACTGTGTACACACAGTTAACGTAAAGCAAGATGCATTTTACTCCCAGAGCTGTAACTGCTGACAACAGCTATCATTAAGAACAAAAATATAATGCAATTAGGGATGGACAAAATGACTTGCTTCTTGTCTCAACTATATCAATTGTCAAAGTTGGGGTTCAGACAACTGCAAAATGTAATTAATTTATTATTGTTTGAAAATGGACTTAGCAATTACAGAACCATTGGAGTCCTGTATTAGTCCAGTTCCTTAATGAATTAGCTTCATTAGATTTGCAATTTCCCCAAGTTGATTTAAGTTAAATTTAACATATGGTATGAATTGCCTCTTCCTATGAATGGCAATTATATTTTTAGGATGAAGTTCTTGCTGCCCTTTCTGTCTTCTGAATTTAAAGAGTAAACACTGAAAATTTGAAGACAGATTTACTAAGACCATGTCTACCCCTGTCTGAAACCTTAACCCAGCTTCTGCTTGAATTATACCTACTTGCCTGTTACTCCAAGGCAATACGTGGGATCTAAAATTGCTACAGAATGGTGTCAGTGACTCCGTTTCTTCTGAGCTTGAATCAGATTTAATGACTCAGAGGCTGACTGGATTGAATGCAAATGTTGGATTATATATAACTCACTTCCCATTGACAAGACAAAGTTTTACATCCATATTGCAAGTTTGTGTTTAGTATTTTTTTTTTTTAGATGCCTAGGACATAATGAATGAAAAAGATAAATGGTTTTCAGGATATATCTGGGTTGGGAACAAAGTTCAAGAAAGCATTTTGTACTTTTCTGGCATAAAATGTTGAACATCATGGGGGAGAAAAGCAGGTGCAGAATTGCCTGCTTTGCATGTGCACGTTGGGAACAAATCCTCCCTTTCTGTCTAACTTTTCCTAATCATTACCGGATAAGGGGCTCCACTGTATGAAACCTGAGGAATAGAAACTTCAAATGACAGCAAGCTTCTCTGTGAGTAAACCGCCCAAAATTGGAGGGCTGGGGTCAACAGAGAGCCACTAGGACACTACACTCGTGGACTTTTCTACCATTGCAGGTCCACCTTTGGGGCAGGAGAGCCACAAGCTATCTGTCCATCAGTCACACAGGTGAGAAATCCAGCGGGGGTGGGTGGGGGAGATTCTAGTCACTCTGCTGGAACTTTTTACAGATACGGTCAGTAGATGCATCAAAGAATAAAATATAACAACATTACTCAGAGGAGGGACTGGACTTAAAAGAAAATCACAGGAGATAAATCCAGGGCAGGAACTGCAGATGTGAAGTATCCCTGCTTGGACTAGTTGAGTTTCCTCCCCATTCAATTGTAGATAAGTTTACTAACCCTGGCAGTTAACACAGGAGACACAACATTTATTTTCTCATCGAAGACTAATAAGGGGAATCCACTCAAGTTGACTTTTGTTAAATATCAAGCATAGATAGAATGTTCTTTGTTCAAGGATAAACGAAAAGAATCAAATGTATGCAGGAATATGATTATGTAACATAAAATGAAAATAAACTACCACCTAAGAAGCCAAAACAAAACATTTAAGAAAATATTGTGGGACATGATCTCATTTATTTGTGGAACATGATGAACAAAATAAGGTGTTAACCAAAAGAGATCCAGAGTCATGGAAGTAGGGACTAGACTGACAAACCTCAGAGGGATGGGGGGTGGGATGGATGGGAAGAGATAAACCAAAGAACTTATATGCATATATGCACAACCAGTTGACAAGGACGTGAGGCTGAGGAAAGCAAGAGGGGGGTGGGAGTGGGAAGGAGGGGGTCAATGGGGAAAGAGGGGGACATCTGTATACTTTCAATAATAAAAAGTAAATAAATAAAAAATACTGTGGGGAATAGAAGTTGTCTTCGAAAGGTGTGCTGTGTTCTTAATGAAAATATGCCTTTGTTGTGGAAAATGAGATACAAGGAGATCTTCACATAGCCAGTTGATAGGGAAGGACTCTGGGGGAGGTACAGAAAGAATGAAAGCTGATGAATACTTATTATCACAATGTGAGATCTATATTGAAAGCAGGAAAGAGCAGACTGGCACATGAGAAAACTGAACCCCGAGGAGGAAGGTAATTTAAGAACCTTCCCAGAATGCAATGGAAGGACAAAAGACAAAAGCAATGACAGGAACACAATGCTTTACAGTAGAGTTGGGACATCAAGAGGCAAATATTTGGAATTCCTAATAAGTAATTCTGAACAAATATAACAGAAACAAAAATTAAGTTTCAAATTAAAGAAATCTTTCATGAGATTAAAACAAACAAACAAATAACATTGGGTGTGTAGATTAACAGTTTTGATGAGTTCCAGGTGAAATTAATGAAAAGGTCCTAGAAAGACTCTGGACCTTGGTGAATAGAGACCATTAGACTAAAAGCAATCTCTTAGGCAGAGAGTCTGCAAAGAGAAAAGATAAGGCCTAAAGACAGACACTGGGGTCTCCAAACCTCAGAGGGGAACTAGGGGAAGCAAGCAAAGATCAGTGACAGGAGCAACTGGTTAGGTGGAGATAAATCCAAGACTTCAGTAGAACACATAAACAACAGAAGAGATGGAGTGATAGACTATGCCAAAGGCTGCTAAAAACAAAAACAAAAACGATAGAACAGTAAAGGGTTCATTGAATATGACAACATAGTAATGATGATAGTAAAAATGTATAGAATGATTCCCACGATTCGAGTGCAATTCTAATGCTTCTACATGTATTAATTCCATTACTTAAAGCGCACAACAAGCTTAGGAACCAGATATTCTCTTACTAT
This sequence comes from Tadarida brasiliensis, assembly GCA_030848825.1. Classification (NCBI taxonomy): domain Eukaryota; kingdom Metazoa; phylum Chordata; class Mammalia; order Chiroptera; family Molossidae; genus Tadarida; species Tadarida brasiliensis. The sequence continues at coordinate 106,821,236 of CM061260.1, read as the reverse complement.
TTCTATTTTAAAGATGCATAAACTAATGAAAGAGAACTTAAGTAGCTTACTTAAGTTGACAGAGCTAGTTATCAGAAGGGCCAGGGTTCAAACCCTGTCTGGCTCCAGAGTTGATGTTTTTAATTTATATATATATATATAAATATATAATCAAGGGATATATATATATATATCACACACACACACACACACACACCTGATGGCCTTTTTAAAACTTAGCTAGATGCTTAGTAAAAATCCTCAAATATTTACACTGAACTGTGGATAATTATTATCTGAGATACTTCAATTATAAGGGTCTCTTGTCCACATTTGTTTATTTGAATTCTCTATTTCTATATAGAAAATATGTGATGCTTACCTAATTCCATTTTTTAAAGAAAGCCTCCTAATCAGTTTTAGGAAGAAAATTTGACATGATAAAGGTAGCATACCTATATCACTTATCTATTGTTACATAACAAATTATCTCTAAAGTTAGAGACTTCAAGAAACAAATATTTATTATCTCACTGTTCCTGTAAGTCTGGACATCATGAGCAGTTTATCTGGGAGGTTCTGGCTCAGAGTTTCTCGGGAAGTTGTCAAGGTATTGCCTTGGGTTGCAGTCATCTGATGGCCTGAACGGGGGCCATGATGTCCATGTCCAGACTAGCTCACTCCTATGCCGAGGTCCAGCCTCAGCGGTCCAGGGTTTCCTTCAGGTGTGGACAGAGTCGGTGAGGAAGGACATGAGACAGAAGTGCTTGATCACCTGCTGCTGCTCAGTGTCAGCAGTTTTATTTTTATATCTCTTGATTCACATGATTTTTTTCCATTCTTTAACCCCCTTACACAATCAGTTCCTCATTTATTTTCTAATTGTCCTTTACATCAGGCATTTCTATTATTAATCTTGGCTTAAACAGCAGTTATTTCTATTCAATCTGGCTAACAACAGTATTCTATTATTTTCTTTGATTCTATTCTATTCATCAAGTACACACTCTGGGAACACAGAGTTTCACTACTTGCAGTTATAGGGTTCACAGCTTGGATAGCATTCAGACATTGTCTCACTTGCAGTTACAGGCCTGGCAGTATGACTTCAGTCCTCCTGCACATTAACCACAGAAGTATCCAGTCCATTGTTTCTTCAAACTGTTTTGCTGATTTTTTGACAACATACACAATGGAGAGGTGGCACGCCCCAGCTGTTTGATCCAATTAGGGATGGTGTCTCGATATACCCTTTTATCCTTATAATTAACCCATACTCTCCCAGTGTTCTTGCCCATCCTTCCAGTAAATGGCAGGGGTTCAAGAGTGGCTGCCAATTGGCCCATGCTATACTTTCCCTTGGGGGGACACCATAGTTTATCTCTTATCCTAGATGGCCCAGAACCTGGTTTGTATTCTTCTAGGGGGTGGAGGTGAAGATGTAGGAGAAACGCCTGGTGCCCAAGCAGGCGTGGTGGTTTTTACATAACTTCTGCAGAGATTTTCCAAATCAGAAGAGGGACCTGTAACTTCCCCTGTCTGCTCTAGCAATGATCTCTTTCCTCGGTACCCTGGGATTGCTGGGGCTTTTGCTGAGTGAATGCCAAGCAGTCCCCCTAAATCTGGTTGATTAATAAGCACATATATGATTGTCATAGGTAACAGTACCAGAGACAACAACACACTGCAGAACACATATCCACTATTTGTTATGGGGTTGAAATGCTCTCGCCAGCCGCCTTCCTCATCTAAGTTCCCGCTGTGCGGCGAACTCGTTCCTCCTGTGACTGTCCGACTGAGGAGGTCCCTCCCGTCGTGGTGGCATGGCTCCCGACACTCATGTAGCTACTGGCTGGAGGCGTCAGTCCCTCACCCCACTGGCCTCTTTAGAGGGCTGCTTGGGCATCCTCTTGACATGGCACCAGCTTCTCCTACAGCAAGTGAGCCGGTAGTTAGAGCAAGGAGGAATCGCCGTGCCTTTATCACCTGCTGTCAGAAGTTACCTGTGGTTACTTCCCCCACGTTTTATTCACCGCAAGAGAATAACCTAATCTAGCCACTGGAAAATCAGACTCCACCTTAAAAGGGAAGAATGTGAAAGACTTTACGGACGTTTTAAAGCTACCACAATACCTAAAGAAGAATGAGAACAGGAGGAGAAGGAGGAAATTAAGGTGGAGGAGGAGGCAGCAAAGGCCAAAAAGAAAGGGAAAAAGTGAGGAAGGAAGAAAAGAAGAAAGGAAGGAAGGAAAAAGATAACTTGTGATTTATGCTTAGAATTTGAGATTACTACGTTTCATTCAACACTGCATATTTTTATCAACTTTCACCTTATAAATAAACTCATTGCTAGAAGTGTATGTGTGTTTTAACCATTTTTATTATTAACACTTTAAGTGACTATTTCAACTTTGGTGAAATGATTAAAATGATTAATGATTTAGGCCAACATCCTGTTTCTGTGAAAAGTCTTTTATGTGTGCCCCTGGGTAGCAGAGGACATTTGAGTATAATCCATTTCACCTTATGCTAAATAGCTATGGCTCTTGTGTAGCCCTTTTCACTTCTGAGTCTCAATGTGTGTGTGTGTGTGTGTGTGTGTGTGTGTGCGCGCGCGCGCGCCATTGGCCCAAATAAATTTTGAGTTTCTGTTTAGATCTGAGATTTTTGATTCTGCAGCAAATTTTAAACCAGATTAACTCAAATTAGCCATGTTTTAGTAATGATGAATATAATTTCAGCATTACTCTTATGCAAGTGAAGATAACATTTTATGTCAACTAGAAATACAAATAAATAGAATCTTAAAATTTTTGTGGTGAAGTGTATGATGACTTAATAATTTGTTTATAATGTGTACAGCATTCAAACCCATGTACAGTTTTCAAACTCTAAATGGAGACAATAGGAAACAATGTGTCCCCAGTAAAGCACCATTTTATTTGCTGGTAATCCAGGAAATGCTTTCATAGACCTAGAACAAAAGCATTTACAGCAAAGCTACATATTTGTATCAGAGTAATGGTTAATTATAACATTTTATTCTGAATTTGTGGTTTGATTGGCTTGTTTAATGCGATTTGCCACTAGTTTACTTGATCTATACAAATGCTTCCACTGTTTCCATTTGTCCATGGTATACATAAACTGATACGGCATCAGGTCTGTCACTTCGTGTCATTTTGCTGTTTTATAGGAACGGCCCCTCTCCCTTTTCCTCTGACACAGTCTGTCACAAGAGGTCATTTCAATCTATTCCATTTCTGAACAAAGTCTCTAAGATTGGCTTTGAGACTGAATTTTTATTTTTGCTCCCCAAATGAATGACATCAAGCAATTTTTCGTGGATTCTATGTCATCTTATGTAAAAGGAGAGCGAGGGAGAGAGAAAGAGAGAGAGAGCCCTTCCCTTGAGCACTGTCATTCTGAATTGAAATTGTGCCAATTTATTAACACAGTCAGCAACAGGCTTCTTAATTAAGCTACCAGTATTGTCACTAATAATCTCCACTGTTCACGTCAAAGTGAGCATCTCTCTTTCTCTACAAGGTTGGCGTTTTCTTTAGTGAGACGTTGCAGCCATAATGTTTACATGAGCTTAAAAAGCCAATGGCTCACCCAATTAACTTCCTGTTTATAGAGTTTTATGTCACAGAAGAAAAACTATTTACAACTATTCTATAGAAAATGTCAGTTATTACAGAGACTCCTTTTTTCTGCAGTTATAATGTTTCAATTAAATGTAAACCAGTGTTCCTGACATTCACAACCATTATTCTTCCTCTAATGCTTGTTTGGAGTGACACATTGTTCATAGCAGAATGGAACTTACCACCCTCTCCTTACACTAAGGCTCCAGTTCCTGGCAGGTGAAGTTGCTGGTGGGTTGTCGCTTTATATCATGGACCTCATTTTGTTACTGGCCCTGTCTTCTTATTCCTCCCATGCCACAGGCCATCTCTCCAAGCTCTTTCCAAGAAAGGCCATTTGAAGACAACGAGGAAATCTGAAGTCTATGGATTAAACAATACACCAGGGTTCTGCCATTCTCTTTGATGCCCATTTTGATGTGATCTAGTTTGTGCATATTTTTATCAGGTTGACTACTCCAAATCATGCACTAGAAGTGCAATGTAAGACACAAAGTATATGTCTTTTCCCACTAACCCCAGCTGGGCTCTTTGCTAGGACAGCCCTAACCTAACTACACTCTTTATCCTTGCAACATGGTTCTGGACTCAGTATCTTACTGATTTCTTTTTATCTATTTAGCTATTAACTTTCAGTCAGGACAGATGTAATGCTTCTGAGATTACTATTATAGCTTCATTAACAAATGGAGTATTTCTAGCAAGTTATAGAATGAGGTTCTTTATGGCCAAAGATCTGGAGAAACAGAAAATCTGAGAGATGCCGTTAGAGCTAACAGGCCACCCAGAATACATCTGTAACTTCTCAGAGCCTGCATACTGATGCTATCGTCAAGAGAGGACACAGGCATTGTTCAAAAAGCCTTCCTCCTTATGTTTTTTGCCTCCTTGAAGGTCTCCCTCAGGAAACTTGGGGATAAAAAGAAAGCCCATTTTTAAATGGAAAACACAAATTTCAGTGTCGATGTGGGCCACCAGTGTTAGTGATAGATAATATATTTAGTCTGCTTTTCATTGTGTCTTGTAAAATAATTCTATTCTGTATCTGGATTCATAATTGCCTGAATATTAATGATGTTGCACAGGAAGGGTTATACTGCTGCCCACACTAAATAGTTATTTGAAGTTTGGACCCCAATTAAAAAGAAGCTTTTCCTGTTAATGTGGCTGATAACCTCCCTCACATTGTCAAAGTGCATTAATATTCACTTGAATATATTTTGTATCTGTTTATACAGTAAATGCATACACACACACACACACACACACACACATACAGAGAGAGAGAGAGAGAGAGAGAGAGAGAGAGAGAGAGAGAGAGAGAGAATGTAAGAATAATCTATTAAAGTTTATTCTTATTGCAGAAAGGATTCATTTGTACTTAAATTCTTTCATCCTGAGGTTATAGTCATTTAAATATATTAAAAGTGCGTGCCTAGACCTGGTGAGTCACCAAGTCATTAAACTTTTCAAGCTCTCTTCTCACTTCCCCTACATCATCTCTCCCCACTGTCACGCAGTGAAGACCTCTCACATGTGTAAGAAAATAGAAGCAGTGGAAGATGAATGTGCTCATCTTCCTACGAAAGGAATTCCTAGCAGACATATTAGCATCAGCCCCTTCCCTCGGCTTCCCTCCTACAACACTGGATGAGTGTTCTCTTTCTGCTCCCATCAGAGACCAAATTCTTCACCTGGGTTCTAAACTCATCCTCTCCTGCCTGATCGATCAAGGGCTTTGATCTGACTATCCCCACTTCCTTGTGCCTCATTGTTTTCTGTCTTCCATCGATCGTTCCATCAGTGTGCAAGATGCTTTCGCATTTCCTAAAAAAAAGAAAAGAAACTTGCCTGACCTCACATCACCCACAGTTATTGTCTGATTTCTCTATTTTCTAGCAAAATGTGTTGAACAAGGTTGTCTATAGTTGATCAGTTCATCTTGACATTTCTGTCCTGCCCAGTCTGGTAAGACCTGTGGCTTTACATCGCCAAATGCAGTAGTTCCTTTTCTCTTCTCTTTCCTGAGTTCTCAAGAATATTCAACACAGTTGATACTGTCCCCCTTCTCTTGGCTTTTGGAACACTCGCGAGAAGACACTTCCACTGGCTGTTTCCTCTGTCTATAGTTATTTCACCCAGGTCTTCTCAACCTTGGCTTTTTCTTGTCATTCAGATATCAGCTTGAATGTCACAGAGGTCTTTCCTAACCACCCATTCCACACTATAAACATATAATTATATCTTTTTAAAATGTTTTTATTGGTTTTTTAGAGAGAGAGGAAGGGGGAGAGATAGAAACATCAATGTGAGAGAGAAACATCAATCGGCTGCCTCCTGAACATCCCATACTGGGGATCGAGCCTGCAACCCAGGCACGTGCCCTGACCGGGAATCGAACCAGAACCTCTCATTCCAAGGGATGATGCTTAATTCACTGAGCCACACCATCTGGGCTATAATTATATCTTAACACTTATCATCTTCCAATAATTCCCTGTTTACTCAGTTATTGGCTATAACATTCCTTCCTCATTAGAATATAAGGTCCATGAAGTCAAGAAATACACCTTTCTTATTCAATACATTATTTTTAAATCCCAGAATGAAATCTGGCATAGATTAAGTACTCAATAAATATTTGTTGAATGAATTAATGTATAAAAGTCAAAATTCTTGCTCCTAGGAAAGTCAGAACTAAGTAAACAGAAATGATTAATTTTGTATGGATGTCATACACTAAACTTAGACTTTATTTTAAATTTGCAAACTCTAAAAATCTACTGCAGCAGATGATAAGAATAATTATGCCCAAATATTTGCATTTAGAGTTAGAAAATAGTGGATACAGATTTCTTCCTATTGCACAGTGAAGCAATGTGGCCCTTTTTCTAAAAGTTAACTCCTAAAGTCAGGACTGTGTCCAAGATACACAAAACCTTTTAAATCTATATTGGTTTCCTATTATTGCTGTAGCAAATTATTGCAAACATCTTGCTTAAAACAACATAAATTAATTATTGTATAGTTCTGGAGGTCAGAAGTCAAAAATAGGTGACCAAGGGGTTGTCATGGCTGTCTTCTTTCTCGAAGGCTCTCAGGGAAAGTCTCTTCTTGCCCCTCTCAGTTTCTAGAGGCCACCTATATTCCTTAGCAGATAGCCCTTTTCCTTAATCTTTAAAGCCAGTAACATTGATCTAAGTTCTTTGTACAGTTCAATATCAGTAGTTCTCTTTCTTCTGCCTCCCTAGTCTACTTATAATGACCAGTGGAATTATATTAGGCCTTCTTTCAAGTTCAGCTGATTATAGCAAACTTAATTCCATTGGCAACTTTAATCCCCTTTTGTCATATATTTTAACATACTTACAGTTTCAGAGATTTAGGACCTGGACATCTTTGGGGAGGGGATATTATTCTGCATATAATATTTCACCTTTTGACCTCAAAGGTTAACGTCCATTCTACATGCTAGATGTGTTCATGCCAAAGGTCTCAACTCATTAAAGCATCAAGTCCAAAAATCTCACCTTATTTTTATCAACTCAAAAGTCCCACATGTCATAATCCAAATTAGATATGAATGAGACTCTGAGTATAATCCATCTTGAGAAATGATTTCTCTCCATCTGTAAACCCTAAAACCCCAAATCCAAGATTTATACTTTCAAAATACAATAGGATATCAATTATAGACATTCTGGCTAAAAAAGGAGAAAATAGAAGGGAAAAAATGATCTATTCCAAATAATCTAAAATTCTTCTGGTCAAACTTCATTTATATTATATGATATTATTTATTGTTATATATCGTGTCATATTATATAATGATGTGATCATAGTATAATATATTCTATGTGTATGTATGCCTATATGTGCATATATATATATACATATATATATGATTAAACTTGAAGTAATATTGCAACAAATTTAATTGCATAAACCCTACCATCCTCCAAGTTAATCTAACAATTATACTTGAACTAATTTTCCATAAATCTTTTAGATATTAAGTTTCCATTTTTTTCAGATGGTTGGTTTGGATTCAACTGTATGCTCATGGGACTAATGTAGCATTAGTTTTTTCCACTGGTATTTGACCAAGTATTTGCAGAATCAAATATCTTCAGTATCTTTATGGAAAACTAATTTTTGGTCTTTTATCAATATGCCGAGGTGGTGTATTTTCCTTATACAGAGCACTAAATAGTCAAAGATATTAAATGAAACTGCTAAATTAATGGATTTTATGTAATTATGCAGTCTTAATTTGGTACTTGTAAATAGTGCCACGTAGGCTTTCTATCTGTAATACATTAAGATTTAAGACAGCAGAGGGATTTAAAAAGATCCTAAAATCAGTTTATTTACCATGTAAAATTGCTATCAATAATAATGTATACAGATATTCTGTTCAAATATTCAATTGTAAACTTCTTAAGACTCTTTTGTTTCTGTTGCTTTTGTATAAAATGGCGTTGCTAAAATAAAAAATAAAAACCTTCAAAAATACACACACACATACATACAGAAACATTTTATAAATATTTCATGCTTTAGTAATAATTTTATTTCCAAGGTCTATTTAAAAGTCAGCCACTGGAAAATAAAATATATTTTCCCACAGTCCCATATGCTCAGCAGAGTGGTTAGGTTTGCAGATCATTTTAAAAACTCACTTTCATTTACAATGCAGCACCACGAAACTACTAAAAGTCTGAATTCTAAATACTGATGTGAGTGGAACAAATTGTGTAAAAAAAATATAATGATATTGATTTCTAAAAATAATAAATGATCGCTACAATTATTATGCTAGTTAATTGTCATTTTATAGTGGCTTTGAATTTTACAAGCACAACAAATTAATAACTATTTTTCCTGGAAAATCAAATCTTTTCCAAACACTTCTACCACCTTCTTATTCTTTCCCTCTCCACCTCACAGCTATCCAGGGCCCTTGACCTAAGCTGTCTGCCTTGAGGGTTTTGGCAGAACCCACGGTGAAATCAACTCATGTGGGAGACCTTATCATAGGTTTACAGTTGTGAAAACAAAAAACACAGAGTTTGTTCTTGTATTATTACTTAATAATTATTGCATTATTTTCCATACAAACAACTGTAAACCTAGTTTTGCTCCATTCTGTATTTTATACACCCAGGCTTGCTCATTATCCGTCTAATTACATTTCTGTAATTCTCATATATTTCTGCTACTGTGTTCCAAATGCATTGAAGAATCAATTTGCAAAATTCTGAAGAGAAATCCCTTTGGTATATAAATAACACACAAATTTACAGATTAATCTGGGAAAATGCATCTCTTTATATTATTAAATCGTTTAATTCATGATGATAATAGAACTACATGTATTTGAGCCTTCATTTATTAACCTAGTAAAACTTTTAATTTTCTATTTTTAGGTAAATACTGCAGTTCATTTTTTCCCCTCTTTTTATAGCATACTTTTCTTTGTTATTTTGAATATTTTTTCTCTGACAGGTTATAAATCTAAATTGTAACTGAGCTGTTCATTCTTTGTTAATTTTGTGACTATCCCTTTTACTTCTTTTGCTTACTTCTGTTGACTCAGATGATTATCTTGGGCTTTCCAAGTATAAAACATATTATGTAAAACTGTTCTTGTACTAGTGCTGTTCTTGTCCCTTTGTAATAATTATGCCTGTAATGTCGTCATATTTTATAGCAATTAAGTAGAATATTTGTGAGTGTTGAATAATGAAAGTGACTTCAGAATTTCACAATTTAAAATAGTTTTGTCTGTTGTTTTAATAGTCTTTATCATGTGAAGTAAATATTTTTTGATTTCTGGCTTTTGAAAAGAAATAAAGATTACATTCTATCACCATCTACAAAGATCCATTACTTTCCTCTTTCAGATGAACTATCCCTAAATACATGAAATGAAACCTCCTTGGTTATGTTGTAGGTCGAATATACTGCTCAATTTGATGTGCTAATGGTGTATAGGACGGTTTTGCAATTTCATGCATAAGATTGATTTATGTTCTTGGTGTGATATCTTGTTTAGTTTTTGGCAAGAGGAGTTTGAAAGTACACTAACTATTTCAGGAAGGTTTCCATCTTTCCCTATGATCTGGAACAATTTAAATAACATAATAAATTATCAGAACGTTAAGGTTTGATAAAACGCTACCCAATAACATGTGCATGCTTCCTGATTGCAAGATGTTGAAATCTAATCAGCACTCAAATTGTTTCTAATAACATGGTATCACTTTACAAAACTTGGGCAATATTTCCAAGATACCTGAGAGTATAATGTCAAAAACTCCAGATCGAAAGCCAGAATCTCTACATCCCTGTGTAAGTTTTGCAGCTATCCGTGTGATTCCGGCCAAGTGTCTTTGCTGGTCAGGACTTGAAAAATGGATTTGGAAAGTAAGGTAGAAATGGATGACCTCTAAAGATATTCTTTGTGATGTGATTTTCCAAAACATTTGCATTTTTAATGTCTTGACTGGATTTTATTATTTGCAGTCCACTTCAAATTTTGCTAAACTGCTTTATGAAGACTTGAAAAGATAGTCTACGTTACTGAGGAATGAAGGCGTAGTGGCGTTAAGACACGCGTGGCGTGCTGGGTACCACTGAATCTCTCAGGACAGATGGTGAGATGAAAACACGTGGTGTTTGCTCAGAGGACATCAATGTGCCATTAGGTGTTCCCTGCACAAGGAAAAACATTGCACATTTGGGACCCTTCAACTGACCTTCCTCAACCCAGCTCTGATTTCGCTCTTTTATGGTCAACTCTTAATTCACCATAGTTGATGGTGAAGTAAAAAACGATGTTTTATAAGCCTCATTTTATTCTTGTACATTTACAACAGAATCTACAGAATGTGAGCTCTTAATTCACATTTTATCCATCACTTACTTCATCCCCACAGATGTATGCACAATTGTTCTTTTAGGGCTCTGCTCAGCCCACAGATGTCTCCACAGCTGCTCTCTATTCCAAAGGGGATTTTTTTTTTCCTTCGAAGCAGTCATGTAAGGCTTTTTGTTGTTTTATTTTGTGTTTGTTTTATTTTTATTGAAAACATTGTAAAGATTTTTCCTTCCACCGGGGAGAAAAATGATCTTTCCAGGAAGATGGCCTTGAGAATTTCATAAAGAAAGATCTGAAAATAAAGAACTATCTGTATTTCTGTTCATTCTTTGAATCCTGATACATATTTTGCATACTGGAGGCCCAAGAACTATAATCACCCAAGAGTTGAATCTCCAGCCTCCTGTTCCTATGACTGAGTTGATATGCTGAGACAAGGTAAAAATTGTCACAATTAATTCAGGGAAGAAAGAAAAAAAAATCAGTCACATAAATGCCTAATTTAGGCAACATTGTCAATTTGAGAACAGCTTGAGGCTTGGGGGAGGAAATGATTCAAATTGCTGCCTGTATTCTCTGCATCCACTAGGCGTATGGACTTTCTGATTTTCTTTGTGTGGTAGAAATGACCACATAATTCAACAGAGTGAACCTGATATCACAGCAGTTATGCTTTTGTCTGTATTACTCTACAAAGCTCTAAATGTTTATATATGTAGGAGAAAAAAATTTCCTTCAAGCATTACCCATATATTTAGCATCACCAAATATTCAAGCTATAAGTGGGGCTTATGGAAACTAAGGTCATTTTCCCCATTTTGTAGATTACACACTAACAACCAGGATGCTAAACATGACTTACAGGAAAACACGGAGCTGGTCTGATGCTCTGGAAGAAGATGCTCAACATCCAGATACATAGGTCACCAGCACCACTTTCATTGCCCCTTATTGGCTTAAGCTCATCAGAGGTTAAAATTGCTGAAGATCTTGGATGTTAGATCCTTAAATAAGGACTTCTCGCTACCTCTTATTTTTTATGTGTGTGCATGTTTTTTTGCGGGGGCAGGGGTTGGTTTTGTTTCTGTTTTGAGGAGAGATGGTGAAAACACAGCGTAGAACAAGCACTAACACAATGAAACAGTTTCCTTCTTTATGGGAATTGATGTAATGGTGAAGGTCTTCATAATTCATAATCATAGGTAGAAGGCATTTACAAGATCTAAACAAACACTGATAGAGCAAAATTTTTAAGGTTGGAATAAGAGTAGAAAAACACAAGCCCTGCAAATTGCAGCTCCACAAGTAAGACCTTATGTCTCAATGCCTCTTTAGATTTCACGGCAAGAGGCACTATTAAAATATTGAGGATAACTTAGAGAATTACTTTCATTATTATACATAATAACAGATAACATATATCTATACATGCAGAAATTCTCAATCTTGACATACTAGTATTGTCAAACAGTTACACATCTCTATTGCTGAGGGACCATGAACAAGACTTATCAATGCTTCATGCCAGAACAATTACTTGTAATATTCAAACTACAAATTTTTGCTAAAATTGGATCTTATGCAATACAATTTGAAATAGTAAATAATTGAAATATTATATGTAGTCTCATCACATGCTAAGAGAGGTGTTGAAGTTGCTTCTGTTTCTTGTTCGGTTTTATTGTTGTTAACACACTGTCATTTTATTTGGTTGAGTTTCCTCATCGGAAGTGACTTGAGTATAAACAACTGTGTATTTTGATTAGCCATTTTGTGTTGTGCATGTGAAGATCTAGAGTTCCACAGATGTGAGTGTATAATCTTATAAACTGATCTTTCCTGAGGATGGTATATATTGTGCTGAGAAAACTGCACCAATGTAATGTTTTCATACTCCTAATTAGACATCAGAATGACATGGTATCCTTCACAAGGTAGCATGAAACAATTTTTGATAGCTATTACTCATCATGCTTTCACCGAGATTGTTATTGAAGCCGTTTTGTTAGGAAGTATTTGTGAAACACACCATATGTTGAAAATTATTTGTTGATTTAAGGGCTGAATTTTCAAAGAGGAAATTTTGATGTGCATAAAGTTACACATGCAATTGCATTTTCCCCGCAATTACCTAGTCATGCTATAGCCCGTCAACCACAGAACTCATTGCCTCTTTTTTTAGAGTTTTGCTTTGCTTGCAAAGATTTACTTTAGTGGCTTGTTTTTCTTCCTTCCTTCTTTTTCAACAAACAAAAGACATTTATGACTATACTTTCTTGCATCAGATTTTATAAAACACCTGACCTACAAAGGTTCTCCTTTTCACTTTTCTTCTGAGAAGGGTACTCATTTCCATCAAATAGTCTTCTCTTTAATGAAACAGTCAACTTTGTAAAATGCTTTGAGGAATGACTTGACATAATAAATCATCAACTGGTAGTCTTTATACCAATTAAATATATTACATTTATAGTATTATTTATATATGATATATAATTTATACATGCATTTAGTGCAAATATATTAAAAGAAGACTACCATTCAAAGTATGAAAAAAGTCATAGGAGCAATCACAATTTTTATCTGCTATTGCCTTCTCATGTTAAATGTGAAGAAAGTGAAATAATATATGTGCTGTTTCTGTGAAGATGTGATTTTTTAAAGATATTATGTTGTCCTTTGATCTGATTTGCTGTAGGTTCATTAGATGTTGCAGACATTTGAGCATTTCCACGTCATCCTTTTTTTGTTTGTTAATGACAAACGCCTCCTCCACCACCAACAACAACACAAATGTGTAACTTGGATACCAGGTCCTTTTAATGAAGCTTTTGAGTCTTACAAAATATGATTAATCTGATTAGTGATTCAGCCTCCTTTTATGCTTACATTATCTAACACAAAGAGCCCCCCTACAGGTTAAAGTTTAAATGTGGATTACCAGATAAAGCTAGTCCTGCCGAGGTTTCTATGGTGCAAGGAAAAATTGGATTTGCTTTTCACCCCATCTTAGGCTCTGTCATTTTGGTTTTTGCCCTGTTCCCTTGTTCACAGCAAGGATATTAATTTTGCAGTAAAATCTTTAAGCAATTATGCAGATAGCTCTGCAAAAGCAACATACACACACAATAAGAGAAGCTTAACTGAAAAATGGACCCCAGATATTCATTAAAAACAGATGGCTACATTGCCAACAGCATAACTTTGGATGTTTGGGCTAAGCTGGTATTAATCTACCCCAACATGAAGAGAAGATGAACCTGCTGGGGTACAAACTGTGGATTGCTTCTACTTTTTGCTTACAAAGGAACACAGTGATGATGTATGGCTGCCTTTTTGACAAATGTCCAAAAAAGAATTCCTTACTCAAAAGTGCAGTAACATGTGAATCTTTCTGGCTATCACTGAATAATGATGCTCCTTTACAAGATACTGATAAAATATGAAGAATCATATTATTTAAAATTGTTGATTTTTCTAAAATTGCTTTCGAGCTAGATGGAAGAATTCCATTTAACATTTTATGTTATAAAATTTTATATTAGGTAATGTTGCTTTAAAAATCTAATGAAAATGAGAAATCTTTTTATTAGTAACCTTTCAAAGTCAATATAAATCACGATTTTACATTTATGTAATAAAATATTTACATTTCTTGCTATTTGAGTTATTTTCTAGTTGTAAACAGAGATTTTCTTTCTTTTTTTTTTTTTTTTATCCTCACCCGAGGACATTTTTCCATTTTTTGTTCAGATAGAGTGGGAGGGAGAGAGAGGAAGAGAGAGAGAGAGAAACATCGACATGAAAGGGACACGTCGAGTGGCTGCCTCCCTCACGACCAACCAGGGCCAGGGACAAACTGCAACCGAAGTACATGCCCTTAGCGGGAACCAAACCCAGGTCTCTCTGGACCGCAGGCCGACGCGCTAACCGCTGAGCCAAACCGGCCAGGGCTAAACAGAGATTTTCAATCTAAACAAAGTAAGGTAAAGTAAGGCAGAAAAATATTTGGCCAATTCTTCCACGTAAAAGCATAGATGACGGAAGGGAACGCTGTGTGACTGAGGCAACGGTAACAATGATAAATGCATAAAGTATGCAAAGTGCAGCAAAAATAGGTTTACAGCTATTCATATGAAAAATAACACAATACTTAATAAATAATAATACAAGAATAAACTGTTTCACATACTCACAACCATAAACCTACTTTTGCCCCACCCTGTATATTTATTCATTTGTAAATTTTTGAAAAAATGTTATACCTAAAACTGTACACATATATATATTTTTTGCATCTATATCTAAAAAGAGGTACAAGACTTACAATGTCTCCTTTGTTTTGTAGGAGAAATTTAACCAACTAAAGAAACGCTTTCAGATCAGAACTGATGTGCTGTGGACTGTGATCACTATACCATCATGGAAACAGCCATATTTATTGTTGGTCTAAGAGCTAGTGGAAGCATCACAATATGACGTTACTACTTCCTCTATCTATGAAGACTGAACCAGGAGTGAGTGTTTGAAATGGTCCTTGTTACCACGAAAGAGTTTGTTCTTTTCCCCTATTGAGTATTAACCATTTTTTTATATAAAAAATAATACATATTTATTGTAGAAAAATTTAAATAGAGACACTAAAGAGAAGTTTAGATCATTCCTAATCCTGTTACTCTGAGATGATCAGCACTGATATTTTATATATATTTCAATGTATGTTTTGTGCATGTAGATGTATATTTTAGAAAACTGGGGTCTTACTGTATATTTTAAAACCTGCCATTATTTTCCTAACAATCTAGATAATGACTGTTAATTTTATATAATCCAATAATCTACAACCTCATTGTAATGAATCCATAGTATTTTATTCTATAAATAACCTAAAATTCATTTTACTAACTCTCTATTGATAATAAATCATTTCAAACAAATTTTTTATTATTAAAACGTATTTCAAAGTTCATTTAGAGTTAATCTTCTATTATTGTCCCTGTTTCACGTGTAGTTAAAAACTTGTTTTGGTAAAAATATATTCATGGAAAGAAGCAAATTCAACTGGCCTTTTTCATTAATCCAATTTTAAGGTGCATTTACAGTCTGTATATTATATCTTGCTGCTAATGGAAACAACCACATTGCTTTAATAATCCTAAACTATCTTTTCTTTTTAACATCCTCATTGAGGATATTTTTCCATTGATTTTCAGATAGAATGGGTGAGAGGGAGGGGGGAGGGAGAAAGAGACATCAAAATGAGAGAGACACATTGATTGCTTGCTTCCCATACGACCCCTACCAAGGCTGGGGACCGAACCTGCAACATGCCCTTGACCGACAATCGAACCCATGACTCTTTAGTCCACTGGCAAGACTCTAACTGCTGAGCCAAACCCTAAACTATCTTTTCACTCTAATCTAATTTCCATCACCGTTGCCCATTTTTCAGTCACGTTCTGTGTTAGGACATGCAGATTATTATTGGCTGTTCCTCCAGCACGTCCTCTGGTCCTCTGATTAAATACCAACAGATCTGTGACAATGTGGTTCTCCCAGATGGCCATGGGCCCACACTCAAGTCCCTCCCATAGCCATTTGCGGCTCCTATGCATACCCCAATGGGTTGATCTCTCTTTTTAATGTATTCATTTTTCATGTGTCTGTCTTTCTCAGTGGATTGTGAACAACTTTAGAGCAGCTATATCTTACTCATTTTTGCATTTCCAGTACTTGTGTAGAGTCTGACATTAAGTAGGAATTTTTGAAATGTTCATTAAAATAAATAATGACTGGGGACATCTTGACAAGAAGAGAAATAAAAAAAATAACACAAAACAGGAGGATGGTTGCCTTCAGTAAGTCCTTCCCAGGGCTGCCCAGGGCTCAGACTCCTGTGGCCTCAGTGTCGTTTTAAGGCATGAGAAGACAGAATGCGCACACAGCTCAGACTGCTTTAGTCCTCCTTTTCACCCCCGGCACGGACCAAACTTACGTCTGGACTCACCAAAACAGGAAACTATATAGGCCTGACCATGTGCGGAATGAGGGACCAAGGTTATATTGTGAAGCAAAGGGAAGGAGTCACAGAAGAGTGATTTAATTGGATTTGACATCCTCCTGGATGGCCGCACACTCCTTCCCTTAGAAGCATCTTCCTCGAGCAAGGGGAGAGGGAGTGATGCGACCATTGTTACTGAGAGTCCCCGTATAGACGAATGGAATTCCTGTGTTCACACTCACTTGTAACTACTGAATATATATTGTGTGTGAAACTCCGTGTTAGCTGCTTATATTCGTGGCTGTGATCAGTGGCTCTGCATACGTCTTTGCTCTACCTGCGCTGTGAGATAGCTTTGCAGAGAGACCTAGGAGGTCAGAGAAAGTGAATTTTGTTCACTCCCAAATAGAACTGGAATGGTCCAAGCAAACAGGATTCCTCAAAAAGAAAAGAGAGTCTCATTAATGGAAAGGGCCAGAAATCAACCCACTAAAGTGGGAAATAATACAGAGAGCTGTCTCCTCCTCCTTTGCAAAGCTGCCCTACTCGACTTCCAAATTCCTTCCAAATCTAGATTCTGTGAACCTAGACAACTCTTTATTTGTTTTCCAAAATATTGAGTGTGATTGATGGAACGATTTACAGTAACATCATTCTTTTTCCCTTGTGTTTTAGGAGGATTGACGTCATATCTGCCAAAAAGCCTTCACCTAAAATAATAATTCCATTTATGAATACTTTTCATGTGTATTATTGTTTTCCTCTCCAGTTGAGGAATTAGCCAGACCCCATTATGTCACATTTGAATGGAGTGCCTGGATTAAATTTAGGAAAAAGGAATTATATATCTAAGTTTAGTTATAAGCTTAAAGAGCAAACCTCTTGACTCAGTGTTCAAACTTTTTCTTAAATTGTTTCCTCATTTCAAGATTATTTGTGCAAGTGTCGGTATCACTCATGACACGTGAGATTAAATAGTCTAGCAATAAAAATTCAACTGGCACATGTATCACAAAACAATTTCTGTGGTTAAAAAATAATATTAAAAAGATTTTATTTCAGTGATACCAAATGTTTCTTTGAGGTTAACATCTTTTGACAGGAAACGGACAGAGATTTTAAAAAACTATGTAGCTAGCCATCATATGAAAAGTTGGCATATTTTCCTATGAGGAAATTTTCTTTTGCAGACACTTATTTTAAACTTCTTGGTAAGTATAGAATGTTATATAAAGTTTTAAAAGAAAATCTATAAAAAGTCATAGCAAACAAATAACGGTTGAAACACTATAATTAATTGAAATTGTTTTAATTAACTGTTTGTGGGTATTGTTATGCCCTGAAAATTCAAGGTTGAATATGATCAGAATGTCTACATTTAAAGAAACTGTGAACTATTTACCACATTTTGCAGTGTGGGTCAGGTAATTTGCCCTGATGATTAGAGACCTATGCAAACAAGAAAGAGGTCACTTTTCCAAATGGAATGCATTTATTCCATCCAAGGCCACCAGCAACACTCCAGATTCCACTCAACTACACCAAACACACCCACACCTACATGCTCAGCAACTCACTCCTACATTTTAATAAAACAACCGAAAGTACATTTGGTATTGATGGTAGTAAGAGGTTCAGATTTATGGTAGTAAGAGACTGAGAAATTTCTACTTTCATGTTATTCTTTTATTTATGCAATTAGTTAGTTAGTTTATTATTTAATTAATATGTTAGTTGTACCCACCTTGTTGCAAATGAAATTTGATGACACTAAAAAAAAAAAAAAATGAGGATAAATAATATTACTAAATGAATGCAAATCAAAGTATTTAGAAAAGAATGTGAAAAAGTTTGAAAGTATTTTTTAAATGCTCTACTTATTTCATCACTATAATTATACCTCAGCCTAAAATAAATTATAAAAACTATAAAAGAAATACATAAATTATGGTATAAACTCACATACATATTCACAACAAGATAACTCTGTCTGCCCAATCTCACCCCTACCAGAGAAGCTGTCAGTTGAAGTCTCTAGGAGCCACTGGTCAGCTTCACCTGGTGTCACCTCTGCACTCTGGGCACCAAGTGTCTGGTGTGGTGGGGTAGGAGAAACAGAAAAAGCATTACCTTCGTTGTGGCCACAGTGATTTCCTGGACAGGCAGGCTGTCACAGTTTCCATGAGACCAGCTCGAAGAGCTGTGTGCTGTTCACAGCCTGTGTGCAGATCCTAACTGAGGGCTTACTGTCTTCTCCACCCAGCCAAGAGAAAAGCTACATACAGTGAAGATGCTAACTAGAGAGAAGTTGTCTTTCAATTTCAATTCTAACTACTTTAAATTCTAACTGAAGAGAAGTTGTCTTTAACACTTTTCAAGAGTAGCTAAATCAAATATTTCAGGAAGAAATGGATGACAAGTCATAAAATTATAAAGTGCATGGGGCCCAGAATGCTGCAGGTAATGGTGGATTTAGCTAATAATATTTTCACAATTTCTAATCTGAGTTCTATTGCTAAAAATCTAAGATGCCTCTGGAGGCCAGGCACCTAGCTTGACTGTGAATCCTGTGAACTTACTGTGAGAGAGCAAGGGTGGACGGGAGTGGAGCTCGTATCTCATCAAAAGGACAAGGGCCACTCAACCACTACTAGACTCCAGTAAAGCTGGCTCACTCTTCAGGCCTGATTTTTTGTTGTTGTTTGTTTGTTAATCCTCACCCGAGGAAGTTTCTCCATTGATTTTCAGATAGAGTGGAAGGGAGAGAGAGAGAGAGAGAAACACCAGTGTGAGGGAGACACATGGTTGCCTCCCCTAGGCCCCCAACTGGGTCTAGGGATGGACCCCGCAACCCAAGCATGCGCCCTTGACTGGGAATCGAACCCCAAACCCTTTGGTCCTTGGGCCAACGCTCTAACCACTGAGTCAAACTGGTCAGGGCTTCAGTCCTGATTTCTTAAGAGAACTTAGGAATGTGAATTTTAATATAAAATCTAAGTTTCAAATATTGTAAACCAATTCAATAGTAAGAATTTTTAAAAAATCTGTGTAGGACAAATAAAACATGCCTTCAGGTTGCAGTTGGATTCAACATGTGTCTTCTTGCTGGGAATTCTGAGGAAACAAAAACTAGGACTCAAAATGTCAGATTTTGTGCCTACTACTGTCCCATGGTGATTGGCTGTATAAAATAATTAGACTTAGTTGGCAAAGCATCTTTGATTTGGAGCTAGAATATTATGAGGATTGCCAAGACATACCACAGTAACACTCTGTTGTATTTCATGATAGTACTTGATTAAAAATGCAGATACAATAATCAATGTGTAAAAAGTTTACTTTTGTCTTTCCATGCCTTCTGTTACAAATGGAATTTGTTAGCTTACATGGTGTCACTTCTGATCTGGAAACAAAGCCTTTCTTTTTAATTTATCACAAAAAAAACATGTCAGGGGCCAAGTTATTATTTTTAATAACAGAGGAAAGAGAAAATCAACATAAACGTAATTATAACATGAACAGCTCACATTTGTTTACTGAATATTTACCATTATGGTCAAGTTTTCAGCATTTTTATGCAGTATTTTATTTAAGGTCCACAATTACCTTAAGGTATAGGTACTGTTATTAATTTCACTTTATATTCAGAAAATATAAGTCATTTGCTCAAGGTCACACAGGTAGCAAGTAGAATTTAAAGACAGACTAATTCCAGAATGAACTGTTAAGTACCATGTTCTGTTGCTGCTGTTGGTATTAATGCTACTTATACTCAACGAGCTGGTTGTTCCCTTGTTACCCCGATAGCACTGTGAAATATAAGTTATATTTTTATTTGTAGACAAGAAACTAAGGCTCCAGGAAGGCAAGCAGTGTGTCCTTATTTAAAGGGTGGAAAGATGGGACGTAGTCTCAAGTCTGACAGGTGTGTTTCAGCACAACGCAGTGCTACCATAATATAAGAATTTCAAAGATATTCTTCCTAAACAAAACCTAAGTCACTCCTGTTTCAGTTAAAACCAACATTCTTTGAGTTCATAGTCAATGTTGATGCAGGTCAACTGGACAAAATATTGCTAACGAGTTAAGCCTTTTAAAGTTCATAAAAGTTCTTTAAGATTTCTATTAATTTCAAGATAAATAACCTTTTCTCCTTTAACCTCAATTATTATCCCTCCTATTTGATATTTTTTATTCATCTCAAAATATACATCTGTTATGGTCTAAAGAGTTTTAAACTATGTTTTTGCCCTACTTAATACCTAGATTTCATTTTTGAGTATGAGTAAAGTTTTATGGAAAAGAATAATCTTTTGAGGTCAGAACTGAAAGAAAAAGACATTTCTACTGCCTTTCTATGGTGATGACACTTAGCTTAATTTTTTGTGTGATTCTGATCTCTCTAAATTGTACTTTTTAAAATAAACATTGTTTAATAATTCACATTATTGCATTACTGCTTAGAATATGAAAACATCACAAGAAAATTATAATTAATGCTTGTAATTTCTCTTTCATATTCTGAGATATCATTTGGAGGAAGAATTTCAACTCTATCTATTATGTACTTTCAAATCACATAAATTGGAATAGTTTAAAGTATCTAGGAAATAAAGTTTATCTATATGTTTATATAAAATACTAGAAGTGCCAGGTAATATCAGAGAGTGTTTAAAATAAAATAGCAGTATCTGTCTACTTTATTAATTGGCTTCCAGTCAATTTCAGCCGACTTTCTTTTAAGCACAACTACAAGTTCTCAATTTGAATAACCAATTTTTTTTATGAATTTAGGGGATTTAAATATGTTGTGCTTTGACTATAGACATCTACACGTCTATGCCTAGAAAGATTCACAATTAAAATTGCACCCATAGCAACCTTCAGCTTTTCATACCAAAAACCAATAATACAGAGCTGTGGGAAAATTTGATAAGTCAAGCTCTGAGGCTCACAACTTAAATGTTTAGCTCTTCCTTCCCCCATCCCATAATGTTGACCTTAGTCTGGTCTGTTCCTTTCTAATTGTTGGAACTGCATTCTCCTTCATGGATGATGGTTTCTTATTAAATTATTTATTGATGTGGCTGACACTAGTTGAATAGATTCATTAAATTTCACAAGTTGTTGGAGTCTCGTTCACTGGCAAAAAAAAAAAAAAAAAATCCCCCTTTAAACGCTTTAAAGGACAAAAAGCGTCATGTTTTTTTGAGCTCTTTTAAAGCATTTAATAAAGCATGAAAAGATATGACATCAATCCTACTAAAACACAAGGGAAAATGAATGATGTTACTGTAAATCTTTACATCAATCACACCCAATACTTTGGAAAACAATATAGTTTTGTTTGCATTTCAGAAGTGACAAACAACTCTTGTGACTGGCTTAACATAGTCACTTTCTATTAGTCAAGACCAGAAGCAAGTCAGAATTAAAATGTGGCCCTGCGTTGCCAGGCAGCGGGGCTGTCTTGACATGGTGGTTAGTTTCCTTTTCACTGAATGACAACAGTGAAATGAAAGAAGTTTTGAAGAACTTGATAATGGTTTTCAAAGAAGGAGGATAATTGGTGGAGCTCGCTTGTGCAGCACTGTGGGGAAACTTTCATGGTCTGTGAGAGAGGACTGTCACTAAAAATTTAAACTCTTGTACACAAACTTGACCTAGAGTCTTCTCCAGGTTTTGGCGGTTCATTTTCAGAACACCCCTCTGAGACCAAGGGGTGTAGGATGAAAGCGTTAAGACAGATGGGGAAAGCCCAAAGGAAGAAAAGAATCAATAGTTGTGATTTAATCCATTGGTGAAAGGGAGGAATTAAGTAAAATCGTAAAAATGAGAAATGTGTAAAAGACCTTTGGTTAACACCTATAACAAAAATGTTTTAGTGGCGCAGTTAGTTGCAACTGAGCAGACACCCGAATCAAATGTAGAAAATAAAGGTAAAAAATCTTTGATTTACTGTGCAAGACATAAAACAATAGCCCCGATTTTATTACTTTTAGTGTTCTCCAGTTCGATTCAGAAAAATATCCTCAACATGATAACTCCCAAAGCATCTGATAATAATTACAATTTAAGCTTCTGTTGTCTGTGGTAAGAATCACATATAGCATATATTTAACAAAATGCAAACAAAAAACCCCAAGCAAACAAAAAGCCCATACAGAAAATACACATTGCTCACTATTGCATCTGAAATTACCTCATGCAATAGTATTTTGTTTAGCCACCTTTGCTATTAATTTGCCCAGAATTTTAAAAACTGAGCAAAATGGACTCATGTTGAAAGAAGGGACCAATTAGTGTTGGATTAACATTCATGGTTATTTACAGTTGTTTTTGTACTTGTTCTTGTGCTCTGACTTCCTAAAATTTCACAACCCAAAGATTTAGAAAAATGGGGTTGTTTAGACGCAAAGTGCAATGAAGTGGCTGTGATCATTGTGTAGACACCACCTCTCTCATTATACCCTCTCAATCAACACTCAGTACACAGGAAACCGCAATAAAGCCCATCTGCCACGGTTAATCTGCAGGCAGACCCACACCCATGTCTCTGCCCCTTACTCTCTAGCCTTATTATTCTCAGATCCAAAGCTTCATAAGGGATCAGCCAAAGTCCATTAAAGTAAATAATAGCTAGAAATGACAGGCTTAGCAAGGATTGGGAGGAAGTTGAAGACCAATCTGAGCTCTGAGCTCTGATTAATAGAGAAAAGCATTAGGAGAAAAGGGGAGAAAAATGACCTCAGCCTGCTCCAAAGAATTCCTGAACCTTCGTTGTTAGGGCAAGTGCTACCATCTGAGACGTTAGTGATCCTTGAATTTCCTTCACTTTGATGCAGCTCAAATGGGAAAATTTTGAAGGTTCAGCAAGGCCCCAGACCTCAGCTGGAAAGCTGTCTGGAGTCAACCCTGTCAAAATTCTCTTGTGTAAGAGAAAGCCTTTATTAGCTAGATTGCAACAACAACAATAACAACACCCACAAACGCCCTAGACAGTCTCGCAAGGAGGGGCCCCTGCCAGAGATTGCAGATGTGTTTAGTATTTCCTTGCACATAGCCATTTTTTAAAAAGTCTCCAAACAGATATAGTAAAAATCAAACAATAGTGATTCTTAAAATGAACGCTTATTAGGGAATAGATGAATTCAGTCTGCTGGTAGGAAAGTGTGTGTGTGTGTGTGTGTGTGTGTGTGTGTGTGTGTGTGTGTAGTGGGGAAGTATTCAAATATTTATCCAGTTTTATCTTGAAATATAATTTTTATTTTTATTTTACAACATAAAATATCCTCTGCAAACAATTCAAGATTTATTGAGTCAAGACAGAATCATAAAATGCTTGTTATTTCAACTGTGCGTTTTATATAAATTGACGAGAAAAAAAAAAATCCCAAATTAGTTGCAGAAAGAATTTTCTCTCCATCAATTTAAAAATTATTTTCATATCCTCTGTTTGACAAATTTCCTAAGGAGAGGTGCTCGGACATTGTCATCCCTACTCTCAAATGAGACATTTTTGAATTTTGGAATAGCTCTTAAGAGTCCTTTGAAGAAATCTAGACCTGGTAGACCTATTTGTGATTAAGAAAAACTCATTTCAAGTCTGTTCTGTTATGAAAAATGTCTTTTCTTATTAAAAAAAACACCACATTGTTTATAAAATATAGATGAAAATTAGAGTAGCAGAGAGAACTCAAAAACTGTGAGGCCCTTTAAAGTTAGAGTGGACAAATAACAAAGGCCCAGCTTGTCAGAAATCCCAGGCTGAGGGGGAGAGTGCAGTTGGTGGAGGCAGGTACTGGGAAAGCCTTAGTGATTTCTCAGGAAGATAGTAATGGTCCAGATGAGGACTTGATGTCAGGGAAGCTCACCTTTGAATGTATTCCTTGTTCAAGTTTATATTGTAGCATCCATTTTCATAAATAAAATAAAGAGGCAGTGGAAAGAACCCTGTTAGAATGATGGTTCTTCAAGGATATTGCTGATAACTTGGCTAATGCACAGTTGATGTGCACATGGAACAATTTTCATATTTTAATCTTAAGTAGAACAAGAAGTGACAATTATGAAAAGACAAAATAGACACCACCAGCAGCTGTAATTGCTATCTGGGCTGCTCAAAGATGGGCAAAAGACATAGTAAATCAATATTAAGTTCTCCACAAATGCAGGTATCACCACGAGGACATCCTATAACATCATTATAAGCAAATTCCAATACAATTTGGACAGCTGTAAAGAATGCAGCGTGGACACAGGGGATGGGAGGCGAAGCTGTCCTCTGCAGCTTCGGCTGGTGTTTCAGAGGCAAAATCCCTTGGAATCATGGCTGTGTATTTAGTCAAGTATGCAAACTGTGCTGGATTCAGCAAATGAGTGTGATCTTCCTTTTTTAGAATTTAAAATGTTAAGATCATCAAGGGTTAAATGGTCCTGCCACAAGTAATTATAATAAGTTGAAATTCAGTTGTTTTAATACACTGGGATTTGGGGAAATGCTTTTGTATGTAATACTACCTCCTAAGATACATTGTGTGGTGTTAAGAATACCTAATTAAACTGGTGGGTTAAGAAATCAACTAAACTTAAGAAAAAAAAACTATTAAAAGGTAAAGGCATGGTATAAATGTAATTAAAATAATGAAAATCGAAACTGTTCAATGCAAACCGTAACAATGAAAATGAAATTTCAAAAAGGCAATAGACAAGGGAACAAACAAACAAAAATTTTGAGGAAAAGCTATAACAAAAGTAACAAATATATGCAAAGAGTTTGGTCATAAAATTAGAAGAAAATATTTGCTTTTAAGATGATAGTTTTTTAGTCTAATAATTTAAATTTTAGTGAAAAAGTAGGTCTGACTTTATGCACATCTTCCTGGAGATATTTGTTTCCTTTATAGGAAATGAAACAACAATTATCACACAAAAATTTTTGTGAGGTCGTTACTCATCTTTTACTAATTGTATGTATTTATAAAAATTGGAGAAGTATAATACATTTCAGCTGAGCATTTG
The DNA here is from genome assembly GCA_030848825.1 of Tadarida brasiliensis. Lineage (NCBI taxonomy): Eukaryota > Metazoa > Chordata > Mammalia > Chiroptera > Molossidae > Tadarida > Tadarida brasiliensis. The sequence continues at coordinate 106,795,702 of CM061260.1, read as the reverse complement.
ATATTTTAAGCAAAATAAAGTGTTTACAATCTATTTATTGCTTTATGTTCTTCCTCGTTCCCACACTGAGCATTGTTTGAATCACAGAATCCCCCACCACTACACAGACATGCAATATGAAAGAAATACTTTCACCATAATTTTCTGGTTGATATAGAAATGTTATAAATAACTAAATTTGAATGATTTGAGAATTACTTGAAACCTAAAAATAAATAATCTTTTCATCAAAAACTATCAGAATCAAATATCCTTTTGTGTGTGTGTGATAATGAAAAGCAAGGAAAACAAACAAAACATTGTTTACTATATGGTTTCTCATGTCCACAGGATTTTATCTCCCTTGAAAGTTGCCTTTATGTTATTATTAGATGGAAGACATTACCAAATCACTTTGTTATTTGTACAAATAAAAATTTTAATTTCCATATAATATAGTTTAGGTACATGTGGAATATGCTTATAGGTAGTTACATGCACACCATCATGTATATTATCACATAAACTCATGTATATTATCACATAAACTGACCCATATACATTAGCCCAGACAATGTGCATAAAAAAATCCCTGGATTTTATGGCCTTGAAATGTATATTATTTTTAGTCATCCAAAGGTAACTGAATATTTCATTTTATTCCTGAAAAATAAAACTTTTCATCATAAATTCACTGTGTAAATAAGTGAGATTGTTACTCCAAATGCTCTTCATTAACCTGTATCATAGAATTGACTTGTTATGAATTTAAATATGAAAAAATGTATCCTTGAGTGGTTCAAGTTTCCATCAACATTTAAAATAGCTCTTTTCTGTCCTTGATATCAGAGCAGAATATTTAAAATGAAAAATACTTTTGTACCTTTTTAATGAGGACTTGAAATAGGCTATCACTTGCTTTCTTCAATAATAATAATCTTCACAAAATAAATATATTTTTGAAAAGTTAAGGATTTTGCACTAACCACAAGGTGTCTCTAATCTTCAAATTCTGTAGATCCCCTCCCTACCCTCTCTCCATATTTCAATAGAGAGTCAATCTACATGATCACATTGTCACATTGGAAACTTCAAAAACACTTGTTCAGATATAAACTGAAAGTGTATACTTTAGAAGAGTCATTATCAAAGTTAAATATATACATATGTAATATTACATACAATAGTATATGTGTTATAGTTATATATTAAATAATTACATATAGTACATTATGTTTATAATATAGTACATACTGAACACGAATTTGCCAATTAGTTTATGAGTTTATGTTTGGATTCTGGCTTCTTAAAAATAGTGACATGACACACAAAAAGAAAAAAACAGTTTAACATCAAAGTTCAGTTTAGTTTGCGCATCCACGACTAAGATTTCATTTTTAAATAATTCTCTCAGCCACTACAGCAAGCTGCTCTAAGGGAATAAGATTTTCGGAATGGACTCTACACACCTGCAAAGATCCACAAATACAACAAACCCCTGGTTTCTACACACCAAAGCTACTGGTGAAAAGTAATTACTAAAGCTCATCTTATTAGGAAATGTGAATATGTAACTAAGAATAAACCTCATTTAAAAAATTCCCATTACAGAAAGTTTTTCTGATTTAAGGTAGTGTTATAGCTGCTCTCTGTCTGTGCACCAACAGACAGTGTTGTGTGTGTTTGTGTTTAATGGGATGCTGTTTATCCCCCCATATCTTACCACTCTGTCTCTGGACAACAATCACAGGACCCAGATGCTAAGGGTAAGTGGTCTTTTCCCACAAGCGGCTTCTGGCTCCTTGGCAGACCTGGTAGGCAGTTGTGTTGGCAGCTGCCCTGCCGCTGGCTCGGTGGCTTGGCTGTTGGAGGGAGGCCTGGCCTGCCCTGTCCGCCTGGACCCACTTCCCTCTGACAGCCCTTGGGTTTTGTGAAGCTTTCCTCTGTGCAAATCCCTGGTGCAATCTCTGGATGAACTCTCCAGAGGCAAAACAAGGCCTTTCTTTCTAGTTGTGTCTCATGATGAGCTGCACTGCTAGTTCAGGTACTCAGGAACACCCACATCCAACACCAAACTTTTCCCCTCTTTGTGGCTATTTTGTTTTCCTGTCGGTTCCTGTTTTCACCCTGAGCACATTGTATCCCAATCTCGCTGCCAGGGTGTTGGCCACACCATTGTGCATCACTGTTGTGCTTTGTGATTTTTATGTTGTAATTTCTGTGGTTTTTAAAAGTCCTTTGTTTCCTCATATTCATTACCATCATCATAATTATCAAAGATTTTTTTTCTCAGATTATAAATAACAGCCTAATGAAAACTCTCTTGCAAGAAATAAAAAGAAGGAATTTCACAATTTTACCAAGTGCCATGGGCTGATGAACTATTTAATGAAATAAAGTAGTATGCTTCTGATATTGATACAGAAGTAATACTTCATTCCCTGCATGCTTGTAATCTGGATGACATTTTGAAGCATGTGCTGAAGTTGTACAAACAAAGGCACACAACGGAGCCAAAGATGGTTTCAAAGACACCAATATAACTGTCTACCACATAATTTGTGAGACATTTCACATGCTTCCTCACAGTGATAATACAAAAGTAGTCATAAATGTGTATCATGGATTAAATGGTTTGCTGGTTTACCATATGCCTGACCACTGTCCCCAAGGCTAAACAATATTTTGGCGGATCAAAGGATAATTTTTTTCTAGTCTAAAATATCAATAAAGATTCCGAGTTTTCTAAAAGAAATAGGCACATTTTGCACTGAGTTGCCTGTTCCAATTAAACCTGTTTGAAATTGATTACTTGCTCTTCTGCCATTTTTATTTCATGTGACTGCAGAACTCTAGAATTATTGATACTATGTTTCATAGTTTAACAAGTAAATTGCTACTCATTAAAAAAAAAGACTATATAAGTGTTATAGGGGCCCTCAGATAATTATCTAAAGCAGTTTCTTATGGAATTCTTCATGTGCTGCGTGAAGAAATAAAAGTCTTCAGATGTGCTGTGAGATCATATAAATTCATAACAAATATAATTTAGAAAAGGGCATCACAGATAAATGAAAATTATTATCTCTCCTCAATAGCTCTGGATCTGTTTTGGCAAAGTGTTTTTAATGTTGGAACCTGTCAGAGTATGCTTTTATTGTGACCAGAGTTTTGCAAACCAGGAGAAAACTAACTCAGTTGAGAAATTATCACATGTCAATGTGATTTTAGATCTTTTTTTCTTTGTGATACATCCATGTCTGGAAGAGCATTTCTGGTTATAATAGCATAAAACCTCAAAGGTTGTTGACACTGGGTTACTATGAAATATATATTTGTCTTTGGTTCATGGATGAACTTTGCTCTTTCTGAAATATAAAACATTTAAGCATTTAAGGAACTTTAAGAAAGTCAATTGCAAAATTTTGGTTTCTTACATTCTATGCGATATAAGAACTCAAAGGTTGTAACTGCATATCTCTACACTCTTTGGTGTTAATTTAGACCACACTTCTCTGCTAGTAACTTTTTTGTTTTGTAATTATTTAAATTACACTGTTTCAGTTTTTCCTCTCACCTCATACATTTTGGGGAATGTATAGTTTTATGTTTGAAAAACTTTTTAAAAAATTGTAAATAAGGAACATGTTGCCTGATAACATTCTCCAAAACAATAAACAGAAAGAAAACTAAAACTAGTTTTGGTTCTCTTTCTACCAGTAGGTGTCACTATTGGGACTATAAGGTAGTGAACCCGAGACATCTAACAGAATTTACTTGCAAGATCATACATTACCTGTGTAATCCAGAAGGTAATTTACTGAACCATGCTAACCAAACCACCTTATGAAAAATTGCTTGACTACATTTTTTTCCTCAAATAAACGTGAAACCATTGGAAATGTGAAGTGACCCTACTGAAAATTGGCCAAGAAGAATCCTAGAGTGAAAGATATCAGTCATTGCAACAAAAAAATAACTCATGGGATTTTTGAAGGGCAATGTGAACAGTATCCTGGTATGATTGTATTTGAAATAGTTTTTAATATAAAAAATATAAATGGTGAAAAACAAGAACAGAATTAGGATTTTCACCTTTTGGAAACTTTCAAAGTTAAATGACACTTGCGGAGTCAGGTCATTTTGTTGAAAGGGAAAAAAAAAACACACCTAGTTTTCCTATGCAGAAACAGATCATATATATATACCCTTATCTCAGGAAATGTTCAATAATTTTAAACTTCCGGTAAAAGAAAGTAAAAGTGTTCTTTTTTCCCCAAAAGTTACTATAAACAACAGTGAGGCTATTCTTGGCCCAATTTGATAAAAACAAAAAGCATGCTGTAATGATATTTTCAGGTTAAATCTAACCTGAGGACTATAATTTGGTTCATGTTTCTTTACTATAAGTAGGAAATCTTGGCAGTAAGTTTTTGCTTTGCAATCAATCAGAAACTAATTTTCGGATACTTTAATTTTATCTGAAGGTTTTATTTCATATTTTTGCTAGTTAGGGGAAATATGTGGGTATGTGTGTGAACAGGGTACACCATCCAGCCACCCCGCCCCAAACACACATACGATGTCAAGACATATAATTTCCTATTAGAAAGGTTTAAATCTTAAACTTACATAAGAGTATTATGTACAAAAATTTAAAAAAAGAGTACCTGTTATTTCCCTGTTGAATAATCTTAAAATATCTCAGCATGTTCGAGCAGCTCATTCATCAGAGCTTCGTGTTCCTTTTATTACCTGAAAAACAACCAGTTAGACATGACAACTGCAAAGGTGTCAATGCCGTTATTCAGTGTTCTGTACAGTATGTTCATTGGTGATCCATCTTGGGAGCGACTTTTCCAATAAACGCTGAAAGTCATTCTCTTGCCTCCTTTTCCAGAGCACTTCTGCACGGACACCCGCACAGAGAGAGACTCGCCAGTAGAGGCCTCTCTAGATTTGCCTTCTGACTAAGAACACAGAATCCGCTGCAGTTGACACAACTACTTGAAAAGATTCTTGTTGCATAGGGAAAAAGATCACTCTTTAATGCCCTTTTAAGTTCCACGATGTTGATTAATGTTGCCCTTTACATTAATGATGTTTCAAGTAAAAGAAAACAAATTTAAAATGGATCAATTCTATTGAGGATGCATTAATTAGACAGAGACTCTACCATATGCTGTGGCTGGAGGGTTTGCTGGCCTTTCTCTTGTAGTTACCTGTGTAAAATCCACCCTATCCTCTACATGAATGCCCAAGCTGAATAGCCATTTGAATGAAGGCTTTAGTTTGATTCGCCATACAAGGGGTACTGTGTCACAGTGTTTTCTTTCTAGGAGTCACTAAGTGATTTCTATATCAGTTGTCATGGTGATATAGCAAAGCAGGGGAAAATGGGGGCAACTTCAGGCTTTCTCCTCACTCTCTGCACTAAGATGTTGTTAGCAAGCCTATAAAACATTGGGCTTTCTCCGGGCCTTCTTTTTGTTCTCTGATTGTCAATAAAACTCATTTTAAGGGTAACAAGGACATCTAAATGTCATCTGTCACAGTGTTAGAGAGATTAAGTTTGTTTAGGGACTTGTGCTGGACAAAGGCCACTATTTGTTCCGCAGATACAAAGCAATGGTGGCTATCACCACTCTTGATTTAGAAGGAGGCCCAGAGACCATCGAGGAAATATCATCTCAGTTGCAGGTGACGAAGAGACCTTCTTGACATGATAGCATTAAAAGGACAGAAACAGAAAATTAATTATAGTTGTGAATGAATCTGCAGTTCCATTTCCCACACCCCTTTGTAGACACCCAAAGCCGAAGGTCTCTTAGAGCGGGGTACAAAAACAGCTCTTGAGGGCCACAGGCCTGTATAAAACCACGCCATGCACACCTGATTGTCCTTGAATGAATGATAAAAGAGGAAAGAAAGGTTTTGCGAGGGAAGTCCAACAATAATATGTGCTGCATTAATTCAGCATTTGCTCCATAATGAGGCTAAATGGAACGTACAGATTAATGAAGACATTGGTGTTATTAAAATCAAATCCTGTGGTTCATATGCTTTTCTTAATAATGAACATTGTGGCTATTGGAGAGGAAAAACAGGATTTTTTTTTTCTATTAATTTGGCACACATCCCAGATCTCATTCAACCAGAACCTATGCCCTGCACAACGCAGCCCTCGGCCTTTATGTGCTTAAGTCTTTCTCTTTTCTATCTGCGTTCATTTGAGGGAAACAGTATTTTCCCTTTATAAAAATATTTTCAAAAGTAAGCCTAAAGCCTAGCTAATAATTAAATCATTTTAAAACGAAGATGTGTCTTCCAACATAGAGGATGATTGGGCAATATATAAAATTACACGCGTATAATGGGGTGCCCCCGTCGCATCTGCCTGCGCTATGGAAACTGGCGCAGCATCTCGGGGCTTTTGGAGTCTGGTCACATCCGTGCATCTCAAATACTGTCTTAGAGGAGATAGTTCCGGTAGACAGGGCCACTAGGTTAAAGCGTACACTGTTATAGATGCTGGGCAATGGTAGATCCTCTATTTGCAGTTTATTAGGACCTGAAGATTTGGATGTTCCGTGAAAGATGAATGAAAGCAGAGTACTGCGACTCATTTTCTAACGTCCCTGTGCGCACCCCCCCACATGTGACTCAGTACATGTGCACGAGCACGACGCTTGGACCAGAGCTCACGTGTGGAAGGACAATGATACACTCCCTCGTGGCCGTGGCTCTGAAGTGGAATATATATACATATATTCCTTCACTCATGCTCTCTGAAATCAATTTGAGAATTAGATTTGAATCATACTGAAAAGAGATCTGGGTATACAGCCATCGATGTTCTGAAACTTCAACGACGACATGTTCCATTTTTGTTGTACATTTGGCACTTTGCGATGAAAGCAACGTCCACAGGCCAACATCAGGAACTAGACTTATTAAAAACACACCCCCAAAGCCTCCTGGAAGCTGCAGTCACAGCTCTGCGAGCTCTCTGTGACATTATACACACGGAACTACTAAGAGCAGCTACAGCAGGGTTTCCTTTGTTAAAATTCCTGGGACAAATGACCACCAAGTTCAGTATGATTATTCTTTAAAGATAGAAAGATTTATTCTACTTAAACTAATGAAAGCAAATGCAACCGGAGATGCTGTTACATCAATATTATGGGCCTAGATGACTTTTGTTTAGTATCTTAATAGCTCGGTCATTTGTTATTCATTCAGCCACACACGGGACACCAGGGTGTTATGAAGGACAATACTCTCGGGGCATTTTGAGTTCAATTTGTGTTTCTCTACTTATGCAGAACATGTGTTGGCATCAGCGATGGTTACAACAGGGGAATCATAATATAGAATAAAGTTTCACCATGTTGTTCCGAGATAATTTTCTGTTCCTCAAAACACAATCTTTGGGACAGATGAAGTCCAGTCCTGGTGCACTATTGAACGTACTGCAAATTTGCTTCCTTCCGATTTTTAAACCTCTTATTTTTAATATTATTTTAAATACAGCTATCTGGAAGAATAAGAAAACAAATCCCTAAAACTATATTAAGTTTCAAATAGGCTAACAAAAAGGACTGTTTGTCATTTATACTTAAAACTATAAATAAGGTGACTGAGAAAATAGATTGGAGAAGTCCAGTGACCCCCGAGACACACACATAAGCACACGCGCGGGCGCGCGCGCGCACACCTCCCCCCCCCCCCCACACACACACAGTTACTTGTAAAGCCTTACTACTTTGTCCCCAACAGGACATCTATGTTACTGTAGCTGTTTTATAGCTCCACAGATTCAGAGTGATTCTAATGAGAGAAGTCAAAGGAAATGGATGCTACAGGGTATTATTATTTTTTTCTTCTGAATTTCTTCGGTTGAAAATCCTCTAAGTGTCTTTAAGTAGGTATTTCATTTGGATATGTTATTTGATTCCTCTGTCCTTAGATCCTTCTTCAGGAAAATATAGGGATAGATTAAATAACCTCTACTACCTCATCTAGTTCTAAAATTCAGTTAATAAATTCATAAGATGGTTTCCAGTTTTTTTTCTTCCGATTTTTATTAATTTATTTTTGTTACAGATGTTTCTCCTTTTTTCCCCCTAGACACCCTCCTCCTCAAAAATATCTAATATTTTGAAAGCAACTATTCTTATTAATAACAGACTTGACAAAAGCTTCACAGTAAGATTGATATTTAATAAAGTTTACAGTTTTGTTTAAGATGTACTGTGCACAAATCTGGGCAGTGATATTTTCTAAGTACTCTAATCATTTCACTTTTGACAAATGAATGGCAGATAAGTTCATCAAATTGGAAATAAGTTAATTCATCAAGGCTTTTTAATGACTTCTTTGCATTCAGAAAATAGTAAAACAACAAATGAAAATGCATAAATAAACATATTATAGTAAAAAACAATGTCTTTGATAAATAATACACCTACTTGATATGTTATTGCCCCTTGAACCAAATGAAGCAGTTGAGAATATTTCCTCCTCCTCTTCTCTCATCTGCTTCTAAATTTTTGAATCATACTTTGTATTGTTGTATATAGCAATCATTTAATATCTAAATTTATCATAAAATGGCTGACTCTGGTGGATAAGTTCTACATTGTAAAATTTCCTTTCCACCTTAGAGAATCCAATACTTCTTTATCAAGTATAGTCATCTTCAAGTATATCTACAAATGACAATATGAATAAATAAGCCTACACTGCCTTCTCAGGAATGTTTTCAACCAGAAAACATTAATGTGAACATTAAATAGCTTAATAAAAATATTGAATTAATGCAATTTTACACAATTCTATTTCTTCTGCCTATCTACTCTACTGACTAGAGTTTCAACATATTTTCATTCCAATTTGTGGATATAAAATTATGTGGTATTTGTCCAAATTCTCTTTTATTCAGCTACAAATTAATATGGAAATACATATACTAATAGAACCACTTTGTTAAAAGTTAATGATAATTTATCTTTATTAATAATAATAACTGCATCATAAGGAAGAAAAAAATCTTACAATGTTTAAGAAAGTGTATAGAGAATCAGTGCGATAGTGTATCCTTGTGATATTTTCTAATTAGTCATTGTAGTATTGGTCAATACATTACAAATATTGAAAAAATAAATAGTATATTATAAAGTTAACATTTCTAGTAAGTTATTCTTATTTTTTAATCAAATGATTTTATTTTTTATATTTTAAATTATATTAATAATTTAGCACCATCAAATATTTCAAATCAACAATGTAAGAAAAAAATAAAATGATATTACAGTTAAAATAAAACATGTGCTTTGAATCTGTATCACATATTATTTTCAATAGTACTAAAGTTTTCAATTTTACAAAAAAATATACTTTGAGCTTGTACATCAAAGATATATAAATAATAAATTCAGTGAGAGAATGATATACTCCAGGAGTGAGTGAAGCATAATATGTCAATTAAAAAATGTTTTTAGAAAAAAAATTAAAAACAAAATCATAACTTTGAAAATGTTACTAAAGTCAACTTTCCAAAGAAATATTTCTATTTATGAATGTGTTATTTGTGGCAGTTTTAGACTTAATTATATTCTAAACTAAAATGAGCATCATATAAACCAAAAATTTTGAATGATTAAAAGCAGTCAGAATTTCAGTTGTACATAAAAGCCATTTTCTAACCTAGTTCAAGTTAAGATGATTCTCTTTATCATTCATTTGCATTTGCACTATCTGAAAAACAAACAAATAAAACAGCTGAGTGTGTAAAGCCTCAGTACACGTGTATCTTTTTCATTCTCATTGTAGCATCTGAACAATAGATTTTGGAATCTGAAAATAACAAAAATAGTTTTTATTTAGATATCTTTTCTTAAGCTTCAAGTATCAGTATCATTAATTTTTGTTACAAAAGGGATGACCTAAGTTTCTCAATGTTTTGAGGTTTTTTAAATATTATTCCAGATACTATTTGTTAGTCGAGTTTTGGTTAAAGTAAAATATTAATAGAGATTGCACAGTTCATTTGTAAAGATTTTTTCTATCAATTCTAGAGGGAAAAAAAAACACAACATAGATTTTTTTTAAATGATTTCTTGAAAATAATAAAATGATTCTTTAAAGGGTAGAAAAATCAGAACTCAATTACTTGAATTTCAACTTTATAAATGATATAAAATTAGTGATCGAAAGAGATATTCAATAAATAAGTTATATATCCCATTAGGTGATGATTCTGTTGCTTTCAAACACTGGCAATTGGTAAGTCAAAAATCACTAATTTAGGCATTAAATTATCCTTAAGTGTACGTTTTTCTACCACTGGAACTCCATATAAGTAGTGAATAAAATATCTGAGGAATGTGGTAACAACAAAAAAGCAAATATATATTTTCAGAAAATATTTCAATATGGCTCATCTGTAAAATAGTTTGTATATAATTTAAAACAGAAGATGTTAATCCCAAACAGCATCTTCATTGGATGGTAGCCATTTTGGAAACCAGAGACACCACCTTTGTCCTATGCTGTTACCAGACTGAGTTTCTGTCTCTTTCAATTCTCTCTTTTTTTTTCTCCTGCAAGTACTAATTTAGTTTATGATATTTAGTGCTCCTTTATTCATTGCATTGCATTACTTTTATTTCTTTGTGTCTCTCTTTTACTAAAACCTTGATACCTTTTTAAGCTTCTTTAATAATAAGCTTTAATATTATCAATCATTTTACATTTTAGTCTTTCTTGTTATTTAAATTTGATATTTAATGGAACTACTGTAATTGAAAAAGTGAGTAAAAATACTAATATTTTATATTTAAATAATATTGTGTTTCCTGAAAATGCTTCCTGTAATAAGACTTGAGTCTCTTTTTAATTTCTTAATTTATATTATAATTTAGCTTCCTCTTCTTCAAAGAACATGTTTAAATTAGAAAATCCTAAACAGAAGCCTTTATCTACAGAGTGGAGGGTGAAGGAAAACAATTTTTACCAGCATCAAAAAAATTAAAGAAATTTTGCAAAAGTAGGTATGAATTAAAGTACAAATAAAAGTAGACTGTTAAGTCTGATCCCAAAATTAGAAAACTTCATGTGTATACTCTTTCTCCACCAACATTTTTGTTTTGCTTTAAATCCCCTATTGAAGGTTATTTGTCTAAGCAGTAGGAAGTGAGATCTGGCCTCATAGTTAGAGAAGTCTGAGTTCTGATCCTAGCTTCTGATAAAGGTAAATAAATTCTCAAAGCCATGCTACATTTATCTATAAATTAAGGATGAAGGTTAGAACGATTCTGTGACAATTAAGATAAGGGATATCAAGTACTTATCAAAGAAACTGACACCCTGGAAGAGCTCAGTGAAGCTGGCTATTACAATGTTGTTAGTATTTGTTAGACAACAAAGCATTGCTGAAAAAATATTGGTTTAGAATCTATTGGATCATGTCAATTCTGACACTTATGAGATGAGTGGCATTGGGTAAATCAATTAATTTCTCTGAATTTCAATTTCCACGTCTATAGAATAATATATATCTTTGGGTGAGCTGTGAGGTCGGTGCTATTCCAGTAAATGGTTACAACTATCTGATTGCAGAATTTGCTGATTTCTGTGGTGTTCCACCATGGCCAAATGTAAGCTTCCAGGGCAGAGGTGGGAGGAGACGCACAGGTGTACATCATCACATTGCATACTACAGTATTTCACACTGTATTATTTTATTTATATACTATTATAATTGTAAGAAAAACCTCAAAAGCCAACATATTAGTGAAATATAGTAAAAAATAAAAAAGGAAGTAATGACATTTAAGTATTTCTTATCTTTGCTTTTAGTGTAATTGATTTTGTGATGTTTTCATAATTTATTTATTTTTTATTTAATTCAATCATCAGCTCTATGAGCCAAGAGGAGCCAGCATTAGTATCACAGTACATGAGAGTTAAATTAGATAATACTGGCAGAAGCTCCTATACTGATTTCTTTCTCTAACAAAGCACTTCATACATAAATAGATGTGTATATAAAACATTTTATGTTACTTGTGATCGCTACGATTTATCAAAGTTTCTTTGCTCACCATACAATGAATTATTGCTGTTGTCTGAGTCAGGTGGGGAAAGTAGATGAGAATACTCAGACAAATAAACAAAAACACAAACCTCACTACTGCACACAATGCAGCATGGAAAACGTTCAGTGTAATCCGTGAGTGTAATCACTCCGATCGACCTTTCCGTGTCCATCGACTGTACTCAATATTGCCTTCATTAATGCTTTTAATTATATATTTGATGACTATAGGAGATATAAGTGCTCTAAACAGTATACTATTGTTTTTTTAAAGTGCCTAATATTAAATCAGCAACAGAAAATCTTACAGCCTTTAGATATCTGACAGGAAATATTTCAATATTTTTTCTTTCTAGATTAATGCATTTGCCTAAGCTAGTTGATTTTTTAAAAATTAAGCATAGCATGATTCAAAATTGGCACCCTGGGGAACCATTGCCACCACAAGGAATTCTCTGAAAAATCAATTAAAGCAAAGTTAAGTAAATTAAATGAAAGAAAGCTCCTTCATTGAAGCTCCCAAATGCAAACATATTAAAATTCTACCGTTTACTCCATATTCAAAATACATACAAATATTTCCCCCTAAATACTAATGTGTCTTCTTTCAACTGACTCAACAAATATTTATTGAATACCTACTATATTCCAGTACTTGTGCGAGGTAATTTTGCATATTACGTGATTCTCAACTGATGCTCGTTAATATTTTACCTAGGCTAGCTGTTTAAAACTCTGCACATGACAAGCAAGCTTTATAAAGGAACTCTCACATTTTTATATTACAGTAATGATTTATGTTAGTAAATATTTTATGTTTTTCTCTGCCCTCTTTACTTACCACTAGTCTTTGACTTTCTAATGACTTTATGCAAATAACTATATTTAAAATGATATAAATGGAATCAGCAATAGTCATGCTTGGTTGTGTTATACAACATAAAAAGGAGAATTTTTAATTTAGTTGAGCTGAAAATTTTAATTATAAACTAGTAACTCTAAGAAAAAAATGCTTTTCATATTCCCCAGATTAAAGAGAATAGGAATTACTTAATTTTCTTGTTTAGAACAGAAACAGTTAGCTTATTATACTACTCATGTCTTAAATACAGACACATATACACATATATATTATTATGTGGATCTGATTTATGTTTGAAAGTGAAATTGGGTCTATAATTTTCTCTCCAAATTCAGAAAATAAAATTAAAATATCTGGATAAATGGCAAAAATAATCCCAATGGTTTAAGAAGCCAATTCAATAAGAATATTATATTAGATAAAAAGCCAGGTTATTTTCCAAGGTCATTATCACACACAATAAAAAATTTAGTTTCTCTGACTGACATGTAGCAATGCTTAACCAAGACCGTTAATTATTGTAATATTCCATGAATATTTTCAAAATTTCAAGTGCATAATGGAAATTGCAAGTAAGTGTTATATTTGTACTTTGATCAAATAATCTTTGGAAACGCTTTTGACAAACAAGTGCTGTGTTTGTACTTTTAGTATTATATCAACATTGCTGCACAGAGCGGATCCTTTATTTGTAGGTTTTATTATGATAGAGCAGAGTGGCTTACAGAGAGGGAATGTGTAAATAAATCACAGCTTCCTAAAAAAATACCGACACCTTCAGAAAATTTTCACTGGCAATGAACTTGTTTTGAACTACATTTTTATTTCAAAATAAATGTAACTTACTGAGATTCACATTCCTTAAAGTAACTGGAGGACATAAAAGCAAAACAAAGAAGTGGTGTGAAGTCATAAATTGTAATAGACCCTAAATGTAAAATCTTTCTAACCTGAAATATTTAGTTTTACTTTACAGTGGCAAAAATTAAAACTAAAAATATTTTAAGCACTTTTGTAATAATTTGCAATACACTTAAAACACATAATTATTGTTCCTTGCTAAAGAAACAGTATACATACACAATGTAGGTGACTACTTATGCCTACAACCGAAACAATAATGACTTTTCCAAAATCTCAAAGAAGAAACAATTAAATGATCTATTGATGCTATGAAAGTTATTAGTTTTAGGAATGTAATACAGGTGTCATTCATGGAAACATTGTTGATAAATGTATTATTTAGTCTGTTACTCTAAATTTTAAAACAAATAAATAAACTACCTTAAATTCAGTATTTGGTAATTTTTAGAAAACATGTATTTTCTATTAAGTATGGGAACAATGTACAATAATATGTATCACTGAAAAAAATCACCAGAGCTTTGAAACAATAGCAATACTCCTATCAAAATTTTTTTTTTTAATTCTAATTTTCATCTACTGTCTTTTCTAAAGAAATGCCATTGTATCAGTCTCTATTGATTTAATTTTTAATGTAACATCAGCATTTATAACCACAATTTTAAATCTTAAATATTAAAAGAATATCAACTGATAATTGTGATCTAAGTGAACTCAAAAACAATCATATCTGTTTAAGATATATTTCGTCCTTCCTACACCCCTTAATTAAGGAATAAACTGAAATTTGTCATGTTATTCATAATGACTGATTTTCAGGAATAATGATTCACAAAATAATGATTTCGCTTTGTATATAATCTTGATGTAACAAAGCATCCTTAAATAAGGAAAGTTGACATCACAACCCTTTCTCTTATGTGCTGTGTATTAATAGGCCATATTATTAGTTAGTCACCATAAATGCACAAGTTACTATAATGATGCACCTGGAGGCTTGGTCTTTTGAGAGTCTATCATTAATGACATTGAAAGGTTAAAAACTGATGTTTAGAATTTAATAGCTTCAGAAGATTATTTACGGAATAATTTGCATTGTGATTTCAGAGCCAAAGTTTAATGCACGACTTCATTGTTTCTGAAATTCACTGAGTGCTGTGGTTATCTATAGCCTCAAAAGGAAACCTTGCATTTTGTTTCAAAGTATACACGGATACGAGGTTACCTAATATAACAAAATCAAATTATTTAAAAGTATGATTCATGGACATTTTATTGTAATAAAACTTTTAAATAAAGTATTAGGATCTGAAAGTGATCATCTATACTTTCTTGTCTTTGGGGATATTGTATAACTTTGAAAAACACTACTTCGTATGATAGTGCGATAAAACATGTAATTAGAAGTTTTAGTGAACTAAATTTGAATTATATTTCTATCATTTTATATCCTGAGTAAAAGTGACTAACTAGTCTCAATTTCCTGAACTGCAACAAAATAAAGATGATATGGTTTACCTAAAAGAGGTTTGTGCAGATTAAATGAGGAAACATAGAAGAGCTAGCACAATGTCTGCCATAGAGTCAGAGCTCCAGATCATGTTTTCTGTTCACGTTCCTTTTAAATACAAAATTACATCTATTTTTGAATTTTGCTTTCATCACATAATTGCAAATATGTTGCTTAAATCAGAGGTTCTAAGCTTGGTTGATTAGAATGCTCTGGGCCTTCTCAAAGTTGGACACTTGTGTTATTAGGATTCGTATCAGAACAACTTCCGTTATTCAGTTTCACCCACAAATTATTACATAATGAAAATGCGTTGAAAATGTATTTCTGGGGGTGAATTAAAACCATTAAGAACACTATCAGTCAGGTTGGCTGTCCCGTCATTTGTACATGTTCTGCCTGCAGTGCTTGTGCCACCCTCACCAATTACTGTGGTCTTCCAGGTGTCTTTGCAAATACAAAGCAAAATTGAAAAAGAGATGTGTGGAAGAGAGAACCAAATGGAGAAGCAAACACTGGGTAGGAATCAGAAAAGAACCCAAGGAAGAAAGTCTAGGATGTGAGCCATGGCATTAAAGAGAAAAAATAACCGAAAGATAAGGGGGTAATCAACATCATCAACAGAGTTCAAGGAGAAATAAGACTGAAGACAGAAAATTGATTTTGACTAGTAGACCACTGGTGACCAACAAGAATGTAAGTTTTGTACTGTAGTTTATACAGGATTCCACCAAAATCGCTCTGGCTGAGATCCACATGGATCTCCAATGTTCCAAAATGAAATGAAAACATTTTAATTTGTTTTAACTCTAAGCGAGATTGGCACTGTTGTTAACATTTTTTCTAGAGAAAATCATCTTCCCTTGGCTTGATTTACAGCGATGTTTTTATTTTCTTAACTTTGGCTATATGTAAGTCTCTGTTGCAGACTGATTCCTGTATTGACCATATACTGTGTAATTATTCTACACTTGACCTTAAGCCCTATTCTCATGTCACTTTTAATATGTTGATGCAAATTTATTCATATCTATCATTAATTGATTAACAATACCCAAATGAATCCCAAATGTTTATCTCTATCCTAGAATTTACTTGTGAGCTTCAAGCCTATAAATCCAGCGACCTACTCGACAACTCCACCTACATGTATCCACACTACTTCTAACTCATGGTGTCTTCTAGAATCTTTCCTCCACAAAAACACACATTTCCAATTTCAGGGAACAGATACACCAACCGTCCAGTTCCTTAAGCTACAAACTGAAGAACCTTACCATATCCAATCAATCATTCAATCCTGGCAATTTTAGTTTCTAAATATGTCTCCAACCATTCACTCTCCCTACCTCAAAATGTATTCCCTGTACTATGGGAAGGACGATTTGTTCAAGATCCAAAACTTGTCACGAAACATCTTCCACTTTCAGTACCTTGTCATCCCCATCTTAAATGCTTTAGTTATTCTTAAAATATGGATGCAATGTTTAATTGTACATACAAATTCAGAATAACCTTTCTCTCCTTTACCTGTGTACAGCTCCTAAGAGATTAGGGCAATAGTTATTCAGGGTCATGAGTCAAGTGGAAGTTATTTAAAAATAGAGGATAACTCTATATGCTTGGATATAGGAAGACAAGACCCAGTAGAGAGAAACAGATTAAAGTTATCTTTTTTTTTAAGGGTACTAATGGAAGAAATAGATCTCAGAAGTGGAGTCAATAGGTATAGCTTACCTGTCTAAAAGAGAAAAGACATAATTTCCTAGTACAAAAAAAGATAAAAGGGAGTTAAATTTAAAAGTGAATACAACCTTCATAATTTTCAATTAGTTTATATATCAGCTGTGACTGATTATGGTTTATGTGGCCATAGACATTAAATTCATTATTAGACAAGAAGCAGGTAAGTCTTTGTTTGTTTGTTTTTTGTATTATTGGGTTTCAATTTAAAATATTATCATGTTTTGAGAATATATTTAAACACAAAGAATCATTATCTATATTCTAAAATGCCTATGGTGTCTTAATTTGTATTTTCAATACTGTCCTAAAGTTATTATGTGCAATTTGTTATAAAATATATTTATTTTTAGCTTTCTAGAAAATGTTCTATGAGTTTTGGAAATCATACAATGCTACTGGACAGTTTTAGGTGACTACACCAAAAACCAGATCTACTATAAAATGATGAAAAATTCACTATTCAAGACTCAGAAGAAATCGCTGAGGCTCTGAGGCAATTCCAGTTATTAGCAGATGTATGCTCTTGTATACAAGTATCTCTTCACATCACTTTATCACCCATAAATTGTCACTGTGTAAACTACTTTCTGGGAGGAAGCCAAGCACTTCTAGAAGCTGAATAACTCTTTTAAGCAACAAAATCTATTCATTTTACTGAAAGACTGAATAGTGTGTGGAAGAATCTGATTCAGCAAGTATGAAATAATTTGTTTCCTGTATAATTTTACCTGAGATATGACTGTAAATTATGGGGATTGAGTTTTATATGCATATTTGAACATAAAACCCCTCATAAAACTATTTGTAAAGAGAATAATTTTGAGAAGGTATGTGTTTACTTTAATAATAATTCCAGCCACTAGAAAAATTTAAGAAGTTAATTTTGAAAACAACTTCAAAGTAAGGCCATTGATCACATATGAAATCCTCTGGACATCATCATTATACATTTATTTGTGCAGACAAAATGTGATTTTTCTGGGTTCTTTATGAATTTTTTTCTTCCTATTGAAATTGGAAAACTTACAGTGGTTTGGAGAAAATAAATCATTTACAAGTGTCAAGTATTTATCATAAGAGAAGGTTAGTTTATTTTTTTATATATTTTTTAAATATGTTTTTATTGATTTATTGATTTTTTTAGAGAGAAGAAGGGAGAGAGAGAGAGAAACATCGATGAGAGAGAACATCAATTGGCTGCCTCCTGCATGCCCCCTACTGGGGATCAAGCCCTCAACCTGCTCTGACAGGAATAAAACCAGGACCTCTCAGTCCATGGAACAAAGTTCAATCCACTGAGCCACACCAGCCAGGCAAGAGAAGGTTACTTTATTTATTTATTTTTTTTATTATTTTTTGTTGTTGTTGTTCAGATAGAGTGAGAGGGAGAGAGAGGAAGAGAGAGAGAGAGAAACATCGATGCGAAGGTGACACATTGAGTGGCTGCCACCTGCACGACCAACCAGGGCCGGGGACAAACCGCAACCGAAGTACATGCCCTTAGTGGGAACCGAACCCGGGTCTCTCTGGACCGCAGGCTGACACTCTAACCGCTGAGCCAAACCGGCCAGGGCAAGAGAAGGTTACTTTAAATAGAAGTTAGATAAATGTTTTGAGGTTTAGTAGCTTTATTGAAATAAATTTATAAATGTTAAATGGGATAGCATTGTGAACACAAGCATTTAGCTTGTCCTGTCCACTCCACCACCAATATAATCAATAGACTCAAAAGATAGGGTAAAAATCAACAAAAGTTGAGAGTCTAAAGATTTTGATAAATTTCTGTGGATATAGCAGCAATAGAATCATATTAAATAAATTTAATCTGTCTATCTCTTAAAACAACAATGTCACCATGAAATAAATTAAATTACATACAAATAAAGAAAACTTGATTTTAACTAATACAGCTCTTTCATCCTCTTAAATGCAAGAAGTCAAGAGAGATTGCCTTCTACACAGTTGACCCGTGAATAACATGAATTTGAACTGTGCAGGTCCATTAAACATGGATTTTTTAAAAATAAATACCGTGAATGTATTTTCTTTACCTTATAATTTTCTTAATAACATTTTCTTTTCTCTAACGTAGTTTATTTTAAGAAAACAGTATATAATACATACAACATACAGAATATGTGTTAATCGACTGGTTATGTTATTGGGACAGCTATTAGTAGTTAGATTTGAGAAAGTCAAAAGTTATACATAGATTTTTGACTCAACAAACCTCCATGTTGTTCAAGGGTCAGTTGCATTATGAGAGGAAATAAAATTCACCATGTACATTCTTAAATATGCAGGATCTAAGAAAGTGTCCATGTATTTTTCCTGAAGATACATTAATTGAACAGTTATTTGGTTGCCTTAGATGAATTTCAAACCTATGTTGTAAAAGGATGAATGGTGAGCATCAACGCTTACTCAACTTTTAAGTCTATGCTTATTACATTTATGTATTAGTTTATTTAAATTATAATCATGAACTCAAGTCAATTATGGGAAATCTGAAAATGTAATAAAAGTGTTTCAAAACACCATTTATTGAATTGACTATCTTTACCCCGTTGTATGTTCTTTCCTCCTTTGTCAAATATTAATTGACCATAAAAACATAGATTTATTTCTGGGTTCTCCATTCTGTTCCACTGATCTATATGTCTGTTTTTATGCCAATACCATGATTATTATGGCCTTGTAGTATAGTTTGATATCAGGTAGCGTGATTCTTCCAACTTTGTTATTTCTCAAGATTACTGGAGCTATTCGGGGTCTTTTGTGGTTCTATATACATTGTTAGAATGTTCTCGTTCTGTGAAATACTCTATTTGTATCTTGATAGGAATTGTGTTGAATCTATAAATTGCTTTGGGTAGAATGGACATTTTAATGATGTTAATTCTTCCTAACTATGAACATGGTATTACTTCCACATATTAGAATCTTCTTCAATTTCTTTCTTCAGTGTCTTATAATATTTCAAATACAGATCTTTTACATCATTGGTTAAATTTAGTCCAAGATATTTTATTCTTTTTTATGCAATTTTAAAAAGGATTATGTTCTTATTTTCCCTTTCTGATAATTCATTATCAGTGTATAAAACTGAAACTCATTTTGGGGTATTTATTTTGTATCCTGTTACTTTACTGAATTAATTTACCAGTTCTTGTAGTTTTTTGGTGGAATCTTTAGGGTTCTCTATATCAAGTATCGTGTCTTCTGTGATTAATGACAGTTTCACTTTCTCCTTTCCAATTTGGATGCCTTTGATTTCTTCTTCTTGTCTGATTGCTGTGGCTAGGGCTTCCAATACTATGTCGAATAAGAATGGTGAAAGCAGACATCCCTGGCTTGTTCTCAATATCAAGGGAAACACTTAGTTTTTGCCCACTGAGTATGGTGTTACAAAAATTTGACAGATACGTGAAAAAAAAATGAAACTAGACCACCTTCTAACACCATACACAAGAATAAACTTAAAATGGATTAAAGTCTTAAATGTTAGACTCAAAGCCATATAAATCCTACAAGTAAACATGGGCAATACACTCTGACATTTCTCATAGTGATAATTTTTTTCTGATATATCATCTCCTTGGGGACAAAAAATAAATAAATGGGACTACATCAAGCTAAAAAGGTTTTGCTTACCACAGAAAACCATCAACAAAATGAAAAGACACCCCATTAAATGGGAGGACATATTTGCAAATGATACATCTGATAAGGGGTTAATATCCACAATTTATAAAGAACTTATAAAACTCAGCACCAAAAAACCCCAAACAATTCTATTAAAAATGGACTGTGGACCTGAATAGACACTTCTCCAAAGAGGACATACAAATGGCCAATGGACATATGAAAGGATCCTCAACATCAGAGAGATGAAAAGTGAAACCACAAGGAGATACCACCTCACACCTGTCAGAAGGGCTACCATCAACAAATCAACAAATGAGAAGTGTTGGCAAGGATGTGGAGAAGAGGGAACCCTCGTGCACTGTTGGTGGGAATGCTGATTGGTGCAGCTACTGTGGAAAACAGTATAGAGTCACCTTAAAAAATTAAAAATGAAACTGCCTTATGGCCCAGTGATTTCATTTCTGGGAATATATCCAAAGAAGCCCAAAACACCAATTCAAAAGAATATATACACCCTTATGTCCATAGCCGCATTATTTACATAGCCAATATTTGGAAGTAATCCAAGTAGATGAGTGGGTGAAAAAGCTGTGATCATTTACATAATGGAGTGCTACTCAGCCATAAAAAAGAAGGAAATCTTACCTTTCTTGACAGCATGGATGAACCAGAGATTATTATACTATTGAGACAAGCCAGTCAGAGAGAGATAAGTACCACATGATTTCACTTATATGTGGAATCTAATGGACAAAATAAACGAACAACAAAATAGAAACAGACTCATAGATACAGAGAATGGACTGACGGCTGTCAGAAGGGAGAGGGCTTGGGAGGCTGGATGAAAAAGATGAAGGGATTAAGTGAAACAAACCAAAACAAAAAACCTCATAGCCGCAGTCAACAGTATGGTGATTACCAGAGAAGAAGGGGGAGTGGGATGGGGTGGGTAAAAGATGGTACACGAGGGATGGAAGGAGACTTGGCTTGGGATAGTAAACGCACAATGCAATATACAGACGATTTATTATAGAATTATACACCTGAAGCCTATATAATTTTATTAACTAATATCACCCAAATAAATTCAATAAAATTTAAAAAAAAATAATTTTAAAAATGAAACCCTCGGAAATTTTATGAGAATAAGATTGAAGTCATTTCAAAAAGTAAAAAATAAAATAAAATAAACAGCTTCTTAAGAGGAAGAGAGAGAAAAAACTGCGGAAACAGGAATCTGAGAGGGTGTCGTGACAGATTTCAGGAGCTCTAGCAAGTGCATACTTTCTGAAAATGGGGGATGGAACCAGAGCGGCAGTGTGTGCACCCCTGTTTTGAACAGCAGGAACAGGAGCAGAGGTGAACTGCTAGGAGCAGGAGTCCTAGACTGGGTGTGATCTATAGAAACGAGGAATGTCAGGTTCCAGAGATACAGACTGTGGGACAACCGAGAGAAAGTAGACTTGCATTACGAAAATCAACCATCTGAGAGACTACTAACATACCTCTCTGCTCAGAGGGACCTCCTGCAGGGAGCAGGTTCAGGAAAACCCAGCTATTTTAACAATAGACTAAAAAAGACCCCAGCAGACCTTGGATACAAACTCACCATAATTATAAAGGAAAAGAAAACAAAAGAAGTAATACAACTTTCTAACAGATGAGCGCTACTCATCAGCAAAATGTTGCAACTGGGCTTATAAAAAGTATGAGGGATCACCCTGGCTGGTTTGGCCAGCAGCAGAGCATCGGACAGTGGACCAATGAGTCCCGGGTTTGGTTCCAGCCAAGGGCACGTACCTCAGTTGCAACCAGTCGATGTGTCCCTCTCACGTTGATGTTTCTCTTTCTGTCTTTCCCTCTCCCTCTCCCTGAAGATAAATAGAAAAATATCCTTGGATGAGGATTAAAAAAAAAAAAAAGAGCAATCAATTACCCAATTTAAAAAAATAATTAAGCAATTACCTCTTCTAAGGAAGACAAAATAGAAATGCAACAATTCAGGGAAAAAATAGAAGCACAATAAAATGAAATAAAATATGGTCTTCCAGAACTCCCAAATGAAGAAGAGAAAAATAATATTAAAGAAAAAAAATTTAAAATAGGGGAAAAATTATGTACAATACAGTAAAGTACATACAGGAATATGTAAAGGTAACCAAAATTAAATAGAAATTCAAAAGGAGATAAAAAGTCTTAGAAAAAATGATAGTTATAGAAGAGAGGCAAAATAAATTAATATATACATAGATGAATATTGAAAATAATGCAGAATATAGGAACAGAAGAAATATTTAAATATATAATTTGAGAAAAGTTTCTTGAAATAAAAGACTTAAGTTAGCGTACTGAAAATGCCATAACCAGTCATGTAAGCATCCGGCAATAGCTTCTCTACAAATAAATGTTTATTTGATTATAAAAATAAAGAAACCTAGAATATAAAGAAAAGCCCACAAAAAATAATTCACCGTAAATCCACCAGAGATGTTAATCATTATTAATAGTTGTTCAATCTGTTTCAATTTTTCAGTACTTAACTAAGAATACAATATAATATGTAACATAATATTATATGTGATAAAATAGAATATATAAGAAAATACATATTTTAAGAAAAAAGGATTATATATTAATAATTATACTTCAGACATTTAAGTTGGAGAACACTTTCATGATCATGGTAGGAAAAATTACACAGACAAAATTCTGTAAAGTGAAGAATTTATCATCTTCCCATCATAAGCTCTTTTCAATATATCTTTCCAGGTCTTTACACAAATGAAAACATATCACAGACAAAGTCTGGACACTTTTTTTTCATGTGGACACTTTAATTCGTTTATTTACAGACCCTCAAAGGGTCAAATATCAGCAATATGGATCTATAGCCACATTGTATCACATTGAAAGCTGGCACTACAATTTACTTATGTATACTCTTAGCTTATTTTTGATCTTTGGACTTTTCTGACAATGTTGCAGCAGATATTCTTTCATATAAATGTTGAGGTATGTGCTGGTATTTTTTGCAAGATAAATATCTAGAAATGCAATTGTGGCGAAAAACTACAGATACATTTAATTTTTTACAGCGCTTACCACACGGATCTCCAAATATGTTACCCTTTTCTGTATCCTGGAATATTAAATGAAAGCATTTTTTGCATTTTTTTTCACCCTCATCAGACTTATACACTATCATTTTTTATAAAAAAAGTTCCACCAATGTGATAGGTGAAAGAGTGGTGCTTCACTGTTGTTTTCACTAATTTTAGAAACATAAGGTTGGGAATCCATCCGACAACTTGCATGTCTTCATTGGAATTTGACTGTTTATGAACATTTCTCATTTTACTGTTGGGTGTTGGTTGTTTTTGTATTGATTTACAACAGCTCTTTACATATTAAGTAAATCAAGATTTTTGTATGTATGTCACATGTAATACGATTAGTCTTCCCAAGGTTTTCATTTCTTTATTGATGCTGGTCTTTTCCATTTCTGCAAGCAAAGTTTTTGCATTTTAATGTAGTGAAAATTACTTTGTGACTTAATTAGAAAGACTTTCTTCCTCTATGGTTTTATTTTTGCATAATCCCCCCTGTATGTAAACTCTTTTACTAAAAATAGTGGATAATATCCCAATGTATCAATGCATCGAAACTTGTTTAGACTGTCCCTTATCACTGGTTACTTTATTTGGTTCCTTTTTTTTTTTTTTTAATTCTAGGCAGAGTTAGACAGATCAGCCATATATTTTACATACATTATTTTAGTCACACCGGTTTCCTTATGGTAGGTTATTTTGTGCTGTAATAACAGAGTCAAATACCATTTTATGTTTACTACTTTATATTTGTAACCCCCTACCAGATGGCCCTACTGGAAAACGTTAACAATTTACACGCCTGTGACAATGTATGAGAGGTGTCATTTCTTGGAACCATTGCAACACTGAGTGTTGTTAGTTTTAAATATATTTTCCAATTGTAAAGTTTTATGTAAAAACTTATCTCAGAACAAATATTAATTACATTATATATTCCTGGTCCTTTGTATCTTTTTCTCTAGACTTCTTTCCAGTACTTTTTACTGCAAACCTAGGTGTTTTCTGTGCCACACAGACAAAGCCTACCCCCAGGAAAGAGATGCCTTTTGGGCGAGAGGCAGAAAAATTTCCCAGAAGGAAATTCATGTTGTTCCTTTTTTATGTAAAGGGATCACTCCTTTCCCGCAACATAGTTAGATGTTTCTTTGCTCAAACCAAGTAGTTCCGTGTTTTTTTTTTGTATTGAGATAAAAATGCCGCTTCAATGAATTATATCTGCTCCCATACAACATTTGAACTTCTATTGTATTCTGTTCTCACTTGTCTGAGCAAACGGCGGACTACGTCTGTGAGGCTGATTGAGGCTCAGACTTCTTATCACTTCCTCGAGTCCCCATCATCACGGGGTGGCCGAGGAGGGCAACGCGTCTGTCCCCGCCGGCCCCCTCCCTCGCGTGCAGTGCGCAGCTCCAGGCAGCCGGGCTGGAGACTAGCAAGCCCTCCAAAGGCTGCAGTTGTAAAACCGCTCTTGCAAGATCAGACCCTTGCTAATTACACTACTAACATCTATTAACTTTTTCATTCATCGCCAATTTTCATTCATTTCTTAAGGCTAATACTAATTGCAACTTAAAAAAAAATAATAATGCTAAATAGGGCAAGCAATCTGGGGACCCAAATGGTCTATTCCCCTCCTGATACACATTCTTTCATTAGACACGTTCAGAGAGGAGGGGGGAAATTCCCTCCAAAGAGCTGGCACTGCAAATTATAATTTTTATAAATTATATTTGTTCTAGGGTTATTGAATATACAGTTTTGGTGGGTTTTTTTTTTTTTTTAAACTTAAAGTGAGAGTTTGGGGATAATCAACTTGGTAAGCAGTCTCCATGGAGAATTTAAAGTGAGGAAAAACATGGTGAAGAGGAAATAATAAGGGGAGGAAAGTACTATATCTTGAAAAGTAATCTGGGACAAACCAAAGGGACTTTTAATAAACGTAGCCTTTGTTAAATTTGCTCGGGATGGAGCCAGCAAAGATTCCAGGAATATTTGGCTAGCTACAAAAAGAACTGTTTCCCTTGAAAAAGTCTCCTTCCTGGTGTGTTATCTTCTAGCTACAATTATCATACCAAAATGTTAGCAAAAATAAAATAAATTCATCCTGATCGGATAAAAAGGACGAACTTTATTCCTCATTTATTAGATTGGTAAGAATTTACTTATATCTCTACTTCCTGGTTAGGAAAATCAGAACCCTCGCCCAGATGTTTTAATTCCTGGGACTTCCGGCCACAGGTGTTTCCATTATTCAAAGTTACACTTGTGCTTCTGCTTTGTAGAACTTGTTTGTAACCATTGTCAGAAGCCACCTGGGCAGGATTTCATTTTATTATACACTGGGCTACAGTAGAAGGGAGTAAAGAGAGTGGTCTAGGAGTTAATTAACTCTCGTTCTTATTCAGAAAAACATCAATTAGTTGAGATAATAAACATGCTTACTGTACTTCAACCAACATGAGCTACTCATGCAGCGATACATGTGTGTCAGCTATACATCTGTGGAACTCATTTACGGGCCTCTGTCGCTTCGGATTCACCAGCTGCATTCAGATGTTGACAATGAGATTTGGGAGCTGAGATAATGCACGCTTGTCACATAAACAGAGGTGATTTATCCTCATCTACAATGACCTTAGCCCTCAGGACTTGACTCACAGAGTCTCTTTTCATTCAATAACCAATCCCTTTCAGCTTTTCCGTGGCTGGGGCAGAGCTGGCTCTGGGCTCAGTCTAACGTCGGCTCCAAGTCTCAGTACCTCCGCCTAACAGTCTTTGAAGAGCTTTCTGCCCCATATTTTCAGTTTCCTCTTTTAGTAATAAAAAATATGCTTTACACAAAGAGGAGAGAAAAATAGAAATAAAAGGTACTTTTATTGTAAATGCAAGCCTTACAAGTATTGCAAACACAATTAAGTCACTGTTTTTATTACACAATAAAATAGAGGTCATGAGCTGTGACCTAGAGGGTGTCTTGTGGGACATGGGTATGGATTTGAGGGATGGGAGTTGGCTCCTCTGTCTCAAAAGGAATCCTTATATCCATGGCTCAGGGTACAAATTAGTATCTCAGTTTGGAGAACAGTTTGGCTATATATGATATTACAAAGATGCACATATCATCGTCACCCAACACACTGGAGAGGGCCATGGGGGAAGCACTAGGGTCAGTCAGAAGAGAGAAGAAAAGGAAGAGCATAGCCCAGAGCTTTTATTGTTTCTTTTTTGTGGGGAGGGGAGGGAAGAGAAGGGTAGGAACCCTGAGTAATTTTAGGGTTGATAGTTTGAATAATTTGGGGGGGGGGCTCTGAGCTATGATGGTGGGCCCTAGTTGTCCAGCACTTGGCCCTGGGTTACTAGGGCAGGTGGAATATTGGCTTGGTGTATATGAGTTTGATAAAGGAGATGGTTGGGGTTGTGGGCTCTGGGTTGGTGGTTTTAATATTAAACATGCACTCACAGGTGAGTCATTTGCTATCTCTAGGATTTAGCTTATCCTGGGACAGGCAGACTCTCCAGAATCATGGCCCCACTGCCAGAGTATCAAGAATACAGAATATAAGAAAATATGGTCAATACAGTGGTATATGCAAATGACTGTTACTCAGCCTTAAAAAGGGAGGAAAGTTGGACACAGGCTACAACATGAATAAATTTAGAGAACATTATACTAAGTGTAATAAGCGTGGGGGGTGATTTTGGCCCAATGTAATTATTTGTTGGATACCTCTTCACTCTGAGTGTCTCATTTTGGAAAATAAATTGTAGAAACTTTTTTTTTTCTTTTTTAATTGATTTTACAGAGAGAGAAAATGAGAGGGAGAGAGAGAGAGAAACATTGCTGAGAGAGAACATTGATTGGCTGCCTCCTGCATGCCCCCCATTGGAGATCAGGCCCACAACCTGGGCATGTGTCCTGACTAGGAATCGCACTGGCAACCTCTTGGTGCATGAGTCAACGCTTAACCACCGAGCCACACTGGTCGGACTATAGACACTTTTTATCTATATAAAAATAATGTAAAATTTGACTATTTCACGTCATACACAATACTATTTGGGGTAGATTACAGAGGTAAATGTAAGTGGAAAGAAAATAAAGCATTCAAAAGAGAATATAGTGGTAACTCATCATGGGCTCAGAGCAAGAATATTTAAACAGGACACAACAAGAACTAATTATAATGAAAAACACTGAGTTGAACTATATTAAAGTAAAATCTTCTGCTGATCACATGATAACCCAGGGTGAAAAGGCTAGCCGAAAAGTATGATTAAGTCATTTGAAAGATGCTTAGAAACATGTCTGGGGAAAACCAAAGACAACAGGAGGGAGCAAAATTGAGGACACCAAAACAATTTTTACCTCAATCTCCCCAGCTATAGTAAGCAAATAAACATAAAACTTCACACTAAAGACCTATTTATCACAGTTCCTTTTGATTAGTATACCATGTCCAACTTTCAACAAAAAATGACAATGTATACTAAGAGAGAACAAGCACTGTTTGAAGAGACAGACAAGCATCACAACTAGACTCAGAGATGACTGGGATGTTGGAATTATCAGATTGAAAATGTAAAATAACTACGATTAATATGCTAAGGGCTCTCATGAAAAAAGTGGACATCATATATTCCATATAATAGCCATTTATGCACTATAGTCCATTATATGCAAGAACAGATGGAAAATGGAAGCAGAAAGATGAAAACTCTAAGAAAAAATAACAAGGAAATGCCCCAAATCAGAAACACCACAACAGAAATCAAGAATACTTTAGATGGGTTCATCAATAGACTAGACACTGGTAAGGTAAGAATTGGTGAGCTTGAAGAAATGTCAATAGAAATTTCTAAAATTAAACTATTAAGAGAAAAAAGAAAGACAAAACAGACTACCCAAAAACTGCAGAACAATTACAGAAGACGTAACATGCACGTAATATGAATACCAGAAGGAGAAGAAGGAAAAAGAGAGAGAGAAAGAAGAAAGAAAGACAGAGAGAGAGAGAGAGAGAGAGAGAGAGAGAGAGAGAGAGAGAAAGAGAGAAAGAGAGAAAGAAAGAGAGAGAAAGAGAGAGAAAGAGAGAGAAAGAAAGAAAGAAAGAAAGAAAGAAAGAAAGAAAGAAAGAAAGAAAGAAAGAAAGAAAGAAAGAAAAGATGTTTAAAGTGATATTGCCTGAAAATTTCTCAAAATTAATGATGGGCATCAAATTGCTAATCAAAAACTCAGAGAACACCAAGCAGAATGAATACTAAAAACAAACAACTTCACCAGGTATATTCTATTGAAACTGAACAAAGAGAAAATCTTGAAAGAATCCAGATGAAAAATTATCTCATTCATAGAGAAGCAATGGTAAGAATTACATCAGACTGCCCTTCAGAAACCTTGCAAGTGAAAGCAAAAATGAGTGTTCAAAGAAAAAAGAAACACACCTAGAATTTTTTATTCAGTAAAACTATCTTTCTAAATTAATGAAGAAATAACAACTTTCTTAGACAAGCAGAAATTGAGGAATTTTGTTGCTAGTCAATGTAACTTGCCAGATATGTTAAGAGTTCATCAGAGGAAAAAATAATAATATAGGTCAGAAACTTAGATCTACATAAAGAAAGGAAGAGCATCGGAAAAAGAATAAATGATGATAAATAAAATTTTATTATTCTTATTCTTAATTGATCTAATAGATAACAATTTTTCCAAAGTAAAAATACCAAAAAAGTATTCAGTGTTTATAGCCTGTGAATAAGTGAAATAATGACAGCACTGTGATCAGGAATGAGACAGGAATACTCTGCTATTGGGTAGCTGTAGTATCCATGAAACAGTATACTGTTATTGGAAGGTGAACTTGGATTACTTGTAAATGTGCATGCAAACTCTAGGGCATTCACTAAAAAAGTGTTTTAAAAGTATATTTTATATACTATAGTATCAAGAGACATAATTGATATAATAGGAGAGGTAAGAAATAAAACTAATTTCAAAAAGTTTAATTTTTTTTTCTTTATTGATTTTTAGAGAGAGAGGAGGGGAGAGGGAGAGAGAGATAGTAACATTGATGAGAGAGAACATCAACTGGCCGCCTCCTGCATGTCCCCTACTGGGGATTTTGCCCACAACCTGGGCATGTGCCCTGACTGGGAATCGAACCGGCGACCTCTTGGTGCATGGATTGATGCTCAACCACTGAGCCACACTGGTCGGGCTAATTTTTAAAAAGTTTAGAAGATTTTAAATCATATAGACAGAGTACATTCTCTAATCACAATGGGACTAAAATAAAAATCATTAACACAAAGATAACAGAAAAGAATAACTAAACACTTGGGAACTAAACAAAATAATTCTAAATAGTCCATGGATTGAAGAAAAGGTCTCAGGGTAAATATAAAAAATACATTAAAGTGAATGAAAATAAAAACACAACATATCCAGGTTTGTGGGATGCAGCTAAAGTAGTCTTGCAAAGAAATGTAAAGCATGTAATGCATACATTGAAAAAAGAGGAAAAAACTCATAGTAATAAGCCAAGCGCCATCACAAGAACCCAGAAAAAAGGCAAAATAGACTCAAAAAAAGTAAAAGAGAAAAAATAATGAAGATAAAAACAAAAGCAATTAAATTGAAAATAGAAAAAACAGATAATATCAACAAAACAAAAGTTGTTTTTTTTAAAAAAAAGATCAATAAAATGACAAACTTCTGGCAAGACTGATAGAAAAAAATAGAGAAGACCCAGATTACTAACATTAGGAATGAAACAAGGGATAACTACAGAGTCTGCAGAGAAAGGTAATGAAGGACTGCAACACATAAATTTGATACTCTAGACTAAATAAAACACTCTCTCAAAAAAGACAGACTATCACAATTCATCCGGTATGGAATAGTATGAATCCCCTATGACTTTTCAGAAAATTGAACTCATAATTTTAAATTCCTCAAAAAATAAATTTCCTGGCCCAGATTGCTTTACTGGAACTCTATCAAATGTTGAAGAACTATTTCTATACAATCTCTTCCAGAAAATACAAGAGAAGGGAACAATTTCCAATTAGTTTTATGAAACTAATGCTGCTCTGATACCAAACTAGTAAAAAAAATAAATAAATAAAAATAAAAATCCTAAAGAGTAATAGAGTAATATTCCTCATTAATTTAGGCATAATGAAGTCTTATAAAATACAATTCAGCAGTAAATGTAAAGAATTATGCACCATAACCAGCTGGGGTTAATCCCAGGGATGCAAAGCTGGTTCAACATTTTTTAAAAAATCAATCATTGTAATTTACCATATTAAAAGGCTAACGAAAAATAATTCACATGATCATACCAATTGATACATTAGAAAGCACTTGATAAAATTCAAAACCAAATCATGATAAAACTGTAAAAGAAATTAGAATAAAGGGGAACTTCTTCAACTTGAGTTAGAACGTCTACCAAAAAAACCCTTCAGCTAACATTCTATCTAATGGTGAAAGACTAGATTTTTCTCCATTATGATTGGGAATTAGGCAAAAACGTACACTCTCACCACTCCTATTCAACATAGTACTAGAAGTTCCTGCCAATGTAATAAGGAAAGGGACGAAAATAACAAATGTATAGATTAGAAATAAATAAATAAAATAATCCCTATTTGTCCAGGGTAGAAATAGTCTTAAACCTATTAAGTGAGTGTGAATTCAGCAAGTTCCCAGGACAAAAAAAAAAAAAAAAAGATATACATGTATTTCTCTACACTATCAATAAACACATGGAGGTTAAAATTAGAAATGCAAAACCATATACAACAACATGAAAAGAAATACGTACTAATCTATAAAAGCATGTACAGAATTTTTATGCTAAAATTATACAGTGCTGATGAATAAATTTTTAAAAATCTAAATGTATCTAAATAAATGGAGAGATATGTGTTTATACATGTGCAGTCACATTGGAAGACTCAAAATAGAAAAAAATTCTCCCCAAACAGATATAAAGATTTGATATAATTCACAGGATACGGAAATTATGCAAGATGGAACTCCTGAGTAGATATGGAGTCCAAAACTTCTTTTCCCAAAGCAAAAATACATATTATTTTCATTATTGCAAGACTTCTTTTTTGTCTTTTTTACTATTGAATCCTCAGTGTCTTGAACGTTGCTTATGATATAACTGATGCCTCTTATGGGTTTCCTGGAAAATATACATTAAGATTCTAATATCTTGTCCTGGCCAGTTTGGCTAAGGGGTTAGAGTGTTGGCCCATGGACCAAAGGGTTGTTGGTTTGATTCCCAGTCAAGGGCAATACCTGGGTTACAGGTTCAATCCCTGGTCCTGATCAGGGTTGTGCAGGAGGCAACCAATCGATGTGTCTCTCTCACATCAATGTTTCTCTCTCTCTCTCTCTCCTTCCCTCCCTTCCACTCTATCTAAAAATCAACAAAAAAATATTCTTGGATGAGGATTAACAACAACAACAAAAGATTCTATCTTGTGCTTGTGAACATGACTTGATTTGGAAATAAGATATTTTCAGATGCAGTTAAATTAAGACGAGGTTTTTTTGTAGGATGAGCCCTAATCCACTATAACGGTGGTGTTAGAAGAAAAGACATAGACACGTGAGGAGAATTAATGGTACAACAGAGGCAGAAACTAGAGTGGTGTAGCTCCAGGACAAGGAATGCCAAGGATTGATGGTTACCAATGGAAGCCGGGGAGAGGCAAGAAAGGATTCTACCCAGTCTCAGCAGGAGCACAGCCTGCTGACACCTTGATTTCAGACTTCTAGCCTCCAGGACTGTGAGAGCACTCATTTGTGTTTGTGTAAGCCTCCCAGTTTGTAGTGCTTTGCTATGGCTACCCCAGGAAACTAATACATACCCATTCAACAGTTCTTCAATAAAATAAAGGATAAATTATGTTTTCATGTTAAGGCCCTTATTTAAAAATTTACTAGAATATTATTATTAATAGGTATAGGATAAATTTACATTGGGAAAAAAAATCTAAGTAAAACATGCTATCCCATTTCATTTGTATTTGGGGGAATTTTTATTTCCTGCTGTGTTTACAATTAATCTCAAATTAATTGTACACAATTTCATAGATGAATTAGCTTTATGAATACACATTTTGGGGACGAGACATATAAAGTTAAAAAACACAATAAAATAATTTTGGGATACTTCGTGAGCTGATACAAAGGCAACATCATTAAAACTTTCTTAAGAGCCACTGTTGACCAGGCACTATAAGCTGGTACTTTCACATATGGCATCCATTTAAAATAAAATTATTTCTTTTTCACAGTGTTTGATGTGAGAAGTATAAAGCCTGTCCCCAAACATAGCAAGGGCAGTGCCTAAATTCAAAATCCGGTGCTCTCAGCTCTAATCCAACACTTCTATTTTACTATGTAAATACACATTATTTGATTGGTTAGTTAATTAAAATACTTATTAATATTTCATTAAATAAATATTAACTGGACCTTATAATAAACACATGTATTTTTCTTCTATTATTTGTAATCATTTTTATTTTTTCCAACTTCTTTTATTGTTGAGAGTATTACAGATGTCCCCTCATTTTCCCTGATTTGCCTGCCTCCACTGTTCTCCTACCCTCGCAGGCCTTCATCTGTCTATTGTCTGTGTCCATGGGCTATGATTATACTCATATAAGTTCTTTAATTAATCTCTTCCCACCCTCTTTCCCACCTTCCTTCTGAGATCTTTCAGTCTGTTCCATGCCTGTGGATCTATTTTATTCATCAGTTTAGTTTGTTCCTTAGATTCCATATATAAGTAAGATCATGTGGTATTGTCTTTCTCTGACTGGCTTATTTAGCTTAATAATCTCCAGGTCCATCCATGCTGTCTCAAAGGGTAAGACATCCTTCTTTTTCACAGCTGCATAGTGTTCCATTGTGTAAATGTACCACAGTTTTTTTTTAATCTACTCATCTACTGATGGACACTTGGGCTGTCTCCAGATCTTAGCTATTATAAATAATGCTGCTATGAACATAGGGGTGCATATATTCTTCCTGATGGGTGTTTCAGGATTCTTAGGATATACTCCTAGGAGTATGATTACAGGGTCAAATGGCAGTTCCAGTTTTAATTTTTTGAGCAACCTCCATACTGTTTTCCATAGTGGCTGCACCAGTCTGCATTCCCACCAGCGGTGTAGCAGGGTTCCTTTTCTCCACATCCTCACCAGCACTTGTCATGTGTTGATTTGTTTATGGCAGCCATTTTGACAGGTGTGAGGTGACACCTCATTATGGTTTTAATTTGCATGTCTCTGATGTTTAGTGATGTTGAGCATTTTTTCATATGTCTGTATATCCTGTTTGCAGAAGTATCTGTTCAGGTCCTTTGCCCATTTTTAATTGGATTGTTTCTCTTCCTCTTGTTGAGTTATATGAGTTCTTTGCATGTTTTGGAAATTAACCCCTTATCAGATGTATCATTGGTGAATATATTCTCCCATACCATGGGTTCCTTTTGCATTTTGAAGAGGGTTCCTTTTATTGTGTGGAAGCTGTTTAGTGTGATGTACTCCCATTTGTTTATTTTTTTTCCTTTTTTTCTCTTGCCCTAGGAGATATATGGGTAAAAATTCTGCTATGTGAGATGTCTGAGATTTTACTGCATGGGTTTCTTCTAGGATTTTTATGGTTTCATGACTGACAATTAAGTCTTTTATCCATTTTGAGTTTATTCTGTGTATGGTGTAAGTTGGTGGTGTGGTTCCATTTTTTGCTTGTATCTGTCCAATTTTTCCAATGCTATTTATTGAAGAGAATGTCTTTACTCCATTGTATGCTTTTATGCTCTTGCCTCCTTTGTCAAATGTTATTTGACCATAGTAGTATGGCTTTATTTCTGGGGTCTCTGTTCTGTTTCATTGACCTATATGCCTGTTCTTGTGCCAGTACTAGGTTGTTTTGATTACAATGGCTTTGTAGTATAGTTTGATATCTGGTGTTGTGATCCCTCCAACTTTGTTCTTCTTTCTCAAGATTTCTGCATCTTTTGGGGGTCTTTTTTGGTTTCATATGAATTTCTGGAATGTTTGTTCTAGTCCTGTGAAATATGTTGTTGATATTTTAATCAGAATTGCATTGAATATATAGATTGCTTTGGGTAGTACGGGCATTTTAATGATGTTAATTCTTCCAATCCATGAACATGACATATTCTTCCACTTGTTTGTATCTTCCTCTATTTCTTCTTTTAGTGACCTGTAGTTTTCTGAGTACAGGTCCTTTACCTCCTTGGTTAAGTTTATTCCCTATGTCTTATTTTTTATTGCAATGTTAAATGGGATTTTTTATTATTATTTTTTTAGTTTTCTTTCTGAGAGTTCATAACGGTGCATAAACATACTGTCAATTTCTTTGTCCAGACGGGGTTCAGTGGTTGAGCATCAACACATGCACCAGGGCTATTTCGATTCCCAGTCGGGACACATGCCCGGGTGTGGACCCGATCCCCAGTGGGGAACATGCAGGAGGGGACCAATCGATATTCTCTCTCATTGATATCTCTATCTCTCTCTCCCTCCTTTTTTTTTTTTTTTTTTTTTTTTGGTATGTGCCCCTAGCAGGAACCAAACCCAGGACTCTCTGGTCCACGGGCTGATGCTTCAACTGCTGAGCCAAACCGGCCAGGGCCCTCTCACTTCTTATCTCTCTAAAACCAATAAAGGAAAAAACAAAAATTATTAAAAAAAATACTGTCAATTTTTGTATGTTGATTTTGTACTCTGCTGCCTTGCCAAATTTATTTATTAAATCCAGTAGTTTTTTTGGTGGAGTCTTTAGGGGTTTCTTTGTACAATGTCTTCTCATCTGCAAATAATGACAGTTTTACTTCCTCCTTTCCAATTTGGATGCCTTTGATTTTTAATTCTTGTCTGATCACTGTGACAAGGACTTCCAGTACTATGTTGAATAAGAGTGGTGAAAGCAGACAACCCAGTGTTGTACCTGTTCTTAAGGGAAATGCTTTTAGTTTTTGTCCATTGAATATAATGTTGGCTGTAGGTTTGTCATGTATGGCCTTTATTATATTGAGGTATGTTCCCTCTTTCCCACTTTGCTGAGAGTTTTTATCAAAAATAGGTGCTGGGTTTTATCAAATCCTTTTTCTGCATCTATTGATATGATCATGTGATTTTTATCCTTCATTTCATTTATGTGATGTATCACATTTATTGATTTGCGAATATTGTACCAGTCTTGCATCCCTGAAATAAACCACCCTTGGTGATGGTATATGATCTTTGTAATGTATTGCTGGATCCAATTCGCTAAAATTTTGTTGAGGATTTTTGCATCTATGGTCATCAGTGATACTGGACTGTAATTTTCTTTCTTTGTAAAATCTTCATCTGGTTTTGGGATTAGGATAATGCTGGCCTTGTAAAAAGAGCTTGGAAGTCTTCCCGTCTCTTGAATTTTCTGGAATAATTTGAGGAGAGTAGGTATTAATTCTTTCTGAATGTTTGGTAAAACTCACCTGTAAATCCATCCAGTCCAGGACTTTTGTTTGCTGGGAATTTTTTTTTTTTAATTACTGCTTCAATTCCTTTAGTTATAATTAGTATAGTCAGATTTTCTGATTCTTCCTGATTGAGTTTTGCAAAATTACATGATCTAGGAATTTATCCATTTCTCCCAGGTTGTCTAGTTTGTTGGCTTATAATTGCTCATAGTATTTTCTTACAATTCTTTTTTTTTCTGTGGTGTCAGTTGTTATACTGCCTCTTTCATTTTTTATTTTATTTATTTGGTTACTCTTTCTTTGTTCCTTGGTGAGTCTGGCCAAAGGTGCATCAATCTTCTTTATCTTTTCAATGAACCAACTCTTGGTTTCATTGATTTTCTGTATTTTTTTGTTTGTTTGTTTGTTTGTTTTTTAAATCTCTATGTCATTTATATCTGCTTTGATCTTTATTATTTCCTTTCTTTTACTTCCTCTGGCATTTTCTTGCTGTTCTCTTTCTAACTCCTTTAGTTATAGTTTTAGGTAGTTTATTAGAGCTTTTCCTGTTTCTTGAGATAGTCCTGTAATGCTACGAACTTCTATCTCAGGACTGTTTCACTGTGTCCCATAGATTTTGGATTGTTGTGTGTTCATTTTCATTTGTTTCTAGGAAGTTTCTTTTTAGTTTCTTCCTTGATCTCATTAATAAAACATTCATTGTCTAATATCATGCTATTTTGCCTCCATGTCTCTGAATGTTTTTGAGGGTTTTTTTTTGTAGTGGTTGATTTCTAGTTTCATGCTATTGTGGTCCAAGAAGGTGCTTGACATAATTTGAGTCTTTTTGAACTTGTAGAGACTTGTTTTGTGTCCTAACATGTGGTCTATCTTTGAGAATGTTCCATGTGCATGTGAGAAGAATGTATACTCTGCTGCTTTGGGATGAAATGTTCTGTAAATGCCAATTGAATCCATTAATTCTAGTGTGTCATATAAGATCACTGTTTCCTTGTTGATTTTTTTGTCTGGATGATCTAGCCAATGATGACAATGGAGTGTTAAAGTCCCCTACTATGATTGTATTGCTGCAATCTCACCCTTAGAGTCCATAAAGAAATTTTTATATATTTAGGTGCTCCTATATTGGATCCATATGTGTTTATAAGTGTTATATCCTCTTGTTGCATCAATGCTTTTAGTATTATGTAGTGACCTTAGTTGTTTCTTGTTATGGTCTTTTTTTTGAAGTCTGTTTTGTCAGAAATAAGTATTGTTACCTTTGCATTTTTTCATTTCCATTTGCATGGAATATTTTTTTTTCCATCACTTAACTTTCAGCCTCTTTGAATCTTTTGTTCTGAGATGGGTCTCTTGTAGGCAGCATATATATGGGTTATGCTTTCTTATCCATTCAGCTACCCTATGATTTTTTATTGAAGCATTTAAACCATTTACATTTAAGGTTATTATTGATATGTATTTATTTAAAACATTTTTTTCTTTGTGTCTATGTTCTTTTCTCTATATATTTATTCTCCTTAAAGCAGTCCGTTTAGCATTTTTTGCAGTGCTGGTTTGGTGATAATGAACTCCTTTAGCCTTTTTTGTCTGAGAAGCTCTTTATTTCTCCTTCAATTTTAAATGATAACCTTGTTAGATAGAGCAGTCTTGGTTGCAGGTTCTTCCTTTTCATTACTTTGAATACTTCATGCCAATCCCTTCTGGCCTGAAGTGTTTCTCTTGAGAAATCCACTGACAGTCTTGGGGGCTCCCTTGTATGTAACTAATTGTCTCTCTTGATGCCTTTAAGATTCTCTCTTTGTCTTTAGCCTTGGCCATTTTAATTATGATGTGTCTTGGCATGGGTGTCTTTGGGTTCATCTTGATTAGGACTCTCTGTGCTTCCTGAACTTACATAACTTTTCTTCCACCAGGTTAGGGAAGTTTTCTGTGATTATTTCTTCAAAAGGTCTCTATCCCTTGCTCATTTTCTTCTCCTTCTGGTACCTCTATGATATGTATGTTGTTACATTTCATATTGTTTCAGAGTTCCCTTAAACTGTACTCATTCTTTTAAATTCTTTTTTGTTGCTGTTGCTCTGCTTGGGTGTTTTATTCAACCTTATAAAAATATGGAACATTTAATAAATTTGCGTGTCATCCTTGCTCAGGGGCCATGCTGATCTTCTCCGCATTGTTCCAATTTTAGTATATATGCTGCTGAAGTGAGCACTGTAAACATTTTTCGTAAGTCTTCTCAATTTCTTTTTTTTTAATTTTCAATTACTGTTGACATTCAAAATTATTTTATATTCGTTTATAGTGTACAGCATAGCAGTTAGACAATCATATATTTTCAAAGTGGTCCCTTGATATTTAGGTACCCATGTGGCACTGTACATAGTTTTTATGATATTATTGACTATATTAAATCCTTTTTTAACTTATAAAAAACAGAAATTTATTTTTACAGTTTTGGAGGCTGAGAAGTCTAAGGTCAGACACTGGTAGATTTGGTGGCTAGTGAAAGCCTGTTTTCTGGTATAGAGATAATACCTTTTTGCTGTTTCTTCGATTTTTTTTTTTAATCCTCACCCGAGGACATTTTTGCATTTAACTTCAGATAGAGCAGGAGGGAGAGAGGGGGAAAGAGAGAGAGAGAGAAACATCGATGTGAGAGAGACACATCAACTGGTTGCCACCCACACGACCCCAACCGGGGCCGAAGACAAACTGCAACTGAGGTACGTGCCCTTAGCAGGAACCGAACCTGGGACTTTCTGGTCCATGGGCTGACACTCTAACCACTGAGCCAATCTGGCCAGGGCTGTTTCTTCACATTTGAAAGGGGTGAAGGATCCCTCTGGTATCCATTTTCTAAGGGCACAAATCCTATTCATGAGGGTTTACTCCCAGGACCGAGGCAACACTCAAAGATCCTACTTCCTAATAACATCACATTGGACAATAGGTTTCAACATATTAATTATGGGAAAGTTCAAACATTCAGACCATTACATAAAGCTATGTAAAAATGTTGATTCATTATCCTTAAATCCTTTTCATAAAAAGTTAGTTTTTTTTGAAAAACATTGAATTATTACATAAATCTTTTTTTTAAACCAACATTCCCACATTTCTCCCACTCTGTAGCTACTGGTAATCACCAAGACCTTCTTTATCCATTCATCTGTTGATGGGCACTTAAGTTTTTTTTTGTAAATTTTGGTTATTGTGAATAATGCTACAATGATCATGAGAGTGCAGACATCTTTTTAATATTGTCTTTATTTCCTTTGGATATTACCCAGAAGTGGAATTACTCAATCATATGGTAGTCTAGTATTAATTTTTTGAGGAATCTCCATGCTGTTTTCCAAAGTGGCTTTACCAATTTACATTCCCATCAACAGTGCCCAGGCTGGTTCTTTTTTCTCCACATCCTCACCAACACTTGTTATCTCGTGTGTTTTTTATAATAGCCATTGTAACAGGTGTGAAGCGATATTTCATTGTTACTTTTATAGACATTTCCCTGATGATTATTGAAGCTGATTATTGAAGTTGAGCACCAAGACCAATGTAAAGGAGCTTTTTCTCTATATTTTTTTCTAGAAGTTTTTTTCAATTTCAGGTCTTATGTTTAAGCATTTAATTCCCTTCAAGACAACTTTTGTATGTGTTGTAAGATAGGAGTCCCATTTCATTCTTTTACATGTGGTTAACTGGTTTCCCAATACCATATATTAAAAAGATAATCCTTTATCAATTGAGTATTCTCAGCTCTCTTGTCACACACACTAGTGGACTATAAATGCAAGGGTTTATTTCAGGGCTCCCAATTATGTAGTGGTATATAGGTGGTATGCTTTTGTTTCCCTTCTATCTTTTCTTAATCTACCATAGGTTTTGCTTTGTGGCTAGCATGGGTCATATATAATACATCTTATGGATAAAACAACTTAACTTCAATCGCATAAAAAATTGTACTCTTTGTTCCCCCTGCTATTATGTATCCATTAACAAATTAACTCTTAACTATAACTATTTTTTAAAATTTTGTCCTTTAACCTTTATACCTGAGTTAAGTGGTAAACACATAACAATATTACCGTATTCGAATATTCTGAATCTGTCTATATACTTAACTTTACCATGGTACTAATTAGCATCCTCTTTTTTTCAATTTGAATAACTTCTTTCAGCATTTCTTGTAAGTTAAGTCTAGTGGTGATGGAGTCAGAATTTGTTAGGAAGTCTTTTTATCACTTTCATTTCTGAAGGACACATTTGCTGGGTAAAGTTTTCTTGGTTGGCAGTTTCTTTATTTTATGGGGTTCACAACATTGACAACAGTGTGGTCTATGGAAAGTGCTGAAGATGATCCACAGTGTCTGCAAGGGTTGTTGGGATCCTCATTGGTGCCTCCAGGTCCAGCTGTCTGGGACAAGTGCAGGTGTTTGTGTAGTGGCTAGAGCCAGTGTTTGTATACATTCTTGGCTGTGGGAACCAGTAGCAGGTGCTTGTGTAGTGGCAGAGGTCAGTTGCTGAACCACTTGTAGTGGTGGGAGCTAGGTAGGCAGCAAGGATCAGGGCTGAGAGTGCAGTGGCACATGTGAGGGCCTTGAC
Source organism: Tadarida brasiliensis (assembly GCA_030848825.1). Classification (NCBI taxonomy): domain Eukaryota; kingdom Metazoa; phylum Chordata; class Mammalia; order Chiroptera; family Molossidae; genus Tadarida; species Tadarida brasiliensis. The sequence continues at coordinate 106,754,745 of CM061260.1, read as the reverse complement.
TGTCAGTGAGACTCCAGAGGCTGCTGGACTTCATCGTGGCTGCATGGCTATAGAGGCTAATGATGGGGGTTGGGTCAGGGTTGTGTAAATGCATAGCTGGAGGGGCTAGCTACAGGTGAGTGCAGTGGTGCAGGCTAATAACAGAAGACAGGGCCTTGTCCAGGCCAAGGAGCAGCTGTGGGGGCCTCGGCTTTGGTGTGTTCCTCCATGGCTCCATAGTCTCCCTGCCAGGTACGCACATGTAGTGGAGGCTGGGGATGGGTGTCAAGCTGGTGGTGTGCAAGTGCATGGTGGGGGACAGATGTGGAGGTCTAGACTGGCATCTTCTACATACACAGCCACAGAGACCTAGATTGGCTGTCAGTGTGATTCCTGAGAGCTCGGGTGAAAATCTACAGGGTGTCAACAGTGGCAGTGCTAGCTTTTGGTTTTTTAGTGGTGGAAGTTTCTGGGTTTATCTGGAGAGCAATTCACTGGTAACTGATCGCTTGTGCTGCATTGCTGCTCCTACTTTTCTTCCTTGTTCCTGGCCATCTAGTCTCAGCTCTGCCAGTCCAGGGGGAGTAAAACGGAAGTGGGACCTTTGCGCAGTGCCCTCAAAGGCTGGGGAAGCTGGTCACTCACCCTGCTCTTCCTTTTACAATGAGGGGACTCTGTAATGGGGGGATCCCAGCTGGTACCAAACAGTGCTGGCTTGGTAGATGTGATGATGCAGGCAAAATGAAGCTGTCTGTCTTCCCTGTTCATACGATTACTCTCAGGGTTTCACTGTGTAGCTGAAGTTTCTTAAGTGAACTCCAGAGCTGTCCTAGAACTGTTTTTGTTTTTGGATAGTTGTTTAATTGTTGATCTTTGTGGGAGAAACAGAGAGTAGGTTCTCCTATGCTACCATTTTGGTAAAGTTATCACTCTGATGACTTCAAATAAATCTTCATTTGAAAGATAGTTTTGAGGCATTGTGGTGGTCCAAAGCTGAGACAGATGTAGATTCAATCTGTAACATATTTGGTAGAAACCATAATTTAAATATGCAAACACTATAATGCATATCAATACAGACATTGATATGGTACTGGTAAATTTTCTGACAACTTTATTACATACATTGAGCAAATCACTGTATAGTCACTACCAGCATTGTTTCCATTACAAAGATGAGATGACTGAAGCTTAGACAAGTAATTTGTCTATGATGACATTTCTAATAATGGTAGAGCAAAGATTTATACCCAGAATTTCCTAACTTTAGAATCTATGCTTTGAATAACACCTTTATTGCTTTTTCCTGTAAGAAGAGTTCTCTGATTCCCCTGGTTTTAAGATATGATTTTATATACACCGATATTTTCATACATGGGTGTAAGTTGAAAATTACAGTATCAGGTAATACTTTTATATACCCTATTGACATTCTTATTCTAAGTATATGGTGAGTGTCATAAATCTTTTTCACAATTTGTAATGATTTCTAATTACCAATAGATCTCAATATATTTTGAAAGCTGCTCTATTCCTAAAATGCAATAAACATGCAATTTCCCCATATGTTTATTCCTGTGTTATTATTGTCTCCAACATTTATTCAATCCCCAAATCCTTATTGACCATGTATTCCTTAGGCTCATATTTCCTACAGTCTTCCAAAGCATCCAAATATATATATATAAGTGGTGCCAAGTAAAAAAAGGCTTGTAAGAGCAATGATTGTGAGAACATCCCATTGATGGTAACTTAAAGTTTCCTAGAACTTTTTCTTCCATTACCCAGATTTTTAGCTCCAATTTTCCACTCTGTCACCAAGTGCATCATTGAAACCAGCACCAAACCATTTGCATACAGCTTGAGACAATACCTGGTTCTCTGTGGAATGGATACTGTAGAGCATGTATTTCAAGGGCTCACTCCATTTGTCTTCATCCCCAGTTGGTGGAGGCAGATACAAAACTACAAGAAGGATGAGATGGCTTCTGTTTTCCAGTTTGACCATTATAGGTTTGACCACGAGTGACTAGAGAGACCGGGATCCATTTTCTCACACTGTCTGTTGCTAGAATATAAAGAACGGGGACAGGGATAAGCCATTTTAGTTTAGGGAAAAAGCTGCATGGGCAAAAGCTTTGAGATGGGAAAGCTTAGAGAAAATACCAGGAAGTGCTTTTCTTCCTGTTTTCTTGGAGTACAGAAGTTCCAGGAAATGAAATACCTGCAAACTTACCCAGGAGGATAAAGGGAATTTTAAAAAGAATTACACATCAAATATCAAAGTGATCATTCCCTTATTATTTATGTTTTAATAAAGCAGAAAAACTAGTTATGATTTAAGTAAAAACTACCTAGCACAACGCTTTATGTATTTAACATCTTTAATACATTTTTGAGGAGAAAATGAGTGAGTAATGAAAAGAAAAAATTAATGATCAATATGGAGTCATTTTCTATCATAATTACACATCAAGTCACAAAATATGCAAGTCTTTTGGCATTTCTTCCTGAGATCTGTTTTATGTTTCATGTACAACAAAGGTTTTTGAGGCAACTTTATATTTGTAGAGTTTTTCAAATGTCATCATAAATATAATTGATAGCATAAAAAACAAGCAATTGTGAATAGTTCAAAATTTTAAAGAAGAAACCCATGTCCATTGGAAATCAAATAAATCTGTTAAAAGTGGGTGTAACAGGAAGGCTTTCAGGCGTTTACCAACCTTTTGTGGATCTAAAGATTGGACACTGTCAGATGCCTTACTATTCAAAACTAATGCATCCTGTATAAATAAAACTTAAAACATAAGGGGGAAGTAATGTGATCCTAGTTCCAGAGATAATGAATGAAAGCAAATTAGCATAAATCAAGGATTACTTTGAAGTGAAATACTATAAAACTTAGTGAATTTCTCCAAAACACATGAGTAAATTTTAATTACACTTTCCTAACCAGAAATTAATTTACATTTGAACTGGTGAAACTTTGCTTATCTACCATGTCATTCATTTTGAGAAAGAGTAACTAGTTGAATAGGTGTGGTGATATTTCCCAGTAAGTAATCATGACTCTTGAAATATCTGGCAATGCCATAAAATGTAAAACACATGTAAAAAAAATGAGTTATTTATTTTCAGGGCTTGGTGTGGTTACTTTTAAAGCCACCTATTGCTAAACACTGATGTGAGGTTTATGAACATTGAATCTTAAATCCCCTAATATTTCTCAACTCCCAAAAGATGTTCTTTAAATTTAGAGAGAGATAATTAAAATTTTCTAGAAAATTACCATTACATTTTTGGAAGGCATTCCAAATGTACTGAAAATACACTTCTGGAATAAATACTAGCATCTATGATACTTAAAATTTTCCAATTCCTAATATAACTAAAGCAAAAAATAATTTTCTTACCGACAATCATTTAGACTTAGTCTCATTCAGGGACAATCGATTTTAAATGTAGATGTATGGGAGAATTATACTGACCTTTTTAAAACTCCTGGAGTCGTTTGTTGACTGAAAATATTTCTAAGTAGAGCAAATCATTAGATCTTTTTCGAGAATTTTACCACTAAATTATGTAAGAAAAGGGAAGAATGCCCAACGATTTTCAGAACCATGATCCTTGAGGAATAAGTCCTGGGTTGGATTCAGTAGATGGAGCCACCTGGTCAACACGTGAGATGATGAGACGACAGAAAAGGGGACTGGGAGCAAGGAGATACTGGGTAACTTATGGTGACAGCTAACGGGGAAAAAATAACTCTATATGGCTGGAGAGAACACGGGGGCGGGGGGGAAGAACCTCAAAAACTAGAGCACTGCAGCTACATCCTCTCTGCTTGTAACTGCCTTCAGAGATCTCACCCAATACTTCTAGTCAACAAAGAGATACTATCACCTGTGGTTGTTGCAAATTTCCTTCATACCCCCTGGAGGAGAAATGTACTAAGCAATAAGCTTTATTTTCCTTTTCTAAATTTTTCTTTACTGATTTGAGAGAGAGAGAGATCAATTTGTTTCCCTTGCATGCATTCATGGGTTGATTCTTGCATGTACCCTGACCAGGTGATAGGGACGAATCTCTAACCAACTGCACTACCTGGGCAGGGCCAACCAATAAGTTTTCTTTAATAATTTTTAGCATTGTAAATATCTTGTTTTACTTGAAGGAATCTGATATTCCACTTTAGGAGTTAAATAGTAACAAATGTCTGAGGTCTGAGCTCTCTCATTCAGAGTCTTATTAAGTAGCCCACCACCATGAACACAGTCTCAGGTGTACCCAGTATCTTCCTCTTTAGTAAAATCTCGAACCCCGTCTCTGGCTTAGATAGGCAACCAGGGAGATTTTGCCAGCAGACTGTGGGAACTCCCTCATATCAAAGCCCGATGCGTTGCTAAGTTTTTTTTTTTCCAAACAGGATGGAGACAAAACAACTATAAATCAAGCTGTTCTTTGTGAATCTAATTCAAGATCCCCTTGTGTGGTGAGAAAACAGGGGTGTTTGTGTCTAATGGAGGTTATAATAGTAACTGTATCAAATGTAGCACTAGCATAAACTGTTGGATGGATTTCACATGGCAAAAAAAAAAAAAATGGTGCTAAAATATTGCTTTTAAAATTTGCGGAAAAAACATAAACTACCACAAAACAAAACCAATAAACAGAAAACTCCTGCAAACATAATTAAATTACCGTGGGTAATCATTTTAAAGATGCTTAATTTTTTTCTTCATGTAATTGAATTTCTTCATAAGAACTACTGAGATAAATATACCTATCTCGTGCCTGCGCAGAAATATAAAAAGTCAGCATGATTTGGAGGCTCTTCAAGGCAAAAAATGCAAAATACTTTTTCCCCCCTCTATATCCTTGTAACTTGCGGTTCTTACTACACTTAGAGAGAATTGAACTTGAGTAATAGCTCCATTAGCACTCTTTTCCAGGAGCCAGTTCCTGTGGTCTCACTGGGCCCAGCTGCTGATGACTCACAGAGGAAGTTGTAGAGATTAGGGTGTATGGGGGGGAAATCAGAACAGCACAGAAATAAAGCAAATCAACCAACCATTACCTTTTGTGCCAAACAGAACAATGGCCTAACGACTGTGGTTCAGAAGGATCCTTCTTATTCCACTCATTTATGCTATTCCTGTTGGAAGGACCACCAGGAAACCTGTGAACGGCCAGGAGCGCACACTGGAATCCATGGCACATCTCAATGACTGTTCCCTCCCGACTCCACTAGAACAATGACCGACATCAAGCAGTTTAATCTCCGGTAATAATTCCTTTTGTCAGGTTGAGAGGTTTTCCCCTTGAATTAGGTTTTTTAAGATCGGATTTTCGAAATTAGTTATTCTCTGTATTGTAAAGCGGAGAGCCTACATTTTATAAACACAGGCATACATCAAGGTGGAACACAGCAAAGTCTGTGTGTTAGCTGCTGCTCTCTGAAATTTTTACTCGCTCTGAAATGAAATCAGCCTTTATTAGCAAACAGTTGTAACTGAACAGCACAGATGTTAAAACTTTTCTTTCAATTTTCCCTAACGGACTGGAAATGTGAACGGGTCCTTTATAACACCTAGTAGAATGAAATTTGATCAAGAAGATTTCTAAAAATCTTTATTGCAGATTCTTAGCTTAATTACTGATAAGTAAAACATTTCATGGGTTGAAAAAAAAAACTGCATGTTTTCAAGTGTTTATGAATATATATAATATATATGAAAAGCTATTTGGTGAAGAAAAGTCTTATTTTCTTGTTGTTTTATTTAACCACAATGAGCTACAAATGATGACCAGTGTACAGAGCAACTTAACTTTTTATTGACTGGATACACACATAAACATCATATTAAAATCAGTGTATCCTGAATAACAGTAGATTATTTATAATTCTGATAATATTCAGAATACCAATTAAGGGGTGAGTGTTCTTTTTATGATCCATATTATCTGAGAAATTATCTTCAAATTATACACATATTAGAAGCTGTAGTTTTAGTGTTTGATGAATGATGAAAATAATGGAGATTTCCTTATAACATTATATGCTTAGATTACTTAAAATAAACTTTAAAAAATTAGATAGCTAGAGTCTTAATGCCTGTTCTCCATCTCTGGACTTCCATTTATACTTAGCCCAGTGCAAAGCACGGCCCTAATGTCTACATGAATTGGTTTACCCAGGATACTATTCATCAGAATTCTTGAAACAATATTTATAAAAGCTTATTTAGTCATCCCAATACTCCGAATTTACCCAGTGCTCACACCCTCAGCCTGATCTGGGTCCAGAGGGATCTCACCAGGCTTAATTAGATGCTTTCCCTCTGCCTACTCTGAGCTGCCAGTGTCTCGTTTTGGGGAGAGAGAGAATTAAACTGGATGGCTTGCCAGTTGCCCATCAACTATGGCCAGCAAGTTCTCTAAGAAGTTGAGAGTGGAGAGAAGGTGATTGGCATGACTGGGTAACACATAGAAAATGCTGGGCTAATATTAGTGTTTATTCAACAAATATTAATTGCGCACCTACCTGGGCAAGGCATTGTTTTAGGCATTTATAGTTTTATAATGAAATAGGGGCTGTTTAAATCAAAATAAATTTTGTTCTCTGACATCTAGTGGGCATAAATCACCAATATGATAGTTTTTGACCTGCAAAGATGCCAACTGCTTAGTTTAACTATATTCTTGTACATGCATATATTTTATAATAATAAAGGCATTTTATAACTATAAATAATTTTATAATTTGTACAGAAAAATAAGTCTTACTTCCTACAATAGGATAATTATCAGATATTTTTCTAATACATAATTTCTATTATTATATTGATCTCTATATTATGTTTTTTATTCCTTTATAATGAATTTACTGGGGTGACACTGGTTAACAAAATTATACAGGTTTCAAGGGCACAATTCTACAACATCATCTGTACACAGCATTGTGTATTCACCACCCCAAGTCAGGTCTCCTTCCATCACCATTCACCCCCTCCTCCACCTCCCCCTCCCCCAGCAATCACCACACTGCTGTTTAGGTCCATGAGTTTTTTCTCTTTTTATTCTCCCCCTTTTTAACTCAATCCTTCCACCCTCCACCCAGCCCACAGCCCCGCTCCCACAGCTGTCAGCCTGCTCTCTGTCTGTGAGTCTGTCTCTATTTTGCCTGTTAGGTCATTTTGTTCTTTAGATTCTACGTATGCGTGAAATCATATGGTACCTGCCTTTCTCTGACTGGCTTAGTTCACTTGGCATAATGCTCTCCAGGTCCATCCATGCTGTCTCAGTGGCTGGGATATCATATGTGGGATTTTTTTAAAGAATTTTGCAACAATTTTACTGCATATTTTCTATCCCATATCTACTTCAGTAACTTAGTATTTAAAAAAAGTATATTGAATGAAAGTACATTTTTACACACGCGTATATGTGAGTTCAGGAGTTAAGTTTTACACACACACGTGTGTGTGTGTATAAACTCACATATACACTTAAACACACTTTATAAATATCAGTATATTAAATGAGCAAAATAACCACTATTTATAACAGTGACTTCTAAACTTTTTCATCAAATATTTCTTTGCTTGATTTAGCCAAATACTTGCAAAAATAACTAGGTTGAATATTAATACGTATCTAATTAAGCTAATATGTTTTATTGTTGTGTATGTATATTCATTCTATGAATGCATACTATACTAAAAGTTAGGATAAAATTTGTCTAGAAAAAACAAAAATTTGAAATATCTACGATATTTTGTTTATCAATGTTGTAAGGCTTACCTATGTCATTCAAACAATACTTGACAGAAGCAATGCATTGTTATTATTCACTGCTTGAATTGTTTTAATTTAATAATTTAAAATGCACCTGTGTATTTAAAGGTCTAGTTTTTTTGTTTGTTTTTTAGTGATTTTTGAAAGAGAGGAAGGGAGAGGGAGAAAGAGAGAAACATCGATAGACTGCCTCCCGCATGCACCCCAACTTGTGATTGAGCCCACAACCTGGGCATGTGTCCTGAGTAGGAATCGAACCGGTGACCTTCCAGTGCACGAGACAACACTCAACCAACTGAACCACACCGGCCAGGACAAAGCTCTAGTTTTAGGTTCAGTTTATTTTGATACCTGCTTACTGATTGTCAACCAGTGTCTCGAATGGAAGAAGTGCATTAACGGCCCCTCTTGTGAAATCAGATGCTATTTTTTTCAATCCTGTCTCCAATTATGCAAAGATTTTTGTTGAAATGTACTTGCATTTGTATGATGAGTATGTTCAGCTGCATTTTCTTTGCAGGAATATTATAAAATCACTTGTCAATTTTGAGGGCTAGCTTAATTAAAACTAAAACTATAGCTCACAAATACACTTAGCCATGTACTGTGCGGAGATATAACAAAAGCAAACAGATGCCTTGATGATTTATCCGTTGGTACTTCCACGCTGTGAGATCGTCTTTTGTCGTAGGGCACATTGTATATATATATATATAGCAGCCTCGATTTGGGCTCCTGCACAGGACAGTGTGAGGACAGGGAAGTCAATTACACATTAAATATTAGTAAAATTTAATGTATTTCCTATTTGTAGATGATAATACAAATATAATGTAAAGTTTTAATATTTTGTTTATATACCTAAAGGGATTACTTAGCTTTCCTAGAGGGATGTACCCCTCTTCAAAGCCCATGGTCAAACCCACAAAACTTACCAAGTAAATAAATGTTAAATTATCTCTTTATAAGAATAACAATTTTGTCACCTGGGCAGTGTGGCTCAGTGGTTGAACATCGACACATGCACCAAGAGGTTGCTGGTTCGATTCCTGGTCAGGGCACATGCCCAGGCTGGGGGCCAAACCCCCAGTGAGGGGTGTACAGGAGGCGGCCAATCAATGTTCTCTCTCATTGATGTTTTTATCTCTCTCTCCCTCTCCCTTCCTCTTTCTCTAAGAATAAATTAAGAAAATAATAATAATAATTTTGTCAAAACATTAATTTTCTTCATTTTAGAAAGCTTGGATAGGTAAAAAAAAAAAAAAATCAGTCAAATCTAAAATGGGTCCTTTTACTAGATAAACCCATCATGGCAGAAAGGCTTGTTCGTGACTCTACGAACTGTTACCTCTTAAATTACACTTGTTCATAATTTGTAAAAATACAATGGTAGTTGCTCAAACTAGGGTAAATTGAAATGTGTCTTAATAAATGAAAATTCTACTCTGGCTGGTTTGGCTCAATGGTTAGAACATCAGCCCACGGACCAAAGAGTTGCAAGTTCGATTCTGGTTAAGGGCACATACCTCAATTGCAGTTTGATCCCTGGCCCTGGTCAGGGTCGAGTGGGAGGCAGCTTATCAATGTTTCTCTCTTTCTCTCTCTCTTTCTCCCTACCATTCTGTCTGAAAATATCCTCGGGTGAGGAAAAAAAGAAAAGATAATTCTTAACTTTAAAGCATTTCTGTACATTTTGTTTAGAGAGAAATATTACATTTGTTTCTAATTTTATCACATTTTCTGGCATATATATTAAAACCATAATCATTAATATTATTCTTAATGTACAAACAGTGAAGTTGATAGAAGATAATAGCTTTCCAAATATTTTAGCTAAAAATTAAACATTATACTCCCAACTTATTTATCTGCACATTCTTTACAAAAATACTTCTATCCATTAAATATTTAATTCCTTTAAGTTATCTTCAATAGCTACTGCGCTCACTCATGACAGTTTCTAATTAATTTTAAATGGCATTTAATAGCCATTGTCCCAACAAGTACAAAATGAATTAGGAGACATAATGCTTGCATTGTACGAAGAGCGGCCTCTGCAAACTCTTAAATTAAATCCACACTGTAGTCAAAACTCATTTGATGTTTGCATTTCCTACTTTGCAGACGAGATGGTCTCAAAAGGCAGAATAGGCTAAAGATGTGTTGGACAACTCTATAAGTACAGTCTCAAGACTCTTGTCATCTTAGCTGTCTAAATTACTTCAACAGGACTCGAGGGAATTTAAAGAGGAGAAATGACATGACAAACAATTATATTCTAACACTCTATTTATAACAATGCCCTTTCAGATTATTGTTCCTTCAGACTGACACATCACTGTAATCCCACTGATGAATCAAGGGACTTATAGTTAGATCACACACAGCTTGTAGGCAAAAAAAAAAAAAAGAAGAAGAAGAAAGAAAATACGAAAAAGAACTGACATTCAGGAAATATAGAGAGACTCAAGGATAAATTCAGCTGGGATGAGCTTAATTTATCAATGTCAATAACAACGGTTAACACATCGCAAGAATACATGCATATTAATTGAAAATAATTCAGATTAAATCACTGCAGTTTGACATTTAGAGATGGGCACTTTATCTTTTCAAGGAAAAGAGCACTATAAAATCTTTAATCTGAAAACATCTTAATTGCATGTTATCACCTCCTAATTGCTTCTATATTATATTAAACATTTTGCTAATTACTAGCCTGATCATGGTGTAAATAGCTTGAGGCAAGAGCTCACATCCGGCTGAAGACTACAGGGCACAAGATTGCCAGGAGGAAGTTCAGCACTCTGTACATTCATGGACTTGTACCTTCTTCAGGGACTATGCACCTTTAACTCAGACCTCTGGTGAGATGAAGAAGCAATGGTGAAGATCGAAGATGTTTACTCATCCTTCAAGTTCTAATGTTATTCTTGGGAAAATGTTGTATTCTTTCTGATATTATAGATATGCTTTTAGATGGTGACGAGAGTGTATCATTTTATGATAAAAACAGGCTTAGAGATAGACAACATTACATCTAATTTTTAACCTTTATCTTTAGGACTTGGTCATGATAAGATGCTGCTAAATATCAATTCCATATATAGAATCTTTGGTCAATATGTTTCTCCAAACATTTATATATATTCAAATTTAGAATCCCTCCTTAAAGCAATGAGTAATTTAGAATGGGTGAAATGTGTGTACTTGAATGGTAAATTCTTCATTGAGAAAAAAAAATAACCAAAATAGTGACTACATTTTTCATGTTGTCAAAAATATATGCAAGCAGCAAGATGATAAGCCTTATTTAAAAAAGAAAGGAAACATATTGAAGGAATGGAATGGTGTTTTGTGACAGTGTCAAAAATTTTCTCCTTCAACTTTTTTCTCCTATGTTTTTTCTTCTGTTCTTACATAATAATGTCTAATGTTTGTAAAGATTTAAGGAATTGGGATGATTCTACAATATTTTCAAAAGGAGGAGAATTTGCCAGGACATAATTAAATCCTCAAAATGTTCCAAACTCGTTAATACATCTATTCCACGTCTAAGAATTTGTTTTCCTGTGAAATTCATACTGGAGGAATATGTTTTGATACGTTTTATATAATGATTTTTATCATAGCATTATTAATTATATTGGTTAGTGATGCAATGAAAATGATAAATTCTATGATAGTCCTTTGGAATATTTTTCAATATTCCAGATTTTCTGTCTTTGGGGACATGATAGGACTGCATCTCTCTCTCTCTCTCTCCCTTGATATTTGGTACAGCCATATGACTTTGGGGACAACTGTGTGGACTGAATTGTGTCTCCCCAAAATTCAAATGTTGAAGCCCTAACTCCTGATGTGACTTTATTTGGATATAGGGTGTCTAGCAGGGTAATTAAAAGTGAAGTAGGTCATACAGTGCAACTCTGATAGGATTGGTGTTTTTATAAGAGAATGAAGAGAACCAGATTCTCCCCTTCCTCTGTGTTCAAACAGAGATCCTTCCTGTAGGACACAGTGAGAAGGTGGCCATCTACAAGTCAGGAGGAGAGGCCTCAGAAGGATTCAACTCTGCCAAAACCTCGATCTCCAAGTTTTCATCTCCAAATGTGAGAAAATAAATTTCTGTTGTTTAAGCCACCCGACTGTGGTATTTGTTGTGGCCGCCCAAGAAGCCTAATACAACAAGTCAACGATAGACAATATTGCATGAGTGAAAAATTAAATAATTTGTTTGTTTGTTTCACACCCCTGAGATTGGGGGATTTTTCTGATACCGTGACAAAACCTGGCCTAGATGGATTAATATACAGCAGTTGTTGCTTATCAGTATTTGGTTATATGTTTTACAGAGTATTTGCTGTGTAACAGGCAAAAAATATAATGTAAAAAAAAAGGTTTTTATTATCATTAAAAAGTTATTAGGAATAAAATAAATTGTTACTCTAATGTGGTATAATAAAATAAATGGCCTAATTATCAGGAAACTCTTTAGTTAAATTAAAGCATCCTTATTTTCTCCTCTATAGCTCTTTGCTTCTTCTCTCCCATGTATGCGTGTGTGTGTGTGTGTGTGTGTGTGTGTGTGTATTGTAAGTTCTACTTTTTATGTAAACTTTTGCTGTGACTACATGTTTCTGCTTCCACTATTACTAATATAATTGACTCTTAAAATTTGCTTCATTAATACTTTGTAAAGACTTTTCAAAGTGATTTTTCTGATTTCTGTTTTCTTTTTAAATTTGCTTACACTCTCTGCATCTGGTCTATTCACTTCGACATTGCCATTGATCTTTTCTTTAATTATCCAGAGGACAAAAGATTATCTTCAACAAAGAAAGGGAAAATAATAAGGGGGAGGAAATTAATCTCCCTCTTTTCACTGAATGATATTTGCCTGGTCATTTCCAGGTACTTTATTATTTTTTTTCTTCAGTAGCAACTTAATGTTGTTCCAAAGGGTCTTTTTAAACAGTAGACTCTTCTATAATATTGTCTATAATATTTCTTCATTCTAGGGGGAGGAATAGCTAACAACATTTTGATTATCTTTTCTCCATTGTAAGCCACTGGTTGTCTTTATCGATGTCTGCATGCATTCATGTCACCCTCTGGTTCAAAGGTGAGGTTTCCTATAATTTGTATCACATGTCATTTTTGCTATGTTTTATTTAAAAAGAATTATAATACTGATATCACTGGGTGGTTGTGAGGATTAAGTAAACAGAGCCTAGCCCATAGTGAACTTCAATAAATACTAGTTGTCTTTTGCTTCTATTCTCCTGTAAAATTATAGAAAATTACTTAGAAAACTATTTTCTTCATGAAGTAAAGTTTATCATCTATTCAAGCCATGATTATATTCTTTTATACCACCACGCTGTGATGTTTCTTTATAGCCATTCATAATTGCTCCTGCTTTTTGCCCTTCCTTTTTCTTTTTCTTTCTTCCTTATTTTTTAAAGCATATTTGACTTTGGCTATTTGACAAACCAAATAATTATTCATAAATGTTCCGAATTCTTGTTTTGTACACTGCGTTTTTTTCAGATATGTTTAAACTTAGGTAAATGAAACTCTTTCACGTGTTTAATGCAAAACAATTCCTACTGGATGAGACTTGGACTGATCTCTCAACCCTGCTATTATTTAGGGTCTGCCTCAATACAGAGTGTGGAGCTTTGCAGAAGGTTCTGTTGAACAAGTTTATTTCATATTCCTAGCTCCACAGTGCACATGACATTTGCTTGAATATGTTATCTCATCCATATTCAAATATAATATTACAATAGTTAGTAATGCCTGATAGAAATGATACTAAGTAGTAAAATATAGTTCATTAGCTGTGTTCCAAATATACCATATAAGTATATATGTATATAAATGTATGCAGTAATTTTAATAATAATCTAAATTTTGTGCGGTATGCATAGCAGCAGAGGCTAGGTCCTCCTGAACAGGTGAGTTTTCCCCAGAGGATGCTGATTAGTTCATGTTTCCTAAGGAAGCTTCATTGAGGCAAAGTTACTCTGCACTTTCTCTTCCTACCCCCCCTACTCGGGGCTCAAGCCACTGTCTGCCTGTTTTGACAGAGTGATTTTATTTAAATTTAAGGGAAATTTTGAATCTTCAATATGGTCTGAGAGAAAAGTACATAAGAATTGAGTCAATACAGAAAAATAAATGGATTCTTGAGTAATTACATAGTTATTTTTCCAGAATCACATACTCCAAGGTGGAAAAGGACTTCGTAATCATTCAGATCTTTTAATTTTACACATAGTGGAGGGGAGACAAAGAACCCAGAAGCAACCTGTCTGATACAGTTAAACAGCATTTAGACCCAATTGAGTGACTTGGTCGCCCCTTGCTCTATTTGTCCCATACTATTCCGACAGAGGGCAGGCCCAGCGGCTTCCCCTAGGTGTTCAGCTGGCCGAGAAAACTTTCAATTGTGCATCAACAGTAGGATTCAGAAATCAGCTCAGGAAGCATGAAATTGGCAATATACATGAAAACAAGAAGATGTTCACAATTATCAGAGGCCTTAGCACAGACTAAAAGTTCAATTGCGTTAGCTCTGTGTCAAGCTGAAGAACTTCTGAGGCCCTAAATTGGCAGTAGTTTTGTAGACCTCTGTGAGTTATTCCAAAGTTCTGGGCATTTTTCTTTTTTCTAGGAGGTATGTATGTAAATGAGCATGTTAAAGAGAATAGTTTTGTTTAAAACCTGCAGGTGAATTTTTCTCCGTTTTTAAAGCAACGTAACATGTTTTCCTACCGCTCAAGTCATTTCTCTTTTCTCATAAATTGGAATTTAATCTTTCTGAAACACTACCTTCACGATGTCACTTTTCTTCTTTTAGCAGTCAGAGCCCGCATTGCACACGATAGAACATTTCCCCGGCACGCACCAGGCGTGGAAGAAGGAGATCAGGGGTCTCGCTGCCTCCTGCCCGCATGCACCACGCAGGACCCGAGTCTGGTGTTTCCAGGAGTCCCTACAGGCCATTCCACTCTTGCCCAAAACAAGTTCCCTGCGCCCTGGCCCGTGTGACTTCAGAGCATGGCCTGCACATGCCAGGGTCAAGGGCTCCATTCCCTTCAAGGGCACACCCCTAGGCAGGCTCCATCCCTGGCCCACTCCAGGGCGCAGGTGGGAGGCAACCAATCAATGTGTCTCTCTCACGTTGGTGTTTCTCTCTCTCTCTTCCTCCTCCTTATCTTTCACTCTCTCTTAAAAAAATCAATGGAAAAATATCCTTGGGTGAGGATCAACGGGAAAACAAAGTTCCCTCCCACTGCGCATGGCTGCTAGAGGCCACGTTTCCTCCCATTGCACTGTTCTCGGTCCGCAGGCCCGCAGGCAGGGCGAGCTCACAGCGGCTTTGGGTACCGCAGGAAGCCAGACGCTGTGACTACAGACCGCAGACCCATCCTCCAAGCCCCTGCTCCATCACCTCTGCCAGGTCACCTTCTTCTTTTGCTGGGGGTCTCTGCTACTCTGCAAGGAGGTGGAAGTCCTTGCAGGACCGGCAGGCACCCTCACACGCAGCTGCCACCGTTACCCTGAAGGACCCTGGCTTTTCTGGGCACCACCACCAATGTCGCCTAGCTGCCCCCAGCCCGAGGCTTTGCAGGGGTCTAAGGTAAGGAGAGGCCTACGTTACAGCCGTGTATGGGCTGTGAGTAATATTGCCTCCTCCCTAACGTGTACAAGGAAAGTTTTCTTTCTTTTTGTCGTTTATTTTTATTTTATGGTAGACAAGGGTGGGAAGAAGGAGAAAAGGTTTTTATTTTTCTACCAGTGAAACTGCTGGTTCCCACGATCTCAGCCAATGAGTTCCATGCGATACGCCCGAAGAGTTGTGTCCCACGCGGAGTCAGGTGCTGCCCGTGACAGCTAAGGCTGTCCCCGGTGGGCTCACAGAGCACGTTGAGTTCTTTGAGAAACTCTTAGGTTTCCATGCCAACCCCTAAAGCCCACCTAGACATCGGTACAAAGTCCACATATGTCCCCCACCCATTCAAACCAGCGTTTCATTAAATTGAGATCGAATCCCTTTTTGCTCCCCAGATAATCCTACCTGCCAAGGTCCACTGTGAATCTTGCCCCAGAGCAGTCTCTGGTTTTTCCTGCATCAAACTTGTCATCATGTGCAATCCTCTGTAGTCTCGAAAATAAATCCACTCAGGTCAAGGCCGGTAGAGAAATCTCTTAGAAAGCTCCAGATGGTGTAGGCAGAGTCGAGTGCAGAACCACAGCAATTCGCTTCCTGGCCTCTTTCCCTCTCCTCGCGCCACTGGGTCTTCTCTCTCTCATGCTCCTTGCGTTGGCCTGCGCCTCTCAGATTTCTGACTCTGCATAATAATTGTCTTCTGGCCTCTCATAGTGCCTGTCTTTCTTATACAGAGCAAATCAGCCCTCTCTTAATTTTTACCTTCAATTGCATATGTGCTCTACTCACCATAAGCTCAGCGTGAGCGGACACTAAAATGTAGCCCCATAGAGGACAGGGTCCTATCTCTTTTCACCCTCAGAAAAGTGTTTGCCACTCTTCCACACAACCCTTGGGTGAATGTAGAGATGCAAAATGACATTTTTTGGAGGCACTCGACATTATTAGTCTCCTGGCTGACTTGTTCCTTTTCTCCTAATGAGTATCAAATTCTCTACTAACCTCCTTTTGGGGATCCTGCTGTATTTATTTGCACAGGCAACCATAATACAGTACAACAAGTTGGGTGGTTTACACAACCAAAATTTATTGTTTCACAGTTTTGGAGGCTAGAAATCCGAGATCAGGGTGTCAACAGGGTGGGTTTTTTCTGAGGCCTCTCTCCTGGGCTTGTAGATGGCCATCTTCTCTCTGTATCTTCACATGGTCTTGTGTGTGTGAGTTTGTGTGTGTTTGTCCTCATCTCCTCTTCGTATAAAGACACAAATCCTATTAAATTAGACCCTACCCTTTTTATGCCTTTTAAATTAATTACCTCTTTAAAGACCCTATTTCTAAATGTAGTCACATTCTGAAGAACAGGGGGTTAGAACTTCAATGTGTAAATTTGCAGGAAGGAGGGACATAGCTCAGCTCATAACACGTGCATTCCTATTTGGTCTGGATGTATAGACATTGCTCATCCTTTCCTTCTTGTACACCCCGGCCAGGCAAGGACTGTTTAAGCATCAGGTGAAAGGCCTGGTGATTCTTCTGGACTCTGGGAAAGGAGTGGCCATCAGCCCCATCTCTCTGATCCACATTTATTACAGAAGAATTTTCATCAGGAAGACACCCTGCCTCCTTCATCTACCCACTTTAGCAAGTTTTTCTTCTGCAAGGAGAAGGAATTAAGGAACCTGCAAATCTTTATCATTTTCCATTGGTCCAAATTAGCCGGTCCTGTTAGTCTCTCAGCTCACTTTCCAACAAGAAAGGCCAGGGAAGGAGTTTCTTCATATGCAAATATTCTTAAAATACACATTTTGTCCACAATTAAAACCAAAAAAAGTAGATGTTTCAACGATACAGACTTTTGAGGAATTCTTTATTTGTTATGTTACATCAGAGTTTTCAAGCTTACTTTAGATAGTACCTCTTTAGAACTTTGGCTGATTCCTTTTCTGCATTCTAATGTCATACCTACCAACCCCTCAAGGTTCAGGTATTGTTTGGAGTGTTCTGTGTAACTCTGCTCTCCCTCTTGCACTTCTAATAATAGCTATTAACTATATACCTAAATCATTTTACATAACATAACTTTATTTTATTAAAAATCATTTTACATAACTTAAATTATTTATATCCTATAATAGCCTCCTCTAATGTTTTTCAGTATTGATCCAGTTTATGGTTTAAAGCATTAAACCATGACAGTTATATTCTGACAAACATAAATTTTATCTCATAATTTAGCTGTTTTTTATTTTTTAAACAATTTCCTTAAAGTCAGAGGAAGTACATCCTTGAATTCCTTACAGCATCAGCTGAACATCTTATTCAATATTTACAGTCATTAGCACTGAGCTAACTAGTAACATTTGGGAAATCAATTCTGAAAAGAAAAAAGAAAATGTATTCAAGCCAACTATCTAATATTTATTAACAATCTATTAATATGTTTTCAATGATTACTATGTCATAGGCAATGTAGCAGATGCTGGGAAGTAAAGGTTACTAGTCACGAAGACACTATCTAACATGAAAGATATCAAGACCAATCATGACTTACTTGTCCAGAGTAGAAAATTAGAGTCATGTATGGGAAAATATAAAGAAAACAGGATTTTAAAACCTGTTATATTAAAACAGTATAAAAGAATGTGTTTGTGCGAATATGAAAAGAGATTTGTAACAAAAATTCCCTCATGATTCCACAGTGGTGAGTGCACATTGGAGGAGGCTGGTATAACCGTCTCTCCATTTTGTAAGGACAAAATGACATTCTGAGGTTAGAAGTGTCCTCCCACGGAACTCTACAAGCTCCGCCCACAGGCTCTGATAACTCCACATTTGCTTTCACGCTTCCCTCCACATCAGGTGATTGCCAGCCTTGCCCATGGCAGGTTATTTCATGCCCAAAAGAGGAAACTCAGTCCAGCTCACATCACTGTAGAACTTATACTAGCAGAGTTTGTGATATTTTGCCATACATATCCCTTGACAATGTAGCTATCACTAGCCTTTAGGCAAGATGATATTAAATAGTAGGCCTGCTTTCTGGTATGTCTTTTCCCAAGGGCATCTCTATCTTTTAAACACATGAATAAAAATTAAACATTAAGTCTTACAATACTAGGAATAAGTGATCAATGAAATAAGACAAAATCTTCTATGCAACTTTCATTAAGCCAAGTGAATGATGAAAGCAGACGCATTGGAAGGTTCTACCATAAATAGGTGATGAAGAGATAAAACAATAAAGAAGCAAAGGGGGAAGGAAACAACAGGAAGCATGTTCTAGAAAGAATGAAGGCGTCCCTTGATAAACTGCTGGGACTCTTGTAAGCCTTAAAATATTCTAATAGTCTACAAGTGCCGTATCTGAGGATAGTTCTCAACAGATTTTTACATGTCATAAAACCACATCCAACATATAACTAGGGAGATAATGAAAATTTCAACACATTGTGCTGAGAAACTGCCAAGGAAAAGTCCTAAAATTGTTTATTATAGGCCAGTCTATCCTAAATAAAGTGAATGCTTCGTATTTGTACACCTATTATTCCGATTTGGATGCCCTGCACTTCAAGCATTGCTCTATTTGGATGAAGGTCTACTAAGGTACATTTCTGGTTTTCATTCCCTGGAGCAAAGGATCTTGAACAAAATAATTCCAAACATGCAAATAATCTAATTACTATTAAAGATGAGAGCAGCACTGCCACTGTTCACAGTGTGGCTTTATCTCCTTTCAGTTGTCTGGATGCTTCATCAATTCGGACACAATCTTAGAGAAAATTTAGTCCGTCATTGGATGCAAGGTAGATTTAATGGCTGAAATAATAAGAGGTAATAGTCCCTGAGTGTTATGATGGAAATATAACACAGGCATCAGACCTTTTAATAAGTGCTTTTAGAAAATTATAAGTTGTCTACTTTTACAGGGAGAAAAATATGAATACTTAAGGAAGGTATGTAAATTGGCCAAGGTCACATAGGAAAAGGTAGTATTTGTGGGACTGGTAGTATATCCAACGTTCTGTACCTGCCAACTGTATAGCTACTGCTGGGTTATTTTTGGTGATTGGAAGCTGCTACATATAAGATACTAGATGTGAGGTCAATGATCAATTTTAGTTTTTTTCCTTCTCATTTTAGTTATTATTTTTCTTTGTTATTTCCACTCATATCTTTTATTAGACCTGTGGAGTTACTAATCTTTCATAAAGTGAGCTTTACATATGTAAAAAGATGATACCAATTTCACATAACCACGTTTTGATTTTTTTTTCAAGAATAAGCATCTTTAAGTTTTTTTCAGTGATCCTCCTATGGAAAAATTCCAGGCCTACTAAAATTATATTTGACCCTACTTTTAATATGTTCCAGTCCATAAAAATCTACCTTAAGTGCACTGTCCAAATATGAGCACAACCTTCAGACAGTCTGATCTACTGCAGAACTGGGAGAAACTCTTGCTTCCCTCAATGTGGATTCTCCATATTAATTAATGAAGCCAAAGACTGCTACAGCTTTTTTGATAGACATATGACTATGAGTATTCTTTTGAAAATGTTGGTCATCAAATCATCACAAATTTATGTATTTATACTTATTAGATTTACTCCACTGGCAATATTTTGAATCTCAAGATATAGTCTTATGTTAGTTGGAAATTTACCATCTTTTTCGAGTCTGTTGATAGTTCTTAAACCTTGATTCTGCCACGCAACATATTAGCGATTGTGTCTGACATTGTGCCAGCCATATATCCATACAAATCTTCTGTAACTTCAGATACATTTTTGATAAAAAAATATTGATTGCTGTGAGGTTAACAATAATAAAAGGAGCTAGCTAACATCATGATTATTCTTATAGGTAACATGTATTGAGTGATTTTTATGTTCCAAGCACTATGCTAAAGTTGTGTATATGCATGACTTCATTTGGTCCTCAAAACATTCCTATTATCTTTTCCTTTTTAAAAATAGGTGAGCCCGGCTGGTGTGGCTCAGTGGATGGAGTGTCGTCCCATAGACTGAGAGGTCCTGGTTCAATTCCTGGTCAGGGCACATACCCTGGTTGCGGGCTCGATTCCCAGTGGGGGGCGTGCAAGAGACATCTCATCGATGTGTGTCTCTCTCACATTGATGTTTCTATCTCTCCCTTACTCTCCCTCTTTAAAAAAAATCAATAAAAATATTTAAGTGAAATCCATATAATATACAATTAATCATTTGAAAGTGTACAATACAGTGGCATTTAACACATTCACAATGTTGTACAACTACCACTTCTCTCAAGTTTCAAAACATGTTCATCACCTCAGGAGAACAACTATATTCTGAAATTATTTCCCCAATCCCTTCCCCGTGTCCCCTGGAAATCATTAATATATTTTCTGTCTCTATACATTTTTCCGTTCTGGATATTTCATATATTTTACTTGGCCTAATGTTTTTGAGGTCCATCCAAATTGTAACATGTAAAAAAAATAGCATTCCTTTTCTATGGCTAGGTAATATTCCATCATGGGTATATTTTTGTATACATTCATCCATTGATGGACACTTGGGTTGATGGACATGTTTCTCTGTTCTAAAGAATGCTGTTATAAACATTTCTGTACAAGTCTCTTTGTGGACATATGTTTTTATTTCTCTAGAATATATACCTAGGAATAGACTTTCTGGGTCATATGAAAACTTTATGTTTAACTCTTTGAGGAACTGGTAAACTATGGCTTCAGCAAATCTATGAGGGTTCCCACCAGCACTTGCTTTCTTTTTTGTTTTTTTCCTTTCTGGTTACAGCCATCCTAGTGAGTATGAAGTGGTTTCTTAGTGTAGTTTTCCTTTGCTGTTCTTAATGACCAATGAAGTTGAATATCTTTTCATGTGCTTTTTGCACACATCTTTGAAGAACTGTCTGGTCAAGTCTATTGGCCATTTTTAATTGAGCTGTCTTTTTGTTGTGTTGTAAGTGCTCTTTATGTATTCTATGTATTAAACCCATATCCAAATGTAGGATTTGCAAATATTTTCTACCATTTCATAAGTTGTCTTTCATTTTCTTGATAATGTCCTTTGATGGTCAAAAGTTTTTAATTTTTATGCAGTCTAATTTGTCTATTTTTCTTTTATTGATTGTACTTTTGGTTTCAAATCTAACAATCTGTTGTCAAATCTGAGGTTATGAAGATTTACTCCAATGTTTCATTCGAATTTATACTTTTAGCTCTTATAATTAGGTCATTGATCTATTTTGAGTTCATTTTTATATATGGATTGAGGAAGAGGGCCAACATAATTATTTGGCATGTGGTTATCTTGTTGTTAGAGCACCATTTGTTGAAGCAATTACTTTCCAAATAGAATGGACTTGACATCTCTGTCAAAATCAATTCACTAAAGGTATTGGATTTATTTCTGGATTCTAAATTCTATCCCATTGGTCTATATGTTTATCCTCATTCCAGTACCACACTGTTTTGATTACTGTAGCTTTTTATTAAGTTTTAAAGTTAAAAAAAATTGTGAGTTCTCCAACTTTGTTTTTCTTTTTTCATATTGTTTTTAGTGATTTAGGGTTCCTTGTAATTCAATATGATTTTGAGGACAGGTTTTTGCATTTCTTCAGAAAAGGCAATTAGAGGGTTGATAGGGATTACATTGAATGAGTAGATTACTTTGGGGAGTATTTCCATATTAATTATAATTCACAAACGTGTGACTTTCTATTCAGTTAGATCTTCCTTCATTTCTTTCAGTATTTTTTCTTTTGTATTTCTTTAGTATTCAAATATTTTACATTTTGTTTTTATTTATTCTTTGGTATTTTGGGTATTTTATTATTTTGGATTCCTTTGGAAATGGAATTGTTTTCTTAAATTCCTGTTTGTCTTTTAGTTATTCATTTCTGGTACATAGAGACACACATGATTTTCATGTGCTTTTATTTTACCTGCAACTTTGATTAGCTCTGAGACTATTTTTGTAATTGCTTGGGATTTTCTATGCACAGAATCAAGTCATCTGCATGTAGGAATAGCTTTACTTCTTCCTTTCTAATTTAGATACCTTTATTTCATTTTCTTAATTAAATGTTCCAAGTTTTCTATTACAGTGTTGAATAGCTGTGGCGAAAATGGGCATCCCTTATCTTGTTTCTGATCTTAGCAATAAAGCTTTTAACTTCTCACCATTGAATATATTAGCTGTGGGTTTTTCATCAATGTCATATATTATGTGAGAAAATTTTCTTCTATTTCTTATTTGCTGAGCATTTACACTATGAAAAGTTAATATTGTTTTTTAAATGTTTATCTTGATTATTAAATTTGCTGGTGTACAATTGTTTATTAGTCTCTTAATTTTTTTTTATTTCTGTAAAATTGTTAGTAAAGTCTACATTTAAATGTCTGATTTTAGTTATTTTTATCTTCTCTCTTATTTTTTTTAAGCTAGCTAAATATTTGTCAATTTTGTTGACCATTTCAAAGAATCAACTTTTGGTTTCAATGATTCTCTTTATTAATCATGTTTGAAATGCTGGTATCAATAGTGTCTTTTATCCAGAAAGTTAAGGAAAACTCAGCAGGAGGATTTGGATAGCTGCTACATGAATTAATTTAACATTTGGAGAATGTCAAACTTGTAGCTCTATAATTTGAGTTATCTTCAATAACTGGCCTCACACCTAGCATTTTAAGTAGTGACTTTCTTCTCTCATTGAAACACTGTTGAGTTTCTCTACAATTATGTCACTAAGTTAGAAGACAGTAGAAAAAGTTAATGAAGTCAAAATATTGTAATTAAATTTACATGGTTATTAAGAAAATAACTTACAGTTTGATGATGTCAGGGAGATTTATATGAAACCCATTGATTTTACCAGCTCTGTTTAGTAATTCAGTCAACATGATATTGCTCTCTGGAGTCTACTTCTTTGCAAGAGGTAGATAAAACTATTGTAAATAAGTACAAAGCGTATAAAATACATACTCAAATACTTGATAAAGAATATGAACAAGAAGCCCACCTCGGTTTCTACCCAGTTGCAGTTCTACTTGCTGCCTTGAGCCCATGCTGGCTGAGGGCTCTCCAGCTGTCCATCCGAAATAGAGATGGGCAGTCCAGTAAACTCTCTTCCAAATCATCCTAAACACATGTCAAATTAGAATCATACCTCTTTCTTGGAAAGTCAGAGAAAAAGTGAAGAATGATATTAAAATGTGTCATTTTATTTCCATCAAACTGTGTTTTCCTGATTCCCACTGAGGTATCTGTGTTGAAATCCTGAAAGAACGTGTTCCTGTGACACATTTGCCACAGAGCTCAGCAAACCAAATGCAGCTCGGTACGATGCCCAAATCATAAGCTCTGAAGAGACTTCCGGCCTCGATTTTTTTATGGCAAAATGCAACTTCAAGTACTGCTCATTGTTATTTGCAATTTTACAAAGTTATGTAAGTTAAATATTTCTAATTTAGGTTTACTAAAGCATAAAAAGTATATTCTCTTGAGAGAAATATTGGAAAACAAGAGATATCTATGTTCTTGTTTTCCTATGTGGTTTCTAAGCATTTTTTTTGCCTCCCATAATCCATTATTATGTTCAGTAAAACAAGATAAAATAAAATTAAACTGTGCATCTAAAACAGAAAGGCTTTAATAAATATTCTAGGTAAGAAATTTTAGAGTTGTAAGAAGCCTGACTAATTAAGTCGATTTATTCATTTTATAAATGAGAAAACTGAAGTCTCAAAAGGTTAAGACTTGGTCAAGATCTGCTCAGTTGTCAATGGTGTGATCAGGGTAAGCAGTGGATTTCCAGTCTTCCAGATCAGGGGTATTTCTGTTACCTGCCATTGGTATTACTAATTTTTATTTCATGTCTTATGCAATCTAGAACATTTCTAATTAATAATTTATTCTTCTGTCCTCTTTTTGTCTGTAGATTATTTTAATGGTAATCCATAAATTCCATTAATTAAGCTGATTTTAACATTCAGCTAAATTCATTTAACTGATATTTAAATCTACAATTTAATTTAGGACCATTTAATTTTTAAAATTTATCTTACTATTTAAAAAAACACATTTATTAATATTTAGTGCAATTTAACAATAATATACAGTAATCTCCCCTTATCTACAGTTTCACAATTTGCTGGTTTAGTTACCACAGGTTAATGGTGGTCAGAAAATATTAAATTCCAGAAACAATTCACCAGTTGACACTGAATGCCATTTTGAGTAGTGTGATGGAAAGTCCCACCATCTTACTCCACTCCGCCCGTGACGTGAATCACCCCTGTGTCCAGCACATGGGGCCAGTATAGACCACTGGCCTGCTGGTCACTTAGTAGCCATCTCGATGATCAGATGGACTGTGGAGTGGTCATCTCACTTCGTCGCATCCTGAAGTCATCGCATCATCTCACATCATGATGAGAAGAAGGGTGAGTACAAAACAACAAGGTATTTTGAGAGAGAGAAAGACCACACTCACATAACTTTCATTGCAGTATATTGTTATGATTATTCTATTTGATTATTAGTTATTGTTGATCTCTCATTGTGCCAAATTTATAAATTAAACTTTAGCATAGGTATGTATGTAAAGGGGGAGAAGAATTTGCCACATCAAAATGCTTCTGGTATATTGATTATTTTAAGACATTTATTTTTTTTAATTTGTTTTTATTGATTTTTTTTTTTTTTTTTGAGACAGAGGAAGGGAGAGGGAGAAAGATATAGAAACATTGATATGAGAGAGAAACATCAATACCGGTTGCCTCTCTAACTCACCCAGACCAGGGACCAAACCCACAACCTGGGCATATGCCCTGACTCGGAATCAAACCAGTAACCTCTTGATGCATGGGACGATGCTCAATCTGCTGAGCCACATCGACTGGGCTAAAACAGTTATTTTTAAGGCCCAGAAGGCTCAGGAAGAAACTGATCTTTCTTTTAACAGCCTAAAAATTTTAAGATAAAAGGCCTGTTCAGTAAAGGAGCTAGCATCATAAATAACTAGTTGAATCTGAACTTGGTGTGATGGACAGGTAGGAAGCCAGAAAGGCCTCTTTGATCAATGTCCTCTCTGTGTCTCATCCTCTCAAGATGGCCCAGCAAACATTTCTCTACTAAATCTCACCTATTTTCATTTCCTGTGAAATGCCTTCCTTCCCTTTGAAGAAACAGACCCTAACCTCCTTCTCCTTAGTCCAGAATGACATATATGCCTCATTTTGCCTTAGCGTTTTCAGAATATTTTTATGCTATGTAAATTCCCCATGGGTACATATTAATTTGATTTTCTCCTACTAATCTGCCCTATGTCATTTTAATTATTTGACCAAATATAAAAACTAAGACGGGAGCCGGTGTGGCTTAGTGGTTGAACATCGACTCGTACCAAGAGGTCGCCAGTTAGTTCGATTCCCGGTTAGGGCGCATGCCCAGGTTGTGGGCCCAATCCCCAGTGTGGGGCATACAAGAGGTGGCCAATTGATGTTCTCTCTCATTGATGTTTCTATCTCCCTCGCCCTTCCTCTCTCTCTAAAATCAATAAAAAGGAAAAAAGAAAAAAAAAAAAAAAAAACTAAAGCGGGAAGGGGGGAAATTTCCCCTCCCCAACATATGTGCAGAAGGAAACCTAGGATTCAGTACTATCTGTGGTTTCAGGCATCCAATGGAGGTCTTGCAAAGTATCCACCCTTATAAAAGGAACCAAATATAATTCATTATGTATCATTTGTGCTCTGTCTGCTTCCAAAATGGATATATAAAAAAACATGCCATTGAAGAAGTTATCATAGAATAGTAAACCAATAAAGTGTGAAAAGCCAAGTAGTAAAGACAGAATAGATAAATAATTATGCCAGAAAAAAACTAACCTATTGGAGGCTCCTCAAAAATTTTTCAGTTCGAGCTTCCTGAGAACCAAGGGGAAATGAGGAGCATAATGGTTTAAAGAGCTCTCAATTGACAAACTCAGATCTAAAACATACATGATTTCACTTTTTTTCTTTTATCTGTTCTCTTAAAATTAGCTTCCTAAGATGAGTTAGTCATATGAATCTTAAGTAAAAGCTAAGAGTCATTTTATTGTTTGTCTTTATGTTAATATTTAATGCAGATATTTTGTTCATGTCTATTTCCTACATAGATCCTAGATGAAAGCAGTGACATGATTTTAAAGTTAAATTTTGTATTTACCCCTAAAGTGGCAGTTTTGTGCGGGGCCATGTTAATAAGAGGTGGTGTGGTCCCTTTCTGATGCCAAACAGTGATAATTAGAAAAAAGACAGCAAAGGACGATATTTCATAACATTTGATCCAGAGGCATAAGTGTACAGATACATTAAAGTTTGTCTATGAACAAAAGACATTTTTGTGTCTAAACATATCCTAAAAAACATTTGCCCGATCTCTCAAAATGGGAAAAACGGTTCCGTTAAGCACTAAACACCTGTCATTTTCTGTGTCTTCATGCATTCTGGTCCATTATTGTAGAGTGAGAATTTTTTATAATCTTTGTCCAACTCTTATTCACGCACTCTTTGAAAGGTTCGAAAGCAGTTACAGTGAATCGAACTAAAGGATTTTAAAGACGTTATCTTACATTGTGAAGCCAAAAGGGGTTTATGCTTCCAGGTCTGCACCCTCCTACAGCTGCAGCAGTGAGAATACCCTCTTCCATCCGCTTTGGACTCGCCTCTTTATCGGGACAGAACTCAGAAGTTTTCCCTCTCACAATTTCTGCCTGGCACTCTCTGTTGGCTCCCATTCCTTGTGATCCTCCCCTCCTGGGATGCAGACTTCACCACGCTCAGCATCAACCTGAGGACCGCTCTCCTGCAAGTCACCAGCACTGTCTCACCCAAGGGGCTCTCCTGAATCCCAACCCTACATTGACGGTGTTGCTTTCCTCGGTCCCAGACCGGTCTCCCTTGGCTGTCTTGACACTTCGCCTTATGAACTGCTCCTCGCTCTCTACTCGTGTTTTTCTCTCCCTCACCCTGCTGCTGGCCTCTAATGGAAGGTCCCATTTCTGTTTTTGATACCTGCAGTCTTAGCTTAGCAGTTTTATGAAATCAGCCACATTGTCTTCTGGTCACTTCTCAGTGTAGAACTCCATCTGTAGCCACTTCCTTCATCTCTGAGATGTTCTCAGCAGCTTGCCCGACCAGTCCACATGTAGTCCAATGCAGGGCCGCCAACAGGGACATGATCTCTTTCCCTCCCAGACAAACATGCTTTCAACGAGCTCCATTTCAGCCAGAGGTAGTCACACCATCAATCTCTTAAACTGGAAAGCCCAGATCATGTTTTTTTTTTTCCTTCATATCATATATAAAACTAATTTTTATGTTGTCATCTATTCCTTCTAAACATATCAGAAGTAAGAAAAGCACACAAACTAATTTAAACCAAATCACCACGGTTGAGCACAGAATTTCAATCTTTTGTAATAACATTTTTCCATTACAGTTGACCAGCATTTAATTCTGGTAAGTGATAAATACTAGTTTACTAACTTCCAACTGATCTCCACAGTTGCTTGCCCAGCCTTTTCTTTTATTTCATGGGGATTCCATTAACATTCCAAATGGAGGTTATCAGGGCCTGCTCTCCCTGCAGTCTGATCATCTTTATTCTACCATATTTTTCAGTAGATGACCTCAGTTACTACAACATGGACCTTAAAAGAAGCAATGACCCTGATTCCCTCTGGTAACTCATCAGGATTTATTAGTCAAAGATTAGATTTGGATTCAGGCTAAATTATATTCAAATAATATTGCTTATAAAAGTGTAAACTTTTATGTCCGAAATGAGTGTATGTTCAGTGATGTTTCTTTTACCTGGAATATTGTACAGAATTCTCTGTTAGGAGTGCGTGTGGTACCAGGTGACAGATAGCCCAGCGAGGGAGCCTTAAACAAATACAGGTGTGTTTCTGATACATTACAAGGAGTCTCGTCTGAGTGGTGGCTGGTGCCAGTGGAGCTGTTCAAGGAAGTGATCCCGACCCTTTGGATGCTTCCTTGGAGGCTCCAGTTATCCCATCGGCATTCCAACAAGAAGCCCCAAAGAAAAGGGGCATGAGGAGGACCACGGACTTCCCAGGAATCACACAGCTAATTTTCTCATCAATGTCATCTTTCGAAACTCTTCAAAGTCCCTCTGACTGAAAGGTGGCTGGAAATGGGGATTAAGTTAACCAGTCATGCTTCCTTCTGTCCATCTAAATGATATTTCTTTTTAAGTTTGCTTAAAATCTCACCTCCTTCATGAACATTTCTTCAACTACGTACATCCTTATTTCCTGTGGATTTTCATTTCAATTACAGCAGTCCCATGCAGTAGCCCACTAATATTTCCATGCCCTCATTTGTTTCATTTAATGTTTTGTTATCTCAGAATTTAAATTTGCACCGAGGTGAGGCTAGGTTGCTGTCCTCTTTTCTGTCCACGCTGAACAGAGCACCATGCTGAGCACATGCCTGGTGCTACTCCATCCACAGCATTTGAGGATTTCGATTCAGACGAGCTCAAATCTGGAACTGGGAACCATTCATTTTAATTGTGTAATCCTCACAAGAGAGTTTGCATCTCAAATTTTGTTCCTTCCTCTTTAATTGTAAAACAACAACAACAACAATAAACTCACAGGGAACAGGAGAAATCAATATAATAAAACATATCAAACATGATATATTTCTAATATGCTTATTCTCCTTTATAAATATATAATTACAGTTGCTAATAAAAAGCACATTGCTTTCTAGTTTAGATCTGCAGAACTTACATTTATAAAAGCCAAGGACTCAAAACTTTAGAAATTAATCCCTTTAGAATTCACTCTATGAAAACAAAATCTTCCTTTTCCTTAAGTTAAAATGAATTTCAATTTCCTTTAGCACTTAGTTCAAGGCTATTAAATATATATTCACTGATTATATTCATTTTAGATAGAGATTTAGGTAATCATATCACAGCAATCTTTAAAGATAATATCTTTTCATATTTATAACCTTATTTTGCTATAGTCAGAGCCCAAAGGGTCTTGTCTGGAACTGTTTGCCAAGAAACACACTGTTTTACTCACAGAGTCTGCTCATTTGTGGGAGAGGGATAAAGATTATGTATGATGTGAGGAGGTGCCTGAATCACTCTTCCAAGTTTCTTCTTAGTGTGTCTCTATTTTATAGCTCTACATGTTTTTGTTAGTGTTTTGTTCTTTTTTTCCATTAAAATTTATCTTTTGGGAAATTGCTAGAAAATGATGAGGTTAATTCAAATGGGTCTAAGTATTATTGGAGGAAAAATAGCAAAGGGGTTTAAAAGGCTCTTTTCAGTCCTGCCAGTGTGGCTCAGTGGTTGAGCATCGACCCATGCACCAAAATGTCACCAGTTCGATTCTCGGCCAGGACACAAGCCCAGGTTGTGGGCCGATCCCCAGTGGGGGACATGCAGGAGGTGGCCAATTGATGTTCTCTCTCATCGATGTTTCTATCTCTCTCTCCCTCTCACTTCCTCTCTTTCTAAAATCAATAAAGGAAAAAAAATAAAAATAAAAAGCTCTTTTTAAAGAAAACCAAAAGTTCCTACATTTTAACTAAAATATCAATAGTTTCTATTTAAACTACATCTTTAAAAAATAAAATAAAAAATCAATTCTAAAATGTTACACTTATTAACATATACATGCAGGTACAATATTATAATTTTCCCTCATGTTTTCATTTTTCAGCATGAAAAACTCCACAGATAGAGAATATGGTTTTACAAATAGAGTTAGTTATCTATTGCTGCAAAATAATGAAACAACAAAACAAAATGAAAACAAACCAAAACAACCTAGTAGCTAAAAACAATAAACGTTTATTATCATAGTCTCTGTGGTTAGAAATTTCGGAGCAGCGTAGCTGGGTGGTTCCGAGAGTCACTCATGAGGTGAAGAGAGGTTGTTGGCTTGGAAGTTGCCCTTAACCTGTAGTCATGTGAAGTGGCAGGAGGCCTCCGTGGCTCAGGAAGACTCACGTTCTCACCACACAGGGCTGCTGGGATGTCCTTGTCACATGGCCACTGTCTCCCCACAGAGCAGGAAATACATGAGACAGGATACAGAGGAAGCCACAAGGACTCTTAGGACTTAGTGTTGGAAATCACCCACTGTCGCTTCTGCCATATTCTATTTGCTGGAAGTGAGTCATTCCATACAGCCCACACTCACGGAGAGAAGTCAAGCTCCACATTTTAAAAGAAGGAGTAGCAAAGAATTTTTGAACATATTTTAAAATCACCATAATACGTTCACCCACTTTCTACTCACCATTCCAAATATTTTGAAGGCATTCCAAACGACACATAATTTCATCTACAAATACTTCTAAAAGTCTGAAACCACAATGTCATTCTCACAATGGAGAAATATATACTTTTTAGTATTATCAAATATCTAATGTGTTTAGATTTCTTTGATAGTCTCATATATATATATATATGTAAGCTTTTTTAAGTACCATTATAGCTAACCTTGTATAAATAATATACTAAATGTAAAATGTTCACAATAAAATATATATATATTTTACAGTTGGGTTGGTTTGTTCGAATCAGAAGCCAAACAAGGATCAGAATCCTATTGCATTTAACACCTTCTGAAGTGGTGTGAAATCCTCCTTTGATCATCTCATTTGAAATATACTTACAGCCAGACAAAAATACAAGATGGGGCTCTTCACAAGTGGCCTCTTGAATGATATGTATCCACTGCTTTGTTTCCACTTTGCTTATTGTTCTTTTCATAAGGAACACTCAAGAAGCAAGGAGGCAGATTTCCTAGGTTACCTTTGAACCTGGAATTTGTGTTGATGCTTTGGTTATATTACTTACAAGCCACAGGTATACACGACAGGAGCGAGTGGAAATGTACACTACAGGGATAGGATGACAGTTAATTGTTCATAATCTATTCATCCAAGGAGCACTTGTACATCTGGTACATATTTAGGTATTTGCAACTTGTTTTTTCATGATTTTTGAGCAGAGGAGCATCTATACCTAAAGCACCAAAAAGAGGAAAAATGCTCCCAAGAGGCCTTAAAGTAGCAAAACAAAGAAAATACAGCTTTTTGTGTCTCTGAAATGAATGGGTCCATTCATTTCAATGGGGATTTTGTTTTATATGTACTGTATGAGCTCTGGGCGCTGAGCACTTGACTTCCATTTTAGAATGAATTACTGGTTAAAAAGCAGATATTTAAATAGCATAGGTACTTTAACCACTATTTTTTTAATACTTCCTTTTTTCTTGTTTTCTTGAATATTTTATAGTGTTATTCTCTGTCCTTCCTTTAATGAGTGTCTTTGTGTTCTATGTGTATATATGTTATTTATATATAAATATGCATATATTATATATTTATATATATACATACAAAAAACAGAAGTAGCTCACAAAATTTGTCCTATGCCTTGTTGTTGTTTTTTTTATCATACTTCCAAATTAATTGTGGTTTTAGATACTTATTTGTAACAGTAAGCTTTTTTAAGTACCATTATAGCTAACCTTGCATAAATAATATACTAAATGTAAAATGTTTACAATAAAAAATTAAAAAGTTATAGCTTATAATATCATAGCTGTGTTTGAGAATTTTAAATTTAATCATATACTGAAAATTGATATTTAAATTAATAAGTTATTTAGAAAATATTTTAAAATATCTTTCAACCATTCTTTGTAGGTGGTTGTTTCTTCAATAAATGACATACCACTCTTTCATTAAAATATAAGTGGTTTTCTTTCTGATGTATTTTCATGATATGCATTCTACATTAAACAAATACCAAATTTATAAATTGTGACATTCATTACTATAGGAGTGTGACAAGCTTTCTGTAGCTAGTATTTGCCTGTTCCTTGATAAAATAGCAAGAATATAATTACTAATAAACACAAACTACTGTTCAACTTTATTTCACAAGGCATAACCGTTTACACCAGGAAATGTACACAAATAAGACTTCTACTCACAACTCGCATTAAACTTGGAGAGCAGTTGACTTTGTTATCTATATCCAATTTTTAATGCTCTCTGTTAAGTTTTCTTTCTTTCTTTTTTAAATTTCCAAACCACCAGAGGATGATTTCCTTAAGAATGTTCTCCCAGGTATGTTCAGAATATTAATTAGGCCCATCTATTTCTGTCGGGCAATAACAATGTCCACAGGCTGAATGGACGCTGTGACCTGTGAAAGAACTATTCATATGCTTTAGTCTGCCCAACGCATTCTTTAGCCAGTGAACATAGACCTTTTTCACAGTCATCTCAAATGCTTCAGCTGTGTGTTTCATGCTTGCTTCTTGCGTCTCCAACCATATAGCTTTTCTGCCTCTTTTGGGAAGACTTTCCTTGTTCTCCTCATTTAAATGCTTCTGCCTTTATGACTATTTTACTGCCTTACCTATGGGGCTTCTTACTGTATTTGCCTGTAAGTGAAGGAGATTTTAAAGAAATTAAATTTATTCAGACTGAACCTTCTGGGGGATGCGAAGGCATCTTAAACAATTAGCAATAATTAAAAAGCACCTATTCAGACTGGATAAAAGGTAAATAGATTTCATTTAAATATAGTAGTTAGTTGGTACAGTTTTCCCTTTTGCATGTTTTGGATTTTTTTAAACCTCCTGTTGGTGAATAACTGAAATAACAAAAGAAAGCATTGACTTTTGTCAGCTTGAATAAGTAAGTCTTTACTCATGAGTGCTATTAACAAATTGCTTTACTAAAATTTTTAATTATTTTAATTTACATGTTGCAACTAACACTGGGTCTAATATCATGAGAACGATGCCTCACCAACCTAGGTTTGCTTTTTAATTTTTCATCTTAAATTAATGTGGAACTGGCTGAAAGAGGTGTGGTTATTCAACTTCTGGTATTTTTGATAAATTTTATTCTGATAGTTATCTGCTTCAATGAACTATTTGCTAAGTGTATTGTAAGGGTAATACACTTAACTGTTCTCTCAAAGTCCTTCTTAAATTGTTTCAAGTTAGAATTGTCTTATGGATTGTCAGACAAGATAGATTATGTTTTTATTCAAAAACATTTACAAGCACCTGTTCGTATACATGGAAATGTAGTGATTCAAAAAGGTGTTCTTTTGTCTGTACATATATATGAGTACACACACACACACACACACACACATTGGTTTATACAAAGAAATACATTTCAGTTCTTTTACTCGAGAAATGTATATCTTAGTAGATTAAGCAGACACTTGTCTGTTTGATGGGGCACCAAAAAGGCACCTAAAATCTAACTTGATAATTTAGTGTCATAGTTTCATTCTTGAGAATTTTAAGTAAAATCATATTTTAAAAAATGTAATCAGTGAACATTTTAAAAATAATAACTGAACTGTGAAAAAATGTGACATTGGTGTGAAATAGACTGGGAGAAAAAGAGAAAAGACATGAAGGAACATAAATAAATACTATGTGGAAGACCAAAGATACATTTTTTTCATAGGCTGTCCAAACAGCCTTTCTTTGGTAGTTAAAAATACGTGTAATGATTTTTGGTGCCAAAATAGTACCACTGAGATGAAAGCAGGGTGCTCTCGAGGTCAAGTTGACAGATTTGATCTCCTGTAAGACATTCAGCTTCCCTCATGTGCACCTGTCTACTCAGCCCTTTTACAAATGCACCGTAAACAAGAAATAAAAAATAAAAGAGAAAATATATAACCACTTCTGGAGGAAAAACAAAACAAAACTGAAGTTAGATTCACCTTATAGTGATGACTGGTTACATAATCTTTGTGTACAGACAAAAGCACATTACTTGAAAGGTTTTGGGAAATAAAGTCTTTTTTGTATCATGATGAACTGCAAAAGAATAAATCTTAGTCCCAAATACTTGGTTTAGAAAATGTTTCTGCTAATATATTGTCTAAGGGAACTTTACCTCAAAAAATATGAAACTTTTCAGAGGATAATAATACATTCTTTGAGGAGTAGTTGTGAGGATTAAGAAATAACCTATGTGTAATAATATAACTATCTCACAAAAATAAAATGCTAAAGTTGCATGCAATTAGTCTCATGTAATATTGCTAGACAACAAAATCACTATATTCTAAATACAGAAAAATAGCACTTTAATGAACATAAACTATTTTATAACACAAAAATCAAATATGTGTTTAAATGCTATTTACAAACTGAGAATTCTAGGATTCTCTCAACATGTAAAGTCCCTAAACTTGACCCTCATCCCTGTAGGTTGTATTACTCTTATTGACTGGTGTGAAAGATCACAGTGTCCTCTCCCTTTCATGCTTCTCTGTGACCCAGTGCTTGTGATGAGTCTGTCCCTTACCTGACTCACACTTGCTTCCACCAAGATTCACCAAGGCTGCCAAGAGAATCTCTGGTCAGGTACCGTTTCATCTTTTCAAAACACTTGGCCTCCAAACTCAATAGTTATTTTATTTTACAAAAGTCTTATTAATCATTTTAACATCAACATATTATAATCAATTAACTTTGCATTTAATAGTTTAGTTTTACGTTTTTAACAATCTACATATTTTCAAAATTCGCATTGTAGAAAAAGCACTTCGATCTAATTGTACACTGACATGCTATCATTTGTTCTTGCACATTTTGAAAATAGATTTGATATGTATACCTATCCAAACACCTCACTGTACTATAGCTTTAAAAGAATAATTTTAATATATTATTATACCCTATTAGGATCAAAAACTTTAAAATATGGATAAAACCAACTGTTAAAATTAAAATGTTATCATTCAATATGACAAAATAAAACATCTGACTTAGGAACTTTTTATAAAATTACTTGTGCATAATTTCATGGAAGGAACTAAAAAAGGAAGTTATCAGGCTCAAAATTTTGATTAGGTAGAGAATTTCAAGCAACAGATTATAAATAAAATACCAAATACATAAGGTGACAAATCATTGAAATTATTAGTTCAATCATCAGTTACCAAATTTATCTTAGCATAGATGAGAAAAATCATGTGAAATAAAAAGACTACTTACCTACTAGATGAGGGAAACTTTGAAGTATTTTGGCAGCTAGGCACAGAGAAAGTAACTATTCAAGGATATTCTATATTCTTATAAGCCTGGTTAGATAATATTAGTTTGGCTTTGGGGGATTTCTAGCAATAGTGGTAACTAGCACTACTAATTGGCTATATAATTCCTGTGATGTTACAGAGGCTTGCTTTCAGCTAAAATAATAAAATTTATTTTTAATCTAAAAATTTCCCTGAAGAGAACTGTCGAAGTGTGAAAAAAGTATGGCTTTATTAATGAGCTTATAATGACTTACTTTAATCAATGGTTAACATTATTCCACATCATTAGATCTCATTCTCTTGATGTCCAGTAATGTGATTTAATAGCTGTACTCCAAAATATACATATCTTATACTATTTTTTCAAGTCAATTTTTTAAAAAAACTATTAACATCTTTATAAGGAAGATATAACCTAATACAGACCACAATCTTGAAGTTGAGGTGACAAAAACAACCCAGCACAAGACCACTTTCAAGGTTACACCATTCTTTTAAGGTCAACAGAGAAAGCCTATTATTTTTTTTAACTTTAAAAAATATATTTGTTTTTATTGATTTTTTTAGAGAGAGAGGAAGGGAGAGAGAGATAGAAACATTGATGTGAGAGAGAAACATCGATCAGCTGCCTCATACACACCCCCTACTGGGGATCAAGCCCTCAACCCAGGCATGTGCCCTGACCAGGACTCAAACCGGGACCTCTCAGTCCATGGGGCGATGCTCGTTCCACTGAGCCACACTGGCCGGGCAAGAAAGCCAATTTTTTAATCATAACTTTTCCTTCTAAATTCCGTGAAAACGGGCTGTCCCCAAATGTTAAGAGATAATGTGGCACACAAAAAAGTTTTAAGTCAAAGTGAAAACCCTGGTAAGTCATTTAATGATCCTATGATCTTATGAATATTATTTCAAGTCTTTTAACTTATTGTGCCCTCTAAAGAGAGACTAATATTACCCATATTCCTCTGACTCCGGGGAAATAAATAGACAAGTTATTTAAATTCCGTGTAGTATGACAATTATATTATTTATCTTGCACAGTTGTTATGACCATGCAATATGAAGGCAGCTGTAACAGTGCTTGAAAGAAAACAAGAAGTTACTACCTAAATGGTTATTTTAAAAACGTTGTGATTCTTATCCTTGTTGATAGAACTCCAAGGCAAAACAAGTATTTTGAGCAGAGAGACCCAACATGTAAAAATGTTTGGAGCATTTTCAACCCAAAGTATTCCTCTGAGAGTCCATCCATTAGGTACCATTTCTGAGACCCTCAGAACTGCCCAAGGTCCTTGCCCACCATAATTACTTCCTGTTGCACATAACTATAAAGAACCCTAAAATTTCATTTTAAAATCTAATTTACTAAGGAAGAATTTTGCAGATGATCTTCCTCAGTACTTAACTAAAGAGAGGACTATTACACATGGCGGTTTTACCAATCTGAATGTAATCTGTGTCCTTAAGATCTGGAGTCAGGGCCTGTGGACAATCAAGGGAAAACAACTGAATATGTCCTTGTGGAAAGAAAAGTCTTAACATCTTTGTGGGGGAAAAAAAAAATGTATGTAGAGAAAATTTTAAATAGTGATCAATTCATATATTTCTTTTCCTTTACATTTTTATAAGAATGCAAAAACCTAGGAACGCAGAACTTCTACTTCTAAATAACATTGGAGTAGCATCTTGAGCCACCCCTCCCACTGGGAACAACTAGAAAGGCTAGATGAAACACGTTTTCATACCGACTTCAGTACATCAAAAAAACCAAAAAGGCAATGAGGACACAAGGCCACAGTGAGGAGAAGATGGATTTGCAGATTGGTGGCACTGTTTTGGAAGGATGGTCACTTCGCACTAGAGTCATCTGCTGAAAGTCATCTCTGAGCAAATCTTCTAACAGCCTCCAAATGAGGAGATCAGTACTGGGTTCCAGTGTCTGTCGAAAGAGAATATTTTGGTAAGCATACTCTTAAGCATTCTCTAAAATAGGACCACGAAAGTCTATTGTCTAAGAATGAAGAGAAAGTGAAAGTAGACTCCCCCTGCAATGGCCAAGTCTAGCTTAAAAATATAAAAACTCTGAGTACAATTAAGTTATTTGGATTGCAAACACCCTAGCCACCCATCATGAACAAGTATAAATCTTATGAAAGACCTTAATTATTCCTGTATTGTTTCATGTAAATGATTGACCCTCAATGTGATTTAACTGGAAACACATTAAAAGAAAACACATGCATGAAAACCGAGAGAAACAAGCGAGAATCAGTAGACCTACATTTACAGAGTCTCCATTTAACGGAGTAGACTGATGCATAACATTCGACAGTTATATGTTTAAGATAAATAAGAGCATTGAAAATGTTGTTAGGAAATTGAAAACTACAAAAGAGAACAAAATAAAAATTCCAGAACGAGTCCGGCCGGTGTGGCTCAATGGTTGAACATCAGCCCATGCACCAAGAGGTCACTGGTTCGATTCCAGGTCACGGCACATGCCCAGATGGTGGGCCCAATCCCCACTGGGGGACATGCAGGAGGCGGCCAATCGATGTTCTCTCTCGTTGATGTTTCTAGCTCTCTCTCCCTCTCACTTCCTCTCTCTCTAAAATCAATAAAAGAAAAAAATTTATTAAAAAGAAAAAATTCCAGAACTAAAAATTATTGTAAAGTATATTAGGAACTTGAAGGAGGGTTTAGTAGTATTTTAAACATAACTAATGATGATTTTATAAACCAAAAGATAAATGTTCATTGCAGAGTTATTTACAATAGCCAACATTTGGAAGTAGCCCAAGTGCCCATCAGTAGATGAGTGGATAAAAACTATGGTACATTTACACAGTGGAGTACTACTCAGCCGTAAAAAAAAAAAAAAAAAAAAAAAAAAAGGAAATCTCACCTTTTGTGATAGCGTGAATGGACCTAGACAATATTATGCTGAGTGAAATAAGCTAGTCAGAGAGAAACAAGTACCATGTGATTTCACTTATGTGTGGAATATAATGGACAAAATAAACAAACAAAACAGAAACAGACTCATAGATACAAAGAATAGACTAACAGTTGTCGAAAGGGAGTGAGTTGGGAGGCTGGTTGGTAAAGGTAAAGGGATAAAGCAACAAAAACCCTCATAGACACAGACAACAGTATGGTGATTACCCAAGGAAAGGGGGGATAAATGGTGATAGAAGGGGACTTGACTTGGGGGTGGTGAACACATAATACAATATACAGATGATGTATTATAGAATTGTACACCTGAAACATAAAATTTTATTAAGCAATGCCACTCTGATTAATTCAATTTTGAAAAAGAAAAGAAATGACTGTTTGGTTGGCACACTGACTTTATCAAGCTACTTAAGGATGATGAATGCACTGCTTGTTGGAGGAACTTGAAAAAGATATATCCAAAATGAAGTCCTATGAATTTGATTACCTTACTGTCCATGGCCAATTACTTTCATGGTCAAAGAGCAAAGGAATACAATGAAAGAAAAACAAAACAAATATAATATGATGACTGGCTTAAATACAGTCACAAACAAAGAGAGATAAAAATCTAAATATGCATACATGCCACAGTGTCTTATTTTTAAAATGAGTTGCTTTCATGATTCAACTAATATGTATTTTTTTACCCAATATTATATTATCAATATTTGTGTTAGGATTACCTAGAATTTCTAACATACCTCAGTATTTGACATCTTGAAGGAGATTTATGTTGACCTTCATTCTGTCTACTTACTTGCTCTTACCAGCACCACAACTAGACTACACTCTTCTTAGAGAAAAAAGCTTTCTCTGTCTTCTTTCCAGTTATACATTCTACACTTTGCACCATCCCTAACAAATAATAGGCTCTCAATTAAAGCTGAATAAATGAATGTTTGAATGAATCAAATAAAATCTATGAATTTGATAAAACATATTCTCTAATAAGTTATTCTCCTTCTTCTGGTTCTTGTCTAATTTCAAATTTGTTACTGAGACTATATCTTGCTTTGTTTTAACCTCTAAACAAAGAGGTAATTATTAAAATATTCTTCACACATTTGTCATCATTTGGGTCTCTGTCCCTCATGTAACCTGTCAGTACAGATGTTTTATATCTCAATTGGTCTGTATTTTCAAACACATAACAGAAAAAAAAATGAAGCCATATTCAATAGCAGATATCTACTCTTAACATAAAACTGTACAAAGAGATCATAATTAAAAACGCTAGAATAAACTGAAATCTGAAGATGCCATATAGGAATAGAAAATTATTAAAACTAAGGTATTAATTATATTAACTCCAGCTTAAAATATTAAATAGCATTATAGAAGCATCCTGAATTATACGTAAACTTACCAATATCTATGCCTGTGGAAGGCTGCTGACCCATATTGTACCTCCTTGTGCTTTTGGACCTGAAGAACACAGTTTGCGTGTATTCAGATTCATAGTAATTAAATGTTCTCCCCAGTCCAAGATCCAACAAAGATTTTGTAATAGATTCCATGTTTAAGCATAACTATTCATATGTTTGGTTTCATTCATTATTTTAAAGTTAAAAGATTCTTTTACAAACTTTTGGAATCCTCTTTAATAAATTATAGTACTCAAATATGGCTGACCTCTATTTTACCCTGATGACCTTATAAAAGATCACTCTGATTTCTATTGAGTGATCTATATAACAACCCACCCAAAAACCTAGTCCTGTGAATTGACTGAACTCATCTGTGTGGTTCTTGCTTGGGGTCTGACTGTGAATACAGTCAGATGTCACCTGGGAATGAAGTCAGCTGAAGGCTACATCTCTGATCCCTCAGTTGAGAAGGCTAGAATGCTGTGAAGCAGGCTGTCATCTCGGCATCTTCATGGGGCTTTTTCATGCATAGCCATGTTAGGAGAGTCAGCCTTCCTGCATGGTGGCTGGCTTCCCCGAGAGTAGTCCTTCTAAGATAGTAAAGAGGAAGCTACTAGCTACAACAAGTCTTATGATTCGGCCTTAAAAGTAACAGTTACTTCCACTGCATTCTATTGATTACACATGACATGCCTAGATACAATACAGCCCCTAACTACACAAAGGTATTAACACGAGGAGGTATGGATCACTGGGGCCATCTCTGAAGAGATGCTGCCATCTTTCACAACCTCTTAAGCCAAGAACAACAGAGATCATTTATAAGAAAGGCATTTTTGCCTTTGCCTCAATATTTTCTTATCACTTTTAAGTTTTAAGCCATGGATTCAACAACATCCTCTATCACATACCACAAAGAGTACTTTCTCACTAGTTACTAGGTGTGGTATGCAACAGAGACACTCTTTGTGGTCATCTTTATACCTGTTGTTCTTCTGGTTTAGCACACTCAATTCTGGAAGGATTTATGGTATCTTAATTTAAAAACCATATTAAACAAAGTATTTTAAGATGTACTCACTGAATAACTACTATATGCTATGTGCTAGGGATACACCAATAAACAAAATACTGTCTTATCTTCAGAGAGCTTAGAATAATGACAGGCAAAGAATGTAATTTCAACGTTTAAATTTCCCCTTGAACAAATTATCATATAGTTTATCCAAAACTTTTTTTTCCCCCGGACCCTGACATTTTATCTGAAATCTCATTTATGCTGAAAAGAAAGTATCTTTCGGGTTAAAAAAAAAAGAGTTTAGCAAATAAAACAGAAGCAGTGATAAATGTTAACTGTTATTCCTTCTTCCCTTCCCCTCTATGATTTCAGGTGGGATTTATTAAGAGAAGATGTATTTCTTCTTCTGGGTCATGACGTACATTTTTTTATCTGTATCCTCCAAGGAAGCTCATGGTGAAATAGATAAAATGTCAGAAATAATTAAGAAAAATGCAGGGATATCCAACAACCTAAAATTACACCTTTTGGTGATGCCTAGTTTTCATCTCCTTGGTCCCTTGACAGATATAAACACCAACTTTATCACATCCTTTAGAGGATGGTGTATTAAATCAATGTGAGTGAACTCATGGTACAGTAGATGGGGTGGAGGAAAAGGAAATTTTGTTAGAAAGCAAAGGTCATGGATCCGGAAGGTCAATATACACTAAGCAATAGATATAGGATCTAGAGTCCTTCAGAATTGTTAGAGTAAAAACCACTTTCATCATTTTCAGTAGTTTCAATTGTACTTACATTTTATCCATTTTTTTTAACCACAAAAATTGCTTTTTTAGACAGGTGTTTCAGTTCTTCCCTTACCTTTCAGCACTAGGTGTTTAGAGTACTGTTGCAGAAAAATCAACACACAAATGATGTAAACTGCCTTTCTCACAAATGGGATACCCCACAGTCGTGGGACTCTCCTTTGTAAAGATTTAGCATATCTTTCCCTACCTCAGTTAAAATACTCTTAATCTAGATAGACAAACTAATTTTCATGAAATACATCTGTTAGTTTTTACTGATTGGCCCAAATCAATAAATATGGATCATTTATTAATTGTTATTAATTATTTGCAGCACATACTACTAAACTCTTTGGACAGGTAGAAAAAAATCCCTAACTATAATAATTTGTGTATGTAAAACTTTTAATTACTCAGTAGTGGTAACTATAATAAAACAGATAAAAGCTTTTAGATATACCAGTGTCAAGCAAGCTGAGGAAGTTGCCC
Source organism: Tadarida brasiliensis (assembly GCA_030848825.1). Classification (NCBI taxonomy): domain Eukaryota; kingdom Metazoa; phylum Chordata; class Mammalia; order Chiroptera; family Molossidae; genus Tadarida; species Tadarida brasiliensis. The sequence continues at coordinate 106,712,485 of CM061260.1, read as the reverse complement.
ACGGTAAGCATAAATTTAGGTCTTCTTTTCCAAGCCCTACATGTTAGGGCAAGGTCATCCTTAGACTAACTCTGTTCTTAGATGGGTAAATATATTTAATTCTAGGGAAGGAAATTTCATTTGCCTGCAGATATAAACCACAGTCTCCATTTTTAGCTATATAAATAATAAAGGTCTCTAATTGGCTTTAACTTTCCTTTTCTAATAAACTTGGATAAGGAAAAAGTTATTGGCTTTTAGACTTTTAAAAATGCCCCAAATCTGAAGGCCTTATTTCAATAACTAAAATTCCAATTAATGGAATCTAAAATAACTATATTTTAGACATTTAAATAAGTCTTAAGTATGTGTTTACTTTAAAATATTAAAAATATTTGTACATCTAATGGTTGCCAAATAAAAACTTGAATTAAAAATTTGAAAGTGGCCCTTGCTGGTTTGGCTCAGTGGTTAGGGAGTTGGCCTGTGGACCAAAGGGTCCTGGGTTTGATTCTCGGTCAAGGGCACGTACCTGGGTTACAACTTTGATCCCTAGCCCTGGTCGGAGTTGTGCAGGAGGCAGCCAATCAATGTATCTCTCTCACATTGATGTTTCTCTCTCTCTCCCTTCCACTCTATCTAAAAAAGTCAATGGAAAAATATCCTCAGATGAGGATTAACAACAACAACAAATTTGAAAGTGGACAGTTCAAATTTATAAGGTGATTTTGATTACCTCAAAGTGCATTTTCTAATTACAAATGTATTTTTAGTCATGTAGCCTAGATATACAGGGTATCTATAGATTCTATTACATTTTGAAAATAAAATATATTTTAATAAACAGTGGCTTTATAATTATTCAAATCTATGTATACATTTTTTTTTTTTTTTTGGAAACCCTATATACCTTCAGACACAATGATACAGTTTTTAGTTTCTCACTTATGAGAATTTTTGTGACTTATTCAGGATATTTGAGAATATACACAAAAATAAATGTGTAATTTAATAATGCAACTCTGACAGGTTGGATAAAATAAAATATAGTTATTTTAGATTCTATTAACTAGAAGTTTTAGTTATTGAGATAAGGCCTTCACACTGTTGGTTCTACTTATTATCCGTTTACAAAAGAGCATGCCAAATTTTATCACACAGTTTCTGTCACAAAGTAACTAATGCATTTTACAAATGCTAATTTAAAAAAATTAGACTCTAAAATAAATTAATAAAATGTGTAGTTTAAATAATAGTTTTTAATTGATTTTTTTAGAGAGAAGAAGGGAGAGAGAGAGAGAGAAAGAGAGAGAGAGAGAGAGAGAGAGAGAGAGACATTGATCAGTTGCCTTCTGTAGGTGCCCCAACTGGGGATCCAATTCGCAACCTGGGTATGTACCCTGACTGGAAATCAAACCTGCCACCTTACGGGGTATGGGATGACACTCCAATCAACTGAGCCACACTGTGCCAGGGGTTAAATAAAAATTTAATTTTAAAAATTATTTTTAAAAATTGATTTTCATATACATGAATATGTACATATATGTAACTGTTGATCTTTCTATTTTCTATACACAAAATTTAATATACTGCTATTTAATTTTTTGCTTTTCTTGACAATAATTGTATATAGTTAAGGTGTACCATGTAACAATTTAACATACACATGCATATGAAATAATCTCCAAATTCAAGCTAATTATATATCCATCCCTTCAGATATTTACCAGTTTTTTTGAGCACTTAGCCAACTTCAAGTATAAAATAAAGAGTCGCTAACTATAGTAACATTGTTGCACAGTAGATCTCCATCCCTTATTCCTCTTGTGTAATTGAAACCTGGATCCTTTGACCAACATCTCCCCATTTACCTGTCCCCACAACCCTTGGCAAACACCATATTTCTCTCTTCTTGTATGAGTTCGACTATTTTAGATTCTACATATGAATGAAATCGTGCAGTATTTGCCTTTCTACAGGTGGCTCATTTCACTTAGCATAGAATCCTCCACATTCGTCCATATTGTCACAAATGGCTGTATTTCCTTCTTTTTTAAGACTGAAGGACATTCTATTTTATATATGTATATATGTTCCACATTTTCTTAAGGCTGAAATATATATATATATTTATATATATATAAAAATATATAAATATATATATATAAAATATATATATATATATTTATATATATAAATATATAAATATATATATATAAATATATATATAAATATATATAAATGTTATATATATATATATAACATTTCCTTTATCTATTCATCAGTTGTTGGACATTTAAGTTGTTTCCAAAATTTGGCTGCTGTGAATAATGCTGAATAAATATGGGAATACAGATATATCATCTGAGATACTGATTTTATTTCCTTTGGCTATATGCCCAGAAGTGGGATTGCTGGATCATATGGTGGTTATATATTTTTTTAAGTTTTTTGGAGGAAACGCCACACTGTTTCAAATGATGTCAGTACCAACTCACATTCCCAGCGAAAGTGTGCAAGGATTCCCTTTTCTGCACATCCTTGTTAACATTTGTTATCTTGTCTTCATGATGACAGCTGTTTTGACAAGTGTGAGGTAATATCTCGTTTTATTTGCATATCCCTAATGGTTAGTAACGATGAGTATCTTTTCATGTACCTGCTGGCCATTTGAATGTCTTCTTCAGAAAAATAACTATGTGGTTTCTCTACGTATTTTTAATCAGATTTTTTGTTGTTATTTTGTTATCTGAGTCCTTTACATGAGTTGGATATTAGATAGATGATTTGTACATTTTTGTTTCTCCCATTCTGTAGGTTGCCTTTCATTTTTTTTCTTTGTCTGTGCAGAAGCTTTTAAGTCTGATGTGGACCCATTTGTTAATTTTTGCTTTTGTTCTCTATACTTTCGGTGTTATGTACAGATTCATTATCAAGGCCAATGTAAATGAGATTTTTACCTAAGTTTTATGGTTTCAGGATTTATATTTAATTATTTAGTCCATTTTGGTTAATTTTTTACATGGTGTGAGATATGGGTCAAATTTCATTCTTCTGCATGTGGACATCCAGTTTTCCCAGTACCATTTATTGAAGAGACTATCCTTTACCCCTTCGTGTACTCTGGACATCTTTGTCAAAGATCAGTTGACCATAGATAAGGATTTATTTCTGGGTTCCGTATTCTTTTCATTAGTTTGTATATCTGTTTTTAGTCCAGTTCTATACTGTTTGGATTCTTGTAGCTTTGTACTATATTTTAAAATCAGGACATGTGATGCCATCAGTCTTATTATTCTTGCTAAAGATTGCTTTAGCTCTTCAGGGTTTTTGGTGGTTTCATATGAATTTTAGGATTGTTTTTACTATTTCTGTAAAGAATGGCAGTAGGTTTTTGATAGAGATTGTTTTAAATCTGTAGATTACTTTGGGTAGTATGGGCATTTTAATTATATTAAATCTTCTGATTCATGAACACAGGATGTCTCTCCATTTGTCTTTAATTTTTTCATCAATCTTTTAAACTTTTCTGAATACAAACCTTTAATCTCTTTGGTTAACACTATTCCTAAGTATTTTATTCTTTTTGTTGTTAACATGAATAGGATTGTATTCTTCTTCTTTTTTTCTTTTAATCTTCACTTGAGAACATGTTCATTTATTTTTAATTTTAGAGGAGAAGAGAGAGAAAGAGAGAGAGAAACACATCTATGTGAGAGAGAAACATCAATTGTTTTCCCCCCTTACATGCACTGATCAGGGACTGAACCCACAATCTAGGTAGGTGCCTTGAGCAGGAATCAAATCCATCACCTTTTGGTGTATAGGACGATGCTCCAACCAACCAACTGAGCCATACTGGCCAGGGAAGGATTGCAATCTTAATTTCTATTTCAGATAGTCCATTTCTTCTGTATACAACTGTAATTAATTTTTTTGGGGGGGATTCTATTTGTTAGTATTTTATTAAAGATTTTTGCATCTACTTTTGTCAGGGACATCAACCTAAAGTTTTCTTGTAATACCTTTGCCTGGCTTTGATATCAGTGATGCTGACATCATAAACAAAGTTTAGAGATGTACCCTCTTCTATTTTTTGGAAAGTTTAAGAAGGATTGATACTACATTTTCTTTGAATATTTGGTAGAATTAACTAATAAAACTATCTGGTTATGGTCTTTCTTGGGAGATTTTTGAATACTGATGCAATCTGTCTGTTTCTTACTGATCTGTTCAGGCTTTCTATTCCTTTCTGATTCTATTTTCGTAGGTTGTATGATTCTGGAACTGTATCCATTTTTTTCTAGGTTATCCAGTGTGTTGGTATATAATTAATTGTTCATAACATTCCCTTCTGATCCTTTTCATTTTAGAGATATCCATTTTAATGTCCCCTCTTTCATTTATAATTTTATTTATTTTAATATTCTCTTTTTTTCTAGTCTAATTAGGGATTATTCAATTTTATCTTTTAAAAAACTCATAGTTTTGCTGTATTTGTGTGTGTGTGTGTGTGTGTGTGGTTATTTTTTATTATTTATTTTATTTTTTTAGAAGAAGACATTCTTAAAAATTTTTTTTTCTTTATTGATTTTTAGAGAGAGAGGAAGTGAGAGGGAAAGAGAGATAGAAACATTGATGAGAGAGAACATCGATTGGCCACCTTCTGCATGCCCCCCACTGGGGATGGGGCCCACAACCAGGGCATGTGCCCTGACCGGGAATCAAACCAGTAACCTCTTGGTGCATGGGTCGATGCTCAACCACTGAGCCACACCAGCCAGGTGTCTGTGTGGTTATTCTCTGATTTATGTCTGTTATGATCTTCATTACATCCTTTTTTCCTTTCTTCTGTTAATTTTGGGCTTAACTTTTTTTCTAGTTGCATGAGATCTAAATTTAAGTTTTTTATTTGAGATATTTTTAATATAAGCATTTGTCTTATAAACTTCCCTCTTAGACCTGCTTTTGCAGCATTCTATTGGTTTACTTTTGTTGTGTTTTTGTTTTTATTTGTCTTAATACACTTTTTAATTTTTCTTTTGATTTCCTCTTTGATCGAGTGATTGTTCAAAGTGTGATATTACCGTGCATGTGTGGATTTTCCTATTTTTTGCTGTTATTGATTTTTTGTTCCATTTCATTGCGGCCAGAAAAGAAACTTGGAATAATTTTGATGTTAAATTTGTTTTGTGGCCTAACATGTGATTTATCTTGGAGAATGTTCTGTGTATGCTTGGAAAGAATGTATACACTTCTATTGGGAGAATTCTGTGTATGTCAGTTTCATTTGGTCAGGTCAGTTGTTTCTTTATTGATTTTCTCTCTGAAGGTTTTATCCACTATTATAAGTGGAGTATTGAAGCCCCCTGCTTTCTGCCTTCGGAGCTGTCTATATTTGCTATATATTTAGGTGCAATAAAGAGAGAGAGAGAGAGAGAGAGAGAGAGAGAGAGAGAGAGAGAGAGGTTAATCCTTATGAGAGGAAATTTTTTTCCATTTATTTTTTTGTTTTTTTAGAGAGTGGAAGGGAAGGAGGGAGGGAGAAAGAGAGAGAGAGAGAGAGAGAGAGAGAGATGTTAGAGAGACGCGTGGATTGGTTGCCTCTTGCATACACCCAACCTGAGCCAAGGATTGAAACTGCAACCCAGTTATATGCCCTTGACCAAGAATCAAACCCATGATCCTTCTGTGCACAGGCTGACACTCTAACCACTGAGCCAGACCGGCCAGGGCTATATTGATTTTTAAGTGAATTATAACTCAGCTCTTATGTACTTCTTTGTTGATGTGTTTTATTTTTTATTTTCTTTTTAACATTAAACAGTTTATTTTTTTTTAATTTGATGGAATTCAAATTATTTTTGTTTCTCTTGCTAGTGTCTTTTTTCATCTTTATGTTCAGGCAATCCTTCCCAAACCCAAGGTTAGGAAAACAATACTTTCTATATTTTATTCTGAGTGCTTTCATAATTGTGCTACATTGAACTCATTTGTGGGATTTATTTTAATTCTTGTTTAGAGGAGAAGGCCTCAGTTAGGCCAATACATTTACAGTCTTTCATTTAATTACCTACCAATTCAATGAGAGAGATATCACCATTCTTAACAGAAAACTGAGACAGAGAGATGTTATTGCAGATGGTCAAATGTTTGGTAAGTGGTGTGTTTAACTATTATAATCCACATTAGCCTGGAAAGTCTCCTCAGCAACTTTATTGATGTAAATTAGCTTTATACAAGAATTTCCTAGAGGGCTGCCTAATCAGACTTGATTACGGGACTTCTCCATTACTTAGTTCTCGTCTTTAAATCCTGCTACAAAATACTTCCTTTGCCTTTGACGCTCGCCATAAGACGGCTGCTCCACTTTTCCCCAGAGGCAAGTATCGCTCTTTCTCCTCTGGGATCAAACACTAATGTAGTCTTATCTATTTTTTTCTAGCACAGGACAAGTCTCTTTTCTGGCTTTTTTAGGCTCAATGAGCAAAAATCAAAAGATAACTTTTCATGAAAATTTGCTGAAGGTTTAGAAATAATAAAAAGGAAGTTCAAAATAGTGACCAACAGTGCAAAAGTCCAGGGCTCTCACTGCAATGGCTCCTGACGTCAGGAAGCCAGCGGCAGCTCAACCCTACCATTAGAAGAGGAGACTCAACCTCACCACCTGAAGTAGCTGCTCAGCCCCAAGACTACCAGCACCAGTAGGTCTCCAGGCATCTGTGTTTCAGTCTGGGTCAAAATAACTCCTGACCCTAAAGAGGGAAAAGCTCTCCTTTTTACTCACTTACTCACTGACTTACTCACACATTAGCATATTTTTTTTTCTTTCATTGATTCTAGAGAGCGAGAAGAAGGGAGAGGGAGAGAGAGAGAGAAACATTGATGAGAGAGAAACATTGATGAGAGGGAAATATCAGTGAGAGAAAAACAGAAACATCGATGAATTGCTTCTCGTATGCACCCCAACTATGAATCAAACCGGTGACCCTTTGGTGCATGAGACAATGCTCTAACCACTGAGCAGCAATGGCCAGGGTATTCATAAACATCTTGAGTCTTGATTTCCTCTCTCAGCATTGATCTCTTCACAGTATAATTCAAAGTGGGAATATATATGTCTTTCTGGGGAAACTTCATTCCTAAACACATGTGTGCACATGCACACACACAAACACACACACTTCCAGGCTACTCTCGTTCCATAGCAGCAATAAAATGACCAAATACAGTAGCCCAATATCCCCAAAACTAGGTTATTAAAACTTAAGTAACACATAACAATATTAATCATCTAGATGAAGCCGTGCCGAGTTTGCTCAGACTTCTTTTCATCCTTCTCTAATCAGCTATTTAAAAGAGCTTGTGATCTATTCTTCTTATCTTTATCTGTGTAGAAAAAAATATTCTAAAACTCAATGACTTAAAAAACAACATTTACTTGGTCACAGGTGTGTCTATAATTTATGCAGGCCTTGGTGGAGGCAACCTCTCTCTCTTCTGCTTGGCCTCAGCAGAGATGGCTTATTTGTTGAGAACTAGAGTCACCTGAAGACATGTTCACTTACCTGTGTGGCAGCTGTTGCTGTCTGTCAGTGGGTATCTAGCTGAGGCTATGAGGCAGCACACCTACACGTGATGTTTTGATGTGACCTGGTAGTCCATACAGCATTGTGTTTGAATTCAAAGGGTGAGTGTCCAAAGAGGCAGAGAGCCAGGTAGAAGCCATGTTCCTTTATGACCTAGCATTGAAAGTCATGTTGTATTATTTCCACCAATTGTATTATATCAGAACAGTTACAACATTCCATCTAGTTGCAAAGAGATGGAAAATAGACAGTACATCTTGAAGAAGGGATGACAAGGCTCTGGAAAATTTTGTAGGGCTAGAAATATTATTGTGGCTGATTTTATAAATGACCACCTGCCACAATCTCCCCTCTGGTTATATAAATCCACGTTCATCCTACATCAAAGCAATTCCACTTCCTCTCTAAGGTCCCCAAATTCTCATCCCATTATGGTTTCAGGTTCAGGTTCAAAATCTAAATTATGTTCAATTGCATATGGGGTTTGAGAGTAGTTCTTACCAATTAAAAGTCCTGGGACATAAATAGAAAACGTATCAGGTCCCAACATACTCACCATACAGTGGCAGGATATGCATGGGAAAACCACTATAAACACTCTCATTCACAAAAGAGTGGAAGGAGAGGCCCAGAGTGGTCCACAGAGCTCTGTAATCCTGGAAGGCACCTGCTAACAGTGCCTTGATTGGTGACAACTTAATGAGGGTAAAGGGGGTTCAAAGAGATTTTTATTCATTATTTTATTAAATTCGTAATATATAAAATGTGTAGAGTAAGCATACAGCTATAGATTAAGTTTGAATTATAATAATATAAATATATGTTTTAATTTGGAGAAAGATTGAATAGACGTTCATAAGGCAAAAAAAAAAAAAGACTTGATAATCCAAATATAAAGATTTGAAATGAAAATGATGAATACAATATAAATTACAAGATAAGTGAGTTATGACTACACTATATTTAAAACCTGCAATGTCTATAGTTTTAAAATTAATACATAAATATATGAGAAAAACAAAGAATGACGGTGGCCATGATTTTTGTGTATTTGTTTTGGGATGAATAAGAAATAATAAAATCAAAGTATTTTGTGGAGTATAATAACCTATTTATAACCCTTGAGGATTGTGAAGTTCTAGATAAGCTTGTTTTCAGAACTATTAAACATTCATCATAAAATTATCAACATTTAAAAATTTATTTTAATTAATTTAAATAAGAATATTTCTAAAATATAAAGTCTTCTGAACTTTTAAGAATAGCTTTGCTCAATGGGGATCATTTGTTCTATCTGATTTAACATAAGTGAGACTTGTTATATAAGATAGCAATAAGCTCAGAATCTACTGAAATGTGAAGTTCAGCTTTTCCCTTTTATTTCCATGAAATAGTGATTCTTATCCTTATTTATTGGTTAAGCAAACTTAGAAAGAGACTAACAACCCAAATGCAGATTTCAAAAAAAAATTATGTGTACAACATATGTTACACTGTATTACAATTTAAATTCTGTATTTTGAAAGTTAATGCATGGAGATAATAAAAAAATGCAAAGTATGATGACCAAGATTATTGTACTTTATTCCCTCCTTGAATCTATTCTAGGCAAAAGAAATCATAAAAATGAAAGGCTGCTATCGCTTTTGAAATTCGCTATCACATTTCACTAATGTTTGTGGACTGGGTGCTGTCAGGCTCTGTTGCTATATGCTGTTTCTAATTTTGACTTAGAAGCTGGATAACTAATTTCGGGGCATCATGAATTAAGCAAAAATAAATCATTTCAAGAAAATTAATTAAATAAACCATGTCTGAGCAGTAGCTCCAGAGGTTTTTTGATAACTGAAAGTCCATTTGAACTTTGCCTAACTGGTGTTTTTGGACAAGGTCTTGCTTGCTTTATTTACATTTTATACCATGTTCCAAACAGATGTCACTGCAATGTTCCTAGGGCTAGAATTGACGGTGTGTGGTTGCGCCATTGCATATTTTTTGTAAAATATTTGCAGTAGAGTTTTTCAAAGCACAACTTTGCAGTGAGAGCAGTGACAGTATGAAATAAATCCACATGTATTTTTTCACATTCAGTTCCCCAAATGTTTAGTTCTGGAAGGGAACTGAAACCTGCATTTTGTTTCTGAGGTTTCCAAATTCTCTTCTGAAAACTGCCCATCCCAGTCACACACGGGAGGATAATGGCCAGTCCCTGTCATTGCAAATGTATATTACTCAACCCTTCCGCTCCACTGAAGAGCTTCTGTCCTGGCTCCTAGGACAGCGAAGCAGCCAAACAGCCAACCTGCACGATCCTGGGAAACCTTAAAAACAACAATGGGCGAGACAGTCATTTATATACTGAATGCCCACTGTCCTATTCAGCACATTTTGTCGAGTGTCTCATTTTCGAAAGCACTTTGACAGGTCCCCTTTAATGAAATCAAAGCTCTTAAGGGGAAGGCCTGATGATATTGCAGCCCTGAGATCCTCTCTCCCCCAGACAGGCGCGGTGCTGGCGGCCAGGCGCACGCCTTCGAAGTGATTCTAAGTGTCCATTGAACCCGAGGCTGCCTCGGAGAAAGGTGGCCGGTGGCGCATAATTGTGCCAAATGTGCAGTCGCTTCGTAATGTGGGCTGTAATCCACTAGGAACTAGATCCTGCTATTACCCTCTTTAGGGAGACTTCTAAAATCCGGCTCTTCGTATTGTGAAGGGTCGCCTGTAGCAGTTAGAGGTGACTGGGAATCTCTGCACATGTGTGAAGCCTTGTGAGTGCCAGTCACAGTAATGTGTTTATCAATTGGGCTGTCCCTAGGGACACAGATGGGGCACCTACTGTATTCTTTCTACTTCTCTGGAAGTTATTTTTATTTTATTTTATGTATTGTGGCTTTCATTATAATATGATGGAATCTTCAAAATTAAATCATCATTGCCTTCTTCAATAACTGGAATATTTTTTGTGTCCTGACAGAGACCCTGTTTTCCAGGGTGATGCAGCAGGACCTAGCCTTGTGAAACTGTGGATGTGAGCAGAAGCATGACTTTCACGTGGAGATTTCAACTGACCATTCACGTGTTTGTACTTGTGAGTGTGTGTGTGTGAGTGTGAGTGTGAGAGTGAGAGAGACAGAGAGACAGAGACAAACAGAGAGAAACAGAGAGACAGACACAGAGAGAGAGAGAGAGAGAGAGAGAGAGAGAGAGAGACAGAAAGAGAGAGACAGACAGACAGAGACAGAAAGAGAGAGAGAGACAGAGACAGACTGAAAGAGAGAGAGAGAAAGAGAGACAGAAAGAGAGAGACAGACAGAGACAAAGAGAGAGATAGAGACAGAGACAGAGAGAGAGATACAGAGAGAGACAGAGAGACAGATAGAGAGAGAGAGAAAGAGACAGAGAGAAAGAGACAGAAAGAGAGAGACAGAGAGAGACAGAAAGAGAGAGAGAGAAAGAGAGAGAGACAGAGACAGAGAGAGAGAGATACAGAGAGAGACAGACAGAGAGACAGAGAGAGAGAGAGACAGAAAGAGAGAGAGAGATAGAGAAAGAGAGAGAGAGACAGGAAGAGAGAGAGAGAGAGTTGAAGTGTTGACAATCACCTGTCTGAGGAGTGAACCCAGAATCCATTTCCCGGAGCAGTGCCACACTGTGTAACTAACTGTTCAGGCAGGAAGTGAAGAGTTCCTTGTCGGATTGAACCAACCAGCGGCCTTTAAAAGAAGCAGTATCTAATTACCCAGATTGAATTTTGGCCAGGACACTGAAGCTAGTGCCTCCAATCTTCCAGAAAGTGCCAAGACTCTGGTTTAATGTCTTCTCTGAAAGTCGATGTCTGCAGTCAAAAGTGCCTTGCTTTCGTGCACTGTTAGGCAATCCAGAGCTGAAGCTTCCATTAAAAAAAAAAAAGGTAATTGAACAAATTGTGGATTGGTACAACCAGTCCTCATCGGAGCTGTTATTGTTTTATTTTTTAAAAGAGAAAAACAAGAATTATGTTTTTCTCTTAGCAGTTCACAATGGCCTTTCTTCTTTCAATGACCAAGAAATGTTTGCATCTAAATGCTTACAATTTATCATAAAAATTAACCCTGTCTCTTATCAAAGTAAAAAACTAAACAATCATTTTATTCTGTATCTTTTTAGATAATTTATATCAAGGAAATAGTGCATTATAATTTCTGGTATTAGCAGAGCTTCCATACATCAGATAATTAAAATGTTAATTAATTTACACACAAGAATTCTAGTAAGACATCAAGATAATAATTCGAAATGATCAGTATTTATAGAGATAATCTTCACAGTTTGTTTCTAATTACAGATTGAGGAGAGTCTTCAAAATATCTAGTGAAAGAGAATTGTTTGACACTATTCAGTTACAATGTAAATATACCTCAATATTCAATATATTTCAATTGAAATTTCTGAACATAGTACCATTTCAGTATATGTTTCAAATAGACCTAATAAAATAGATAATAAATGCATCTTTTGAAAAGAAAAAGGCTTGATGCATTTTAGTAGCCTTAATTATAGCAATAAGATTTAGTTCTTATTAACTAAGGAAATATTAAAGAAAGGTAATTTTGATGGTAGTTAAAAGGAATGATAATGTTATTCAATTTATGAGTATAGCAGTTTGGAGCTTAGGTTTTATGTTTCAAATATCACACAGTTATCCAAGTCTCTCTACTTGTGAGGACAATTTATTTTCTCATTTATCTTTATACTAATAGAACTAATCCCAAAGTTACTCTTAAATGTACTGCTCAAGCTTTTCTATTTCCTTTTGGGTCAGAGGGTCAGAACACTGTGCTCAGGGGGTCAGGGTCATCCTCATTAACGTTGCTCTGTTCTGAGGCTGTGATTACAGCTTTCGTCCTGAGAAGCCTGGGGAGCCTGGATGGAAAAGCAGATGGATCTAGGAAAACCTATCTTAGCCCTAAGTGCCCGGCTAATGACAGGTCAGGACTGCCATTTCCATATACAAAGAATAGCATATCACCACTCCTCAGCTTCTGCATTCTTTTAAAATGTATTCATGAGGAAAAAAAAAATCTATGTTAAGGTTAAGGCAAAAAGAAGTTAGCATATTTTAATTTATAAAGTAACATTTCTTTAACGATAAAATGTTTATTTAAAGCATTACATTTATAAGGTAATTTATAAAATGGGTCTAATTAAAAATTCTTAACAGAAAATTTAGTGGCAGAAATGAATGTAATTTAATTACATTTTACTCAGAATACAATGTTAAATTGAGTATACATTTTTATATAAGAAATGTATATTATAACACTTATATTGTTATATTTTAATTATATAATATTATATATTATGCTATAGTATAATGTTAATAATAGTATATAGTATAATATTACAGTATTAATCATAATTATATTATAATATTATAATTCCCTAGTAATACTACATATTATAACCCTGAAGGAAACAGACTTTGTGAAGAGCAAATCCTTCATACAAAAGGCAACAGAACCAAGGATAGAATGAGAGTAGAAAAGGGGAGAAAGAAAAAGACAGGAGGGTCAGGAGGGAATGTAAACGACAAAACTTGATACTTTGGATCCAAGTGTGTCTGAAGTATGTGTGATTTACTCCTAGAATTTTTATTACATGAAATTATGAATCCCCCTTTTTTTAAGTTGATTTGAGTTAAAGACCCAAAAGATCCCTTACGAATACAGCTGCCATTGCCTCAATTAATAGGTAGTTAAACTAGAACAATAAACTCCACAGTATTTCAAAATTGAAAGCATATGTGTTTTTGCTTGCACAATGTTTTGAGATTTTAGTGTGTATGTACATCTTATAGAGGGACAAGAAGCTCATTTCATTTAACAAAGAAAGAAGATATGGTTAATATTTTTAGGGTTATAGTAACATGATCATTAAAAACATGTTTAATAATCAGTAAAAGTATATAATATAAAAGATAACCTGTGGAATAGGAGAAAATAATCTGCAAATCATATATCTGAAAATTGGTAAAATCAAAAATATGATATATTAAAAAATCATACAACTCAATAGCAAATAATAATCCAATTAAAATGTGGCCAAAGGACTTGAGTAGACATTTTCCCAAAGAAGATATGCAAATGGCCAATAAGTTTATGAATAGGTTCTCAAAATGACTAATCATCAGGGAAATACAAATCAAAATCTCAATGAGATGTCAGCACACACCTGTTAGAATGGCTTTTATCAAAAAGACAAGTGATAACAAGTGTTGGCAAGGATGTGGAGAGAAGGAAACCCGTGTACACTGTTGGTGAGAATGTAAATTGGTGCAGCATCTCTGCAAAATAATATGAAGGTCACTCAATAATTATAAATTAAACATGTGATGCAGCAATTTCTCTTCTGAGTATATATCCAAAGGAAATAAAATCACTATCTCAAAGGGATAATCTGCATGCCCATGATCACTGCAGAATAATTCAGTGTCAAGATACGGAAACAACCTAAGTGCTGATTGACAGAGGAAAGGATAAAGAATATATGATATAATATTATTCAGCCCCGAGAAAGAACAAAATCCTGCCATTTGTGACAATATCGATGAATATGAAGAACATTTTGCTAAGTGAAACAGGCCAGACAGAGAAAGATATATATTATATGATCTCACTTATATATAGAAACTAAATTTTTTTTTTTGAAAAGTAGAATAGAATGGTGTTTACCAGGGGCTTGGGTGTGGAGGAAATAGGAAAATGTTGTTAGAGGTTATAAGCCTTTAGTTATAAGATGAGTAGTTCTGGGAATTTAATGTGCACCATGGTAACTGTAGCTAATAATACGAATTGTATAGTTGAAATTTGCTAACAGAGTAGATCTTAAGCATTCTCACCACACACAAAAATATCTATGTGAAATGATGGATGTGTTATTAACCTGATTGCAGTAATTATTGCACTGTGTATACATATATACAATCATCATGTTGTATTGTATACTTCAAAGATATACAATTTCCTTTGTTGACTGTACCTCAGTAAAACTGGGGGAAAATTATAATAGAGCCATTTTATATAGTATTGTTGTTCATCAAATATAAAGAGTTTAAAATTATCCATTTATTTAGTAAATGTACTAAACACTGGCTGTGTTACACACAGTGTAGACATTGAAGATACAAATATAAGTTAGAGACCTTTGACAGCAAAGGAACAGTACATAACCTAGAGTGGTAGAGAATGAAAAGAGAGGGTCAAGGAACAAAGAAGTTGCATCCAAGAGCTGGCATTGACAGACATCTTAATTATGAGAGAGAGAGAGAGAGAGAGAGAAAGAGAGAGAGAGAGAGAGAGAGAACGGATAGATATAGCTTGTGCAGTTTATACATATATTTTAAAATACATTGTTTGCCTTTCTTGATAAATATCCCAGTAATGGCTTTTCCCTCCCACTTCAAAGGTAATTTAAAATCCAAATATACATTACTTGGAGCCTTAAATAATTTTCAAACACTTGTAACATTCCAAAGTGAAGTTCCCATGAAAACACTCTTTTTATTTCCTTCTTCTCCTTGACCAGATATGGTGAAGATCATGAAAGGGCCAAGATGGATAGAGCAAAGAGAAAGGAGTTTCAGAGAGGTGGGTAGATGTAAAGGTATCCTGGGCCATTCCTGGCTGCTCCCTTGCATGGAAGAACTGTCACAATTCTGAAGGTACCTGGAAATGGGCGCAGTATCCCTCTGCTGTGTCCGACATGGCTGGAAACACATATTGTCACCAGTGTGAAGGACATCTCTCTCCAGATCATTGAGTTCATTACTCATTCCTCAGTATAAGACTATCTGAATGTACAAGTCAAACAGAGAGGGTCCGTGACACAGCAGATCTCTCTGTTGACATTTGTACTTTGAAAAACACCGGATTTTGGATAGGGTTGTAGGTTCTTGCTCTCTGCTCGATAAGCCCATCCCATCGTCTTTCTCTTTCCATCCCTCCTGCTGCTTAGGTACCAGCAAATCCTGGCAGTATCTTGCTTCTGAAACTACTGAACTGTGGCCCCAGCACTGTAATTTTCAAAGGTCTGGCTGAACTTACAGAATTGTCCTTGTATGTTAAAGACACTTCCAGGAAAACTATTCTTGGAGGATTCATGTGAAATTCTGTACTTAGTTCTACCTAAAGGGAAGGTAACCCAAGCAAAAGTAACAGACCTTTAGAATGAGGTAAATAAATTCTAGAAATCACAGCAGAAGAAACCCCTTCCACCTGTAAACTATGCTATTTTAGCAAGTTTTGGAAAAAAAACAAAAACATCATTGAGTTGTTCAAAAATTGAGTTTTAAAAAGGCTATGTGTGAGCCGATCCTCTCATAATTAGGGGAGGTTCTCATTAAGAAGAGTCATGCAAAGTTATAAAGATAAAACTAGAAATCAATGTGCATTTATTTATAGTGAGAAAAAAAATCAGAACAGATGAAAATTTTTCAAAAATCTGACCAAGAAGCTAACATAGACCACGAATAAAGGGACCTATGAAGCTTCAGTAGTCTCAGTAAGCCACTTCTGATTCTAAATGGTTTTCCAAGATCATTACAAGCAACTCTGTATTCTGTTACATTCTCTTTTTATTCTAGCATTTCCTCTCAAGTACATTTTCTCTACTCACATTCAAATGTGCTCAAGTCCCTGCCAGCTTAATCTTTAATATTTTACTTATGACAGCTATGACTTATACCTTCCTCCTAGTATCACCCTAACACTCTCAAACTCCCATCTAACACTGTTTCTGACCCCCTCTGGTTCTAAAACCAGAAACCTGGCCTTTAGTATCACCAACAGCTCTTGCTAAGAAGTACCTAAGGTCAACCATGAACTTAATATTCAAGTCAATCCTTGTCTTCACCTAACTTCTTACCATAATTTCAATGTGTTAAGGTTCTTTATCTGAAGCACCTTTCTCTTTTCTTTGTAGTGCAACACCTTGCTTGTCTTTCTCTTTTCTCTCTGGCTACTCATTGCCATTCTCTTTTTCAGATTATTTTCCTCTACTTGGTTACTATATGTGGGAATTCTTCAAAACTCAGTCTTAAAGCCTCTTTTTTTTTTTCTTTTCCCTAATTCTATTGTCTAAGAAATCTCATTGAAGCCCATGGTTTCAATTTACATCTGTAGAGAAAAGACTCAATGATTTATATCTTCAGGCCAGGCATGCCTTTTGGACACTCAAACTGTGCTATGGTCTTCCTCATCAGACCTAACTAGTGGCACCATCATCCACACAGTTCCCTATATGGGAATTTCTAGCCAACCATAACACCTTTCCCTCTCTCATACTCAAGTCTAATCCTTCAGCAAATCCTGCTAATTTATGTCTTTAAACCTCTCTGATTCATCCATTGCTCTTCATATGAACTCTGTCATTCAAACCCAAGTCACCATCATCTTATAACTAAGTACTATAATAACCTACTCCGGATATTCCTATATCTACTCTTTCCACCCTACAATCCAAAGGAATCTTTTAAATTACAAACCTAATCATTCACCCCTTCCTTAAATACTTTCAGTGATTATCTATGAAGTTTAGCATACAGACCCAGGTCCTTCTGAGGGCCTATAATACCCTGCAAAGTCTGGCTTCTGCTTGCTCGGCCATCTCTCAAATCTGTTCCCCTCAGTCTCCAGGGTCCAGCCTTACTAGCTGCCTTTCATTTACTGAAGCCTGCTTTATTCCCCCATCCACACCCTCACCCTGCCTGTCTCCAGTGTTCAGTCTTCGTGTTCTTGAATTCCCTTTGTTTGGAATGCTGCTTATTTCCCATGCATAGTGGAATCTCAACAAAAACACCCTCTCCTTTCGTGAAGCCTCCCCTGATTTCTGCTCCCACACCACCATCATCCTCATCACAATGCAGATAGGTTTTCTTATTTTCCACTGCAAAAGAATAATTTTATATGGATAACTAGCAGTTAACTTAGTACATACCTACATTTTAATCCGATAATAAATATCTTTCACTCATTTGAGAGCTTTATGAGAGCAGACACCAGGAACCAGTCATGAATGTACCTGCATCACATCACAACCACCTAACTAATTCCTTGGCCAATATTAACCTACTCAATAAACATTTGTTAAATGTTGAGTGAAATAGGTTCTCAACCTTTACCTTTACAAGGAATTGTGGCTCTGCACTTTTAAAAACTAGGCAAATACCCTAACTCCTGAGAGAACAGTTCCAGGTCACAGCTTCTGTCCTCCTCCATAACCACTTCCTTGGATTCTGAATCCCTAGATAACTCCACTCCACTGGTCCTAGTTTTCTTTGACCTATAAATCTCTCTTAATACCATTTATCTTTCTATGAACCAAAAATCCTCTCAAGATACCACTTCTTAAACTCTCGCCCCTTCCTCCAGCATCTGTCTACAATTTGAGGTTCCAGAGGCTATGCCCACTTCCCAGCCTGGGCCCTAGTGCCCCAGGGACTAGGACATCTCCAGGCTTCCTACCAGGCCCAAGAGACATATCAGATCAAATTGGAAATGAGAATTTCCATTTGGTTCTTCTGGCTTGAATGATTAAAATAGCTCTTCTCAGACTCTATATCATGTTCTAAATGCATGTATCTCCCTTTTGTATTTCATCATCACCAACCTGCCCTATATCCCAATCCTGTACTCCTCACTAAGCTAATGTATTAATATATATTAATGTAAAATACATTCTAATTAAAACAGAGACCCTCTGAAAAAGTATTGTTTTAGAATGAGATCTTCCAACATCCTCCATTTTATAAATTTTTTTTTTTTTTTTTTTTTTTTGCTTTTACCTGTGTTGAGATTTCTTGATTTTCTTGGGCTACCTAAGGTAGCTCAAATAATAAACTAAAACTCTCCAAGAGATAATGTTAATTCTAAAAGACTCTCCCAGAAAAGGGGTATTATCCCCAAATCAAGCTCATCGGAAGTCATAATGGTCTGTATACAATATAGGAAATAAATAGAACACACATCTGTCTGGAGATCTTGCCTGAACCCTACTCAACCATAGGACAATAGGCAGTGGCTTCCTATGCACCCAGAACTTCATGAGAACATTTTAATGACAGATCTTCACATAAATTTAAAACATCCTAGATATTCTACTGCAGACCTTAAAAACTCTTGGGAAAATTTTTTATAAATCTATGGACCTCAACAGTAGTAAATCAACAAAATAATTTAAATAAGCTCTCTAAGAAAATAATCACTTTTATTTAATTAGTCATTCTGAACAGTTACCCATGAAATAACATTTGTTTCAAGTTAGCCTACAAAGGCTTGTTTTGATTATCAATGGTTCCCTTAACTACGTACAATCAATAATAAAATAATAAGAACATTCATTCATTTGAGTATCTATCATGTGCAAGATGTTGCAATCAGGCTTGAAATGTATTTGCTCATTTATCTCCTTAATAATTATTTTCATTAGAAGCAATGGTAGGCTTGCTTTACAGTTGAGAATACTGATGTTTAGTGTATCTCCCAGAAATTATCTAGCTATTCAGTGGCCATCGAGATTCGAAATAAGGTATTTGATCAGCAGTTCCTAACTAAGAACACCTTTAACAATGGCTGGAACCATTTTTTGTTGTCACTACTTGTACTTGGTGGGTACTGAGTAGCATCTGGGGCTGCTGCTCAACAACCTACAATGCAGAGGACACCTCAAAAACAGAAAAATTTTTGACCCAAAATGTTAGCATTGCTGGGATTGAGAACATCTGTACTAGACTACCAGGATGGCTCAGGGACATTTGCCAAAAGATTGAAACTTGAAACAATTAAGAGAACCTGTAGGGTGAGTACACGAGACACAGAGTTTATTCTTATATTATTACTTATTCATTGTTGTATTGTTTTCCAGGTGATCAACAGTAAACTTACTTTTGCCCCACCCTGAGTGTCATCCACTAAAGAAAAAATAGAATTCTTTAAACAATTGTCACAGACAAAGCAAACATCTAGTACATGTGGCTTGTCACAAGCAAGCTGAGGTTGACAGGGCCACCACGCCTAGTCCAGTTCTGATGTGGCCCATGTTGCTGCGTAGAGATAAAGTCAGGGCCGAATGGGTCCAAGTGAGTGTTTGATCATGTCTGTCATAACTGCAGGAGGCCTGACTCGGAGAATTAGGGGTGGGGTAGAAGGGTGTCTCTGGTGTTTTAGTGGCAGAGATTCACGATGAGGCACTAAAAGCGATTTCTGGGTGAATCAGACACTCAGACTTTAGAGATTAAGGTTCCTCTAAACTGAAGGAAGAAGACAGACTTTAGAATAAGAGGGTAATCCAAAGTAACTTCCACAAGTGAGCTACTTTCTGGTTACTCAACGAGGCCATAAAGTGCAAGTAGGTGAATTCACAAA
Organism: Tadarida brasiliensis; assembly: GCA_030848825.1. Classification (NCBI taxonomy): domain Eukaryota; kingdom Metazoa; phylum Chordata; class Mammalia; order Chiroptera; family Molossidae; genus Tadarida; species Tadarida brasiliensis. The sequence goes on along the minus strand of CM061260.1, from coordinate 106,692,516 downwards.
TACAAAATCTGTGAATAAAGAGGATAGACTGTAATAAGTGACTTGTGGGGAGATTATGAAAATATTCTGAACCTCATCTAACCTTCCCCACCCCTAATTTACCATCCACTTATTCTTTTTTTAAAAATTTTTTTTTCTTTATTGATTTTAGAGAGAGGAAGGAAGAGAGAGGGAGATAGAAACATCAATGAGAGAGAACATCGAATGGCCGCCTCCTGCATGCCCCCCCACTGGGGATCTGGCTCACAATCTGGGCATGTGTCCTGACCAGGAATCAAACCGGTGACCTCTTGGTGCATGGGTCGACGTTCAACCACTGAGCTTCACCGGCCGGGCCAGTTATTCTTTCCTTCATCAGTTTTCACAGTGATGGTTGCAAAATGATAATTACTAATTCCATTATTTCCTCTGTATTTATTAATCATCCCTCCACTGTAAGAAATATCTTTTTCCTCTTCCTATTTATTTAGTGATTTATTTTTATCTGTGACTTATAAAATCTAATTTGATTCAATGAGTTATAACACATTACCATTATTGGCCCATTTTGGGCCTATGAAGGTCATTTTAGACTGTGAAATCATAAACAAAAAGGAGACAACTATGAAAACCACAGCTTTCAGTTGACCTTGAAAGAGACACTTGTTGGCAGTATAAAAGCTAAAACAAGAAGGTAGAGCATCTCTTTATTTGACCTCAAATGGGACTTGTGCATCCACAAGGATTGTTTTGGGGATTGCAAATACATTTTAGCAAGTATTCAAATTCAGAAATGCAGAATTTGTCAGCAATGAGGATCAACTGTACCAAAATCGTCACTGTCTGTGATAAACTTTTATGCTCAGGGAAGTACTAATCAAAGGTTTTATAATTCTGGTGTTTTGCCTAAAAATATTAGACTACAGTTTAATGTTATTGGTCATAATTTTGTACTTATTTAAGTTGTTAACTTGACTATCATTTTAATTTGAATCCAGTATCTTCAAGGCCAAAGTTTCTCATTTGAGAATATATATCAGACTTACTCAGAGTTGTATAAACATACAGATGTCTAGGCCTTAGTCCTTACTTACCGACTCTCTTTACTTCCTGTCTTAGGTGTATTCTTTGTATATCATGTATACGTCTCAGCATTATAATCTATAAAAACTATAATTATTTTTTTAATAAATCATCTTCTTAGGTAACATTCACTGGCATTTTAAAATGGGCCTAAACAGTTATACCTAGAGATAATTTGTCTAAAATTGTATTAGGAATTAACTGTATTATGATGTTATGCGTATCACAAAACAACCAACACTTTTGGTCACTTACAAATTCATATTATAAACTCTCATTAATCCTTTTACATTTAAATTTTTTCAATAAGAAATTATCAATAGCCTTAAGTTGGACTCCAATGCTGTGTGACAATTCTTTTATTAGATATCAGAGTTTTTGTCTTCAACACAAAAGGAGTGTGTCAGAACACCATGGAAAGTAACTATACCGGATACTTCACATTATCGACAATTCAAAGAAAGGACTCTTGGATCAAGTCTTGTGATGACATCACTTTGACAACTTTCAGACCGGGCGGAGTCAAGAATAAAACAGATTCATGAAACTTTTAACCCAAAATCGATTGAAACATAATAATTTGATAGACTCTGCTTTTGCAAACCAAAATGAAACATTTCAAAATATTTTCTGATTTCCATTGACCCTTCAGAAATTCTTAAGTCTTCTGACTTTTCATGTTAATTTAGTTATTTACAAGGCAGTAAGTATCCTCATTTCTACCAATATATGTTTGGAAAAATTCATTATGCAACTATGTCCTCACACAGAATGTTTACAGTTGAGAATAATGCTTTTTAAATCAGGTATATGATAAACCACTTTTAAGGAACTATGATTAGCTTTACCTAAGAAGATGAGGTCTACAAAGTCATGCCAGGGAAACTGCCCTGGCACCTGGCTATAGAGTCCCAGCCTTACAAATGGTAAGAAAGTCCACTTATTGACATGCCAAAGAACCTAAGGATGCTTGGAGGACTTGAAGAGGAAAAATATTCGTCAAAATGGACAGATCCTGCAGGAGAAATTTGTTGTAAAGATGTTTGGGGGTTTGGTTTCCTACCTTCAAGATAGCAAATAATAAAATTAAAATCCTATCTGAGATTCCGCGTGACAACTTCCAGAAAGAAGTAAGATGTGTGATTGTTTAATATTGTATGACTCTGGATTTTGCAAAGTGGTCTTGAGAAAGAACATGTACTAAAGTAAGATATATGCTGCATGTATGCAAATAATCAGGCCATATCTAATGAATCATACTTATTTTGTGATCAAGAATAATCTTTTTTTGAGTTTACTGAGATGACAAAGGAGGAGGAAATAATTGAAAAAAGAGATTACTTGGTATCTTTTCATTGAAACAGGTAAAAGAGACCACTGGATATCATTTCAATGAGACACCATAGCTTCTGGAGATTAACAGGTCCCATGGGAGTGTACAATTTATTTTATCTTTGACTAGGATTTCTTACCACTCTACATAGATAGATGTTAACTTCTAAAAAACTAATACTATTACAAATAATTTCTATTTATAAAAATATTAATTGTGGCTGATGGAATGCATTTGACTAATGCATATGGGTCTGTGAGTATTTTTCCCAGTTTTGCATCCTTTTATAAATTCATTTCAGAATATGTTATCTCACTATAAACCTGTGGCACTTCAAATTTTCTTTGCATCAGTTTTGTTCCTTCATTAGTTAAAATCTTTGATACATGTTCATTGTATACTGCATAACAATCATGATTTTACCTTTTTTTTTTTTAAAGAAAATACCATCTTTTTGATGGTATAAGCTCAGGTATTCTTTAAAAGCCAGAAGTTGAAGACAGAAACTATTTATCAAGAGTCTCATGCTGCTTAATTGCCAATGCGTATATCTTAGACAAAATGAGGGTACGTTGCAAAATGCAAGTGTTTGTAACAGCTTAGACACTTCTACTTGGGAATAAGTCTTAACTATATCCTTTTGCTCTAGGATAACAAAAGGCAAAGTATAACAGAGTCCCAGAGATTATCAATAATTTCAGGGACAACATGTGCAATGGCATGGGAGCAGTAAAGAGTGCAATACAGAACTTGCGTCCATCTAGTGGGAGGTCCTCTGAGACTGAAGGACAACTGAACCCAAGGTCTCAACTCTCAAGGTCTTTTTCCTGTGCTTCAAGGGCACTGAGGTACCATATTTTCCCATGGCATCCAGGCTATAGTCTTGCCCTTTTTGTCATTAATTATCAAAGGCCAACTATACTAATAGCAGAAATTGCATATATGCATTTTTATTTAACTGTAAGTGACAAAAAAGACGTTTGAACCTCCAACATTTTATTCACCTATATTGACCTATGCTAAATATCTTTGCCATTCATGAATGCATTGGTATAAATAGACAAGATATATGGGCTACTATTTTAATAACCACATTTTTCCTGTCCACTTCCTTTAAAATGACAGTCTATATTAAACATAATCACTGTCATGTACTTCCATGGGGCAGAATGTGGAGAGAGAGCTAGGAGGAAGAAAGTCTTGTTTCCACCAAAAGGAGATGACAGACTATGCAAAGAATGAAATAGAAAGAATAAAATTAAGAGGATCCATAAGTGAGACTTTTTTGTTGTTGTTGTTGTTGTTGTTTTTTCCCCCATTGATCCCCTCCTCCCCGCTCCCACCCTCCTCCTGCTTTCCCCAAACTAATGCCTGTGTCCATTAGTTGGGCATATATGCATATAAGTTCTTTCTTTTATCCCTTCCTACCGCCCCTGTCCCCCATCCGTCTGAGATTTGTCAGTCTGGTCCCTACTTCCATGACTTGATCTATTTTTGTTTTATTGTTGCAGGATAAAACTAGCTGAAATGGAGAAACAAACAAATACTTAAATATATCAAGGAGGAAAAAATGTGTATGTTGTGGGGTCAGGATTCTAACTGAAGGAATAAAGTTTTCTTTTGGAGGGGATGGTCAAGAAATGTCCATCAGCTAAAGTAAAATTATATGGATTTAATTACTAAATTTGAGAAAACACAAAAAATTATAAAATACAGAGTAAGATATACAGGGAGGGGCACAAGTAGGTTTATAATTGTTCTTGTGGGAAAAAAACACAATAATTAATAGACAATCATACAAGAATAAACTCTGTGTTTCATGTTCTCACAACTGTAAACCTATTTCTGTCCCTCCCTACATGTTACTTCTGTCCTTCGGGCCATTTGCTAAGCTTCCCAAAGGAAAAAAATCATTGCTAACAAGACATGTATTTTGTCAACTTTTCCAGGACTGAAAAAAACTGCTTAAAATACTTCCAACACTGTTGGATGTGGCACACGAGTCATAGGAAGTTTAAATTAGACCCCCTTGTCTTAGCGCAATTCACATATAAATATAGATAAGAAAGTAGTAAGTTAGAATAAGAGGACACATGATTTTGATGGCTGGGAACTCATTGTAGAAAGATGGTGGAGAATTTCAAACACGCCTTGAGGAATTGCTTTGCAGAAATAAAGATATGGAGAAATGTGGATGCAGAAAACTTAGACCATCTTGCTGATTCTTTGGTGCCAAGTGAATAACTCCCTATGAAATTCCAATAGGAAAAAAAAATAGAGAGTAATGATAGACCTACACCACAGATATTTATATGAAGTAGTATTTATCACACATAATTTTAATAAGATTTCTGCTAATACTAATCAACCACAGCATAAACTCTAAGGATAACATTAAAAAGCTTGACTTACTCTATTTACCTCATAATTCAACTCTCCAAATAGTGGGCATCATAGTATGGTAGACACTATGCTATTCAGTAGTGACAAAGTGCAGTATACAACAAAGTCCTTTTCCCCGAAGATCTCAGAATATATTGTGCTGCAAGGCTTTGGCATTTTATGGATTCATTTTTTTAATTGGGAGATTTACAACAGGGAGTCCTGATTTGCCAAGATTAGGAAGTACGAAATAAGATAACTTATTCCTCCAATAATCACTTCATTAAAATAGGACGAAGTTCACAGAATAAATTATCGTTCTGCAAACTGAATCAATTTGACTTGATGAAATGCACTATAGTATAGGTCTTAGTTTTCTTATTTTGCCATAGACCAGTGGAAAGGTCATCCAGAACTTGATCGATTTGAGAGTCACTAAGTTTGCACACAGAAAGGGTGTGCAGTGTTGTGTATTCCACTCTTTCAATAAGAAGAATATGTCACATCACTGAGCAGAGAAAGGAAGGGAGAGGAACAGATCACACAGACACATACATGCCTGCAGATACTCTACAAGCAAGAGATAAATTAGGATACTATCCAGTTTTAAACTGCAACATGTTTCCTGGGGACTTCGTACCCACTTTTAATATCTACATTCATATTTTTAATCAGGCAATTTTGTAACATCTTGATAAGATCTGATGCAATAGTAGGATTTGCATTTTTATTAGGGGGACAGGGAAAGGTAATTTTGGATTGCTAGGAACTATTGGAAGGCTGAGACTAAACAGGTTTTAGAATCTGGGGACGGAGTGTGGTTGTAGGAATCTGGAAGGTAGGTCGTAAGGAGAATTGAAACTAAGAGAAGATGAAGGAAAATTTTGGGAGACAGCCAAAAAGAAACTCATGAATTCCAACCAATTTTTTTTTTCCTTTTTAAGATGCTGCTGTAGCTCTTTTTAAAACAACCATCTCCTTTTTTTCAACAGGGCCTTAAACTGATGCATGCAATATAAATGGGGGTGAAAGAACAGACACTTGCTGTAGGATCAGTCCCCTTAGTGATCGTGCTTGCCTGTGTTCAACACCAATGGTTCTGAGAGGAAAATAAAGAATAAAATAGGCTGAAACTCAGAGCACTGGCATAAATAGTATTCTAAACTCAAGAAATGTAACAAGTTGTGTTCTAAATCACGTCATTCTGGAAGTACTTATATTTAGCCTAAATTATCCAGCGAGGTTGACGTGTAAATTCTAAGGTGGCAGAAAGAACAGAAGAGGAGGTTGGATGAAAATGACAAACCAAACATATACCCGTTCCCAGCACAAACTTTATTTAGTATTATGGAATGAATGTTGATGTCGCCCAGAGATTCATAGGTTGAAATATGCACCCCCAGTGTGTTGGTGTTAGGAGATGGGATTCTTGAGAAGGAATCAGGTCATGAGAGTAGAGCTCTAATGAATGGAGTTAGGGCCCTGAGAAAAGAGAGCCAGAGAGCTCACTTGTACCTTCCATCACATCAGGGTGCCTCATGGAGACGGCCCTCTATCTGTGGACCAGGAGGAGGGCTCTCACCAGACACCACATCTGCTGGCACCCTGATCTTGGACTTCCCAGCCTCCAAAATTGTGAGAAATAAATGTTTGTTGTTTATAAGTCACAAATGGTATTCTGTCATAGCAGCCTGACTGGACCAAGACATTTAGGTTCTTTAAATCAGATACAAGCCCGGCCGGTGTGGCTCAGTGGTTGAGCGTCGACCATGCACCAAGAGGTCACCAGTTCGATTCCCAGTCAGGGCACATGTCCAGGTTGTGGGCCCGATCCCCAGTGGGGGGCATGCAGGAGGCGGCCAATTGATGTTCTCGCTCATCGATGTTTCTCTCTCTCTCTCTCCCTCTCCCTTCCTGTCTCTCTCAAATCAATAAAGAAAAAAAAATTTTTTTAAGAAAAAACAAAACCAGATACAAGATATTGAGGAGGAAATGTGATTAGAAACTCTGAGAAAAATTCTGAAAACCAGAAAGCAGAAAAAACAATAGTCAAAAATATTGATATAAAGCTGCTGCGGAGGTACAGGTGACTCAGGCTTTGAAAAGTCATATTCAACTCATCTGTTGATGGGCACTTGGAACACTATGCAGCTGTAAGAAAGAAAGCTCTCTTATAGTCTGAGACGACATGGAGGGACCTCAAGAGTATTATGCTGAGCAAAATAAGCCAATCAGAGAAAGACAAATACCACCTGATCTTACTTATTTATGGAATATAACAAACAAGATAATCCAGAGACATAGAAGTAGGGTACAGACTGACAAACCTCAGAAGAGGGGGACGGGGGGTGGGGAGGGGAAGGGAAGAGATAAACCAAAGAACTTACATGCACGTATGCGTAACGCATGGACATAAACAACAATGCTGGGCGGGGGTGGGTATCCGGAGGAGGATGTCAATGGGGGAAAATGGAGAAACATTTGTAACAAAAATAAATTAATAATAAAAAAAAGTCATATTTGACACAACAGTAAGCAGGGGTGGCTGTAGTGAAGTCTTAGGTAATGAATTAGAAATAATGAATTGGAATTCAGAGCAACGACGCTGTTTGATCAATTTACTGTTACAGAGAATGATGGGAAGGAAATGATCAAAGAAATGGGTATTTGTCTTTGCCAAAAAATTAAATCTTAAAGTTGAAATAATCCGCATACTAAAACATTTTTTTTTGATAATTGGAAAATCTTGATTACAGTATTTTCTTCAAACTATAAAATAAAATCTACTTGCTGTTATGAGCCAAAATCAAACCTGTACAAAGAAAAATTAAATATATCTATACCTCCCACCCCTATAACTTTCATCTGTGTTTACTAGTGTTAACACAATATTCTTCTACATATTCTCTATTCTCCATGTTCATTTAAAAAGATATATACATACCCACCTGGAGATTGACTTTACTAATTTTTTTTTTTAATAAAAATGAAATCAGACTATGATATATTTTTTTGTAATTTTTATTTTTCAGTAAAATCTGAACATCCCTCTTAACTCATTGATAGACCTATAAAGAAGATGTTCATTCTGCCTAAAATATAGGGTGGGGCAAAAGTAGATTTACAGTTGTGAGTACATAAAACAGATTTTACTCTTGTATTATTACTTATTAATTATTGTATTATTTTCCTTGCAAATAACTATAAAAGTACTTTCACTCCACCCTGTATTATTTTCCATTATTTTATTTCTCAGTTTCTTCAGGTCTCAGTTTGTCTATCTATCCTTTTTAGTCATATCCTCCTGTTTTATTTTATTTTTAGTACACAATTATTTATTATATTTTTAGTATATAATTATTGTTTACTGATTTATTTTCCATCCTCACTAGTATGTGAGTCATAAAACACAGGCTTTCCTTTAGAACTTGCTTTAATTTCAACACTTAAAACAGAATATGAACATTGTAGGTATATGTTAAATGTTTCCTGAATGAATAATGAATAAATTCATTTCTTTTTTATGGTTGCATAGCATTTCACAGCATGAGTGTACCTTAACTTATTCAACCAGTCTCCTTTTAATTGGCAATGCAGTTTGCTGATTTATTATTGCCACTTATATAATGCTACCATAAACACTCTTGAACATACAGCCTTATAGATCTGAGTTTTATTTCTATTTGATAGATTCACCAAGCTGAGATAATATGGTTAAAGAATATATGTGCATGCGTGTGTATACATACACTTTTTCAATTTTAGTAGATACGACTAAATCTGCTCCAAAGGGGTTATAGTATTTCATACTTCTGCCAGCATGTATAAGAATTCCCATTTCCCTACATTCTAATCAGCACTGCACATTATATATTAAACACACACACATACACATATTTTTGCCAACCTAATGGGTTAAAAAATATAATCTGTCACTGTTGTTTATATTTTCATTTTCTGGCTACTAATGAAGTTAAACATCTTTTCATGTATTAATATCTGTGTTCCATTGGCATCTCCTCCTCTGTGACTTGTTGGTTTGCATCTCTGCCAAATTTTATTATTTTTTATGTACTTATCATCAATTTATGTGTTATTGCTGTATATATTACAAATATTTTCTCTCCTTCTTATCTTTTTCTAGGTTTTATTTATGGTGTGTTTTTCCATGCAGAATGTTTAAATTTCTTTGTAATTAAATCCCTTAATCTTTTCCTGAATGTTTCCTTTACGGCTCCTGAAGGTCTATCCCACCACATGGTTATACAAATATTCCCTTAATTGTTTTGTAAATATTGTGTTTTTTACGTTTATATCTTTAATCCACCTAGAATTTAGTTTTGTGAATGGCGTAACAAAATGATATAACTACTTTTATGCAGATGGGTAGTTAATTATGCCAAATGCATTTATCAAAGAAACAAAGTGAAATGTCATATTTTTATATATTGTTTTCATTTATATATTTTGGAACTTTATTCAAGCACATGAATCTATTCGTTCATTTTTATATCAATAGGTATCCTGGATATACAATTTTGAATATACTGAAGCTTCACAGTATATTTTGAATCTTGTTGGGTGGGTCCTCCTTCAATAGTCATTCATTTTTTAAAATGTAGGACAACTTTCTATTAAAATTTTAAAATACATTGAGTCTTTAAAATAGGCATTCTGATGATCTGCTAAAACTAATTTTATGTAATCAGTTGGAAGGTTGACACTTTAGTGATACTGAATTGACTTTGTGGTTGTTTTCCCATCACTTATTTCTCCTCATGGTTTGAACTCTAACTTGAATTCTAGCATTCATATGTCCTCATGCATTCTATCCACTTGGAAAGATGCTGACTCCCTATGTGTCTCTAGCAGGGACATGTGGCCGCAGTAATCAGCACTATTTCCTCTCCTGGTTCATGTTCATACATGGTCCTGCAACTCAAACTGGGTAGTGAGGCATAAGGAGAAAAAACTTGTGGGCTTTTGAGAAACAAATTTCCTACTTCTATAAAGCAGTTCTCATATGCAACCTACTCTTTCTTTCTTCCTCAAGTAAGTGAGAAAGTCTACAGCCCCAACTTATTGGCTAGGCATAGAAATCCCCAAAGAAAGCAGATTGAGAAGGAAACTGCCAAGTTGAAGGCAGAACAGAAAAGCAAAAGAATGCATTGAGCCACAGAATTCAACTCTAAACTTCAAGTTTGCAAGCCAATACATCTACTTTACTTATGCTTCTCAAACTTCATCATGAATAAGAGTCACCTGAAAAGCTTGTTAAACCACAGATTACTGGGCCCCACCTCCCAAAATTCTGATTCAGTAGTTCTGGGTTAAACCCCAAGAACCTGCATTTCTAAAATGATCCCAAGTGACGTTAATGCAGCATGTTCACTGACCACATTTTGAGAAGCAGTTCCCTGTACTGCTACAGCTAGTTTGAGTTCTATTTTTCTCTTCTTTGCAACCAAATGCATTCTAACTGATACACCATTCAAGAGTGTTTCATTGGTGGTGAGAACTGCACCAGGAACTGGACCAGTGGAGTCAGACCAGACCTTGGTTCAGCAGCCTCAGTACTTGAGTTTGGGTTAAGAAATAATTCAGAGACAAGACTCCAGCTATAAGAGAAAGTTTGTTTAGAAAGTCACAGCAGTAGAGGAAATGAACTGTAGAAGAAATGGGTTCAAGAAAAAATTACAGAGGCAAAATAACATCCCTTGAGGCTTAGGAGAAAGAACAAGGCAAGGAAACACATTGAGGGAAGAGAGTAGGGAAAGGCATGAACATGCTTCATAGAGCGGGTCATACTGGGTCCTCCATCTTGAGGGTTTTTATCTGGAGGGCTCAGGGGAGGATCCTCATAGAATATTCATCAGCTTTCCAGGTGTGTCCTTCCAAGACCCTGGTCTTCACTGATTGGTTGGTGCCAGAGCAAGGGGTCATTAGTCATTGCAGCTGGTCTTGATGTCAGCCATGGGATAGCTTGTCTGGTTTTGCTGATTTTCTGGGCCTGGAGCTGAAACACAAGTAACCTCTAGATGTTATCCCTAAAGGTTAATGCCTAATGGAATGGTTCTATAAGGGCCCCATTCAGAGTCCCCTGAGGCTACTCTTTGGCCCCTTGTTCCACTTCCAAGGGGTCTACTGCAGGACTAGCAACATGCCAGAAGAAGAAAGGTCAGGGGGGCATCCAAGCCGAATGACCAGCAATATGATAGGTTAGGGGGTCTAATCCCCATGACCAGTGATATTAAAGGTCAAGAGAGGGTCTGAACAGCATGATCAGCAGCATGGTAGATGAGGAAAGATTACCCTGGGGCAAGGTCCTAGTTTTCCCGGTTTTGCCCAAGTTGCTCTGCTCATGTCTGTCTAACTGCCTCCCATGATTTTGTTTGTTGTTTGTCTTTAGGTCATGTTTCTTGTTCAGCTTTAAAGTGTATTTGTTTTCTTATTTATTTTATTTTATGTCATATTTTTATTCACCTAGGTCCCTTTCCTTTTATGGTTAATTCATTCTTTAGGTTACTTACAGGTTTTATTAAAGTTCTGCAAGTATTTTGTTTTTGCCTGTGTATAAAACATATGCATGCATGCATTATACTTTTTGGACTTTTATTAGTGTTCAGATGATTTGTATTATAATCTCTTTGGTTTTGAAAATATAAAATGTGTCATCAGGATTCTTCCAGAAAACAGCACATTCTCTTTTTCACCGGTGAAAGTTTAATGAGCTATTTATAGAAGAGTTAACTGGTTTAAAGGAACATGGTGGAGATGGGGAAGCATTAAAGTAAAAGATCAAAATAAATATTTTTCATACCTGCAGAGACTCATAAAGTTTATCGCCATGAACACTGAGAGAAATTGAGAATGCCTATTAGCAAATCAAAAAGAAAAGCCTCCCAAAAAGAAAATGTTGGAAAAAGCTAGAAAAAATAATTTCATGAAATGAATATTTGAATCTAAATAATTGATAATACCATTTAAAAATAAGTCTTGTGTGATTACTCACAATACTTCAGATTATTACAGCATTTCGTGTTGCCAAGTGAGGGGAATGAAGAAAGGTGGTCAATGTTCCCATCTTACGGTAGAAAATAATTGATAGGCCCAATCTGAACAACAGCAGAAAAATGGGTTCAATATGTATGTTAAAATTTAAAGAATATATACTAGGCAGAAAAAAACAGGATTTAAAACTTCAACCCACACATGAAGGAAAAAAACCAAGTGATCTTGATGGATCAAAGTAAAGGAAGATAAGAAAAACATAGCTCCGAGCAGAAGAGTACAGGTGATCTAAAACAAAATAATATGGCATGAAAAAATGTAGGCATTAGAATTCACAAAGAAATAAATAGATCAAATTTCTCAAGTCAAAGTTTTTATAAAAGGTAATTACAGCTTTTTTAATATAAGAATCTAAAAAATAAAGTAGTAGACTAAAAATTAATGGATGGTAATTAAGTACTAAGCAAATAACTAACTCAAGGAAAGCAGTTATATCAATATTGAGATTAGACAAAAGAGAATTCAAGATGACGTTCATTAAAAGGGATAAGGAGAGCCCAGCTGGTGTGGCTCAGTGGTTGAGCGTCGACCCATGCACCAAGAGGTCGCTGGTTAGATTCTCGGTGAGGGCACGTGCCCAGGTTGTGGGCCAAATCCCCAGTGGAGGGGCATGCTGGAGGCAACCAATCGATGTTTCTATCTCTCTCTCCCTCTCCCTTCCTTCCTTTTTCTCTAAAAGTCAATAAGGAAAAAAGAAAAAAAGAAAAAAGTAAAAGGAATAAGGAGATATATTGGATGCCAATAAAGTTATAGGCCCATAAATTATACAACAGTCATAAAACTTTGCTGCACAGATTTGAAAATGTTAAAGTAAAAATGAATGCAAAGAGGGGAAATGGACAATTTCACAATTATAGTGGGAGAAATTAAGTGATTAGGTGACTAAACATTGGGAAAGATACAGTAAATCAAGGATAGCAAATATTTTCTGTCAAGGGCCAGATGGGAATGTTTCAGACTTGAGGGCCAGATTGTCTCTGACACACAACTCAACTTTGCTGTTCTATTGGGAAAGCAGTGAAAAATAATCCACAAATGAATGGGTGCAGCTATGTTTTAATAAAAGTTTATTTATAACTGTAGGAAAAGAAAACAACTTTGCCTCTGCTTTTCTGAATGTATTGCCTGATAGCCCCTGTAATAAAAGACAGAGCAATAAGACAAAAATGAACAGAAATGTATTAATATGTATACTTCATGTACATGGGAGATACCAGGAAAAAATGAGTAATTCGTAGTGGTGACTTAGTGTTCAGATTAAATATCATTTGAATAAGAAAAAGAGAGAGGGATGTAAGCAGCTTAGGGGAGAATAAATGATTTTTAAGAAAGACGAATGGGCCCTGGCCAGTTTGTCTCAGTGGTTAGAGTGTCGGCCTTCCATGGAGGGGTTCAATTCCAGTCAAAGGCACCTACCTGGGTTGTATGTTCAATCCCCAGTCCCACCAACTGAAGTGTCTCACTCTCATCAATGTTTCTCTCTCTCTCTCTCTCCCTCCTTCCCTTCCACTCTATTTAAAAATCAATGGAAAATATCATCTGGTGAGGATTTAAAAAAAGAAAGAAAGATGAATAGGTCCTTTGACAAATAGATGTGAGGTATGGTAGTCTGTGACAAATTTGTCTGGGTGTGATATCGACTTCTAGTCTCTTCTTCTGGGATAAAAGCAATCTTCCCTGGTTGATGAGACTCCTGGGGAGGAGATCTATGACAGCCGAATGTCTTCTGGAGGATTTATCCTTAGGTAAATAAGGGACGTACAGAGAAAGTTTCTCTCTCCCTGTATTTACTGTTTTTTAAGCGCCTACAGTTCAAAATAATCATTACACCAAAGTGCATATTTTCTGGTGGCATGTCCTTAACTCCTACAGTCACATTTTTCATGGCATGTTCTCCTTCTCTTCACAACCACAAGTGACAGGCAAGATCCGGCTTGTGACTTCAGTTTTGTCAACCTCTGGTAGAGGTTCTGTGAATAGCACAGCAAGGACATTGATCTATAAAAATGTAAGGCAACCACTGAACAAATGAGATGCATAGGATACAATTAGAAGCAACGACTTCTGTGGGGCTAGTCTTTCCTATTGCTGGGGTGAAATCTACCTTTTTTCTGATCATTCTCATAGCCTAAAAAGTCCTTCTGTCACTTTGAATCATAATGCACACTTAGTTCAGTAACGGAATGTACAGTCTCACAATAGTTGAACTTGGTGCTTGGTTTAACGTGAGAGCTGCCTCCCCTTTGCTTGTCTCCAGTCATGATGGGAGTCTGCAATGGAAAAGCAGGGAGCACGGTTGACTCTAGTATTGTCCCAGCTGGAGATCTCATTCTTTCTCTCTCCTACTTACTGGGCTTCGCCAATGCTGAAGCAGAGATCTGAGGAAAAGTAAGGCACAGGAAAAGGTTTTCTCTTTTTTTGTTTAATCCTCACTCGAGGATATTTTTTCCATTGATTTTAAGAGAGAGTGGAAGGGACAGAGGAAGGAGAGGGAAAGAGAGAGAGAGAGAAAGAGATCAATTAGTTGCCTCCCCTGGCCAGGAATCGAACCTCTGACCCTTCATTGTTTGTGCTGACACTCTCACCACTGAGCCACACCTGCCAGGGCGAAAAAGACTTTCTTGTCTGGTGTTGATCTAACTCTGGCCATAGAAGATGTTAAATCTTATTCTTTCTTTCACGGATATTGTGTGTGGGTTCCCTTAGAGACACCCCATCACTGATTCCCTTGATTTAATTAAAAGTACATTCTCTTGGTGACTTTTGATTCAATCGTAGGTCCTATTAGGCCTCTGGCCTTTTCCCACAGAGGTCACCTCACCCAGACCCCAGATTTTTTTCTTATGATTCAGACCTGGTCACTGTGTTTGAAGAGTGTGAGTTTATAAATTGTGCTGCTCAATTTCAATCATGGCCACGGTATCTTTTTATTTTAATTTAATTTTATTTTTCTTTATTGATTTTAGAGACGAAGGGAGAGAGAGAGAGAGAGACAGAAACATGGGTGAGAGAGAACACCAATTGGCTGCCTCCTGCATGCCCCCCACTGGGGATTGGGCCCACAACCTGGGCATGTGCCCTGACTGGGAATCGAACCGGCGATCTCTTGGTGCATGGGTCAACGTTCAACCATCGGCTGGGCCTAACCATAGTGTCTTGTCTGCACCAATGAATGAAGATTGCTTAACTTATCTGTAGAACTTTTGTTAACAGGGCTGTGAGTAGCAGAGTGAACATAGATGTGCTAATAACGTCTAGGATTAACACATTAGGATTAGTCTGCATGGAGCTGGTCAGAGCATGGTCTGAAGAGAAATCCTACTCCTAGGGGAGCCAATTACAGAAAAGGAGTTCCTTGCAACAGATGAGAAAACTCATTTCATAGTTCAAAGACACTTTCTCCCACTGCAGGGCTCTGCTCTCCTAACACTTGAATAATCTGGCCAAACAAACATGAATCTTCTTCTGACTGACAAGAGTCATTTTGCCTCTGATGTCATTTTATAGTGATGGCTGAGGCTTCTGGAGAGAAGATACTCCCCTAGAGGTTAAAGGGACTTTTACCACTACCCCAATGCAACATGCTTGCACTACTTACATTAGTAGAAATATTGCATCTGAATCGATTGAATAATATTACATTATATATTTTTAAGTTTACAATCCCTTAGGAAATGTATGTAGTTTAGACATACGTGACATTCACTCCACGGACTATTATACATGTATGACAGTCCGTGGAGTGAATGGCAAGGCTCATTGTCAGTCTTAAGACCACTCCCCACCAGTGGAGATTTGACACCAAGTCTTTGGCTCTCTGTCAGTGGAGATGCTTTTACAATCCATTGCAGCTCTTCCTGACAAAAGGAGCGTCACACAGTTTGCATCCTTTAAATCTCTCAGGAGCGTGTCTGCTATGCTAGGGACACATATCAAGCTGTCTGGGTGGTCTCAGTAGAGTTTCTTCTGCAGGAGACTTTGGGTATATTTGAAGGTTCCCTATCCTTCCACAGAGGGGTGGGTGGTACTCAACAGCCGTCAACACTTCTCTCCAGCGAAGATCCCACTCCTTTTACATTCATCCATGTCTGTTAAGTCTGAGTCTGCAGCTGACTTGAGCTGGAGGTGGTTGACGAGCAAGGATTGCGAAGCTCATTTCAGCCCTTCTTTCACAAGACTTACGTAACTTCACAGGACGCAAGTGTACACGCCACGGACTTTTTGTGGCCTCAGCCAAACCTGAGGTAGAAAGAGTTCCAACATAACATTCTGTTACATGGAAATTTTTCAATATTCATGAACATTTGTTTAAAAAGGCCATGTGATCTTTCACATGAGGAATATCTCAAGGAGGAGCCCAA
Source organism: Tadarida brasiliensis (assembly GCA_030848825.1). NCBI lineage: Eukaryota > Metazoa > Chordata > Mammalia > Chiroptera > Molossidae > Tadarida > Tadarida brasiliensis. The sequence continues at coordinate 106,676,307 of CM061260.1, read as the reverse complement.
ATCGGACATCAGGCAGGCTACATTTCAGGCAATAAACTGAAAATAAAGGCAAATATTTACTTAGATATTAAGAAAACCTGGTTGTGACTCTTGGGTTAACTTGGGGGAGATCAAAGCTAAAATTAAATTATAATTAGAAATGGGCAAAGAGAACACTACCTGGCTAGTTATGTGAATGGGACCGAAATACCACACAGAGGACAATACGTAGCCCTTAAATCATTTCTTAGAAAACAAATCGGACTTAAATAAATGTAAAGACGCCCTGGGAAAGAAAGTAAAAGACAGGTATGGCGGTAGCAATGTGCTGTCAGGTTACACCTGCACACGGTTGGTTGTCATAGTAACAGCTGAGAAAAAGGTAGACTAAGAGGATGTGAGATTGGATACAAAGGAATTGAGTCAGTATTTCTCACTAATCAAGATTATGAGGAAACACCAATCTTAAAGGTCTGAAGAAATCAAATGCTAAGAGAACTATTAAATTTGGCCGATATTTTCTCATGTTTTCTCCTAGAAGCCATTAGACTGTTAAAAATGAAACAAAATGGCTAGAACAAACAAAAGCAAGCTTGCACTTATATAAAATGAAATTAAATTGGTTTGAGAAAAGGACTAAACAGATTGCAGTTAAATGAAATGTTGGTATCTAAAGTTAAGTAATTCCATCCTAATTCACTCTGTTGTAATAAAACATTTAAGCATACACATTATGGATATAAGGTCGCCCACTGTTCTGAGTCTCCCAAAAAGAAGCTCATAGCTAAGTTATAAATTAATTTAAAATGTTTTATAAAATTGTAAATGTTTAGCTGAGCCTTTAGAAATGCTTCCATGGGAAATTACTAAGAATGCAATAAAAATATTTTTAACAGGCTTAAACTGGCAATTTAAACTTTTCTAACATGAACGATGATTATTTTTCAAAATCAGCTCAGCATCACCTTTTTTTTTAGGTTGAATTCATTTAAATAAATAAAATAATTTCTCAAAATATTTTTTGTTCTATTTTACGGTTAGTAGACAATTTCAAGTGAATTCAGTAAAACAAAACCAATGTGTGTGCTTTTGAGAATAAGATCAAGTTAATTTTTTAGTTTTTAAAAGACGTGTAGGTCTATTTTATGTTATTTTAATTGTGTCTTATTCACAAGTTTAAAATACTTAGTCAGACGCTATTCAGTCTTTGCTTATTGCTTTTATGAATTTCTTCCAAATATAACATTGATTATTACAACAGTGCAATGCAGAGAAATGAGTCTTACACTGCCAAAGTATCAACATATAATTATATTTTAGAAGTATATATAAAGGTAAGAAATAATTTAACTAATTAATGATAAATGCAGTGGTTTGGATTTATTCTCTTCTTCCTTTGCCCCAGACTGGAAGGGCCCGGGAGGGAGAAACGATGTCTCCTAGAGAAAAGGAGATTCAGAAAGACCTCCCTGCAGTGCACAGGCTTGAAGTGAATCCTAAATGACCTGGTGGTGTTAACCAGGTGGGCACCAAGACTGTGTGCCCATCTGCTCCGACTCACTAGCTCCACCCCCTCAAGTTCCTTACATTTCTTTTTAAGGGAGATTAGGGTTATGGAAACTCAACGAGTCTACATTACATGAAGTAAATTACTTTGGGCATATCTTTTGACCTCCCAGATACGACCCTTACGTTGAGGGTAGCATCACACGAGGGAAGAGTTGTCACCAGAGTGCGTTAAATGTTGGCTCGTGCAGATAGGTTATACTGGCTTCGTCTGTGTGGCAGGACAGTCTTTGATTCATTGTTGTAATTGTTACCATACCACATCCATTGAAACTAGTGGTCAATGAACAATGCTTTTAACCTTGTCAGCAAAGAGTAAATAAGATCACACTGATAACAGTTTTGAAAGCAATTACAGGAGTGGAAAGGAGGATAGACACTAGAAAAGCCATAATCATATACTAAGAGGTTTCACAAAGCAAAAGGAGAATATTTATTTGAAAATTTAATGAAATACAGACTATCCACCCCAAAGTAGGCTCTGAATAATTTATTATGTTAAAGGTTATTCCTCTAAATTTTCCACACATTCTTTTTTATGAAGGATGCTTAATTAAAATTTTCACACGGCTAAAGAAATTTCTTTTAATGGTTACCATAAATTCTAATAAAAGACGTAGGAATAGTTTTAAGCTCTGTGGCTTTACGCGCATTTACCCTTGCCGCTTTTCTTCTGGACACAACTTTGTTCGGTCAAGCTGGGTTTTGTTTTGCTATTTCCTTGCTCAAATCTGCATCTTTCTGTCTCTTTTTAAAAATCATCCGACATCAAAGCATTTTTGCTCATATTGTACACCCTCATCAACTGCTGTTTGTTTTCTTCAGTAACATCCCCAATCCCCCTGGCCCTAGGCGACCTTAGCAGGATATATTCCTTTCCCATGTTCTCCTATTCTATTTCCTGCAGCGTCTGATGTAAAACAGATTTTAAAGTTCATCATAGAACAGAGGTCAACATGAAAGACTAGGATCCTGGCCTTTGGTTTTGCTTCTGGTCTTTATTATTACAACAAATAGTTAGTTGAACTATTATTTTCCATGTCATATAAAGACATAGGAATGACAGCTTTTTCTTTTTAATCATAGGATTTTCAAAGGAGTCCCAAATATCTAAGAACAGATACAAGGGGAAAAAATATTGCAGTAACACAAAATCATTGAAATGAACTGTAACATTCTTAATGTTTCTAAAATCTGGGAAACAAGTGTACCATCTAAGTCCACCCTCTCCTTCTCTCCTGCTTTGATCCAGTTTGTGTCTTCAAACAGTTGAAGAAGGTCAATCCCTTCACTCTTGTTGTGGATTCTATTCCCTGCTGCTTTATTTGGTAGCATACACTGAGCATTTTCGTCTTTTCTCTTCTGTATAGTCAAGTTAGATCCTTTCCAGCTTTTGAATGCATGCCAATTTCATCCATTTCAAAACATACCAGCCTTGTCCCATGTCCCCAGAACCTGCAGCTTCTGCCCAACTCTCATCCCTCCTGCACAGCCAAACTTCTCCAGTGGTGACCGATTCTCCTCACTTTGTCCACTCTCCTTCCTCTCCCTCCTTAAACCATGTCAGTCTGCTTCTATTAGCATTTACTACCAAAACAGGATTACTAAAGACACCACATCCAAAGGCCATTTCTTAACAGGAAACTGCCTTCTTCAAATACTCCCATGCTGGGCATCAAAATCCTACACGAGGGGACAATAAATTATTAATGTCATATCCTTCCTACAGATCTCCCCCTCCTACTTTCTCCCAAATCCTCCCTTTCCTCTCCCATTTTCTCCTCCCCAAACTGAGAAATCCTGTGCTCGTCTGCTGCATTATCTTTTGGGATTTTGAGGTGCAAAATCTGTAGGAAGAGGAGAAAAACAATAGAAGAACTGAAAAAATAGAAAGAATATTACAGAGAAGAGGAGGAGTATTTATATAATAAAGTACTGGCTGGGCAGATAGAAATGAGAAGAAAAAAGTCAATTATATCCTTTGTGAACAAAATATTTTTTTTATTCTATAGTTAAAGCTTTTTTATTCTGAGTGAGATGAAATGCTGAAATATTTTAAGAGACATTGGAGCAGGTGGAATCAAAATGGAGAGGAAGCAAGATGAAAAGGAAATGTAATTTAATATTTAATAATTACTTGGCTATTTGGATATCCTCAACGCTGTTGACATAGCTGCAAGCAAGGAATACAGATATTTTGAAAATATAGTGCACAACTTGACTCTCTCTTCAGATAAACTCATCCATTTCCACATCAATATGGATTGGCTCTATGCAAATTACTTCTAAATATACATTGTCCACCCAGATATTATCTCTGAAGGAGGGACTCAGTATGTACTTCCTACTTAATGGATGTATAAGCAGCATCACTAAATCCCAAACAGAACATGTGATCTCTATTGCACATCTTCTCCCTTCTCTTCCCAACAAAACATGTTCTTTGAGGGTCACTTATCATCCTGAATGCTGCTCCTGTCTATTGAGTTGCTCCACAAGCCTTGGACTTGTTTGAGATGGATTATTAAAAGAAAAATAACAGCCCTGGCTAGTTTGACTCAGTGGTTGGAGCTTTGGCCATAGACCAAAGAGTCACAGGTTCGATTCCGGTCAAGGGCATGTACCTGGGTTGTAGTTCGGTTCCCTGCCTTGGTAGGGTCGTGCGGGAGGCAACCAGTCGATGTGTCCTTCTCTCTCTCTCTCCCCCTTCCACTCTATCTGAAGATAAAAAGAAAGAAAGAAAGAAAAAGAAAGAAAGAAAGAAGGAAAGAAAAAGAAAGAAAGAAAGAAAGAAAGAAAGAAAGAAAGAAAGAAAGAAAGAAAGAGAGAGAGAGAGAAAGAAAGAAAGAAAGAAAGAGAGAAAGAAAGAAAGAAAGAAGGAAAGAGAATAACATAATTTATAGTCTTGTGCTAGTTAGAATGTTTATAATTACAAATAACAGGCTATCTAGTCAAAGTATCATAACAATGAAGGATTTGTTATTTCAAATAACAGAAAATAAGAAAGTAGCAGTTTCAAGGGTGGCTAACTCAAAGATAGGACAATGCCATCAGCACATAAGTGATTTCTATAGCTCAGCACTTAGCAGTGCATTCCATTGAAAGCTCAAGGTGGTTGGCATAGTTAGTTCTAAACACATTGTGTGATCACAGTGACAATCTACCAAATCCCACAGAGAATAAAGGAAGGTAAACAGATACCAGGAACATGCTATTCAAAAGAAATCTTATATAGCAATATTAACATCAAGTACATTGACACTGATTCTGGAAGAACATTTCTTGGATTTGATGTTAGCTGTGTCACCTTGAACAAATTACTTAACCTCTCTGTACTTTCATTTTCTCTTTGCTCCAAACAATTGATTCTTGTGAGGGTCAGTCACGGCACATAACAGCTTGCAGGTGACTCTGGCCTGACCTATAATAGTGCTACAGCCCTGTGCATGGTCCTGGAGTACAGCCTAAACCATGGCAATCAGAACCTTTGCTAGGATTATTTTTATTTATTTTAATTTACTTTTATTTTTATTTTTAAAGAGAGAGGAAGGGAGAGAGAGAAACATTGATGTGAGAGAGAAATATCAATCTGTTGTCTCCCATGTGCGCCCCAACAGGGGATCGAACTCGCAACCTGGGTATGTGCCTCACCAGCCAAGGCTAGGATTACTGATATTAAAGTCAGGAGGAAGATCATCCTTCCCTCCGGAATTGCTAAACATATCACAACCTCACCTCCATCTTCCATCTCTATGATACGGAGGAATCTTTCTGCACTGAAAAGGGAATGTGACCATAATCCAGAGAAAAGTTAAAATTAGAGATGAAGAGAAAGAAGGGTGCAGATAATGTTGTAAAAGTCTAATTCTACCTTCCTATTTAGATGAGCCATAGTCCATGTTCTTTTTGGGTTCAGCTGGATTAAAATGGATTTCATTTCTTTGCAGAGAATAGTACTGTTATCCTCTAAATCTCATGGTTCAAGATGATTGCAAACTATAGTTTTTAGTCCCTAATTGACCTAGTAGTGAAATCCCTCCATCAGTGTATGAGCCTTGAATAACCCTTCTCCAAACTTGAAACAGCAGCTAGCAGCTGAAGCTCAGGAGGCGTGGACTAAGTAGGGTTGAAGAATGACTTTGTAATTAAACCACATGAAAATAGGTCACTGGCATTATCCCTAGACACACAATATCACGTTAATCAATTAGCACAGTAGATGTTCAACAAAGACTTGTTTCCCCTTGTAAAAATCTTAAAGGTAATATAAAAAAGGAATAGTTTCCCTCTCCAGTGTATGTATAAATATATATTATCGTTTGTCTCTATCTCAGTTAGAAACTTTAATATTTGAGTTTGATGACAGGAAAAATGGACATCTCTTCTGGTCTTTTACAGCTGAAGATGCTATTAAATTCTTTCTTTGTAATTTCAGAATTCGTCAATATATGAACCTGGCTTGAGTATTTATCATGTTACTACTTTTCCACTACAAATTTATTTTACTGTTTCCTTTTATATACTAACTTTTAAAATATCATTTAGAATCCTGTTGCAAAACCTCAAAAAGTTTGACTAATCTATATATTCTAGAGAATATATTCAACTCCCTACCATAGTGCCATAGCAATATATTTTTTAAATGTTATAGATATACCAGACAGAGGGGAGACAGGAAAAGAGAAGAAAGAAAATAATATGAAATAAATTCAAAACTGAGGACTTTGAAAATACAATGTTTATTTAAAAGTACATAGCAGAAAATGTTCCATCAATTTGTTCCTCACAAACTAACCACTCCATCCCCACCCCAAGCAACACCGATATCTCCAAGATATCCCAAGATAAATATTAAACGGGGAATAAGAAATTAAATAATTTTATTCCTGCATCTGACATTGATCAGTAGAATAAAAGACTTTGGATGAATCCTAGGTTGGACTTTGTTTCCTCACATGACGTGGACAACCATAGTCCCTATGGCATAAAAAATATATAGGAATTCAGTGATTCTCATCAAAGCAAAAGCAATGAAAAGTTGAGTGAAGAATTTATTTTGTGTCTTTCTAACTTCCTTGTGGGTGCTTCTCTTCCACCACATGGGATTTCCTTTCCTCCCTTCAATCGGGTTAGCTCTTAGTAGGGACGCAATGCATGGTAGGTCTTTTCTCCACGTGCACGTTCCATTGGCTATGCCGTCCATCCGTTGGTTACACTGAGCTTTTCATTGTAGGCCCCACCTAGGCCAAAGAAGCTTCTTTCAGCAGTGCCCCATGATTGAAACATCTCTTTTTCACCTTTGTGTTTACTCAGTGTTACATTATTTTGTTTTTTTTCCATGTGGAACTTTTGCCTGTATTAAGAAGTAATAGTAAAAATCAGGTTTGCAGTTGTTACCCTTCCAAAGAATATGTTCATTCTGATAGGACTGTCTTACCGTCACTCAAAGGAATTGGCATCTAGCTGTGGGACTTGGGGCCCTACCACAAGGAGACTTCAGGTTAGTTGGGGGAATATTTGGAGAATATGAAACAAACAAGAATAATATGAATGTATCTATCTAATTGTAATCAAACTTGAATTTGTAGTCAATGACAAATCACTATGAAACTTAAAATCTAGATTGAGCATTTCATTAATATCCCCATCCTATTAACTTTTCCATTAATTTCATTGTCGTTTTATAAGCTGGAATTTGGACTTGTTTTGAACTTGTCCCCCCCGCACTTTTCTTGGTGAGGGAAAGGGGTGTCTAAGTGAGTGGAGGAAAAGTTATGGTTCCAGCAGGCATGACTGGGTTTCAGAATTGTTTCTGTAACTGGAGGGAGAATATGCTTCCAGGTATTCCAGGCCATAGCTCTCTGAAAGATTCTCCCACATGGCTTGCTTAGCTTTTACTTTCATTTTGTATTAAACAAAAAGTCATTTGAGGGCTATTTAATGCTCTGGTTTGTGTTTTCCAATACCAGATAAAAGTTAAACAGATGAACCATTTGGGGGGTAAGGACTGGGAAATCCACGGCTGCTAAAATGCTTTAAAGTTTCAAAATGGTTTTGTTTTTTTAAACCCATTTTCCATGTTCCAGCAGCTGTGGGTTTTCCCAGGGCTCCCCCTGTGGCTCAAAAGGGAGCTGCTTAATGCTTAACAGATGAGCCAATTGAGTTTTTAAATGCAAAATTAAACTTAAAGTGCACAAAGAGCACAGGGGAATCCCCAGCCAAGAATAGACTGAAGGAGGAGAGTCAGCCAGAGCACTGGGCTGTAGGGAGACACAGTTGCTGCAACCAGGGAGGAGGGTACAGGCATATTCTTCTTTTAATCAACCCTCAAACAGGCTGTCCTCATACTCCATATCACCCAAAGTTTTTCATAACTATTTTCTTTAGATGTATTTATAGATGTCTATTTTTCTTTCAGAACAGAAAAAAGAAGAAAAGAAAGAGATAGATAAGCTCTATAAAATAAATACAAGGACAACTATGTTTTGAACTCCATCGGGTTTGTTCTCTCAGCGATGGTGAGAGAATCTGGTCCCTGGGCATTGGCTTTTCCTCAGATCCCTGGGCACTTGGCCTCCTGTGCTCCAGACACTCAGCAGATTACCTGGGTTCTCAGAACACTCTGCTTTGAACATGAGGAGCCAGGACAAGTGATGTCCACTTCGGTTGGGACACAATTTGCCAAGTCATCAGATAAACTGTTCCATCATTCATCTAAGTATTTGAACATAAGAAAACACTGGATTCGGGGGCTTAAAAGTAAAATTCAGAAATACGTTTTTACCAACTTCGATAGTCTTTTCTGATTCAAGAAAAATGCTTCTTGTGCCTTCGAAAAAGATCTCCATTTAAATTGTACAAGTGTTTTGTCTTGAGAGACTCCCACCATGATCAAGACTAAATCCATCAGTACTTTCTCTTATTGAAGGTGATAAAATGAACTGTCGGATTCCAAATTAAACTGTCGATAACTTTTAGGGAGTCAACCTCATAATTCTAACAAGTTTTTCATAGCCGTAAGTGCATTGGCACTCCAGAATGAAGCACAGTTCCCGTGAGGCTTATCAAACCACATAGCTGCCTTGACTTCTAGCCAAGGAACACTGGAAGCATGCATTCTTCAGTATTGGGGGCAGACTTGTCCCTTGCTGTCCAGAGCACTTCAATGTATCTAGGAATATTTAGGATGATCTGCAAAAGTGCTTTTGAGACATGACAAACCCATTGAAAAACTTCTGTTGTTCAGATCTTGCATCCATACTCAATGTTTAAGCTAGGAAAACACTGAAAATTCTTTAACAGATTACTTTTGGAAAATCATGTGATGAATAGTAACCAAAACTCCTGTTATGCCAGCAGAAACTCCCCATTAGGATACAAAGAAGAGGATGCTAAAAATCTTCAAGTTTACATTTGATATATCACCAAGTCCATCAATGACTTGTGAAGTCACAAGGTTAAATAAGCCTAAAAAGTACACATATGTGTATCTGTATGTGCGCACACACACACCCCCCTACCTTTCTAACCTTATCTAAAGTTGCCTGTTGAACTACATATTAAATTCCTCATCTCTTTCAAACTCTAAAGTAAATATTATTTTAGGTTTTGAGGCACCCCCCCTCCAAAAAAATGGACAAAAGAACAAAACAAACACACCAACTCTCACCCCCCTCAAAAAAATCCCAACAAACTATAAAACAGATCTTTATCATTTGATCTCTTTCAGTTGATACTTATCAATCCTTAAGAGTTTAAAAGAATATTTATTTTACTTTATTCATTTAAATTGAGTGTTGATTGTGACATGGCAACTTCTGAAAAGTAGATTGAAGATGAATATTCCTCCTTTGCATCTGGGACTGCATTCAGAGAGCTGTGCATTTTAGGCAATCAACTCCGCTTAAGTCATTGACTACATCCAGCCTTGTCAGTTGGCCTGAAGGAAAGACACTGATGAGGTTGGACTCCTGTGAAACCAATCATATGATTAATTGCCTTCGTGTGAACCTAGCCTTTGTGATTAAAACCTAGGTCTTGTGTTTAGGTAGAGCAGAGTTTCCATGCTTCAAGGCACGCCTTGGCAGATCTAGTACTCCCCAGGCCTTGAGAGAATGTGCTGAGGAATCAGCACATTTCCCTGAGGATCTGCAGTGTTTGGGGATCATTCAATCATTAGACCAGAGTCAAGAAACTGGGTTAATTTGAATATGTAATCATTGGATCACATATTCATATATGGGCAACCTCTTTGGAAGTGTGGTCCTCAGAATGCAGATGTAAATAGACAAGAACATATTCAAAACTTGCCATATTCTGTGCCTGAATGTAATGGGAATCCGTACTCACCCCCAAAGCATCGTATACTTCTCATGGAGTGATTGCACATGGCTGCCTACTGCTACCGGTGCCCTTTGCATGGACGTAATGAAAAAGACACAGTGCTCTATTCTAATAAAATGCTGTGGCTTATCTTTGCAGAATTCCGAGTTTAGCTGTTTCTCATACAATTTGATTAGCATCAGTTAGCCACATTATATACATATACACACAGACTTCACATATATACCTATGAATGTTCGAATGTATACATAAGCATTAATGCTCTTAACATTTCAAAACTTTGGTTTACTATTTTTGCTCTTTTTGTAAAATTCTATAGACTCAAAATCATTCCTCTTTCCCTATCCAATGAAATGTTGGCTTCAGAGTTCACTTTTTATAAAGATATTCTAAATCATTAATCACATAGAATATTATCCTTTTTGTTTTTTGCTTAAATTACCCAACATCCTTTTGGGGCTTTCACAAGTGGCGGCTCACAGGCATTGATGCATGAAAAAAAAAAAAGAGCTATCCGTGTTTCAGTGATTCAAATCCAACACCATTTTGAATAGATTTTTAAAATACTCATGAGAGTCACACAAGGGTAATTGATGATGACAACAAATCACTTGCATCTTATTTATCTTAAAATCTATCCCATAATCTATTACTACATTATTGGCAATAACATCACTCTGTCAATTGTAAAAACCATGGAGTTTTATTCATTCATTGCTCTTCTGTAACCTCATAAAAACTGACCCCTGTGTATATAAGGCATTTTAGAAACCCCACTTGCTCAGAAACAGATGCAAGTATTAAGGTTTACCTATTAAAAAATATGAACAAAAACGGGGGCGTGTTATGGTATAGTCCTCATTATTTTGCATTGTTCTCCAAACGCCTGCCTTCATTTTCAGGGTGGATCTGTGAATGTTAATAGCAGACGCATCACGTGCAGAAGCTGGGAGCAAGTGAGCCATGCTCGGCTTATAGATGCTTTGTAGGGAAAATGTTTCACAAAGCATGGTGCACCAAGTGCCTGCTTTATATCCAAAATGGGATGTTTCTCTCAGACCAGTTTGACCCAGTATTTCCTACTGCTATAGGCATTTGCTCATAAAAGAGTTAAATATTGCAATTGAATGAGAAGTAATAGAAAAACATAACCTCTATTCCCCAATGCAAAAATCAAATATGCAAATATGAAAATGAGGGGACTCTGCTTCTTCCCCTTACACAACTGATTAAATTGTCACCGCTGGAGATTACATGGGGTTTTATTCCCTTTACAGCCATATTCAATTGGACAGACAGAAAAATATATTGTCACAGACGAGCCCCACCACCTGGGTACACTGTGTTTCCAGTTGCCGGTGGAGGTCTTATCCAAAACTTTGCAGCTACCCCTTTAAAAAAAAGAAAAGTATTAGACGTGATCATTCATGACAGACTCTATGATCTCTAAAGTCCTTTCCAATTTGGAAGTTCCAGTAAGACAAAACACCTCCTCTCATTACCAGATATTAGCCTGTGGTTTACTTCCTACATTAACAAAGCCTTCAGTAGCACACCCCCTTGTTACATGGATCCTAAAACAGTATTCATTTTGCATGAGGGTTTCATTTAAAAGATATATATCAGAGGCTCTTCTCTTTCTGTATTTGTGCTTTATTTCCTCGCGGATTGATTAATGCATTCACTGGCTTATTCGTTTTGGCATTGAATCTACCCCTTCTCCACTTTGCCCAAAGGCCCCTTCCAGATGGAAATATTTGATTCTTGCAAAACCTGGATATAGAAACAGAAGGATTACCTTTGCTTCTCTCATGTCTTGCCGCGGTTCCAAAATGGATATCACAGCCTGCCTGGATGCAATAGAAGTTAGTGCTCAGTGACGATGTCGCCTGCCTGTGTCACTCTCCACAGTGGGCTGAGCAGAGAGCTGCCTCCAGCTGCAAGCCAGGGGCCTCACTGCTAAGGACACACAGATCTACTTTGTTAAAGAGATCTTTTCTCTGGTCCACAGAGATGAAGCCACAAGGACAGGGAGATTTAACAACTAAAAAAGTGGTAGGATGATGCTTTTGAATTGGATCGTTCAGAAAAGAAATAACAGCAAAAAAAAAAAAAAAAAAAAAAAAATAGTGAGCAGATGCTTCATTGCAAGGACAAGTGAACAGGAACAAGTCTATTTGCCTTTAGATTTGTAGTAGATATACACATGGTACTTTGCTATGGAAGGGAAGGAATTGATCCCCAAAGAATTTTTAGGTGGCTTGAAGTATGACTTAAATTCTGTGTATTGCTATTGTTGTTTTATCCACTCAGCAAAATCAACCTTATGGACATTTCTTTAACTAGATAAGTTCTCTATCTGTTGTCATAAGTGTAATTTGGAAAATTTTATCTTCTTGGACTGTGTGAATGAGAAAACAATCAAGTTTTCATTTCTAGCATGTAGGTGGGTAAACTTACAATGAAATAAAGTGATTTCTCCATGTCAAAACCCCCAAATTCCATATGTCTTTTAAAACACATACACATATATCATGCTTAAATATAGCATTCTATTTTAACTTGAGAATTTAAAAAATCACTGATTTTTTTTTAACATTTTGCATGCCTTTTTCCCGTAGTAAATCTGCTTGCTTCAGATATCTTTTTGCTGTCAAAATTAAAAGCAGAGTTGTCTGTGTTCTACTGGCTTAAACCTGTGTGTGCTTGAACCCTTCATTTTCTGCTTGTCTTTTTTTGTCTTTCCCATGTTTCTTTGTTTTTCTTTTCTTTTTTCTTTTCAAGACTTCCCATGGTTTTTGTTTTATCATATTGTTCTCTTTCCATTGTTCAACCGCTTTTTGACAAAAGTCCCATGTTTAATCTGATTTTCCTGTTTTTGTTTAATTTTCCCATAGTTTTATATTGTTGCTTTTTTTTCTTTCTTTCTTTCTTTCTCTTTTTTTTTCTGGGACACTGTGCTTATTTGTGAAAACACAATTCCAAAAGTCAGAATAGTACTAGATGGACAAACTCTTCTACTGAGTGTCCTTACCCTTTAGTGTTTTGGCTTCTGACATGTTTGTCCCCTCTCCCAGTAGTCATCATTTTAAATCATCTTTTCATCAATTGCATTGTCTTTTCTATTACTAATATCTCTTTTTCATTCTTCTCTTGATATCCTGATTTCCCAAGCATCTAGTCATTACTAAAATATGACCACCACGTATTCAACACTTAGTATTAACTCTGTGTTTGATGCTCATACAGATCCCCTGGAACTCTTACTACAACTCTGAAACACAGACATCCTCATCTCTGTTTGGTACAAGGGAAGACATGCCCAGTGACTGAGGTACTGACTCAAAGCCACACAATTGCTGGGATAACAGATATTTGTTACAAGAACTGTCGTGCGCCGAGTCACCTTCTCTCGCCACCAAATCCCAGTGAGGCAAAAATCAAAAGTATGTTTTAAATCGTTATGTATCAGGGAAGATACGCTTACTTGTTAAGCTTCACAGGTATATGCTCACCCCATTATTTATGCCCTTGGAACTGAAACAATGAAATAGAAATTACTCCTATGTTTCCTTTTGATAACATTTACCAACTTTAGTTTTATTTGTGATTCAAAAAAAGAAGAAGCTCTATACTTCAATAACCATCTATCTTCAACAAAAATTTTTAACTAAAATTATGTTCAAGTTTTCTTTGTATATATACCGATTTACTAATATATGGTTGGAAATGTTAACAAACGGTGGCAGCAAGTTCTTACTAGTAAAATAAACCAAAAATGGCAACTCTAGAAGCATGGAGAGATTGCACTGTTTGCAAAACCAAAGCATCATATCAGCCTTTCCAGTAATGACATCAGTGATCAAATATGTTTTTACAGTTGTCAAAGTCGAGGATCAGACATTCTATCCCAGCTTCCTTGCAGCTGTTTTTCTCCATCCTTCCCTCCCTGTATTATATTTGCCTTTTGGGAGAATAAAAAAGCTATGTGTTCCTTTATGTTCCTTATTCAGATTTAGAAACTCACACTTCTTGCTATAATGGTAACATGCAGGTGTTATTCTCTAAACAGGTCAATTTGCAAGTTCCATAAACCCACCATTTCATCATTGCCACCTGCTTCATGTTATTCTTGTAATAACATTATATATATATATATATATATATATATATATATATATATATATATTAAGATTAAGTACACACACACACACACACACACACTTTAAGAAACAGACACATATTTGATATTCCATTAGAAATCTCTAAAATTGCTGCAGCTATTACCACGAAATAGTTATAGTTCTAAACTTTGGAAAGATCTTAACAACATTTTCTTTGATGGATTGCAGTCTTGAAAGCTATTATTATATTAAGCTGTAATTAATGTTTGTACCCAGCAGCCTCCTAGGAAATTGCAGAAAGAACAAAGTTAGCAACTAGCAGACCCAAAATAGCTACAGAGCTTTGACCACAAGGATAGAATAATAGTAATGCAATGATTAAGAGGAGAAACTGGAGAGTAAGGGAAACTTGACTTCGAATTTCAGCTCTACCATTTGCTACCCTTGTGGCTTAAGCAATTTATCTCATTCTCTAAACCTCAGTTTCTTTGTCTACAAACTGGGGATAGCAATGTTCACACCCAAGGGCTATGGGAAAATTTAATCAGGTAATGCACTCAGGAAAACATTCGGTATTTAGTAAGTGAAGTATAAAAGACAGCTGTCACAGTTATCATCAGTATCACTTTTCTTACCACTATGCAGTAACTAAAAATTGATGTTCTCCTCTCATTTTGGCACTGTACTGAGCCATATAGCATTTTATCTAGCTTGTGGGTGGCATTTGAGGTCCTAGTATTTTCTTCATGTTGTTATCCCCACACTGTAATAACTTTATCTATAACTCCTATAACAATTTTAGGAACAGGATGAAATTTGTACTAAATAAAGCATACAGAGCTAGCTCTTCAGCACACATGTAGCACTTGGGATTTGTGTCTATTGGCAAGTATTTAAGCGTGTAATCCATATAACGGTTCTTGCCTTGCTATATCAACTTTTATGGGTATATTTTTCCTAATAAAAATTTCCAGAGCTAGGCCCGATGCCTGGCACACACAAAATGTGCAATAAATTACTGTTAAAATGAGCTAAACTGAACCTGTATATCTTATATATTTAACCTAAATTATAGGTGCATTGGGGTATGTTTTATTCATTCATTCATATGTGCATTCATTACTCAGTTAGCACTTGTTATGTGTCTGCATATGATAGGCATTGCCCCCCAATTATCGACTCAAGGGCAGGGGCCCTTATATATAACTATATCTTCAATATTTAGCACAATGACTGGCATATAATAGGTGCTCAAGAAATATTTGCTAAATCATCCATTAAATTTTATGTTTGGACTGATTGCTTCTCAGGATACATAGGAACAGCCTGGAGAACTGAATGATGAAAACAAAAACAGCAAACAATCCAATGGCAATAAGATCCATCTTTCACAATTACTTGCCAAGCTGAGCATAATCAGATCTCCAAAGCTTGCTTCAAGGTTTTAGGACTATTTTTCAACTGAGTCTGTCAGAGTTTTCCTAAGAACGGCTTTCCCTTGAAATAAAAAGAAAGAACGAATAATAGGTGAAGAACAGTGATAATTATAAGCAACAGTATTAAATATACAATCCCGGGAATTATACGAAGATCTGGAAATCTAATTATTGAGATCAGGGGAGATACACAAGCATCAGTTTATTGACAGTTGCTTCTATAAGAAAGAAGTAGTATATTTTGGTAAGAATCATAGAATTTAGAGACCTTAGAAGTCAGACCATCACTCTAATATTTAGATAAAAATAAGAGCCAAAAGAGTTTCAGGGACCAACACAAGGTCATTTGGAGCCTAAGAAAATAAACAATCTCACCACTGTATCACAAGACCTATTAAATATAAATGCTAACATGTATACTTCCATGAATAGCAACATTTCAAATTATCTGTAAAACATCAAAAATACTAAGTAAAAGCAGAAAATGTGCAAGAAAATAGTCAACATTCATTGATGTTGTTTTCTATTAAAAAAAAGCTTTTAAAATAATAGAAACTTCAGTTGTTCAAGCATAATGTACTTCTATTCAATTGAGCCCCTAAATCCAGATTAAGACCAGAGTAAATTCCAATGGGCATGCTTCCCCCATGCTCCAGACATTCATACTGAATTTTAAATTAATGTTGGCAACTGTCTATACAATCGAGGAAGAAGAAAAAAAAGGCTAGCGTTAGGGGTGGTGCTGAGCAAATATTTTAATGTAAATTTGCAATTTAATCTTGGAAGATGATATTTTTGAAGGGTTCTTGTATCTAAAACAAACACGTAGAATTGTTTGAAAATAGCAAGTTGCAAATACTTTTAAAAATGCAAAACTGTAACCAACCCTTTACAGATAATTATTCAAACAGTAACAGAAAAAATGATGATCAATTCTACAGTAGATTTGTTCATCTGGAAGTAAAAAGCACAGATTGGTGAGGGCATGAATTTATAATATTGCTCTATGAAGGAAACAAGGGGCAGTTGTGTTGATTTCACAGAAAGTTACCACTTTGGAACAAGCTATAATTAAGCATTTATTCTAAACTATATTTTATTCACACTGCTGTTTAACTGAGTGGCATACGTGTTCTTGAGAAATGAATTTATGTATATAATCTTCTGTAGACATAACAGTGAAGGGTGACCCGGGATCAAAGCTTTAATATGAATAAACGTAATTATTTCCTTCAGATTTACAACAACATTCTTGCTGTTAACAAATATAAATGTAACATTTACTAGAAAATAAGAGACTGCAGACGGAAATAAACAAACCTAGGATGTAGCTCATCTAAGTAAACACTGAGGTTATAAACCTTCAAACTCAAATATCAAGAGCCCTGCAAATTAATGCTACACACAATAGACCCTTTGGAAGCTAACTTAATCCACCCTCTGAATCTACACGAGGGCCATGCATAACAATGCAGGAGCTGGGTTTCCATTAAGAGTTTCCTCTGCAGGCTGTCAGCTGTTTGAAGAAATAACAATTTCCTAGGCATGAAAGCTTTTTCAGAAGGTTCCCACTGATGTGTAATAAAAGTGACTTTCCTTTTTTTTCTTCTACTTTTTCCTTTCACCCCCGCCCCACCCTGCACCATGTAACTTTGTGGGGAGAAAAGGGGTGGACTAAGGCCATCGGCCCCCTACCAGTTTACCTTCCATGGATTATCAGTGCAGGTGTTAATATAATTGAAGGTGTAGTAGCAGATACAACCCCCTAATAGTTTTTCCTATATGGAGATTACCTAGGTAGAGAATGCCGGAGTACCTGAAGAATAGGCGAGCGGTTCCTTATTAACATATCACCATTCAGCAGCAGCTGCATATCTGGAAGAAGAAGAGGGAGAAAAAAACCCTTTAAAGAGCCTATTCATCTATGTTAATGGGCCCATTGCACAGCACATTGTGTGAGAAATTAAGTCTCTAGCTGTGAACTTCCTCTGCTGTGCAAGCTGCCTTGACTCTCTTTTATTGCTTCAGCGTTATTATCTCCTCCTGGAATGAAAACAACCATGTTCTCACATTTGAGAAGCCCAAACAGTCTGAGATAACAAACTGGAGGTGCTGCTTGAAAGTTGCTTTTGTCTCCCTTATTAAGTGAAAAAATATGTTTTGAAATTAAAGGAACCCCCAAATTTACATCCAAGCACATCAAATCAACCGAGGTGCCCTGTGAGTGACAAAGATTCTCCTCTCTTCTTATAAAATACTCAATTAAATGGCTTTCCTAGTTATCATGCCTTTTTCTAGAATTAATTTTTGATGACAAATATGTTAATTTATTCAAATTAGACATGATTTTTTAAAATGTGCAACTGGCAAAAAGAACTGTTTTCCTCCTAGAAGATAAGTATAAGAGATATTAAAAATGGTATTTGTTCTCAACAAACAATTTTAATTCGGGACAGGCTTGACTAGCATTTCAAACATGAAAATACAACAGGTAATTTAAGATTAAGAAAATTTCTCCTTTTAGATTAGTTGAAAGCCCAGAATGTTTGCTCCTTCCTTCCGCTTGGCTGTTACAAGGCCATCATGTAAACCTATATACATTTGGCATAAAAACAAGTCCTCTTCAGATTAAAAGAACACATTTCCATCATTTCCTGTGCACATTACATCATCATCACCACCATTAGCACTAGCATCCTCATCGTAAAGGGAAGGGCTAATTGTTACTGGACAGGGGACATGGCCCTGACTGGGTCGGCCTAAGGCCAGCCAGCAGTGTATGGGTTCTTGACTTGGTGCGGGGAAGACCTTACAACATGAGTCCAGGTGATTAAGAGGGTACATTTATTAAAGCCTGGGACACTTAAACAAGGAAGTGCTTAGCATAGAAGGAGCAACAGGAGAGCCTTGGTTTGACTGCTTCGGTTCTTTAAAAATGATATAGGAAAGAAATCAGTCGAGGTGGAAAGGGGGCCTTGGAGACAGGTTCAGGGGGTTAGCCCAAGAATAGCTGCCACTGCCATTAATCCCCTAGTGGCAAGTCTTGTGGGGTCCCTTAGAGTTTAGGAGATGCACAACTGTGGAGGAAGAAGAGGAGGAAGGGAAAGGCACAGGCATGCTCCCCAGAGGGAGAGTGAGCACTGAGTCTGTTGTCTTAAGTGTTTTTATCTCCCTCGCAGGTGGGAATCTTACAGGAGGTCACTGGGAGGGTTTCAGCAGAATATTCAGCAGTTTTCCAGGTGTGCTCTTTCGGGGTCAGGGTCTCTGCTGATCGGTTGATGCCTGGGCAGGGGATCATTCGTCATTGCAGCTGGTCTTGATATTCGCCACAGTGTTGTTCTGTCTGGTTTTGCTGATTTTCTGGGCCCGGAACTGAAACATAGCTGAGGCCTAGACGTTATCCTAAGGGGTTAATGCTTAAGGGACTGGTTATGCAAGGGCCCACATGGGAGTCACATGGGGCCACTCTTCTGCCCCTTGTTCCACTTCCAAAGGGGTCTACTGCATGCCAAGGGAAGAAAGGTCAGGAGAGGGTCTGAACAGCATGACCAGTGACATGCTAGGTGAGGAAAGGTTACCCCAAGGGGGAAGGTCCTTGTTTTCCCAGCTTTGCCTGTTGCTAGGCACCCAGGCTTTCCCTTACTGACTTTCTGTACCTAATACACCGTCCTTGCTCTGGTCGTATCTGTCTGACTGTGTACCACATAATGATCAATACTAACTGATTATAACTTAATTAACAGAAAATCTCCCAGTGCAATTTTAAGAAATCTAACTTCCTTCAGACTTGAATTATTTTCAAGTTAACATAATATGTTTAACAGTTTTAAAGAGTATGGGAGACAATAAAAATAATACTGTAATACAATCTGATGCTTTACTTTGTTAATGTACATTCTGTCTTCACTGGCAAAATTTGTCTGAACAGAATAATAATTATTATCTGATGCTCCAGGTTTAACAATTATAAATCTTTATTTTAGGAATATGACAAATAAGCCAATGATGAAACATAAGGTTGAATACATCCAAGATGAATATATGAACACCATAGAATTTGTTAAGGCAATTCTTGGAACATCAGACACTTTAGATTGTTCATTGGATTTGGGTTTTTTTCTGTAAAAAATAAATAAATAAAAGTTTATAAAAGCAGAAAATAATCAAACAGATCCTTCTGTGAAAGATGCAGTGGTAAGGTTGATTCCTTAATTTTGTTAGGAGCAAAACAGCACCTGAATGTTATCAGCAGTTGGACCTTGGTTCAGCAACCTCAATACTTGAGTTCTGGCTAAGAAAGAATTCAGAGGTAAGACCTAAATACAAGCAAAAGTTTATTTAGAAAGTCACAGAGGTAGAAAAGTTGAGCCAGCTGAGCTGTGTGGGCTTAAGAAACAAGTTACAGAGGCAAAAGAAGGGCACTGGGAGCTTAGGAAAAAGAACATCATAGAGAACACGCCTGGGGCAAGGAGAGGGGAGAAAGGCATGGGCACACTCCAGAGAGAGAGAGGACGCACTGGGTCCTCTGTCCTGAAGGTTTTTATCTGGAAGTCTCAGGGGAGAATCCCAATAGAATATTCATCAGCTTTTCATGTGTGTCCTTTCAGAGTCGTGGTCTCTACTGATTGGTTGGCACCAGGGCAGGGGGTCATTAGTCATTGCATCAGGTCCTGATGTTAACCACAGTCTTGCTCTGTCTGGTTTTGCTGCATTTCTGGGACTGGAGCTGAAACACCACTGAAGCCTAAATGTCATCTCTAGTTTGACCAAAACTCTGACTCTGTGGTCAGCAGATCCAAGGCTTTGCTCTTAGATTACTTGATGTGGGCCAGAACCTCACTGTCTTGAGGGCTTAATGCTTAATGGAGTGGTCATGCAAGGACTTGTATGGGAGTCAGATGAGGCTGTTCTCCAGTCACCTTGTTCCTCCTCTAAGGGGTCTACCACGTCACTGGGAAATGCTAAGAGAGGAAAGGTCAGGGGAGGGTCTGAACCCCATGACCAGAAATATAAAAGGTCAGGGGGTTAAACCTCATGACCAGCAATATACTAGGGAAGGAAAGGTCCCCCTGGGGGTGAGATATGACCCTACAATTGTCTGTTGCTAGGCACCCAGGCCTTTCTGTTCTGGGTGACCTTCCATACCTGGCCTATTGTCCTTGCTCTACTCATGCCTGTCTGTCTACTACAATTTGCACAGTAAAATCAGCATCAATTATTTTAAATAATGTATACCATCAAGCTTTTTCCTCAAGGAGAGATGGGCAAATATTCTAAATTCTACTTAGTGATACTTCTATGTTACATTTATTTACTTATCAATATATATATATATATATGGGAAACTTTGAATGAGATTAATCTATTTGCTCTGGAGTCAGCTGCTTTGGCCCCTGTGGGGTGTCCATAAATGGTACATTTTGATAGGCTTTGAGAGGGCTTGCTCACTTTCTACTGGTTTCTTAAAAAGAGGACTTATTAAGTAGAGTAGTAACAAAATGTGACTACCCATTCTTAACTAGTTTATATTTCATGTTGCTTTATGTAGGCTAGTAGATAAACATAAATTTCCCAGATTAAATTGCTCTCTTTGATTTTGTAATTTCAACAATCCTTCTTTGGAAGGGGAGACTTCTATAAGAAAACATTTTTTTTAGACAAAATGCTCTCTAATTTGGGGAGGGCTAATATTTCATAGAGTTATAATCTGTTATAGCGGGTCCTACTACAACAGGAAGGAGCTGAACACAACTGACTTCAACATTAAGGGAGCAGTTGATACTTCAGAAATTATGGAGATAAGTAATTTAAAGAAGAGTTAAAAAAAAAAGAAAAGAAAAAGAAAAATTGAACTAGTTCCCTTAAGGTAATTCGGATTAATGGGCCATTGACAGACCTATTAACACATAACAACTTTATGTGCCAGGTAATCAGGGTGACATTGTTTCCAGCACAAAAGTAACACCAGAACTTGTCTTCATTGGCATCAGGCATCAGAAATGCCAGCCATATCACCCCTGCCTGCAAGGCCCCACATCTATTAACCTATTGATTTGGAGCCTTGCTGTGCCTCCCTGGAAAACTGCTCCCTGCTGGAAAGCTGAAGTGGATCAATCCTGAACCATGAACAAGAATTCAATAAGACAACACAGTTAGCACCTTTAACCATTAATTATTCCTTAAGATAAATCAAATTAAGGACCTTGCCATAATGAAGCTCTTTTGAGATTTTGAGATGTCAATTGATTCTAAGTTCCCAAAAGTAAACTATTGTCTAGAAGAAGCATTGGGCTGTTATAAGACACACCTTTGTATCTGTGTGTTAACTGACTATAATAAGGAGGGCTGGGTTTGTGTAAACCAGATGGCTCTCATGAGTCAATGAGTGGCTTTGAAGTCAAACCCTAAAATGTTATTTTCATAAGAAAATTGAACTTTATGCATTTTTACAGTAATATATATATATATATATATATATATATATCCTAATAGAAACAAAAATGTTTTTCTCAATGGCTACTGTAACAAATTTATTTTACTTATTTGTTCTTTGCTGTAACACGTTGCTGAATTTTCTGAAGTTTTTCGTGTATTTACAACCCTGCTCTAATTTATAGTTGACAGAGAAGACAACAGGAGTTTAGAACTTTGTATCTCCCTGCAAAGGCAGAAATAATCTACATATAGCAGGACTGCTACAAACCCATTCATATTTAAATGTAACTGTATTCCTTAGGAACGCAATTACTACCTTTCCAGACAGCATGTTCTTTGGATTTATTTCAGCTCAAGGCCGTGATCTAAACTTAAAAAAAATAAATAAAGCTCATCCCCTGAGAACCAAGCAATGATTTCTCGCTTGAAAAATATGAAGAGCTTACCAATACTAATCCTTAAGCCCTATATTCATAATAAAGGATATAGATATAATAGCTAGAACATTTTAACATATATAAATATATATTTACATTATGTATTATATATACATACACGTGTATGTGTTTTATGTTATATATGTAATATGTTTTAGTTCTGAATGTTTCTACTTTCTCCTAATTATATTTTAAAATGACGAGCTTTTTAAAAATTATCTATGTAATATTAGCGGATGATTATACCTAGACATTTTAAGTAAAACAGTTTTGTAATGAAAAAAATGCAGAGACACAGTTTGTGCTTTCAAAAATGATATCAGTTGACATTTTTTTCCCTATACATCTTAGAAAATTTAGTGTTAAGATTTTTTCACTGGTAAGTAAATAGTACATTGCCTTGTTCATTGAAAAATGACTCAGTCAATTAGTTAATATGGTGAAATTAGTGCCATGTTACTAGAATTATGGAAATTCATGTTTACTTGCTATAATTGGTGTTTATCTTTGATCAATAATGTATAATACCCTATGTAAAACATCCAACATAGAGTATATCACATGTTATCTCTGTTTAGCACCTCTAGGCAAGAACATTGTGTAGGGAAAAAAAACAAAATTACTGTATTTCTTTGTTGTCATCTCTCTAAGGAATACACTGGAATGAGTTCTGTCTGCCAACTAATTGATAATTATTTAATTAGCAATTTATAATGACAATGGGATTTTACCCCCCACCAGTCCATCTCTTCTTTAAGACCAAAGTAGACAACCTCATGCGTTTTCGCACTGACTTCTGGGAGCTAAGACCAGCCCAAGTGTGCCCTCGCCGAGATTTCCCAAGTTAAACTCCAAAAGCAGCGTGCGCCCCGCCTCCTCCGGAGCGAGCTTCTCCCTCCCCCGGGGCGGGGGATGACTGGCACTTGAACAATGCGTGTGGTGTACAGCCTTGTTGTGTCACTGTGGACAGTTCTAACAGCAGCTTCATTAGTTCCTTTTACAACAAAAGACAGGGTTTTTCCCCTTGCCTTTTTCTTTCTTTCCCTTGGTTGGCATGCGGATTGAATTTTCCTGGGACCCCCTGCTTGACATTTTTTATTCCAGGACTTCTTTAGAATGGTGCAGCCATTCGAACACTAGGAATTGTAACTGATAGACTGTTTGCAGGGGAACTCATGAAAGTTCCCTTTGTTCTCCCTTCCTTAACCAGGTTTACCAGCCCCTCCCTCCCACCAACCAAAAAGGAAAAGGAAATCCACTTTTAATTATCCATTGATGGAAATCACTGTGTAGGAAGGGAACACTGGCTGTAGAATGCCCATTTTATATTTTATCACGAGCAAAAAGAGGGGCTTGCCTCGGAACAGCAATTCTCCATCCTGAGCAAAAGCTCCAGTTAAAAATCTCTCTCTCTCCATAACACCAGGGGCCAGTTCAGATTTCTCTACCAATGAAAAAGTTCTTGTTAAGAAATAAAAGAGGGCAGTAGCTTTTATATGTGTGTATTAAAAAATATATGAAATAAAATATATTTCATTTTATTATATATTGAAATATATATGAAGTAAAATACATTTCACTTTATTATTTATATATTAAAATATATTTTATTTTATACATAGGACTGGGCACTAGCTTTAAAATCTATATATAAAATATGTTACCTTCAATCAACTACATAGAAGGACTTTATATAGATAAAAAGAACAAAATTAAGTCTGTAAATATATCTCTAAAAACAATTCAAATAGCTATTTATCTAATTGAAGGCTTTGATCATTTATTCGTTTGGTATCTTCCATGCAAAAAAATAGGCATAGAATTAAAAAGGTTTAAACTGGAAGAAGGTGGAGTTGAGGGATCTAGTTAGGAATAATAAGGGATAGGTATATTTTAATGTTAATCAGCGACTAATAAGCAAAACTCAATATTCTTTCTAGGAATAAAAAGAAGGAGAAAGAAATGAAAGAATCAAGAAATAAGCACACTCGAGAGAATGTCAACTGAAATTGCTTTCCTTTCTTTTTTTAAGACATACTTATCTTGAGATTAGAAACTTTCTTTCTTTCATCTTTTGAGGGTTTTTTATACAAGGAAGAACGGTAGTGAAGTCCTATACACCGGAGCCCGGTCCCTTGCTCCCTGGGACCCACAAGCAGGCCACAATAATGCCTACATTTGGGGTTTCCACACCAGGCCCATTATCACTAGATTCTCACCTCAGCTGTGTGAGTCAGGCAGGACAACCCATTTCTTATAGGCAAAGCAACTAAGGCTTAAGAGAGTCAGTAGCTGGCCTTATTAAACAGGGTCCATAAAGAAGGCAGAACCACTACAAGTACTTTGGGAATAAGGAATTTACTATAGAGATTAGATATTTTACAGACTTGGGGGGAGCTATTTCAGTTCAGGTCTAGAAAGGGGGAGTAGGGATCAGGGATGCAGTTAATAACCAAGTCCAGTGAAGTGTTGGCTCAGGAGAATCAGTGACAGCTTGCAAGAAAAGTTGAGAAGCTGTGCTCATTTGGTTGCTAAAGGTGTACTAGAATCGAGGGCTTGCGGAAGTGTCTGTGGAAACAGTCCCCTCTGGGGACCATGGACTTCTGCAATGTCACAGTCAAGAATACAGTGGTGGACTTAGGGCCATGGTGGGCCAGCAGTGAGAAAGAATAGATGAACTTGGAGCAGGAGAAGAGCTATGACAGGCTGGGGCCCACTGGGATCCTTTGAGCCTCTCCCTTCCAGTATCTGATGCTATGGCCTTCCAATCATAATGGCCGCTTTCCACTTCTGCCTTCCAAATCTCACACATATTCCTTTCTTGGCCAGCTCTAACTCAGAAGCTTGCAGGGAAAGGACCTCTGGAAAATGCAGTTCCTCCCCGTAAATGACAGTGGTAGTGCCAAGCTGCCAACACAGAGTCCAACACGTTGTTCTAAGTCCACAAAGCTGGAAAGTGACAAAAGAAATACTAGAGTAGGCTTCAGACCCTGGGAACTGTGGGGCTCCCATGCTGTCAGCTGACGCTGAGGGACCAGCACCGATGAGACACTGTGCGGTGAAGGAGGGAAGGCATCAGGTGCAAGTGATAGAAATCCAACTTTAAGTGGCTTAAGCCAAAATGAGGATTTAGTGTCAAATGGGAATCAGTTGTCAAAAGAAAACGTATTGCTTAGTTATCATATTTAGACTTCAGGGATGACTAGATCCTGGAATTCAAATAATATTGTCAGGACTCAATTTTTTTTTTTCTTTACCTACCTTGGCTCTGGTCTCTTCTGCATGGGATGTATTCTTGTCTGCTAAGAATGGTAGTGCAGAAATATTTTTTAATAAACTAAAAAAACCTTAGATATTGAAAGCATATATTCTTCCATTGGAAGAAACAGTTTTAGGTCTAAATTCCACTGGCTTCAATTCCAAGGTAAGAGAATACCTTTCTGTCCTAATATTCTGACCAAAATATCCTAATTGAGTCTTGTTGGACTGGCTCAGGCCAGATGCCCATCACTGTATCAATAATTGAGACCAAGTGATGACTGCAGGCCTTGGATCTGTGTTCCTCTAGGAATCAGGTAGAGGAGAGTGTACCATACAATCCAGAGTTTGAGAAAGGTGGCTGTCCTGTGCTTACAAACATGGAATGCACAATAAATACCCATGTGCTGATTGAAGCTCCTTTTTTTTTCAATGAAGTGTGTTATTGCATAAAAACAGTTTAGGAAGAATAGTTAATCAACTCTAGCAATCTAACCTTCATGAAGGTAAACTGTAATGGAACAAAAACAATCAATATTTTTTTTAAATTAATTGACATATATTGTATGAGCCCTGGGCATTAAAGCAAATATTAAAGTGTAATTTGCAGTTGCTATCTTTCTTAACAATATGTACATTTTCATTGAGGAGAGAAATTTTATACACACAACAACTAGTAAGCAACTGAAGAATGTCATTAATGGCAACTTTATGTGATGTGGATCAAAAAGAGTAGCAGTCCATTAGGAAGAAAATACATAAGAAGGACTTGGTACTTCTGCTCATTTCTGAGTGATGAAGATAAAGAAAAGCATTCCATTGTGGAGAAATAACACAGACAGGCATAGAGAAAGGACTAACTATATTATAGGATAATATGGCAGATACTTTCCCTTTTTCTTCCCTAACAGAATCTTATTTTGTTGTGGTTGAGGACCACAGCAAAAAACAAAATATTTATATTTATATTTATATTTATATTTATATTTATATTTATATTTATATTTCAAGCCAAATATAAAAATTGTATTCTCTGATTTCCCAGCTTTCAGTGTGGTGGAGGTAAGTCCATGGGACCCAGCACTAGCCAATGTGATAAGTAAAATGTACTGGGGAAGTTTGGGGAAAGCAATTGATTTCCGGATGTAAAGGTACAGATTAGGCTGGTGATGGAATTCAGGACACACTACCCAAAAATGTGGCACCTTGGCACATTTACTATTCTAAGCTGAAGGAATTTGAGAAAATAACAGCAGAAGAATGATCACTCTGAACTTTCCTCTGCGTTTCTCCCTTGAAACAGGTCATAAAACCTTCATGAGAGAGGTGCCCGCCCTGTACCGTAGGAAAGGAGCATCCTTATCTCTGAACACCCAGGGATGCTGAGAAGAATCTGAGCAAACAAGCCTTGAGAAGTGTCCCCTAGTTTGCTACACTTACTTCATACTCTCTGACCTATCATATTTTTACCTAACTGTCCACTCTTCATCAAAACTAACATGAAAACACTCAGGTTGAACTGCTTCTTCAGGTCTTCATTTCTTTTTGAAGTCTCTTGCATCACACTTGACTTATAGTAAGTACAGTTGTTTGTTTTTCTCCTGTTAATTTGTCTTTGTCAGTTTAATTTTCACACCCAGCTAGGGACCCTAAGAGAGTTGAGGGAAACTTTCTCTTCCCCTACATTGGCGAAGCTTGACCTATTTCCTTTCTGACTTGAAGCCAGACGGTGCCCAGAGGCATAGCAGCCAGCTGCAACCATGACACAGCACTCTTGGAAATGGAAGTTAATATGCTAAAGAACAGTGAAGTGGGACAGAACACCATGTTAAAACAACCTATCTCCAGATTCGGAGGTAAAAGAAGTCCTTATTTGTTTAAGCCACTGTAAGGGTTGACTTATTTGTAGCCAAATCTATTTTTTTATTAATACTTAATTTATTAATTTTTTATTACAGATGTTCCTCCTTTTCCCCCCTTTGACATCCTTCCTCCTGCTCCATGCCCCCCCTGCTTTCACTGTGTCCATTGGTTATGCATATATACATATAAGCTCCCCCCTTCCCTCTGAGGTTTGTCAGTCTGTTCCCTACTTCCATGTCTCAATCTATTTTGTTCATCAGATTATTTTGTTCATTATATTCCACAAATAAGTGAGATAATGTGATATTTGTCTTTCTCTGACTGGCTTATTTTGCTTAGCATAATACTCTCCAGGTGCCTCCATGTCATCTCAAAGGGTAAGAGATCTTTCTTTCTTATAGCTGCACCGTATTCCATTGTATACATGTACCACAGTTGGTTTTTTCTGCAAAATTTTTTTTCCTTTATTGATTTTAGAGAGAGAGGAAGTGAGAGGGAGAGAGCGATAGAAACATCGATGGGAGAGAACATTCATTGCCCGCCTCCTGCATACCCCCAACTGGGGATTAGGTCCACAACCTGGGCATGTGTCCTGGCTGGATTCCCGGCGACCTCTTGGTGCATGGGTCGATGCTCAACCACTGAGCCATACCGACCGGGCTGTACCACAGTTTTTTTATCCACTCATCTACTGATGGGCATTTTGGCTGTTTCCAGATCTTAGCTATTGTAAATAACGTTGCTATGAACATAGTGGTACATATATTCTTTCTGATTGGTGTTTTAGGCTTCTTAAGATATAGTCCTAGAAGTGGAATTACTGGATCAAATAGCAGTTCAATTTTTTAATTTTTGAGAAAACACCATATTGTTTTCCACAGTGGCTGCAGCAGTCTACATTCCCACCAGCAGTGTGCTAGAGTTCCCTTTTCTCCATATCCTCACCAGCACTTGTTGTTTGATAATGTGTTGATGGCAGCCATTCTGGCAGGTGTGAGGGATACCTCATAGTAATTTTAATTAGCATCTCTCTGATGATTAGTGAACATGAACATTTTTCATATGTCTCTTGGCCATTTGTATGTCCTATTTGCAGAAGTGTCTATTCAGATCCTCTGTCCATTTTTTTTATCTCATTTGCCATTGCTACAAAAAAATTAAGATACCTAGGATTAAACTTAACCAAGGAGGTAAAATACCTATTCTCAGAAAACTACAGGACAATGACAAAAGAAATAGAGGAAGATATAAAAAAGTGGAAGCATATACCATGTCCATGGATTTGAAGAATCAATATCATTAAAATGTCCATAACTACCCAAAGCAATCTACAGATTCAATACAATCCCTATTAAAATACAAACACCATACTTCACAGATCTAGAACAAATGCTCAAAAAGTTTATATGGAACCAAAAAAAAAAAAGACCCCAAATACCCAAATATGCCCAACAATCTTGAAAAAGAAGAACAAATTTGGAGGGATCCAGATTTCAGGTTATGCTACAAAGCCATTGTAATCAAAACAGCCTGGCACTGGCCAAATCCATTTTTAATGGATACAGATAGAAATGAAATTTACCTGGTGAAGGGTTGAAAAATTATGGGAAATGTAATTTCAGTAATCACCACATAGCCATTCACATCTCTATGTAATTTTTATGTGATAAATACCCTCAGTCTAAAATATCTTTTCCCTTTACCTAAAATGTCATCTATTTAGGTCCAGCACATCTGTTATTTCATCCATGAAAAATTTTCTGTTACTATAGTCAGACTAAATAAGGCTTTGAGTTCTCTCAAAACATAGCTTGTGCTCAAATATAGCACTAATTTTGGGGGATGGGAGTACTGCAGTGTGATTAGGTGTCAAGAGCCATATCTCTTCACCTAGTCTGCAGGCTTCCAGAGGACAAAGTTGTCTTATTCGATTTTTTATTTTGTACAGAAATGTCTTACACGTATCAGACTTTGATCCACTTTTGTTTAAATCAAATTTGGTGTTATAGACTTGAATAAAACCTGTGGCACTATTTTCCAGCTCCTTCCATTAGTAGGTGAGTTCTGTCTCTCCATTTTGAATCTGTAATTGGCCCTGTGATTTTGTTTGTTAATGGGATGTAACAAATGAAACACAGTAGAGACTTGAAAAGTTATGGAGCACTGGGGCTTGTGCTGTCTTACTGCTTTTCAGAACCCTGAGCTTCCAAGTGGAAAAGCCCAGGTTTGTCTACTGGATGATCAGAGACAGCAACAAGCAGGTGTCCATCCCAGCTGAGCGACCCCAGCCCCACCAGCAAGATCTAGCCACCAGATGACCTACCACTGACCTCAGTTGCTTGAGAGCTGCCAAATCCAGCAAAAGAAATGCCCAGCTGAGCCGCCTAAACCAATGACATACAGAAGCATGAAGCAAAATAAATGATTGTTTTAAGCCACCAGATTTTGGCGTAGATCATTACATAGCAAAAATGAATGATTACACTATCAATTTTTCAGGATTGCTTTTTAGCATTTTTCACCTCAGAAAGTCCGTTGAAAACATACAGGTGATTGGAAAAACTCTATCTTTCAGTGGAGAAAGAATTTATTTTCATAATTTTTGGCTGACTTATAAAAGTTATTCACTATACTGATTTGTAATATAGGCCTACCCTCATTCATAATATAAATGGGTTGTTGTTGGTTATCCAAACCCTGTCATGAGAACTATAAAAGCAAAATATCATTTCTCTGGTTTTTAAGATTTTTGTCAACTGACACAATGTTTCAAGTTATTAGAAGACATTGGACGGCCTTTGTAAAGCCCAGGGAGCTATGTGTTCTCCTCCAGTTGTCCTCGGGAACTATTATGTGATGAGCATGTTAATATTTTAATCGAGAGTATTCCTAAAATATTCCATGTGTTCTTAGCTTGATTCACTTGGACTTGGTTTTGCTTGAGCAGTTATCAAGTCCTGATATCATACCTCACTGAAAATGTACCCTTTTATACATATATTCAGTGTGAGTTTCAAAGCCTTGATCAAAGTTCCTTAGTTTTAATTCTCAGTGAACTGCTTTAACCCAAGGCCTCTCAGGAATATCCAAAGCATCTTTAAGCCAGTTTTTCTATCTGTTTCTTCTTGTCCCTTTCCTCTTAGAGAACAAATGGGAGACAGAAAGCAGAAAAATGGGAGTATGGTTGGCTGGCTCACCCTGCCTCCCTAAGTTCTGTATAATTTGGTGGGGAAAGGAAGGTATACTCAGGATGGGAGTCCAGTTCACTATGTTCTGATATGGTGGACATGTCAGCTGGAGTAAAGTTGTCACTTCTCACACAACTATAAGAAGAAACTGTCAGCGTTGGGATGTCTTGGTGTGACATGAGAAGTCACAGCTCTCAGACTTATGTCAGAGAGGCATCTACTCTAAATAAGACTCATCCCAGCCCCTGACTCGAAAAGTCGTCGTTCTAGTATGGAAGATAAATTTGGAAGATATGTTTTCAGCGCCCCAAATTAGTCTTTAAGCTCTTTTGCAATACACTCTTTCCCACATCTTAGATGACCTACAGAAAAGAACAAAGACATATATGTAAATGTATTTTTTAAAATAATAAACTTCAAACTTTGGGCTCTGAACAAACAACAGTTCATATTTATAAGCAATATTTCCACATCCTTCTTGAAGCAGAGTTGTTCATTTTAACTAAGTACCACGGGCAGTAAAAGATGAAGTTTCAGATAAGTGGGGGCTTATCCCAAATCCCCTACAATACCAGCTATATAAAAAACAAAAGTTAGGATCTACAAAGTCATAACTCCAATTTTATTTTCTAAATTTAAAATTTTTCTAAGTTCTTACTGTATTGTGCATTACCATTTCTAGGAGATCCTTTTAGAGAGAATCTCCTCTGGAGGAATTAACCTAGGGTCATCTAGTCTCATTGCAAACACTTCAAAACGTACTGTGGTTGTTTGACTTTTGACTGGTTTAAAATGTTCCATTGCCAAATTACTTTGTGAGCAAACGAGCAAGGAAATACAACATGCCACATGTTAGAGTGTGGATTTATTCAATTAGCAAAGAGGGGAAACAGTGAAAAGTGTTCATCCTTGAAGTGAAATTATGAAATTTGTGATTTAGAAAATAACTGCTCTGGGTTCAGCATAGAAATAGATTAAAAGGAACAAGAATGAGGTAGGGAATCCAGTTAGGAATTTTGATGTCAATGTAGAGACCGAGGAGGACTTTGGGAAGAGAAGGAAGAAAAATCTTAGGAATAAAGACCTGGTGTCTGGCATGATCTTCAAGACAGGTGGTGGTAGAAGTTACTGAGATAGTAACACAAGTAGAAGAGAAGGTTTATATAAAGTAAAGATACATTTGTTGTGGGTCCTCTTGAGAGTGAGACCTCTGTGGGCTATTAATGGAGATGGCCAATTGAATCTCAG
This sequence comes from Tadarida brasiliensis, assembly GCA_030848825.1. Lineage (NCBI taxonomy): Eukaryota > Metazoa > Chordata > Mammalia > Chiroptera > Molossidae > Tadarida > Tadarida brasiliensis. Next base: position 106,644,430 of record CM061260.1, on the reverse strand, counting down.
GAGATATACAATAGGCTATACGGGTGACCCATCTTGCTGTTTGCCTGAACTGTGTGTTTTCTTGATTACTTTAAGTGCTGAAATCAGAAAAGTCCTGGGAAACTGGGAGGAGTTGGTCGCCCTGCAGGCTATTGATATGCATTTGAGTATTGTCAGCATACAGAGGCTGAGTAGGTACAGGGTTGTCCTCATGCCCTGCCGTCACCAACTGAGAGTATTTTGTTTTAGCACACAATATAATCATTTCAATTTGCATTGCCACTAACAGTTTGTATATCACATGTAAGATTTGATGTCTCCCCAATGAAATTATAAGCTCCATAACATTAAGGACTATATCAATCTCTTTTATCCCAAAGACTCCAAATTAAGATGTTGAAACTAACCTTTAGTAAATGCAATTGTTTAACTGATATAGAAAGTTAAACCCCAGAAGGCACCTGCTTGAGGAAGAAATAGGTAAATTAGAAAACAGCACCACAAGGATATATATCAAGTTCTTCAGAATGTCACCAATTTTTAAGCAAAGGCTTCTATAAAGACCGCAGGTATAAGAGCACATAGAATGAGATATTTCAAATTGTGAACACTAAAGCACTTTCCACATTTTGTTTTAATCAGCCATGAATAGTTCCTTGTTACGTTTGTCTTTGAAGTTATGTGTAGCATGGGCTTTCTCTGAAGATACAAATAAAAACAAAGCTGTGAACACAGTGAAGATTAAGTAATTTCCTAATTATTAATAGTCAGAAGATACACCGTGATAATGTTAGGGAAACGCTGAAATGTTAGCTCTGATACACTTAATGAAACTTGTCTTTTAAATATTTCAGTCCCTATAATTAAATTCTGCATCTTGTAGCCATTATTCATAGTTGTATAACGCACGTTTTTGAACCTTCTAATCTGAGTTGAAACCATTGTTTTTCTGAGTCTAGAAGAGTGAGACACAAAATAGTTTCTCGTAGAGGGCAAAGTTTCTTGTTAATTTTGTTTGAATAAAACAAATCTACCTGGGATTTGGTGTTGATATTTTACCTTTGCATTAACACCACCATTTATAACACACTAATTTAATCCTCACTAAGAATTCATAAGATAGGTATTACCTCGATGATACAGAAGAGTAAATTTAGGCAAATTTAAAATAATAAAAACATAACAATAATGATAGCTACCCTTTATTGAGAATCTGTTACACACCAAGCACTGTGCTGAATTTAATACACATATCCATTTCACTCTGACTGCATGAGGTAAAGACTATCATTTCCATGTTACAATGAGAAAACTGAGGGGTAGAGAAGTTAAATAACTTGTCTAGGGTAATATACCTAGAGTGGATGATATTGGCAAGAGTTGAAATGTCTGACCCCAAAACTTATCTGCACTAAGTTACTGTATATAGTCTTTGTCTTTCAAAGTGTTTGGTAAGATGAATGCACACACATGCACATTACACATACACACAGAATTACAGGGACAGGCCTGAATAGATGCTCTCTCTCCAGTTACAATGGCAGATGCATACATGCTCTCCTGAGATCGTCCTTGGGATCTCATCTATATTTGCCTCATCAAGGACTTTGCTTCTGCCATTATGCTCTTCTACATCATCAACTGCTTTCTTCTCCTGGACCTTCCTTGCAGAAACCTTGCATATTGTCTGATACCTCTCCAGCTACCGCGTCATTCTCTGTTGTCTTTAAAAGCAAAACTATGCTAAAATGTTGAGTAAATGAAAATTACCCTTTTCTTCACTTCTGGTTTCTCATCAATGGGTTCCATCACTACTCCGTAGCATGGTTCAGTCAAGGTCGTCAATGACCCCTATCTTGCCAGATAAGACAAGAGCATCTTAATCTATCAGCAGTATTCAGCAGAGTTGAATCCTTCCTCTCTGTAATATTCTCTTATCCTGGGCTCTATTTAACTAATACTGACTGCCTGTGTGCCAGAAATTGTTCTGGGTAAAACAAACAACAACAACGACAATGAAGTCCTGCCTCCGTGAGGATCAAAGGCAACACATTGTAAATAAATGAAGACAATTCTAGTGTATCAGATACTGCTCCATGCTACTACATGCTACGGAAAACTGAAGCAGGGAAGGAAATGAAGGAGAGTTGGGAAGTGTGTTAGCCATTTTAAACAGGATGTTCAAGGGAGATCTCATGAAAAGGGAGGTGTTTGAACAAAGAATCTAACGGAGGTGAGAAAACAATCACCGATGGGAGAAACGCATTCAACAGCCAGGGCAAAGCACTGAAGTGGGAGAGGGCAGGCCAGCTGTGCCCGAGGGCTGGTGACGAGGCCGGTGCGTCCTGGCAGAGTGCTGAGAGAAAAAGGTGGCATCAGAAAGAGAATGGTGCAAACTCTCAAAGGCCTGGCAGTCACAGAAAGGTGCTGACTACATCCAGCGGAGACAGGGACACAACACAAGGTTTCGCTCAGAGGAGTGACTCGGTCAGCCAGACCAATTTACGGATCACCAAGCTTCCGGAGGAGAAAAGATAGAAGCAGGAAGTTATTCCAGAAATTCAGGGAAGAGACGGAGGAGGCTTGGACAGAGGTGAGCCATAGATGTATAAGAAGTGGTGAATCTGGATCTGTTTTGAAAAGAAAGGTACACAAGGCTAGGATTAAAATGTTTTTATTTTTCTTCTGCATCACTGGCTACTCTTTGTCAATCCCCTTTGCTGGCCTGTATTATTTTTAACCTCTAAATGTCCTCAAGTTCAAGCTTCAGTCTTAGTTCGTATTCTGTTTTGTATCTATGTCCCCATTCTCAGTGATACCACTTTGCTCAGCTACCCTACCACCCAACCTCAATGTTTCCCCGAACTCTACACCATTGTATTTACCCAAATGATGTCTACCGAATGGATGTCTAATACAAAGTTTAAAGCTAACATTTCCAGAAGAGAATTGTTAGTTCTTGCCTTTTGTCCCCAATCTTAGTCCTTTGATTGTTTCTTTATGAGTAAGTCATTCAATTACTCAGTCTAGAAATCTGAGTTTGAGGTAATCCTAGTTCCTCTTTTACCTCATAGTATCACATTTTGTACACAAATAAGGCCTTGAGATTATAGCTTCGAGATACATGCACCACAAATCTGTCTCCTCTTCATCTCCATCCCTACTATTGACTGAGTTAATTCTTCTCTCACCTGCACTACTACTGTAGTCCCCAGCTTGTTTTCATAATTCTATTCTTGCTGGCTCAGTCCACTCTTTACACAACATTCAGTAGGAAATGATGTGGATGTCCTGCTTGAAATCCTTCAGTGGCTTCCATTTCCTTGTGATATCGTCTTCAGGTTCTACATGGTTTGCTTATATATTTAATTTATCTCATACTACACCCTTCAAGCTTACTGTGCTCTAGAAACACTGGAATTCTTTCTCTTCCCGCAGCACGATAAAATCATTCTGGCCTCAAGACCTTTGCACCTGTCATTCTCTCTGCATAAAATACTCTTGCTATACATCCTTGTGTGTCTGGCCTCTTTCCCTTGGTCAGAGTTCCATTCGAACACGATCTCCTCTCAGAAGACTTATTTGACAGTTTTTTAAAAAATATGTTTTTATTGATATTTTAGAGAGAAAGGAAGAGAGAGCAAGATAGAAACATTAATGTGAGAGAGAAACATCTATCAGCTGCCTCTTGCACGCCCCCTACCAGGGATCGAGCCCACAACCCGGGTATGTGTCCTGACTGGGAATCCAACTGGGACCTCTCAGTCCGTGGGACGATGCTCAATCCACTGTGCCACACCAGCCGGGCCTGACAGTTGTATTTTAACTATGTTTTGCGCCAACCCCCAAGTGCTCTGTATTCCCTTATTGTCTCAATGTCACTTACCTCTTTCTGAAAGTATGTGGATTACTTATTTGTTTACTGTTTTTCTTCTCCCACTAGAGTGGAAGCTAGATAAGAACAGAATTTAGCATTTGTGTTCACTGTTGTACCGTATGCCTAAAAAATGCTTGCACATATAGAAGGCACATAATCAATATGATTTTACTCATAGGTGGAATCTAATGAACACAATAAACAACAAACAAAATAGAAACAGACTCATAGATACAGAGCACAGCCTGACAGCCGTCAGAGGGGAGGGGGTTTTGGGGCTGGGTGAAAATGGTGATGGGGATTAAGCAAACAAAAACAAACTCATAGACACAGACAACAGTATGGTGATTACCAGAGGGGAAGGGGGTAGGGAGAGGTAGAAGAAGGTGGAAGGGAGACTAATGGTGATGGAAGGAGAGTTGAGTTGGGGTGGTGAACACATAATACAATATACAATGATGTATTATAGAATTACACACCTGAAACTGATACAATTTTATTAACCAATGTCACCCCAATAAATTCAATAAAAAAGAAAAAAAATTTATTGAAAGAAGAAATATTATTCAACTTATTCTACACTATGAGCAAGATTATGGCACACGGACTACCTACCATCTAAAAACAGAAGCTAAGTAGAAAAAATATCTTGGAAGCTCAGTCAGCTTAGATAACTTTAAGTTCCCTCAGTGCTGTAATCCACCCCTCTGACTGGACAATGAGATATTCTGCCTCATTTGTACTGAAATGTTCTCTGGCTCAGAGTTGTTTTCAGAGCAATGACTATTATTCTGTCCAGTTCCGTCAGAGCTGAACCTGAGCAGCCTTCTCTCAGCTTGGCCGACACCGTGGGCACCATGGAAGCTGAGGACCAAGAGGACCAAATAATGACTCACATAAGCCATCTAACATTAGGGTGCCCCCATGTTTTCTTCATAACACTGATCGCGGTGAAGACAATTGGTCCCCGAAACCTCTGACTCTTAGACCAAAGTTCAAAAGAACCACATTCGGTGAACTTCTTGAGCTTCCCCCTTGAGTCCTCCACATCTTCCTAACAGGTAGAGAGACCAGTTTGAACAGAAAAGTGTATGCTTAATGGCCTTGGGTATAAAATGGTTATTATGAATATCTTACTTCCCAGGCCCTTCTGTCTAATTGCTGGGGGAGACAGGAACTATACATGGACACGGGGCAGCTGGAATGTTTTGTGAGGTGGAACATGCCCAGTTTTAAGGTTCTTGGGTTTAAGCTTATACTCTCAAAATATGTGTTTCATATAAATCTGTTTAGTCCTTGTCTGGCCGGTGTGGCTCAGTTGTTGAGCCGACCCATGCACCAAAGGGTCACCTGTTCGATTCCTGGTCAGGGCACATGTCCAGGCTGTGGGCCCGACCCCCAGTGGGGGGCATGCAGGAGGCGGCCAGTCTATGTTTCCTCTCATTGATGTTTCTATGTCTCTCTCCCTCTCACTACCTCTCTCTCTAAAATCAATAAAGGGAAAAAAATTTTTTTTAAATAATAATAAATAAATAAATAAATAAATAAATAAATAAATAAATAAATGTGTTTTGTCCAGCGGGGTCTAGAATCTCTTTCTCTGTTAATTACCAAAAGGCAGATTTTTACTTTGAGTTTTTCTGTTGTGATTTTAGTTGTTCTGTTTTGTTTTTAATGCACCGGAGGAACATGTTTTTGAATAAATAAAACATACACTAATTTTTTTTTTCTCGCTGAGTGAGAAGTATTTTCATGTGAGAACAGTTTACAAACTGTGAATTCCAGATTAGTTATTCTTAAGGGAGCTGTGGGAGATATCCAGACGTCAAATTTGAGAAACCACTTCTCTTTTTTGTTGTTTTCTTTATTGATTTTTAGAGAGAGAGGAAGGGAGAGGGAGAGAGAGATAGAAACATCGATGAGAGAGAACATCGACTGGCCGCCTCCTGCATGCGCCCCACTGGGGATCAGGCCCACAACCTGGGCATGTGCCCTGACTGGGAATCGAACCGGCGACCTCTTGGTGCATGGGTCTAGGCTCAACCACTGAGCCACACCAGCCGGACAAGAGAAACCACTTCTCTTACCCTCTCTGGATGCTGACGGTCCATTCTAAGGACAACTCTGCTGCTCAGTTTTTCTTGTCTGCTTCTCATGTGCTGCGAACCACAACCCAGACGCTTTTGAAACAATACGGCAATCTCCACGGTTTCTGACACTGTTTGTGTCTGATGAAGGAAAAGTTGTCACAAGCTCACTGTGATACTTAGATATCTTTACTTATCTTAAATATATTTATAGATGAAATACAGATGAATGTCATAAACATTTTACCTGTGTGGTTTTAAGCATGTTAAAAATTTAAAACATAAAATTATTTTATGTCTTTTTAAAGTTATATGGAAACTGGTTATTATCTTTTTGAAAGAAAGTAATTGATTTCAGAGACTAAGATAAAAACACTATGAAGGAGATTTAATTAAAATTATGAAGACCAGATACAGGACAGGAGGAGGAAGTTAGGATTAAATTAACCTGAGTTAGGAAAATATAAAAAGTATTCTGTGATGGAACAAGGTAGTATAATTGGGTTTCCACGGAGTCTAATAGCACTACATCGCTCTTTAAATTTTTTAACTTATTTTACTTTTTTATAAGGTGAGATAAGGAAATGTATTTACACGAGAGACTTAAAAATGAATCAGTTTGGTCCTTTGATCAGTTTTATGTGGGAAATTGTCAGGCTTTCCCATTCAAATACAATCTAAGGATATACGTATCTGCCTACAGTCTCCCCAAGTGGTACCCAAGCTGTGACCACACCAGCCCATTTACATGTTTACTCTGCCCCTTGTCTTACACAGAATTACGTCACCTTGAACCTCCATGACTACGGAGAAAGTCACTGTTACACAGCCCTTCAGACTACGGATAATTGTACCTTCTTCATTGGTGAATATGGATACTTTGAAAACTATTTTTGCTAGGGTAAACTCAAAGCATAAAACAATTCCAATTCGGCTTAGATAATAAGCGAACCAATTTATGGTGTTTACACATGTGCTTAAAATACTGGCTTGTTCAGTTAACAACTCAATGCATTAGAAGCAGCAAAACCATCAGATTCTTTGACTTTGATAATTTCTCCACTTAAACTTGCATTGCATTTACTTTGACTACCTCCCTACTCAAAAGTAATCACTATCCTATATGTTGTGTTTATTCTTTGCAAGCTTGTTTAAAAACATTTACTATACATGTTTTTATCCAGCAACAATATTTGGCTGGATTGTTGTCAATAATCATAACCATCTCTTTCAATGTCCTTAAAGGCCTCTGAATTGCAAAGGAGAAATCAGCATTTCACAGCGTTGCTTTTTCCACATGGCACTGGGTTAGAGTTTGCCAATGAGAGGCATTTGGGTGATATTTGGAAGGTGGAAAAAGAAGAGGTGGGTGTGATTCTCTGGAGGTACTTTGAGACAGACACTGGATAGGTTTGAAACAAGATCTCAACAACCTCTGGCAAACCCACCTGCTTCAGTGCTGTAGGCAGTTGAGATATCAACTAACAGACGTCTTAAGAATCAGCGTTTCCTGCTGGAATAGTCAGGGTCTTCCCTTGGTTCCTGGGAATTTCAGTGCTTTCTAAACAACATCCTGAAAACTATCAACTCTGGTGTTACATGAGAAATTGTCACTAGAGCGTTCTCTTATTATACTCCCCGAGCCCTTTCAATTATTTTGTATGCCTCTAATCTCTTGTATCAAGTCTTATTACTTGGAATATAATGTGGCTTGTTACTTCCTGATCAAACTCTGACTGATAGAAATAATGAGTACTGTTTTATACAATTTTACATTTTGCACACATGTCAACCTCCTTCCTCCACTTTCTTTTTCACTCATTGATATTTTTTAGATGAACCCATGCTAACACATGTAGTTTTAGTTCATCCATTTAAATTGGTATATAGTATGCCAATGTTTTATTTACTACTCTTCACTTATTTATTTTCTGGTTACTGACATTTAGTCAGTTGCCAAAGTTATACTGTTACCAATATTGCTAGAATGATAATCCTTTTATTTGTCTTTTCTACATATGCAGAATACTTTTTAGGATATATACCAAGAGCTGTATTAATGTCTCCAATGGTATGAGAGTTTCCATGTTTAACATCTCGTTAAAGCCTGACAATGTCAAACTTTTTTTTTTTTTCTAAATCCTCACCAGAGGATATTTTTCTATTTATTCTCAGACAGAGTGGGAGGGAGAGAGAGAGAGAGAGAAATATCGATGTGCAAGAGACACAATCGCAACCAAGGTATGTGCCTTTGACCGGAATTGAACCCACAATTCTTTTGTCTGTGGTTCGATGCTCTAACTGCTGAGCCAAACCGGCCAGGACGAGGTAATGTCAAACTTTAAAATTGTGTCAATAATATGAGTATTTAATAGCATTGAATTATTATTTTAATTTTAATTAAAAAATTCCCAGGGAATAAAATCAACTTCAGTTATGTAAATGAAATATAATATATAAGTTTTACTTATACATATATTTTTGCCTGAAAAATGATTTTATGTTAGCTAATAAAGACATTAAAAAAAACAAGCTATTGAATATTATACCACATAGCACACGAAGTAGGATTATTTTTTTAAGGATGATTTCCTCTTAGTAGACTATGAGTCTCTTGAAGACTAGCTTCATAATTTTATTTATAATTTTTTTTTTTTAAGGTTCACCATTGATTTGTTGTTTTAGAGAGAGGAAGGGTGAGAGAGGGAGAGAGAGAGAAACACTGATATGAGAGCGAAACATCAATTGGCTGCCTCTTTCACACTCTCTACCTGGGATCAAGCCCACAACCCAGGCCTGTGCCCTGACAGGGAATCAAATTGGCAACCTTTTCAACCAACTGAGCAACAGTGGCTAGGGCTATACGTCTTTTCAATCACACTTCCAGTTAAGGGTGGAGGAATAAGGACATTCCTATTCACCCCTCTCTCTAAAACCAGCCAAATAATATAATGAATGAGTCATTATAAACTCTACTTCCAATGAACAAGGAAGCAGTCATAGTGCCCAATCACAACCATTATAATTTGAATTTTGGAGCAATTTGAGGGAAAATGTCAAGTAGGAAACAGCTCTCTATTGATCTAGTGCAAATTTCAGAACTCTCCTAAAATAAAAGGGCTTGATCAGTGTCCATGTACTTGGTCCAGCCAGGTTTTGGGTGAGATGGCTTGAGAGATTATCTCTGAGTTCAGTGTACATCACAGGACAGGAGATGAAGTAGGGTCAGGAGAGAGGTGTCATCTCTTTACTATGATAGTGCTCCATTTCTCAGGTTGGGTAAGCAAGGGAGACAGCTTATTCTGAAGCTGCTGAAGACCAGAAGCTAAAAATAAATAAGTGATTGCTAAGCCACCACACCAAAATGAGGGACTTTGGAGATTTTTCTGCAATCCTAACAAAATTTTCCCTCTGCAGAGATCAACTAAGAAGGTTGAGTGAAGACATGTCCCTAAGGCAAAAGCCCAAGAATATTTGACATAAAGGTTCTGAGACACCATATCTAGAATAGATTTCCTCGATTCTTCCTTGCTTTTTGTCTTTCTTGTGTATAAGCTGATTCAGATGAATTGGCCACGTTCAAAATGAGTAATAATTAAAAGAAAACGATCAGGGAGTTAGGCGAAAATTAATAAAAAGTAAGAGGAGAAGAAGAGAAGAGGAAAAAGAAGAGAAAGAAAGTTAATATGTAAAACAAGAGAAAGAAATTTACATCAAAAGAATTATGCCAGCCCCTCCGAGTGAGGCTCAGATGGTTGAGGACCTTTCCATGCACCAGGAGGTCACCTATTCGATTCCTGGTCAGGGCACGGGCTTGATCCCCAGTAGGGGGCGTGCAGGAGGCAGCCCATCCATGTTTCTCTCTCATCTATGTTTCTATCTCTCGTCCTCTCCCTTCCTCTCTCTGCAATCAATAAAAACATATTTTAAAAAAATAATAAATATGCCAGAAAGCAAACAAGGCTATATTCATGATCTCAAAGAACTAACTGAAAACATGGCTTATTTTTTAAAAGAGGGCAAAGAGATATATATACAGGGAAAAATAGAGTAAAGTAAACTGTTAGATTCAACTTACCCAAATGATTCAAATATAACAAAAAATTAAAATAGACACTGCTGAACACACAGCTGGGGACATGGAAGACAGTTAACTTAAATGAACAAAATGAAGTGCCAAATGCATACAAGTTGAAAAGAAGTAGAAAAAAGAATAGAGATGGAGGACAGATACCAAGGATGGGACTTACATACCAAGATGCACTTACTCCTTATAACAGAAGAATACAAACTAATTGGAACTGACATTATTTGATACAAAATAATCTGAATATCAAAGACTACCTTGTATTTGATAAATAATAGATTCAGAATCATTAACATTAAGCTGTGTATTTGTAAAATTACTGGACTTCAAGGATTTAAACAAAATAATCCCAATAAAAAAAAACAAAAGCTACCTACTAAGGATGAAAATTAAGCTGCTCCTGGATCCCTGAACAGCAACATTCAGTACCAGAAGATAGTAAAGTTATGTTAAACAGATATCCAGAAATGGAAATATGATTCAAGAATTTTATATTTAGCCAAGTTGCTGCTCAAGAATAAAGGCAGAAACATACATTTTCAAATACGCAAGTACTCACAGCATCAGGACGATGAAATTTGGCCGGTTGATAGATGGTTTGAGAAAACAAGGAAAGATATTTGGAAATGTGTTTTGAATCTACTTAGATAAAGAAACAAGGCTAAGTAATTATGAAAAGTTTGGTTATAGGATAATATAAAAATTACTGTTAATGAAGAGAGCATGGCCAAAAACGAAGAGAAAACCAGAGTTAGATAAACCCCAGATCTTATAGGGCATTTTAATTCAGGATAAGCATTGTTTTTCAGTAAGAGCTAAACAGATTTTTATTTATTTGTTTATATTTATTTATTTTATTATTATTTGTTAATCCTCACTGGAGTATATTTTTCCATTGATTTTTAGATAGAGTGGGAGGGAGGGAGAAAGAGAGAAGCATCAATGTGAGAGAGACACATTGATTGGTTGCTTCCGAATGACCCTGACCAGGGCCAGGCAGCAAACCCGAAACCCAGCTACATGCCCTTGACCGGGAATCAATTTTGTGACCCTTTGTTCCACCGGCCAATGCTCTAACCACTGAGCCAAACTGGCCAGGGCTAAAAGGATCTTTAGATTGAGAGAAAGGGGAGAAAAGGAGGTGTCAAAAATGACTCCAAATCCAAATGTATGGCGTGAGCAACTTTTCGTTGTGCCTTTAGTGAAATGAGAAGCCAGTTTAGATTGGTGGGTATATGAAAAGCTTGGCCTAAGTTACACACTAAATGATTGTGTCTCACCCAAATTCATATTTGAAGTGTTAACCCTGACCTCCCCCCACCCCCAATGCAATGGTATTTGGAGATGGGGGTCTTGGGAGGTAAGTAAGGTTAGATGAGGTCATGAGGGTTGGGCCTTCATGATAGGATTAGTGCTCATATTAGAAGAGATACCAAAGCTCCTTCCCTCATGCTCATACATTCTCTCTCTCTTTCTGGCTCTCTCTCTTTTTCATCATGTGGGAACATAGCAAGAAGTTGGCAAGCCAGGAAGAGCACTCTCACCAGGAATCTAATCAGCCAGCACTTGGATCTTGGACTTCCCCATCTCTAGAACTGTGAGAAGATAAGTGTCTGTTGTTTGAATCCTTCTCTTTGTTTAATTCAATGAATCAAATCTCAAAAGCCAAAATCCCAGAATTATTGTGCCCAGTCCTGGCTACCAGACCACTGGACTATCTAAGTCTAAATTTTTCCCTGCCCTGCTTGTTATATGAGAAAGAGTTACTGCGAAGCTAAATATATACTTAGGGTGACCTAACAACACAGTCTGCACAGGACTAATTCGGTTCAGTCCTGTTGTCCTGGCATAATTGCTCACGCCACTCCCTTTCACTCTCTGAAGTGTGCTGCTGGTTTGAGCAATACATGTTATGGTCATCTTAACAACAGTAGATACTTCTTCACACGTCATTGATAAGTGACAGTTGCGGGTACCAATTGAAACGATGTTGGTCTATGATTGTTTCACACAGTTGAGTAATACAAAGTCATTTTTAAAGGGAAAATATTCAAGAACACTTGGGATTGATTTTGATTGGTTCGTAGATCTCATTTACTATATAAATCTTCACTCCATTTTTTATTTTTCCTTTGGAATTTTTTGTTGAAGAAACTGGGTTATTTCACATTTTGGGTTATATTTTACGGTGTGGTTTAACATGTTTATCTATCTTCTGTATTTCCCTTATGTTGATGACTGGGGCTGCAAGTTTATGTGATATTAAGCCTTCTCATTTATAAACATGTTTCATTTATCATTTTAACTTAGATTTTCCTCAATGTCAATCAATAAAGCTTTTAAATTTTTCTCCATAAAATAAATAAATAAATAAATAAATAAATAAATAAATAAAAGGGAGCCTGGCTGGTGTGGCTCAGTGGTTGAGCATCGACCCATGCATCAAGAGGTCACTGGTTTGATTCCTGGTCAGGGCACATGCCCAGGTTGTGGGCCTGATCCCCAGTGGGGGGCATGCAGGAGGCGCCAATCGATGTTCTCGCTCATCGATATTTCTTTCTATCTCTTTCTCCCTCTCTCTTTCTCTCTCTAAAAATCAATAAAGAAAAAAAAATAAAAGGGAAATATTCTTAAAGACTCCTAATGTTGATTAAAATAAAGTATACATTGGCAAATAAGAGCAAATATAAAACTCAATATAAAAGTCATATTATACTATATAGTAAAGCCAGATTTTTAATTTAAATGCCATTAGAGTCTCTAGTAAAATATATAAAATGCAAGCCAATAATAACAATTTAATATGAAAGATGTTTCACAGAAACTAAATTTTCTCTTATTGTATGATTATAGTTTTTATTCAGGTTTTTTTTTACATTCTCCCCAATTTTTTTTCTTTTAAAGTTAACTTTGTCATTGTTATTCATAGAGCACACCACCTCATTAGGCCTTCACGTGGTTTAAAAAGTGACTTCATTATTAAGTCTTCCTTTGTTCTTGTCTAAGTAAAGTTGTTTTAAGTAATTCTTTTTTATCATAATGCAAACACTGGTATTAAAACTCTTTAGTGGGATTTGATTCTATGGTGGTTATCCAGGTGGCTAGGATATTACCGTACACTTTCTTTGTATCATTTTATGCAGATGAAAATATAACAATTGAACAGTATTGCAGATCCCCAAGTAGAAATTTGTGGAATCTCAGGAATCTGTAAATTTCTATTTGTAAAATATTACTGAAGGATTTAAATCTGAGAATTAGCACAATAAGTACAAATAAGCAATAAATATAAATATTCTTTGTTACTGGGAACAAAAAAAAAGTCAGATTACAATCATAAGTATTATGGGGAGTTCAGGGAAAAGGTCTCTTATCCTAATAGACTGCTTTTGTGATTTGAAATGGGTACAATATTTCTTGAAAGCAAATGGACAGTGTGTATTAAAAACGTATAAATGTGTACAGCTTTGAATAAACTGCTTTCACTCTGAGAAATGTATTTTAAGAACATATTTAAGAAAATTCATATGGATACATCCATTAGCATAGTACTTGTCACATAGCATATACTTCATAAATACTTTATACACACATGTGTGCATACATACTTGTGTCAGCCAATGTGTTCGGTTCTGAGTTCTCAAGAAATTAAAGTTAAGTGCTGGAGAGTTATTAAAAATCATACAAATGTGGACACTGTGCCAAGTGCTATGTAAGGGAGATATGAGTACCTTTAACAGAGGACTTGAACACAAAGAGATCAAAGTTGACTTCTCACAGGAAAAGCCCTCTAAGGTGAAAGCTGAATGATGAACATGTGTTAACCGTAAAAAGGGAGAAATCAGGTTTCAAGCAGAGAAACGGCATCTGCAAAGGTCCTGAGGTAGGAGAGACATGGTGAATACAGGGGTTGACAGGAGACCACTGTTGTTGGAGTGGCTAAAGAGGAAGAAATGTGGTATGCAGTGAGGCAGAAGGGGTTAAGACAGCAGCAGAGTTCTTTTTGTTTTGCTTTTTTCAAAGTTTTGTTCTTTTTCTCAAATAATTAAGGTTCCTTTCAAAGATTTAAAGAGCTTTAAGTATAGGCAGAATTGTCTTTGGAAATGATTACTTAAAATGTGTATGGGTTGGGAAATAGGTTGTTGGATATTTGTGAAATGAATGAAACTAGTTATGATTGTGGATTTGACCCAATCTTATGATTTCCTTTTTAATCAGAATAAAAAACAAAAAAAGAGCCTAAATGTACAATAGGAGTTTATTTAAATGAACTTTATTGCATTCATACAATGAAATATTTTAAAGTTGTTCAAAATGAAAACACCGTAGAAGTATATTTATAAGCATTAAGAATTGTTCTCAATATACTAAGTGAAGTAATGACAGTAAAATATATTTTTTCTTACCTCAGACTGACATGGTTCTCATAACAAAATATAACCAGTTACATGAAATATTGGCCAAATGCAGTTTTAGATAGGTGGAAAGAATATCAGCAGTTATCAAGTAAATTTGTGGCTTTTTTAAGGGAACATAAAACAAATTAATAGTCTTTACAGCCCTAATGTACTATCTGCTCCACTTAGAAAGTTTTATTTTCTTTGCTTCATAGAAAAATAAAGAAGCAAAGAAAATTAGGGATCATTAGTGCAAGTAATCATTTGACTGAATAAATAAATGCTCAGTTTTATTCTGATAGCTACTTTCTCCACTAAATTGTCCTATTTTCGTTCCCTCAGAAGAAAGAGAAAAAGGAGAATACAATAAAATGATTTCAGTATAAATAATAAAAGAATTTCTAAACAGAATGAGGTTTTCTCTGGAACTACTCATTCTTCTTGAGACTGCAAATTGTGCAGGAAAGAGGAGACTTTCTCTCTTGAGTTTTCTTCCCATCAGGAAGAAAATACAGCACAAGCCTTTCTCATGTATTTCAACACATCTAATCATATACATGGTAGTGAACTAGAAGAGAAGACATATAAAATATTCATAAAGAATTTATGTACATAGTGAGATCAGCTCAATTTTTATTCTATACAAAGATTTTGAAAGAATTGTTTTTTTCACAGCACGATGAATTTTAATGTCTCCCCTTTTAGGGAGGGGAGATTAAACTCCCCACTGTTGGAGACACCACAAAGGTGGTCTGGCATTTTCGTATGGAAAGGATTTGGTCCAATCTCTCCCTGGCTCAGGATACCAAAAAGCACATAAAGTTGGCAGAACGGCTCCGGCTGGGGCAAAAGGTGAACAGGGAGGTGGTCTGGAACACATGGGCAGAGCACACTGGTGGGCTCACAAAAATAAGAATTATTTTGATAATTTACATTGTGATGCATAGTGTATAAATGTAACTAAGATACACCAATATCGAATTACTCTGGACTTCATTTTACCTAAATGTTTTCAATGTAGTAAGGTTTTTCAATTTATTTTTTTCCATTAGAGGGTTGTTTTCCATTATATCTTTTTTCCATGTCTTCATGTTTCAAATATATTTCAGAGAGTCAAACTATGTTATTCCTGTTATAAGAGACTCTCTTGAAGCAAAGATAAACTTTGATACATACCCAAGCTTTGAGTTTAAGATTTGATTTGGATAACAATGTTTTCAAAATGGCAATAATCTGTGGTACATATTGTTAAAAGCTCACTCTTTCGAGTAGAACAGATCTGGTCTGAATCACATCACCAACTTAGAAGCACTGTGATCTTGGAGACCATGCTTAATTTCTCCAAACGTATTTCAGATCATGCCATTGCCCTGTTTAAAATCCTTCAAAGGCTTCCTATTCCACTAAGAATAAAATGCAGAGTCTTCTAAATTGTTCATGGGTTTCACACAACCTGATCCTTGACAATCTCTGTGACCATCCCCCTCTCTTTTCTTACCTATAGGGGTATTGCTCAGGGTACCTGCACAAGTTCTCCCACGTACCCTCTTTCCAATGGCCATCTAACCTATCTATATGCAATTATGCATTGGTTCCTAAATATTTATTTTATTTCCTAGTAACATATGAATAAAACATGAATTCTAGGCTGAGAAATTCCCAACAGCGCACTGTAAACAAGGTGGAATGTGTATTCAGTGCTCCTTATCTTTTACTCTCAACAGTCTCATTCCTCAGGCTGCTCAGTTTTCAGTTAATGATAAAGTTAGTAATCAATTTGAAATAATAAAAATGTCAGTGGGTCCTGTCTGGTACGCATCAGCTTAAGTAAATTATTTAGCAGAAAACGTAGTTGATAATACACAGAAACTAACATTTTGTTAAAACAGTTTTTACAAATTTTGTTTTGTATATAGTTGTGCACTATTATATTGAGAATCTCATTAATCCATCAATGTTTGAAATATGTTATTAAAAATAAAGCTATCTATAGTAGTTATCTTACAGCCATGAAGAAAACCAACAAGATTTCCAGATGCAGCATCCTTGACATTGTTGAATCCTGATTATCAATGCCAGTAATTGCCTATCTACAAACTTCCTACCATTTGAAAAAAATAAACCTCTGTTTTTCTAAACCTTTGGAAATTTTGTTTTCAGTTATATGCATGTAATTCCTGGTTGATATAATTGGTAACTCAATTTCATCAAAGCAACAAAATCCATCACAAGCAATTCATGCTGACAACTTCAGTGTTTATTGATTTTGTAGTTTGGATCATATTAGTTTGTAAATTAGTTTTTTTTTTTAAACTGTTGTACAAGAACGAAAAGGGTAAGACATTTGTACCTTGTTATAACGAAAGTTGTACATAATTCAAAAACACAGGACGAGAAACTCTGAACTGAAGTGAACTTTTGTAGAGTAAGTGAGTAGAACAACGGACTCAGTAATAAAAAAGTTTCCAAAAAACTCCAGGATCAGGTACTTTACTAGAAAATTCTATCAAACATTTGAAGAATTAACACCAATCCTCCTCAAACACTTCCATAATACCGAGGAGTAGGAAACACTTCCAAACTCATTCTATGAAGTCAGCATTACTTTGATACTAAAACCAGATATGGATATCACAAGAAAAGAAAACCATGGAGCAATATTCCTGACGAATATAGATGAAAAGATTCTCAACAAAATATTGGCAAACTGAATTCAAGAGCACGTTAGAAGGATTATACACCATGACCAAGTGTGGTTTATCCCTGGAATGCAGAAATAATTCCATACATGCAAACCAGTAAATGTGATACATCACATTAATAGAATGAGAGGTAAGAATTAGATTATCTCCATAGACAAGAGAAAAAGCATTTGACAAAATGCAACATTTTTTGATGATAAAAATCTTTACCAGATTGGGTCTGAAGGAACATACCTCAATATAATGAAGTCGTATTCAACAAATCCACAGCCAACATTATAATTCATGAAGACAATTTGAAAGCATTTCATATAAGATCAAGACTAGGACGGTTTCTCTCATCACTCCTTTCTGTATAGTACTGGAAGTCCTAGCTGGAGCAATTAGGAAAGAAAAACGAAATAAAAGGCATCCAAACTGAAAAGGGGGAAGCAAAATTGTCACTATTTGCTAATGATATGATCTTATTTATAAAAAGTCTCAGAGTCAGTCGAAAACTGTTGGAATTATCTGTTTCAGTAGACTGGCAGGATACAAAATTAACATACAGATATCAATTGCATTACTTTACACTAATGAAACACCTGAAAAAGAAATAAAATAATTCCATTTATAATAGCATTAAAAACAATAAAATCCTTAGGAATAAATTTAGCCAACGATGTGAAATATCTGTACAATAAAAACCATAAGATTGTGCTAAAATAGATTAAAGAATACACAAACCAATGAAAGGACATCTCATGTTCATGGATCAGAAAAATTAATATTAAAATGGCCATACTACCCAAAGTCATCTAGAGATTCAATGTATGTAATTCCATTCAAAATACCAAAGTCATTTTTCACACAAATAGAAGAAAAAAATTCTAAAATTTGTGTGGAACCACAAAAGATCCCAAATAGCCAAAGCAATCCCGAGAAAAAAAGAACAAAGCCAGAGATATCAATGCTGTTTGATTTCAAACTATACTACAGTCATAGCAATAAAATCAATATGGTACTGGCACAAAAATAGACACATGAAGCAATAAAACAGGATAGATAGCCCAAATTAAATCCTAGTGTATACAGTCAACAAATATTTGACAAGGGAGCCAAGACTATTCAATGGAGAAAGGATGGTCTCTTCAATAAATGGTGCTGGAACCCTGGTGAACCACATGCGGAACAATGACAATAGACCCTTATCTCACACGGCTCACAAAAATTAACTAAAAATGTATCAAAGGCTTAAACATAAGACCTGATAGCATAAAACTCCTAGAGAAAACATAGAGAAGAAGCTCATTAATATTGGTCTTGGCAATGATTTTTTAACATGATGCCAAAAGCACAAAAAACACAAGCAAAAATCAACAAACGGGACTACATCAAACTGAAAAACTTCTGCAAAGAAGAAAAAGCAATTAACAAAATGAAAGGTAACCTACATGATGGAAGAAAATGTTTGCAAATCATCTATTGGATTAGGGGTTAATGTCCAAAATATTAACTTAATAGCAACAAAAATGTTTGATTAAAAATTAGAACTAAGTGGACCTTTTCCCAAAGAGGACATCAAAATGGCCAACAGAGATATGAAAAAAATCTCAACATCACTAATAATCAGGGAAGTGCAAATCAAAACCCCGAGAACAAAGCACCTCATACATGTTTAAATGCCTATCATCATGAAGTCAAGAGGCAGCAAGTGCTGGCAAGAGTGTGGTGGAAATGGAACATTATTGGTGGGAATGTAAATTGTTACAACCTCTATGGAAAATAATATGGAGGTTCTTCCAAAAGTTAAAAATGGACCTACCATCTGATCCAGCAATTCCACTTAGGGTTATATACTCACAGGAAATGAAAACAGGATTTTGACTAAATAGATGCACTCCCATGTTTAGCACAGCATGACTTACAATAGCTAAGATATGGAAACAACCCAATGTCCATCAGTGGATGAATAAGTAAAGGTGGTATGTGAAATATCATTCAGCTATATGAAAGGAAGTTATTCTATTTGTGAAAACATGGATGGACCTTAAGGACATTAGGCTAAGTGAGGTAAGTCAGACAGAGAAAGCCAAATACTGTATGATACAATTTATATGTGGAATCTAAAAGAGGTATACCTATAAAAGACAAAAAGTAAAATGATGGTTATGAGGGGGCGCGTGGGAGAGGATAATGTGATGGTGTTTAAGGGTACAAAATTGTAATGAGTACAAAGTAAGGCATAGGTGTCTAAAGCACAGTAGAATGTATACTGACAGTAGTATTGTGCTACAATTATGTAATGTGATAAATAGCACCACATTGGTGATCATAGTACAACATATAAACATATCAAAGTAACACATTCTACACTTTAAGCTTACACGATGTTACATGTCACATTTATTCAATTTTTAAAAATTGCTATAACATGGATTCACTCAAAAAAAAAGAATAAAAAATATTGCTTCTATCCTAAAACTGCTATTATAGCTTCTGGTGTGTGTGTGTGTGTGTGTGTGTGTGTGTGTGTGTGTGTGTAGAGCAGGTCCCAGAAGTAGCTCCCATTTAGACTTCTGATATTAGTCAAATTCCAAAGAATTACACACAAACTGAATCCAAGACATATAGTAAAATATTTGGGGAGAGACACACAAGCTGTAATTTTTAAATTAAATAGGTCACAATATTTTGAACACTATCCCAGCATTTCTTTACTTTTTACCCTTCTGGGAGCCTTGGAACATAGAAAGGATCTCGTACCTATCAAACTTTGAAAGTCTCCGTGGGCATATCTGTCATCTCTTAAATATGTAATGCCTGATTTTCTACACTTTGATCCAGAAATTATATTTCTTCTAGAGTTCAAAAACCCACCAGAGAAATTGTTGCTCTGTTTGTTTGTTTGCTTGTGTGTTTGTTTTTAAAAGCTTCCCGCCTCAGTGGGCCTAGTAAAAAGAGGTAAGGGACCAAGGGAAGAAGCAGAAAAGGAGTTGCAGGAAGTGGTGAAGAATTGATATCACCGATGACAACAGGCCCGTCACTCAGTACCCTTGACCTCTTTCTTTTCTCAGGAGGGATATAGTTTTTGCTCATGTACAAAAGGTATTAGTTTCTGAGTGCCCATTACACTCTTTGAGTAGAGAAAGCAGTACCCATCTCTTATCTGAGACCCCCCTGACCTCCCCATTTAGAGTGAGCAAGCGTTTACGGTACAGTTAAAGTGGCTAGAGAATAAAAAGAGAGAGGCTGGAGGCCCCGTCTCAGTGACTCAAGCCACCATAGCACTCAGATCAGAGCTGGCACTTATTTAGGGGAATCCAAATTATCTTTCCAACCTGAGAAACTCATGTCTGAGACAAATGTTAACTTGGATGGAGCCCTGAGTCTTCCCTGGCAAACTGGAGAGAGCGGAAGAGTCTATATTCACTAATGATTTATTGAATGAATGAATAAGTGAGCAACATTGTAGCCCATCATATGATTGTTCTAAGGGATGCGTGGACAAGAGTCAAGATGGCATCCTGGGTTGTTTCCTAGACAACCCACTGGACAGCAGTTATGAGGTGATGGCTTCAGCTCTTCATGAAGCTTGACTTTGAGACTGAGGGAAAGGGACCCACAACTATTTAAAACACCAGGGAGTAGCATGGCCTGTCTTGATATGTAGTAATTCAAAGTGTGAACATTAGGTATATTTTCAAATAAACTTTTACCTCATTTGAAAAAAGAATTAGAAGAAGTTTAAGACCCAAAAAAAGGATGCTGTAGGAAACAGAATTTTTAATGGGAATATAAATATCTGAAACCCAGCCTGCTTCTTCATTCACGTTACTCTGAAATATTGGAAAAGTACTTATATGTCTATAATTTCTTATCTGTCAAATTAATAAAATAAGGCACCTAATAATTTCTGACTTTCTCAGCCCTTCTTATCTACCTATCAGGGTAATTTCAAAGAAAAAATGACAATCTAGGTCAAATTTTTTTTTCCCCAAAAAGAGAGCAATGATAGATAAATTTTTTTCAAAGGAGAGAGGATATTATATATATATATATATATATATACACACACACACATACAGATATATATACACATAATTATACACATACACACACACAAACACATACCTATGCCATAGTTAGCTCAAATAAAGGTAAACATTTTTTTAGGCCAGAAATGGGTCCTAAATCAATATACCTATCAAAACTAAGAGTCCAAAAGCAGTAAAGCGATCAGAAATTGGCTCCCACAGAGCGAGGGCAAAGCGCTAACCTGGAGCAGGGCCGAGGACTTGGTGCTGCTCTCCTGGTTTAAAGGAGGCAGAGAAATCCCTCCTACCAACTGGTTTTGGGTGAGCTGCAGGCCTAGGGGCGTGGGGGGAACAACCACCGATCTGAAGCAAAGGCAAGCTGCCCGCTGAGTCGAAGCCTGGGTGTACAAACGCTTAAAACAGATAAAGGCTGTTACTACATAATTATTAAAAGATAGACTTCTGTTAAAATAAAAATAAATTCAGATCAATAGTATAAAACATATGAAATTATAGAGTGTACTAGCATGGACAACATGTGTCTAAAACATTAAATATTAACCATTGAACCTAACAGTATTGTTAGTGTGTGTGGTTTTTTTTTATTAAAAGAAGGCAAAACTACAACTCTGAACAACAATAATATGATGTAGAGGTTGTTAGATGGGAATATATAGCATGCTAAAAGTTTTTCTGTGGTTGGAAGGATAGAAAACTATTGCATATAGATATTCATGCATCTTAAAAATCTAAAAGTAATCCCCAAAGAACATAAATAAGACTCTGTAGTTTCCCAATCATTATAGGAAATTAATATCTATTATACATTATATATATATATATATATATATATATATATATATATATATATATAAATTGGCAGGAATAACTACCAATCTTTTAGTAATCACATTAAAAAAATAAAACTGACTATTCTGTTAAACAGATTACCAATTTGTAAAGAAAAAAGAAAGTAAAACCCATTATGCTGTACTTATAAGATACATTCCTAAAGCAAAACCATACAGAAAGACTAAGTATACAGTGATGAAAAAAGATACATCTAGAAAATTATTAACCACACAGCAGTATAACAATATTAATGTCAATCAAGTCAAATTTCAAAAAAAAAGCAATAATAGAAATACAATTACATATTGATAGAAGGAAAAACATAATAATCACAAACTTATATGCATTTAATAACAGCTTCAAAATATATAAAGCAATAATTGATAGAAGTACAAAGAAAAATGAAATAAGCTGTACTCTTAGTGGATTATTTTAACACACTTGGCAGAAACTGATAGATTAAGCCAATTCGTAAAGTGGGCCTGCGGAGAGAGGGCTGTCCCCTAACGGGTCTTCCTGTTTCTTCTCTGATCTCCTTTGTGGAAATATGATATTACTTAACTCACTGGTTCTATATGATGTTATGCCATCCCAGAGGTAAAGCGTTCATCATTACTGCTCTTTTTTTCTTTCAAAACATTCTTAGCAATTACATTTTCCCTTTCAACTCTAAACCTTGCCCCAGTTCCCAAAATAAAACCTTTTGTTATAAACTTTGAGAAATGCATTAATTTGTAAGGAACTGATATTTTCACAACACTGACTCTCTCTGGATAGAAAGAGTATACGCTCTGCATTTATTAATGTCCTTGGCAAAGTTGTATAGTTAACTGTCTTCATATCATTGTGTGTTGTCCAGAAAAAGAATATCAAATGTAAAAACTGTTACCAGTTAAAAATATGATATGGAAATCTACTTTACTCTGTCACTTTGGTGAATGATGTTGTAAGGAGGGTTTATCCAGTTTTTTTCAGTTAGTTTTACTATGAAGTTATCCTTGACACTGTCATTTTTTCATTATCATTCATTCAATTGTTCAAGAAACATATATGACTGAACCCTGGGATATAAAGAAAAATAAAATATGGTATTTACCCTCAAAAGCCTTACAAATCTTAGAGCTAGAATAAGAAGACATTCATGGATGAAAAAAAATTTTAAGAAAAAAGATATCCAAGGAAGGGAAACAGAAAAGGAAACCAAGTAATGCACACTATGGATCAAAAAGTAACTCCTAGATTCCTTTCCCAATCTCCATCAATGCAATATGAAATATAATCCATGAAGGGCTACTCAATAAATTTAAATATGTGGATAAAATAATTTCATTAGCAAGCACATGCTTAAAAATACTGTGACAAACTGAGGAAGAACAAATTCTGAACCTTATTTTTAAATTAAAAGACACTGAACTCCAAATACATTTTTTAAGTATTCAAATTGCTTATTTTCAGTTTAATATAGTTGATTGTGGATTGCTTTGTGGTTAATTCACTGGCTTTCCCTTTTAAAATTAAATGTCTAGCAATCATTTGATTTACTGAAATGATTAGAATCCACCCCAAAATGAAACTGTTTGTTGACATTTTAAAATGGCTTATTGCTGAGATGCTACCAAAGACTTTTAAAAATCAAATGGTGCAAAGATCAGCTTGAAGTAGGTGAAAAAAATAATTTACATTACTCAGAAAGATTTTTTTTATTTGATACCTAGGGTAAGGTAATTGAAAATCTAAATTTATACTACTTTCCTGTTGATTATGAAGAGATTATGGCATGAAAATAAAAACCTCTCTTAAATATGAATACTCCATACCTTTCTTCCTCACACTTCCTCTGTCATCTCTTCCTAGTAGGTGATATCTAGGTCTGTGTTCATGGACCTAGGCCCACTGATCTCAGCTGGGAAGTATGAGTCACCCTTGCTGATCACTGTGTGCTATTGCCAAAGTCCTCTTCTTCGCTGGCGAAGTAGGAGTCTATTGAAGTCCATCCCAAATAATCATCTGTATAAACAATGATATGTGATTTTAAACTTGAAGCACATCTTCTAACCAGCTGAACTAACTATTTTATTTAACTTTTATTTAAGAGCAATGCTACACGCTGTGATCTGTTTTAATGAAAGAACGTGTTTGCAGATGGAGTATAATGACGGTCTGTTTGATCAGATGCTGGCTGTTCATCACAAGGACAGAAATTTTTGCCCAAGTTTCATCTTAATGGGATCCTTTTGACCTGTTTTGGGTGAGGCTTCATAAGAATAATAATTCACTCATTCATTTTAACAAAACTTTATTGAACATGCATCATAAACCAACCAGACACCTTCATGGGTTCTTGAGATTTAAAAAAAAAATTTGGTTTGTGCCTTACATAGAATATCTCAGAGGCAATCTATGCAAAAATAATTAAATCGTAGTGAGAAAGCAGTACCTGTCTCTCATCTGAGACCCCCCTGACCTCTCCATTTATTTATTTATTTTGGTGCGTGCCCCCAGTGGGAACCGAACCAGGGACTCTCTGGTCCGCAGGCCGACGCTCCAACCGCTGAGCCAAACCGGCCAGGGCTGACCTCTCCATTTAGAGCGAGCAAGCATTCACTGTACAGTTAAAGTGGCCGGAGACTACGGAGAGAGGCTGGAGGCCCTGCCTCAGTGACTCAAGCCACCATAGCACTCAGATCAGAGCGGGAGGTAAGACTGGGCAAGGATATAGAAAGTCACCCTGGCCGATTTGGCTTAGCGGTTAGAGCGTCGGCCTCAGTCCAGAGAGTCCCGGGTTCGGTTCCCGCTAAGGGCACGTACCTCAGTTGCAGTTTGTCCCCGCCGGGTTGGGGTCATGTGGGTGGCAACCACTCGATGTGTCTCTCTCACATCGATGTTTCTCTCTCTCTCTCCCTCCCTCTCTCCCTATTGGAAGATAAATGCAAAAATGCCCTCGGGTGAGGATAAAAAAAAGATTTAAAAGAAAAGAATATAAGAAGTCATATGTGTCATGATATGAGGTCGCTCAATTATTCAACCTTGGAACTGCCTTATTGCTTGATATCTGTCATATGAGATAATGTCCATATGATGTCCATGTTGCTGAATATACTTTTAGATTGTTTTATTATCTATAGCTAAAGTATTCCAACAGATTTACCACCACTTGCAACGTGTGACATTACTTTACATCAGGAGCAACGTGGGGACCAAAGACATGAAGTGATGGTGAGTCTCAATGGCTGGGGCAGCAGGGAGAGTGGCATCCCTTCAGCAGGGACAGGCAAGGGCCAGGTCATCAACTGTTTGCAACTAATTTTCTGCATTTTACAAATAAGTTACAATTTGAAAAGATTCCTATTACATTCAGAGCACACACACACACACATTAATTCTTTAAAACCACTCTCTTATTTTCTATGGGTTTCATAAAAATAATCAGGACAGTCTGGCCGGTGTGGCTCATTGGTTGAGCATCGACCCATGCACCAAGAGGTCACCGGTTTGATTCCCAGTCAGAGCACATGCCCAGGTTGTGGGCCCGATCCCCAGTAGGGGGCATGCAGGAGGCAGCCAATCAATGTTCTCTCTCATGGATGTTTCTATCTCTCTCTCCCTCTCCTTTCCTCTCTCTAAAATCAATAAAGAAAAAAAAATTTTTTTAAAGAAATAGATTTAAAATAATAATAATAATAATAATAATAATCACTACAGACTTACAAAAATTCAAGTGAACTAACTTTCTCTCTTGGTCTAATTTTCTTTTAATTCCAAAACTTTCATGAAGACTTTTCTTTATTCAACTTGTCTACGTGAAACATGAGCCTAAAATCTCTTAAATGAGCAGTAAATTACTATGCCAAGTATTTTTTGGTATACTGCTATCATCTGAAAAACTGATGAAAAATTTAAACTCGGAGAAAATCGTATTACATGGCTATTTGGGGACTGGGTGCTTGACTAATCTCTCTTTAGCATGCAGTTTGTTTATTGAAGTTTCCTGTCTCTAAGGCTAACATTTTAACCAAATGTGATTGCTGGTGTCAAACATATTGTGTTTACTTTAAAAACAAAAAACAAAAAAAACCTGACATTGGGCTTTGTGGTCATTCAAAATTCTCTAATACTGTTAGTTTAGAATCTTTAATATTGTCCTTATTTTTGAGAAATAAGATTTTAAGATAAAGGGACTTTAAGATTCTTCATAAATTTTCTAGAGTATTATTTTGATTTGGGTTAGTGGATAATAAAAATACAAAAGCATACAAATAAAAAGTTGCTATATTAATAGTATACTAATAGCAAAAATATTAGTTAATGTTTTTGGAATGCTATTGTACCAGAATTCACTAGAATGGGAAGTGCAATTATTTATTTCCTAAAGAAAAGGGAACAGATTTGGAAAAAGTAGTTTGCACACATTGTATTGTTATTCAATGGTGTTTAAGGGGGTTATCTTGTTCACATACTATCTTAGATGTTTGCAAAATCAGGGGAAAAGCTGGAAGAGTAGATTCTAATCTAGATCTTTCAGAACATGATGGAATAGTCTCAACAGGAATGACTACAGTCAGAAAAGGGTGTGAGGAATGATTGTGATCTGATTCCTTAGAGTAGCTGCAAATTGAGTGCTTCTGCCACAACTCCTTAACCTCTGTGAAAGGATGACTGGCATCCAGGTCCCAACTGCTCCACCTGCTTCTGTACACCTACAACACTGGAGACTGGACACTTAAACATTGCTGCAGAAAAACCTATGTCTTCACTACCTTGCGGAAAGCAGAAAGTGGGAAAGTTGGATTTCATCTCATGTCCAAATCTCACATGAATGTATTTTCTAGGCAGAATGCAATTCTCATGCAAAAGGCTAGATGTAAAGAACCCTGTTAGCTTTCAATCCCTATAATGAAGGGTGGCAACTAGCTGGTACAAATATAGATGTTTTGATTGCCAGTTGCCCACTGTCAAGGGGCCCCCTCTATGGTAGGTTACATTCTAGCTGAAAACCCAACTGCATATACGTATAAGTATATAATTACAAATAATGGTAATTGCTTTAAAGGTAAAACAGAGTGCATTGAAAGAGACGTAATTTAGATCAGAAGAAGGAGTGATTTCAAAAACCCTCTGAGAGATGGTGTCATTTATACTGAGCTCTGAAGGACGCCTAGGGATTCATGAGGTAGAGTGGGGGGAGGGAACAGCAAATCCAAAGGCTCTGAGACCCGTGAATAGACCAGGTTTTCAAGAAATTACCTGAAGACCAGTGTGTTGGAGGAAAACAAGCAGAACCAAAGGACTGGAGAGAAGGCAAGGAGCAGGTCCTCCCAGCCCCACAGTTTCTGTTAGGGATTTTGCCATTGTATTCCAAGATAAATGAGTATTCTTCTGGCGGAGGTTGAGCACGGGAAGGGACATGATCCATTCACATTTCTGAAAGATGATCTGGATGCTATGTGAAGAATATACTGGAAAAGATCAAGAGTTAAAGTAGGAAGACCAGTTAGGAGGTTATTGATAAGAATCACACGAGTGGCAATGATTTAAGATACTTGCGACTTGTCCAGTTGGAGAGATCACACAAGCAGTAGAAGTTAAAATTTTATAGCTTAGTTGAGATCTGCATTGGAGATTAAATTTAACAAGAATGGGCCAATAGATAGGTTGAAAAACATGAAAATGAGTAAGATTAAATAGAGGGAAGGAAAAATAAAAGAAGAGAATCTGAGAATAAGCACTGAGGAATGTCTACATTTAGAAGTTGTCAAGGTCATAGTTCTTGACAGCCAAGCTCTTTCAAAACTTTATAGGCCTTTACCTATTGATTTCAGAAAGTTCTATGTGCCAATGAACACATGCCAAGTCTTCTTGAGATAATATTCAGTTCTGTGTGTCTTTGCTTACCTCACCAACATAGCTTTGTCTTTTTCTTTATTCTGAGGGAATCTCTGGGCTTCTGTGAAGACTTCACTAATATTGGATATTTTCTAGTTATTTCAACCAAATAGTTATTTTAGTCTTAATGTTTACCATTTAAGGTCAAGGAGCAGTTAATTTTTTTCCCAAACCTGCAAGTACTTGAATTAGAGACTTTCTCTGAAACATTTCATTTCTATTTGAAATTCAGCCAATTTTTCCTTAAATGTATCTCTTCTTTGTAACACTCGAAAGCACAGTCAAAAACCAACAACAGTCACTACTAAAGTTATCTACTCTTATCTCTTTCTCTCAAACTACACGTTCACTAGGTATATGACTCTTCTTAAGTAGCCACATGTGACAATCATTCTGATATTCTTTCCATGGTGGAAAACAGATCTATAATCATTTTCAATAGCCCGCCTAGCTGTGAGGGGGTTGAAAAAGGTTGGGGTGCAGATAGAATGTGCAGTCAGTCACACCTGTCATGACTTCCATTTATTCTAACATGAAATAAAATGCCACAGGTATAATTCTATTTTCTTTAATATTAATTTTCAGATTCCATGTATATTCTAATTATTTAAATTTTGATTTTATAATACCAGCCCTTTTACATCTTGGAGAACAAGGCTAACAAATGACATGTCAACTGGAATCCCAGCTCCACTCTCTGAACTTTTTACTTTTTTTAATATATATTTAAAAAATTTTTAAATTACAGTTGAAATACAATATTATATTAGTGTCATGTGTACAACTTACAAAGTCATTACCCTGATAAAGTTGGTTTTCATAAGGCAATTTACACATTTTGATTTCTTCCCTCTTTTTTTATCCATCTTCTCAAGCCCTCTCCATCTGGCAACCATCAAAATGTTCTCTGTATCTATGAGCCTGTTTCTGTTTTGTTTGTTTGTTCATTCATTTTATTTAGATTCCACATATAAGTAAAATTGTGTGGCATTTGTCTCCGTCTGACCCATTTCACTTAGCATAACATCCTCTAGGTCAATCCAAGTTGTCGCAAATGGCAAGATTTCACCCTTTTGATGGGTGAGTAATATTCCATTGTATACATGTACTAGTTCTTCTTTATCAGTCTTTCAATCAATGGACACTGAGGTTGCTTCCATAGCTTGGCTGCTATAAAGAATGCTGCACTGAATATAGGGATGCATATATCTCTTTGAATTTGGGTTTTAGGTTTCTTCAAATAAATACCCAGAAGTGGAATTGCTGGATTCTTTTTTATCTGTTGTTATAGCCTTTGTTTTAAAGTCTATTTGTTTGTTTTTTTCCTGAAAAAAATATTGCTGACCAGCTTTTTTTCTTTTTTTTTTTTTCGCTTCGATTTTATTTGCATGAAATATGTATTTTTTATTTCTTTGTTTTCAGTCTGTGTTTGTCTTTCTATCTGAAGTGAGTCTCTTGTAGGCAGCATCTGTATGGGTCTTGTTTTCTTATCCATTCATCCACCTACATCTTTTGCTTGAAGCATTTAATCCACTTACATTAAGGTAATTATTGATAGGTATGTAGTTATTGCCATTCTGTTATTCAGGTTCCTGATCTTGTTTCTTCTTTTCCTTAAAGAAATCCCTTTAATGTTTCTTGTAATACTGGTTTGGTGGTGATGAACTTCTTTAGCTTTTTCTTGTCTGGAAAAATCTTCATCTGTCCTTCAATTCTTAACGACAACCTTTCTGGTTAGAATAATCTTGGTTGTAGGTCCTTGCTTTTCATCACTTTGAATATTTCATGGCAATCCCCTCTGACCTGCAAAGTTTTTGTTGAGAAATCAACTGACAGTCTTATAGGAGTTTCCTTGTAGATAACTAACTGCTTTTCTCTTGCTACTTTTAAGATTCTCTCATTGCCTTTAACTTTTGGCATTTTAATTATGATGTGTCTTTGTGTGGACCTCTTTAGGTTCATTTTGTTTGTAACTCTCTATACCTCCTGGACTTATATATGTGTTTCTTTTGCTAGGTTATGAAAGTTTTTCGTTATTATTTTTTCAGATAGGTTTTCAATTTCTTGCTCTCTCTCTTCTCCCCCTGGTACCCCTATAATGCAGATGTTGGTACACTTGATGTAGTCCCAGAGGCTCCCTAAATTACCCTCATTTTTTTCTTTTTGCTGTTCTGATTGGGTGTTTTCTGCTACCTTGTCTTCCAAATTGCTGATGCATTCTTTTGCTTCATCTAGTCTACTCTTGATTCCCTCTAATGTGGTCTTAATTTCAGTTATGGTATTCTTTATGTCTGACTGTTTTTCTATTTCCATTTTTGTGTTTTCTATCTCTTTTTTAAAATTCTCATTGGGTTCATTTATTCTTCACCTAAGTTCACTGAGCATCCTTATAACCAGTGTTTTGAACTCTGCATCTGATAGATTTCTTGTCTCTAGTTTAGTTCTTTTTCTGGAGTTTTTTCTCTTTTTTCATTTGAGACATGTTTCTTCATCTCCTCTTTTTGGCTGCCTCACTGTGTTTGTTTCTATGTATTAGGTAGATCTGCTATGTCTCTCAGTCTTGGTAGAGTGGCCTGATGTATTAGGTGACTTGTGGAGCCCTGTGGTGCAGTCTCTCTGGACACCTGAGCTGGGTGCTCCATAAGTGTGCCTTGTGTGGGCTGTGTGTGCCCTCCTGTTACAGTTGAGTCTTGATTGCTGTTGGCACAGCACTGAGAGAAATCAAAACTCAGACTGATTGGTTGTGAAGAATGGCTGTGACCACAGCAAAGGAGCTGTTGTGCAGGAGCTGACCCAAAGGAGCAGAATTTGCTTTAGAGAAGCTCTGGTGTCTGCTGAGTCCACCCTTCGGTTGTGCCATTTGTGGAGGTGATTCAGTGGTGCTCTGGTGGGGTCTGAATCTGGCCACCAGAGTATTGGTCCTGGGACCCCTTGGAAGAAGCTCCAGTGCAGACCAAGGTCAGCCGCTGCCCGTGCCTGGTTGGGAGCCACCTGATATGAGCTACAAAGTGATCTGCAGATGATTGATGCTTGTACTGGGCTTGGAGGCACCTGGGAGAGGATAAGCTGCAAACTGAGGCTGGCTGCCACTAGTGCTAGCCTCGGGGCTACTTAGCAACAAGTACAGGGCACACTGAGGCCAGATGCTACTTGTTTGGGGTTTGTGAACCTTTGAGAGATTTTAGTAAGGTCCATAGATTGAACCTAGAAAGGCTGTTTATGTGGAAAAGCTGCTGGAAGAAGCTTGGGTGGGTCTGCAATTTGGGAGAGGCAGGATCGAAGGGAATCACCAGGGGAGGTAGAAGGGTGTTAACCAGGTTTACTCAGACTTGGAGCCTACCTGCACCTACAGGCTATGTTGGGGAAAGTTGTAACAAAGGACAATGGCATCTTCCAGCACTGCTCTCTGAGAGAAAGCTTCCCTACCAGCCCTCACCCTGAAGCCAGATAATTCTGCCCATGCACTGGACCTCAGGATGACTAAGTCCATCAGAGAATAAATCCATGTGTGGGCCCTTTAAGGGGAATGCCTGGTACTCCAGCAGCCCTCCCTCCCACTCAGCCACAATCCCCACTGGTGTTCCCAGCCAGAAGTTATGAGGACTTCTCTTCAGCTTTGGCACTTTGGTCTGGGGAGCCTGGTGTGGGGCTGGGACCCCTCGTTTCTCGGGGGAGGACCTCTGCAGCCAAGATCTTCTCCTGTTTCTTAACTGCTACATGGTTCTGCGTCTTTACCCCATCTGCCAATCTTGAGGTGGCTTCTTTGTATCCTTAGCTGTAGGGCTTCTGTTCTGCTTGTATTTAGGTGGTTCTCAATGATGGTTGTTCTGTGATTTAGTTGCAATTTTGATGTGTTCATGAGAGGAGGTTAGCATCAGGTTTACCTACTTCACCATCTTCACTGGGAGTCTTTTTTTCATTTTATTTTTATAGTAGTCCTGGAGTGGAAAATGATAAGAATTACGGAAGTATAACTTAATTTTAAGGAAAGAAAGGGCAGAGAGGTGTATATACATTTCACTTACTTTGACAAAATTTCTTTCCCTAAAAGCATACAGAAAACAACTTACACATTTCTTCTCCTGTATCCTGTGCAACTCATTCTTACTCAAAATATTCACTCTCTTCTCTGTGGTTTCACAGCACACTATTTCCCTGTCCTGTGATTCTGGGTTGGTTATATTTCTTTCTTTGGCCAATGGGATCTCTGTAGACATATCTCAAACTGAGGCTTGAAAACGGCTTGTAAGTTTCTGTTGAACCTTGTGAAAATACGTATGAGATAGTGTTACTATTATGAGATGGTGTTATTATTAGTTACGCATTGCTTTTTGAATCAATATTGAGGTATTTACTCCAAAACCATATGCATGTATAATAGACGGACTGTGGCTTTTCCGTGACTAATTAAGAAGGTGTGTAAGTGTGACCTTTGGACGTGAATTAACTTCCTCTAAACATCATGTTCCTAATTAGGAGGTTTCAAGAGATGGAAGGATCAGGATAACGTAAATCCAGGATTTGGGTTTATTTCAAAGATGAATTATTATTATGCAGTGTTTCCCCCCCCCACACTCATCTGTTAATAAAATAATCACCTACCATTTATAAGTTTAAGTTTTGCTTTCTATAAAGCTTAAAACCGTGGACAGAGCAAGAGCTTAATGCAAAATAAAATTTAAATGCAAACTATGTTCTATTCTCACTACCTGTTACAAACTCTAATTAGCTTACAATTTGCATCATCACTTTGTTCTTTTTTCAGTTTTGCATCACAGGTCCTTTTTAAAGGCTACCATCTACTTTGTAATGTTTTTTAAAGTAAAGAGGTGCTCCCTTGCCCATTTGGCTCAGCGTTAGAGCGTCAGCCCGTGGACCAATGAGTCGCGGGTTCGATTCCAGTCAAGGGCACGTACCTTGGTTGCGATTCATCCCCGGCCCTGGTTGGGGTCGTGCAGGAGGCAGCCACTTGATGTGTCCCTTTCATGTGGATGTTTCTCTCTCTCTCTCTTCCTCTCTCCCCTTCTCACTCTGTCTGAACAAAAGTGGAAAAGTGTCCTCAGGTGAGGATAAAAAAAAAAGAAAAAATAAAGGGGTGAAAAACTTTCTCAGCTCATCCTAGGTCCTCTGAGCACTGAAAGACCTCCCTTCCCAGGGCACAGACTTCTAAATTCCTCCCAATGTAGGTCAGGCCAGACCCACTCTTCTCTGTCTTCCCAAGGGTATTTATTATTCTCCACAGAAAAGGGTCATATGTTCTCTGACTGCAGCATATTTGTTGTTCATTTTTTTTTAAAAAAATTTTTTTTGAGAGGAAGGAAGAGGGAGAGAGAGATAGAAACATTGACGAGAGAGAACATCAATTGGCCGCCTCCTGCATGCCCCCCACTGAGGATTTGGCCCACAACCTGGGCATATGCCCTGACTGGGAATCTAACTGGCGACCTCTTGGTGCATGGGTCGACGCTCAACCACTGAGCCACACGGGCCAGGCTGTTCATTTTCATTGTTAAACTTAATCTGGTAAAACAACATAGAACAACAGATAATGGAATCCTCGCATCACAAAATTGAATCTAGATAGCATCACAGTCACTGTGGGTTTCTGCCCACATCCACTCAACACTCACCTTTCCTGCACAGAATGATGGTGTCATACCACCCACACCTGCAACTCTGTCCCTGGAGCTGTCTCCATAGCAAGAGCATGTGCTGTTGCATACAGGGTAGGCAGAGGTGCTGCGGGTAATAGGCTTTGGGAGCCATGGTCGATGGTGAGATTTAAGAGTAGTAGATAAATAGCCCTGCTTTCTCATTATTCTGGTGGGACAACTTGGAGACATATTCTATTCTGTCTCCCAGAATTCACCAGGCACACACAGCATCAACATGTTCATTAATGCACCCCGTAGTGCCTTCTCCTTCCCTTACCTGTCTTGTGCTCCTACAACCTCACAGTGTTATCGGTGGGGAGAGATCCTCATCCCTGCCAGTTGCTGGTGGGAGTTGGCCTCTTGAGATATATCATGAGAAAAAGAATTTTCTGAGACTTGTAAGAGAGGATGAGCTATTGTAGAAAGCTTTGTTTCTGTAGAATTATACCTCTCAGTTTCCAAGGTCCCATTTTGCTTTGTCCTGTCAAGGAAGAAGTGTAGCTGTGGCTTCAGTAGGGCTAGAATCAAAGCCAGTGTCCAGAGTTTTTGCTCCATGTTGGAGCAAAGTCCAATCCAGCATCAGGTTAGCTTAGATTGTGTTCAGAGGGAACACGGGCAGGAGCAAAGCCAAAGGAACCAGAGAGCCAAGAGAAGACCATGAGCTAAGAGAGCAAACTCCTTTGTTTGCGGGATTACGTGTTCCTAATTTTTCACAGGCTTGCAGTGGCCCTGCCTAGTCTAGCTAATCCATGTTTCCAAAGGCCTGACTGAGGGGCAAGTACCTTTTCTCCATCACCCCAAGTCACTGTGCATGCATCTAATGCCCCTTTGTCAGGCCCCTTCCCCCAGTGATCTGCAGGGCGTGGGCTGGTGGTTCCCTGGGGAGAGTGAAATTGCAGCTTCCTGGTGAAGCTGCCCAGGTGACATGCCTGTAATGTCTGGCTTCCCCCTTGCTCCTTTTCTATTATTAATAACTAGCTAATTACAATGGCATCAATAGGTGTTTTTCTGTAATCACTATGGGTGAAAAGGGGTCACATACTAAATCTGACAAGCTCAAGGAAGGCCTGTATGGTGGCCTTACAAACTCAGAGAACTAAAGTGACCAAAAAAGATGTTCTGAAATCAAAACTTGCTAGTTAAAAGCAGGTAAGTCATGGTGGGCAGTCATGAATTGTGCCTGACATGAGGCAGTCTTTATCTTAACTGAGACTGTCTACTGTTTTTTGCATCTAAAATAAATACCTTTGGAAGGTCAAGGTAACTTCCCTCTTTTATTATTTTATTTCATTTTTTTATCCTCACCGGGGGACATTTTTGCATTTATCTTCAGATAGAGTGGGAGGGAGAGGGGGGAAGAGAGAGAGAGAAACATCGATGTGAGAGAGACACATCGACTGGTTGCCACCCACACGACCCCAACCGGGGCCGCGAACGAACCGCAACCGAGGTACGAGTGCCTTTAGCTAGAACCGAACCCGGGCCTCTCTGGTCCACGGGCCGACGCTCTAACTGCTGAGCCAAACTGGCCAGGGCAAGGTAACTTCCCTTTTTACAGACCCCTCAGGGCACAACCAGGCCAGAGCAGAGACCACAAATCCCCTCATTGTTATTGTTATCCTGCTAATTGTTGACTGTTTACTATCCTGTCCCCACTTATGTAAAAGATGTATGTGTCTATCATCTTACTTTTTATCCAATCCCAGAGGTTTCCCTGCTTTGCTTTCTCTCCCTCCCTAATCAATCACCAATGGTTTTCACGTAACCCATTTATATCTTCCCTTTTCAGTGCAACGTATAGAATAAGGTGCAAAACTGCCATTCTCTGGAGCATTATCTCAATCCATTGAGATTTTGCTTCCTGGCAATTATCAACAGTTTGGGTCAAATAAACTCACAAAAATTCTCTACAGGTTTGAATGTTTCTTATGTTGACATCACCTTCCAAATAAACTACTTGCATTCAAATCTCTGCAATAAGGTCAGTATCTGGAGGAATCCAATATAAGATAGTGTCTAAATTTTTTGAAAGAAAGGAAGGAGAAAATTAAAACATAAATGAACAAGTCAATCAATTATTTAGGTAAAAATTCAGCCCAGTAAAATGAATAATGTAGTTCTTACTCATACACACATATTTTGAACAAAAATATAAAAATAAGTGCTACTTTAAAAATAACACACATGAAGAGAAATACTGTAGTCTTGTGGTCTTTCTATGTCTTAGGGATGGAGTATAATGAAGAAAGTACACAGACTTTGAGATTAAGCCAATTCTCTCTTCTTCACCAGCTGTGTGGCCTGGGGCCTCCTCAGCCGCTAAGTGGAGATGTTATAAAGAAAGGTAAGTGTTGAGAGCAGGGGCGACAACAGTGATGGGATGTGATAATCATCTGTTATAGAAATTTAACAAATTTACCAGAAATTGAAAATATCCTTAGTGGCTGTTTTGTTTGCTTGTTTTTTCTTTATTGATTTTAGAGAAAGGAAGGGAGGGGGAGAGAGAGATAGAAACATCAATGAGAGAGAACATCAATTGGCCCCCTCCTGCCTGCCCCCCACTGGGGATTTGGCCCACAACCTGGGCATGTGCCCTGACCGGGAATCGAACCGGTGACCTCTTGGTGCATGGCTCAACCACTGAGCCACACCGGCCGGGCCAGAATGAGATTTCTTATCTCACTGGTTTTGTCTGTGAAAGCGCTGCAGTGTGAAAATTAACAGTGTTTCTCAAATGACTCAAAAGGCTGTAGAAATATCTTATATGGTCTCACAGGCCTTCTATTATGTCACTAAGAATGGAATCTAAATACAATTTTTTTTCTTATATTCTACATTTAATAATCTGGCTTTTTAGCACCAAATTCACTATCCATTCATTCCCAATGCTTCGCCGGAAGAGGAAGGGAACAAGTAAAGGTAAAGTTCGAAACAGGGTCACTGTGAAGGCCTACGGCAGGGGTCCCTGCCCAGGGCACATGCCAGCCTTTCTCATCCGGCACGCGGGCACGCCTCAGGCTGCCTTCCCTGACCGCACGTGGGTGAAATGCACGCTCAGGGCAAATCTGCAAACCCCAGCCAATCTGCATGGGAAGAGTCGCTGCCTTCGCCTCTGACAGAAAACGCCCCAAGACACATCCCAGCAGCGACCGTCACCTCGGTGTCTGAAAGACCTTGTTGGATTTATCACCGAACCCTTAGAAATGTTATAAAGTTGCATTGTGTGGGGGAATGAGTATTTTGTTAGAATTTTATTTATTTTAAGGTAAATTTTTTATTTTGCTTTGTGATTAAAATAAAAATAGTTGTATTACTAAGTTGTACCACTTTCAAGTTTCTTACATTGCATGACTTTTACGTGCATTACATCTTCAATCAATCTCACTACTCCCTATTTTAGCACCATCCATCTAATAGAATAGGTTAAAGATGAGCATCCCCATATTTATTTAACACGTGCCAGTGCAAAAAACACACAATGATGCAGGAAATAACGAGAGCAGACTTAGAGATACCTGGAAAAGAAGTCTCAGATGTTGGTAAGAATTTAATAGCATGAAACAACAGTATAATTAACCTACGAAGTATAGTTTCTCTAAGTGCTGGGAATGTTGCATGTGAACCTTCATAATATTAAATTTAATAAAGGACAAATAACCACCTCTCCCCCATCCCCAGCTTACACAGGAAATACAGAGAATCCTGACCTTTGAAGTCTTACTTCTGTGTAGAAGGCAAATTCTTACCTCTACAGGTGGTGGTAGGGGATCCGTTAGGAACACCGTGAGACCTTGATGAATGTTATGAACTTTCTTTTCAGAAAAAAATCATGCACAGAAAATGTGGTATCAAGTTTCAGGGAATCCGCCGACCCCCGAAACCCTGCTAGCCGGAGTTAAGAACACCTAATGCACACATTCGGGTGAATGATGGGTTCTGAATACGCCAAAGCCCGACAGAGGGATGGGCAGTTTCCACTGTCACCCTGAGCTGTCATCGACAGCTGGAAAATGTGGACTTCAAATTTCCTCTTCATGCCCTGCCAGAGTTCACCTGAGAATTGCTGAACTTTCGGCTTTACCTTCATTTAATTCAACCTCCCGGTTAATTCTTGAGTAAACATAGGTTTGCCTATACATATATGAAGAGAAATATATTGGAAACATTAAGTGTAAAAAAAAAAAAAAATGGTCCGCATTAGTTATTTCCATATATGTTCATTTGAATAAGGTGAAGCATCAGGAAAACGAGTTACCAGGAGCCTTATTTATCCAAGATGAATACCTAGAGATATCCCTGAGTATTAGTGTCAGCGTTTGCAAGAAAAAATTATCCCATTAAAAGAGCCCTCATGAATAATTCAGAGCGTTCAGTTTAATGGAGGAAGGGGAAGCAGAAACAGGTTATCAAGTTTGTTGGAAACCCAGGTTGCTGCACAGCGATTTTTTTCTGCGTCTTCATAATGTAGGTTATTCTTTGTTCTTGATCTACCCGAAGAAGTAGCTCTCAACATGTATATGTTTTCCCTTTAGTTTTCTGCTTGTAGAATGTATAAACACATTTTTTTTTCAAATAATATGTTATGAAAAATACGTTCTGAGCTATGGATCCCTGGTATTATTATGTTTTGTTGTTGATAACACATGTTCCTCGAGTGGAAATAGTAACACGCGTGAAGGACATAGGCATGGCCTGGCAAACAAGAGTTTAACGCAGAGAATGAAGCTTCCACAAAATTTGGGAGAGCTGGGAGCAATGGCTGGGGAGAGGCAGATGGATTAAGGAGAAAGAAGGACAGCAACACGACTGAGCCGTTCAGCAGGCATGAGAGTTTCTCTCTTTATGAACGTTTCGGGGACCACTGTTTCTCACAGGGAGAAGCCTGATATGTGAGATGTTTTAGATCAGACACTTCATAACCAAAGGTTTTTGAGTTTTAACTGTTACTCAACAAGTGCCCTTGCTACTGTGTGAATAGCATAAAGGTATTTACTTTGGGGAAAAAAAATATTCCCCTGCTTTTCTGTGTTCTGAGTACCTGCTATGTAACCATATTAATCATCTTAAATATATCTTATAAAGATAAACTGTACATGTTAATAATTATGGATCAAATAGCCACTGAGCTGTGTCGTGTTGATTATTTTAATTACCATCATGATCATCGATATTATCATCGACATCATGAAAAAGGCACTAGGACTGACGGGGAAGAAAAAGTTTGTGGGAGAGATGGCATTTTATCCAGGCCTGTAGGGAGTTTTTTAGGCGGCACTTATGGGCACAGTGAAAATGGCATTTTTCAAGAGGGGCAGGAACAAGAAGGGTTACGAGTTGGGTACCCGAGGAAGCAGAACCCGAGAAGGAGATGTGTGTGTCAGATGTTTTCCAAGGACGCTTTTAGAAGTGAAGGGAAAAAAGCAAGAGTGGGCAGAAGGATCTGCCAGGCTGAGAGGTAACACAGTCTCCTGGGAAGACTCAGCCCACCCAATGAGGAGCCCTGAAGGTCGAACAGCCCGTCCCAGTTGTCCCCAGCTGAGGCTAAGAGGCTAATCCCACTGTTTATAGCCTCACTTGCATTACTGGCTGTGGGTTACCTGGGAAGGGAGGTGTTTTCTCTGGTCGGCTGTGGCCAAACCCAAAACAAAAACACGGGGAAGATCTAAGGGCTGCCTGCCAGCAGCACTCTCAGCCTCTGGGAGAGTAAGTCCTAGATCCCCAAGGAAATCACAGAAAGGATGGGATGATCAAGTATTAGAACATTGCAGGTAGAAAGAAAAGTATGTTAGGGCAGACGCAGAAGCAAGAAAGAGCGGCGCAATGAGAACAAACACCTGTCTGTAAACAAGCTATTTGTAGGTACAATTTGGGTAAGCGAAGTTGGGCCAAGTTATGAAAAAGCATTAAAAGTTAGGTCAAATAATATAGCAAGGCACAGGAGGTTCTGTTGGGTTTTACAAGGACGAGCCCTGCGTGAAGACAATGAATTCGGCAATGTTGTGCTGTGGACTCATCAGAAGGAGAACGTCTCGAGTCAGGTAGGGTGTGGAGGAAACTGGTAGTTGCCTCTTCAATATGTAGAATCTTCCCTTTATAAAGAGAGGCTTTCCATGAAAAGAGAGGTGATCAATGAAATATAAACGTAAGTTAGATAAGGCTTAAGGAGAGCTCTTCAAAATGTGACTCTCTTATCTCCTTCTTCTTCCTGCTTGGAGTGCAGACATGATGGCCAGAGCTTTAGAGCCTGTCTTAGACCATGAGGAAAAGACCAGAAGAATTTCAGAGACTTCAGCTTGGGTATTGTTGTGGTTTTTTTTAAATTTTTTTTTCTTTATTGATTTTAGAGAGGAAGGGAGAGGGAGAGAGAGAGGGAAACACCGATGAGAGAGAACATCGATTGGCTGTCTCCTACATGCTCCCACTGGGATCGGGCCCACAACCTGGGCATGTGCCCTGACCGGGAATCAAACTGGTGACCTCTTGGTGCATGGGTCGACTCTCAACCACTGAGCCATACCAGCCGGGCCAGCTCTTATGTTCTTAAGCCACTGAACCAATGCCTGCTCTCAACTCCTTCTAGATTTCTCATTACATGAAACAAACAAACAAAAAAAAAACGCCAAAAAACCCACAAACCCTTATGTGTTAAAGTCACCAGAGTTGGATCTCAGGTACATGCAGCTAAATGCAGCTCCTACTGATACCGGGTTCGACAACAGTCAGGACTTGTGATTAACCTGTGGCACTGGAGGCTGAATCATTCTGAGCCAGAGGAGGGATGGGAAGGTGCAGATTCAAGAGGTATTTTCATCTTTCAACTAATGCATAATTTTTACATGCTTGAATGCAAAAATACAGAAACCGGACAGGAACCAGTTGTGAGCAACATCCTACTGACACCATTGTAATGAACCCAGTTATGAATAACAGAGAAGGAGCAGAGGGAAGGACGAATAGTACAGTCGTGTCATTGGTGCAGCTTTGCCAGGAAACTGCAGTTGAACGCTCCCCAGAGGGCCACCCATCTATTCCCTGCAGAGCCCTGGGGGAATAGACACATACCAGTAAAGTCTGGGTGACTTAGGGAAGGCACTTGCCTGTCAGTCACATCTCGGAGCAGGTCAGAGTAGGCATGGCCACTGCAAGCAAGGGTAGATCTGAGATATTTCATCTCCTCAACAAAGGAGTTTGCTCTCTTGCCCTCTTGGATCCTGGAGCTCTCCTGGCTCCCCTGCATTGGCCAAGTGGACCCCACACAATGGACCAAGGGACTGCAACTAACCTCATGCTATACTGGACCCAATTCTACCATGAAATGGAAACTTTGGATTCTGACTCTGCTTCTAGCTTTACTGGAGGGATTTAAGTGCACACAAATAAAGCTTTCTACCACCTCTTACTCTCCGGTGGGGTCCTCCAGAAATGCTTATTCTGGCAGTACCCCGAGAACCCCACTCCCACCAGCGAAGGAGAAAGGCAATCCATGCATTTCTCCGATAACACTGGCACAGACTATGAGACTGCTGTGGTGACAGGCTGCCCTAGCTCTCTATTGAGGCTTAAGGATAGAGTAAGCCTTTCCTGAGAAACACATCTAAGAACGTGGTGTATCCTTCCACTGACTTACATTTTCTTTAGGTCCACCAATAAGATTTTATAGCTTTGTTGATGTACAATTATAATTTGCTTGTTAAATGTATTGTGAGTTTGGCTCTTGTTTTTATGACTGTTAAGAGGGCTCCAGGAGTCAGACCACTTGGATTTGAGTTCCGCCTTTTCTAAATCCCAACTCTATGACCGTGGACGAACGGCTTAAACTCTGCGTGTCCTCATATGTGAAATAAGAATAACACTTTCCTCATTTCCTTGAGTATTTTGAAGTTAGCTGGTTTA
This sequence comes from Tadarida brasiliensis, assembly GCA_030848825.1. Lineage (NCBI taxonomy): Eukaryota > Metazoa > Chordata > Mammalia > Chiroptera > Molossidae > Tadarida > Tadarida brasiliensis. Next base: position 106,603,003 of record CM061260.1, on the reverse strand, counting down.
CATCTGGTTCAGAGGGGATGTAATGTATTATTTAATAAATAATGCTAATATGACATGCTATCTATCTGGAAGAAATACTTGTTTATAACAAGAAAAAATGGAGGAAAGAAACTCTTCCTCCAAGTCTTTAAAACAGCTGTCTCCTCTAAGCTCAGCTTCTCCAGATTTCTAGACCTTGGGCCCTCAGAGTCCTCTCTGCATCTTCGCTTTGGTTGACTCCCTGACGGCCATCAGCCCCGCTCACTCACCACTGGACAGCCCTTCAGGGTCCGGCTTTCCAGCACTGAAACACGGACACCCGAGAGGGCTCCCCTCCCCTCGCTGCCCCATCCATGCTCAAGTCCCTCAGCCCCGCTCAGTCTGGCTTCCCTTCGTGACAGGTGGGTCTCAGTGTATGCTGAATCTGCCCCACCTGTTTCCAAGCAGTTCAGAGGAACAGATGTACGTGAAAGTGCTTTATGAGGGTGAACGCTGTTCAAGTAGGCTATTTCATCACCAGCATCTCTCCATTGTCCACCCTTCCCACCCAGCAGTGAGCTCGCGATAAAATCACTTGCACTTAGGAGTTTGTCTGATCAAAACAACGAGGGCAATGAGACACAGGTGGTGTGATGCTGGCACGCCTCCCCCCGACTCTCTCTCGTGCCCAGAGCCTGCTCTCCGATGCCCCTTCCTGGCCGCTGCCCCTGTCCCTCCCCATGTGCTGCTTCTCCAGCCTCGTTGGCCTTTTGTGAGAATCAGACCCACACGGAAAACTCCCCATTTCATTGTCAGAGAAATTAGATTCCTCCCTCAGCTGTCTGGACAAAGGTTTCTGAGATTCTGAAATGCCTGGCACCAGCGTTTCATTCTACTCCCGATCACAGACTTCGGACGAGAAGGCGGCCTCTGGTCTCCTGGGCTCTGCACGCGCCTGCGGCGTTCTCCGGGACCCGCAGCCCGAGGCCGGTCCCTTTCGTGGCGTTCCCGTCCCTGTCATGCTTCGCCCACAGCTCTCCCGTGAACTCACTGCGGGCGTTTTCTCAACCCCACGCTACCGTGTGCTCCCGAGGCCTGTGACATCCCAGATCCACTCCAAACAGCTCCTCTGCTCCCTGAGACATCCCCTTCCCCTCCAAACTTAAGCCCAGGTAGCCTCCTCTGCAGGACACTACTGCCCGCTCCCTTGAGGGTGGCCATGGAGGTTGGCTCACTCTGTCTGTGGACAGACCTCCACTGGTTTCAACTATGGGGATACTTTATAACACGCCACAGGGCCCGTGCGCCCCCTTTGGCTTGTATGAATGCGGCGGTGGTGTTCTTCCTTTCTGCTGCAAAAAACAGCATTCAGTTATGCCTTAGACATGATGAAACGTGCAATGATAACAACATGGGAAGGAGAACTACAGTTTCCAAGTTTTAGGTTTCCAGGCCAAACGTCTCTGAAACATCAGTCTATCATGAAGCACTACGCTATATAGACACTTAAAGTGTTTTCTCATACATTGTCTCATTCACAAACTTGCAACTGTGAGGAGAAAGGGCAGCTCTCAATTCTTGTTATTTTTTCAAACAGGAAATTGTGACTCTGAGTGACAAGTGACATGGCTGAGGTTACCTGGCGAGAAATACCCCCCCCCCCCCCCAGGAGACATACATTTTCTGATGCTTGTTCGGTACCTCTCCGCACAGCTACAGGATTCTCCGGCTTAAAACATGACTTTTTCTCATCTGTATGTCGTGTGAGTGTAGGGCTTTTTAATGCATGTCATTTTATCATATTATTAATTCATTATTTACACTTGAAGAACACGGCCTGGCACCGACTCTCTCTCTAATCTTACACTTAACTAAAATGACCCCCTAAGAGTCGTTTGTGCAGAGCACGGCCCTCAGAGCTGCGAAACCCAAAAGCTCATTTCCCATTTAATGGGCAGGCTTGCATGGGTGAAATGGTTTCATCCGAACCTAAACCCTTGCCATCAATAAGCGCCTGGCCCGAAGGCACGGAGTGACAGAGTAATACTTTCACAATTAATTTCCTTAACCGGCGTGGTTGGTCTTTGGAGACGGGTCTCCTCTCTGGGGCCTGGCTCCAGAGGCAACGGCGTGCATTTCTCAGCTCACAGCCATCGCTGCTTTCTGTCATCCTTGGGGTGACGTGAACTGTACCAGCTCTGCAGGCCGGTGGCTGCTTCGGCACAGCCTCCGACAAGCCTGTTCCGCTCCACGTCGGAGAAGAGCGGACCCCATCACCCGGCAGGAGAAAAGCCCAGGACAACTCACAGTTTTTTGAGCGCCTATGTGCATTCTCCCATTTGAATCTTCACAGGAGCCCTTTGAAGCTGGCTGTTATATTTCCCATCGTTTTAAATGAAAATGTTGAGCCTCGAGATTACGTAACGTGAACAGGGCTGTAGAAATAAAAATTGACAGCAGGTCAGGTCCCCCCACTTCGTCGCCCAGTTCCGTGGAAAGCCGGCCTCCTTTCCCCAGTGCTGGAACGCCAGTCTGCAGGCCTCATTCTGCGCAGCTTCCCAACGGGAAACATCACTGCGGACCAAACTGTTTCTCATGAGCGTCCAAAGGCTCCTCCATCCCGTCAATCAGCACCTGCACTTGCTTCCTTCTTTCCTGTTTATTTTTCAGATGGCACTCCACGAGCAAAATCCCAATTGAGAAAAGGAGGTCTACCTTGAATTTATACTCGTTACCAATTTCTGTTGTAACATTATTGACTGTGTCGCTTAATTTGCCTAGTTGCCTATGGTCTAAATGGAGGCAATTTACAAACCTTGAACAATTTTCAGCTTTGCTAAATGGTACAGAGGGCTGCAATTACATTTAAAACGCGCTGGCGCTCTATATGTCAGTAAAAAGCACCTACAAAGACATAATTACTATGTAATTGCCACAAGTTCATGAAGTAAACATACATTATTAGAAGGTACCGGTCTGTTCAATTTAAGTAACATTACAGCTAACATATTGCATAAATAGGGAGCCATTTTGTGACTAGTTACTGTAATAACAGGAGTTTAAATTAAAATGTGGTGCTTAAGTATATATATCTTTAAGATCATTTTGGCTATGTTATTCAATATTCCGTGGCTTGATTTTAACCTTTAAAAAACTGCATTTTATGTATTATATTCATTTTCGAAAATATTTACAATCAATGTATAGTGTCAGATCTGACTGAAAATTAGTGTTATGAAAGCTTTTTAAATGGTTGTAACCCTGGGGAGAGATACGCAGATTCATATTCAATGTACAATTAGAAGTATGAGGCATATACAATAAGATGGCCAATTAAGATCTAATGCTGCACAGAACACACAAATCAGTAGCTTGAAAGCATTGAAACATTTTTACACTGTATCATTACACATATATCATCCCAGGCTTCCTAGTTTCTTTTAGCACATCAAATATTCATTACGTATACCAAAGAATTGGAGTTGCACATTTTGGAGGAAAAGGAGAGCATGAATAGAGGTCCTAGGAATCAGCTTTGACTCAAAATCTTTTCATGATTCCTCTAAAACAACTGACTGTTTTTTTGTTTCAAATGCTGTGGAGACAGTGAGTGGTGGAAGTGGGGGAGAGAGGAAGGAGACCACAAACCTGAAGCTGAGATCAGCGTGATGTATTAGTAATAATTATATTTGTGACATAGGACCTTTGTCCTGAAGCTTCCCAAAGCGTGGAGCAAACTCTGTTTCAATAGCATTTTGACGTACATCTAGCCTTGGGCTGAAGAATAACAAGAAAATAGATAAGGAAGTAAGGTGTACTCTCTAGCTGTAGAGGTAGCCAGATTTTAGCCAGAACACAAGAAAAGAAACGGAATAAACCTTTGGCAAGATGTTCGATGAGCACTTTATAAATAAGTGGTGTCTAAAGTATTGGAAAATAAAATAATCTTATTTATTGTTTACGCTCCTCTATTTTCATTTTCCCAAAAGATGGAGTCAGTTCCTGTAAGAATGCTCTGGTCATTATAAGAAGTCCCTCAGTTAGGCTAATTAGAGAAGAACAGCTGATACTTATGATGACCCATTTTTTCAGCAATTTCTTTACCTCTTATTTGTATTGACGTATCGAGGATTTAGGCACAATAGTTGTGTCATACTAACCTATGTAAGAATTTGAATATTTTGAACTAGTGCCTTAGGGGTGTTTACACCTGTGGGCTGGTGCCAATATCTAGTCTGCAGTGCACAGGGCAAAAGTCCTTATTTTCAACCACAATTGATAAAAGTAAACTTGAACCAAGAGAATTGGAAAGGTGTTTTTTGTTTGTTTGTTTATGGTTTTTTTTTAATTTCTATGAAGAATACATAAAATACTCCATTTTATTTTATTTTTTTGTTAATCCTCATTCGAGGATATTTTGTCCCTTGAATTTTAGAAAGTGGAAGGGAGGGAGGAGAGAGAGAGAAACATCTAAGTGAGAGAGACACATCGATTGGTTGCCTCCTGCACACTCCCTGACTGGGGCCTGGGATGAACCTGAAACCCAGGTCCATGCCCTTGACAAGGAGTTGAACCTGTGACCCTTCAGTCCATGGCCGACACTCTGACAGTCAAGGCCTGTTTTTTAAATTATTTGAGAAGCAGCTGTTAAATATGTCTCCTCATCCAAATTAAGGATGGAAATTTTGAGTGCTTTCTTTCTTCTGTATTCATTGGAATATGGACAAAACAAGCATCAAAGTATGCTTTGACATATATTTTTCTAGTTTCTGAGTTTTCTGTGGTTTAAAGAGAAAATTTGAACACTGCATGAATTCTATAATCCTTCATTTTCTCTCACATTTCACCAGAGCTCTATTTCTCAGTCATTTGACTTCACCTATAACCAATACTTTTTTATTCTTTCTTTATTGATTTTATAGAGAAAGGAAGGGAGAGGGAGGGAGAGATAGAGACATCGATGAGAGAGAACATCTATTGGCTGCCTCCTGCATGCCCCCCACTGGGGATCGGGCCCGCAACCTGGGCGTGTGCCCTAATCGGGAATCGAACCGGTGACCTCTTTGTGTGCATGGGTCGACGCTCACTCACTGAGCCACACCGGCCAGGCCTATAACCAACACTTTTTAAAGATTCCTGTCCAGCTGCAGCACTGCATATTTCTGTGTGGAAAGGGCCAGTGAGTGGGCTGTGACATTCTATCTAGATTAGTCCTTCATGGTTTTCCTGACTCTTACCAGCCTCCTGGCCAGAGTCATGATCAATACTCATCCAAAGGCTCTGAATGTGGCTTCTATCTTGCTCTTGGCCTTGAGTAGTTCAAGCCATAGGCAAACTAGTAAGTGTGGCTTCATGATGATCCCCTTAGGCAGAGAGCACATCCTTTGCTCCCTTAATGAGTTTGGCTTCTGCTTTGGACGCCTCTTCTCTATAATCTTTCCCCTGAAGAAGCTCGCCATCATTCTGTTAGATGCGAAAGAAAACATGGTTCCTACAGACCAGTATTCACCGAGGAAAGAGAAGAAGGGATAGATTTTCAGTCCTCTAAAGCAATGAAAACATCCCTTTCTTCCTAGGCTGAGTAGCCTTGGGATAAATATACACTAAAGCATACTGCAGATGCCTTTGTGTGATGATCTCCAGGTTTCCGGGAAGAATTTTTGTCTCTGAATACCTTGCATGTGTGCATGTATAAAATGCCCTCTCCCTTGATAAGACCTGAAATTCTACAGCCAGAGATGACTTTGAATGTCTTAAGTTGTGATGGCTTTTAAGGTACAAATGATTGCTAAGAGAGTCACAAGCCTAATTAGTGTCACGAGGTTAGAAATTGAAGTTTCCACTCCAAAGTCAACATGCCATGTTAGATTTAGAAAAGACTACTCATATGAAGATTTTACAAGAGAACAATTGTCTTGTAAATTACTGGGATACATGAAACTTTTTCTTACTCCAAATTGACTACTAAAACAAAGATATAGTATTGTCTTGGGCCCTGTTCAAAATGAGGACCTATGAGTTACAGCATGAAGGGGAAAGCAAATTGGATCCCATCACCTGCAGAATGAATTGCAATGCACCACTCGGTATAGAATAGTGTCCACCTGGGGTCAGAAGAATCTCACGAGTGATCCCACTGACAGGACTCTCCAAAGAACCTTTATATCCCCACTGAGGGTTGACTTTTACCACCTGCCAGACCCAGAAAGTGAAAAGCCTCTCAGCCTAAGAAAAGGCTGGTCCCTCACCTTTCCTCCTTCTCTTTTTTTTTTGAACCTGAAATGGCCGAACACAGCAACTACCACAGCAAAAAAAGGTAGAAAGCTGAACCATAATCCTGTAATGGTGCAGGCAACCACTAACTAGCTTGTGGAAAGGGAAAGAAAGGTTTAACTTGGGAAGAAAATTGAAGTATTGGTTATCTTCTACAGATACTATCTAATTACTGAACCAAGACTGTACCTGATAGTGAGCACAGAATCCATTGGATCTCCCCAGGTCTATCCAAGGAGAGTAACATTTGTCTCAATGAACAAATTTTAAACTGATGGTGAGATACAAAGGTGAAGTTGCACTTTGGGTTGTCACAAATGGGGTTTGTTCAACATACATAGAATCAGAACTATTCATCTCTTTCTGAGAGCAGGCTTTCCCCAAACAACCCTGAGTAGAGTTGTTGTGAGCGGCGGGGGACAGCGAGAGGGGAAGTGAGTTGGGAAAGAAAAATTAAGAAGAGAGAGGAGATAGAGAAGGGCATCTGATGTGCAGGAAAAGGAGATGCAGAAAGGGTAAAACCATGAAGTGAAATCAAAATTGGAAGAGTTTGTTGAGGATAAATAAAAGAGTGAATGTATGAATGGACAAATAAGTTTAATGAATAAGTAACTAGGAATCCTTAACTTTGAACTTTCTAGATAGCCTATAAAAGCCACAACACTCTAATAAAAAGTGACTCTCACTGGCGAGACTTATAACACTGAAAACAAGCTATTCCTTGATTTAAACACACTATGATGTCATATTTGATGCTGTTGCAAATTGCCAACTGGCTAATTGTCATATCTGATGTGAAATTCATAGGAGATGAGCCATATAGAACTTGACCTACTGAAGGAAGGTCAGAATCTGCCTCAGGACATTATGTCATAGACATCCTATTGGTATAGTTTCTGTTAGGTACACCAAACAAATAAGAGGCTTTGGAAAATTGTGTATATAGTAAATGAAAAGGAATTTGTATTTGTCTAACTAACAAATATTTTTATTTGCCCTTAAAAATGCAATAGTGTTTACATTTAAATGTTTTTCTGAGAAATCTATGCAGAGCCATGTAACACCTCCCCCAAAGATTCCAGATTGAAAGCACCTTGAGAGTAAAGACCATCTTTCCTTTTTCCTTCTTTTAAATATTTTTTTCTTTATTGATTTTTAGAGAGAGAGGAAGGGAGAGGGGGAGAGAGAGAGAGAAACATGGATAGGAGAGAACATTGATTGGCTGCCTCGTGCATGCCCCCCACTGGGGATCAGGCCCACAACCTGGGCATGTGCCCTGACCAGGAATAAAACCAACAACCTCTTGGGTTGATGCTCAACCACTGAGCCACACTGGCCAGGCTCTTTTTCCTTTTTTTAACTGGTTATTGAAGTATATTAGGCATAAAATAAACTACGCATGTTTGAAAAGCATCCTTTGATATATTTTGTATGTATACCTATGAAACCGATATCACAATCAAGATAATACATTTATCCATCACCCTCCAAAATTTCCTATGCCCCTCTGTAATTTCTCTTTTCTGTTCTTCTAGGTCCCCACCATACATAAGCAACCACTGATTGGCTTCCTGTCACTATACATTAGTTCGTACTTCATAGAATTTCACTGAAATGAAATCATACAGAGTGTCTTTTTAATTATTTTGAGATTCATTCATGTGTGCAACAATAATTCATTACTTTTGATTGCTAAGTAACATTCCACCACACAGATAAAGCACATTTTGTTTACCCACTCACCTGTTGATAGATATTTTCATTTTGAGTTACTCCAGATAAATCTGATATGCAAGTTTTTGTATGGATATATGCTTTCATTTTGGGTGACTATCTAGGAGAAGAATGATTGAGTCATATGGTAGGTGTATGTTTAACTTCTAAGGAATTGCCAAGTGTTTTCCAATGTCTTTTACCATTTTATATTTCTACTAGCAGTGAATGGAAGCTTTAGTTGTTTCATATTCACACCCAAAATTGATGTGATTAGTTTTTTTTATTTTATTTTTATATAGTTACTTACCATCTATATATCTTGTTTGGTTATAGTGTCTGTTAAAATATTTTGACAACTTTTATAATTGGGTTGTTTGTTTTCTTCTTATTGAGTTTTGAGATTTCTTTATATATCTACATCGAAGTCCATTACCAAACATATGACTTATAAACATTTTATCTCAATGTATAGTTTGTCTTTATCCCCTTAGTAGTATATTTTGAGGAGCACATGTTCTTAATTTTGATAATTCAATTTTTAAAAATATTTTGTGGATACTGATTGTGTTTTAGCTGAGAAAATTTTTAGCTTATGTTTTCTTCTAGAAGTTTTTGTTTTGTTTTTTTTTGTTCTTATAATATGTTTTCATTGATTTTTTAGCAAGAGAGGAAGGGAGAGAGAGCTAAAACCATGGATCTGAGAGAGAAACATCAATTGGCTGCCTCCTGCACGCCCCCTGCTGGGGATCAAGCCCACAACCCCAGCATGTGCTCTGACCAGGAATGGAACTGGGACCTCTCCGTCCATGGGACAATGCTCAATCCACTAAGCCACACTGGCTGGGCTCTTCTAGAAGTTTTATAATTTTTCATTATACATTTAGTTCTGTTATTTTTTAAAATTAAATATTTAATATGGTATAAAATTTCAAATCAAGTTAAGAATTTTGGCTTATGGAAACCCAGTTATTTCAGCTTAATTAGTTAAAAAGAATGTCAACAAACGTCAAGTGCTGGTGAGGATGTGGAGAAAAGGGAACCCTTGTGCACTGTTGGTGGGAATGCAGACTGGTGCAGCCACTGTGGAAAACAGTATAGAGGTTCCTCAAAAAATTAAAAATGGAACTGCCTTATGACCTAGCAATCCCACTTCTGGGAATATATCCTAAGAATCCTGAAACACCATTCAGAAAAAATATATGCATTCCTATGTTTATAGCAGCATTATTTATAATAGTTAAGATCTGGAAACATCCTAAGTGCCCATCAGCAGATGATTGGATAAAAAAGCGGTGGTACATTTACAAAAAGGAATACTATGCAGCTATAAAGAAAGAAGGAGCTCTTACTCTTTGCAACATCATGGATGGACTTGGAGAATATTATACTAAGTGTAATAAGCCAGTCAGAGAAAGACAAATAGCAAAAGGTCTCACTAATATGTGCAATCTAATAAACAAAATAAACTGACAAGGAAAATGGAAACAGAAGCATGGATATATGGAACAGACTGGCCAGTGCCAGAGAGGAGGGGGCCTGAAGGTAACTGTATAAAGGTGAAGGTATTAGGTAAAGAATATATATTCATACCCCATGGGCACCGACAATAGTTTAGTGAAGACCAAGGGTTGGGGAGGCAGGGGTGAGTGGAGATGGGCAAAGTGGGGGGGGGGAATGGGGACACCTGCAATAATGTGAACATTAAAAATGTTTAGTAAAAAAAAAAGAGACAGAGAGAGAAACTATTCTTTCTTCATTGAATTGCTTTTGCACCGCATCAAAAATCAATTGGCTGCAAATGCGTGAGGCTATCTCTGGACTCCATTCTGTTCCATTAATTTATTTGTCTACCTTTATGTCAATATAGAAACTTCATTTCTGTAGCTTTCAAACATACCTTGAAATCAGTGTTAAACTACAACTTTGTTCATTTTAAAAAAAAAATTTTTTTCTTTATTGATTTTGAGAGAAAGAGGAAGGGAGAGGGAGAGAGAGATAGAACCGTCGATGAAAGAGAACATCGACTGGCCGCCTCCTGCATGCCCCCTACTGGGGATCGGGCCCACAACCTGGGCATGTGCCCTGACTGGGAATCGAACTGGCCATCTCTTGGTGCATGGGTCGACGCTCAACCACTGAGCCACACCGGCTGGGCAACTTTGTTCTTTTTTAAAGTTTTGTCTATTCTAAGTTCTTTCCATTTCAATATGAATTTTAAAATTAGTTTGTTAAGTTTTACCAAATAGCTATGCCGGGATTTTTTATTGAGATTTCCTTAAATCTAAAAATCAATTTGAGAAGAATTAACATCTTAATAACTATTGAATTTTCTGATCCATGGAAATAGTATAACTTTTCACTTATTTAGGTCTTTTTTAGTTATTCTCAGTAATATTTTGTAGTTTTCAGTAAACATAGGTCTTGTACACCTTTTGTAAGATATATTCCTAAGAATTTTATATTTCTGTGGTTACTTTAAATGGCATTATTTTATTTTCTTTTTCATTTTAATTTTTTGTTTTTAATATTTAAACACAATGCAATTTTAAATTTATTTTGTATTTTTCTACCTTGCTAAACTTACTCATTACTTCTAGTAGCTTTTATTATAGATGTAATCAGATTTTCTCCTTAGATGATCATGTAATAAGTGAAGAAAGACTTGTTTTTTATTTTATTTTCAATTTGAATGTATTTCTTTTTCTTCATTTTATTGCATTGCATCTAACATTCAGTACAATGGTGAGCTGAAGGGGTAAAAGTGGACATCCATGACTTGTTCTTGAAAACGCATTTAGGGTTTCACCATTACGTGTGATATTAGCTGTAGGTTTTTTGTAGATGTCTTTTACCAGGTTGAGGAACTTTCCTTCCAGTCTTAGTTTGCTGAGAGTCATTTTTAAATCAAGAATAAATGTTAGATTATGTCAAATATTTTCCCTGTACCTATTGAGGTGATCACATGTTATTTTTCTTGTTTTGTCGGTTGTTATGGTAAATGATATGGATTAAATTTTTAATGTTAAACCCAGTTCCTTAGAAAAACCCTATGCTTATGATATAGTAAACCTTTTTCTAAATTGTTGGGTTTCATTTGCTAAAATTGGGTTGAGATTTTCTAAAATCTATATTCATAGAGGATATTAGTATGTAGTTCCCTCCCCCCTTACAATGTCTTTTTCTAGTTTTAGTGTGGGAGAAATATTGACCCCATAAAATGAGTTGGGAAATATTCCTTTATCTAAATTTCTGGAGGAGTATGTGTAAAATTGGTGTTATTTCGTCATAAAACATTTTGTAGAATTTTTCAAGAAAGCCATCTGGGCCTGGATTTTTTTTTTTTAAGGAGTATTAATTCTTAGTTAAATATCTTTAATTTCTTTAATAAATATAAAGCTATCAAGTTATTTACTCTGAGTGATCTCTGGCAGTTTATCTCTTTCAAGGAATGCATTTATTTAATCTTTATTATCAAATTTATTCTCAAATGCCCATAATATTTTTCTATTATTATTTTAATACTTTTAGAATCTTTAATGATGTCTCCACTTTTATCCCTGATGTTGTTAATTTGTGTCTTCTCTCTTATGTTTTTCTGATCAGTGTGACTAGAAATTTACAAATTTTATTGATCTCCGAGAAGCAGCTTTTTTCCCCTGCTAATTTTCTGTTATATGTTTCATTGATTTCTTTTTTGAAATACATTATTTTCTTTCTTGTGACTTCTTTGAGTTTCATTTGTTTATCTATTTTGTAAGGTAGACACTGAAGTTACTGGTTTGAGACCTTTTTTATTTTCTAACATAGGTGTTTCTCTTTCTACAACTTCGTCTCCTAAATTTTGGTATGTTCACTTTCATTCAGTTCAAATGCTTTCCAATTTCCTTTTTTTAAAAAAGAACTATGGATTATTTAGAAGTATGCAATTTGGTTTCCAAATATTTGGAGATTTCCCAGATATCTTCCTATTACTGATTTGTAATTTAGTTCCATTGTGATCAGAGAACATACTTTGTAAGACTTAAAACCTTTTAAATCTACTGAGAATTGTTTTTTGTTGTTGTTGTTTTTACCTATTATATGATCTATATTGAGAAATGTTTTGTTTGCATTTGGAAAGCATATTGGTCTGTTGAGGGTTCAACAGTGGTAGCTTCAGGATTCATAGGAGACATCTTTAAAGTATTAGCATCTACTTTCAAGGACTATGATACCACTTCATGTATAAAGGGAATTTCACAACAATGTGTCTCCATTTCTCCCCTTATACTCTGTGTTATTGATGTTAAAACATTATTTCTATGTAGTTATAAACCCAGCAATATTTTATGCTATGTTTAAAAGAGTTATATTTTTTAAAGATTTAAATAATTCTAAAAAAGTATTCATACTGTAGTTACCATTTGTTTAGATTCAGATTTTCTTCTGTCTGAAGAGCTGCCTTTAATATTCCTTGTAATTTCGGTTTTCCGGTATTAGATCCCATCAGCTTTTGTATGTCTCAGAAAGCCTTTATCTTACCTTTGGGGTTTTTGCTTTATTTTATTTTGTGTGTTTGTGTGTGTGTGTGTGTGTGTGTGTGTGTGTGTGTTACTTATTTACCAGGAGGTGTTTTAAGCACCTTTAAGGTTTTATTTTATTAAGTTTTAAAAACAGCCTGACCGGTGTGGCTAAGTGGTTGAGCATCGACCCATGCACCAAGAGGTCACCTGCTTGATTCCCAGTCAGGGCACATGCCCAGGTTGTGGGCCAGATCCCCAGTGGGGGGTATGCAGGAGGCGGCCAATCGATGTTCTCTCTCATCGAGGTTTCTATCTCTCTCCCCCTCTCCCTTCTACTCTAAAATCAACAAAGAAAAAAAATTTAAATCCACATTTTTATTAGGGTAATATACACAACACAAAATTTGCCATTTTTATCAGTTTAAAAGTAATATTGAATTAATTAAATTGACAGTGTTGTACAACTTTCACCACTATTTCCAAAATTTTTCATCATCTCAAATAGAAACTTCATACCCATCAGGCAATAATTCCCCACTGCCCATCCTTCCAGGCTCTGGTAACTTCAAGTCTAAATTTGTTTCTATGAATTTGCTTATTTTAGATGTTTTATATGAGTGAAACATAATATTTGTTCTTTTGTCTGATTCATTTTATTTAGTATAATGTTTTGAAGATTCATTCATGTCATAGCATGTATCAGAACTTTATTCAGTTTTATGACCAAATAATATTCCATTTTGTGTGTGTGTGTGTGTGTGTGTGTGTGTACAACATTTTGTTTATCCATTGATCTATTGATAGATAGTTGGATTGTTTACACATTTTGTTGTTGTTGAGAATAATATTACTCTGAACATTAAATATTCATTTAATGGCCAAAAAACATATGAAAAAATGCTCAACATCACTAATCATCAGAGACATGCAAATTAAAATGACCATGAGGTATCACCTCACACCTGCCAGGATGGCTGCCATCAATAGATCATCAAACAACAAGTGCTGGCGAGGGTGTGGAGAAAAGGGGACTCTAGTACACTGCTGGTGGGAATGCAGACTGGTGCAGCCACTATGGGAAACAATATGGTGTTTTCTCAAAAAATTAAAAATTGATCTGCCATTTGACCAGAGATCCCACACCTAGGAATATATCCTAAGAAGCCTGAAACACCAATCAGAAAAAATATATGTGCCCCTATATTCATAACAGCACTATTTACAATCGCTACGATCTGGAAACAGCCCAAGTGGCCATCAATAGATGAGTGGATTAAAAGGCTGTGGTACATGTACACAATAAAATACTATGCAGCTGTAAGAAAGAGAGATGACATGAAGGGACCTGGAGAGTATTATGCTAAGTGAAATAAGCCAGTCAGAGAAGGACAAATATCACATGATCTCACTTATTTGTGGAATATAATGAACAAAACAAACTGATGAACAGAATGGACCCAGAGACATGGGTGTGAGGTAGAGACTGACAAACCTCAGAAGAGGGGATGTGGGGAGGGAAGAAATAGACCACAGATCTTATATGCATCTATGCATAACCAATGGACATAGGCAACAATGTTGGCGGGGGAGGGGCGTGCAGAATTGTGAGGAGGGCGTCGGTGGGAGAAAAAGGAGAACCATCTGTAGCAAAAATAAATTAATTAATGATAATAATAATAATAAATATTCATTTGAGTTCATTTTTTCAATTATTTGCTATAAACCAAGCAGGAAAATGTCTAGGTCTTTGATAATTTGTTCTGGTTTTTTGAGGAGCCACCAAACTCATCTTTGTTTTTGAAAGCTGCTTTGACTAGGTAAACTGTCTAGGTTTTGTTTTCTTTATTATTTTTAGTACATAATGGTGTTACTTTCCTCTCTTCTGGCCTGCATTATTTCCAAGTTGAAATCTGCTGTCATATTTATTTTTGTTTCTATAAATACAGTGTCCTTTTATTCTCCCTGCTTTTAAGTTTTTCTCCTTATTTCTAGTTTAAGCAATTTGATTATAATGTGCTTTGATATGAATTTTCTTTTCTAGTCACTTGTTCTAGACACAGGGCTTTTTGAATCTGCAATTTATAGTTTTCTACTAATTTAGAATAATTTCTACCATTATGTTTCAACTATTTCTTTTTACTTCTCTTTCCTTTTCTTCAAACACACCAATTACATATAATTTAGGACTCTTGAAGTCTTTATTTCTCACTGACACAATTATTTTTTGTTTGATTGTTTTTTTAAATATGTTTTTATTGATTTTGTTTTTAGAGGGAGAGGAAGAGAGAGAAACATCGACCAGTTGCCTCCAACATGTACCCCAGCCAGGGACGGAACCCACAACCTGGGGCATGTACCCTCACTGGGAATCAAACTGGCAACCTTTCGGTCCACAGGGACAGTGCTCAGCCAACTGAACCACACTGGCCAGGGCGACACACTGTTTTTATTTTATCATATCTTCTCTGTGCTTCATTTTGAGTAGTTTCTATTGCTATTTCTTCAAGTTCAATAATATTTTCTTCTGCAACATCTAATCTACTCTTAATCCTATCTAGAATATACTTAATCTCGAATATTTTAATCTTTATTCCCAGAAAGTCAATGGACCTTCTTTATATCTTCTGTGTCTTTGTCTAACATGTCAAATCTTTTGTCTAGTTTCTTGACTATAAGGAATTCTCATATAATAACTGATTTAATGTCTTGTTTACTAAGTCTGTCATCTGTGTCATTTCTGTGTCTGTCTCAATTTATTGCTTTGTATAATGGATCCTATTTACTTGCTTCTTGCAGGCCTGGTCATTTTTATTGACTACCAGACATTGTGAATATTCTCCTGCTATTAAAGTTCATTCTGAGAAGTTAATTAGTTTTATTCTTAAAGGTTTTGTTTTTTATTTTATTAGGCATGATTATAATATGATTTAGTTTAACACTAACTTTGTCCCACTATTGAGACCAAATCCTCCTGAGCTGTCTACCTAATGTCCCATGAATTATGAGGACAAACACTGTTCCCAGCTTTTTAGGATATCTATAAATCATTTCCTCTCATGCAGTGATTTTCATCTCGTGTGCCATGAGAAGTTTTAAAACATGCAATACCTATTTAGTCAGGGGCACTGACCTCCTTTCCTGTAGATTGTCCAAAAATAAAATGACAACAGCCAAGACAACATTAGCCATCCAGTGTGGATGAATCAAAATGATACTTATTTTTTGTCAAATTGGCAAAAAATATATGTTTTGGTGAGCTGCAGAATTTTAGTAATTAGTTTATGTGCCCTGAGATGAACAAGGTTGAAAATCTCTGCTCTAATCCTTTCAGGAGTTATTTCTGTCATTCCACATCATTTCTTCACACACATCAACTGATCAGAACTCAGTCCAATACTCGGGGGGGGGGGGCCCTCTGTGGATCTCCGGAGTTCTCCGGGCAGTTCTCACCTCTCCTGCACGCTCTTCTCCCCTACGGTGGCTGTGAACGTCCTCGGTTCCCCGCAAACTCCTGTGAACTCAAGGAGTCCGCCCCCTCCTCCTTCCTGTGTTCCCCTCTCTGTGGTGCAGCCTGGAAAAATCTTCCGGATAACAAGGTGGGGCAACTATAATGCTCACCTCATTTGTTTCCATTTCTTAGGGAGGGATCCCTGTCTTTGCTGGCTGGTGTGCAGTGTTTGGAGAACTGATGTGTTATATATTTTGTCCAGTTTCTTTGCTGTTATTTTAGGTGGGGTTATAAATCCAGTCTCTGTTGCCCCAGTTTGGCTAGAAACAGAAATAAGACCTCTCTCTCTTTTTCTTTTTTTTCCTTTTTGAAGTTTTATTAAAATTATTTCTTGAATGATGTGTAGGGGAAAGGGCACATGCAATTAGAATGCCTTAATCAACCCCACTATGTAAATGGAGCCTAATATTTTAATACTTGCTAACGTGTTTTTTTTTTTAAAAAAGGTTAGATAATACATGTATGACAAATAATCAGAGTTTGATTTAAATCCAGAGATTATTGATTCTATTGTAACCGGACTCTTAAATCTAAAATGTATTCTGAAACTTCTTTTCCATGTGGATAGTTTTCAGATTTCTACTTCAGCTCTCCGAGCATAAGTAATTCACTGCTTTGGAGGTTAATTGGTTCATTATTGAAGAGCTTTAATCATTGGACTATTTTGCAATAACCACTTTTAGAGTTTCTGGCATTGGCCAGGCAACGCCATAGGCTCTGTCTTTACAAAAATAAATAGAATATACTTGACTCTCTTGAGGAGCTCACACTGCAATCCAGTAGCCAAACATGTAAACAAATAATAGTAGCACAACTACTAAGTTTGATGGTCAAGGAATGTTCAGAGTACAGATTTCCTCTGAAGGCACAGAGGCCCAAAGACTGTGGCACACTGAAGGACTTGTGAATGGTCTAGTTAAGCTTTAATACAAGGGACATGTTGAAGAAAAGCATAAGATAAAATTCAAAAGGGAGAGAAGTCAAATATGGAAGGATCTTGACTATCATCCTAAAGAATCTTGGCCTTAATTATGGACAAAGGAAAGGACTCTGAAAAGTTTTAAGCAGAGGGGTGCTATGGTCAAGCTTTCACGTTACACTGATCTCCCTTGGAGAAGGGAGATCAAATGGATTAGCAGGTGTCAGCAAATTGTAGTCTGTGGTCCAAATCCAGCACATGACTTGCTTTTAGTAAGCAAGGTGTCATCAGAACACAGTCACACTTTTTTGTTGATATATTGTGCTACAATTACAGACTTGAGCAGTTACAACTTGAGTAGACCATATGTCCTGCAAAGCTGAAAGTATTTACCATCGAAGACATTATAGGAAAAGTTTGTCGGCCCATGGATTAGAGCGACTCAAGAATTATTTCAGAAACTAATTAGAAAGGTTTGGCAATAATTCTAATGGGGCACTAGGAGAGCCTGACATTTAACACAGTTTCTCAAATGTTCAGCGTTATTGGGCCACAATTTTCACCATTTCCTTCAGCACTCAATCAAAATCAGGAGGCATTTTGTTAACCACCAACTGGTGTCTGCGAATAAAGCAGTATGTGGGCAAAGCAGTGGGTGGATTGGCAGCGCTGCTTTATTCATTCAGCAATGCCTCGCTCCATGCTCGCTGGTTCCTCAGAAACGAGACTGAAGCCCCTTCTCCAATCCACATCATGGCTCGTAAAATAAGTGTTCTTCTTTTGTGGTTTAGGTATTCAGAAGTGAATATAATAGTAACGTATTGAGTATATATCTTTCCTTGCACATATATTAAGAAAGGATTCCCACTCTGCAGTGCCATCCCACTATAAGTCAAAATCTCTTTACAACCACCCAAGGTGTTATTTCTCTTTCTGATTGCATGCTATTGATCTGCAAAGCCAAGGGGTGTCATTTAATAAAGGAATTTTGCCAACAGCTTGCCCTGTTTTCTTCCGAGCATAATATTTGTCACTTCGCAGATATTTTTATGTGTTCCTTGGCAATGTGTGACTTGCAAATGGTTTTATTAGAAGGGAAAGAGTACATTTTAATCATTTCCTATTTTGGCAGAAAAATTCATCAATTTAATGCTGAAAAGCATGATTTTGTGATTTTTCTGGGGTTGTTTTATGAGTTAGGTCATTTTGCTTTTAAAAATGACATAAAAGTCTTCATAGCTTTATGTTACTATTTGACCATATTTTATAACAGATAATATCTTGAGGATTTATGGTTAATACTTCAGCAGTATATAAAAGCTATATAAAAAGCTTATTCAACTATCAGACTGAGCTGTCATATATTTTAAGTTACATGAGAAGATGTATACAAATCACCCTTAGTAAAATATGATACAAATTTTAATGTAAACATAAATAAAATTAAATAGATTGTTAGTTATCGATCACTGATATCATTGTTTATATATTTATTTCCTGTTTCACTCCACAGGATTTAAAGAACCCTACATAAATATTGGCAGTACTGAAGGATAATATTAACAACATAAAGAATCTAATGGAAGAGAAATGTGATTGAGGAAAAAGATCCATGAGGAGGAAAATGCATACTAAGTGTTCCTATGGTTACGCGTGCTTGGTCTTGAATTAGGCTCAAATTTTCTGGTAGCTAAAAGCAAAATCATGGCATTATTCATCTGGAAAAATTGCTGTGAGTTATCCAATATCAAAATGTGAACGTCAGAAATCAATCTCTCTCTCTGAGGTTCCACTGACAAAAACATCCTCTGCTATCCTTCTACAGTAGTTGAGCTATTTTTATATTAATTAATTGCCTAATACAACATTACATACAATAAATGATAAATATTGAATGAGTCATTCATCTGTTACCATCCTCTACTGGCTTGATTTAATTTTTACATTTATTAATCAAGCTTTAAGACATTTTAGGATAAATCTCACAAAGTACATATCTAATCAAAGATTCTCTTAATAAAAATTACATATTTAGTAGACTTGTGGGAAAGAGATTTGCAAGTAGCCAGACATATCTCCTAATCTTGAATCACATCCTATTATCCTAAGAGTAGGAATAATTTTCTTCCTCTGTATGAGCATGTAATATTTCCATAGAGTGGTAACTAGGCTTTAATGCTTCTTTATTAAGAATGAATTATAGCAAAACAAAATTGTAGGGAACTTATGATTGTTAGGCTCATCCTTAAAAATTCAGGTGTATTAAATTAACCTTTCAATCAAAAATTGATTCGTTTAGGTAATGGCTTTATATCCAGACCTCAATAATTGCCTGTTTTTTTGGGCATCTCTACTTCATCATCACTTTTAAGTACAACAATGACAAAAATACTCAGGAAGTTTAACATGTGGTACAGAGATACAGGTGAAAGCAGGTACGAGAAGCATCCACTGACATCCAGAAGTTACTCGTTTGGTTGATCAGAGAACATACACTTAACAGACTAATTATAATAGAGTAGAAATAGTTGAGTTGAATGGACTCGATAATCCTTTAATCTCTAAATTAGAAGTGCCACTGATTTGTTCTATCACAAACTAAAACCAATAGATGCAATCAAATGTCTATTTCCCTCCCCATTTAAAAGACTCCTACGTTAAAACAGAAATGGCGAAATTTTGGAGCTGAAGGAACGTGTCTGAATATAGAAAAACACTTGCCCAGAGAGTTGCCCAGAACTATGATATTTAGCAGTTCTAGTACAAAATCTTATACTAGTAATGTACCCCTTAAATCATCTCCGCCTATGACGTTTTGCTAAATGTCAGCTGTATATATAACTTGTAACTTTGAGAAGATGTGTTAGAACATTAATAAGTAAACAAGTACAACATTAAGTTAAGGAGATCCCCTAATATACCTCCATAGCTGTGTTATCTTACTTTATATTAAGAACGAGAAGCAGCATATTAGTAATAGGTAAATATAATAGTAAGTACAGTTTATACTTGAAGATTATCACTCCCCAGGGAACAGATATTTAATTTGTGTTCATAATAATAACAGCCTAATAAACTTCACATCTTTCAGGAGAGCTTAATAAACTTCAAAGAAGACAAAACAAGAATGTATGAGTGAAAGTACATCCTTAGCCTTTCATTAGGCAAAATGAGCATGAGTCCTGGCCCAGCATGGCTTCCAAAGTTAGCACTCCCAACTACAAAGCAAATGTATGCAGAGAAATGTACAACAAAAGACATAGCTTTTAAAGCTCCCGTCGAATTTCCACAAATGTTACTTACAAAAGCCACCATTCTCTGTGTTAACAAAAAGTTGTGGATCCGTTCTTCACTAAATCCTCTTTTCTTGCATAATCCACCTTGCGCACTTTAGCTTGAGTGTGTTTTATCTGATCTAATCCTGGGCTCATTCACTCTCAGATAGAAGCAACAGGATTATTTCACACTTAAACGAGATCCAATCTTTATGTGATTCGTAAGAGGACACCTGGCTGATACAGAATTTAAGCGAAAGATTAACCAGGTGCTTAAGGCACATAATGATTTCAAATATAATAACAGTTTACCACAAAAAGAATTACTGTCAGACCATATCAAAAATGCATTTTGAAATGCACACATTCAGTTCTATTTTATGCAAGTCTATTATGTAGATATTTTATGCATGTAATGTTTACACACCTACACACATGCGTATTAATTTCAAAAAAGAATCTACGTTGTATTACTAATTTTATGACCCAAAGAAAATGCTCACATTTTCATTTATATCTTTCTTTCATATTCAGCACATCCATAGATTAAAATGGGTTGAGTAGGCCAGGCTTTGTGGCTTAGCAAATTAGTCCCTGATTTTCTTTTAATGCAACAGGCAAGAAAGTTCAATAGAAAATAATCTAAGCTCCCATGAAGCTAGAAAACATGGATTAATATGAAGTAAGTCTAGCTTCCTTGGCTTAGCTCTACAGCACCATTACATTAAAAATGTGTGTGTGTGTGCGTGTGTGTGTGTGCGTGCATGTGCGTGTGTGTGTGTGTGCTTGCATGGGTGTTGTATGCACATATATTTTTAACACTTGTTGAGTATGTACACACACATTTTCTGTGCATCTCAAATTGTATCTTACCATTACTCATGTGTTGAAGGCTCATGTTTACTTTAAATAGAGTTTTCTGATTCCAGAGTCTGCCAGTGTCTCAAAGATTAAAAAAATAAAGTCCGTCATAGCTATAGAAATATTCTTTTGACTCTAAAATCTATATAAAAATCTATACAATTGGTATATCATTTCTCTTTGAATTCTGCATAGGTATTTTCAAAAGGAATAAAGTATCATAGACACTTAAGGAAAATATAGAATGATAATACACTGATAATATACCTTGTAGAGTACGTCTTGGTTTTTACATCTGCACCAGAAAAAATGGAATGTGAATAACATGTGAGAGAGATTAGAAAGCACAATTTTTAAATATATCAAGACATCAAAATTTGTTAAAATAATCATCAAAAGAACTGCAAATCCAACCTCATGTGGAAATAATGTAGATCAAAATGCTATCTCTTTAAGTATTACTCACCAAAAGTCATATCGCCAATGATTAAAATCTCCTCATTTCCCTGAGGCTCGGTTTCTTTACCTGTAAAGTGAGGGAGTTGGAACAACTCTTCCTTTTCTTTGTGTTCAACATTACTCTTAAATAAATAAAGATCCATACATTAAATTAATGAGAAAATACATTCCAGATAATTACATTACTTGTAATTTAGAGTGATACATCCACTAATGAATGTCCTGGGAACAGATAAGTTTGATAGCAGAGCTAACAGTGCTATTGAGATAACAGTAAAATCTTAGGGGCTCTGTGTCTGCCATCATTCAGTGCAGGGGTGGTCCCCACCGAGCTGCATGGGGGTGCAGATGTACCAAACGTGGGTAATGATAACGACACCTTCAAGGGCAGTTCCCTTGCCAGGTTATAAAAATAAATCCACATCATGTGATTTGAAATGCATACTATGTTCCCTACACTAAATGTATAAATTTCATGTTCAAAACTAATATTGGAAAATGTATAACCAAAACATGAAAACGAAAGTCTCAGTTCATGATGCCAGTCCTTAATTAGCTTAATCATTCCAGTTAAAAATAAATGGCTATATTTTTTTCCTTCAGCAATATATTGGCAAAATAACAACACATTTTTACTTCGAAAATAATTTGCCACTTGACATAAGAAAAAATAGTATATATATTCTGTATAGCCTTGGAAAATATATTAATTTTCTAGTCTTTCTTTTGCTTCATTCCTTACAGAGGTCTTTTTGACGTCTGGGAGCAGTCTGTGAATGACTATGAAGAGAAAGGCTGGATATTCATTCTCTGTTGGCTTATTCCATAATGGAATGGGAAAATACTTCCAGACATATGTATTTTACTGTTAAAAATGACTCCCAATTTCTTAGACAAAGGTATTAGGCTTGTTCTGTAAATAAAACACTCTGGAAGAAGGTTTAAAATTTGGCTGAGATGTGCAATTTTGGAAATCTTTTTCTGACTACACAGATCTTTGTTCCAATTGGTTGATGATCATGGTACACCGTTAAATGTTTCTACGGTCACAGTTGCGTGGAGGCAAGTAACCATACAGACCATGGCTTCCGTAGGTTATAGCCTCAGTTAACTAAATAGTATTCTGTCACGATTATGTCAGTGGTTATCTCACCATGCCTAACATATTTAACCAGGATTTAATGAAGCTTTAGAAACACGCAGAAAGATAACGTCGGGAAATTAAAGTTTGTATAAATATTCATATGCATGTGTATATTAAAAACATACATTTTATGTACAAGGTTATATAAGGCACACAAATGTGCATAGATAAGCACATACATATACCTGTACTTTTGCCTCAGCTGAAGAAAATGGTTGCTTTCACAGATGACAAAAATAAGCACAAATATAAATATATAGAAATTGAAAATAAATTTGCAAAGACACTGTAATGCATATATAGTAACATTAATAACAGGTACTATAGAAAAGGAGAATCCTACATTTTGTCAGCATACAAAGCCCAGTACACCCAAGAGAGACTTAATTAAGAAGCCTTTACACTGCTAGTCCATTATATAAACATATTGTAGAGGCTCGAGCCTTTACCTTTAAATACGGTTTAGAATGCTGCCTTGCTGCTACTTACAGTTATTGCCATTTATTTACCAGGAACCTACAATCGGTAGTTTCTACTGACACATTAGATGATATCGCATTTTAAGTGTGTGAATTTCTTTCTTCTGAACCAGAAATACCCCACTGACATTTATTTATTGAGAATCAATATATAGATGTACAAATATTACTTTTTTACAATTGAGAAAAGTTTTTTACAGAAAATTTGACAAATGCAAGAATATTTAAATCTGCCAGAGAGAACAACCGTTATAACATTTGCATATCTTTATTGTCTTATATAGATGCATATACATGCTTTTTGAATTTATGTATATACAGACACTATTTTTGAAAGCTGCCAAAATTTTTGGCCCTTTACATTTGAAAGAGGACAGAAGACTTTATCTTTGGGGACATACAAATCTTTCATTTGGCCAAACTCTCACTTAACCCTTAGCTATTAGAAGATAAAGATCTGACCGACGCATGGAAAGTAGAAGACTTTAAGGAGCTGTATTTTCCTACATGATAATATAGAAATTCTCTTTCCTGGGGTTCCCGGTTGCACCTCTGGGTATGTAATGGGGAGATGGCCTAGAGACTTGAGCTGAGGATGAAACACCTCGAAATGATCCCCTCTTCGGCAGAGAATTCTTGTTCACTTTGAACACCCGTCTTCTTCCTTTTCCGAAAGAGAACTTCAGATTTATCCAGGGAGGCACATGGCCCTGAGGCTAAACGGCTCATTTGGATAGTTTAAACCAGTGAGTTGTAACAGACGTGTAGTTCTACCAAAGGAAATCTCCATCCACGGGAATGAGCAGCGCTTTCCTTCTTCACTCTGGGTGGAGTGAAAAAGTGCCCACTGGAGTTCACGTATCCAACTTGGAAACCTGAGGGGGCTGTGTGTGGTGGGGGGAGGGCCATCACGCTACAGCAGAGAAGCAGAATGTGGTCGTGGCCCCCCACCGCAGAATTGCAGACCTGGACACTGCCCCCTGAATTCTTGTACGTGTTATACGGGGGATTTCTCTCAGAGCAGAATTCATTTCATGACTGATGGATTTTCACTGGGATGGAGAAAATGGCAGGGAAGTTATTTAGGGACAAAAGCAGTTTGGGTAGGGAGAGGGAGCCTGGCTGCTGACAAATGACATGGGACGGAGACAGACGTGACCTTTTGAGGACCGTTTCTGTCTCCGTCTCCAGGAGTTGTGGTGCCCACTAGGTAATTTGAAGTTTTTTGTTTTCCACATTATAAGTTCCTTTTCTTCACACCAAGACTTCAGCGAAGTGTAGGAAGAAGGTTATATCTGGTAACAGCTATGTTTTAGGAAAGGAAGGAATATCACCTGTTTCTACTTAGAGCCTGGAGAGGCAGTTGTAAAGAAATAAATGGCTATCTACAGTAATCACCAGAATGATCTAAAGTGAATTCAAGGCTGACTAAGGGGCAACCAGGATGGATTTGTGGAACATTTTAGCATTCTTCTGATATTCTCAGAAATAATTGTTGAGGGGACCCCAGTAAAAAACGTGTACTTTGAAGCATGGAATGACTTGATTTCCAGTGGAATGATGATAGAAAATGACAATCCTAAAGATGAAAGGGTAGAGATATGGGGTTATTAATACAAACCCATGTAACTCACAGGCTAGGGTTGACATATTATTATTGTTATTATTATTAAAGGGTTAGTTTTAAATATTTACATTTAGTTTTAAAAGAGGAAATAATTTCTGCTAAAGACTAATTTCATAGAATAAATATCTATATATTTTTTCCAGTAAAACGTGTTGATTTCTTTAACTATGCATAATGATGTTAAAGTAGGAATATTTCAGAATTTCTAGACTAGTAGCAAATAAACATAGCATGTATATAAGCTAAGGACATATCGAGTAATATTGACAATTCCATGGTTGCTTTCAAATGCAGTAGAAAATAATTAGGGGACCCGTAAGGCCTGAAAGTGGGAATAGGTTTGTCACAGGGGAAACTGGGGTATCCCCTTCCCCACTGAGTGCTGGGGGTGGAGTCCTTATGATATCTACAGAAAAAGAATTTTCTGAGACTCTCACAGGTGATGAGTGATTTTTATTTGTGTGGAAATACATCTCTGCATTTCCCGAGTCCCATTCCAGTCATAGAAGAGTTGTAGCTGGGGTTTCAGCAGAGCTAGAAGCAAAGCCAGTGTCCAGAGTTTCCATTCCATGCTGCAGCCAGGTCCAGTACTGCGTCAGGCTAGTTGCAGTCCATCAGTCCATTGTGTGTGGTGTCTGAATGGCCACAGGCCACATGGGAGAATGCAGGGGAGTCAAGAGAGCATGCCCCCTGCAACAAGAATCCCAAGAAGGCCAAGAACAGCAAGAGCACAAACATGAGTTTCTTTGTTTAGGGGATTAAATATCCCAAATTTCAGTCCTTGCTGTGGCCACACCCATTCTGGCCAATGACCTGTTCCCAGCTGTGACCCACAGCCAAGTACCTTTGCTATTCCCCCCACCTGTACTGGGCATGTGCTATCCCCCCTTTGCTGGACCCCTGGGGAATGTAAAGTTGTAGCTTCCCGGGGAAGCTGCCCAATGACATGCCTATAATATTTGGCCTTCCCTTTGCTCCTTTCCTGTTATTAATAACTAGGTTAATTACAACAATATCAGATAGACAACTAAGACAATCTGGGAAGAGAATTAGAAATGATGTTAAGTAAAGCATAAAATAACAATCTAAGATATGTTAAGGAATCACTTGAGAAGACAGAAAATCCATTTTTATTCTTGAAGAAAGCCTTCAGAACAAAACAGTATACCCGTTTTCAGATTGCCTAAATTAAAAATTTGATAAAGCTAAAACACATGTTTTGAATGATTTTGTATAGAAAAGATATTCTTTCAAGGCAACGTTTCTTATTTTTATTCAGTCAATGCTATTTTAATTGTCCATAAGCTTTTCTTTAACCAAGTAATTTACTTCAAGTTCTTGCTTGGTGTTCAACACTTTGAGCTAAACAAAATAATGAATTGCCAATTTTTCAAAGAGTTTCTTATTTATTATTTTAAAGACAAATCTTTTTTTTCACAGTTATCTAAATTAAAGAGAAGGGAAAGCTAATTTGTCTTTCTCTTTTTTTTTTAATCCTCACCTGAGAAAATGTTTTTATTTATTTTGGAGAGAGAGGGAGAGAGAGCGAAACATCCATCAATTGGGTTTTCTCCCCATGACCCCCTAATGGGGATCTAACGTGCAACCTGGATACACACCCTGACCAGGGATCAAACCTGTGACCCTTCAGTGTACGGATGACACTGCAACCAACTGAGCAGCACTGGCCAGGGCAGTAATTTGTCTCTTTAGAATCTAAGCTGTTTAAACTTTGTTCAGATTTCTCCATGGTAGGGGAGAGAGAGGGAAAGGAAGAAGAGGGTAAGGGAGGGCAGGGAAGAAGAGAGGAGTGGATGGGGTGGGAGGGGAGGAGAGGAAGAAAGGAAGGAACACAGTTGTTCTTATTACTCTAAACGTTGTGAACAAGAACAAATATTAATACATACAAGACATGTTTCCTTCTTTCAATATACATATCTGGGGCCTAGGGCTCCCAGTGTGCCTGGGTGGGCCATTGGGCATTACTTTTGGCTTTTTCAGGGTAGGAGGAAGAATATTTATACATAAAAATAAGATATCTTCAGGTTTCTAGTGTGGTAACACTATTTCCAGATTGTGGTAACAGTATTCCCTGAGGTCTACCAGTTTGATAACTATTTGCTTCTGACCTCTATACTTGAAGATACTTTAGCTACATTAAAAAACTCTTTGGTTTACATTTTCTTTTCTTAGATATCTTAAATATACCACTTATTTGGGGGGCGGGACGGTTAAATATGTAGTTTCAAATCTGTGTGTGTGTGTGTGTGTGTGTGTGTGTGTGTGTGTGTTTAAAGTATTGAGTTCTAGTTCTTAATATCACTTTTGTTTCCTTGCTTTGGTTTGCTCTTCAGGGATTTCCATATTCACTTATTGGGTCTATTTTTTCTACCATTATGATTTGTTTCTTTCTTTAAATATTTTTAATCTCCTTTGTCATTTACTATTGATTTTTACATTTTCTCCTTTTTGCCCTCTAATTGTCCTAGGGCATGATAATTTTGTTTACTCTTGTATTTCTACTAGCTTAGTCTTCATTTGTAATCTGAGTTTTTTTTTTTTATAGTATGTTAATTTTTTTTACCTCGTCACTGATTTCTTAGTTTTTCTAATTTATGTTTATGTTGTTCTTCAGGATGAGTCTTGAATTACTTTTAATGTCTTTTACCTTGTTTAGAAATAATATGTAATAGTTTTTATCTGTTTTTTTAAATATGCCATTCATAGCATGATTTTCTTTTTTTAAGGAAAACTATGTTATCCCTTTTCATTCTTATTGCAATTTGGTGTGGTACTTTAGCTTGATACATTTCTGTTTCCTATTTTTATGTGAATTTACTGTATCTGTATTTTTAGAACGAGACTTGGTACAGATAGCTTGCTAACTTCAAAGAACTCTCCATTGATCTCAACTAAAAAAGCCCTTTGAAGTATGCCTTCAAAACCATGATTAATAATAACTCTATTGACATTTATTGTATTTTAGTATAATTTTTTAACATTTGTTATTTAAAATTTACATAATGAAAATTAGTGTTTGACTACAGTTTTTGCTAATATATATGAATCTATGATTGACACTCATATACACAGAGTTGGTCCAAATAACTAATTAGTTCTTCAGGATACATTCCTAGAAATTGAATTATAGATCATAGGTCATATAATTCCATATTGCTAATCAGAAAAGTAAAATGTTTGTAAAACATTAGTAAGGTATGAAAGTGTTCATTTCACCACTGTCATCAATAATTTGTTAATTTGATAGGTTAAAAATTTAGCTTTATTTTAGTGTATATGTCTTTGATGAAGAGTAAAGTTGAACTTAATAATATTTTATTGGTCTTTTGAATTGCTTCTGCTATGAATGATCTATTTTGTAATTTACTTTGTAGATCATTTCCTACTACCACCTCACCTAAAATTTCTCTCAGTCTTCTTTTCTCACTAATTGGCATTTTCAACCACCCTGGTCTGTGCAGTGAATCCATAGCTATTCCTTGCGTTCTACTCTCCATTACTATTTACATTCAATCCTTTCCCAAGTTCTCTAGGTTATGACATACACAAAACTAAAATCTGCCCACTTGACTCCATTTCCACTGCTACTGTTCTCTGTTACCTGGTCTCTGGGCTTCTATTCCCCCTCTATCCATTCTCCAGCTGGAGCCACAGTGATTTTTTCAAGTATAGTCTTCCATCTGTATATTGTATTGTGTGTTCACCACCTGAAGTCAAGTTTCCTCCCATCACCATTTATCCTGCCTTTGCCCTCTCCTACCCCCACCCCACTCCCCCTCTAGTAATCACCATACTGTTGTCTTTCTACGAGTTTTGTTTGTTTGCTTAATTCCTTCACCTTTTGCACTGAGCCCTGCAAACCCTCTCCTCTGACAGCTGTCACCTGTCACTCCATGCTCTGTGTCTATGAGTTTGTTTCTATTTTATTTGTTAGTTTATTTCGTACATTAAAGTCTATGTATGAGTGAAATCATATGGTGCTTGTCTTTCTCTGACTTAGGAATTAACTTATTTTAAGTTTCTTGTTGGAAGGGATTGTTTTGTTGTTGTTGCTACTAACTCAGGATTTATTTCATCGTTGCCTAATAATGTTGTTTGTAGTTCTATTTATTGTTATTTGTAACCTAATATAGAGCTAATTTTAATGGATGTTTATATACACTTGAAAACAGTGTATATTCTGTGCTATCAGGATAAAGTGCTTATTATATATCCATAGACTGTATCTTATGGTTTTTGGGTCTTCTATGTTCTCACTAACATTTTGTCCCCTTGATCTATTTAGATCTGAGCACGGTGTACTGAAGTTTTCCTCTTTTTATTATGTGTCTGTTTCTCCTTTTATCTCCTATCATTTCTGTTCTATGAAAGCTGTACTGATATTTGGTGAATAGGTATTAATATCTTCACTGTGAATGGTAGCTTTTAGCATTATAGAATGTCCTACTTTGTATTGTTTCATTCTTCTTGGCCTGAATTCTGCCTGTTTTAGATCAAGATTATGGCCCCCGCTTTCTTCTTACTTGCCTTTACTTGTTACATTTTTGTGCATGCTTTTATCTTTAGCCTTTTCAATTCATTTTAAGTATTTTTTGCATGCAGCATAAAGCTGAACTTTGCTTTTTTAGTTCAATCTGAACATTTTTTTAATATTACGTAAGTTAAGTGCACTAACATGTACTGATGCAACTAATATGTTTGGTGTCCGTTCTATAACAGAGTATTATGTTTGATAGTGTATATGAAGATATATATTGCATTATGTTAGCTGTTTGCTTTGCTATCTTTTCCCTTATTCTTTCCTTTGCTATTTGGGAACATCTTTTTCTAATGGATAACTTTGTACTAGTATCTTTCTATAATACTTTTAACCACACATTATTAAGTTATTTTTTTATTATTGATATTAATGTCATTGAGTAACTGTTTATTTTTCTCTCTTCTTCAGTATAATATTAGTGTTGATGTTTGCAGAGAAAAATGTACCGAAGCTTCACATTCTTCATTTATCAGTTTTAAAAGATATCTTCTCACTGCTAATAGAAGTGTGTCAATCAGAAGTTTATTCTACTTTCCATTCACTCTACTCCTTCTATTTTTAAATTGTTTGCATCATTTATCCAACATAAGGCTGTATAGTGTTCACACTGTATGTTGTCGTTTTCATCATCGTATTTTAATCTTTAAATGCTTACTGCCATTCCTTGAAGATCTAATAAAGAAGCTCCACAGATATTATGTTTTTCTGAAGTTCTTTCTGTAGTAGATCCCTCAGGAAAAGTTTATCAGAATAATATTCTGCACGTTCATAACTCTTTGTAGTGTCCAAAAGGATGTCTGGCTGGGTATAAAAACCTTGGCTCACATTTTCTTTCCTTGAGTACTTGAAAAGTGTTACTTCATTGTTTTGTAGCTTGAAATGTTGCTGCTGAGAAATGTGATGCTGCTGTTATTTTCATTCTCTGCTTGTCACTTGATTTGTGTGAGTAGGTTGGTAGTGGTGGCAGGGTGTTTGGATTTTCAAAGGGAAATATTCCTTAAAGTCTAATAGTTTTGAGAGGCTATATCTGGGTATTGACTGCTCTGGTTCCATGTACACAGAAAGTGTGAACTGTTTATAGAATCAATTCTTGTTTTTCTAAAAAGTCATGCTTAACTGTGGTTTTCTTTCTAAACATTTTCTTATTCTTTTCCAGTTCATTTTGGTATTTGTCAATCCTGCCTTCAGATATTCCTATCATCTAGCCATATAATTTCTCATATTTTGAATTTTGTAATTTTTCCATTCTTTTAGAGCATGTAATTTAAAGTGTTATGTTGAAGTTCCCATCTGTTTAGAGGCCACCATTTTTTTTCTGATGTGCTCTCATTGTTGGAATGCAGCACTGTTTTGTAATAACTTTTATTACATTTAGATTGCTATCCCCCCACACACACACACACATTTTAAATGAGATGGATTCTCCTAGGGTGTTGGAAAGAGCTCCTCAGGAGGGGAGTAAGCAATACTGCAGCTTTATGGTGCTGTGGTCTGAATGTGTGTGCCCCAACCCCATTGTATGTATTGACACCTTAACCTCCCAAAACGATGGCATTGGGATGCAAAGTCTTCGGGAGATGCTAAGCCATGAACCTGGAATCCTCATGCATGGGATTGATGTTCTCCTAGAAGAGGCTCCAGGGAGACTCCCAGTCCCTTCCACCACCTGAGGGTCCTCCGAGGACCATGCTCACACCCTGATCATGGACTTCTAGCCTTCAGAACTGTGGGAAATCAATCTGTGTTGCTAATAAGCTACCCGGTCTAAGGTTTCTTGTTATAGCAGCCCAATTGGACTAAGACATATGGCTTAAGGGTTTGCTCTTTTGTTGTTACCAAAAGCGCTAAAAAAAAAAGGTCTATCTGTATAGATGTAAGTCTGTTAAGGAAGGTTTTCAGCCTCCAGCCCTATACATAGCCAGCAAGCTCTACAGGTCTCACCTACCAGAACGGTGCTTTCATCTTTAGATATCATGTTTTGCTTTCAAGATACATTTTAGAAACTGTTTCCGCCTTTCCACTCCCTCTCACTCTCTGATATTTTGACCTCTGTTTCTCCCAGTTATTTCTGTTCTGCTTCATTCTATTCCTGTTATCAGGCATATTGGATTTGTCCACTTTTCTCAGACTAAATCTCTTTCCTTCTGAAAATCAGAGGAGGCTGGGAGGGGGCTACAGAATACTTTATTAATTCTCAAGGCCTGGACCCATCAGCACTCTGCTATTTTCCCAGGCTCACACACAGGTTTGCTTGCCCTCACCTTCACCTTGGAGGCTATGGGAACTTGGCCCAGTGTACCCTTTGGCTCAGAGTGAGCTGCTTCTCCTCTTGGAAATATTTATTACTTATTTTTCCTCTTGCTTTGTAGAGTATGTTATAATACGTTTTACCCTCTCACACCTGTTGTTTGTTGATGGTCTTTCTAGTGGTTTGGCCATACCTACCTGATTTCTATAGTTCCTTTACATTAACAATTTGTAAATTTATAAAATATTATAACTTTAGAGTTCAAAGTGTCTCTAGGTAACTCCTACAGTGAATAATTAATTTTTCAGATAAAAAAACTCAGGTTTTCTTATGCTTATCAGGCTTGTAGCTATTACCATATGTCATAATACTTAATCACCGCCACAACAATATGTCATATCTCAACTCTCCAAATAGGTGGTAAGTTTCTAAAATTCTAGGACAATATCTCATTCATCTTTGGCATCTTCTGTGTGCCTCTGGGATGAAGCTAAGGATGCAGAGGGAATTTATAAGGTACTTACTGAGGTGAAATTAAATAAATACATTTTTTTCACTTAATAAATATTTGAGTGTTGCCTGTCATGGGCACTGCTCAAGGTGCTCGGCACTTATCAGTTGAGAAAGATTTTTTTTTTTAATTCTCTGCTTTGCTGGAGCTTAAAATCTAGCATGGATAGACAATGAAAAATGAATATAATATACATGTAAATTCCATAAAATATTAAAAGATTAAAAGCATTATGAGACAAACAGAGCACAAGGAGAGAGATTGGGAATAGAGAAGAGTATCTTTTTTTTTTCTTTTTTAAGTCACTGAAATTTATTTTTATTTTTTTATTTTTATTAATTTATTTTTGTTACAGTTGTTTCTCCTTTTCCCCCATTGACACACTCCTCCCCATCCCCCCCACCCCATCCCCAGCTTTGTTGTCTATGTCCATTGATTATGCATACATGCATATAAGTTCTGTAGTTTATCAGAGAAGAGTATCTTTTAACAGCATGATCGTCATAAAGATGGTGACATTTGAGGCTAAACTTGAAGCAAGTGAAAGAGTTAATGATGGAGCCCTGGCCGATTTGGCTCAGCGGTTAGAGCGTCGGCCTGCGGTCCAGAGAGACCTGGGTTCGGTTCCCGCTAGGGGCATGTACCTTGGTTGCAATTTGTCCCCGGCCCTGGTTGGTCGTGCGGGAGGCAGCCACTTGATGTGTCCCTTTCACGTCGATGTTTCTCTCTCTCTTTCTCTCTTCCTCTCTTTCCCTCCCACTCTATCTGAACAAAAAATGGAAAAATGTCCTCGGGTGAGGATAAAAAAAAAAGAGTTAATCATGGAGATACTGGAGAGTGTTCCGAGCAGAAGGAACAGACAGTGCAAAAGCCCTAAGAGAGCAGTAGCCTGTGTGCAGCAAAGAGGAACAGCTAGAAAATTAATGAGGTTAGAGCACAACAGATAAGGGAAAGAATAAAGAATAAATGGGGGTGTGGGCTTATAGAGCAGGAGTTGATCTGGTGGGCTTTGTATGCCATTCTACAGATTCTGGCTTGTACTCTGAAATGGTAAAACATTACAGAATTAGGGGAATGAGGAATGTCGTGATCTGGCTTATGTTTTTATTTATTTATTTTTTTATTTTATTTTATTTTTTTATCCTCACCTGAGGACATTTTTTTCATTTTTTGTCCAGATAGAGTGGGAGGGAGAGAGAGAGAGAAACATCGATGTGAAAGGGCCACATCGAGTGGCTGCTACCCGCACAAACAACCAGGGCCGGGGACAAACTGCAACCGAAGTACATGCCCTTAGCGGGAACCGAACCCGGGTCTCTCTGGACCGCAGGCCGACGCTCTAACCGCTGAGCCAAACCGGTCAGGGCTGGCTTATGTTTTAACAAAACTTCTCTGACAACTGTGTTGAGAGTGCATGATAGGAGAAGGACAGGTGGAAACAGGGAGACCAATTAGGGGCTGCTTCCGTAATCTAGGTGAGGGGGGATGGGGGCGTGACAAGGCGGTAGCAATGAAGGGGCTGCAAATTAGTTAGTTTATAGGTAAAACTAACAGGATGTTCTAACATACTAACTATGAAATGTGAGAGGATGCATCAAGGATGGCCTTGACGTTTTCGGTTTGAACAACTGCAAGCGTGACCAACTTATTCTGGCTTGCTAAGGACTTTCCCACTTTTAACAAAGAAGATCCTTCATCCTGAGAACTCCCTCAGTTCCCAGCAAACTGGGATGTTCAGTCACCGTAGCAACGGAAAGGAAAGCATTGCCACCCACTGAAGCTGTAAGTAGAGTAGATGTTTGTAGGAAGACCAGGAGTCCAGTTTTGGACGTGTTAAGGTGCAGCTATCTGTTAGACCTCCAAGTGGAGAGGCAGAGCATGTGTTGGAAACACACGTCTGGGGTTCAGAAGAGCAGTCTTGGCTGGAGATAAACATTTGACAGTTCTTGACATACCAGTAATGTTTAGAGTCCTGAGTCTGGATGAGGTCTTCAAGAGAATAAGTGTGGACCTCGAAAACATTCTCATCCTGAGGTTCAGAGAAGAGCAGAATTGAGCAAAAGAAGATTAAAAGCGAGTGAGCATGGACGAAGGATGAAAACCAATGAAATGTGGTTTTCTGAAAGTCAAGAAACTAAAATGTACCAAGAAGTGGGGATGAATCAATTCGGCAAATGCCAATGAGGGATCTAGAAGAAGAGGGCTGAGAGCTTGACCACTGAATTTTGTACCGTGGAGGTGACTGGAAAGTTAAGTTTGGATGGTTTGGGGCACAAGAGCATCGTGGGAAGGTGAACAAGGAAAGGCAGGAGACAAATCGAAGGCAACACATACGTGTCATTATCCCAAGGAGTTTCATAGGAACCTTTCAGAGAAACAGAGAAGCAGCTGCCAGGGAATTTAGTTTTAAAATGAGAGAAATATCAGCATGTTTATATATTACCCAGAAGAGAGAGAAAAATGGATTGTCTAAAGGAGCGATAGGAACTGTTGGAGGGATTTTCTTAAATATGTAAAAGAGCATGGATTCCACAGCAAAACCATTTATGAGACAAATGCAGATTTACATGGCCTACACCAGACTCTTACAAAAAAACATTCCAATGGCAGCCAATAGGCAGATAACTACTTCATCTACAGTCCCTCGATGACGTCTTACTCTCTGTGTCTACAGAGCACCAAGTTGTTTAGTGTAGAGAATGACCCAAACGTATTACATAATCTTCAATCTCCAGAAAATGTTTATGCTATTCACTAAGGTTGAAGAAGCACTAAATGTGTGTTTTAGAAGCCTTTCTAATCAATAAGTATTGCCACCAAAATCAATGTCAGGGTCATTTTTCATCAACCAGAAAATTCCATTAATTTAATACCTTCTTTCTCAGAACTTTTATACTTTTGTTTCTGATTTAGCAAATTATAATACTTTCTGTGTTGAAATAAGAGGCACCTTTAGAATGTTCTCTGAACTTTAGAATGTTCTCTGAACTCCCAGGTCCACGGTCTACTTATAAATATAAATATAAATGTGTTGTATTTCCTTATGTTTTTCATCCTTACTTCTTGGGTTCTGTTCAGTAACTAACAATCATTTCTATGTTAAACGCAAATCCTGTGTATTTTCTGAGGTATACAATTCTTGACATTGGAGCCCAGTTTGATAACTTCCCCTAAATGGAGAGTGGATGTATCAGCAAAGGAAGGAAGATGAAAACCAGGCCAGAGGACAATGATTATATGAGGCACCAATTAACACGATCCAAATGAAACGAATTTACTTTGTTGATATGTCACCTGCATACTATTACTCCCCAACCTGAGGAAATACCCTGAGCTGTCATAATAGTGCATTAATAGCTGAAGAGGTTCTGAGCAGGGCTTTCCAGATGTCAGACACAAGGTATGCACTTCCATTTTCAGTTATTGTTTCTTGTCCTCATTCCAATGTCATTTTATTATAATTATTTAATGATTTAGGATATTATCTAAAATATGGATAAATTAACATGGGAGCCCCAAATAATTTTTGTTATATGGCAAGTCTAAATACATTGTTATTTTACTTTATTATGTAAGTTTTATAATCTAGTTAAGGTGCTTGAATTTGCCTTGTCATGCTGAATACAATGAATTTTTATAAATTCAGCCATACATATTTCTAGATTTAAAAAGTAACCAGGGATGTTTAAAATAGTCAACAGAAACTCTATGCTTTTCTCTAAAACATACCAAAATGAATAAAAAGAACTAAAAAGAGTATATTCCATCCTTAATAAAAACGGCAGTAACATCTCTCCCCACCTTTCTCTCTCTCCCTCTTTCTCTCACAGCCTCTGAAAAAAAATGCTAGATATAATGAACTTGGAATCAAATCAATAGAGGACATAGAGTTTTACATGTAGCTTTTTAAATTTTAATCTCTAAAGGTAATAAGTGAGACGATTCTGAATGGCACTGTGACAAACTCAGATTGAAGAGATAAGGACTGGAAAAGGGACAGAAATGAGCCATGAGAAAAGTAGAAATTCTCTCTGGACCTTATCTCCATTAATACCCTTCAGTAGCCCAGCTGGTGTGGCTCAGTGGTTGAACATTGACCCATGCACCAAGAGGTCGCTGGTTCGATTCCCGGTCAGGGCACATGCCCAGGTTTTGGGTCAAATCCCCAGTGGGAGACATGCAGGAGGCGGCCAATCGATGTTCTCTCTCATCGATGTTTCTATCTCTCTCTCCCTCTCACTTTCTCTCTCTCTCTCAAATCAATAAAGAAAAAAAAAACAACTCATATCAGCCCTCTGTCACACAGAATTCAGTGCTCCTCACCGACACCACACAACTGAACATCCATCCGCTCTTGAAAGTAACACCATTGGGGCCGCAGGAGAACTCGCGTCTGCAGCGCCTGCTGAATACACCTGACCACCTGAGCGGCTGCAGGCTGTGCTGAGAGAAGGGCCCTGCCTCAGAGTTCAAGGAGGATTTCTGTGGCGGGAGCACCTAGGGAAGACAAAGAGACAAATTAACATACTTGCAAAATCTTTTATCTCATATACTGTGAGTGTAGTATTTCTAGCGCAATGAAGATTTGTTTCTCTATAGTCCAACCACCTGTTTTCTTGCTTTTATGTATGCTGTAATTCTTGGTTCCAGAGGCATTTACAAACTCATTGCAATATTTATAACAGTTGCACAGAGGCTGGGGAACATTTCGCAACATTAAACAATTCACATTCTTCTTATATTTGTATAAACGTAGGTCTAGATGTAACATGCTTGAAGCCAAATGGAAAACAAACCCTAGAACTGTGAGTAGCTTTATTTTAATAAAATATTTACTAAGGTATAACTTCTATAGAGAGTATTTGTTGGCCACACCAGATGAAGGCTAGATCTCATTTGAAAAGCACTTTGAAAGAATTGAGCAACATACTGTTATTTTGGGTCTTTTTAAAAACTTCCCTCTATTGACATGTTTTAAAAAAACTGCAATTTAAAATTTTGAGAGATGGTGAAAGCGTGATATAAGTAGAGCAGTTTGGAGAAAACAAAATATATATATTTATTATTTATTTATTTTTTCTTTATTGATTTTAGAGAGAGAGGAAGGGAGAGAGAGATAGAAACATCAATGAGAGAGAACATGGACTGGCTGCCTCCTGCATGCTCCCCACTAGGGATCGGCCCACAATCTGGGCATGTGCCCTGACTAGGAATTGAACTGGCGACCTCTTGGTGCATGGGTCGACGCTCAACAACTGAGCCACACTGGCCAGGCGAAAACAAAGTATTTTAATTTTATCAGTAAAACAGGTTGTAGGCCCTGGCCAGGTCACTTAGTTGGTTAGAGTGTCACCTGATACTCCAAGGTTGCAGGTTTGATCCCAGGTCAGGGCACATGCAAGAAGCAACTAATGAATGAATAAATAAGTGGAACAACAAATTAATGTGTCTCTCTTTCTCTCTCTCTCTCTCTCCGTCCCTCTCTCTATATATATAAAAATAAAATAAAATAAAAATAAAACATTATAAATTATATTCTTATGAAGCTCAAACATGATGCATTATTTGCTAGGTCTGCACCCCTAACTAGAGGTTTGAGGAACAGAAACTTGGTGTCTCTCAGTACTGGAGCCTGGAAGTCCGAGATCAGGGTGTCGGCAGGGTTGGTTCCTTCTGCGGGTTGTGAGGAAGAATCTACTCCAGCCCCCTCCCTATCTTCTGGTGGTGGCTGGCAATTTCTCTCTTTCTTTGGTTTACAAATGCACCACCCTGATTTCTGCCTTTGTCTTCACATGGCATTTGCCTTGTGTGTGCATCTGTGTCCAAATGCTCCCCTTTTTATAGGGAAATTGGATCAGGAACATTGGCAACAACCTTCTTGCCAAACAAGATCACATTCTGAGGTACAGGGTAATAATACATTTAAAGGGTTAAATTTAACAAATAAAATTTGGGAGGATGTGATTCAACCTTTAACAAGTGATATGTACAATTTAGTGGAGTAAATTTTTTGTTTCAAAATGAAAACTAAGGACTACAAAAGCTGTCTAATTTAGTTTTACATTCACCACGCAAATTATGTGAAACACCTCAATTATATCATGATTAATGCTTTTGCTAAAATAGAGGCAATAGAAATAATTTTGTGGAAAAAATACAAGACTTTGTTAATTATGCATGTCTTTTTAAATACGCATCCACACATTGCTGACTCACCACCAGAACACCCAGAGACGCGAAATAGTAAAGTCTAATTATTCTTTGGAATTTTGATGACTTTCCAGTCACGTGAAAACATTTGCTATACAAGTATAGTTTTCTTTTAAGAAACAATTTGATTTTTATTGAGTTTATACATAAACGAGATTTTTAAAAATTCAAAAACACAAAAGTATACAGAAAAATAGCAGTCTCCTTCTGCAAATCCCTCCCTACCTGCAAATCCCTGTGTTCAGAGACAGCCACTTTCGATTCTTTTAGCTCATTCTTCTAGTATTTACCACTGTATTTCTAAATAATATACTTAAATTATTAGTATTTACATTCAATATTGTTTTGTATAGTTTCAGGTGTACAGCGTAGTGGTTAGACAATTACAAAGTGGTCCCTCCCCATATTTCCAGAACCCACGTGGCACCATACATAGTTATGATATTATTGACTACATTCTTATACTGCACTTTACATACTCATGACTATTTTGTAACTACCAATTTGTACTTCTTTTTTATTTATTTATTTTTTAAATCTTTATTGATTTTAGAGAGACAGGGAGAGAGAGAGAGAGAAACATCGATGAGCGAGAACATCTATTGGTTAAGCTTATTCCAAGGTATTTTAGTCTTTTGAAGCAATTGTGAATGGGGTTCTTTTCTTTATTTCTCTTTATGATTGTTTGTTATTAGTGTATAGAAATGTGACAAATTTCTATATATTAATTTTGCATCCTGCTACTTTACTGAATCCTTTAATTCTGTTAATTTTCAGTGGATTTTCTTAGGGTTTTCTGTATATAGTATCATGTCATCTTCAAATAGTGACAGTTTTACTTCTTTTTTTCCTATTTGGTTGTTTTTTATTTCTTTTTCTTGTCTGACTGCTGTGGCTAGGACTTCTAGTACTATGTTGAATAATAATGGTGAGAGTGGGCATATTTGTCTTGTTTCTGATCTTGGAGGAAAATAAAGACGATCTTAAAGCAATTTTTATGGTTGACCAAAATTGACTGAGAAGGTCCAAATATATGGCAGCTTACATATAAGGTAACTCCAATGGAAAGTTCAAAATTTCTGGCCAACTTGATTTCAAACACTTTTAGAAATATGGATAAAATAGTCAAATGTCTACTTTAAAAGTAATGTCCCTAGTATAAGTACGTACATGAATGCATTTATAAATTATGAGTAGATAGTAATTTAAAAGTATTTTTTTTCACTCTCAAGTTGTGAAGCAATTGTTTGCAAATGTTTCACATCATCATAGCCTTATCAGGGTGCTACTTTGAGTCATCCATTTTTCTAGAACATATGTTTACTTCCATATATCCTTTTTAAAATATACAGAACAATTTAAATCCATTTAAGATACCACCAGTGGCAAATTTGTCCTAGACAAAGCAATATTATTAAGATATGCATTATTTTCTCATTTTTTATATAT
The DNA here is from genome assembly GCA_030848825.1 of Tadarida brasiliensis. Taxonomy (NCBI): domain Eukaryota; kingdom Metazoa; phylum Chordata; class Mammalia; order Chiroptera; family Molossidae; genus Tadarida; species Tadarida brasiliensis. The sequence continues at coordinate 106,563,303 of CM061260.1, read as the reverse complement.
AGCATTATATTTATAATTTCTATTGTTTTTTTCTGTATTGGTTTTTTTAAAGTTTACTTTCCAGTATTAGAATACTTATTTATAATGACAGCCCCCATCTGTTATAAGTGCTGAGAGAGCTGTGTATGAGATTTTTCTACCATTAACTATAGTTGTTCCAGGCTAAGGTCTTTCTTCAAAACATTTTTGGGGGAGCTAAAAAGCAAATAATTGTGATATATCTACTAAAATAAGAGGTATGAGAATTTATATATAAAATAACTGCTACTTTTCTGAAGGATATTTTTTGGGAAAACACAACCTCCTTTATACGCAGGCAGATTAAGTTTTTCACCTACCACTTCCAGTCAGCCTGAGGTGTTGCTATGAGTGGGACACTACTGAGATCAGGCAAACTCCTGTCCTGGAATGGGGGGATGTCATCCACAGCCAAGGACAGAGGAAGAGCGATCAGAACTCATAAAGATTCACTGCTGTTCCACTCAAGCCACCCACCTCCCACCTCAATCCCTTCAATACATGTGCTAGTTAAATGAATGAATACACTGTGTCTTGTCCTCCAGCTGAAGGGCTAATGGTTCACTAGGAGAAGTTCAAAGAGTGTCCGAGCACAGGAATCTTGGTCTAATGCTCGTAAGAAGCTGGAAATAAAACACCAACATCATCGGTGAAAAGTCTCACCCAAAGAAAGATCAGCAATGTAACTAACGTGTAAAAGAAAAAGGAAGAAGTCATTTTGGAGCACTTACTCCCAAAAATAGAAGGCACATTTATTTTTAAAAATAGTGCCTCAGGACCTTAAGGAAATTTGGGAATCTAGAGTCTGTTAATCATAAAATCTGTAAATAATAATACTGTTGCATTATCTTTTTCAGGTTTGTAGGTTTTATTATTGAATTACTCTTGTAAAACAATATTTAAAATAGTAGAAATAATATATAAATTTATATTGGGATTCTCTTTAATGCTTTCTTGTTAAGCATAATATGGAACATAAGTAAAAATACCTCAAAATGGATGGATAAAAATGTAACAGGACAATATGAAAAAACAAAACAAAAACAATTTGCACAGTATCAATACCAGAAAATAGTCAATGTTCCAATTAAAACATGGAGTATTTTTTATTCATATAGGCCATATAAATTTAATTTTATGACAGTCCAGAGATTCCTCAAAAAATTAATAATAGAGCTACCATATGACGCAGAAATACCCGAAAAGCTTGAAGACATGTATTCACAAAGACATATGCACCCCTATGTTCACTGCAGCATTAGTCACGGTGGCCAAGACATGGAGACAACCCAAGTGTCCTGCGACAGAGGACTGGATAAAGAAGACGTGGTACACATGTACACTGCAATACTGCTCAGCCGTAAGAAAAGATGCAGTACTGCCATTTGCAACAACATGGATGGACTCTGAAAATATTATGCTAAGTAAAATATGTCAGACAGAAAAAGCTAAGAACCATATGACTTCATTCGTATGTGGGATATCAAACTGAAATCATGAACACAAACAGCGGTGTGGTGGTTGCCAGAGGGAAGGGGCTGGGGGTGTGGGGGGGGGGTGGCTAATATATGGGGACTAAAGATGATTTGACTTTGAGTGGTGGGCACACAGTGCAAAATAAAGATTTCATAGCATAGAAACCCACACCTGAAACTTGTATGATCACATTAACTAATGTCACCACAATAAATTCAGTTTAAATAATCAATAAACATTTTTTAAAAAGTGAAAAACAAAAGATCCATCCCAACTCCAAACCCCTCTGTGGCAGTTGTCATTGAAGAAATGTTCCTAGGGACTTGCAAAGCAGAAAACAAATATTAGATTCCTTAAAAAGAATCTATAATTCAACTTTCACCATGACTACCCATACAATTACTCTGAACTTCAGGATGATTCATATGTATTCTCAGAATAAAAATGGTATCACAAAAATAGAAATATTTAAATCTCATATAAAATTTCTCAAATAATAAAATAAAATATAATTTTATGAACAGATGTTTATGTACCAAATGTTATAGCATCAATGTAATCAATATGATTAAAAGAAAAAAGTTCTAACTGTAAAAATCAATTATGGTTTGAGATGATTTATCTCACATAGCAGCATAATTTCAAAAAGGGACATAATTTATTTTTGTTCAGAAAACCAGTGAATACTCAGCATCTCTTATAACTTACCTAGGAGACCACTGCAGGATAACATTTTGATTGTGCAAACCCTATATGTGTTTCTTTATTTTTCAAGTATATAATTGTAATGTTCTACTAATGTACTATGCAGTGTTTTAAAAATTGTCAATTACTGAAAAAGAAGTTTCAAATTTTTTTCTCTGTTATTCGAATGTACTATCACAATTTGCAGACTACGGGGTTAGAGGGACATTTGTAATATTTTCAACAGTAAAGGTAAATGTTTTAAAAATAAAGAAAACAAAAAGAGAAAATATATATAATTTAAATTGTTTTCAGAATGAATAGGAATTCCATAATTATCTGTGTCACATGAATAGGATGCGTACACCGTTCATCAACGGATCAAAAAAGAAAATAATCATAAAATCATCCCAATTGATTACAAAAGAAATGTTACAATTTGTGTGTGTGTGTATGTGTGTGCGTACACACACATGAACATATCTGTAGCCAGCTTTCTGTCTAACAGCAGAATACAACAGCTGTCCCACGTTAAGTCAAGGACCAAATGGGTTTGCACACACTCACTTCTATTTTTAATGTTGCTTCAGAAGAGATGTCTTATAATAGAGCTTATAAATATGGAAAGAATAAAACTCATAAATACACAAAGCATAAAAGTAGTATAATTTGCAAGTAATGAAATACAAAAACAAAACAAAACAGGAGAATCAAAGAAAATCTTCAGAAACATTAAGAATTTACAGTAAGAGACTGAATTTCAAAATAAATATGCAAAATTATTATGTAAAGATGCATTCAAAATAGCAATGACTACAACAAGAATGAATACAACAAACATAAAACACCTAGGAATAAACCTAACATGAAATAGCCAGTAATTATGTAAAAAAAAACTCTCAAGTAAAGAGTTTGAAATACAGAGTAACATGCCATATTCTTGGATGGTAACACTCTGTATTGTATAAATATAATTTTCTAAAAAATAACATCAAAATAATTAATCCTAATTAATAGCTGATTGAAATGGAAAAAACCTTACAATTATTTTGAAGCTCATTAAAATAATAAATGTGTGAGTATTATCAGAAGAAAAATTGAAAAATAAAAATGAGAAAGATTTGTTCTAAAGAAACCAAGATAAAAATATAATAAAGTAAACTGTTCCTGACAAAAAAAAAGGAAAAATTCAATTGACTACACTAAAGTTTTCAGAGGATTTAATGTGTAATAAAATTGGCATTTTTCTATCTGTGGGTTGGAGAGAGAGTGGAGGATGGATTAAACAATAAATGACATTGAAACAATTTGTTTTTTTATTAAAAATACGGTATTATTTTCTCACACCAAAAATCAAATAAATTAATGCTAAAAATTTCCAATAAATTAAAAATTTAAGTGGAAGAAAGCAATAATAAAATATAAAGAATATGTGATAAGTTATTTTTATAATTTTAAAGTTGTGAACAACTTTCCAAGGAAATGATTGATAGATTAAATTAGAGAAAATGCTTATAATAAATAATAAAATGATAGAAAATGCAGCAATGAGCAGAATTGTGTATAAAGCATATATAAATGTCATAAAACATATTAAAAGTTATTCAGGCAGAACATTTCAGCTATGAATTTGGTTAGGACTTAAACATTAACATTTTCCATAACAATATGAATTTGAATTATATATTGTACTTTTTAGACATCGATTTGGTTATATAATTTGAGTTTACGAACTTAGAAAGTTATCCTAATAAACTAATTGGAGAAGTGGGTGAAGGTATATATACAGGGTGATAATTGTAGTTTTGTTGATATTTGTTTGAATGGAAAGAATTAATGTCCAATAATAAGGGGAATACAATTTTTTAAAATGGTTGACATTAAAATGTGTACACACCACATTTTTTAGAGAAAAAGAGTAGGTTGTGCAAATAGCTCAAGGCAGATCACCTCCAAAACTATTTCTGATGTATGCATAGCCAAAATAGCAGTAGTGTTTGTCTCTGGGTAGAGGAAAAAATAGATAATCCATATTTTTTCTTTATAATTTTCTTAAAAGTTTTCAGTGAATATGATTTTTTATTAGAAAAAATTATGACTTTTATTTAACTATAAATATAAATATAACTATAAAGCTATTTAAAATAGTTTTATTTAACTAAATATGTTGTGCATGAGTGAATCCTTTTCTGTATTGAAATATTTACATACATTACTTATTTTGCTGTGTCTATGGAAGTTTTCCAATTTTCAGTGACTGTCATTTTGTGTACTTGTAACTCTTCAAAAAGTGTAATTCCTCATTTTTAGATCATTTTATTTCATACCACATAGGTCACTTCATTACAATACTTAAACGAATGGTTGAAATGAGAAAATAACATGAATTAGCCATAATTGCTTCATTTGAAATTTCCTCACTCTGTCCTTAATCAATATCATGCCCTTTTTTCACTCTGAATTTCAGCACCAGTGATCACCTATGTACCCGAGACATGTGCAAGTCCCTCTGCACACAGCTAAGGAAAATACACATGTGATTATTTCCCATTGTATTGTAATTAACCGGCTAAAGTTTCACAGGGTATTAATCCACGCTTTTATTTTTATAGTTCCTGAGCACGTCATCTGTTCATATTTTACATTCACAGCATTCCTTAAAACAGTTTTATTAGTTATTTTTCACACACTGTTATTCAATTATGAAGTATAACCCAACCAAACAAAAACATTTAAAAAACAAGTTGTCTTTTCTTCTGACTCAGAGGAACCTGATCAATGGCTGAAGCCCTGGGAGGTCCGTGCTCCGATCACAGCTGTTTGCCCGAGTTCTGGTCACTTTAATAAAACATGGAATGGTCAGAAAATAACTGATTTTACCTTTTGGTTTTGCCAAACTTCGCCTGCATTTTCAAAACGGTATCCCCCAATCTAGATCTCATTTTCGATGTTATACTGCATGCAACTGTTAACCCTAGCATTCTCCCACAAGTGACCTAAATAGATTGTTAGAACCTAAAGGAAGTTCATTTGCTGATTGACAGTGTTTTTATTTTTCAACCTGTCGACAGGATGTGTTTCTTGGCGTTCACGTGTTTTTATTGAACATTCACGCAGGACGTGGGCTGGGCGTGTGTTCTTCTCTTCAGTTGGATGTGCGGTAGAAAACAGGTGCTGCCACTCCCACTCAGGCAAAGGCGAAGGAACAAACGTGGGATTCCTCCTAGATGCTTTATTTCCTCCATAGATCTTCAAGGTCGATGAATCTTTCTTTTTATATGTATGTGGGACATTTGTTTTCTCATCGTTGTTCCATCCACCACCTGAACATTTTCCATAGCCCCCATATAGGTCTTGCTTTCTCTAGTCCTTTCTGTATACTCCACCAGAATGATCTAAATTCATCTCTGAGCGTGTTGCTTGGACCTTTAAAAATCTCAGCCGCTCTTCTCCCCTGCCTGGCAAGAGCTGGGCTCCTTCGCGGGCATACTGCACTGTTTACGCGGGGGCTGCTTCCCCTATTCCTCAGCCTCCCCATCCGCCATTCAGCGTCACACACCTGTGGGTTTCCACAGGCAGTCACCCTCCCCAGGATGCCCTCTTTCAGCATCTTTAATCCACCTAGTACAATTTAGTCTACTAGTTAAAGTTTTCAAACTCCCAGGTGTATGAGCACCATCTGAGGTGCTCATTCGGAGTGCCTCCACCCGGAGACACTGAGAACCTTGGCAAAAGCAAGAAAGAGAAAGCGCCCAGGGAGAGATTGGGCAGCAGCAGCAGCAACAAAACAACCAAAGATAAAAAGTGGCTTTAGCCACCAGGAACACAAAAGGGCTCCGGAGAGGTTGGTATGAAGGTAGGGGCAGCAGGTCCAATGTACAGAAGATTTTGCTTGGGAAAAGATGAAATAAGGCCTAGAAAATATTTTGAGGGACATAAACTGTTGAAAGGAATATTGGAGTAGTGATAAATGCATATGAATCTTCTCGCATAAATCCATTCATAATCAGGATAAGTATTTTCTAATGCTGCTGAATATTTTCATTAAGCAATGTGTGTATGCCCGAACCTTGAGCACATGCTGTTAGTCACATGAATTGTTTACCTCACATACATGGTCCAAAGGAGGAAAAAAGCTGCTAAAATTGAGTTAGGTCCTCATATAGTCCATTAAAATGTTTTCATACTCTGGAAAGCAGAAATGTGGATATTTTTCATTTGTCAAATGTAAAAATAAGTTTTTACTTGAGACTCTAACTCCCTGTATTCTTATTTTTATTATGCTTATTTGTAAATATTTATATGTTGTATAGTATTTGTATATATCTGAATTATTTTATTCACATTTTTACTTACAGTCTTCTTATATAACTCTGATTTATCCCACACTCCTATGGAAGAAGCTGCGTAGGTTTAGAGAGAATATCCGAGAATATCCTAATTTTCTGTAGTCATTACCTAGAGAAAATTAAGACTTGTTTACGGGGAGAGCGTTATGATATAATTATGCCAAATAGGCTCTCTGTACCAAACTCTTTAAAAGTAAACTGGAAATTTCAGTGGCCCCCAAGCTGTGTGAATTGAAACCTTTGAATTTCCATTGCTTGACCCAGAATTTACGGCAACTGAGAGAGAACATTTTTGCTAAAAGGGCCCTGAACTGGTAAGTTAGACTTTCCACATTGCAATGGAATATGTGCCGTTTCAAGGAAGCCCCCCAAAAATGTGCTAAGTGAGAGCGTTCAGCGCAGAGTCCTGACTTCTTTTTTGCACTATTTTAGTCCTGGCCAGCCACCTGCTGATTTTTCTTATCCTGGCTCTCAGATCCCAAACTGGAACGACAATAAGAGGAAAACCTTTATGAATAGCAACACAGTAGTGAGTTTTGTTTAACGGAGTTCGCAGAATAGGTACATGTCACAGGTGGCTGTGTCCCAGCAGCTGATCCTCATTCCCACACATTGGCGGTCCCTCACCCACGGAACCCTTCCAGGGCAGAGTTTGTTAAATCTCCATGTTTCTCCTCCGTGTTAGGTGTTTTTTCCACTAATCAGATGTACTTTGTGAGATTTAATTTGTAAGCAAGTTTTGCTAGGTGAGGAATGGCAGGAGGAGAGTACCTGCAATTGTCCGTGGTCCTGGCAGCTTTTTTGTCATGGAATCAGGCGTAATTCCGGACCTGGCAACAGGAGCAGCCTGATTTCACTAAAGGTACTGTGGTTCTGGTGTGGGCCGCAGCATTTCTCCAGGGTGATGATCGAAATTATTTAAGTTCGACTTCAAATCCATTCCCGCAGCCCCTCCAAAAGTCCTATTTCTAATATTATTCACTAAATGTATTGAGGTGACATTGGTTAATATAGGTTTCAAGTACACAACTCAATAATACATCATTTGTATATTGCATTGTGTGTTTACCACTGAAAGTTAAATCTCCTACTAGGAGCATATGTTAGACCCCTTTAACCTCGTCTAACTCCCCTCCGCCCCCCTTCCCTCTGTTAACCACCATACTGTTGCCTGTGATTATGAGTTTTTGTTTGTTTGTCTTCTTTGTTCATTGTTGTTTTCAGGTTTATATCCCACATATGAGTGAAATCTTATGGTTCTTGACTTTTCCCCTCTAACTTATTTCACTTAGCATTGTCGCAAATTCTTTTCTTATGGCTGAGTTGTATTCCATTGTATATATGTATCACATCTTCTTTATCCGGTCATCTATTGAAGGACACTTCAGTTGTTTCCATACCTTGGCCACCGTGAATAAGTTGCAATAAACATAGGGGTACATATTTCTTTACAAATAAATGTTTTCAATTTGAGTATCTAATATTTCTTAATAATCACCGACCACTTTAACTCAATTAGATTCTATTATCTGCAACCAAGTTTATACTTTGAAACAGAAAATTATAATGTAAAAGTAGTACATCTAGTAGCTGTTATTTCATTTCCCAAATTAAAATTAATGAGGATAATTCCATGGGATAATATTTTTTCCATGAACAAGCTGCTTGACTGATACTATGTATCCAAGACATCGTTAAGCATTAGGATTGACATAATCAGACAAATCATTCTCCCCATGCAGCATATGTCTCTCTGAAATTACTGTAATGAAATGTTTTAAAGTAAGCTGATTTGTTGTAAATTAGAAAATTGGAAGAAAATGTTCTTATTTGTTGGTGCTGCCCCTTGAAAGAGGCTGAGCAACTTTTACCACCTAGTTTTTCATATTCATACTTTGTAAAAAATTCTCTACGGTTGTCTTCCCTTACTTAACCTCTGAACACAATTTCTAATGGTTCAGTGGATGCCTCATAGAGAATTTAAAGAGAGAGCTGTCGAGTAATCAGAAAAATGAAAAAGATGGACCAGAGTACCAAATTTTTTTTTCATCTAAGCATACTCGGGGGGGACCACAAACATAGAGATTCCAGCCCTCACACCTTCACCATCAGATAAAAAAATGTGGTTGGTATATGCATTGCTTTAAAACAAAACAAAACAAAAACTTCTTCCCTAGCAGGCGCCTCAGTTGGTTGGAGTCTTGTCCCTTGCACCAACATGCTGCGGGTTCAGTTCAGGTGAGGGAACATACTTAGGTTGCCAGTTCAATCCCTGGTTGGGGCATTTACACTAGGCAACTGATCAGTGTTTCTCTCTCACATCGATGTTTCTTTCTCTCTGTGTGCCCTTCTCTCTCTAAAATCAATAAACATATCCTTGGGTGAGGATTAAAAAAAATTAAAAATTAACTTCAAAAAAACAGCAACTCATTTATAGAATCCTAAAATGTCGTAGAAATTAGAAATCTACATAATCTAGTTCAACACCCACATGTTCAGGTAACTGACGCATCTACATTGCGGGGAGAAGGTTATTACGTATCTATGTATTTCCTCATGCCTGTGTGCTTTGCCACTCCTCAAACTCATGTGGAAAAAATGCCATTCCCAACTAAGCTTTTATTCTTCCTGCTTTTCTATATTCAGTAAGAAACCCCTCGTGTGCATATGTGTATATGTGTATATATAGCTTTGAAAAATGCATCTCATATTTTTCTTTCTGTGACGTCCATCACATTACACAATTAGTGGTTTCTTGAACCATTAAACTTAGCTTCTGGAATAATACACCTAAATCTATATATGTATATACACACAAATATAGTTGTGGTTATAAAATCAGCTAAAATAAGACTTAAGGGTCTTTTACTTAGAATTAACCAGTATCTGGTGATGATTTATAGGGAATACAGAGAATAGAACGCTATGTAATGTTAATTGTACAGTACAAGTCAGTAGTGATGTTAAAGTACATATTTAGGAATCTAGTCTGTCCGTTCCAAACACAAAACTCCATTCTTTCCTCCTCCTCAATACAAAATTATCTTGGGAGAACAGGAAGAGAACTCACAGAAATACAGCAAAAGTACATATAGCACCAGGGAAGACATAAACAGCCGTAGTGAGTCAGACTTCAAGGTTAGAGTCTTGTTTTTCTTTAGTCTGCATTTCAGTGGCCTTGCTATTTTTGTTAAACATAAGTGAAGGGAAAGGTTTTATTAGAGGTTTGTGGACTCGCTGCTGACTCTGATATGTCTTAAATGATGCATTGAGATCTTCCACTGTCAGGTACTAAAAGAATGGGAAATATTCTGAGATTTGCAGTAACGATTCTCCAGAACTCTCAAAAATACATAGTTTGAACTAAATATATTTGCTTTCTCTGTCAAATGAATGTGATCTTTTCCCGGAAATAATATAGAATTTCAGAGTCTGTACATATATTTCTTTGTAGAACAAGATGGTCAATGAAGCAGTCACTGTGAAAACCTCATGAGAACAATTAAATCTCAGCAATTACATTGATGACTAAATTTGGCAGTAGAAAAATGTTAATGACATACTTTCTTTAGCCCTTTCTGGCACAGCTCACTTTCTTTTTTCCTCCAATTTCCTTAATCAAAATGAATAGGCACAAATGACTAAAGGTATCTTAAGAGTGCCCAGAACTAGGACTTTGGCAGATGTGGCTAAAAGAAGCTGACAAACATATTTTCAGAAGGTGAAAGTTTCAAGCTCTTTTTTTTTTTTTTTTGTAAAATGTTTTAAAACAATCAAAATGCATTTCCATAAAGGACTTTTTCCTTTTAAAATAATGATTCTGAAAAAAAGACAAAAAATGAAACCCATTAAACTCCATGGCTTCTTGCTATTCTATTTTGGCTAGGTTTTCACAGTATTTTATACCAAGAAGAGAAGCAATTTATTATTTGTGCTCAGTCCTTGAACTCTAAAAATGAGGGTTGAGAGTGATTAGGAGAGTCAGGAAGAAGCACCCATAAATGAGTGAGTCTAAGCATAAACGTGGACTTCTGTGGTTGCGTGAACTTCAGAACTGTTCTTGATACAGTAGCTCTAAGTTGACTGCAGAAACGTTAACCCCAACTAGTGTTTTCTTGTATTACATCATGATGCAAATCTATCACCATTCATTTGTTCATTTAACACAAGTGTGAGTACCTACAGTGTACTACGGGTTTTGCTAGGTCCTGAGGTACAGGGCAAATGCTCTACCTTTAGGAAGTAAAATTTATTAAGGAATCAGATGAATATTTTACAATATGTATGTGAGTACTATGATAGAAATGTGCACAGGGTGTTCTGAGGGCATGAAGGAGAGATACCTCTCCTAGTATGAAGCTCCTAGGGCAAGCAAGGCTTTCTGAAGGACATGACTACTTAGCTTTCACTTAAAAAAAATGTACCCAGGCCAGCCTGGAGAGAAGGTAGGGAAGGACACTTGGGGCCAAGGAAACGAAATCGAGGAAGTAAAAAATCCATTAGGCGATTTGTCAGTTGATCTAAATATATTTACACAGTGATGGGGTTCTATTGTTAGAATGTATTTCATATCACAAGTTTGGATTTACTTTGAGAAACACGGGAGCCAACTTTAAATAGATCCTGTGATAATAATTTATAATTTGTCCATTTCAAGCCACTGCGTGGCTGAATTTCCTTTCTTAGGAACAAGGTCAAGTCTTTAGAGTATTTGGTTCTATCAGGAAGTTCTGGAGATTTGGACTCTCCCGCAAGCAAATTGTTCTTTGTAGTGGACTTTCTATCTTTGTCTACATTTTCCCCTGAAATAGTTGAAGCCTGTAGGCTTTCCACAGAAGCAGGATTTCTCAACCTCGGCACTATTGGCATTTTGGACCAGGTAATTCTTTGTTGGGGTGGGGAGCTGTCCTGTGCATTGTAGGATACTTAGAAGCTTCCCTGGCCTTTACCCACTAGATGTCAGTGGAAAACTCCCTGTCCCCCAACAGTTGAGACACCAAAGTGTTTCCAGACATTGTGAAATAACCTCTTGGGAACAACATCCCTGCTGGTTGAAAACCACTGCACTGACATGAGCTGTTTCAACTTAGAGTTTCGGCAGCAGTTTGAACAGGGATCAAATGTTTCCCTTCAGTAATAACGCAGTGTTATAATATTATTGGGTGACTTTAGCCACTAAATGCCAAACCACTCGTAATAAAAGTCAAGAGACAACCGGAGAACCACAGATTTGTAAATGTCCTGTATCAGTGCTAGTAGCATTACCCCTGTTAGTGACATTGTCATTTCTTCCCTGGGCCACAAAGTTGGCCCAGATCCTCCACCACCTATAAGAAAAGGGGAATGAGCCTGGACGGTGTGGTTCACTGGTTGAGTGTCGACCCATGCACCAAGAGGTCACCGGTTCGATTCCTGGTCAGGGCACATGCCCAGGTTGTGGGCCTGATCCCCAGTGGGAGGCGTGCAGGAGGCCGCCAATCGATGTTCTCTCTCATTGATGTTTCTATCTCTCTCTTCCTTCCTTTCTCTCTAAAATCAATAAAGAAAAAACCATTTTTTTTTAAAAAAGAGGGGGAATGAATAAATTTTCTTCTCACCTGAAGTGATGCTAACACTTCAACCCATGATTATCAACCTCAGGGGACCTTTGGAACCTTCTGAAGAGATCTTAAAACTGGACTTTTGTTTACTCTGCAATGTTCTAATTTAATTTAAAAAAAAATATTGATACCTCTGAGTTATACTCAGAGGTTATGATTTAGTTGGATTTAACTAGTTTTGGATGAAGCCTAGGTATTTGAGGTTTTAAAAACTTCTAGAGAATCTAATGAGCTGCCAAGGTTGAGACACTGCATTTTCCCATGCTTTAGGCTACAGATCACTTCTTATAAAATCTCTACTTTGTTTAGAGATGTTGAGAGGTGACCTTTATAAAGGTCATAAATTTGGTGTCTTCGTTAGATCTAGGTTTTCAGTCTTTGGAAATAAGAACTGATCTCTAGAAACAGGACTTTACCTTTAGGACTTGGGATTTATTTTTAAATTAGAAATTTATCTTTAGCTCTAGTAATTGAGTCTTTGGAACTAAGAATTTATCTTTAGAAGTAGAAATTTATCTTTAGATCTAACTCAGTCTTTGGAACTGGGAACTTATCTTTAGAATTAAGAATATATTTACAGAACTAGGATTTTATCTTTAGATTTACAGTTTTTGAAACTATAAATTTATATTAAATCTAGGAATTTAGTCTTTGGAACTAGGTATTTATCTTTAGAGATAGGAATTTATTCTCTGGAACTAGGAATTAGTCTTTAGAACTAGGAATGTATCTTTAGCAGTGATACCATTGTAATTAGCTAGTTATTAATAATAGGAAAGAAACAAAAGGAAGGCCATGTCATTTGGGCAGCTTCACCAGGAAGCTGCAACTTTGCACTCTTCAAGGAATCACCAGCCCATTCTCCACAGATCACTGGGGGAAGGGTCCAACAAAGGGGAGATCGATGCATGTACAGTGAAGTTGGGGTGACCAGGGAAGGTGGCTGTCAGTCAAACCAGAGATCATTGGCCAGAATGGGCAGGGTCACTGAAAGTCCATGAAAATTTGGGAATATATAATATATAAACAAAGGAGCTTGCTCTCTTGGCACTCTCTTGGCTCTCTTGCTTTCACCTATGTTTCCTCCATAGACAAATGGCCCTGCAGATCAAACATGCAATGGACTGATGGACTGCAACTGGAAACACAAACTAAGCTAGCCTGATGCTGGACTGGACACTACTCCAATATGGAGCAGAACCTCTGGACACTGGCTTTGATTCTGGCCCTATTGAAGCCACAGCTATACTTGGTCTAAAAAGGGAAAGTATTGGACTTTGGAAACTTAGGGGTTTGATTCCATAGAAATGAAGCTTCCTACAATATCTCATCCTCATGTGCGACTCTCAGAAAATTCCCTTTCTTAAGACATTGCAAGAATTCCACTCCAACAAGCAACAGGTGGGGATGAGGACCTCTCCCCACTGACAACAGAAGTAGGAATTGATCTGTAGATGTAGGAATTCAGTTTTAAGGACAAGGAATGTATCTATAGAACTATGAATTCATCTTTAAAACTAAGAATTTTACACCTAAAAAATACAATATTACATGTCAACTGTAATTTAAAAAGAAAAATTATTTAAAGTTAAAAAACATAAGAATTTACCTTTATATCTAGCAATTTATCTTTAGAATGAGGAATTTATCCTTAAACATAGGAATTCAGTCTTTGGAAATAGAAATTTATTTTTGGAATTAGGAATTTATCTTCAGATCTAAGGACGAAGTTTTGGAACTATAAATTTTTCTTGAAAACCAGGAATTTACCTTTAGACTAGGAATTCACCCTTAAAACTAAGATATCATTTTTAAAATTATAAATTTATTTTTAGAATAGGAATTCAGTCTTTGGAAATAGGCATTCCGTTTTGGAACTAGGAATTCATTCTTTGGATCTAGGAATTTTTCCTTAGAACTAGAAATTTATTTTATAATTTAGAAATTTAATCTTTGGCACTAGGAATTTATCTTTAGAATCAGGAATTTGTTCTTTGGTATTAGGACTTTTTCTTTAGAAGTAGAAATTTATCTTTAGATTGATGAATTCAGTCTTTGGAGCTAGAATTTATCTTTTTAACTAGTAATTTAACTTAACTAAAAATTCACCTTTAGATATATGAATGTATGTTCAGGATAGCAATTTACCTTTAGATCTAGGAATTCAGTCATGGAAGCTAAGAATTTATCTTTAGAAGTGGTAATTTATCTTCAGATCTAGGAATTTATTTCTTGGGATTAGGAATATATTTATAGAATTAGGAATTTGTTTCAGGTGTATAAATTCTTAGTTCTAAAGATAAATTCCTAATATATATAAGATTGTATGTTCACTGCAATTAAATAAATAAAAAACTATTTAAAATAACAAAAGAACTAAGAATTAACTTTAGATCTATAATTTATCTTTAGAATGAGGAATTTATCCTTAGATCTAAAAATTCAGTTTTTGGAACTAGGAGTTTATCTTTATATCTAGGAATTAAGTCTTGGAACAAGGGATTTATCTTTAGAACTAGAAATTCATTCTTTGGAACTAAGAATGTATCTTTATGACTTGGAATTTAACTTTAGACATAGGAATTTATCTTTAGATCTAAAAATTCTGTCCTTGGAACTTATTTTTAGAACTAGAAATTCATTGTTTGGTACTAAAAATTTATCTTTAGAACTAGGAATTCACCTTTAGGTCTAAGAATTCAGTTTTTGAAACTAGAAATTGAATCTTTGGAACTAGAAATTTATTTTTAGAACTAGGAATTTATGGTTATAACTAAAGAATTTATCTTTAGATCTAGGAATTTAGTCATTGGAACTAGGAATATAACTTTAGATATAAAATGCAGTCTTTGGAACTGGGAATTCATAACTAGGAATTCAGTCCTTGGAATTAAGAATTTATCGTTAGAACTAGGGATTTATCTTTAGAATATTTAGAAAGAGATCTAATTGTTTTAAGCCCAATAGGTAGGAATTATTAGTTCTTGTCTTTAGCTGCACATTAGAATCACCTGGGGAGATTTTAAAACTTGGGAAACCCAAGTCACACCCTACACTATTAAATTAGTAGTGCTTGGATGGGGCAGTAACCATCAGGTTTGAAAGTTTCATCGGTGGTTCCAATATTCAGTCAAGCACTGGCGGTCAAACTTCAGCACATATCCAAGTTCTCTCCAGGGCTCAATAAAACAGATCCTTGTAATCCAAACACAAATTCTAGTTTATTATGTCTATGTTGGGGCTCACAATGTGGCATTTTTAATAATTTCTTTGTTGATACTAATGTTACTGGTCCAGGGACTAGTACACTGTGAAATTGAAAATATTGGTTTAGAAAATCAGCTTAATAATAAAAGATTAAAAGTGAGGCATGGAGAATTATTAATTAACTTCCAGAAAATTTTCAGTGCTATTTTACATGTTGTTGAATCATTTTAGTGGATATGATATTATTATTTAAAATCTCCATGAGAACAGTAATTACAAGTGTTTTAATATTTTCTTCTGTTTCCAAAATTAACTCTTCATTTCAGATGATGTTCCCCTTTTTATATCTTGCTCTTTTCTTTATTCTCTCTCGCATGTAAGTGTAGATGAGTTGTGGATCGGCAAGTCTGGAATCTAAATTCATCTCATGAACTCAAATGAGAGTGCCCATGTGCCTGGTGGGAATCAGTGTGTGTGGATGGAGCCCTGATCACGGAAGTTGGGGCTATAGAGGGGAGATGAGCAGCTATGGCAGAGAAGCCTCTGTT
Source organism: Tadarida brasiliensis (assembly GCA_030848825.1). Lineage (NCBI taxonomy): Eukaryota > Metazoa > Chordata > Mammalia > Chiroptera > Molossidae > Tadarida > Tadarida brasiliensis. The sequence goes on along the minus strand of CM061260.1, from coordinate 106,547,421 downwards.
AAGGGACTCAGACGGCGTGCCCTCCAAGTGCTAACCTGACCCTCACAGAAGCTCTGTGCTACATACAACCCTTGCTTTTCTCTGGCCCCGGGACTCAGTATGGGAGTCTCAGGTGCCTCCTTTGGAGAATTATATTTACAGCCATCTCCCTCACCAACCCCCAGAAAGAAAGAAAGAAAGAAAGAAAGAAAGAAAGAAAGAAAGAAAGAAAGAAAGAAAGAAAGAAAGAAAGAAAGAACCATTTACTTAGAAACAAATCAGGGAATTAGGGAAGAAGATCAAACCGTACAGAAGTAAACATCACAATCAAAAAACAACAAAACAATGAGAGAGAGAGAGAGAACAGGGGAGGGGAGGGAAGAATAGGAGAGGAGAGGAGAGAAGAGAAGAGAGGAGAGGGAAGGGGAAGGGAGGGGAGGGAGGGGACGGGTGGATGGAGGCAGTGCTGTTCTCTCTACTTGACAATTGCATGCTCATCTTCCCCTCATGTACTTCACAATCATATTGTCTGATTTAGAATGTGACTGTATTAGTGCTAGATCATGTTGCTCGAAATCAAACAAATGGGTAATTCCAGAATTGCCTGGTCAGACCACTGCCGCTGTATTCATGCTGGTTTCATGGCACCGGTTCACCTTCCCTCTCACCTCGCCTGCTGTCGGTTCATGACAGTGCCACGTGGTAACATGGGAATGTTTGATCCGACAGAGGTACACAGTCTAGGGCAGCTAAAGTCACAATTGAGAGAAGATATAATCAAGCTTGGTTTCAACCTGCTCTGTGTCCTCATTATCTTTACAGGGTGAGTTTAGCTTTGATAAGTGATGGAAATTGGGGAAGTCGTGGCTGTGCACAGTCGAGAGACTCCTTAAATCATCCTAAAATCGTGACCAGAACACTATATTTTTCCTCTTTAAACAAAAAGCTATTTCTGCTCTATTTTTTTTACCATATAAAGTATTTTAAAAACAAGCCCAAAGGTTCCATCCACACAAATGGGGAGAGCGTTATACAGGCCACGTATGTGACAGAGCAGGACTCTTGGACACTGACCATCTTGGAAGTCTGCGTCCGCACAATCCTAAATTTTGTAGATATAGATAAAGAAAGGATATATAGATACATCTTCTATAGATTTTGTTTCCCTGGAGAACCCTGACTCATATATGGATAAACCTTGAGCACATTATGCTAAGCAAAATAAACCAGTCACAATAAAACGAACACTGTTTAATTTTATTTATGTGAGTATTTTGAGTATTCAAATTCATGTAAACATCAAGTGGGTGGAGGGTAAAATGGGAAATTATTTAATGGATACAGAGTTTCAGTTTTGTGAAATAAAAAAAGTTTTAGAGATTGTCTGCACAGCAATGTGGATATAATTGATACCACTTAGCTGGATACTTAGACATTGTTAAGATGGTACATTTTACATTATGTTTATTATCACAATTAAGACAAAGTGAAACAAAACAAAAAGGAACAAGAAGCTGTCAGTACCTGCCTGGTTCTATTAGTTCCAAAACAGACTGCAGAGTTAAAGTCAGGACATGTTTCCCATGGCCTCAGTGACAAAGAGAAGAGACAGAAGTCAGGATGAACACCCAACCTGAACTGGAATCAACAATTTAGGTGGTATAATAAAAACAACCAAGTACACGGACAAAAAGCCAAACAAATGAGATATCCTCCTGTAAGACGCATGAAGCGGCAGAGCAGGACCGGCCTCTGTCCTGTTACCAGTGGCAAGTCCCCGTGGGGCCTCCGCATCCATTCACGTCAACACAGGATATGCGGGAAAACGAAGCGTGTTCAGAAAAATTCTTCATGAGAACTAAAAGTATACGTAGTACAGAAACATTAAACAAGTGGAGAAGTTAAAAGTTTACATATAAAAATTAAAATAATCCATGCCCGGCTGGTATGGTCAGTGGATTGAGCGTGATCCTGTGGACTGAGAGGTCCCGGTTCGATTCCTGGTCAGGGCACATGCCCAGGTTTCGGGCTCCATCCCCATTGGGGTGGTGTGCAGGAGGCAGCTGATCGATGTTTCTCTCTCACATTGATGCTTCTCCCTTCTTCTCTCTCTAAAAAATCGATAAAAATATATTTTAAATTTTTTTAAATCCAGATTTATTGATGTATAGACTAGAGAATTAGGGAAGAGTTACTAAGCAATTACAAGGAGGGAATTAGCCAACAATTATTTCCTTAGAACACAGAATTGAAGGCACGGACTTCAATCTGGTAAGACATTTTCCTGGGACTAAGAGAAAATAAACCCCGACAAAGAGAATGGTAGACCGTCTGCACTGGCCGGGTAACAAATATGTCTGCACCCCACACTTAGCAGTTTAAGCAACACACACGACCATTTATTATTTTCCTGTGTCTGTGCATCTGGAGTCTGAGCCGGTTTCGCTGGCTCCTTTGCTCAGCGTCGCACCAGACTTACATCACAGTATCGGCTGCAGGTGCAATTGTGCCGTCTTGGAAGCCTCTTCCAGGCTCACTGGCTGCTGGCGGAATTCGGTTCTTTGCAGCTGTGAGGACTGAGGCCCACTGGCTGCCCCATGGCACCCCCACACCACGGTGGTTTGCTTCTTCAAGGCGAACAGGAGCGAGTCTTGCTGCTACTTATCTCTTACCTCCAGACCCTCTGAAAAGGCTCACCTGATGAGCTCCGTCCCACCAGGATAATGCCCCTTTTGAGTCATTCAAAATCAACTGATTAAGGAGCCTACTCACACCTGTGAAATCACTTTTTTACTTATTTCTTTTTTAATCCTCATTCGAGGATATGTTTATTAATTTTAGAGAAAGGAATAGGGGAGAGAGAGAGAGACAAACATTGATCAGTTGCCTCCTGTACGTGCCCCGACCGGGGATCAAACACACAGCCTAAGTGCGTGCCCTGAGGATCAAACCCATAAACTTTTTGGTGTACAGATGAGGCTGCGACCAACTGAGCCACCCGGCCAGGGTTGAAATCACTTTATTTTTAACATATAACAGAAAAGAGTCATGGGAGTCATATAGTTACAGGCCCCAGCACGCTAATGGGGAGAGGATCATGCAAAACGTGCATAAAAGGGCGGGACTCCGGGAGACCATCGTGGGGTTCCTACTACAACATAATCTCCGTTTTGGTATATCTGACCCCACACTATAAAACTTTTTATGTAATTACTGGGCATTCACCCTAAATATGGGCCAGAAAAACCCCATTCATTTCTATCAAAAGCACGTACAGCACATTTTCTCAAGAGGAAATCCTGTGGATGGGCCAGCTGAGCACGGAGGTGGAAGGGTCAGCTCGAGCTCTGCTTGAAGGGATGCCTGCCGTCTGACCACACCTGCTTACACCTGTCTTCCCAGGCTTGCAGTGAAATCTGACGCTCGCTTCAGCCGAGTCTCTCTCCAGGATTGATCTCCAGAAGTATGCCCAGTGAACAGCCAACAGGTCACTGAGCTCGCCAGGATGCCTCAGAGCGGGGTGATTCGAATTCAGTGTTGGTGATTCTCCTTTGCAGGGAAGCCTCAGTACTTCCGGACTGACATGACCAGGGTCCATAGATGTGTGTCTCCTAAAATAATATTCCTTAAAGAATCACACTTAAAATTCTATGTTGACTTCAAAACCAAACGATCACTATATTTTTCCCTTTGCCAATCATGTACAACAGTGTTGGGATTATTTTCCTTCATGTTGTTCCCATATTTCCTAATTACCAGTGCAGACTGACATGATGAGAATCGCTCCATTTTTAGGAGCCAATTTTTTTTTTGTTTGTTTCAAATACAGCAGTGGAGTTATGTTACATTTTCTTTTTTCCCCAAGGGGAAATTCTTTAACTTTGTATAATAAATGAGGTGTCACTTCATTATTCATAAATCTCGGAAATTCATCATTTGTTATATTACTTTAACTCAGTTACATTATTTTCTCCCCTCTAATAAAGAGCGTTGCGTGGTATTGACTAAAACATGACATTTATTAATTTTACACATTTTCATATTTTCATAGTAGAGGAACTTAGCATGATCCGGAGCACACGTGATATTCTCTTTAGAAAAGAAAAAGCACATGTTTATATAACCTATTACTTTCAAGACATGTAGCAAGTTCCAATAAATTGTTGATTCAATGTCCTAGCTGATGTGCATGTGTCTTACATGCTGTTTAAGGAGAGTGACCACATTGTATAGATTTCTTTCTTAGTGTCTGTTAAAGTCATAACACAGGAAGCGTGTTACTGTAACCTACAGGAACCATAAATACTAACCCTATAGCACTTTTATTACCAACTTATATCAAAGGCAATCTGGAACTCTTTTACACATAATATTCTCCCATTAGTAGGCAGGCTTATATTACAGGCATAAAATATTTGTAAGCGTTTTAACTTGGCCGGGCTACTACAGTGTGTCACATTTGTTTTTCCTTATTTTAATATGAGCTTATTTAGATGAAATTGGAATTGCCTTCCTCTCCTCTAGATGACAGATCTGGGTTAGTGCCAGGCCACTTAGTGAGGTCTACCAAACAACGGCCTATTTTGTACAGTAGCATAATTGGAAAATCACGAGATCACTAACTCATAACACGTGCCAATATGCCCAGTTAGTTCAAAGTCTAGCCTTGTACAGGTGATTTTATATTCCATTTAAACAATGTCTCTATTGCCTCCACTACAAATAGTTCATCTGATCACCTCTGAACTATGTTAACATTTTTATGAGACACACTGCTCTATGTTACAACTAAACAAATAAACTAGAAATAAGAAGAAATCAAACTTTTAGTTAACCATTGTGTTACATCAACTTGCACTTGGAAAATCTACCAACTAAATTAGGGAATGTGATTTCTCTAATTGTGACTTCCCACATTTCCCCGTCGTTACCTCCCCCCAGCTAGACTGCTGTTATTCAATGATGTGGTCCTCTTTAGAATGCTGGTAAGCTGGTAGCCCCGTCACCCAGCATATTTCCACTGATATCAAGTGATATCAGCATGAGGGAGTCTGCCAAAGGTGTCCTTTCTCAACCTCCTCTCAAATGCTGGGAGAGTGAAACTGCCTCAGAAAGCATAATCAAATCCTCAGACTACACACTCCAGGGTTAGGGAACAGTGTGGGTTTTAAGCAACACTTTCCTGTCATGATTAATATGAAAGCCGCATCCATCTACTGGGTACGAACACCCCTCAACTCTGAATAATTTAATAACAACTTCCCTGCACATCTGTTTACAGCAGGATAGATCGTCACTGCCCTGCAGACCCCAGGGGGGGAAAAATCCTGCTAAATTTTCTGCTTTGCACTCTAATCTCTGCTTGACTGTTCTGGGTCTTATCTATTGGTTCAGCTTCCAACTCACCTTTATCCTAAATATTGTGTAGCCTCAATTTTAGTTGACAAGGGGTATATATAAATATACTGAGTTCTTTTCCAAATTCTGTGAATAATCACTAATCATAGATGCTGGTTTATATTAGGGGTTTTCTTTTTTAGTCTTAAATTTTTTTTCTTTATTGATTTTAGACAGAGAGGAAGGCAGAGGGAGAAAGAGATAGAAACATCGTTTGGCTGCCTCCTGCATGCCCCCCACTGGGGATTTGGCCCACAACCTGGGCATGTGCCCTGACTGGGAATCGAACCAGTGACCTCTTGGTGCATGGATCGATGCTCAGCCACTGAGCCACACCGGCCAGGCTATATTAGGGGTTTTAGACTACAAAATCTTTTAGGGCTAGACCTACAACTACAACTGAAAAAAAAAAACAAATATAGTATCACAAGGCCCTGTTAACTACCACTCAGGTTAGTAAATTCTCCAAGAATAATTATAAGTGAATGATGAAAATGATGATTTAATGCATTAGAGCAATCCATAAAGCAACCCCAGGGGGAAAAAGCTACATCCAAAGTATAGGTAAATCATTATTAGAAGAACAATAATACATTTACCCTACAAATTTCTGGTGAAGGGGACAAGCAGAGTGTAACTAAAACAAGGCAAATAGAAAGTGCTAAAGGTGGCAATATACAGATCATGTAACATAGAAATGTGCACTTGAAACATATATGATCCTATCTATGTTGTCCCAATAGATTTTTTTTTAAAGCACAAAAGGACATGGCCAACAGCCCCAAAGAGCAATATTTTTATAATTATTAGCTGTTACAAATTCTTAACTCAAGCTACGATTTAGAAATACAAGCAAAAGTCTGGGGAAGTTTCATTTAGTATTAGGTAACTACACAAAAAATTGAGTTTGTTATAAACATTGTTACACGTATTATTTGAGTTTGAGATTCAGCTGCAAACATTATTGAAAAGGATTACTGATAGCACAAGATAAGTATTTTGACAAAATGTAACATTATTGTTATTTTTTTTGCCTCGCTTAATTACCTATTTTTTTAAAAATATATTTAGCAAGTTGATTGGATAGTCAGCATCACAAAATTATATAATTAAATCACAAATTGCTAGTGATGGGTCCCATTGCCATAAAAATATTCTAAAGAAAGATTTCCATGTATTCAAAGTAAAACCTTACTGCTAGTTTATGATTAAAAAACAAAAACAGCAAAGGATAAAATTTCACATTTATATAGTAACCAAAAATATTGGCTTCAATGCCAGTGAAAAGGAAGGTGGAGTCAGGTTACTTACTTTTTAGTATGTTAAGATCCTTAACCAATAAAGTTTTTTTCCTTTTAAAACAAACACAAGTGAAGTGTGGACTTTTAGGAATAAAGAAATAAAATAATAAGACACTTTTGTTTTCTTCAGTACATAATCATAATTTCCAGATTTGATTTTTCATTAATTCTGTCATTCCTTGAAACTCAGTTTTAAAATAATAATAATAATAATAATAATAATAATAATTAATAATAATAATAATGACAAATTAGTTTTAGAGCAGCATATACTAGGTTTCCAGTTTTCTTTGATGACTTCTAAAATTCCCTTGATGTGAACTCCAAAAATAAAGGCATTTTCATCCTCAGAAATGTGTTTTAAAACAGTATACTTTGAAATTTGTAGAAGTGGATGGTCTCAGCTGCAACTCAGAAAAACACGGGTAGGGAGATAAAGCTTTAAAGGAAAATTTCAGAAGCTGGATAACGAGGAGGTTTCGTGTCAGAAGCGAATCAGCTGGCCAAATAGTCAAGAGGCCCTCTTGGAGCAGGATAGCTTGGAGCCAGTTGAGTTCCTTGGGAGATGGAGAGAGAGGCCCACATGACCAGAGCACGGATGGTGTGCACATGGCACCTTCCCCCACTGTGCCTGTCCACTCGGCTCTGCCAAGTGTGCACTCCTGATTCAAAGTGACAAGAACCTTGCTCCCTCCCTGATCCAGAAAGAAAGAGCCTTGTCAAGTTGAATATCCTGCTTGCTGCACAGGAGCAGGGCTGCCAGGAACAATGGGGGGAAGGCAAAATGTGCTCTCAATCAGCGAGAGGCCGCGGGCCCTGGTGTGGCTGCTCACGGGGCAGTGAGAAGTGTAACTGAAGCTTAAATGTCACTGCGTTCTTTTTAGAAGAAATGCTGATTTGTTTTTGTCATTTTGTTGGTTTTGCTTTATTGTGGTTTTTTGTTTCCTTCTGGACTTTGAAAATAAGTTTGGAATGTCTCTTTTTAAGGAAAATAAAATCACTACTAAACAGAAATTGACCCTCAGAACATATTCAATCAAACCCAGAAATGTACGCATTGCACTCTCCTTATGCCAGGTAGAGGGCCACTGGGGCAAGCGTGTAAAGATAAATGCAGTCTTTGGCCTGGAGGGGACCCACACAGCCTACAAGGAGGGACACTGTGCTTTTATTTGAAAGATATATGGAGATTATGAAATTTGAAGGTGGGAATCTCCTTCCCATGGGCATTTCCTCTACTTGCTGTGTGACTTTTGGCCATTCAACTTCTCCTGAAGCCTAATTTATTATTGTAGAATAGAGTTATAATAACTAACTCACAGGGAAGGTGACAATTAAAGAAGAATTTTTAAAAATGCATTTTGAATGTGTGAAGTAATATACAAATGTCAGTTATGATTTATGGCAGGAGGCTGGCAGGCAGACCTCAGGGTTTCTAGCTTATGCTGCTAACTTGACCTCACTCCATGTTTTCAGAAGTGAGGTCCCCTCAGTGACCAGAGTCTACCTTCCAACAGAATATACCTCAAGAGAGTATTAAGTATAATAGATATGAGGAAGTGCCAAAATAAATAAATAAGCAAAGCCCCGGGGAATAAAGGATCAAATCCTGCTGGGGTAATAGCAGAAGGCTTCTCGGTTAGAGCTAAAATTCACCTAATGGAAATGGCACAGTCACAGAGGGACACTATTCTGCTATAAATGTCTAAACACCAATGGTCACTATTTCCTAACAGCTCCAGTCCAGTGTATGAGCATCTCAAAGAGACTGGTCATTAAGAGTGAGGTAGTAGCAGGCAGTGCACTGGCCCTGAGAGTTGGCTTTGCAGTTCCTTTCTTTGCCTAAAAAATAGAGAGAATGAGATCTTTGCTTAGAAGTTATCCATTCCACCACATATAATTAATTCTTCCTGTTGAAAGTGAGAATATCTTCAAAATGAAAATAACTTATATGAAAATCAATTACATTTCCTGTAAAATAGCAAGGAAGGGGTGAAATAAGGTTGTGGCCAGGTGAAATCCAATTTCTATAATGTTGCTGTTTGTGAAGAAGGGCTAGGCCTGTGGCCCTACCGCATTAGAAATACCTGTAAGCTTGTCAACAAGAAAGCTGCTGAAGCAATAGCTCTAGTGAGACATTAGAGCCTGGAACTCTGCATTCGAAAACAAACCAGACTAAATGAGATCTATAGATTTCCTCTTTCAAAACTTAGAATGTAAGTATTTAAGAACGTGTATCACCATCTAGTATTCCCATGATTCAACCTGTACAGCACTTGCTGTCCATGAGAGAATCACTGGACATACAAGTACAGGGACCCTGAGATATAGGCAAGCCACAGGCAGTGAAGAAGCCCCCTTCCCTGAGCATATGCTAAGTCCTCCAGCATCCTGCCTGTGACCCTTAGCAGAGTGCAATGCATTGATCTACCCATGCGTTTCTCTCCCCATCCCCTGACTCAAAGATCTTCAAAGATAAATCGATCTTCTTCATTTTTCTATCTAGTGTCTGGCAAGTTGCAGATGCTCAGTAAATGCTCAGTGAATAGATCTGAAACTTGGATGCCGAGAGCTTCCCCGAGCCGTGGATCGTCCAGGAGAGCCACTCCCAAAGCAGCAGGGCAGCCGGCAGCCACTGAGCGATTGCCGGAGAGGACAAATGGTTCATTTGGCAGGAGTGCAGGTTTAAGGTCCGAAACAAAACAAGGCGTATCTGTATCTCCTGTAAACTCCGGTTCAAAGAAAAACACAGAGGAACAGAGTAAACACAGCTTCAAAGAGTCAAGCTTTCGGCAATATTTATGAAGCATCACCGTGTGCCAAGTAGTCTGCTAGATTCTGGGGATGCAGCAAGCACGGAAAGGGCAGGCCTGCCTTCTGGAGCCACCGTCACACACATGTCAAGGTGCCCTGGAGGAAATGTAGAGGGGCTGTGCGAATGTGGAGTCGGAAGGCTTGTGTGTGTGTGTGTGTGTGTGTGTGTGTGTGTAGCTGTGCCTGATGGGATGGGGGATGGAAGGGGGTGGTAAGAGATTTTTCAGAAAAAATAAAAATAAATAAAATGAAAATAATGAATTATAATAAAAACAAAAACTGCTCCTTAAAAAAACCCATCATATTCCAAATATGCATATTCTTTTTTTTTTTTTTTAAATTGTCTTTATTGATTTTAGGGAGAGAGGAAGGAAGAGGGAGAGAGACAGAAACATGGACTGGCCGCCTCCTGCATGCCCCCACTGGGGATCTGGCCCAAACCTGGGCATGTGCCCCGACCGGAATCGAACCCGCGACCTCTTGGTGCACGGGTCCACGCTCAACCTCCGGGCAAATATGCATATTCTTTTAAGTATGAACCGCCGAGCAGCTGGGACTGTACCTTGCTGGTGGAAGGACGTGCCTCATCACAGGTCAGCCTTTCGGGCACAGCGGACAGAGGCTTGTACATCAAACCCCTGGAGAGGACTCACAGCCTCGGAGCCGCCCACCCCTGCCCGGGCAGCACACAAGCCACGCTGCACCCAAGGCGGGAGCTCCGCAGCCACCCAGGTGTCACTCGGGCGAGCCTCGCTCCCAGCGGCAGAAACGACACGTGGTCTCCCGCGGAGGCGGCCGAGGTCGCGGACGGGAAGCTGAGGCCTGCGCTCCAGGATGGCGGGAACTGAAAGCGCGTCCGCGGTCCTCCTCCTGCCCTCCTCCGCCTGGTGCTTGTCCCCGGGACGCTCCCTTCCCCCCCCCCCCTTGCGGCAGGGGCGGTACTGCGGGTCTCAGGTGGCAGCAGGGCCACAGCCGGGACAGGGATGAGGGGAGACCACCGAGCCGGTGTGCGCACCATCCTGTGGGCGCGGACAACCGGGCACAGTGTGGCAGAGAAGTTGGGTGGGTGGGCCACAGGGCACAGTGTGGAGGAGAAGTTGGGTGGGTGACTGGGCACAGTGTGGAGGAGAAGTTGAGTGGGTGACCGGGCACAGTGTGGAGGAGAAGTTGGGTGGGTGAGCCACAGGGCACAGTGTGGAGAAGAAGTTGGGTGCGTGGGCGACAGGGCACAGTGTGGAGGAGAAGTTGGGTGCGTGGGCGACAGGGCACAGTGTGGAGGAGAAGTTGGGTGGGTGACCGGGCACAGTGTGGAGGAGAAGTTGAGTGGGTGACCGGGCACAGTGTGGAGGAGAAGTTGGGTGGGTGAGCCACAGGGCACAGTGTGGAGGAGAAGTTGGGTGCGTGGGCCACAGGGCACAGTGTGGAGAAGTTGCATGGCGGCTGCCTCCTTGCTGCTGGTGCTCAGGGAGCAGAGGGAGCAGGTGTGCAGCACCCCCGTCACTCTTCAGGGCATTTAGGAAGTCAGGAACCTTCCCTAGAGAGAGCTGGAGTGTGCTCTGTGCCTCTTCTTTTAAAAAAAACAAAAATTTTTTTTCTTTACTTTTTTCTTTTTGAGGGAGGGAGAGAAACATGGACTCATTGATTGGCCGCCTCCTGCATGCCCCCCACAGGGGATCGGCCGCAACCTGGGCATGTGCCCTGACCAGAATGGAACCAGCGACCTCCTGGTACATGGGCTGATGCTCAACCACTGAGCCACACCTGCGGGCTGTGCCTCTTCTTCCTCTTGTTTTCCATCCTGCCTCCGGAATAGTGCTACCACACGGGATAAGGAGATAGAAGCCACAGGCTAGGAACAGAAGGTTCCCGAGGGTCTCATGTGGCAGAGCTCTCCTGTTAGCCATGGACAGAAAATCTGGAGAGAAAAGCAAACCTTTACCTTGTTTATAGCCCCCAAAAAAGATATACATATGGGCAAAAGTAGGTTGCCAGTTGTATGTGAAACACAGAGTTAGTAAAGCTATTGTAATAATCATACCTGCATGTCTTTTCCTGTACAAACAACTATAAACCTGTTTTGCCTAACTCCTATAAACAGGACCTGGAAGGATAAGTAGGCATTAGCCAAGAGAAGAATATTCTAGGCAGATCTAGAACAACATATCCAAAGCCCTTGAAGTGTCAAAAGGCTTGTCATTTCAGAGGAAATGTAAAATACTTTAGGTAAGTCATTACGACAGTTAACTCTTAATGTTATTGGATACAGAACAGGTCACCATTATTTCTTGTGGGTGGCTGTTTGCAAAATCTGCCTACCTTAGCTACCAGAAAACCAGAAGCTCCAGGATGGCCTTCCATCCCTAAGCTACTCACTGGGTCGTTTTGTGATGGTGACATCTTTAACCACATTAGTGACTGGATTGGCACCCCCATGGTCTGAGGAGGGAGGAGAGGAAGGATTATTTAATATTCTCAATTAACCAAAATACTATATTTAAAAAAAAAATCTCAAGAGAGATTTCTGTAGCCACACTGTATTTTCTCCTAAAGCAATTGACTTATACAGTAGGTTCATAAAAATCCATCTCTTACACTTGTGAGAGGTAGTTTTGCATTTTGATGTCAAGAGTGCTGGCATGATGGAATACCAGCAGCCAAACCTGTATTTCTTGGCAACTCTTTTTCCTACTCCCATTTTTTTTTTTTTTTTTGGCCACAATTATTAAATCAGTCTTGCCCCTTCATATTGTCTGAGAAATATAATGTTCTCTTCTGAATGAAAATTCTAATAGAATTTCATTTTCTTATTGGTACGCATTAGCATTATCTCTTCAAGATTACTATAATCCTATCATTTTCCAAGATTCTGAGTGTCATCGAAAATTTAGGGTCCTTCTCATTGTATATATATAAAAAAAAAAGTGTGTGCTTAACAAAGGACCACTACACTCTTATTTTGATATATGTTCTATATGCAATGTTTACCCACTAGCTGTTTCAGCCCAGAGAGAATTTTTATGACCGACTATCAAACCCTGAAACAGTATTTATAATGTAAATACTGATATGCCATTATTTATACTTCAGTAGGAAACATTGGTTCTGTGATAAATAAACTTGTTATCCAATCATTAGTCTATTGTAGCCACACTGACAAGTCATGCCACAGGCAATACCATATCACTAATGAAATGAATTAATTTGTCTTTTTCAAAGGGACAGTGGGGAATTGGAAATGTATGTTTTATAGTAACACTCCAAATAGAAAATATATCCAATAATTCAAGCCATCGAGTTTATTTTATTCAACAAATATTCTCTGAGTGCTTCTTATGTTTCAGGTACTTTTCTAGGTGATAGGAGTAAATCTTACTTGGGGGGAAGAAAAAATAAAAACAAGAAAGGGGGTGGGGGGAGAAAGACTAGGCAACTCCAAATTCTGATAATTATTATGAAGAGAGGAGGAAAAATAAAAACAAACAGAAAATAAAAACCTCAGATTGATAAATAAAGTCTCCATTTCATAAGGTGACCACAAAACATTTTACATTGTTTCAAGGCCTTGTTCTACTATAAAAGTTATAGTGATAAATTTATGTTTGACCCCAATGAATTGCTTATAATTAATATTTTTTTACCCATGAAAATAGCAATTTCATGTAATTTAACCTAATGACTGATAACCTGAAGACTAATAACAGATAGAATTTTAGTAGCTAAAATTTTTATATTGAAGTTTTATTTCAAATATGTAAGTGCTCTAAGTCTGAATTATCTAATACTCAGCACTTTTTTTTTTTTTTCTTTCAAGTCCTTTATCTAGAGAGATGAAAACCCTATTACTCTACAGGTCAGACAGATGTCTCAGCAGTATTTCCAGTCCATAAACAGACTTCTTAGGACAGGATATCTGAAGATGAGGATTTCTAGGATTGGAAAGGGCCCCAGGGAGCTTCTGTGAACAGCACAGCCCCAGCTAGGGTACTGTGGCTAGAGCACTAGCTGGAGGGCTTCAAGGCATCTGTGGGCACTGATGTCCTTGGAGGCGATGCTCCTTCACACTCAGCCCTGCCAGATGCACAGTATAACATGCAGCACGTCATTCGACCTTTCCTAGCGTCAGTCTTTTTAACCTTTGAAAGGAGAACAATTACCCTACTTTGCAGGACATTGCAAATATTATAGATATAGTTTAATAACATTATATACGCATTCAGTTCTTGGTAAAGCAAATTCAGCTTTACACACTTGGTTCTCAAGAGTAGGGTGGAGAAAGAAAGAAAAATAGCACCTTTAAAAGACATAGGAGAATCCACCTACTTCAATATTCAAAGCGCATGTCCAGTGTGAGTGAGCAGTGGCTGAGAGGTGTGAATCTGTGCTTCCTTCCGTGGGTCTCAGATCCTCTGCATCTTTTGTGGTGTAAGCATCTTGTCACCTTGAGTTTTTGTGTGTTTTTGTTGTTGTTGTTGTTACAGATGTTTCTCCTTTTTCCCCACTTGACACCCTCCTCCCAATCCCACCCCACCCCCACCCCAGCATTGTTGTTTATGTCTATTGGTTATGCATATATACATATAAGTTCTTTGGTTTATCTCATGACTACCCCCTGCCCGCTTTCTCTGAGGTTTGTCAGTCTGAACCTTACTCCTTTCTATGTCTCTGGGTCTATTTTTTCATCAGCTTATTCTGTTCATTATATTCCACAAATAAGTGAGATCATGTGGTATTTGTCTTCCTCTGATTGGCTTATATCGCTTAGCATAATGCTCTCCAGGTCCATCCATGTCCTCCATAGGATAAGAGATCTTTCTTTCTTACAGCTGCATAGTACTCCATTGTGTATATGTACCACAGCTTTTTTATCCACTCATCCATTGATGGATATTTGGGCTGTTTCCAGATCTTAGCTATTGTAAATAGTGCTGCTATGAACATAGGGGTACATATATTCTTTCTGATTGGTGTTTCAGGCTTCTTAGGATGCATTCCTAGAAGTGGGATCACTGGGTCAAATGGCAGTTCAATTTTTAATGTTTTGAGGAAAAACCATATTGTTTTCCATAGTGGCTGCACCAGTCTGCATTCCCACCAGCAGTGTGCTAGAGTCCCCTTTTGTCCACACCCTTGCCAGCACTTGTTGTTTGAGGATTTGTTGATGGCAGCCATTCTGGCAGGTGTGAGGTGATACCTCATAGTTGTTTTAATTTACATCTCTCTGATAACTAGTGACATTGAGCATTTCTTCATATGTCTCTTGGCCATTAGTATGTCCTGTTTGGAGAGGTGTCTATTTAGGTCCTCTGCCTATTTTTGAATTGGGTTCTTTGTCTTCCTTTTGTTGAGTTGTATGAGTATTCTAAATATTTTGGAGATTAACCCCTTATCTTATGTATCACTGGCAATTATACTCTTCCCTATAGTGGGTTCCCTTTCCATTTTGATGCTCATTTCTTTTGCTGTGCAAAAGCTTTTTAGTTTGATGTAGTCCCATGTATTAATTTTCTCCTTTGTTTCTCTTGCCATGGGCGTTGTATTAGTGAAAATTCTGCTGCGTGTGATGTCTGAAATTTTGTTGTCTACATTTTCTTCTAGGATATTTATGGATTCATGAGTCACATTGAACTCTGATCCATTTTGAGTTTATTCTTGTGTATGGTGTAAGTTGGTGGTCTAGTTTCATTTTTTTGTGTGTAGCTGTCCAATTTTTCCAACACCATTTATTTATTAAAGAGGCTGTCTTTATTGCATTGTATGCTCTTGCCACCTTTGTCAAATATTAATTGAGCATAATATCTTGAGTCAATTTCCGGGTTCTCTATTCTGTTCAATTGAACTATGTGCCTGTTCTTGTGCCAGTACCAGGCTGTTTTGATTACAGTAGCTTTGTAGTATAACCTGATATCCAGTATTGTGATCCCTCTTACTTTGTTCTTCTTCTTCAACATTGCTGTGGCTATTCAGGGTCTTTTTGGTTCCATATAAACTTTTGGAGTATTTCTTCTAGTTCCATGAAATATATTGTTGGTATTTTAATGGGGATTGCACTGAATCTCTAGATTGCTTAGGGTAGTATGGACATTTTAATGATGTTAATTCTTCTAATCCATGAACAAGGTACATGCTTCCACTTTTTTATATCTTCTTCTTTTTCTTTTTCAATGTCCTGTAGTTTTTTTTTTTTCTGCAAACAGGTCATTTACATCTTTGGTTAAGTTTATTCCTAGGTATCTTAATTTTTTTGTTGCAATTGTAAATTGGATTTTTTTTTTTTTAGTTTCTCTTACTATGTGTTCATTATTGGTGTATAAAAATGCCAATGATTTCTGGATGTTGATTTTGTATCCTACTACTTTGCCAAATTCATTAAATCTTGTAGTTTTAGATGGAATCTTTATGGTTTTCTATGTACAATATCATGTTATCTGCAAATAATGATAGTTTCACTTCTTCCTTTCCAATTTGAATCCCTTTTATATTTTCTTCTTGTCTGGTTGCTGTGGCTAAGACTTCCAGTACTATGTTAAATAAGAGTGGTGAAAGTGGACATCCCTGTCTTGTTCCTGTTCTTAAGGGAAATGCTTTTAGTTTTTGCCCGTTAAATATGATGTTGGCTGTTGGTTTGTCATAAATGGCCTTTATTATGTTGAGATATGATCCTTCTAGTCCCACTTTGCTGAGTGTTTTTATCAAAAATGGATGCTGGATTTTGTCAAATGCTTTTTCAGCTTCCATTGATATGATCACATGATTTTTATCTTTCATTTTGTTTATGTGGTGTATCACATTTATCGATTTGTGGATATTGTATGAGCCTTACCTCCCTGGGATGAATCCCACTTGGTTGTGGTGTATAATTTTTAAAAATATATTGCTGGATTCGATTTGCTAAGATTTTGTTGAGGATTTTGGCATCTATGTTCATCAAGGATATTGGTCTGTAATTTTCTCTCTTTGTAGTGTCTTTATCTGGTTTTGGGATTAGGATTATGCTGGCCTCATAAAAAGAGTTTGGGAGTCTTCCTTCCTCTTGAATTTTTGGTAATAGTTTGAGGAGAATAGGTGATAGTTCTTCTTTGAATGATCGGTAAAACTCCCCTATGTGGCCATCCGGCTTTAGTTTGCTGGGATTTTATTGATTACTTCTTCTATTTCCTTAATTGTTATTGGTCTGTTTAGGTTTTCTGACTCTTCCCAGTTGAGTTTTGGAATAGTATATGATTCTAAGAATTTGTCCATTTTGCCTAGGTTGTCCAATTTTTTGCCATATTAATTGTTCATAGTATTTTCTTACAATGCTTTGTATTTCTGTGGTGTCCATTGTTACTTCACCTCTTTCAGTTCTGATTTTATTAATTTGGGTTCTCTCTCTTTGTTTCTTGGTGAGTCTGACTAAAAGTTGATCAATCTTGTTTATCTTTTCAAAGAACCAGCTCTTGGTTTCATTGATCTTTTGTATTGTTTTTTAGTCTCTATGTTACTAATTTCTGCTCTGATTTTTATTATTTCCTTCCTTCTACTAACTCTGGGTTTTTCTTTTTGTTCTCTTTCTAAATCTTTAAGTTGTTGGGTTAGATTGTTTATTAGAACATTTTCTTCTTTCTTGAGGTAGGCCTGTATTTCTATGAACTTCCCTTTCAGGACTGCTTTTGCTGTGTTCCATAGATTTTGTATTGTTGTTTGTTCATTTTCATTAGTTTCCAGGAAGTTTTTTATTTCTTTCTTGATCTCATTGGTAATCCATTAGTTGTTTAATAACATGCTATTTAGCCTCCATGTGTTTGAATGTTTTTGAGAGTTTTCATTGTAATTGATTTCTAGTTTCATGTCATTGTGATCTGAGAAGATGCTTGATATGATTTCAATCTTCCTGAACTTGTAGAGACTTACTTTTTGTCCTAACATGTGGTCTATCTTCAAGAATGTCCTGGGTGCACTTGAGAAAAATGTATATTCTGCAACTTTGGGGTGAAATGTTTTGTAAATATCAATTAAGTCTAATTGATCTAACTTGTCATTTAAGGACTCTGTTTCCTTGTTAATGTTTTGTCTAGAAGATCTATCCAGTAGTGTCAGTGGGATGTTAAAGTCACCCACTATGATTGTATTGCTATTGATCTCTCCTTTGAAGTCCTCCATAAGTTTTTAAATATATGGTGGTTCTCCTATATTTGGTGCATATATGTTTACCAGGGTTATATCCTCTTGATGGATTGATCCTTTTAATATTATATAGTAACCTTCTTTGTCTATGATAGCTCTTCTTTGTCTATCTTCTCAGATCTGAGTATTGCTACACCAGGTTTTGTTTTTTTTTTTCATTTTCATTTGCCTAGAAAAATTGTTTTCCATCCCTTCACTTTTCATCCTGTGTGAGTCTTTTGTTGTGAGGTGGGTTTCTTGTAGACAGCGTATATATGGGTCATGTTTTCTTATCCAGTCAGCTACCCTATGTCTTTTGATTGGAGCATTTAAGCCATTTACAGTTAAGGTTATTATTGATAGATATTAGTTGCCATTTTAATTTCATCTCTGTGTTCCTCTTTCTCTCTCTCTCTTTCTTCTTCTTACAACAGTCCCTTCAGCATTTCTTGCAGTGCTGTTTTGGTGATGGTAAATTCCTTTAGCTTTTTTGTGTGTGTGTCTGTTGCCATCTTTTTTTCTCTCTTTGTTTATGGATGAGTCTGGCTAAGGGTCCATCAATCTTGTTTATCTTTTCAAAGAACCAGCTCTTTGTTTCATTGATCTTTTGATTTTTTTTATGTCATTTATTTCTGCTCTGACCTTTACTATTTCTTTCCTTCTACTTGCTCTGGTTTTTTTCTTTTTGTTTACTTTTAGTTCTTTAAGTTGTAGGGTTAAAAGTCAATTAGAAATTTTTCTTGTTTCTTGAGCTAGGCCTGTATTACTATGAACTTCCCTCTCAGAACTGCTTTCTCTGCACCCCATAGATTTTGTGTTGTTGTGTGTTACTTTTGATTGGTTTCCAGGAAGTTTTTAATGTCTTCCTTGATCTCCTTGGTAACCAATTCATTATTTAATAACATGCTATTGAGTCTCCATGTGTTTGAATGTTTTTGAGTGTTTTTGTTGTAATTGATTTCTAGTTTCATACCATTGTGATCTGAGAAGAGCTTGATATGATTTCAATCTTCTTGAACTTGTAGAGACTTAGTTTATGTCCTAACATGTGGTCTATCTTTGAGAAAGTACCATGTGCACATGAGAAGAATATGAATTCTGCAGTTTTGGGATGTAATTCTCTGTAGATATCTAGTATCTACTGCATCATTTAGAGTCTCTGTATCCTTGTTAATTTTTTATCTAGAGGATCTATCCAGTGATGTCAGCAGGGTGTTGAACTCACCCACTATGATTGTATTGCTGTTGATTTCTTCTTTGAAGTCCTCCAGAAGTTTTTAATGTATTTTGGTGCTCTTATGTTGGGTGCATGTATGTTTACCAAGGTTATATCCTTCTGTTGGATAGATCCTTCAATATTATGTAGTGGCCTTCTTTATCTTAGTTATGGCCTTCATTTTGAAGTCTATTTTATCAGATATGAGAATTAGTACCCCATCTTTTTTCCTTTTGCTTGGAAATCGTTGCTTGGAAATTTTTTTTTCCATCCCTTCATTTTGTTGTGAGGTGGGTCTCTTGTAAACAACATATATATGAGTCACGCACGCTTATCCATTCAGCTACTCTATGCCTTTTGATTGGGGCATTTAATCCATTTATGTTTAAGGTTTTTATTGAGATGTTATTGTCATTTTTGTTCATTATGGTTATGTTTCTCTTCCTATTTTTTCTGTTTATTATAGAAGTCCTTTTAACATTTCTTGGAGTGCTGGTTTGGTGCTAATATATTCCCTTAGACTTTTTTTTTTTTTTTTTTTTTTGGTCTGGGAAGCTCATTATTTCACCTTCTATTTTGAATGATATAGCCCTGCTGGATAGAGCAGTCTTGGATTCAGATTCTTGTTTTTCATTACCTTGATTACTTCATGCCATTCCCTTCTGGCCTGTAGTGTTTCTGTTGAGAAGTCAGCTGATAGCCTTATGAGTGTTCCTTTTTAAGTAATCTGTTGCTTATCTCTTGCTGCTTTTAGGATTCTCTCTTTGTCTTTAATTTTTGGCATTTTAATTATTATGTGTTTTGGTGTGGGCCTGTTTGGGTTCTTCTTATTGGGGCTCTCTGTGCTTCTTGAACTTGTATGCCCTTTTCCTTCACCAAGCTAGGGAAGTTTTCTGTCACCATTTCTTTAAATATATTCTGTAGCCCTTGCTCATTTCCTTTTTCTTCTGGCACTCCTGTGATACAGATGTT
Source organism: Tadarida brasiliensis (assembly GCA_030848825.1). Taxonomy (NCBI): domain Eukaryota; kingdom Metazoa; phylum Chordata; class Mammalia; order Chiroptera; family Molossidae; genus Tadarida; species Tadarida brasiliensis. The sequence continues at coordinate 106,527,600 of CM061260.1, read as the reverse complement.
GTTACATTTCATATTGTTCCACAGGTCTCTTAAGCTGTCTTCTTGTTTTTTAATTGTTTTCTCTTTTTGGTTTTCTGATTGGGTATTTTTTATCTACCCTGTCTTCTAATTCACTGATCTGGTCCTCAGCTTCCTCTACTCTGCTGGTTATTCCTTCCAATGTGTTCTTTATTTCTGCTTTGTCATTCTGCATTTCCAGTTGGTTGGTTTTCAATGTTTCTATATCTTTACTCATGCTTTTGAGCTTTCTCATTATCATTACTCTAAACTCTACCTCTGATAATTTGCTTAAACTGCATTTTAGTTATCTCATCTTCTGTAAAATTGTCTTGTTCTTTCATTTCGGATTTGTTTCTTTGTTTCACCATTTTGGCTTTCTCAGTGGGTTTTGGAACCTGCCAAATTTTCCCTGTGGGTGATGGTGTTCTGCTAATTGTGGCTTCCTCTGCTGGGTTTGGATCAGTGTGGGAGGACTGATGTTAAACAGCACTGTGAAGTCTTACTTTCCTGGGTAGATTTGCAGGCCAAGCAAAAGTTCAGTTATCCTCTAGCTTTTGCCTGCTAGCTATTAGTCTCAGTTACTTGATGAGCCTTGGGTTGTAGCCCTCAGCTGAATGAAAATATCACTCAGGTGTTCAGGGTAAGAGGATTTCCAGTGGGTGGGGCAGATGCTTGCTGGCCATCTCTAGCTGTTAATCAGCCTCAATTTGCATTTTTTTGGCCTGGCCCAGTGGTGTTAAATTCCCAAGGGAGGGGCTGTTGCTTCTTCCCGGGTCTCTGAGAAGGGGCTCTTTGCATAAGATGGCTTCTGTCCTGTGAGGAAGTGATTCAGCACAAAACTCCTAATGCCCTCACAGCTCTCCAAACTCTCGAGTCTCTCCACATAGTTCCAGTCCAGCCTGCCCTCCCTCTTCTGGAGCCTAAGGTGAGTGGCTGTAGCTAATTTAGTGCTCTGTCCCGGCACTCTGTGCTATGGAGCCAGCTTGGGATTTTAACCCCGAGGTAACTGCTCATAGCTAAAACAGCTGCTGTCCATGGGCTCCCAGCCCACACTCTTGTACCTCCATAGTTCCTACCAGGCTCGATTTGGTGTCCTCTTTCTGTCCCTGGTTATATGGGTTCTCTCCAGCTGCGTTTCTGTTGGTGTTTCCTGATGTTTTGTCTGTATTTTAGTTGTAATTCCAGTTTGGTCCTTGGAGATGTTCTGTTTAGCTTCCATTCACTCCACCACCATTTTAGAATCCTTGAGTTTGTGTGTGTGTTTTTAATAATGTTTAATATTATTTCCCTTTAAGTACAAGTTAATCTCTGAATCAAAGCAAGAAAAAATGATTCATCCCAAAGCTGATGGAGAAACTGGTTCCAGATTTATTAAAAGATAGGATTTTAGTTTCCATCCTAAGGTTGTAAGAGAATTCCAGGAACGATTTTGATAATAATGAATCAGGTGCTATAAGGTAACTTTATAGCAGAAGATGTAGATCTGATGTAAGGTATGGAAAATGCTCCCAGCAGTGTCTGGCAAACTCTTGGTGATCAACATGGTTATTTTCTCCTCTGGGGGGAAAAATTAGCTACTTATTCGGATGGTGGATCCTGAGCTAGTGTGTCTGGTGGCTACAATTTAAATTTCTGTGGACAGTGTTCATCCTTGGGGCAATTTTGCCCTTTTTAAGCTTATTCTTGTATATCACTGTGTTCTGACCAGCACGGTGACTTATACATGATGTTTCATACACTGAAATAATTTGAATAAATTCATTTATCCAGCAAACATTTCTTGGTTGAATTAGTATAAAATTGATATTTTTTTGAAAGCTTTTTAGTTATACTGAAGGCCCAAATTTATAACCAGGTATTTTGTCCTATAGAGAGTAGATAGAAAGGCCAAAACTGTCAATGACCTATTTCTTTTCTGTGATTCTCATCTAGACAAAACAAACAAACAAAAAGAAAAAGACAAACATAAACCACAATAAGCAATATGAAGGCTGTATCAGAGCAGGTATCACAGTTATTATAAAGGACAATTCCAATCGTTGGTACCCATTCTGTTCGATTGGCATCCAAGCTCTTAAGATTTAGTACATATTGAAATAGCACTCATGACAATAAGGAGATGAAATTGTCATTATCATAAATAAGTTTCTAATTAGAAGACTTTAAAACATTTTTTTTTTCAATTACAATTGACGTTAAACATTATACAAGTTTCTGGTGTATAGTATAGAGGTTAGACATTTATACAACTTCAAAGTGAGTCCCCTGATAAGTCTAGTACCCACCTGGCACCATACATAGTTATTATAATATTATTGACTATATTCCCTATGCTGTACTTTAGATCCCCCATTACTGTTTTGTAGCTGCCAATTTTTACTTCTTCATCCTTTCACCTTTTTCAGCCAGTCGCCCAACATGCCTACAATCTGGCAACCATCAGTTTGTTCTCTGTATCTATATGTTTGTTTCTGTATTGCTTGTTCATTTATTTTGTTTCTTAGATTCTACATATGTTAAATCATATGGTATTTGTCTTTCTCTGACTTGTTTTACTTAGCATAATACCCTCTAGGTTCATCTGTGCTATTGCAAATGGTAAGATTTCATTCATTTTTATGGACAAGTATTATTTCATTATATATATTTACCACATCTTCTTTATCCAATTGTCTCTCAATGGACACAAATGTTGCTTCCATATCTTGGCTATTGTATATGAAATGTTCTTCTTTATGTCTTATTATAGCCTTTGTTTTAAAGTCTATTTTGTCTAATATGAGCATTGCTACACCAGCTTTTTTTCCCCATTTATATGAAATATCTTTTTTTTTTTTTTTTAATCCCTGTACATCTGTGTGTTTTTCAATCTGAAATGGGTCTCTTGTAGGGAGCATATGTATGGGTATTGTTTGCTTATCCGTTCAGCCACCCTATGTCTTTTAATTGGAACATTTAATAAATTTACATTAAAATAATTGTTGATAGTTATGTGGTTATTGCCATTTTATTCATGTTTTTAATCTTTGTTTTTCTTCTTATTCTTTGTAAAGAAGTCCCTTTAACATTTCTTGTAATACTAGTTTGGTTGTGATGCACTCCTTTACCTTTTCTTGTCTCGGAAGCTTTTTATCTATCCTTTGATTCTAAATGATAGACTTGCTATGTAGAGTAATCCTGGTATTAGGTCCTTGCTTTTCATCACTGAATATTTCATGCCAATCCTTTCTGGAATGCAAAATTTCTGTTGAGAAATCAACTGACAGCCTTATGGGGAGCTCCCTTGTAGGTAACTAGCTGCTTTTCTCTTTCTATTTTTAAGATTCTCTCTTTGTCTTTTACCATTTGCATTTTAATTATGATGTGTCTTGGTGTGGGTCTTTGGGTTTATCTTGTTTGGGACTCATCTCTTCTTGGACTTGTATGTCTATTTTCTTTTCCAGATTAGGGAGGTTTTCAGTCATTATTTCTTCAAATATGTTTTCAATCCCTTGCTCTCTCTCTTCCACTTCTGGTACTCCTATGTTGTGAATGTTGGTATGCTCGATGTTTTCCCAGAGTCTGTTTAATTATCCCCATTAATTTTTTTTTTCTTTTTGCTATTCTGATTGGGTATTTTCTGCTACCTTGTCTTCCAAACCATTTATTTAATTCTCTGCTTCATCTAATCTGCTGTTGATTCCATCTAATGTATTCTTCATTTAATTTATCATATTCTTTAATTCTGACTGATTCTTTTGTATGCATACTATCTCTATGTAAGTTCTGAGTTAATCTATTCTGTCCTCATATAACCAGTGTTTTGAACTCCGTATCAGCTGGATTGCTTGCCTCCATTTTGTTTAGTTATTTTTCTAAAGTTTTGTCCTGTTCAGTTATTTAGGATACGTTTCTTTGTTTGCTCATTTTGGCTGCCTTCCTGTGTTTGTTTCTATGTGTTAAGCAGACCTGCTATGTCTCCCTAAGTCCTGGCAAGGTGACCTTGTGTTGTAGTTGTCCTGTGGGTTCCAATGGTGCAGATTTCCTGGTTACCCTAGCCAGGTGCTCCAGAGAATAAGTTTTAAAGCTTTTTTTATGCATTAAAATTTTTAAAAAGGGATGAAAGGAAAATTGGAGAAAGCAAGGCAGAGATTAGATTAGAGGATAGTTAACAAGATTATGTGCTCTCTTGAGGGTTAATAAACCTTTGAAATATATTACTTCTGGTATTTCAAAGGTGTGTTAACCTAGATGCACAAGACCAATGGAAAGAGCTGGCTTAAGTCCTTCTACTAAAGAAGTCATGGGCTTGGAACATGATCTGCTCAGTTAGGAATTAATTATCAGATCACCCTGTGAGACTACTTTCCATAGAACTCTCTTTTTTTGATCCACATTTTTTGTTCTCTTTTTCCCCACCTAGACCCCTTCCTCCCCATTCTGCCCCCTCACCCCCCTAGCATTGTTGTCTATGTCCATTGGTTATACGTACATGCATATAAATTCTTTGGCTCATCTCATCCATCCCCTCCCCCCCTACTTTGAGGTTTGTCAGTCTGAACCATACTCTTTTCTATTCTCTGGGTGTATTTTGTTCATCAGCCCACCTAGTTCATTATATTCCACAAATAAGTGAGATCATGTGGTATTTGTCTTTCTCTGATTGGCTTATTTTGCTTAGCATAATCTCGAGGTCCCTCCATGTTGTCTCAAAGGATAAGAGGTCTTTTTTTCTTACAGCTGCATAGTACTCCATTGTGTATATGCACCACAGCTTTTTTATGCACTCATCTATTGCTGGACACTTGGACTGTTTCCAGATCTTAGTGATTGTAAATAGTGCTGCTATGAACATAGGGGTGCATATATTCTTTCTGATTGGTTTTTTGGGCTTCTTAGGATATAGTCCTAGAAGTGGGTTGATCCACATTTTTTAGGAGTGGTTATTCTATAATTTATTTGTAGTTTTAGTTTTGATGTGGTTGTGGGAGGAGGTGAGCACAGCATTTACTTTCTCCCCATATGTAGAAGTTTCCAGTAAAAAGTTAGTAAGTTATTTTTTCCAATTCACTTTAAAAAACTACCCTGTGCATTGTTTGGAAATAATACCTTCTTGTTTGTTATAAGGAAGGTACATAATTAAAAGAATTAGCATAAAAATCATCTAGAAATATAACTTTTTACATTTCTATAGTTTTTATTAATGTAAGGACTAGATTCAAATGGATCTGATAAGCTGAAATGTAGACCTGTGTTACACTTTTTGTGTGTGTGTTTTTTAATTGATTTTATAGTGCGAGAGGAAGGGAGAGGGAGAAAGAGAAACATTGCTATGAGAGTGGAACATGGATCAGCTCATCCTGCACTCCCCCTACCAGGGACTGAGCCTGCAACCCAGGCATGTGCCCAGACCAGGAATCAAACCAGCAACCTTTTGGTGCATGGGATGACGCCCAACTAACAGAACCACACTAGACAGGGCACATTTTTATGTCTATAAATATGGTTCACAATCCTGGTGTCAGGAGCTGGAGAACCGGGGAGAAGGTATATATTTGAAGTAAGCCTTGAGAGAGAGATGGACTTCATAAAATAAGCAGCTTAGACAACAAAGCTCTTATTCATATAAGCTCTTCAAGCAGTATTTATTTAAACAGCCTTCAGAATAGGAAATATATGCTGAGCATATATACTGAGCAATTTGAGAAAACCTTTCTCGCATGTTTATAGCATTTGGCAGAAATAGCTTTCATTTGGAATATTTATTGTTTCCAATTTTTTAAGAATCATAGTAGCTTATTTTTAAAGTGAGAGCAAACTGTGGTCCAAACTATTTGTTTGTCTGGTTTGTGTTATTTTGTTTGTTGTTGTTGTATCATTGCAAATGTATTGACAAAAAATATTTTAGGCAGAGCCATGACTTCATCAATAAATATACTGAAAGAATAAATTAGCTGTGTACAGGCTCTGATAGGCTCTAGAACCTCAGGTGGGTTCCCACTCAGCTCTCCCAAGAGTTTTTACCCCTGCTAACTCTGGGGACCATGAGCAGAGGATATCTCAGTCCAACCACATAATGCTGAAAACCATGAAAAGCTAGCAGGTGGAGAGTGGTGTGATGGACACAGTTTCCAATTCCCTAGGAAGGGAATGCACTATGCAGCGTTTGCTGCCACCGGTGGAGGTACCAGGGGTCAAGGGCATGGAAGACTGATGAAGGTATGAAGAATTCCCAGCCTGCTCTATTAGAAAATAAGCAGTATCCCTGGCATCAGAAGTGTCACAGCTGAGCTGGACAGGGAAGCCCTGACTTGTCACATATGTATACCTGAGGAGTGTCAGACAAACTTTTGGACTTTGCCAGTCCAGCATCTCTAACACTGGCCAGACACGTGGACAACAGGTAGGGGATTTCCTGGCGCTCAACAAGAGGAATAGAGCCGAGAGGGGGAGTATGTGCTTCTTCACTACAAGATACTTTCTTTCTTCACATTAACAATAAGTCTTCAGTTTATAAATGCAAGCTTTGCAGGGAGTATTTATTTAAACCCATGCTTGAACACTCCACCAACACACAGCGACTGAAACGGGACTTGAACTTAAGGGTGCAGGGTGGTCTAATGTGAAAGGGATGTGCTCCTGAAGGCCTCGCATAATTCAAGGCACATGATTTAAGATGAATTTTCCCACAGGAAGAGATGTAACGGTTGTGTTTTTGATGTGCATAAATCTCCAGCCAATGTGGCTTAGAGGCAGTTGACCTTGTTTTTTTGTTTTGTTTTTTTTTTATCTTGTCATGTCATGTCACACATTCCTTTTTTCTTTTTTTAAAAAAAATATTTTCCCAGTTATATGAAGTCTCTGAATCAAAAGTGCCTTATTTTTCTTAATACCTTCTCTAAAATTACTCCGAAATATAACACCAGATATTGCGGGTTTCTGGATCCTCTTCATAGTGTTTTTATCACATAAACATATTTTCAAACTTCTTCATGTGTTCAGCAACAGTGTTGAAACCACAATTTGAGGACTCAAGCAATATTGTTATAGGAAAGGAAAAGACATCTTAATATTGATAATTTTAAAATTAATGACAGTCATTACCAAAACTATTCAGAAAATTTCTGATACATATAAAGCCTGACCAATGATGTTGCATATTTTGTATCTATTTGTCAGAAAGTGATGTTGCCAAATGACAATACATAAATACAATATCCAGTTAACTGTCCACCTGCCCCTTTATTTATTTATTTTTTTAGGCCTTTTTATTTATTTTTTACCCTCACCTGAGGTTATGTTTTTATTGATTTTAGGGAGAGAGGAAGGAAGAGAGAGAGAAACACCAGTGTGAGAGAGAAACAATGATTGGTCGCCTCCCCTGTGTGCCCTGACTGGGAATCAAACCCACAACCTTTGGTGTATGGGATGACACTCCAACCAACGGGGTCACCCGCCAGGGCTCCACCAGCCCCTTTATTTATTTATTTATTTATTTATTTATTTATTTATTTATTTATTTATTTTTTTATCCTCACCTGAGGACATTTTTTGCATTCATCTTCAGATAGAGTGGGAGGGAGAGAGGGGGGAAGAGAGAGAGAGAAACATCAATGCGAGAGAGACACATCAAGTGGCTGCCACCCACACGACCCCAACCGGGGCCGGGGACAAACTGCAACCGAGGTACACGCCCTTAGTGGGAACCGAACCCCGACTCTCTGGTTCACGGGCCGACGCTCTAACCACTGAGCAAACCGGCTAGGGCTCCACCAGCCTCTTTAAAATTACACAATTTTTTACCATTTTTAAAATTTAGTACACAGAATAGAACTCATATTTTTTCACATGTTTTGCAATTATTTCAAAATACACACAAGTAAAACTAAAAATTATTCACTGACAGACTACGTGACAGTTACTATGTGGAGTGATCATCATCGTTGATTATATCCACGTTAAAGATAAAAGTGAATTGAGACTTAGCTGGATTAAATGACTTGGGAAGGTTTTACCCTCAGTCTCAGCAGACTCCATAGCTTGCCTCTGTTCTGCCAATGTTTCTAAACGTAGTTCCCTTTGGAGAAGGAGTGAAAGGTGATGGAAGGACCGATGGCAGTTAAAGCTAGATTGTAGGAGCCTGAGAAGAGAGGGGGTGCCCAGGGCACAAAGGCAGGAAGGGTCACCTCTGGGTGGAGCCCTTTGGCATCAACATAGTGATTACAGGAGGTCTCGGTTCAAGTAAGAACTTTTGTTTACTCAGGGTAGATAGAGATCTATATATTTATAGGCATATTCCTTCACAGAAAAAGAAGAAAGCATTTCTTTCATGTTAACAGAGACACACACATCTCCATTCTAAATGTCTAAACAGGCTAAACTACGGAAAAAATTATGAACTAGGCAGGGTATTTTTTTCTCCAAATCCTTTCTTTTCATCCTTTTATTCTTCTAGGGCTACCTCCCTAATATAAATAACAATAATAATAAGAGCTGCACATTAAAATAATTCAATGCAAAATATATATATATATATATATATATATAAACTCTAAGCAGTGATCTAAGTAGTTTACATAAATTAATATTTAATTTTCACAACACTTAAAATAGGATACTATCATAATCCCATTTTATAAATGAGGACACCATAATACTGAGTGATTAAGTAACTGTACCTAATTACCCACCAGCAAAAATACTTGCCTCCCAGGATCTTCACCCACAATCATCATGACCCTCTCTCCTCTCTCTTTTTACCCTTATCAAACATATGTCTCCTGTTTCCCCAGAATAGACCCAACAATCTATTTAATTGGCTGAGTAGATTCATGCCAATGCATTTAGATGAATGTAATCTGTTTCCAAGATAACATATTTGTGTAAAATAAAGAAGATCAGTGAGCACTTTTTTTCTATCAAAAATCAATTTGCAGAAATAAAAATCATTTCATACACCACAAACAAAAGTTTATTAGTCTAACACAGACATTGGGTTACAGAATTAGATCACAATTTATTTTAGATTTGCCTTTCAATGAAAAAGTAAGGAAATATAAACAGATAACTGGTATATCATAACAATGCATTTTAAAATAAAAAAATATCCTAACATTGAAGTTATACGTCATTTCCATATAATGATGGTTTAAGGAAACAAAGAGTAGATATCGATAAAGACAAAATGTAGAAAAAGACAAAAAAATCCAGTTTGTTATTTGCTTCAGCAAATAACTCTTTCTCTAGCTGGCACCCTCTCCACAAAGGGCCCAAATCCTTCATGAGTGGTGCTGATTCCATAGCTCAGTGCTCTCCATCCCCAACCCTCTTCCAGCCGTATTAGCTCTCCCTCGTTCTTTGGTAAGACTGATAAGAGCAAGGACAGTCTGCTTGGACGAACAAGGGAGTCAAGGGACCAGATTTGCCTCCGAAGCTCACCTTCTGTAGCTTGGTGCACTTGACAAAGTGCTCATCGTCCCTATGGCGGGTGGAATAGTGCCCCTCCCCCCCAAAGATATCTATGGCTCAATCCTTGAAATTCACAAATAGACTAGGATACATGGCAAAGGAAAATTAAGTTTGCAAATGGAATTAAGCTTGCTAATCAGATGACTTTAAAATAGGAAGATTATCCTGGATTATCCAGGTGGCTGCAAAGAGTCTTTGAGAAATAGAAGAGGGAATGAGAAGGCAGAACCAGAGAGAGGGCAGCCTGGGAAGGAGTCAGCTCAGTGTTGCTGGTACTGAAGATGGGGTGAAGACAAGGAGATAAAGAATGTGGGTCAAAGACAGGGACATGGACTCTCCCCTAGCGCCTCCAGGGAAAAATGCTGCCCTGCTGATACCTTGACTTGAGTCCAATGACAATCATTTTGGATTTCTGAATTAAAGAATTGTAAATTGTTTTATAAATTTGGTTGTTAAAGTCACTGTATCTGTGGTAATTTGTAGAGCAGCTGTAGAAAAGTAATGCACTCCCTAAACCTCTTCTTTTTTTCCTTCTGTAAAACAGAGATATGAAAATAACTTGTAACCTCGCAGAATTATTGCAGAGACCAAACCCTGAGTGTGAAGAGAGCATAGTACATTAAAAACACCAAGAAAGCTTTAGATATTGTAATTTATAGGAATATTTGTCCCTCTTGCCCTCAAACTTTCTTTAAAAAATTTGCAATTGAATTGATCGCACTCTCAATCTTGCCTTTGGCATCAATGATGCTATCTTGTACTCTGTGAAGAAGCCATGAGCTGGCATTTTTGGTATTCCATGATTTATAACTTGAGTCTGAGAATAAAGCATAAACCAAAGCACTGTGAGCAAAAACTCTTAGATTTTACTGGTAAGTACGCCAAACTATTTCCCGCTTTCAGCTAATCAAAATGACCCTGGATGTGATTTTTTAAAAATTTATCATCCATAGTTCACAAAGCTAGAAGGGAGAAAACTTCAAAAGCCAATAAAAAAAATGTCAGATTTTCAAAACTTAAGTTTTCACTGAGTTATTCATAACTCTAAAATTTGTTCTTACATATGTATAAGAACGTATACTTGTTAAAAAACTTTTACTTGTGGTATTACATCCAATCCTTATACCCACTCTATAAAGTATATGAAAATACTGACATACCTTTTTTCCTCATAGAATCAAAGGGCAGCTTGACTAGATCTACATAAGTGCTAGTTATCATTATATACTAGTTGTTCTCCAAGTGTGATCTGGGGGACTTGGGGGCCCTGACACTCTTTTAAGGAGTCTATGATATCAAAACTATTTTCAGCCCGGCTGATGTTGCTCACTGGTTGACCATTGACCCATGCACCAAGAGGTCGCCGGTTCGATTCCCAGTCAGGACACATGCCCAGGTTGTGGGCCCGATCCCCAGTGGGGGGCATGCAGGAGGTGGCCAATTGATGTTCTCTCTCATCGATGTTTCTGTCTCTCTCTCTCTCTCTCTCTCACTTCCTCTCTCTCTAAATTCAATAAAGGAAAAAAAATAAAAAGTATTTAAAAATTTTTTTTTCAAAGCAATACTGTCTAATAACAATATCATTTAATTGTTCAATCTCATTCTCTTGCAAGCATATTAGTTTCCATTTCTAATATGGTGAATATTAATACATAAAACCTACATAAATAGAAGTCCTTTGGGATTTTTTTTTTTTTTGTACTTTCTAAGAGTAAAAAGTGGTTGTGAGGTACACTGATTAGTCAATTCTCTAGATAAATTGCTCAGGAAACACTGGAGGCAGGGGAATGTGATGGCCAAAATGTATTTTGATGGAATGAGCTAGGAGAAAGAAATACAGTTGACGAGCCAGGGAGATTTCTCTTTAAGGCTGTGTTATCATGAGGGAAGCATGTGTGTGGAGATGGGGTGGGGTGTGGGAGAGCAGCAGTTTACTTGATAGGACCCTGATGACTCCAAAGGTAAGACACAAACTTCCCAAAAGTGCCTAATTTACTCCAGGGGAGCAGTTCATTCCTTGTTATGGGCCCTCAATTGCAAATAAATGCACAATAATGAAAGCAACAATAATATTGCAAACCCATGCCAGGGTAACAACAGGAAAACAAATGCGTGCACGGAATGAGCCCGAGCCGTGGAGTAACCTCTGCTAATTGCTAATACCCCACGTTAACCATTTCATCTAGCCACTGGACTCTTCCTCAAAATCACTTTCGACTTACTCGCTGATGCTTACAGAACAGGTCATCTGTGATGTGCTCTCCTTTGGTTTCATTGCAAGTCGCCACCTCTTGTCACTGAGAGGGTCCCACTGATTTCTTTAATGAAGTACCTTGCAGCTGTCAGTGCCTCTTTATTTTCAGTTTAGATGCTCAGGGTCTCCTTGCCAGGCTACCCTGACGTGTGCTTTTCCAATTTCACATAAATAGGTTGAAAGATTTTAATGATTTCTTATTTTCATTCATTTCAATTAAACTTACTACCCACCTGCTCTGGCCGGTTTAGCTCAGCGGTTGGAGTGTCAGCCTGTGGACCAGAGAGTCCCGGGTTCGGTTCCCGCTAGGGGCACGTACCAAAACAAAACAAAACAAAAAAACTTACTACCCACCTAGTACATTTCAGGAGTGTCTAGAAACAATGGTTTTTAGTCTCTGGAGACATTGTGAGGAATAAGACCTTGCATCCTGGTAGAGGGGGACAAAAAAAAAAACAGGTCACATAATACATGAAGTATTTTCACATCATTAAAACCAGGAAGCAAATGCAATTGGGTAATGTTATAGAACCTGATGAGGGTGGCATTTTAGATATGATGGTCAGGGAGGTCTCATGGGGACTTGATATTTAAGGTGAGCCTTGCATAATGAGGTGAAACTATGAGAAGATGAGTGAAAAGTACTTACGGCAGAGGGCATATCAAGAGCTAGGTTCCTGAAGCTTATGAATCCCCCGTGGGTTCTAGAAAAGAAGGCATGGCTGGAGCCTGGTGAGACAGCAGAGTTCTGGGGAAAGATCGGTGGGCAGAGTAGGTTATTCAGGACCTGCAGGTCATGGTGAGAAGTTTGGATTTTATTCTGAGTTCAGAAGGAGGTTGCTGAAATGCTCGAGCACATGCTGTGTGAGGAAGGTACTGTAAGGGTCCCAGAGCAGAAACAGGAGAACGGTTTCAACCTGAAAGCCCAGGCAGGAGAGGAGAGGGCTGGGTTAGACTGGCTGGGCCCACCAGCGTTACAGCTGCTTCACAGTCTGCATCTCCCGTGGAAATTCCACGTTACATTGTGTGTCGCTTCATATCAGTGCGTGTCGCGCCCTCAGGCATACAGCATCGTTCTAGTAAGCACCATACCTTTAGAAACCGGGACACCAACTGGCCAAGTTTGGGAAATAAACCCTTGCTGATGAAGAATGAAAGTTACTGAATATAAAATTCTGTTCTCTCATATGTTATACACCACTTAGCCCTTGACTCCACTCTCTTTGCGTGGCTATTGTCCTTCAGACTTCAGCTAAAATGTCACTTCTCAGGAGTGACCTCCCAGACCACTCAAGTGTAAGTTCCCGCTACCCATGACCACTGGTCACTCTTTATCATATTTTGGTGACATGTTATTCTTCATAGCATTTATCCCTAATCTGATGCTATCTTATTTACCTGTTTACTTGCTTTTCATCTATTTTCCTCATTAGAGGTTCAAGCTGTGAGAGTATAACTTATCTGCCTTGTTGCATCCCAGCTCTTACAACTGTGCCTGCCCTAGAGAATCATATTTTGCACCAGGTACTGTCCCAGATGCTAATTATAAAGAAATAAAAACAAGCCTGGCCCGTGTGGCTCAGTGTTTTGTGTGTATGTGTCTTTTATGTTCATTCTCTCGTGCCGAAAAACCCAGGACCGCAACAAGTTGTGCCCGTGACACAGTGGTTGAGCATCAACCCATGCACCAAGAGGTTGCCAATTCGATTCCCGGTTCGATTCCCAGTCAGGGCACATGCCCAGGTTTTGGGCCCAATCCCCAGTGGGAGGCATGCAGGAGGCAGCCAATCGATGTTCTCTCTCATCAATGTTTCTATCTCTCTCTCCCTTTCCCTTCCTCTCTCTCTAAAAATCAATAAAGAAACAAACAAATAATAATAATAAAAAAAGAAATAAAACAAGAAAATTTGTTGCCCCATGAAGTTTATGTTCCAGTGAGAGACTGACAATAAATAAGATTAGTAAGTTAAATACATAGTCTATTAGTGGTCAATGTTCAGAAAAAAGAAAAAACCACATGAGGCAAAGCAGAGACAATCTGGGTATTTGTGGGGAGTGGGGTGGTGCCACAATCTTGGTATGGACAAGGAAGTTCTCAATGAACAGGTGACATTTGAGTCAAAACCTGCAGAAAGAGGGAATGAGTCTCGCTGATGGCTGGGAGGAGCTTGCGGAGCAGAGGACACAGGCCACGGGAACACCCTGAGGGGGGCGCACCGGCGGCTCTCTGAGAACGCCCAGTGTGCTGAGGGCTAGACTGGCATGAGCCAGGGGGGGAGAGGTGGGAGATGTAGTCAGACAGGCAAAGTGAGCGTAGAGGGTGGGAACAGGTCCGCTAGGGTCTTTGGGGCTAGCAGAAAGATTTTGGTTTTTACCCTTAGTGAAAGGGGAAACGAATGAGAGATTTTGCAGAGAAGACCCATAAGATGACGTCTACGTTAACAGGGTCATTCTGGTTTCTTCTTGACAATAAGAAAACAAGGACAGAAGCAGAGAGTCCTTTCCCAAGACTACTGCAATTACCCAGCTGAGAGATGGTGGCGGCTCTCAGCGGAAGAGGAGCAGCGGAATGGGGACGATGAATGACTCCTGGCCCTCGATAAATATTTGGAAAATGTTTCCCACCTAATAGCGATGGTGTACATTTTACTCCAACATATAATGTAGTCCATTCATAAACTGAATAACGGATATGTACAAACATCTTTAAAATTAGACAGACTGAGTCTTTAAAAATGTCCAGAGGTATATATTTCTACTTTTGTTAATAAATAGTTACAGAATATTTATTTATAGACATGTTACATTTACTTTTACAGATGACCAAATGGATTATTCATCTGGTTTCTTTGCTCTTAAAGTGTACATTTCCCTTTGAAAGTAATTCTAACGAGATGTCAGCATTTCTAGGAAACTCAAGAAGAATATCTTTGTTTGGAGGGAAAAACAAATTTTAAAAAAGCTGGAGGGCCCTGGCCAGGTGGTGCAGTTGCTTAGAGGGTAGTTCCAATGTGTCAAGGTTGTGGATTTGATCCCAGGTCAGGACTGGCAGGAGAGTCTACCAATGATGCATAAGTAAGTGGAACAACAAATCCACGTCTCCCCCTCTCTCTCTTTCTAAAAAAAGCAATACATAAACTTAAAAAAAAAAAAAGCTTCAGATTTGCCACTATTCTGTATGCTTTGAACATGACAGAGATGTTAATTCTATCATTTAAAATTCTAAAGTAATAGTTTTATGAACATGAAAATCCTTTCCTTGTCTGTAGAACAGATTTGTTTGTTTGGGTTTTTATAAACTTTTTTTTCCATTAGTGTTTTCATCTGACACTTCCTAATTCCCTCTTTTGCATGAGTGTTAATATATTCCACCGTGCTACCTGGCTGGATGTCATCTGTAGAGACAAATAGTTGAGTTCTACTCTGTGTTAATCAATAAAACTGTTTTTGACTGATTCTGCAACTAAAATGTATATTCTTGAACCATCCTCAAAAGAAAAAATTCAGAGCATGTGAAAAATTTTTATATCAATTAATTAGTTTGTTGAGATTGCCTTACTGTGCCTTTTTGAGTTGGTTTACATTCAAATTGTTGTTTTCAAAACAGAAAAATCTGTGATTATCTGGAGTTAAAAATCTAAACAAGAGATCCCCAAGCTCCAAATCATGTAAATGATAATATTCGTGACAGTTTACAACCTATTTTTCCCCAATGGGAATATCCTGTGTGGTTTATTGCAAGCCATCAAAAGCAGAGCTCTCGAAAATTGCAATATGGTGTCTCAGTAGCTCTCACACAACCTAGCTCAAGCCGATAGGTTGCAAAAAAGCCCAGAACAAACAAAAGAAAGCACACTTCATATTTTGAAAATATGTTGGTGTGCACAAATCAGTCATATTCTCTAGATTCAGTGCGTAGGTTCCGCTTTGGGCAGCTTTAGAAATGCTTCAGAATACTGGACACAGCGTAGCAATTTTTGCAGTTGCCCCAAATGCACTGGCTTTAGATACTGGTGTACCAACCACATTCTCTTGGGCGCACAAAGGCAATCATGTTTACATTTCTAACATCTTTGGTTACATTCTGGCAGTAAGGGCACTGTGATGAATAGAGCAGAGAAAGATGTCCTGTGCTTGTCTCTGTGGAAGATACCGGGTTGCAGTCTCCAGCACCATTCATACATAAGCAGTGAACATCAAAGGCTATTGAATTACAACCTGCCCAGCCCAGATTGCACACCTCAAAAGTAAATGTGACCTCAGTGAAAACTCTTCTAAAATTTAAAATAAAATAAAACTCAGGATGTCCAAATATTTCCTTTAGAGCTCCAGCATTGTGTGTGAGAATGCTTTTTCACAATGATTTTACAGCGATTGGGTAATTAACCCTACATTTATTCAATTATGTGCAATCCCTAAGTTGTTTGGCACAATTGTGCTCACAGTTGTTCTTCACACATGCAGTCCTGCCACATATGCTCTGGCCCTGGATATGGAAATACTGGATGTACTAGAAACACAACTACAAAAATCCCTTTGATTATCTTCAGCATGTGCTGTACTATTCATGGTAGAATTGAGGTAAATTATTCTGCAATATGAGATTCAAAGATCATACCACTGACCGGCCACATACAAGCACACCAGTTGGCCCTCATGAAGTCTTATTTCTAATCATTCCCAACTCTGCTCTATTGATATATACACACATACACACATACACATATACGTATACACACTTGTATGTACTACATAAATGATTGACTGACTTCAAAACAAAGGTGACATCAAGGTGAGAAAGATGCTCTCAAGGGATCCTGTTTACTGTGTTGACTCGTGCCCCTCAACAAATAATTCCAGAGCACGTTTGTTCTGGCCAGTTTTGTGTTTCCATCATGAAAACACATCTGCACAACTGAGAATCTCTCCTACCGGAAATGTACAATATCATGTCATATGTATTCGTAAAGTTTATGTATCTGGTACAGTTATTTGGAAAGGTTTCCAAAAATGTGTAAGAATTTGAGAAAAACACCTCTCCATTCTCTCTCTCTCTCTCTCTCTCTCTTTTTTTAATCTTCACCCGAGGATATTTTCAGATAGAGTGGAAGGGAGAAAGGGAGGGAGAGAGAGGGAGAGAGAAACATCAATGTGAGAGAGAAACACTGACTGGCTGCCTCCCACACAACCCCAACCAGGGCAGGGGATGAACCGCAACTGAGGTATGTCCCGTTGGCTGGAATCGAACCTGGGACTCTTTGGTCCACGGACCAATGCTCTAACCTCTGAGTCAAACCAGCCAGGGCGACCTCTCCATTCTCAAACGTTAGCTGTTTACAGTGACTCTAGCAGAACCCCAGCAGTCTGTTTCCATCACTGTCCACTGCTCATATGCACTGCTAGTCAGTCTGCAGACTCAGGCAGTGCACACATAAGTCATGCTTCATCACCTCACTAGCCTGCTTCCTCCAGCTGAATCCACTGCTCCCCACCTGTGACCTGATAGCACCTTCACACACCCCATCAGGACATGCACCAGGCTATATTACAAATACTCATTATGTGTGTTTCCTCAGAGAGCATGGGAGTTTAAAGGTGGGGTCATATGTCTCATCTTTCATCCTGATGAGCTAACATCCTGCCTGGTCGATATAAGCCAGTGGCCGATATAAGTAAACATTGATTGAACAAATGAATCTCAGCCCATATCTGCTTTTTCAGTATCAGTGAAAAACTAGCATCATCTAAAAATGTATGGTCTTGACCACTGGCATATTTTCTTTTTTTTTAAACATTCTTTTTCTCTTTTTTACTTTTTAGAGAGAGAAGAAGGGAGAGGGAGAGAGAGATAGAAACATCAATGAGAGAACATGGATTGGCCGCCTCCTGCATGCCCCGCACTGGGGATCAGGCCCACAACCTGGGCATGTGTCCTGACTGGGAATCGAATCGGTGACCTCTTTGTGCATGGGTCGATGCTCAACCACTGAGCTACACCAGCCGGGCCCAATGGCATATTTTCTAAATGTGATTTCCAAGTGAAGAAGCTGCAATAGGCTTCTGCTTATATCACAATTTTACGAAAAGGATAATTTGTGCAGAACTTCTAAATTCTGTGATAAATACATTTAAAGTCAAATTCAAAAACGATGTACTGCTATACACCTATTAGCATGGCTAACATAAAACCCTGACAGTACCTACTGGGACTCCCAGATATCACTGATGTGAAGGCAAAAGGGCAAGCCACTTTACAAGACAGTGAGTCAGTTTCTTACACGTAGTAACATGTACTTGTCATGTGACACAGAGAAATGAAAACGTATTTCCACACAAAACTTGTATACTAATGATCAGATCAACCTCTCCTCTATCTCCAAAAACTAGAAACAACCCAAATGACCTTCAGGTGGTGAATACAGAAGCAAATGGAGGCCCACTCCTTACATGGAATACTCCTCCGTGATCTATGCATCAA
Source organism: Tadarida brasiliensis (assembly GCA_030848825.1). NCBI lineage: Eukaryota > Metazoa > Chordata > Mammalia > Chiroptera > Molossidae > Tadarida > Tadarida brasiliensis. The sequence goes on along the minus strand of CM061260.1, from coordinate 106,509,421 downwards.
TATCAATGAGGCTCCGTGCATGATGTTGAATGAAATAAGCCAGTTCCAAGAGGTTGCATGCTCTACGACCTTATTTGTATGACTATTAGTTTTCTAGTGTTACCTAACAGATCATCACAAAATCAACAGCTTGAAACAACCTTCCTGTACTAGCTTATACTCCTCTGTGGTCAGAAGTGTGTGGCGGGTTCACTTGAGCTCTGGTAAGAATCTCACAAGGACAAAACAAGGTATCATCTGGGCTGGGTCCTTACCTAGAGGTTCTGGAGAAGAAGCAACTTCCAGAGTCACTCAGGCTGCTGGCAGAATGCAGTTCATTATGATGGCAGGACTCAGGTGTTCAGTTCCCTGCAGCTCGCAGTGAAGGATTGCACTCTGCTCCTAGAGGCTTCTTTGAGGTCTTTGCATGAGACCCCCCTTCAACAGCAAGGCAGAAAAGGTACCTCAAATCAACTTCCTTCCTGCCTCGTATCTCTGGTTTCCTTTTCTGTTATCAGCTGACAGAAATTCTCTGCTTTTAAAAGGCTCTTATGATTAAGTGCACCCATATAATGTAGCATAATAATGGGATTTTTTTTTTTATGTCCGGGGTGAATGCTGTCTTAAAATTGTGCCTCCCACAACTTCCTGAAAACGGCAAAACTATAGGGAAAGAAAGCAGGTGTGTGGTTGCCAGTGGTTAGATGTAGGGAGCGGGGCTGATTAATAACAGGCAAAAGTGACATTGAGAGAAAATCCGGGGGAGTAGGTGGGAAATGTCCCATATGTTGACTTTGGTGGTAGCCACAGGACTTGATGAATTTCTCAATATTCTTAGACTGTACAACAAAAATAGTGAATTGTGCTGTTTGTTCATTAAACATAAGTTGAAAAAGAAAAAAAATACAACATATTTGAAGAAGTCTCTTCTTTCTAAGACTGAGCTACCATAAATATCATCCTAAGTGAATCCAAGCTTCAGTTCTTTCTATTCTAGATCACGCTGGGTGCTGTCTGAAGGACAGCCTGATCTGTAACAACACATTTTCATTAGGAAACCTTGATGCAAATAACAGAGCCCTTTAATCCTACATCTCTGTCTATCTCACATTTTTACTAGGAATTCTTGTTCACGTTCAAAGCTTTCAAAGAAGGCTTTTTACCATTCCTCCTGCCCGTGACTGCTCTCTCCTGTGAACATAAAAAATAACCTGATTTTATGTCATCGGGTATTTCTTGTATTGGAACTTCTTTCCAATTTTGGATAATTACACCTTCAGGCTATAAACCCTGAAGTCATAATGACTATTCTCCCTTTCTAATCTCTGTGGAAAATCGGCATTCAAGTCCTATCCACTCTACCACAGAAATACCTCCCACGCCGTCCTCTCTCATCTCTTCCCACCATGCTCATTCATTCAGGAATTCATTGCTTCTTGAGTAAATCACTGTTTTTTTGTTTTGTTTTTTAAAGATTAAAAAAAAAATTTTTTTCTTTATTGATTTTAGAGCGAGAGGAAGGGAGAGGGAGAGAGAGATAGAAACACTGATGAGAGAGAACATCGATTGGCCGCCTCCTACATGCCCCCCACTGGGGATCGGGCCCACAACCTGGGCACGTGCCCTGACCGGGAATCGAACCGGCGACCTCTTGGCGCATGGGTCGACGCTCAACCACTGAGCCACACCGGCCGCCCTAAATCACTGTTTTAAATCAATTTTTACTCTCTAGTTTCCATTTTCAAACATTCTATTTATTTTACTTTTTCTGTTACCAATTTAGCCATTCTCAATAACTGACCCAATTATGTAATTTTCTTCCTCAGAAATTTTGATACCATCCCTTACACATTTTCCTAATTGAATCTAGTTTCATCTTTCTAATCCTGGCATTTATGACTCTCCCAAGTCTGGCTGAAGCCTTCCTTTTTAGTTGTTTCTTTTTCATGTATGATATACAACAAGATTTTACTAAAACCGTGCCCCCAATATTTTCACTATGTCCACACTGCTTCCTCCTCCCGGCATAACATGTCTCCTATGGTAACCTCCCAGCAGATGCTCAGTGCCCAGATAAAGAGGAATCCCTTCTAAGTCCTTAGCGTCTCACCTGTCTCAGCCAAAAGTGAATCTCTCAATATTCACAGGAAAAAAAAATTATATATATATGTATATAAGGAAGTGGGCTTAGAAGGAATGAGCTCAGGAAACAAGTCACAGAGGCAAAAGCAGGGCCCTTGGAAGGGGGGTGGGGAGGGCGAGGGCTGTTCGGAAGAGAGCACCACACAGAATGTTTTCTTGAGCATTTTAATCACACTCCGCAGATTATATACCACATTAACTTTTTGTACATGTCTTATTTCTCCTTATTCATCCTGAAGTTCCCAACATTCGTCAGAAATAGAATTAGGTAAGGAAATTGAACCTGCTGCCTGAGGCGTGGCACTGAGCGCAGATGACTGTCACTGGCATTGCTTTGCGGTTCCTTTGCCTTTGGGCCCCTGAGATTAGAACCTGGGAGTCCTGCTGGTGGGCAGCGCTGCCCCAGAGACACCGCTGTCCCCCACAGCAAGCACCCGGAGGAGGGCGGCCTGCAGCTCCCCTGGGCCCAGCCTCTGCACGCCAGCTCCCTGACCAAGGGGTCCACGCGGGCCTCAGGCTGTGACCTGGACGGAGCCTACGCTTACACAGGACCACCCCACGGAGAAAACCCTTGTGAAAACCGCCACGCAGGAAGCGGTTCCTCCAGGGTGCTATGAAGAGTGGCTCCATTCTGGCTTGGCTGCAAAGCACCTCAGACATGTAGGAGCTGGTCCTAGATGAAGATTATAGAGGAAATATTGGTGTTGTTCTGTTTAATTTTGGCAAAAGCAAGTCAAAAGGAAAACGTATGGAGAGCTGTGGGTATTCTGGTCTTCCTATGGCTGTAGAACACGTTACATTAACAGCTGTGAAAATGCACTCTCTCCATCGGCCAGCACAGATCCCCTGCGCCCAGACTTCATTCCTGATGTTAATAACATCCAGATTGGCAGAACCAAGCCTCTGCGGCCCAAAGATGTATCACGTGAATGTAAAGGAATTCAGGGACACTTGGGTCTTAGGAACCAAACTGGAAGGAGTTGCTCGGCGGATGGCATCTTTCCGCCCGGTTCTGGCCGCTCCGGCTCCAGTGCCTCGGTCTGCTGTGCGGGCTCGGTGACACCCGCGGTTCGGGAGTGGAGCTACCACGGTGGGACTTGCAGAAATCTGTGCCGAGAGCGAGCTTCACACTGGCACCAAAGGAGGAGGGATGGACCAGTCCATGTAATTTCTTGCAGAAGAAGGAACTGCCAAGTTGATAAAGGTTAGTCGTCCGAGGACAACCGATGGGGCACCCCCAAGGGGAGCAGTGTTTGATCGCTAACCGCTGCGTGGAAATGGATGAGGCAGCAACATCTATCTTAACCACAGAGTGATGGCGTGTCTGCTGGCCGCACGGCTCCCGGCTAAGTACGAAAGCTCAAGCTCGCAGTGGGATGAAGTAGGGCCTCCGGAGGAGGTGCGGGCCAACCCAGGGTTCAGTCTGAGAGAAATGCTGCTGGTCACAGCGGATGCTCTCCACTCCGAAGCCCATAGCCCTGAGGAGGTCTGCAGGTGTCTGGGAATTAGCCTCCAGGAACTCTGGACACACATCTTGAATCCAAACACTCAAGATGTGTTCATCTTCAAACTCTCCTGCAGGCAAAACACATGTACAGCGAGACTGGACAAATGTCCCAATTTAAGACGACATGTGAAGAGGCCCCTGACAACGGGGTCCAGCTGTGGGGGACGTTAATGAACCAGAGCCATGGGCGCTGCGGGACATCTCCGAAAGTAGCTACCTTGAGCTGGACCAGCTGGGGGACATCTGTCAGACATTTGGGGCTCCAGGGTCCTGACGTACTGGAGCAGGATAGGGGGCTTGCACAGTATCAGCTGTACCTCCTGACAAGCCGCCCAGTTTTCTAGCAAATATGCATGAAGCTCATTTCCAGAGGAGCGAAGAAGCCTAGCACCCGAGAAACAGAGTTTGTTTGCTACTAAGCCTGGAGGAGGGGCTTTGTTTTCCCCTGAGGCCTTAACAATGTAGAAAAATCTCAGAGAAACTATTTAGGGTATCTAGGAACTGGCAGGACTTCTTATGCTTCGTAATGTGATGAACAGTTGCTATTATTAAGATGTGTGTCTAGCCCGGCCGGTGTGGCTCAGTGGCTGAGCGTCGACCCATGCACCTGGAGGTCGCCAGTTCGATTCCCCGTCAGGGCACATGCCCAGGTTGTGGGCCCGACCCCCAGTGGGGGGCATGCAGGAGGCCAATCGATGTTCTCTCTCATCGATGTTTCTATCTCTCTCTCCCACACCCTTCCTCTCTCTAAAAATCAATAAAGAAAAATAAAAGATGAGTGTCTGAAGAAATGGTTGAAAACTCTCTATGCTTCATAATGATTATTTTTCCATCTTATAATATGTTTTCTACCAATAGGAGCTAAATGTATGGAAAGGATAACAAAACAACTTCCAAAGTGGACTAAATTGCAAGACCTGACTGGAAGGGGAGCAGAGACATCGCTTCTGACTCCCAGTACACGGCTTCCTCAGAGGCCGAGGATGTAGCGGAGATGCTGCATTGCAAACCCACACTCAGGCCAGACGCAGGCAGGCCCTCCTCCTGGACAGACAACAGACACAAAAACCCAGGTCTGGGGAACACCATGGTCTTTGTCTCTGAACTTGTGTGAAATCAGGTAGAGAACAAATAATGGGGTTTAAAATTGTCTTAATTGAGGTGAGTATTCATCTGGAAATATGAGTAAATAGAGATGCAGTGAAAATGTGAGGTGCGGTGCCTCAGGTAATTTTTTTTCACCTTATTGGCCTCATTCTTTCCCCTAACATCTCAACTTTGGAGAGGCACCAGCCTCACTTTTGTGATAGATGTCTCCAATAAGAAAAAAAATGCTGAATTAATTACCAACCATCATAACAGGATGTTAAATAAAGAAAGGTCTTTTTTTTAGTTTTAACCAAGACCCCACACTTAGGGAATAAGTATTGTAAGTGCTGAAATACCCCCAAATGTGGGGGTAGGGCACTCACGCAAGCCTTGTAAAAGATGGTAGTTAAAAACAGTTTTCTAATTCTTACCTTAAACATTTTTTGAGACTATTTAAAGGTTGGAGGAGCCATGAAAAATGGCTGTTTTGGAAGAAAGAATGTCTTTGGAGAAGCATCTCGAATTTTTTGTCACCCTGAGGGAAAGGTGGGGATGGCAAAAATGTGAAGGGGCCACGGGCAGGGAACTGACCACATGTCCTCTGGAATCTGGTGGCTTTTGAGCTACACATGAGAAATTAAAAAGCTAAAGACTGTGCCTAGAAGGGTCTGTGTAGCAGGAAAGCAGAGAGCTGATGTCTGGGAGAAAGCTTCACGCCCCAGAAGCGGAGGCATGAGTTTCCCGTGGACCATGTGAGAGGGAGCCATGCACCAGCCAGCCTGAAAGGACTTGACTAAGAGAGACTCCTGGAGTGATGGGGAGTCTGTGTGGCATGGACCTTCCCTGAGCATTGAGGTGGTAAGCAGCTAGCCCAACAGACGCCTCCTCACATCAGATACTGCAATCAGAGGATCTCAGCAGAGCATTCTCCAACAAATTCATATGCTCCCCCTCTGGGAGAATCAGAATTAGAAATCTGGGGTGTCCTTCCTAAGAACAACATCATTGGATTAAATTAAAATCATCAAAGAAGATCTTTACTGATTCTAACTTCTCCTTTTCGTCACTCCATCTGTGTAAGGATTAGAGCCCTTCACTGACGAGGGAAGTAGATACAGGATGGAAGGGTTCAAGATAAGGAACAGAGATAAAGCCAACCATGCCTGTACTCTTTTTTGCCCTGTGTCTAAAGCAGTACCAACCTGGAAAGGGGGAGAAGCTTTGAGTTCATGTGAAATTCTGGTTATTTTTTAATGTTCCCCTAGTAGGGACATTTGCATCATACCGATGAGAACTTATTTCTGCCAAAATTAATGATAAGACTTATTATCTAAGAATGTCCAGGAAATGTTATAATATTTGCTTGAGATTTCATCCATGGAGCAGAGAAGCACAAATCTGGAGAAGAAGTTGGAGGATGGTGGAGAGTGGAGACAGCAGGGAGAGGGGGGACAGGATCTTCTGGTGGCCCCCCAGGGGTTCTCCCTCTTTCAGGGGGTGGGCACCTGTGCAGATGCCAACACAATGCACTAGAAGAAGATACAGTGGAAGGCAATCATTTATAGGATTTAAATGGCAATTTCATCTCTCCTCATCTTTCTGTAGAACACATTTGCTGATACTTATTCATCTTTAATAAAGAATTTAAGGTGGAAAGGAAAGGTATTGCTTACATTAAAATTACTTGAAGAAGCAACCAATAATCACAGGCTGGAGAGAATGCAATCCTGATGTTTATGCTACCTACAGGAAAACACAATCATATATAAAAAAAAGACCAAACTTCTCAACTGGAGTGCTCAAGATTGTTTAAAGTAATTGTCCACAACTTTTATGTTTACTTTTTTCAAGCAGAAGCAAGAATTCTGAAATGTAATGTTCCCTCTCTGCACTCTTGCGTTATTTCAGTGATATTTATTTGACCTCCTTCAGGCATCCAGTGTCTTCCTATCCACTTTCCAGAGAAACTACAAAGGAACTAGTAAACCTTGTAATTTTCTAATTAGCAAAACAAAGCATTTAAGACCTTTATCTCTATTACTGAAATTGTGAGCTTTCCTTTAAACATTTTTTTTTTTTTTCTATTTCGGAAACAATTCAAATGGAAGGAATCAGTTGAAGAACTTTCAGTGAATAGTTCTTATTGCCCCTAAAACCTAAAAATGCCTAACGTTGGCCTTGAAAGAAAACTATTTTTGACATGTAAAGGCTAGGTAAGGAAGCAGTAATTTGGTTCCCATACTTCTCAATTATCAATCTACTTGGTTTTCAAATGTTAATTTTATTTTCCTGTGACCTGGGATCATAATTTATGTTTTTCTTACCACAGTTCTTGGAACTTCCTTTGTTCTACAAATATTTATTGAATGATTACTATGTTGCAAGCACTTTGCTGGCCATTTATATACCTGTATTATATTTAACCGTGTCTGGCACTAAAGAAACTATGGATAATGAAACTGTTTATTTTTAGATATTTGTCTTCCAGTCTAGTATAGAACTGGTATTACTCTCTGATGCAAAGACTTTCCAGCTTAATTTCAGGTCAGCTTTGAAATCTGAGGTCCTAGCTATTGCTGATGACTTCATTCAAGGACAAATATAAGGTGACTCCAAGAATTTAGGTCTGGATTACAGTTGATAGTCCAAGAAAGAATCCACACAAACTCCCTTGGTTTTTAAAGATCCTATTAAATAACAAGATTTTGTCATATTCTGACCTTGAATAAATTGCTAAATCTAGATCTAAATTGTCACCAGTTTGGCCTCAGAGAGTTATGGGTAAAAAACGAGGGTTGACAATGCAACAAAAAGAAAATATACCTTGTTAAATTCTCTTTTTGTCCCCAAACCCTTTTTGTCATACCTATGGTTCTAGTGGGAGTAATTGCAATGTGTCCAATGTCATCCATGGATAAACATTTTTTTTTCTATGCGAGAACTAATCTCTATATGTTCCATAAAGCACTGATATATTGTGAGCAGTTAAGACATTTTAATGATGAAACAAGGGTAACTAAGGATTGCTACCCTGGTTTTCTGTGAGTGTTGTAATCTGGAGTGGAATTCTGCTGTTACTGGAGTGGAATTCTGCTATGGCAAAGGAGGAGAGAAAAATCACTTTGGTTACTGTGATATTAGAGCCTGTTACACCATCCGATTTACTAGAGATTTCCACATTCTATTTTGTTCAGAAAACATTTGGAACACAATCTAGTTTTGAGACTAAAATAAGCAAATCTTACAAAAGCTCATAAGTGCTTATATTTCTCTTGTTGAACCTTACTGAATATGATGAGATTTGCAAAAAATGCTGGAATGCTGCATCTCAAATTGCAGGACATTAGACCTCGCTAGTGTATATATAATGAAACTCTGAGGGGATTTAGAAAATCAAACTTTCATTTAATTACCACAGTACGTTTTTATGAACAGGACTCTAGAAGCCTTGTTGGCCAAATGGCCATCATCAAGAAATACACAAAGAACCTCATGTTCAGGCTACTATGGTATCATTTTTCTTTCATAGAAAAAGAAATTTATTTCTGTTTTTAACTTGACACAAATAACTTAAACTCATGAACTCTTAAAGGTGAAAGAATATGAAGGATTCTGCAGCCCAAGTCTGGGAACTGACATTTACAGATTATTAAGTTTAGCAACATTGCCATTATCAGATTTTTAAATACTACTAGTCTTAGATGTGGAGATTCATATTCATATTTTTAAAGGCCAATGCTAACCAAATGATCAGATAAAAAAGAATTCCGGGGCAGATAAAACAAAGGATGGAGGGAAGAGACAAAGAAAGTTCCTCAGAAAAAAAATAAAATAAAATTGTCAAAGATATGGCTCCAATGTCAAAGAGATCTCCCCATCCCCCTTTAAGAAGATTTTACTTTATCTAAAGAGTAAAGCAAATGCTTTTAGATCCAAAGGTACCTGGTTCAAATCTCAGCAGGGGCAGATTTCTCAAAAACTAAAAAGGCACTCTCCCTATTAAGAAAACTGACTTAATACAGTTATATGGACTATTACTGTACAGAATGGGGGTTCACAAACTATTTTCTAAATGGGGCCTTTTTGTGCATGTACAGTAATTCTTACAGAAGCCTTTTACAAATAAAAAAAAAAGGATAAAGTGAGGGAAGGATTTAAGATCTCATGATTTGAGCCTTTAATAACTATTGGTGAATTAGAGATAGCCATCTGCAGTAATACAGCAGACCGGGTCTTCCTGCCAATAATCTGAAAAAGCATTCTCAGGCTAAAAGCTTAATATTTGTGCAGACCTCAGATGTTGGAGAAGGATGAACAAAATACACCTTGAAGTTTGGCCTCAACGCTGAACCTCATAATGCATGGTCTCCATGGAACTTCATTTAAACAGGAAGTAACACTCAGACAGTTCATCATAAAGACACTATTTTGCCTGAGATTTCCACAAGAAGACTTTGTTGAGTAAATTTTTCTATGACACCATCATTTGCTGAAAGTCACCCTGAGCAGTGAAATCACGAAGCACATGTGGCAAACATTCTATCTAATCCACCTCATAACGGAACCCGGAGGAAACTGGTACAAGTCTAGTTCTACCATAAATCTATGTTTGGAGGGCTGTCCTTGATCTAGGCTCAGCGATTTGTGGTAATTTATATCACTGTCTCTGGGAACATCACTGAGGATGGAATACTAAATTTTAAAAATACCCCTTCCTCAGTTTTATGATCTAGAATCCTCTGGAACCCACTGGAGTCTAAGTGATGGCAAATATGGGCAGAGATTCCAATGTGTGGGCGACCCAAACATAAACAGTCCTTTCAGAAGTGAAATGTATTTCTTACAGAACAAACCTGAGTTCTGGGTCAGTATTTCAGGTAATAGATTTGGAGAAGGTAATTTATTTAAGACCTACAGTTCATTCCTACTATACCCAACATTTCATAAACATTCTGTCTGTATCATATTAGCTTCAGATGAAAACAAAAGAAATAAAATTTAGAAGCTCAAGCTGGTTTAAAGAAAAGATGTAGACAGAATAATTGTTGATTAACATGATTAATAATAAGAAATAGTTTAATAGTTTGAGCCTGGCCGGTGTGGCTCACTGGTTGAGCGTCCACCCATGCACCAAGAGGTCGCTGGTTCGATTCCCGGTCAGGACACATGCCCAGGTTGTGGGCCTGATCCCCAGTGGGGGGCGTGCAGAAGGCGGCCAATTGATGTTCTCTCTCATCGATGTTTCTATCTCTCTCTCCCTCTCCTGTCCTCTCTTTCTAAAAATTAATAAAGGAAAATAAATAAATAAATAAATAAATAAAAGAAATAGTTTGAGAGCAAAACTGGATTCAAAAATTCAAAGGATGACATCAGAGGTCAGTCTATTCTCTCTGCCTCTCGGGTCTTCCTCTCTGGGTTGGCTCCTCTCTCAGTCCCACAACAAGGCTGCCAGCACCTCCAGGGTTACACACATTCTCACAAACACATATCCTGTGGAAACAGCTATTTCCTCCAACATTTTGAATGAAATCTACTCTCAAAAACTCAAGAAAGCCTCAATTATTGTTTAACTGAACTGGCCTAAGTGTAAACTATAGAAGGGTTTCCTTTGATTTTAGCCAAGGGAGACAACACAAAGCCACACAAGTGGGTTTCCTATGTGTTTAAACAAAAGAGTGGTCAAAAGACATTCTTCTGTTTTAAAATGTCATCTGACTGATAACTATTGACTCAATAAATTCTGACATGAAATAAATATATCCAGGGATACATATATGCATACACACACACACACACACACACACACACACACACAGCCCCCAAAATTATATAGTGTTGGCAACAGGCTGATAAATAATGTAGGGTCAGAATCTGGAACAATTTTAAGTAAACATAAAGTTATTGAGTCCTGCTAAAAAATATAATTTTTGCAACATGAGGAAAGATAGGAGAAGCATAGTTGATCCTCAATAAATATTGAGTAAAGGAAGTAATTAGAATAAAAACAAGGTGAGGGGTGCCTCATGAAGCTGACAGAAGAAATTGTTTCCATGAACGCACAGAAATAAAATCTAGTTAGTACTCTGAGTGTATTAAAAGTGAAAATGAGTTCGGGAACCTCAGAAAAGCCCGGATACAAAATAAAATTCAATATTAATGAAAATTTAGCTGTAGTTGGACAAGTTTGAAATTTGGGATCCATCAAATTATTTATACATTAATTTAACAAACAAAATGATTATTTATGGAGCATATACTGTATAGCTGATATGATGATAAGCACTTTTAATATAATATGAATTTAGGTGTCAACTATTAGGGTATCTCTACTGAAAACAACAAGCATGGAAAAGCGGATATAAGTCGATAGGAAAAATTCACGACAGATGGGGAGAATTGGGAGGGTAAGCCGAAGCATACCAAGTACTGTGTGTGAGGTCAGGAATAACTTGGGGCAAATTAACAACGGGCTCTAAGAGAACTGACTATTTTCCTTTCGTAGTAAGCAATTAGTAGAGTGTGCCTCTATGTATGAGGTTGAGCATGGCATCTAGGAGACAGATGTGGACAATGAGTGTCTGAGATGGGGACATGGAATAAGGTGCATCAATAAGACAATGTCAAGAAAGAGGCTCAGCATGGTGGGACGGTTTACAGACAAAACTTACATATTGTCCTGTGAAGCCCATGTTTCTTTCAGATGTTTTATCTAGCATGTCTACTTTTACATTTATCCTTTGATTTATGGGATTAATGAATTATTTACTAAATGAACTCTGTTATTAATTTTTTCTAGACTTACTAAAAGGATCCACTCCACTTCTGGAGAAGGGGTGTTCCAGGAGCCCTGGGGACACCTATGTTTTTAAAAATAATCTTTGCTTTCCTCAAAAGAATTGGAGTTTGGGTGGTGGAGAACAATGCATTGTTTGGCTAAACCAAGAGCTTGTGATCCAATAAAATTTAATTTGAGGATTCCAAATCATAGTGCAAAGCATTTTGGCTGTAAAACTTTTCTGAGCCTCAATTACCTCAACTATGTAAAGGAGATAATAAGCGCTTCACAAGGTTGTAGAAAAAATTAAATGAGATAATATATGGTAAATTATAGTACAATGTACAACACTCCATACATTTATTTTTTTTAAATATTGTTTTGGCTTGATTTCCAAACTATACACACACACACACACACACACACAAGAAAATCCCTGTGTTTGTCTTAGTATTTTTTAAAAATATGTTTTTATTGAGTTTTTAGAGAGAGAGGAAGGGAGAGAGACAGGAACATCAATGTGAGAAACATCGATTGGCCGCCTCCTGCACGCCCCCTACTGAGGATTGAGCCTGTAACCCGGGCACGTGCCCTGACCAAGAATCCAACCAGGACCTCTTAGTCTATGCGCCAACGCTCAATCCACTGAGTCACACCAGCCCGGCTGTCTTAGCTTTTAATAATTCATACTTAAATTTCTTTGTAATAACAGAAAGTTTCTGGTACTGAACTTCTCAGGTGGTGAAAGTCACTTGGTCTGTAGCCTTTTGCTTAACAAATCCTCAAGAGAGAGATTAAATGGCCCAGAAATAGATGGCCTTCCATGTCTTACTGCTTCGTTAACAGCCGGCTAAGATGGCCTGTATGGATGGCCCTGAAGTCATTGTGACTCGATCCTCTACTCCAGGAAACGAACCCCTCTGCCCAGCAGCCCTGGCTTAGAGCACACATCGCCTTCACATGTCTACAGCGCTTCAAAGAGATGAGCGCACGGGGGCTGGTGCACTGAACACGCCAACATCAGCTGAGCAGATGAACACTTTTCTGCGGCTTCCTGCGCGGGACAGGGAATCACACGTTCCTGCATTCTGAAAACTGCTCTGTGAATGAAACAAAAAGCTACCAAGCAAGAATTTTTACTTCAGCTGTATTTCTGATAGAACCGGATGTCACCGAATTCTTTGAACAATAATAACAGGAAATGTGGTTCAGAATGGTTCCATTGGAGGGTAAATGAAAGTCTGGAGAATAGGGGGGCAAATGTATTGATTTGAAATGGGTGGTATGTGCCAACCTAAAGGAAAAGCGGGTGATATTTAAAATGCTTTTTCTTTCAAGATAGAAAGTAACAAGAACCGATTTGTTTACCAGCAAAAAAATGTTTGGATCTTTATAATGAATACAGTGTTTATGATTAAAGATGAATGCTGATCCTCTCAGAGATGACAATAGCTGGATAAGAGCTTGAAAAGTACTGTGTTCTCTTAGGAGGAAAACCACCTTTTCTCCTTCTTTATTCTTCTTCGCAGTGTTTTTTTGGCCTCCCTCCTCATTTGTTTTGCTGCTGGCTTCTCAACCCGACCCTACTCCAAGTCGCCAAGTGTAACATTATCCCATTTGTAACTCTGTTTCAGCAACAGCATGCCTGTTTTATAGACACGCAGAACACAGAGACCTTGAAACTAGAAGGTGTCTGGATTAATAGGGCTGCCTAGAAGCCCAGTGCTAAATGGCAGAGGACCAGTGAAAACAATCACGGTGTGCTGTGTTTTGTTTCTAGGTAACTTCGCCGTCCTGCCTGACATGTGGATTCTGTATCCTCCTTAAATCGCTATAACATCCAGACGTAAAATTCGGAGGATTTGAAATGAAGGCGACTAAATGGAACTTTTGGATGGAGAATCTCTGGTTTGTTCAGATCTGTTAAAGTAATAGGGAGAGCACAAAAGGATCAAGGAAAGAAAGACCCCAATCTTTGTTCGATGAGTGATAAAGCAGCATCACTTGGGGGAAAATTGGCCTGACCTTCACCTGCATGATGCTTCCGCTGGCTCGGTGATTCTTGCTTCGCTCTGATTAGGTAAAGATGGCCCCTTTCCCGGCAAGGAAAAGTCAAAGAACAAAAAGGGGGAAAAATTCTCGAGTTAACTATAAAAGATTTATTTTTTTAATCACAGTTGGACTCATCCAAGCCAGTTTCTAATCTTATTTTTTAGGCTTTTATAAAAAAACAACAACCCTGCCTTTTGAAAGAAATTCTTTGGATCATTTTCTTTACAACCTCTAGTCTAGATCTCAACTCACATTTCTTGGGTGTATTATTATTTTTTTTTTAAGTCTTCCTGACTTGAAATGAGGGCTTTTCATTTCTTTCAGGCTCTCCTCTAAGCTCTGCCGGGAGACGACCGCAGGGAGAAAGACACAGGCCCCTCAGCCGTTTGGAACAGCAGGTGGAAAGCATCAGTTGGCAATCCTGCCAATGTTCCAGGGAAGCCTGGAGCAGCTTCCCACTGCCACCCCTCTGTGGATTCTGGGGAAGGGAGACTCCATAGCCCCATGATATTAAGTTGCAGACTCTCCCTGATCATATAGACCAGAGCTTTCCTGTGACATTACTGTCAAACAGCCCCCCGTGTGACTAATATTTTTAACAGCATGCTATTTAGTATTTGACAAGGATATAATAATTCATTCTTCAGATAGTCAACATACTATAAAAGTAAGTGAAGTCTTCCAAGTGTCTTTCAAAGGGGCTATTAAAAGTAGGTTATTCCCCCCCCCCCCCCCCCATAGCATGCAATTTCATTTTGGCTTCCCCACGTCAACCACATAAAATTAAATTTTGACTTAAGAGTGACCTACTGAAAATCAGATGGAAAAATAAGAGGAAAGATTTAAATTACTGGATTCAAAGGAAACTAATGTGTCTGTCTGTAATTTAGCATACAGTTTGCTGAGCCCTCTGAGAATCTTATGTTTCTGGTAGTATGTGCCTCTTAGGATTTAGATTGTGTTTTTAATGGAAATGTTGTAGAACTTAATGGAATGTAATATCTTGTGATATATAGACATAAGGCAACACAGGGAAAAAAAATTATCTACACATATTTTCTGCCACAATCCTCCTCTTGACTCCCAGCCTTCTAATAACCCGTGATCCAGCTCCCAGGGCAACGAGACATTCTCTGAAATAAACTTTGCTCATTAAAACTCTTACCAATTGTTACCTACTAGTCACCTTTGAAATATTTCCCCAAAATCAAAATTTATTCTAAATTACTATAAAACTATAATGATTTTGAAAACTCCCATTTCAGAAAGGCAATGGAAATTAATGTGAGTATCCCAATAAGAGTAGAAGGTGAGTGTTTACAGACACTTGGAGATGTTGACTGCAGAGTTATAGGTGGTCTATTCCACTGAGGCCAATGGGAATGACAACATGTGGATACAGTTGACCCTTGAACATCACGAGTTTTAACTGCAGAGGTTTACTTATACAGTTGTTTTCTAATTTTTTTTTATTGATTTTTAGAGAGAGAGGAAGGGAGAGGGACAGAGAGATAGAAACATTGATGAGAGAGAACATCGACTGGCTGCCTCCTATATGCCCTGCACTGGGGATCAGGGCCACAACCCGGGCATGTGCCCTGACCGGGAATTGAACCGGCGACCTTTTAGTGCATGGGTCGACGCTCAACCACTGAGCCACACCAGCTGGGTGACAGATTGTTTTCAATAAATGCCTGTTTGCTTTTTGATCTGTGGTTTAGAGCCTGTGTGTGTGGAGGGCTGACTATAGACATTGGTCTCTGCCATTTTATAAAGGGAACTTGAGCCCTTGTGAATTTGGTATCTGTGTAAGGTTCTGGAACCAATTTCCCACTGATATTGAGGGAGAATTAAGTTCCTGGGCTATCAAAGTTATACATGGACATTCAATGGTGGGGGTGAGGCAGGGTATTGGTGTCTCTAACCCCTCTGTTGTTCAAGAATCAACTGCATTTCACAAATTTTAGTAACTTTTGAGTTGTTTTAATCACTCAGTTTATGTTTCTTTATATATATTAAATATCTATATTAAATATATATATTAGGTATATATATTAAGTATATATATTAAGTGTATATATATTAAATATGTGTGTGTGTGTGTGTGTGTGTGTGTGTGTATCAATCAGGATGGGCTAGGTTGTGCTGTTGTAATGAGTAACACTAAAATCTCAATGATTTAACATAACAAAAATTAAAATTTTGATCAGACAGGTCCGTCACTTTCTGCAACGCCTGTAGTCCCACCTTTACTTGGCTTACAGTGCACCTTGGTCCATGGCACACATACTTCCACGGCCCTCTCCACAGAGGAGCAAGAAGAGAGTTCAAGGAATCAAATGCTTCACCCAGCCCCTCTGTTCATATTCCATTGGCCAGAACTTGTCACATGGATACAAACCACCATCAACGGGGCAGAGAAGTGCAATTATCCCATGTGCCACGGAGATGAGACCAAAGCTTGCTGGTCTGTAGGAGTGCTTACAAGTGCAGACAGAATTTCACAAAGACCTTGCTCTCTTTTATCTCCAGATTACCCTCACCTTCAGTCTACGACGTAATTATTGCTGAGAGCAAAGTATATTAAGAAGCCAAAACTACAAGTGCTCATCCACAGATACTGATTTATTTTACTATTCCTTAAACAAAGGACATCATCCTTCAAGATCTCAAATATTTTTGGCATCTAAATTTATCTGTTCAACATAACTTTTTACAAAGCACTAGAAGTATTAGAAAAAGTAAACCAAGTAAAAGAATGTTACAAAATCACCCGCAATAAGAATAACCTCAGTAGAATATACAAGAAAATGCTTTAAAAACAAGTTAATATTTTTCTTGTTCATTCTTTTATAGTAGAAATGTGTAGCCTATACTTGACAATTTTAACTGCTTGGCAATCCTTCCAAGGATTTGCTCATGGCACGCATTTAATGACAAATGTGTCGGCACATCTGAGATGAGAATTGAGATGCTCAAAACTGCAGTCAGTATCTCCCATTGCTTTATACCCCATCAAAGATGATGCAAGCTGACTTCAAAGGGAGTTCAGTCCTTGCATCAGCTCCGCAGGGGTGTGGAGTAAAATGAGGAATGAAAAAAAGGAACACCATTATATTTTGAATTTCAAGTCCTAAATCATTATTTCCTAGCTGTGCATGAGGTTACGTAGACAGAAAGTAAAATAGCAACTGGTCATGTTATTGGGATGATGATATAGGAGGATCGCGAAGGAGAATTTTTTTTGTCACATTAAGAAAACTCTCTCCCCTGGTGTTCAAATATTCCTAGAACATTTTTCAGTGATGGAGTGACACTCTGGTACCCCCATAATGCCCAGGTGCCTGCTGGGGATTGACCTGCTTCAGAAATCTCTTCTCTGGAGCAATAATGTGCTACCTCTGAAGATAATGACATGTGAGGTATCTAAATCGTCACTTACATCTGCTGTCGGGCTTCTTCTTCTAAACAGGAATTTGTATACCTATTTGTCAGTAATAGAGAATTCACTTGCTATTAATCTTAGAAAAGAAAAAAAGTCTTCAATTTTATTGTATAAACACATTTATTGTGCCTTTCCAATATATGTACAAACTACTGTTTCCTACTTGGCTCTGTATTCATAGCATGGACTTAATGGCTTGAAAGAAATTCACATGATTCGTTCATTTAAAAAATATTTTAAAGTGCCCAAGTATTTAGTTACAGACAATTTCTAAAATAATATCCATATTGAAATGTGTGTGTGTTTCTGTGTGTGTATTTAGTGACAAAAGGCAAGATAATTTATAGCACTAATTCTGGATACATGTTTAAACAGGATAAAAATTCATATTTACTTGCAAAGCAAGAATGCCTCTGGATTGAGTTAAGTATCTCAGTACAGAAATATGTGATTTATAATGTTCCTGGAAGCATTTTTTTAAAGCACTACTTCTGAAAAATAAATGAGCAAATTCTCAGCCAAGGCTGTACTTAAACTCTGCCGTTCTGGTACAACACAAAGCCCTTGAAACTCACAGGAGGCAAACGGAGCTGGAACTCATCTTGGTTCTCACGGTGTCGTTAGAAGAGAAGCAGCCTTCTGCGTAAGAATTGGTCTTTTTTTTAACTAAACTTTTACATTGGGAGCATTCTGAAAATTCATTATAGATAGCCTTTTGCTCATTCAACCATTATGAAAACACACATGTCACCCCACAGAGTCATGTGATCATTTTGACAAAGCAGGATAAGAAATCTTGATCCCAGGGCATCTTAGAGTCCTGTATTGTTCATCGTTGTCAGGTATCTATTTTCCAGGCACTCCTGCCACCATTCCGCGCGGAAGCCTCCACTGTTTTCTTCACTTTTCACCACAGTTACTAACCTGTGGCTTTTTTCTCACATACAGTTGCTGTTATGACAGTCTTTAGACCAGCGCTTTCTAAAGTAGGGTACATGTAACTTAGCATCTCTGCAAGTCAACTCTTATAGGTAAAAATAGACAGAAATAGAAGTTCTACTTCATTATTTTTAGTTTTTTTAGGCTTCATTAAGTATATGTTGCATATAAAAGTACATGTATTTTAATTTTAGAAATAGATATGTGAAGAGTATACACTTAAACATTTATAAAGATAAGGATATAAAACTTAAAAAAATATTCTAGATCACCAGTCCAAAACAAATACCAGATGTAGTTTCAGATTAACAGGATAGATTTAGATTGTCAGTGGAAAAATTACTGACATCAAGTATTAATACTTTTGTCAGGGATTCAGCATGGTGCCACTTAAGAAGTATTCTAATAAACAGGACCCATACTTTTCAGATACACTAGATTTTGTATTCTATAGTACAAAATATAGTATTTTATGTCCTAATATAAAGTGCTTGCTCTATGGACCTAGATTAAAACTTTGATATAAGAAATTGGTTTTACATACAAAATTGTTGATTAATAATTTGAAAGTCAAATACTTAAAGTATGACTAATAGCTTTCTGATGGAAGAACTTCTACTCCTGGAATCTACAAAGATGGTGAGTACAGAGAAACTCTGTCAATGTAAAGAAGGTCCCTAATCCAGAAACTTGGGGACTTGGTATATACCATTTAACATTTTATCTTTGTACCTGCAAAGTTTTGTACAGCATTACTCCAACTTCATATATCGATTTCACAGAAAAAGAATGCTAAGAAATATTTTAAATTTAACATTCTACAGGCTCAGGCTCCCAAAGGTGCCCAAGCTCCCATGAGGCTCCAGAGCAGAGGCCTGTGTCTGATGATATTAGGACAGAAGGACTGGTGTGACCCCTGGGCCTCTGAGTGCATGGGGCAGGTGTCCTTCTGTGCTATTTGTACAAATGAACCTGTGGCAGGAAAAAAATTAACATTCTATTCAGCTAGGTTTGTGAGTAAAAGGGTATGTCTTTTGTACCTTTAAAGAGACTAGGAAATACAATCACTAAAATGGTTAGATTGCTGTTATAGACACGGCAGTGTTTGTTTCTCCTTAAAAAAAAAAAAAAAAAAAAAAAAGTATCAGCTACCTTAATAAAATTCACAAACCTCTTCATTCTAATACTTAAAATGAGAAAATTTGAAAAATTACTGTATTATCAGAGCAGTCTACTCATTCCAAAAATACCACAATAGCTTCAGCCTAAGTCTCTTCTCTTCTCCCTTTCTCTCCCCACCCCCTCTATTCTGTCTATCTCTTCTCTCCCCTGGCCCTCCTTCCTGTCTCCCCATCTTTCTTCTTCTCTCCCCATTGTTGGCTTTCTTAATAAGAACACAAGCCCAGCCTGTGTGGCTCAGTGGTTGAGCATCGACCCATGCACCAAGAGGTCGCCAGTACGATTCCTGGTCAGGGCACATGCCCAGGTTGTGGGTCTGATCCCCAGTTGGGGGGCATGCTAGAGGCAGCCAATCAATGTTCTCTCTCATCGATGTTTCTATCTCTCTCTCCCTCTCCCTTCCTCTTTCTCTCAAATCAATAAAGAAAAAAATAATAAGAAGAATACAGGATATAGAATATAAGATAACCTCTTATTTCCCAAAATTTCGTTCTTGAAACTATAGTCTCTTTTCTCTGAGAATATTTTAAACTGATAGTTGTTTTGTTTGCCTTTTTGTTTAAAGCAGTAGTCTTAAGCTTAAAAAACAATGCCTTTTTTATTATTCTATTAACTTTAAAAATTAACATTCTTTAAAAATTAACATTCTATTCTTCTGTCCCAAAATGAAGAAACACATTTTAAAAGCATATTTTTCTACAATGAAGACTATAGTTTGATCAATTATTAGAGTAATGGATTATTGAAATTCCTTAATGACCTCCTGCTTGGTATGTTGGTATGCAAAGAAGAGAATAGGTATTGGGTCAAATCAGGGAAATGAGGCTAAAAGATGAAACATGAAGCCAAGGATAAAAGGTGTTAAATGCTACATTCCACGGAGAACATAACTCCTGATAAAACTCAAAGGAGACAAAAGAAATCACATTCTGGTGAATAAATTGGAATGGTATCAATAGAAATGCGTGATTTTATCTGGACCTAGAAGGATGAATAGGTGTCAATGAGGTTTAGGGGAGGCTGAATGTCAAAAGGCAGGCATTGATTTCAGATGGATGGTATGACCTGGGCATATTAAATTTTAGGTCCTCAGCTATACTGCAAATAAACATGATGCCCCTTTCCACCCCTATCTTCCAAGACCCTTCCATGGACAGAAATGATCACATGTGATCTGGACATTAAGGCAACAGATTTTTATTGGGCACCATGGTGTTATTTTGTGTATTAGGGGTACGGTATTGATAGGTTCTGAAACTTTAAATGACATATAATGAAACCAATTTTACCCTAGACTAATGGATATAATCAAGAGTTAAGTTCCTACAGCATCTTATCAATGCTATAACAAAACGATGTTGAACAAAATATTGTAATTCAAGGACATGTTTATACCAGTGAAAAAAAATAAACCAAACTTCCCTCTCCCACTCCCAACTTAATGCTTCTGAGACCAGGACAGCTCTCCATCAAAGTCTATACCTTAAATGCCAGAAAATATTCTGAAACACCACCACGGTGTGTCACATGAGATGACCAGTGTCATAGACTATCATAATATTCATTTGTGATCCTGAAGCTTAACTTAGCTTTTCTACACCCTATGTAGTTTGGAATTTAGACTGGGAATTGGCCTCACTCTTTGTAGTAATGCTATCACTAAGCTTCCAGCCTGCCTCACCTGTTACAATTTAATAAGAAAAATTAATGACAGCAGGTGTTATACATAGTTATATCAGGAGAACTGCACCCATTTAGTTCTAATCAAGACATTTTTTACCCAGCTGAAGATAAGAGAAGTTACGTTTAAAAGGTTCTGAATCAATGGGAAAATATGTGCTGAAGAAATAAACCCAAAAGAAATAACCTGACTACCCCTGAGGGACATTTTCTAAAAGTTCCCACAATTCGATATGCTATTCTGTAAGAATAATGTGAGTTATAAAATGATATATTCTAGTTGGTATGAAGATGAGTGGAACTTCTTTATACATTATTTTATACATTTATTTAATAAACATTCTTTGAGCAACTTAGATAAAAAGAATTGTGAACAGTAATGCCCAGAGTCCTTGCAGTCAACATAACTAATATCTAGTTAAAAAGAGAATTCGTAGACCTAGGGAAAGTTAGATTATAAAATAAAACCAATCAAGCAAGATTAAATAACAAAGTCTGATGAAGTTGCCACTCTTGAATATGAATCTGTGTGACCTTGGGAAAGTTAATTAATCTCTCTGATTAAGAAAACGGTTGTTACAATCATAGATTTAAATAAAACAGCTGTGAGTTTTGGACGGTGAGATTTATTTTCTCTTAATTGTACCTCTCATTGGCTATTCCAAAATGAAACTTTATTTTTCACTCTGCTCTTTCTTTCCTCTCCTCCTTCACTTGCTTCCACAGAGTGTTACTTTATGTCAGCTGAGTGCATGAACTCTCTAGACTTCTTTGTAATAAACAACCCGAATGGGCAGATTCAGACCCTGGTGCTCTATTTCCAATCCACTACATTTAAGAAAACCCACAGTGATGGATCTCTAGTAGAGGGGAGATTGAGTAGGTTATGTAGGCCAAGGTCATCACTATAGCAGAACGGACACTCTCTTGTTGGCCTCTCCTCTTTTCCTGTCATACCCCAGGTTTCTTGTATCAGTGTCAGTATAGAAACCATGGACAAAATCCACTAAGGAAATTCTTATGTTCATACTCAGTGAAGTTCCCTTCAAACATTACTTTGACACAGTGTGGATAAGAAAGAAAAACCTTTTTGGACTCAAGTGCTTCAGCTTCTCAGCATTGTTAGACTTCAGTTTTATCTATAGCTGGCAGGATCCGAGGTGCCAATAAAGAACTGGTCCATATCAAGTCTTTTCCAAACTTATCTTCCCCCTATGCAGTGAGAAAATATGACAGACACTTTTGTTTGCCCTTCCCCCACAACACACATTGTTTCCATATGGATGCCCAACTCAACTATATTCCCCAGCCTCCTCTGTGACTAGATATCAACAAAAAAATATATTCACAGGTGAAAGTGAAAAGAAGTGTGCTTAGCTCTGGACATGTTGTTCCGTTTTCCTTCCCATTTGCCTGGAAATAAATGGAAATGGCTGGGATGATCTTGGAAGTCATATGGAGAAGATGGATTTTAGAGTTTCTAGTGTGTAGCCCAGTGACCAGCATAGGTACTTGGTTGTACATGACAATCACATGGGGAGCTTCTAAAACGAACTAGGTATCGAGCCTCAACCACAGGAGTCTGATTTAATTATTTTGGTTTGGGGCTCAGAAACTATTATTACTATTATTGTGTTGTTGTTGTTACAGATTCCTGGTGTTTCTAAAGTGAGAACACTGTTGGAGCCCAGTGCAGTAAATGGTTACTACCTGATCTGCCCTTCCTTGTTCATCCTTTCCCTTGAGACAGATGCCCCTACTGCCTTCAAGCACAAGACTTATCAAATTTTTGCCAACAAAGAAGTAACAATTATCTACCTGTGGTGGCTGCTTGATATGGGGAGAGTCCACTGGAGGAAATAAGAGTTATCTATTAAAAACATAATGTCTTCAATTGCTGAATTTGCCTCTCATAGGTCTCTCGCTTTCACTCTTGTTCAGTCAACCAGAGGAATCCCTTAAAACGATAAATCAGATCATGGCACTCAAAGCCCTGCAATGTCATTCCATTTTAATCAGAATACAAGCTGAAGTTTTTACAATGTCTTCCAAGGCCCCACACTCTTTGGTCCCTCTGAGCTCAACACCTACTTCTCTTCCCTTTGCTCACTCTCTTCCTTGCCTTCTGGCCTCTTTGTTCTTCCTGGAACATGTCACATGCTCTCTACCTCAGGGCCATCACACAGGCTCTGTCTAGAATCCTCTTCCCCAAATAGCCAAGTATAATTTCTTCACTTCTTTCAGGTGTTTGTTCAAATATCACCTTTTCAATCAGGTCTACTCTGGCCGTCTTACTTAAAATTGCAATTTTTTTTAACCCCTCAGCACCCTCAAATTTTCTTTTGCTGCTTTATTTATTTTTTCACTTGAGAATCATTACATGATTATAAACCATATCATTTACTTATTTATGAGGTTTACTTTTATTGTCATCTTAACCCCCCACTAGAATATAGCCTCCATGGGGATAGCAATTTTTGTTGTCTAATTTGTTCATTTCTGTATCCTAAAGCCCTTGAACAGCATAGAATAAATACTCAAATATTAAAGAATGAATACATTAAAATTAATAACTCATTCTAGAAAATTTGTATTGAGTAACTCCTATGGAGAGATCAAAGAAATATAAATGTTTTTGTCCCCAAGTATTTCAAAGAAGGGTACAGATTTGATTTTGGAGTTAAAGAAAATGGTGCCGGCGTTGTATGATTTTCAGACCTCCAAGTAGCACTCTCACTCCAAAATACCTTTCTACACACACACACACACACACACACACACACACACACACACATTTTCTTATTGCTTTATGTTAGCATTGGAGTTCAAAGACTTAGGCCTTCATAGGCAAATGCTTAAAATAAATTATAGTTGATAGGAGAAAGTAAAGTGCTAGAAGGTGGAATCAATGCTAGGCCCAGGAATGGAAGAAACAGAGTCTTGGAAGAGAGAAGAGCAAGGCCTATAGAAAATCTGCTTGTTCACAAAATTGCCTAGAAATGACCCTGATTACATTCTTCTATTTCAGTACACTGAAGAAGGTTAAAAATCTGCTGTAGCATGGTGTCCAGCCCATAGTAGGGATGCAATAAATATCTGTTTAATGAGTGGATAAGTAAAGAGTAAACAGCATGATTTATAATTGTCTTTTCATCATTTATCTTTTCCTATAAAATAAAGATTAATACGCGTACTTTACACTTTTTCACTCCCCACTAAAAGGCTGTGAGGTAAATGGATAAAACAAATGTTTCAGCATAAAACTGTGAGATATCTTTTGAAATCTGTGTCGTATCTTCCATCTGTACCTGCTGTGCATAATTTCAGAATTCACTGCTTTCATCAAGTAAAGAAAACCCATTTGCTCTTTCATCTGTGCATCATCTCAAACTAATTTTCATCAAAACCAGCCAAACGTTATGGGCCACCAGTCCCCAGGCTTCTTGGAGAACTTCCCTGTCTGCCTCTGGTATAAGCAGAATTAGACTCTGAAGTTTGAACTGGGGAAATGTTCCATTGTCTTTCTAAGCTGTGGTACAACCTGTGTTTAAATCTGGAAAATGACGTATTGACTACTGATTATTATTTTCCTTGACAGAGAATTTCATAAATTCCACATGTTCATGCCTTTTATGTTATTTAACATATTTATCCCAAATCTGACATCTTCAGTGTGCATCAAGTACACCCAATCTTAAATACAAAAAAAAAAAAAAAAAAAAAAAAAAAGCTTTTCAAAGCATAGCTTGTGATTCTTGAGGCTCTATCTGCCAGGGGTTACAATAATAGGTCATACTGATGAAAAAGGTAAATGCTATTGCTCTGACTATGCATTCTACCTCTTTTTAGGAAGTTCTCACTCTCCCTTCACAATATCCATTCATCAATTTGTGGAGTTCTTCAAGAGCTGCCTCCCGTGTATAAGCTGGCATTATGATCTGTTCTTGCTTAAATTCAAAATCTGATTAGTGATCTGTTGCCAAGGATGCTGAAGGTTACAAAGCTGCTCCAGAAGTTGGTGATGCTTGCCAAAGTCTATATCAAAGGTGCCAATATTTGTTGCTGAGAGTACACCTCTAAAAAAAAAGCTAAAATAGCTATGATTTGGGCACAGAGGCACAGAGGCCCATCACTGAAAAAGCCTTGAACACTGGGTCCCAAGGCCATAGAAGCTGATAGTAAGCCATTCATTATACATTCTATATCTGTTGTTGTTCTAAAACAGTGACATGTTTCTTGCCAAAGTGACATCAATCACTCCTGCCTTTTGAATCTCAGTATATTGGATGCTTTGAGTTTTGTGCTCTCACAATCTTTAAAAGTTTATTGTTACAGCCTCCATTTGTTATAGTTCTGGCTTAAGTGCCTTAGTGGTGAATGGTGTGTATATTGGGGAAAAAGGAAACATGGGAAACAAATTAGGATTGTCAGTAAAGAAAGACTGTATAAACTAAGTATCTTCACATTTCACTGCCTTCCACAACAAATCCATTGCATGCTCAGTTTTTCTCTTTCCCCAAGATGATGTCCTTCCAATGGGGACTCAAAAATCCCCGAAAAGAGTAACCCTCGGCAGTCCTGACCTCAAGTCTCCCTGGTTACTTCCATACACATTAACTTATGATAAGAAATAAGATATCATACAACCTCCACCCCACTATGTAGAAAATGGTTTCAGACACTCAGGTTTCACTGATAGAGTCTCAATCAAATATGGGATTATATAGCAGCTACAATGAAACACAGTGTTCAATTATAATTTATCATTGGCTATACATTGGGAATTGTAATTTAAGTATATTTTTTTAAAAGAGAACAATTCTACCAGTGTCATCATTTTAAGTAAAAAAGCTCAGAGGTTAGTGTACTTTTATAAGTAAAATAGTTAAAGATACAGTAATCAGAACACTAAGAAAGAAAACTATAGATTTGGAGGAGAGAGAATAGAAGATGAAGCTTAAAATTAGAGGCATTCTAGAGTGAAAAAAAGAAAGAATGAAAAGGAAACCAGACAAATAATGACATAATAGAAGAAAACTTTCCTGAGCAAAAGAAATATTTCATCCTATAAATTAAAAGATATCAATAAGTTTAAAATAATGACTAAAAATCAATTGTGCTTTTATAAAGTCACACATACCTGAGCTAAATCTCTGAAGATTTTGATTAATTGAAAATGGGGTGGCACTTTGATAAATATTTTATAAAAAATTCTTCAGAAGTGATTCTGATAAGCATGTCTAAGTTAAGAATGATTCTTCTATGCATACTTTTACACAAAAGAATATATCCAGATAGTTTCTAAAAAAACTGAAAGAAGAAGAAGAAGGAGGAGGAAGAGGGGGAGAGGAAGAAAGGAAGAAGGGAGGAGAGAAAAAGAAAAGAAGCTGGTGTTTCTTTGTCTGTTTGTTTTTATCCTTACCAGAGGACACTTTTGCATCCATGTTCAGATAGAGTGGGAGGGAGAGAGGGAAGAAGAGAGAGAGAAACATCGACATGAGAGAGACACATTGACTGGCTGCCACCCACACAACTCCAACCAGAACCGGGGACAAACTGCAACTGAGGTACATGCCTTTAGCGGAAACCAAACCCGGGACTCTCTGGTCCGTGGACGATGCTCCAACCACTGAGCCAAATCATAGGAGCTGGTGTTTTAAAAGCAGGAAGACAATAGTAAGAGTGATTTAAATAAGTTAAATCCTTACCTATTTTAATATGAATTTAATAAATATTGTACAAAATAAATAGTAATAGTCACATCATTTAGAGAAAAAGAATCACTGAAAAACAGTTACAATTGTTGTAAGTGGCTTCCTCTGCAGACCAATACTTTTGGTGTGAAGGATAGGCAAATATTATAAGACAGTATATACTATTCTTATTATTTCCATGTAGTATTTTCAAAAACAATGCTAAAAAAGTAATAAAACATTTGGATTTATAATAATTACCAACATTTATTGAATATTTATTTTTCCATGTTATTGTTGTACTAAACATTTTAACTGCAATACCTAACTAAATATATTTTAAAAACCTACAAGTTAGATAAAATTATATCTATTTTCCACTGAAAAAAATTGAAGCTTAATAAAATTAAATAACTTACCTAAGGTCATGGAACTGGCAAGACATAGGTATGTCTAACTTCCAAACCCACACTCTCAACTCCTTTAGCAAACTCCAACAAAGACAATAAATACAATTATTACAAGAGACTTTAAATACAGTAAACATTTATCAATTGACTCAATATCTAATAAGTCATTTTACCACTTAACCCCCTGTAGTTATTATAAAATTATCTCTATGAAATTTGGACCAAATAAATATAATATTTTTCTTTTTAAAACCAATACAATCTGAGTTCAAGATGGTGGCATATTAAGTGGAAGCTACACTGATGTTTTCGCAGGAACAAACTGGAATTACAACTAAAATATAAAAATGTCATCCTGAATAACCAACTGAAAACTAGCTAGAGAGACACAAAGAGAAAGCCACATCAAGACTGGCAAGAAGTGTGTAAGTGTGAGAGGGCTGGCTGGGCTCCCACAGAGAGCAGCTGAAGATCTGGAGGAATATTTCAGCTGTGGGGGATTTCTGATGAGAAGTGTGGGATCTAAACCCCAAGTTACGCTCCCCAATCCAGAGTAACAGAACCAGAAAAGGTGCTCATATAACATCTAGCTGTAAAAAGCACCAGGGGTTCTGTCTGGGAGGGAGAGATGGTTAGGAACACAGGCACCTTCTGATGGATCAACACACTAAATTTTGTTACCAGCTATTCACCTTGGGTTCTGGCAGACGGAGGGAAGAGTGGACTAGTAATGCAAAAGGAGGGTCTGGGGTTGGTAGCTTTGGGGAGAGAGCTGAGAAAACAGCTGCCAGTATTCATATGCTGAGTCATTCCCACATAATGAAGAAGCCACCTTTCTCAGGCATAGCTTTCCCATGAATGCAGCTTTAGCTTGAAGGGAAGCAATAGCCCCACCCACTGGATTCCCTCTCACACCATCTTGTGGAGATTAAGCCCTGACTATAGCCTGAGGCTCATTAAGTTACTGAGACCAACAGTCAGTCTGCAGGCAGAGGAGGATCTCTGAGTGCTTTGAGTCTTTGTCATGCTCCTGGGCCCAGGCCTAGTAAAAGCAGAACATGGTGCACAACTTGGTCCTTTTAACTTGCACCTAGCTGCAGCAGAGGGAGCCACAAGCTGTGGATCACTGAAAGCTCTAAACAGGGTACTCAGGGCCAGTCACAAACAGAGTCTGTACCAGAGACCCTCTGAAGAGGCCCCAAACCAATAAACCCAGTGGCCAGGTTCAGATAAAAACAGGGCACAATCCAATAAGATTCACACACAGAGTATCCACAGAGAGATATTGGTAGGCTCCAATCCTTGCTGAAGAGAATTCCATTTCATGTAATAAGTACCTGTACAGCAGCCTGCACACTGTGATGGGGGTTGAGTCTCACTGTGAGCCAGCTTGAGAGTCAAGCCCATGCACAAAGGGGCCAATAGCAATCAAGACTCAATTACAACATGATGACCCACAGAACATGCACAAAGGACTTTAGAGTATCCAGGTCTGATAACCATGGAGACTGTACCACTGGGTCCCACAGGTCACCTACTATATAAGGTCAACCTGCCAAGACCAGAAGTCATGGCACACTAACCTAATACATAGAAACAAACCCAAATAGGCAGTTAAAATGGGGAGACAAAGAAACAAGCCCCGGATTAAAGAACAAAAGAATTCTCTAGAAGAAGACATAAATAAAATGGAGATAAACAATGTATCAGATGTAGAGTTCAGAGTAATGATTATTAAGATGAGCAACACCATGAAAAAATATATAGAAACTATAAAAAACAACCATTCAGAAATGAAGAATGATATAGCAGAAATAAAGAATACACAGAAAAAAGAAACAAAAAACAGCAGATTAGAAGGAGCCAAGGATCAGGTCAGCGAATTAGAATAAAGGGTAGAAAAAAATCACTCAATCAGAGAAACAAAAAGAAGAAAAAACAGAGGGACAATTTTAGGGAGCTGTGGGACAATATGAAATGTAACAATATCTATATCATAGGAGAACCAGAAAGAAAAGAAAGTGAGCAAGAGATAGAAAACCTGTTTGAAGAAATAATGGCAGAAACTCCCCTAACTTGGTGAAGGAAAAAGTCACACAAGTTCAGGAAGCACAGATAATCCCAAACGAAAAGAACTCAAAAAGGTCCATGCCAAGATGCATCATAATTAAAATGCCCAAAATTAAAGACAAAGAGAGAATCTTAAAGGCAGCAAGAGGAAAGCAATTCATTATCTACAAAGAAGCTCCCACAAGACTGTCACCAAATTCTTCAACAGAAACACTACAGGACAGTAGAGAATGGCATGAAGTATTCAAGGAAATGGAAAGCAAAGATCTGAAACCAAGATTACTCTACCCAGAAAGGCTATCATTCAAAATTAAAAGTGAAATAAAGAGTTTCCCAGACAAAAGAAAACAAAAAAGCTAAAGGAGTTTATTACCACCAAACCAGCATGGCAAGAAATGTTAACGGGACTGCTGTAATAATAATAAGAAATATATAGAGAGCAGCATAGGGATAAAGAATAAAAATGTCAGTGAATAAGTAGCTATCAAAAATTACCTAAATGTAAATGGATTAAATACTCCAGTCAAAAGACATAAGGTAGCTGAATAGATAAGAAAACATGACCCATTTATATGCTGTCTACAAGCATCCTACCTCAGAACAAAAGACTCACATAGACTGAAAGTGAAGGGATAATAAAAAATATTCCATGAAAAAGGAAACAATAAAAAGCAGAGGTTGCAATACTTCTATCTGACAAAATAGACTTCAAAGCAAAGGACATAACAAGAGACAAAGAAGGTAACTACATTGTACTAAAAGAATTGATCCAACAAGAGGATATAACCCTGGTAAATATATAAGCACCCAACATAGGAGCACCTAAATATGTTAAAAAAACCTATTGGAGGACTGTAAGGGAGAGATACACAGCATCACAGTCATAGTCAGGAGCTTTAACACCCAACTGACTTCACTGGATATATCTTACAGACAAAAATCAACAAGGAGCCCTGGCAGGTTTGGTTCAGTGGTTGGAGCATCAGTCCATGACCATAGAGTGTCAAGTTCGATTCCCAAAGGCACATACCTCAGTTGTGGGTTCAGTCCCTGGCCTTGGTTGGGGTCATGAGGGGAGCAACTAATCAATGTGTCTCTCTCACATTGATGTTTCTCTCTCTCTCTCTCCCTTCCTCCCTCCCCACTCCCTCCCCCTCTACCTAACAATCAATGGGAAAATATCCTTGGATAAAGATTTTTTTTAAAAAAATCAACAAGGAAATAGTGACCCTAAATGACACACTAGATAAGATGGATTTAATTGACATCTACAAAACATTTCACACTAATGTTGCTGAATATACATTCTTCTCAAGTGCAGATGGAACATTCTTAAAGATACACCACATGTTAGGACACAAAATAAGTCTCTACAAGGTCAATAAGTTTGAAATCATATCAAACATCTTTTCAAATCACAATGGCATGAAAATGCAAATCACTTACAACAAAAACATTCAAACACGTGGAGGCTATATAGCATGTTATTAAACAGTGAATGTGCTACCAATGAAATCAAGGAATAAATAAAAAACTTCCTGGAAACAATGAAAATGAAGACACAACAACCAAAAGTCTATGGGACACAGAAAAAGCAATCCTGAGAGGAAAGTTCATAGCATTATAGACATACCTCAAGAAACAAGAAAAATCTTTAATTGGAAAGAGAAAAACAAGAAAAGCCCAGAGTAAGTAGAAGGAAGGAAATAATAAAGATTAGAGCAGAAATAAATGACATAGAGACTAAAAAAAAAAACAACAACAACAAAAGATCAATGAAACTAAGAGCTTGCTTTGAAAAGATAAAGAAGATTGATGAATCTCTAACCAGACACATCAAGAAACAAAGAGACAGGACCCAAATAAATAAAATCAGAAACAAAAAAGGTGAAGCAACAATTGACACCACAGAGATAAAAAAGGATTGTAAGAAAATATTACAAACAACTGTATGCCAACAAATTGGACAACCAGGGAGAAATGGACAAATTCCTAGAAACATAAAATTATCCCAAACTGAATCAGGAAGAATCAGAAAACCTGACTATACTAACAAATAATGAAATTGAATCAGTAATAATAATAAAAAAAACTCCCAGCAAACATAAGTCCTGCTGGCTTCAAAGAGGACTTTTACCAAACATTCAAAGAAAAAGTAATACCTCTCTTCCTCAAACTATTCTAAATAATTCAAGAGGAGGGAAGACTTCTAAGCTCTTTAATGAGACCAACATTATCCTAATTCCAAAACCAGATAAAGACACCACAAAGAATGAAAAAAACAGGCCAATATCCCTGATGAACATTGATGCTAAAATTTTCAACATATTAGCAAATGAGATTCAGCAATATATTAAAAAGATCATTTGCCATGACCAAGTGGGATTTATCCCAGGGATACAAGGCTGGTACAATATTCACAAATCAATAAATGTGATATATAACATAAACAAAATGAAATATAAAAATTATATGATCATATCAATAGATAAAGAAAAAACATTCCACAAAATCCAGCACCCATTTTGATAAAAACTCAGCAAAGTAAGAATAGAGGGATCATACCTCAACAAGATAAAGGCCATAGAAACAAACCTACAGCCAACATCATACTCAATGGGCATAAACTAAAAGCATTTCCCTTATAAACAGGAACAAGACAGGGATGTCTGCTTTAGCACTTTTATTCAACATAGTACTGGAGTCTTAGCCACAGTGATCAACCAAGAAGAATAAATAAAAGGCATCCAAATGGGAAAATAAAAAGTTAAGCTGTCATTATTCACAGATTACATGATATTTTAAATAGAAAAACTTGAAAGACTCCACCAAAAAAAACTACAAGATTTAATAAATGAATTTGACAAAGTAGCAGGATACAAAATTAACATGTAGAAATTGATGTCATTTTTATATAACATAATAAACTCTCAGAAAGAAGAACTAAAAAAACAAAAACAAAAACAAAATCTCATTTACCATTACAAAAAAAAAAAATCCCATTTACCATTACAAAAAAAAAATTAAGATACCTAGGAATAAACTTAACCAAGGAGGTAAAAGACCTGTTCTCAGAAATCTACAGGTCATTGAAAAAAGAAATAGAGGAAGATATAAATAAATGGAATCATATACCATGTTCATGGAGTGGAAGATTTAACATTATTAAAATGTCCATACTACCCAAAGCAATATAGATTCAATGCAATCCCTACTAAAATACCAAAGTCATATTTCACAGATCCAGAAGAAATACTCCAAAAATTTATATGGAACCAAAAAAGACCCTGAAAAGTGAAGAAATCTTGAGAAAGAAGAACAAAGTCAGAGGGATCATATTTCTAGATATCAAACTATAGTCAATTGTAATCAAAACAGCCTGGTACTGGCACAGGAGCAGGCATATAGATCAACAGAAAAGAACAGAGAACCCAGAATCAACTCAGGACATTATACTAAATTAATATTTAACAAAGGAGGCAAGAGCATACAATGGAGTAAAGACAATCTCTTCAATAAATTCTCTTGAAAAATTGGACAGGTGAATGCAAAAAACACATAACTAGACCACCAACTTACACCCTACACAAGAATAAACTCAAAATGGTAAAAGACTTAAATGTAAATGATGAAATCATAAAAATCCTAGAAGATAACATAGGTAGCAAAATCTCAGACATCTCATGTACCAGAATTTTCACTGACATATCTCCAAGGGCAAGATAGAAAACTTTAGCAAAGCAAAAGAAACCATCCTCAGAAAACAAAGGGAACCCATGGAATGGGAGAGCATATTTTCCAATGATACATCTGATAAGGGGTTAATTTCCAAAATATATTAAGAACTGATAGAACTTAACAAAAAAAAGACAAACAATCTAATTAGAGATTGGGCAAAGAACCTAGATACACATTTCTCCAATGAGGACATACAGATGGCCAATAGACATATAAAGAAAAGATTCAAAGTCACTAATTACCAGAGATACAAGCTAAAATGACAATGGGGTATCACCTCACATCTGCCACAATGGCCACCATCAACAAATCATCAAACAGCAAGTGCTGGTGAGGGTGTGGAGAAAAGGGGACTCTAGTACACTGCTGGTGGGAATGCAGACTGGCGCAGCCACTATGGAAAACAGTATGGAGTTTTCTCAAAAAATTAAAAAAATGGGACTGCCATTGACCCAGTGATCTGACTTCTAGGAATATATCTTAAGAATCCTGAAACACCAATCAGAAAGAGTATATGCACCCCTATGTTCATAGCAATGCTATTTACAATAGCTAAGATCTGGAAACTGCCTTAGTGCTCGTTAGCAGAAGAGTACATAAAAATCTGAGGTACATTTCCACAATGAAATACTATGCAGCTATAAAAAAAGAAGGTTCTCTTACGCTTTGAGACAGCATTGAAAGACCTGGAGAGGACTAAGTCGAATGAAATAAGCCAGTCAGAGAAAGAGAAGTATCACATGATCTCATTTATATGTGAAATCTAATGAACAAAATAAACTGACCAACAAATAAATCTAGAGACATGGAAGCATGGAACAGACTGATAAATCTCAGAGGGAAGGGGCTGGGGGGGTGGGAAAGGTTAACCAAAGAACTTACATGCATTTATGCATAACCCATGGGCATTTATGTATAACCCATGGGCACAGTGCTGTGAAGGCTGGAGGGGGATGGCAGGAGCGGGGTGGAGGGGGTCAATGTGGGAAAAAGGGGGGGAATCTATAATACTTTCAACAATAAAGATAGCTTTTTAAAACATTAAATCTTTTCCAACCCCCCACCTGCTTGGATAGAAAAAAATGCAGTCATAATCATGATTGAAAGGGCCCTCCTTTCCTTCTAGTATCATGACAGAATTATAAGATGGGGTTCATTTTGCTGTCCTAAATAACTGTTAAGGGGACACTGGGCTCAAAGTCCACAGTGGTGGCCATCATGGTCATTGTTCTTTCTGCCATCCAGATTCAAGTTCTCTTGTTTTCACTGACTCAGAGACACCCTGTAGTTTACTGAGTGAACCCAGACTCCCTAGGCTCAGGACCGTAATGCCAGCACTAGCAAGCCCTGGAAAAAGTGCTAGATCCTCCAAACTTTCCTCACCTGGTCTGCTCCAAGTTCAGTGATTCCTCAGCCTTGGGATCTGGAGAGTCCATTCTGCTTCTTCCAAGGTTGGGATCCCCCTTCACCAGACAATCCAGCTCAAATACCTCGTTAAGGAGATTATTTTCTGATGCTTCTGTCTTCTTTAGATGAAAGGGTGAGAGGGAATATGTTCAGCTGTGAGAGCAAAATACAGATGAGTGTCTCCAGCAGCTCTTCTGCCTCAATAAAACTAAAAAGAAAACCAAGCTAAACTTTAGTATTGGCTTTTCTAGAAAAAAAAAAAAAAAGACCTAAGGGGGATATTTATAAAATTACATAAATATATATATAAGTATATATATAAATTTCAAACTTAGGCAAAAGGAGAAAGAATAGCATAATAAGCATATATGGAACCATCATCCAAGTTCAACAAATACCAATTTATGGTTTCAACTCTGACCACAAATTCGCCAACCTGACACTCCTGAAAAGTACTCAGAAATGCTATTATTTCATCTATATTTTGTTAGGCATCTTTCAAATGTAGTCTATTTTTTATTAGCTTTACCACAAAACATTATCCTACCTTTAAAAAAATAATACTGACTTCTTCATATGATGAAATATCCAGTCAGTGAAATTAAAATTTTAAGGACATTAAGCTAAAACAATAACTTACTAAGAATTCCTTCTAGAGGTAATGTATCGATGCTCGTGATGATTTAACATAATCATTAAGAACTTCTTTTATATCAACATACCATATTTTAATATTATTTTATAAAAATAAACTTTTACTTCAATATTACAGTTTTAGAAATATTGTACTGACTACTGGTCTGCATTTTATTCAGATTATGTAAATTTTCTTAACAAAAGCAACACAATAATGAACACTTTATGGGAGGTGTTATTTTTGCTATTCTCCAAAGTGTCTTCAAGTTGCAACATCATTACTGAGAGACCACCAAATACCAGAAAACAGCTCTTGTTTGGAAAAACACAAATTCAGGTGACTTTGCCTTCTTGACTTTTTACTGAAAAGAGCTTACTTCCTCACCTGTTCTTTCCTGCTTGTGCCTTCCATTCTCCCACCTCAAAATATATATATATATATATATATATATATATATATATATATATATATATATATCTCCCAGCTGGTGTGGCTCAGTGATTGAGCATCAACCCATGCACTAAGAGGTCACCGGTTTGATTCCCACTCAGGGCACATGCCCAGGTTGTGGGCCTGATCCCCAGTGGGGGGGCATGCAGGAGGCAGCCAATCCATGTTCTCTCTCATCGATGTTTTTATCTCTCCCTCCCTCTCCTTTCCTCTCTCTTTAAAAATCAATAAAGAAAAAATATTTATATATATATAAATCTCTGAAATTAAGTATGAAGAAATGTATAAACTATTCAAGATGAGCAAAATATTACACCCAAATTAACATATAATAGGCTAAATTGTGGAGCAAATCTTTGTGCAGATGTTTCTCTAGGAGAAGGGAAACTCTGACCCACTGGCCAAAGCCAGTGCTTGGTTTTGATTCGCACATCCTACCGACTATGCATGGTTTCCACATTTTTAAATGGTTAAAATAGATGGAAGGTAGAACAATATTTCGTAATGTGAAAATTGTATGAGATTTAAATTTCAGTGTCTGATAAATAAGGTTTCATTGGAGCAGAGCCCTGCACTTCACATACACATTGTCCAGGGCTGCAGCAGAGACAAGGTGGCCTCAGAGCCTGCAGCACTTCCTCTCTGCACCTTTGCAGAGCAAGAGCCATCCCCTACTCTAAGAACATGAGAACTTCAGTGTCAATTATGAGCTGCCATTGGTGGGAAATAAAGGCTATCTAGTTCCAGCATTCTTAGTGACCTCATCACCACTTCCAGGCAAATAACTTACCAAAGGTTACAGTGCAAATAAACACACACATATTCATGCACATGTGTTCACAAAAAATATTAAGAAGACAAATGCAGTAAGCAAATTGTGTGTGTGTGTGTTACTATTCAAATATGTGCTGGATGTAACTTAAGTTTGTTGGAGACTTTACCTTCCAGAATTTCATCATTTTTAATAAAGAAACAATTGATTCTGTAGGAAGAAAAGCATATCCTGCTACAGCTGTATCAACAGAATGCAGCTGACATTGCATGTCAAGTTTGACATACTTGTCCAATGATGCAAAATATGACCTCCATTGCCCACGAGCATACGTTTGGAAGACTTCCCCTGAACAAGTTTTCTTTTGGAAAGAAAGGAGCTGGAGGGTATAATTATGGTTCTTTAATTTATGATTCTGTAACTTATTTAGCCTATTTAATTTATAATTCTGTAAGTTATTTGACTAAATATTAGGGGACCGGAAAGTAATGTCATGTTTTTACGCCATTAATTCAAACATAAATTTTTAACAAGTTTTTATTTTTAATCAATGATGTAATCACCCTCGTTATCAACAACCTTTTGCTATCTAGTGTGCAAATTTTCTATGCCGAATCGATAAAAAGCAATTGTTTTTTGAACAAAATATCTAGAGATGGCATTTTGGATATCACCCAAATTTTCAAATTTTTTTGCCACTTAGAAAATGTTGTAGCAATCAGAATAAATGGAAATCCGATGGCGCAATATCGGGCCAGTATGGTGGGTGAGGCAATACCTCCCACCCCAATTCATTAATTTTTTCCAGGGTTCGTCTTGCGTACTGTGGTCTTGCATTATCGTGTTGCAGAATAACGCCTTTTCTGGTGACAATCGCTGGGCACTTTCCAATTAAAGATTGATTTCTTGATCCAATTGTTCACAGTAAAATGTCTGCATTCAGTTTGTCCAGGTTTCAGCACTTCAAAATGAATGACCCCGCTAATACTCCACCAAACACACAAAAGTGCCTTTTTGGGGTGTAAACCTGGCTTAGCTGTACTTCATGGTGATTCATTCAGAGAGAGCCACTGCCTTTTGCATTTTGGATTATCATAGAGGACCCATTTTTCATCTTCAGTGATCAAGCGATCAAAAAACGCTTCTGTATT
This sequence comes from Tadarida brasiliensis, assembly GCA_030848825.1. Lineage (NCBI taxonomy): Eukaryota > Metazoa > Chordata > Mammalia > Chiroptera > Molossidae > Tadarida > Tadarida brasiliensis. Next base: position 106,472,306 of record CM061260.1, on the reverse strand, counting down.
GTGCCGCTGAAGCAATAAGTTGCATGTGGTGGACCGGTTAGCTTTGTTTTCTTCGGACAGATTATGCGGGACCCAGACACCTGCTCTGCTTACTTTACCAATCTGCTGCAAATGTTCTTGGATGGTTGACCAAGGTTGGTTAAGAGTGTTTGACAGTTCCTCGATCAGTCTGACATGGATTTGCTTCCACTTCCATCCTTAACATGTCATTGTCTAAAGTTGTTGGTCTTCCTGATCGATATGAGTCAGAAAGATCAAAATTACCAGATTTGAACTTAGAAAACCACCTTTGGCATTTACAAATGTCTAATGCACTTGGATAAACATCGCAAATGTTTTTGGTAGCAACTGTTGCGTTACTACCCTTGTGAAACTCAAAAAGCATACAATGCCGGATATGTACCTCTTCTGGTATTTGGCTGGCCATTTCACTATAAATTGCAAAAAAAAAAAATTCAGATTTAATTATTTACGAGTAAACAAGTTACTCTAACCTTAAAATGTCTTTGGCACGATTTTGAAGTACACAATGAGCTGATAAATGACAACCGAATATCGAAATGCGCAGAAACGACATTACTTTCCGGTCCCCCTAATACAAGTGTTCAGTTTTCTAAAATATATTTTTCTTATATAGAATTATGTATAAACACTATAGATTTATACTTTAAATTAAGTACTAATCACTGCCTGTGGTTGGTGTAGGGAGTAATGTCTGAGAATGATTTCCTATTGAACTAAGAATAGTCCTCTTTTCAATCACTAATTCAAATAAATAATGTATAACTTTTTAGCATTCATAAATTCTCTTAGTGAACAATAAATAATAATAATAATGATAATAATAATAATCTCATGATTCAAATGTGTTCTTAAATAATTCCACCTAAACCTCCCAAACCCCAGGTCTGGAAATACTTACCAACAATAAAATAACTTACAGTTGGTTAATCTAATGTACTTGGTCTTAACTAGCATATGTTTTCATTGTTATTTTACGCCGTTACAGTAAGAACATACTAAATTGTGAAGCCTTCTTTGTTTTGCTCTGAACTATTACAGTTAGCTTACAATACACTGACAAGCAGACAGGCTGCATTGTCTGACTCTGGAAAAATTAAACAAAATGTTTCTGCATATACAACTGGAAGCTGATCCGCAGCCATCTAAATAAAAAGCCTCAGCTCAGTTTATTCCCTGTGAAGAGGTAGGAGGACTGAGGCATTCAGAAAGTCACACTCCCTGTGCAAACATTAATAGCCTGAAGTGCAAATGTACCTATAGTTCCTGGAAAGAACCACAACCCAGCATTTGTTACGTAGGTACTAAAACATTTCGCTGGTAGATCTAAATCACAGGGCAGTAGATGAGACACATGTTAAATACCTTCACTTTATTGACCTACTGCAGGTGTCCATATTGCTTATGAGAGTCAGGGGCCCGTTGTGAGATAGCAAATAAGTCCTTTCCCTGTTCAAATGATCCCGTTTTACACGATAAATAAACTTTAACGAAAACAGACGAGTAATGCTCCTTCAAGTGACACTGAACTTACCACTAAATCCTGCCAATCGAGAGGGACCTCAATTTGTGATTTCTCCTTCTACCTCTTTCTCTCCACAGGAGACATCTCTGAGATGCACCAGGTCCTATTTTCCATTCACTTCTTATTTTTGCCACAAATCGATTGTCAAAAATAGGTTGTTCTTTAGAAAGAACACCTCAAGTTGTTGCCAACTTGTGTAGACATTGAAAGACATTATTTGTGGTTTTCTCTAAGAGAAGGAAAAAAAAGGTTATAGAAAAGTCCAGAGGCTCTGGAATAGTCTTCATAATACTCAGTTCTTTTCAGATACTCTTGAATGAAATGCTATAGCAAATGCTAGTTCCACTGACTCATTACCTTAAATTACTGTTCTGAAAGATCGGTCCAAAGAATATTAGAAGTGTTTCCAACTCATTGCACTAAAGACCAAAAAAAAAAAAAAAAAAATGCCAGTATTTTTCTGTTCAAAGGAGCCACATCTATGGGACGTTGGAAGCAGTTATTTGGATGCATGTTGCGAATCTCCCATCTCCCAAGTTTATGATGAATGTCAGTGAAGTTTGTGGCTGGATAACAGTAGTCCTACATCAAGGAGATTTATGGGGAGGATGCATTTAGTATTATTCATGAGCCACTTAACAAGCTTCAGCCAAGGATACAATATGGCCTTTGTTTATAGTCCCAGGAGGTCTTTAGAGGGCTTTTGAAAATTGAAGAGATTTTTTGATAAATGGTAGAGGATCTTGAGTTGGGCCTGGAAAGCTCTAAGTGTATTTTCCTGTTACCTTGAAGAGTCCTACATTTCATCCTAACTTCCCTGTTCCCTCAATAAAAATTATCAGATATTCTGCTGGTATTTTATTTTGCTATTGTTCTGCTACATTAAATAACCAAGAGGGACACATTTTGTAGAAAAATGTTCATTTCACTCTCTATTACAGGAAATTGAAGCATCTTAACAGGCTATCCAGACTATTTGAACAGAAATGAAGCAACATATGTTTGAAACTGTCTTTTGTATTATATTCTTTATGTTTATGACCCACATTCTTTTCAATGGGTCGTTATTTATGGCAACTTGTGTGTATAATAGTTTTGACTTAACCAAGAACTTCTGTTCTGCAGCTAACTGAAAGACTTGGGAATCAGACAGTTGCATTAGTGTGGCTTGGTTGAATTAAATTAGGAAAAAGATTCCACCAGCCTTAATGTGAGAGTGACTAGTGAGATAACTCATAGGTCAGTTAACTAAGGGCAGTAGTTGATATATTTAGAAAGATACTTTTTTAACCTTTTGGAATATCACTGGTTTTCTGAGCAATTGACAACCCAAAAAAAGGACCTTCAGAATGTGACCATATCAACAAGCAAGAAATAAAGATATTTTTTATTTCAGTGAAAGCCTAGCACATGACAATGATGTATTTCATCTTACCTCATTCTCAAAAATGATTCCAGAAGTAAGTTTATTCAGTTCATGCTATGGCCACTTTGCATGAGGACTTGAATTGGTGTCCTCGTGTCTACAGACTTCAGTTTACCAAGTGGGCAAATTGTGTGGTTGTGGACTTTATTTTTATCTGATGCTCTGTGTGCAGAGTGTAAAATGCTTCACTGTCAAGCCCTTGCTCCCCTCCAATGTCAGTTATGGAGCTCCAGTCGGACAGCCGGGGTAGGGCCTCAGGTTTCTCATCCACTACAGCATCTAACGTGACTCTGATGTGGAAGTATCTAGCAGAATCATCTGGTTCAAGTCCATTATTTATTAGATGCGGACAGGGACAAGTTACCTGCCATAATCACACTGTGTGGGAGGTGACAGAACACTTTTTTATAAGAGTTTGTTCATCTATTTCTAATCAATGACCAGAAATGCCTGACCATGGTTTAAATGCCCTCTGACATCCTCAGAAAAGCTACTAAATTGATGTGTCTGGAGAAACTACATTTTATTTTATTTATTTATTTAAAAAATTTTTTTTTCTTTATTGATTTTTAGAGAGAGAGGAAAGGAGAGGGAGAGAGAGATAGAAACATTGATGAGAGAGAACATCGATTGACCTCCTTCTGCATGCCCCCCACTGGGGATCGGGGCCACAACCTGGGCACGTGCCTTGACTGGGAATCTAACCGAAAAGCTCTTGGTGCACGAGTCAATGCTCAACCTCTGAGCCACACCGGCCAGGCTGGAGAAACTACATTTTAAAGAAGACATATTTCTTATCTTCTTGAAATTTAAACCCTAGCAATATTCAAGAAATTTAAATATGGCGTGGCTGTTGGAAAAATGTGAAGCCATCATCAACAATCTACTAGCTAGATACTAAAAAATACACCACTTTTAATAATTTAACACAGACGCACAAAACATGTTAAGATAATTTGTAGGCTCACACCTAAAAGAGGGGGCGGGGAGACAAGGGAGAAAGAAGGCTTACTCAAAAATTCTATTAATCCTCACTAATGTTCTGTTTCGCCTCCCCTAGGCACTGATTTTTCAGGAGAATGCCTAAATGCTAGATGATATCACCTTGGGTTTCCTGAGCGGGGAGCTCCTTTTTATAGTATGATATAGCGTGGTTTATGTCATAAAGGAGAACAAGTAAACAGGGGCTAATGTTTGCCAAGCGGAAAGTCAATCTGGAGTTCACGGAGGGTATTTTGTTCACACCGCAAATAAGCCAGTAGCTGGTCAAATAATGATCATGATCTTCTATAACTGTTCGCATCACCTGCCATTAATACATTAAGTGGGGACTTTCGCTGGGGACTATGTTTAAAATGAAAGACAGTCTCTAGAAGCATATTAATTTTTTAATTCCTGTGGCCAGTGGCTTGCACAGCCCAAATAGGGCATTTTCTCAATTCGGTTCCTGGCATTTAGCTCCCCACCTGCACATTTTTAACAACCCATTAATTCAAATCTTCAAACTAATATAACCTATAGTGTGCAAAGCAAGAGCACTTAAAGGTAAAGGTGCTGACGGTTTTCAGATAAAGGGAGCACATCTCTTTTTAAAATCTCTCCGGTTGCTTATCTAATTCTGTCAAGACAGTGATGCTAATGCACAAATGAGACAGGGTCCGCCGATAAAGTGACGGCAGTGACTGAATGGGGGCACGCTCATAAAGGACATCTCTGCCTGAAACTGAGTCTGTATTCACACTTAAACACACCCACACAGTCACCTCCCTAGAGAATCAGAGGTCATCTGTAAAGGTGAAAGTTGGATGTCTCTCTCTCTGAGCAAAATATTAGCTCTTTCTTTATATGAAACAAGTGATTTAGTTTCCAAATTTAAAGTCTACAGTTTTTAAGTAAAATTATTTTTACCTGTATAAATATCACATAGACTCAGTTCCAAGACCTTAAAAGGACTGTAGGTTTTCATATTGAAATTTATACAGAAGCACACTGGAACATACCGTATTGCTGCTGTCAAGTCCCACTTGTCCCTCTCCTCTCTCTGGAAGGTCCACTGATGTCAGAAGTTGGGCTCCAGCTTCAGTTCTTCAGGTTGCTGGGTGAAGGCCATGGAGAAATGAATGCAGAGAAAAGAGAGGAGCAATTAGTCATCCACCTGAGAGAATCAAATGCCATCAGATGCCAAAACTTCTGACCATAGCTCTGTATTCACTTTTGTTCTTTTCTTCATCTGATGTTTATGTACGAGCAATGACTACTGGACATTAGACAAGGTAATTCAGGGAATTAAAATAAAAAAGAGTGTAAAGAACACCTGGCCCCTGCCTTCTATGAGAAACACCTGCATGCAAATGGCTCTGGTAATAATAGAGTGCTTACTATGGTTCATACTTTACCTTAATTAACAGTTTAACTTGCTCATCGAGCCAATGGTGTAGGTATCATTATGTCCACTTCACATATGAAGAAATGGAGCACAGAGAGGTTAAGTCATTTCTCTGAGTTCACACAGCTGATAACTGAGACAGCCAAGAGTCAGACCCAGACACAATCTGGCCCCAACATCCTTTGAGAGGTTCTTACCCTCATACCACACTGCCACTTACTTACCTACAATAGAAAGACAAGGGAGAAAAAGATACAGGTGAGGGATGGCAGAGGCAGGAAAAATTAGGTGGCAGAGAAGGCAGAAAAACCATTTAGTTGGATGTGATCAAAGAAATGTTCCAGAGGAAAGGGAAGGCATGAGCTCAAACTTTAAATTAGGCTAATGGCCCTGTAAATAAGCAAAGAGTTCTTCTCAACAATTTCGAACATTTTATTTTTTACCGCTTATTTTCCTCTACTTATATATATGTATTGTGTTAACCTCTTTGTATCGATTTTTCAGCAACATGAAATTTTACATTCTATCTCTCAGAAGCAAAAGCTATTCTGTCATCATAATTCAGCTTATTTAGAAAATGTCATCACACTCCCCAAAATGCATAAATTATTTCTCCCGAATAAGGGTTATTTGGGAGAGTGCACTATTTGATAAAACAGAAGGAAACTGTCTTGCCCCTAGTTATCTAAATTTACATTTCACGGAATTTCATTAACAGGGGTGTTTTACTCTTTTTTCTTATTTCTCTTCAGTGGGTTGGACTCGCCTCCCAGTCACAGGGTCGCACTTCAGCGGTCAGAGAGCCTGAACTCCTTTTGCTTTGGAAAGCTGGTCAGCACAGAAAATGCAAGGAAAAGGTGCATTGGTGAAGTACACTTCTATAAAATCCCTGTAGACAGAGTGAACGGATGGGTGGTATTTGATAGAATACACTATCTAAAATCACAGAGTTGGGCTGGGGGCATTTTCCACCCAGCTTCATAGACCACTAGGGCATCTCCTCCTTCCCCTCCTCCTTTCACAACAAATCTCTGTGATGACTTGGAGCCAACTGTTTTGAGAGATGCTGTATTGAATTGTAGGGTAGTAAGAAAAGTCATGTGGCTAATATACTGTGAGGGGAGCAGCTGAACAGCAGCTTTAACTGATAATTCCTAGTTTTCTGCGGGCTCATTAGTGCAAAGAGTGCGGGATTGGTGAAGCGCTGTCCTAATCAGTACAGTTGTAGGTTAGGCATTAGGCATTAGGGTTTCCAGAAATTGGACCCCTGGTAGCTCTTAGAACTAGAGCCCAGGTCTTATTTCACTGTCCTAAACCACTGGAAAAAAATAATAGCCACAGCATGTTGAATTTCACTGTTATTTAAGTATTTGGGAGAAATTTTTTTTTAAATTACTTTTTGATTTTTATTAATATGTTTGATAATCTCTTGAGAAATTTCCAGCAAGACAGCCAAAGAAAACGTGATAATTACAAGGTTTGAAATATCATGATGTATCTTTGTGTGCTTTTTATTCAGGTATCTATAGTTGCACAAGGAAAATATTAATAATTTATAGTCTAACTTCTCATATTTGAATTAAGAATGTCTTATTCTTCTAAATTTTATTTGCTAGAATATGATAACTTTCCACTATTTGAGGACTAAGTGAAATTTCAAGATTCAACCCAGCAGTCACCCAATCCTACTTTGAAATAACGAAAATAACGTAAAAATCAACCAATTACTTGAAGTGTGAAAGTTTAAGTATTCTGGTGACAGCCTGTAACAAGAACAGAAAGTGGCATACCATTAATCAGGTTATTTGATATGTTGTGAAAGGTGGGACTGGCTTAAAACAAGATCTGTCCACGATATTCTTGAGACAGGGATGTCTGCAGGTATTCTCCTGAAACCTCCGCTCTGAGGACCTCTTTGTCTGAAGCATTTTAAGAAGGTCTCCTGTGAGACCTTTTCATTAATCATCAGCCTAGTCTACATGGTCGTTTCCCATAAGGGGTGGAGGAGAGTCTTGTGTTGAGGACATTCAGGAGCAGATGACAAGAGTACCCCCAGCCCAGAGACGGGGTCGTGTAGAGTGGAAATATGAGCTCCTAACCCTTGACCCCGTTGCCTCTTTATTGTGATTCCTTGACAATACACAGCTGGCAGGCACAAGCAGTGGCAAGCCCTTCCCTCTTTTGTTGGGCTTGGGAAAAACTCGGGGCAGCGCACTGTGACTCCTACCTCAGGGCTTGCCTGGTTTTTAATTAGAAAGAATTACAACTCACACCATATTTTTTAACATCATGGTTTTTTAAACGTCCCAAGCAATAACACATTTTTCAAATTTCCACAGTCAGATAAACTTGTTACAAAGCGCCGTTATTTTGTGAACGGAATTTCTGTTTGGGTGGATCTGCTTGGATATTTAAACTAGCTTGTTTTAAACTAGACATTAACTCTAGAGTTAATGTCTCTTTGAAGTGATTTCACAAATGTTAGTAGCCCCAGATCCCTCTGGAAAAGCAAGAATAACATTATCCATATATATTTTTACAATTGTGGAAAAATAACAACAAAAATATTATAACAATTTCTCATAGAACTGCCCATTCAAATATGACCCCAGAGTAAAAATTGTAGATAGAACTTTTTTCTAAAAATATACCTTATTTTAATTTAATGCTAAAATAATCTGGTTCCTTGACATTTGATAGATTCTGAGATTCAAAAAGCTTGTGTTATTTTTTCTCCCAGTCAAGTTAGTTGCCATGGGCTTTTATCCAAAAAAAAAAATTTAACATACAAAGATGCTGTGCAGTAAATGTCACATGACTTCGGTTCAAACAATTCAAAGAAGAATGAGCAGAGAGTTAATAGGCAACTAACATTCTGGTACAAAATCCCAAAGAAAGATTCAGATTTTAAATTTTTCCTAGAGAAATACTTGTTTCTGTATCCCTCTGTGTTTTTTTTCCCCCTACTACTTTCTCTTGTTCCCACACAAGCAGAAATATTGAGCTCAGTTGTACAATTTTCACTTAGAATTGTTTCATTGGTTAGTATTGGTATCCCGTAATCTATTTAGACTTTTAAAAATGTTTCTGAGGTTCTTCCAGAGCTGGTGCTAGTAAATGTATTGTCCAAGGTAATAAAAGTAGTTCCACTTGTTCAGTTTCAGCTCAGGTACAAACACAAACACTGAATACTGTAATTATGAATTTGATATTTTGACCATTACCTTAGCATTTAATAAGACTTTAAAGTAGACTTTACAATAGTGTTTTTGTTGTTTTCTGATTTTTTGTTTGATTTTGTTTTTTGGGGGAGGGCTACTCCCCAAATGCTAAATCAGTACTTCCTCAATTATATATATATATATATATATATATATATATATATATATATATATATATATAGCAAAAAGAATTAATTAATTCATTAAATACGATGCTTTCTTTTCCTGGGATGCTGAACACCTGCCCCACCTCCTGGAAGAATGAAGAATGTATTATGCAGTTACTCATTCATGGGAGACAAACCATGTCAGTCAAAATATTTTTAAACATGCCATGTAATTTCTTCACCTTGATTAGATACTAAAATAAAAATTAAAAATGTGAAAAAAACAAGTCTGGAGAGATTGCGGAGTTTAAGGTGAAAACATTTAAATGTAGAACTCCTAAAGGCAGTTGGAAACATGGGACTGAAACTAACACTGAAATGAGGAGACAGGACATGTTCCCAAGGGAGACACTGTGGAGAAAACAGAAAAGATGCTAAGGAGTATGATTATGACTAATATCCTAATACTTTGAAAGATATCATAATATCAAAGGTAAATATCATTGTGTTTTCCAGATTTGAAAACATACTGTAGCCCCTTTCATTTTTAAATGTTTTGGGAATATATCCTAAGAAGCCTGAAATACCAGTTTGAAAGAATATAGTCACCCCTATGTTCATAGCAGTGCTTTTCACAATAGCTAAGATTTAAAAATAGCCCAAGTGTCCATCAATAGATGAGTGAATAAAAAAGCTGTGGTACATTTACACAATGGAATACTATGCAGCCACAAAAATGAAGGCAATGTTACCTTTCGTGACAGCATGGATAGAGCTGGAAATTGTTATGCTAAATGAAATAAGCCAGTCATAAAAGACAAATACCACATGATCTCACTTATATGTGGAATCTAATGAATAAAATAAACTGATGAACGAAATAGAAACAGAGGCAGGGATGCATGGAACAGACTGACAGCTGTCAGAAGGGCGGGGTAGGGGAGACTGGATGAAAGAAGGTGAAGGGACTATCCAAAGTACATGTACGCATAACTCATAGACAACAGTGTGGCGTTGTGTTGGCAAGAGACAAGGGGGTGCAATGGCTGGGTGACAGTGGGAAAAGGGGGGATGGGAACATCTGTAGGGTTGGGGATTTGGTAGATGAATGAAATCTAACCTTGAGGTGTGCATTCTCATGGCCTGGCTGGCTGAGGACAAAGTATGCACAAAGGGCTGGAAAACCACCCAAGGGAGTGAATGTGTTTGTTAAGAATCTCGACTGAAAACAGCAAGGTGCAGCTGGAGCAGTAAGAATGCTGGGCTTGGCTGGAAGGTTAGCGGAGATGCTATCTCAAGGACATGGTTACCTAAAACACAGTGTAACCTAGGGAACTGCCAAGAAAATAAATCGGGCTGCATCCAGAGCTTGGACACATTTGCTCCCTTGTGATGCTCCCCCTCACTCCAAGCCCTGTCTGCTTGTAGTTCATTGCGTTGCAACAACCCCTGGCAGGCTGAGAGTCCGCAAGTAGTGACCCCGACCTGATTCAAATACACAGCGACATGATCCCAAGTGATCAGCAACCTAACAGTATACGAAAGGGAATTAGTGATCCGGATCAAAAGTAAAAGTACGCTCAAGTTATCTTGAGTCAGCAGAGCCTGGCTTAGGACAGCTGCCTGAACCTAGAGTCGTGAGGGGTTTCCAGTAAGACAGCATGGGGTCGGGACTTTCTAAAGATCAGTGACTTTACGTGCAAGTCTTACAACAGCTCCTGAAAGCAGCTCAGTGCTCCCTATCGGAACGGACACTCTTATAGCTTCTGAGGGGCGTACAGGAGTTCTGCCCATGGTTCCCTAAGGAGGGCACGTTGGATTCTGATGTGTGGTTCAAAGTGGGGGAAACTTTTAGGGTGCGCAAGGATTTGGGGTGTAATCTTTCCACCTCCACCCTTCTTTTATGGCGACTGGTATTTACAGCATTGCAGCCGCTAACTAAGGAAATCAGCCCTGGTATCAAGGTGGCTCCAATCTCCCCTTCAGAGGAGACTCGGGAACCGACCGCCCCTCCATTGTCATCAAAGGAGGAAGACTTTCCTCCACCTGTTCCACCTGTTATGGAGGATCCCTCAGCGTCTGAATGCCCAGCTGTGGAAGGCTGTCTCAGAGAAGCTACGGAGGCAGGGGATTATGGCGTTTTCCCAGCTATTATTCAGCCAGGTCAGCAACCTGTGCATGAGTCTCTGCCCTATCAGGTTTTCAAAGAATTCAGGTGGAGCATAATGGAAAATGGTTTGCAAAGTTCCTTTACTGTAGGAATATTGGAGGGAGTCGTTGGCAGTTATCAGACAGCTCCATTGGATTGGGCTGCACTCATAAAAACAGTGCTGACCGCCACCCAACATGCCGTGTGGAAGTTAGAATATCAGGAAGGAGCCACACAACAGGCAATGGAGAATCTTGGGGCAGGGATTCCTATTGGGCAAGACATGTTACTAGGGCAAGGAAACTATTTAGATCCCCGAGTACATTTAAGGCAAGATGCTAGATTGTTTTAGCAGGCCTCAGATTTGGCTACTGAGGCCTGGTGAAGGGTTACAGAGTCTGGAGAAAGGACAGGGTCTTTTGCTACAGTTAGATAAGAAGCACAGGAATCTTAAGTGTCATTCATTCATCAGTTGCAAGCAGCAGTAAGTAGACAGGTTGCTAATACAGTAGCAGCAGATACATTGTTGTTATTACAACTAGCCTATGAGAATGCTGATGAAGATTGTCAGGCTGTACTTGCTTCTTTGAAGGGAAAGACCTCAATGGCAGGGGAATATATAAAATCGTGTCAGAATGTAGGGACAGAAGCACATCGGTCCAGAGCATTAGCTGCTGCTCTTGGAACGTTGCAAATTCAAGGATTCAGGAAAAGGCTACAAGGGTCCAAGTTATATTTCAATTGTGGCAAGCCAGGACATTTTCAGAAGGAATGTATGAAAGGAAAGGTCAGAACCAGTGGCACTCCTTCTAAGCCTTGTCCTCAATGTGGCAAAGGGCTGCACTGAGCCAATCAGTGTAAGTCTAAATTTGACAAAATTGGGAATCCTTTGTCAGGAAACTGGAAAAGGGGCATGAGGCCTGGCGCCCCGACTACTCCCTGAGTCCCCCAGACTCAGGCTTTTCTCAGCCAATCAAGGGGAGGGTTGGAGACCTTCAAGCATCAACAGCAGAAAGTGCCCAGCCTGGACCTTATCACTACCACAGAATTAACCCTTAAGGAGTCTGATGTTACTTATCTAGCTCCTACTGGAGTTTATGGCCCCTTGCAGAGGGAAAGATGGGTTTAGTGATTGGACTATCTAGTTTAACAATGAAAGGAATTCAAGTGATGCCAGGGATAATTGACTTGGATTTTGAAGGAGAGATTAAAGTGTTTCTTAAGGCAGTGGGCTTTCACGTATTAACACCCAAATGGAACCCAAATATCTCAACTCTTTTTGTTACCATCTGGGTCCCCGGAGTGACACTACAGTAAGAAGAAACACAAGGTTTGGGAGCACTGGTCAGCCTAATGTTTCCTGGATGGCTGCTATTAATACCAGGAAGCCCTTGTTCTCCATTAAAATACAAGGATAGCTATTTTCAGGATTAGTGGATACAGGGACAGACATTTCTATTATAACAGCTAGAGAATGGCCTAAGAAATGGCCTAAAGCCCCAGTACCCCTGTTAGTAACAGGAGTGGGAAGAATTTAAGCTCCTCAACAAAATATTCGCTCCCTTTCCTGTATAGGTCCAGATGGACAAATAGGATGGATTCAACCTTATGTCATGGAGTCTACCCTAAATTTGTGGGGAAGGGTTCTACCTTCTTAATGGGCAATGATTATTCAAACTCAGCCTTTTGGCTAGGGGTCACTGGTAAAATTCCCCTCCTTTCATGGGCCTGGAAAACAACAGAGCTGATATGGGTTGACCAGTGGCCCTTAAAAGGGGAAAAATTACAACCAGCAAATAAATCAGTAAAAGAACAGTTGGAAGCAGGTCACATAGAACCTTCAGTCAGTCCCTGGAACACCTCCATTTTTGTCATTCTTAAAAAAGGTGGTAAGTGGAGATTACTGCATGATTTGAGGGCAATCAATGTTGTTATGGAACCCATGAGAGCACTACAACCTGGGCTTCCCAATCCTACAATGATTCCTGAAAAATGGCCAGTAATTGTAAATCTTGAGGATTGTTTTTTCACAATCCCTTTAGTCCTTACAGATCGAGAGAAATTTGCTTTTTCTGTTCCCTCCATTAACAATGGTGAACCAATGTAAGGGTTTGAATGGAAGGTACTACCCCAAGGAATGATGAACAGTCCAACAATTTGTCAATACTATGTCTATGATGCTATTGATCCAGTAAGGAAACAATTTCCTGCCATTTATCTATACCATTATATGGATGACATTTTGTTAGCTATGTCTACCCCGGCAGAATTGAATCAGGCCTAGGTAATGCTTCAGGAGAATTTGAAGGAGGCAGGATTACAAATTGCTCCAGACAAGGTACAGCAATTAGAACCTTGGCAATACTTAGGGTGGATATTGGGGGCAAGAACTATTCGCTCCCAGAAACTTACCATTCCAGTAAAAGTGACAACTTTAAATGAATTATAAAAATTATTGGGGGCCATCAATTGGCTTCTACCTATGCTTGGTTTCACTACTCAGCAGTTAACACATTTATGTAATACTCTCAAGGGTGATCCAGCACTAAATTCACCTAGAACTCTATCTATAGAGGCACAGCAAGAACTTAGAGAAATAACCACTCAAATACAAATCCAACAAGCTCATCCTCGGTCATTAAAGGACCCTATTCATCTCTTTGTATATCCGACTGCACCATACCTTACAGCATTAATAGGAAAATTAACTCCTGAAGTAAAATATCTTGCCTGGCCAGTGTGGCTCAACAGTTGAGCATCAAGCCATGCACCAAGAGGTCGCTGGTTGATTCCCGGTCAGGGCACATGCCCAGGTTGTGGGCCTGATCCCCAGTGGGGGCATGCAGGAGGCGGCCAATCGATGTTCTCTCTCATCGATGTTTCTATCTCTCTCTCCCTCTCCCTTCCTCTCTCTCTAAAATCAATAAAGAAAAATAAATAAATAAAATTGAAGTAAAATATCTTGAATGGATCTTTCTCCCAGCTACCCCATCTAAAACAATAACTCCATTTATCAAACATTTGGCAAATCTAATAGCCAAAGGTAGAAAAAGAACACAAGAACTAACAGGGTATGACCCTCAGATTCTACATTTACCTCTTACTCAGAAACAATTTATCATTTTGATTTCCCAGGCAATAGATTTTCAAGTACCTCTGGAAGATTTCATTGAGGAAATTAATTGTTCTCTTCCGACAAATAAATTCTTACAAAATATTCCTCAATTACACCTTAACATGGTGTAAAAAATCAGTATTACCCCATTACCTGGGGCTAAAACTATATTCATTGATGGATCAGGTAAGTCTCACAAAGCAGGTGTAGCCTGGAAAGAAATGAGGAATGGAGAAATATTAGCAGCTTTGAGCCTGGGTCAACTCAGCATGCTGAACTACAGGCTGCAATATTAGCTCTTCAGCAATTTACAGAAGAATTCTTACATATAGTTAGTGATTCACAATAGGTAGTTAAAGTGTTACAAAGAATAGAGCAAGCCTTTAGCTGATCAGCATCTATTAACTTTATTCTTATCTCTCCAAACTTTGATAGACCAACGAAATCATCCTATTTTTATAACCCATATTCGATCTCATTGTACACTCCCCGACCCGTAACGCAGGGAAATCAGCAGGTGGATGCCATTGTAGCAGCACCTCTTGCATTTCAGCAAGCACAAAGTTCACATGTCTATTTTCACCAGAATGCTCGAGCACTCATGAAAACCTTTCATTTGACCCTTTCTCAAGCTCAAGATATTATTAAGGCTTGTCCAGATTGCCAACTTTCGAAAGGACTCCAACATCAGCAGGAAGTCAATCCTCAGGGTTTAACCCCTAATGCCTTATGGCAGACAGATTTAACACGTATTCCATCATTTGGTCGATTTCAGTGGGTACATGTTACCATTGATACCCATTCCAACTTTTTGCTGCTACCGGGGAAAAAGCCAAAGATGTTAAGCATCACTGGCTGTCCTGTTTTGCACATATGAGCATGCCACTAGAAATTAAAACAGATAATGGGCCTGTCTATACATCTCAAAGCATTAAATTATTTCTCCAACAGTGGATCATTAGGCATAAAACTGGCATCCCCTATAACCCTATAGGGCAAGCTATTGTTGAATGTGCTCATGCTACTTTAAAATTATTGATTAAAAAAGAGGGAATATGGGTGAACCCCCATGAATCAACTTTTTCTAGCAATTTATACCCTTAAGTTTTAAAATTGAGATCACTTTGGCACTATAGCTGCGGAGCAACATTTTCAACAAAAAGCTTCCACCACAGGGCCCAAGCCTTTGGTCTGGTACAGAGATGGGCTTGAATGGCAAGGTCCTGTAGGGTTGTTGGCATGGGGACATGCATATGCCTGTGTTTCATCTCCTACAGGTCCCAAGTGGCTGGCAGCTTGGTGGATAAGACCTTACCATGACTTGGAAGGACCTGCCCTTCAACCCCGTTCCTCAGATGGTGCAGCTGACCTTGGATGCTAATTGTAACACCCACTTATTAGCTAAAGCATTAGGACACCCTTGTAAAAGGAGGTTCATTGTGTGGCTTATAGTATTCTTAATTTCAGCCACAGTCAGTGCTGCAACTGCGAGTATCTCAGTCACGGCCTTGACAGAATCGGTCCAAAGGGCACATACCAGAGGCTGAAGTAATGACCAATGTTACTAAAGATACGGTATCCCAGACAGAGCTTGATCAAGGGATTCTAGCTCGAATAGATGCCTGAGAGGCAAAGCTGTATTATGGCTGGGAGAGCTTGAAGAAGCCTTAGCCACTTGCTTTATGTTACACTGTGATTGGGAATTTAGTCATAGTATGTGTGTAACTGCATTACCTTGGAATGCCACCTCCCACAATTGGACAGTGGTCAAGCAACACCTACAAAGAGCATTTGCTGGCAACCTTGGAGGGCAAATAACTAATCTGAAAAGGGATCTGGAAACACAGTTAGTAGATACCGAACAGCTTGCACAATAGAATGTTTTGAAGGCAATCTCAGATAATGTCCAATGGCTCAATCCAAAGCATTGGTTTGAGAGTTTCAATTTTAGAATCTGGATTTTTACTGCTGTTGGTTGTTTTCTTGTTTATGTTGACCTCATAGTACTTCGAGGGCTCTGGCGAATGGTGTCCTCTGTGCAGAAGACTGAAAAGAGAGTAATGATGTTCCTGACCACTGCAGCTGTGGTGATACCTCAATTACAAGAAAACAAAAAAGGGGGAAATGTAGGGTTGGGAGGTTGGTGGATGAACAAAATGTAACCTTGAGGTGTGCATTCTCGTGGCCTGGTTAGCTGAGGGTTGGAAAACCACCCAAGGGAATGAATGTGTGTGCTAAGAATCTCTACTGAAAACAGCAAGGTGCAGCTGGAACAACAAGAATGCTGGGCTTGGCTGGAAGGTGAGCAGAGATTCTATCTCAAGGACATGATTACTTAAAACACAGTGTAACCAAGGGAACTGCTAAGACAATAAATTGGGCTGCATCCAGAGCTCGGGAGCATTTGCTCCCTTGCAATGCTCACCCTCACTCCAAGCCATGTCTGTCTGCATGTAGTTCATTGCGTGGTGATGACCTCTGACAGGCCGAGAGTCGGCAAACATCTTTAATAGTGTAAACAACAAAAACAAAGCTAGCCCTGGCTGATGTGGCTCAGGTGGTTGGATGTTGTCCCGTGTACCAGGAGGTTGCTGGGTTTGATTCTTGGTCAGGGCACATGCCCTGGTTGCAAGCTCAACCCCATTTGGGGGTTGCAGGGGGCAGTCAATTGATGTTTCGCTCTCATGTCTATGTTTCTCTCTCCCTCTCCCTCCTTTGCCTCTAAAAATCAACAAACTATTCTTCAAAAAAAAGTGTTAGAAAAAAAACAAAACATGCTCTCTATTTTAATACTATACTATGTTCCTTATTGTAATCTAAAATATTTCACTAATTGAAAGAATTTTCTTAAGAAAACTTAAAAGATGTCAATAATACTATTTCAATCTTTAAAAAGATCGATTTTTCAGTCAAATAAGTTGAATTCAAAATTGCCTTTTACCTAATCTGTGCTTTGTATCCCACCTCCTACTTTTTTCCATTCGTGCCCTTCTCTTCTCAATTATTACTTCGTTTCCATTTGTCTTCAACTCTTCTACCCTGTCACTTGCCAAAGGTGGGTCCCTATCGCCATTTAAAAATCCTCTCACCTCTCCAATTTAAAGTCAAACAAACAAAAAACACAATTTATTTTCTCACTCCAGCTTCTACCATACTTTTCTCCTGTCCTTACAGCTAAAATCCTAGAATGTGGTGTCTATATTTCCACACACAATTCATTGCCACCCATGACAGGCAGGCTTCTGTCCCTCCAAAGCCATGGAAACTGGCATCACTAGCAATTTCCTGCCTCTAAATCAAATCTAAATCCAAGATCTTCTTCCCTTTGTGGCATTTGACACTGCCAAGGACTTCCTCTTCTCTGGACCCCTCTGACAGAACACCTCCTGAGCTTCCTCCTCCTGCTTTGTTTAAACTTAGTATTTTGAAATAATTATAAACAAATATAACTTGCAAAAATAGTACAAATAATTCCCTTTACCCAGATCAACCTATTTGCCATATTTTGCTAATTTTGTGCTCTTTTCCCAATACATGATAAATAGATGTAGAGGTATGCTATTTTTTCCTGAAAATTTTTAGCATCTAAATTGCATACTTCATTCCTCTTTAACCCATGTCACTTCTATATATATTTTTTAAGAACAGGAATATTCTCTTACCTATCGACAGTATAATTATCAAATTCAGGAAGCTTAATATTGATATAAAACTGTTATATAATGCAGTCCTTTTTTCTGTCTTTTATAGCTTCTTTTTTTTTTTGGTACAGAAAGTCAACTTAATCTGAACAAGTTTCTCCATCTTTCTTTGACTTTGAAGGTGTAGACATTATTGAAGAACATATGCCAAGTGCTTTTCTCTATGAGTTTTCTGATGTTTCCTCGACATTAAATTCAACTTTCAAACATTTAGGGCTAGAATACTACATAGAGAATGTTACATGCTTTACAGGATATCAAAACTGGTGGACCATGATCTTTTTTTTGCCTCTAATTAATTACATCAATTTGGATCACTTGGTTAAAGCTTTGTCCAATAGCTCCCCTGTATGTTTATTATTTCTCCTTTTGTAATTAGAGTTGAGTATCATTCACAGTAGTTATAGTCTATAAAGTTGCTGCAAATTCTGAGTGTTACTTGCAGAGGAAATGCTGGGTTAGATTCTTGTGAGCCTCTAGACACAAACTTTACATCAACCAGTCAATACATAATCTTGCCATATGTGTTTTTTGTTCCTTAAAGATACTTTATTTAATATACATTTTTGATTCTTTAACATTAAACTCATGCCTAGAGAAGTATATCTAACAAATTTTCCCTGTAAGTCACATCACACAATGTTCTCCCACTTAGGAACACTGGGAAGGATGCCGTCCTTGTGGTTTGGAATCATTTTAAACAGCAAAATAACCAACAAATATAAAAATAACCAACAAAAATGCAAAAGCCTGATCTCAAAAAAGATGTTGTTTGCAGTATGAGAGTTACAATAAGAAGGCAGACTGTGGCCTCATTCGGCCTCAGCTGAGAACACGCATGTTGGGCAACTCAGACTCTACACCCCTACGAGTGTTTCCATGAATGACCAAAAAGTACTGTGAGCATTGAATTCCAGTTTACAAACGAAATTTGGGAACAGGTAAATTCATAAATACAAAATCCATGAATAATGAGGATCAATTGTAATTAGTTTGTGGAAAAATACTTAATATTATGTAAATACTCTGAACCTCATTTAACCTTCCTTAACCTCAAATTTACCATATATTTATTCTTTCCTTAATCAGTCTTTATATTGATATAAAATGGTGATTCCATCATTCTTTCTATATTTATTAGCACCTTACTGTAAAGAACAAGTTTCCCTTCTCATTTATCATCTAGCTCATCTATCTATCTATCTATCTATCTATCTATCTATCTATCTATCTATCTATCTATCATCTATCTATCTACCTATCTATCATCTATCTACCTACCTATCTATTATCTATCTATCTATCTATCTATCTATCTATCTATCTATCTATCTATCTAGCTTTCTATCCATCATCTGTTACTATCAGTAGAGACTCATTAAATCAAATTTTATTTAATTAGTTCTAATATATTACTGTAGTTTGGACCTATTGGAATTCATGTTGACTCCTAGATCCTTGGGACATTTCCACATCATTCTTTCTGTACTTATTTCTGATACCACAGAAATTTCAGGCTTATCTTAAATCTTCTCTTACCTACATTGTCTTGGAATTAGCCATCTTTCCAAGGGACTCTGGCTTATTTCAGTGAGGAATATCCAGTGCGAAATGCTTCCTACTCTCCTCCTCCCCTTGATGTCCTTTCTCAGTCTCTTTCTAGACTAGTCTTCTGCCAGTTCTTACATGCAAGGATCTTTAAGTCTCAGCTCTAGGCTTCTTCTCTTTTCACCTAAATAATTTCATCACTTCTATAGTTACATCTCTCTCTCACCCAACTTCAAAGTGATTTCTGCTGTCCTGGTTACATTTGTACTCATAGGTACTCAATAAACACTTTTATGAAAACAGGATAGAGATTAAGTCACCCCAAATTCTGTTTTACTGTGTATGTTCTACTTTTGACAGATATTCTCTAGACTTCAGTATATATAACTATATGCAAAACTATATGCAATATTTCATCATGTCAGAATGGGCTCCTATTATGGTTCCCCTTCATATTTCTAGAATTATTTTTACTAGAAAATTTTTAACATAGATGCTTTACCAAAATCAACAAATAGGATTACTTTTTTTTCAATGCAATGTAAAAATGGATTCTTTGAGCCTCTTGCTGACATTTTGCTGGATTATAAGAAATATTACATTTTTAAAATTTTTATTGAATTTAAAAATTCAAGGATTGAAAGACAAAATACAAAACACCAAGTTAAATTCAAATTTCTAGTACACAATTAATAATTATTTAGGAAACTATATCCCCAGTAAGTTTTAAAACTCTACTGTTTAGCTGAAATTCAAATTTAATTGGGTGTCCTATTTTTTTTTTATAGTTATACCTGGAAAACCTATTAATAGATTATAAATATTTAATAGACTATAACCTGTGAATTGATATAAGCCACTCTCATAGTATCTGGAAATAAAGGCAAAATAGTGTTGAAAATTTATTAAATGTTATTATAGAAAAGAATAAGAAAATATGACCTTTTTTCCCTCACTGGTATGATGATAATTTAATTTAAATTTAAAAGGTTTATAAAATGTATACAAATAAATTTATGTTCAACATGCTCAGTGGTGACTTGAGTGGGCTGTGCCACATGATGCAAAGCAGATTATTATTTGTGGAGGATGCGAGGTAATGGGTGCAGGATGACCTCAAGTCTGCAGCAATGCCGCAAGTCAGCACTCTCAGAAGGAAGAGGTTTGCTTCCCAAGTATATAAAAAGGTCTGGACAGAGCAGAAAACACTTCTAGGTAAATGGTAAAACCATGCTAAAAAGCAAAATAGTGGAAAGTAAGAACAATGGAGTAATTTAATTCTTTCAGTGCATAACCCTAAACTCCTGTATTTGAATTTTTGCAGTAAACGTATAAATAGTTGACGTAGAAGTGTAATCACTGGTGTGGATTAATAGTGTGATTCCATCATTAGTTCACTATTTTTACTATCAGCATGGAGAGAAATAGTCAATTCAAGTGTGACTAAGATTTTAATGGTCATACTAGAATTGGAAATTTCAGTACTATCTCATCAAACTCTACATTTTACTGGAATGTATTTAAGTTGAATTAAAAAGAACATATTCCAGCTTTTCAGGTATCAATTTCAGTGCCCTGTTTAAATGGGAAAGATTCTAACTTTTTAAGTTCATTGGGCAGGCAATATTTTAATTTTCTCTTGATAGGTTGACTAGACCCTACATATTTTTATGGCTTGTACTGGGTAGAAATGGGTAGTAATTATAGTAATGGGTAGAATTATAGTAATGGGTAGAAAATGTAGGGCCATAATATTATGTGATACTCAACTCCAGTATATAACAAAGAATAAAGAAATAAACAATAAATGAAATAGTTAAAAATAAAGAAACACTACACATGTGATTCTGTCAACATATATATCATTTTTAAGTCATTATGAATAACAATTTGTTTAGATGAGGTCCTAATAGAAATTAGCTTTAATCTTTGTAAAAAGTTTAACTTACTAATCCTTTAGTTAACACCTACTGCACACATGATTAAGAACTGTATTCCTATAGTGGACACAAAGACTAATAAACAGCCAGCCAGTTCTGTTGAAAGGAAGTCATATTTCTGTTTGGGTAAGTACTTCTACTCAATAAATTCTTAAGTTCTGTATAAATGGTATTTTAAAAGATGTGCTTTAATTTCCTCTTTCAAGATATTCCTTGGTCTAGGACAAGCCTACAGCAAACAGCAAAGGAAAGTGGTAGGAAGAATTTGCTTCTTGGTTTCTTTATTAAATGGTAAGTGAAGAGTTGAGCTTTTGTATGTAGCAGAGACAAGCTTGACAATTTCAAAGGATATTAATGGAAATCTGAATTCCATAAAACATTCAAATGTTTTCCGGTTTGAGGGATTGTGACACATGGAAATAGCATAGAAGATCTGGTAAAGAGAAACTTTATACATCTTTTTCTAGAATTTGACTAGTAGGCTTACACCTTGCATAATGTTTTGATGGGAAATTACTTATCAATGAGCATAAAATTTCAGTTAGGCAAAATAAATATGTCCTAGAGATCTGCATATAACACGGTACCTGGGGTCAACAGTATTCTACACTAAAAATTTTGTTAAGAGGGTTGGTCTCACATTGTGTTCTCACTACAAAAAAATTAATTAAAAAAAAAAAAGAATGGAATTATAAGATTAATTCGTCACAGTTTTTTGCTTCTTGATGGCATTCAGAACATAAAGGCCTAATAAGACACCCAAATGAATATTCTGAAAAAAATTTCCTGAGAACTAGAAGTTAATTTCTTTTTTATGAATTGGGCCAAATATAGAAATGTCTAACTGTGAAGATATTCACTCTGTGTGGGGGTTCCAGGACTAGTTTTTCCTTTATCCAATCTCAGTCAACATTGGGAGCATGCTATAGAATTAGGATGGGCCATCTGCCATTATCACACATACCATTCGATCTCCACAAATACCCCGATGTCTCTGTCAGCTGACATGACTTTCTTCGGCACAGAAAAACCTTTTTGAGATCCAGTCAATAACAGTACCTGGCATATCTCTTCTAAACATGTTTTGAAACATAGGATCAAAAACCAAACACACCTGCAAGTAAAATAATTTGTTTATAATTAATAAAAAACATTGCCTTCATGTTCATCTTAATTCTCAATCCTGTAGAAATTCAAAATTTCAAACTCTGGGGGAAAAAAAACAGCCAAGCCTGTGATTCAAGTAACATTCTCAGGAAAATAAAGTTCAATCTCCTGAGTTTAAAATATGCTCTAGCATTTCCAGCTAAAGAGCGCCAAGAAGAGAATGTCTCCCAGTGGGCAAGGAAGTGACAGGTGTGGTGTACGGATCTGGAACTGAATTTTGGCTGCTTTCTTTCCTAGTCATGGGAGATGGATTCTTTTCCATGGTGGAAATATACTCCATGGGAGTGAGCCAAAACCTTAGACGTATCCAGTAAGTACAGCACCTACTCTTGACTATGTAGTGGTTTGTTGTGAGAATTAGAGGAATAACAATTTCGTTTCTCACTGTGTAAACATATATTGCAGTTGAAGAACTTTCTCAAACTTCGTTTCAGAATATCAACAGTGACAGGAAACATGCTCAAAGTTTTCCCTTTCTCATTATGAGATGGGATTTAATTGTAGCCATGTGGTTCATATTGAATTTGACAAGTCATGTAGCGATTAAAGATTGGAATGCTTTGACAGCAGGGTGAGTGAGCATGAGGATCGGTGGCCGTGTAACTCCCCATGGTAGGGAGAGCCTGGCAAATGACTAGGCTCCGGTCAGGGGGAGTCTTCAGCATCAGTGCACAAGGCAGAGAGGATGACAGGTCTCACCAAGACAGCACCTGGGGATGGCAGATGCACTGACCAGTTCCACCACTTCCTGGTCTTTCCCTTGTGTTGTTTTTCTGTAACGACAAAATGGAAACTGAGTTTTTGCAACCTTGGAATGTAGATATCAGATTGGTTCAGGTCAAATGAGGGGCTCGAATACAGCCTCATATGAAATTATGGGTATTTACATATACATATACTTTCTTGTGAAAAGATATCACATGTTAAAACTGTTGTATAGATGAGCAAAATTTAAGGATGAAGAATTACAGTGTTCTAATTCTTGTTCATTTTTATTCAACTTCAAACAATCATTAAGATCATTGTTTTATCCATGTGTTTTTTTCTACTTTTAGTATAAATTAAATTTTATTTTCTCTTTTATCTAATGTATGTCTTTGTTAAAAATATAATATTTTGCTGGTACTGATTGATTTTCAGGGCTTTAGAAACCATGGTACTAAAAATTTAAGTTTTAAAATTAATGCTATTTATAAGTGGAACCACAAGATTTTTGCATTCATGTATGTGAATAAATTTGTTTCCAGTTATCATTCAAAAATTTTTAAAGAGTTTAAAGTATGATTGAACCCATGGCGTAAAAAGCCAAGATGCCAAAGTGGAAATTTCAGAGAGGAAAATAATAAACTTATGAAAAAGGAAGTAAATATTAATTACAATATTAAAATCTATATCATATATAAGACAAACTTTGTTGACTTGATTTTGGTTATATGCACTGTGAGAAACACTCAAAATTTTAACCTATACCTTTTTAATATTTTAGGATTGATACAAAATATCCCTAAGTTGCATCTCACTGAAACAGAATTATAAGTAAATATTGGATAAGCTAAATTCATAATTTGAAAAATGTAATTTTATATCATTTTGTTTTATCAATTTTCAAAATACTAATATGGTACTTAGGCAACCACCAATAGAAACTAATTTTGTGTGTTTGTGTGTATGTTTTAGGTATCATTATGAGCTCAGAGATATCTTTTTTTAAGTAGACTTCATATCTTTTTATTGCTGAATGATACTCCATTGTATGGACATTTCAGACATTGTTTAGCCATTCATGTGTTGATAGTTGTTTGGATTGTTTCAGCTTTTTGGTTATTATGAATACTGCTTCTATGAACATAAAATGTATGAGTTATTGTGTATGCTTATTTTTTATTTTTCTTGGGTATATAACTAGTTGTGAAATTCTTGAGTAATATGATAACTCTATGTTTAACACCTTGAGGAACTGCCAAACTCTTTTCCAAAGTGTCTGTCTTTTACATTTCTAATAGCAATAAACTAGATTTTCAATTTTCCTATTTCTCTACAGTCTTGCCAATACTTACTGTCTGCCTTTTTTTTTTTTTTTTTATTAAAGCTACTTTCTTTGTAAGTGATATATCTGGTCTTGATTTGCCTGTACAAAATGATAAATGGTGGTAAGTGTCTTTTTTGTGTGTGTTTACTACCAATTCACAGATCTTCTTTGCAGAAATGTCTATTCATATCTTGGCCTACTTTATAATTGGATTGTCTTTTTATTATTGAGTTGTAAGAGTTTTTTTATATATATATTCTGTATAAAAGTCCTTTATCATCTGTATGACTTTCAAATATTTTGTCCCAGTCTGTGGGTTGTCTTTTTACTTTCTTGATGATGTCATTTGAAGCACAATTTTTTCTTTTTAAATTTTGATGAAGTCCAGTTTATTTATTTTCCTTTTATTACTTGTGTTTTCTTGGTGTCAAATCTAAAAAATTATTACTTTACCTAAGATCATAAAGACTCACTCCTGCATTGTCTTCTAAGAGTTTTATAGTTTTAACTCTTACATTTAGGTATTAAATCAATCATTCTTTCAAGGAATTGCAGACCCTGGTTTCTTTCAGTGACAAATAATATTTAGAGACTACAACCTGGGTGCTAGGGGTAGAGATTGCTACAGAGTTTTATGACTTGTTTTCCAGTGGACAAGGCCAGGAAGTAAGTAAATAAATAAATAAATGTCAATTTGAATTAACACTAATATTTCAAATGTAAGATTATATAGAATTACTTCGTTTCTGTTACTTTATAACTTTATCTGTTTTCTATACCTCAAAACTATGGTTTCCAATGATATTGAGAAAATTGTTTATTTTATTTATTCTTAAATATACCTATAACAATTTCAAAATTAAAATATAAATATTACCATTAAAATTAAGAATACTGAATAAAGTTGAAGATTTTTTTATATCCTTGGACTATAATATACTGAGGATATAGTCAAAGTATTGCATTTCAAAGTAACTTGAAGTAATTTTTTTTTCTCTCTGTGATTATTCCTCCAATTATATAAAGTTAGTTTCTCTTGTCTTAGTTGGTTTGCAGTTTTTAGGGAATGTTTACATTTAGATTTGTGTTTCAATCATGTTAAACCATTGCACAGTCCTACAACAGGGTGCACAACAGATCTTGCTTTCATCCCTGTCCTATTCATCCCTGTCCTCTGTGTACTGTGTGCCATTGAGCCAGTTTTGACTCCTGGTGACCCTAGGAGTGAGTGATGTCTATAATGTCCTGTTATTAAGAGCCCAGCTCGGCCCCCATAGACTCATGCTTATGGCTTCTTTTATGGAGTCCGCTCATCTCACATTTGGTCTTCTTCTTCTGCTGCCTGCTACTTTCCCAAGCATTGTTGTCTTTTCCAAAGAACCCTGCCTTCTCATGATTTGCCTGAAGCAGGACAGCTTCAATTTTGTCATTTTTTTTTACCTCTAATCATGTTTCAGGCTTAGTTTGTTCTAGGACCGCTTGTTTATCTTTCTGGCAGTCCAGGGTATCTGGAGAGCTCTCCTCCTACACCATATTTCAAATGAGTCATTTTTTCTTTTTCTATCAGCCTTTTTCATTGTCCAATATTCACATAGTGATTGGAAGTAGAAGGGTGTGGATGATCTTAGCCTTGGTGTCTAATGACACATGTTTGCTGTTGGTGATTTTTCCTAATTCTTTTACAACTGCCAAGTCTTACCTAGCCTTCTCTTGATTCCATGGCCACAGTCTCCATTTGAATTGATGACTGAACCAAGGTAAGCAAATTCTTTAACAATTTCTATGTCTTCATTGTTTATGTTAAAGTGGTGGATTTTTTCTGTAGTCATGTTTTTTGTCTTCTTGATGTTCAAATACAGTCCTGCTTTGCCACTTTCTTCTTTCACTTATATCAGAAGTTCTTTCAAATCTTAGCTACTTTCTGCCAGTAAGATGGTATTATCTGCGTATCTTAAGTTACTGATATTTCTTCCACCAGTGTTTACTTCTCCTTCTTTTGAGTCCAAGCAAGTTTTTCATGTAATGTGTTCTACATACAGATTAAACAAATAGAGAAATAAAGTGCACCCTTGTGTGACACATTTGCCTATAGGAAACCATTCTGTCTCTCCATAATCTGTCCTCACAGTGGCTTCCTGTCCCA
Organism: Tadarida brasiliensis; assembly: GCA_030848825.1. NCBI lineage: Eukaryota > Metazoa > Chordata > Mammalia > Chiroptera > Molossidae > Tadarida > Tadarida brasiliensis. The sequence goes on along the minus strand of CM061260.1, from coordinate 106,445,828 downwards.
TACAATTTATGTATTAGGACAATGAAGTGCTGAGACATGCCCATTTCTTTCTTTCTTTCTTTTTTTTTTTAAATATTTTTATTGATTTGTTTGAGAGAGAGGAAGGGAGAGAGAGATAGAAACATCGATGTGAGAGAAACATCGATCAGCTGCCTCCTGCACACCCCCTTACTGGGAATTGAGCCCACAACCTAGGCATGTTCCCTGACCAGGAATTGAACCGGGACCTCTCAGTCCATGGGACAACGCTCAGTCTACTGAGCCACACCAGCCAGGTGGGACGCGCCCATTTCTTTCAGGGTTACCCATAGCTTTTCATGATCCATGCAGTCTAAGACTTTACCATAGTCTATCAAATGTAGACTAACTTCCTTCTGAAATTCTTTGGAGGACTCCAGTATTCAGTGCATAGTTGCAATTAGATCTTAAGTGCCTCTTCCTTTTCTGAATCCAGTTTAAACAGCCAGCATTTCTTGGTCCATATAGGGTAGTAGCATTTGTTGCCTGACTTTGAGCATTATTTTACTTGTGTGGAAAATTAGAGCAATTATTCTAAAACTACTGGACTCCTTGGCTTTTTCTTTATTGGAGATTTGAATATATATTGAACATTTTCTGTCTGAAGACTATTTTGTTTTCTATATTTATTGATATATTCTGTTGCTTTATTCCCTTAAAAGCAATTCCCTTAAATTTGGGGGGTTATTTTTTTATGATATATTTGTGAAAATATAAGCAAATAATAGATATAAACATCATATTTTCATCATTTTCTTAGATAAAAGTTAACATATTTTCTTTTTTACTTAATAATAGACCTTGGATAAAACTCTATATATCAGTAGAGAGCTAGTTCCTCATTCACTGTAGTTATAAGGTTATCTAATAGTCTCCTATTAATTGATATCTGAGTTAATCCTATTCCTTGGTATAATAAATACTATCAATAGAAGTAGCGGTTTCAATCATCACACTGTAATTTTGACCATGTATTTTGGAAATATACTTTTAGGGGTGGGATTGCTGAATGTAGAACACAGAGCGGCCCTACCCCGCTGAACTCATTCACATCTTGGCAGAATCTGGAACAGACTGAGTTGTGTAGCTCCAGGTTGGGGGTCATTTTTCTCTTGCATGCTCAACTAGAGCAGAGTTCTCCCTTCACACAGTCAAAATTTTGTCTGTTTGGGACTGACAAACCTGCTGGTCTCATCCTGATGACTCCCTGAGACTTGCCCCAACACAAAGGAGTGCAAACACCCAGTGGGTGGCAGCTAGGCTTGGCATATAGGGGGACACTTGCTGAGTAATCTCAGACCCAGCACTGGCACTGAGTTTGAACCTTGTAACCTGTATCAATCAGGTGAACAGCACTCACTCTTGCCTGGTGACTCACTGAGAACCTACATCATGCAACTCAAGTAACATCAGAGGCCCTTTTAAATAATAATAATAATAATAATAATAAGTTTTTATTAATTTTAGAGAAAGAGGATGGGAGAGGGAGAGAGAGAGAAACATCAATGAGTGATAACCACTGGTCAATTGCCTCCTGCACACTCCCTACTGGGGATCCAGCCCACAACCCGAGCATGTGCCTTGACCAATATCAAACTGGCAATCTCTTTGTGCATGAGATGATGCTTAACCAACTGAGCCACACCGCCCAGGGCTTGCCAGAGACTCATGAAGTGACTGAACTAACAGGCAGCTGGCAGGTGGAGACAGGTGGAGGCAGAGCTTGGGGTGCCTTGGACTTTTGCTGAACTGCCCCCAAGCCAGTGCTTACAAAAGCCAGCCTTGATGCACAGCTTGGTCATTCATGCATGCAGCTAGGTCCAGCAAAGGCAGCCACAAACTGTGGATTGCTCATAGCTCCAAATAGGTTGTCCAGGGCCAGTCGCAGGCAACATCTGACATTGGCCTGCACCAGAGTCCCTCCTCAGAGGCCCAGAACCAACACATCCAGTGGCCAGCATCAGACAACATCAGAACAGGATCCAGTAAACTTCACAAGCAGCATATCCAAAGGAGATCTCAACATGCACCAAACCCTGCTGAGATGAATTCTGCTTCATGTTCTTAGCACCTGCACAGCAGCTCACATTCTGTGGTCAAGCCAGCCTGAGGGTCAATTCCACACATGAATGGACCAATAGCAATCAAGACTCAATTACAACAGGAGGGCTCATAAGGGACATTCCTGGGGCACTCAGGTCAGGTGATCAAGGAGGATGCACCACTGGACCCCACAGGACACCTACTACATAAGACTATACCACCAAGACTGAGTGTCATAACAGATTTACCTAATACACAGAAACAAACACAAAGATACAGCCAAAATGAGGAGACAAAGAAAAATACCCTAAATGAAAGAACAGGAGAAATCTCCAGAAAAAAGAGCTAAATAAAATGGAGGCAAGCAATTTATCAGATATATAGTTCAAATCAGTAATTATAAGGATGCTCAGCAGCATGGGGGAAAAAAAGACTTAAAAAGCATAAAAAAGAACCATTCAGAAATGAAGAACACAATATATGAAATTAAGAATGCACTAGAATGAATAAACAGAAGGTTGGAGGAGGTAGAGGATTGCATCAGCAATTGGAAGACAAGGTAGAAAAATAACATCCAATCACAGCAGGAAAAATAAATTTAAAAAAATTTTTAAATGAGGACAGTTTGAGAAACCTTCAGGACAGCATGAAACATAACAATATCCACATTATAGGTTTACCTGAAGAAGAAGAGAAAGAACATGGGATCAAGAACCTATTTGAAGAACTAATGACTAAAAACTTCCCTAACATGGTGAAGGATAAAGACACACAAGTCCAGGAAGCACAGAGAGTCTCAAAAGATTAACCTGAAGAGTCCCACACCTAGACAGTTAGTTACCTACAAGGGAGCTCCATTAAGACTGTCAGTTTATTTCTCAACAGAAACACTTCAGATAAGAAGGGATTGGCATAACATATTAAAAGTGATGGAAAGCAAGGACTTACAACCAAGACTACTTTACCCAGTCAGGTTATCATTTAAAACTGAGGAAGAAATAAAGAGCTTCCCAGACAAGAAGAAGCTTAAATGTTCATTACCACTAGACCAGTATTACAAGAACTGCTAAAGGGCCTTTTTGAAGAAGAAGAAGAAGAAGAAGAAGAAGAAGAAGAAGAAGAAGAAGAAGAAGAAGGAGAAGGAGAAGGAGAAGGAGAAGGAGAAGGAGAAGGAGAAGGAGAAGGAGAAGGAGAAGGAGAAGGAGAAGGGGAAGGGGAAGGGGAAGGGGAAGGGGAAGGGGAAGGGGAAGGGGAAGGGGAAGGGGAAGGGGAAGGGGAAGGGGAAGGGGAAGGGGAAGGAGAAGGAGAAGAAGAAGAAGAAGAAGGAGAGGAAGGAGGAGGAGGAGGAGGAGGAGGAGAAAGAGGAGGAAGAGAAGGAGAAGGACAAAGACAAGGACAAGGACAAGGACAAGGAGAGGAAAGAGGGAAGAAGAAGAAGAGGAAGAGGAAGAAAGAAAAAAGATTAATAGAATAAGATGGCAATAAATACGTACCTATCAATAATCACTTTAAATATAAATGGCTTAAATGCTTTAATCAAGAGACACAGGGTAGATAAAAGGACAAGAAAGCAAGACCCATATCTACGCTGTCTAAAATAGACCTACCTCAAAACAAAAGATACACATAGACTAAAAGTAAAGAGATGGAAAAGATATTTCAAGCAAAAGAGCTGGTTCTTTGAAAAGACAAGCAAGATTGATAAACGAGAGAGAGAGACAGAGAGAGAGAGAGAGAGAGAGAGAGAGAGAGAGAGAGAGAGAGAACCCAAATAAATAAAATACAAAATAAAAGAGAAGTAACAACTGACACCAAAGAAATACAAAGCATTCTAAGAAAATATTACAAACAAGTATGTGCTAACAATTTGGACAATCTGAATAAAATGGGTAAATTCCTAGAAACATACACTTTTCCAAAACTGAATCAGAAGAATCAGAGAATCTGGACAGACACATTACAACACTTGAAATTGAAGAAGAAGAAAAAAAACTCCCAACAAAGAAAAGTTCTGTATCAGATGGCTTCACATGTAGTTTACCAAACCCTGGGGAAAAAAACTAACACCAATCCTTCTCAAACTATTCCAAAAAATTCAAGAGGAGGAAAGACTTCCAAGCTCATTTTACAAGGTCAGCATTATCGTAATTCCAAAACCAGATAAAGACACTACAAAGAAAGAAAATTATAGGCCAATATTCCTGATTAACATAGAAATAGAATCCTTAACAAAACATTAGCAACCCAGATTCAGCAATACATTAAAAAGATCATACACCATGATCAAGTGGGATTTATTCCAGGGATGAGAGGTTGGTATATTCACAAATGAATAAATGGGATTCACCACATAAACAAAATTAAGGCTAAAAACCACATGATCATATCAATAGATGTAGAAAAAGCATTTGATAAAATCCAGCAGACATTTATGATAAAAACTCTCAGCAAAGTTGGAATAGAGGGAACATACCTTAACAGAATGAAGGCCATATATCACAAACCTACAGCCAACATCACACTCAGTGGGTAGATACTACCATCATTTTTCTTAAGATTGGGAATAAGACAGGGATGTTAACTTTTACCATTCTTATTCAACATAGTCCTGGAAATTTTAACCATAACAATCAGACAAGAAGAAGAAATAAAAGGCATCTAAATTGGAAAGGAATAAGTAAAATGTCATTATTTGCAGATGACATGATACAGTTTATAGAGAACCCTAAAGATTCCACAAAAACTACTAGAATTGATAAGTGAATTCAGTAGAGTAGCAGGATACAAAATAAAGTAAATAGCAGGATGCAGAAATCAGTTTATACATCAATAATGAATGATCAGAAATGGGAAATAAGAAAATAATCTCATTTAAAATTGCATGTTGCATGTTTACAATAGCTAAGATCTGACAACAGCCAGAGTGCCCATCAGTAGATGAGTGGATAAAAATGTCGTGGTACATATCCAAAATGGAATACTATACAGCTGTAAAAAAAAAAAAAAAAGAAAGAAAGAAAGCTCTTTTATCCTTTGACACAGCATGGGGGGCCTAGAGAGTATTATGCTAAGTGAAATAAGCCAGTCAGAGAAAGACATGTATTACATGATCTCACTTACATGTGGAATCTAATGAACAAAATAAACTGGCAAACAAAATAGATCTAGAGACATGGAAACAGGGAACAGACTGATGAATCTCAGAGGCAATGGAGGAGGTGGAGTGTGAAGAGATTAACCAAATAATTTATAAGCATATATGCATAACTAGTGGACACAGACAATAGTGCGGTGAAAGCTTGGTGGCGGGGGGTGAAGCTGGGTGAAGGGGGTCAGTGGGGAAAAACCAGACATCTGTAATACTTTCAACAATAAAGATAAATTTTTAAAAAAATAAATAAAAAATAAAATTGCATCACAAAATAAAATACTTAATAATAAATTTAACTAAGGTTATAAAGGAGCTATACTGAGAAAATTATGAGACATTGAAGAAAGATATTGAAGAAGATACAAATAAGTGGGAGCATATACCATCTTCATGGATAGGAAGAATTAACATGATAAAAATATCCAAACTTCCCAAAGAAGTCTACAGATTCAACACAATTCCTATCACAATATTAAATGGCATGTTTCACAGAACTAGAACATATATTTTAAAAATTTTTATGGAACCAAAAATACCTTAAATAGCCACAGCAATCTTGAGAAAGCAAAACAAAGTTGGAGGAATCATGCTACCTGATATCACACTACTACACTATAAGGCCATAGTAATCAAAACAACTTAGTACTGGCATGATGAGCCCAGAAATAAATCCACACCTTTATGGTCAATTAATATTTGACAAAGAAGGCAAGAACATAAAATGGGGTAAAGACAATCTATTAAATAAATGGTGTTGGGAATATTGGATAGATGCATGCCAAAAAATGAACCTAGATCACCTTCCTATACCATATACAAGAATAAACTCAAAATTGATTAAAAACTTAAATATAACACATGAAAACGTAAAAATCTCAGAAGAATACACACAGAATAAAAATCTCAGACATTTCTCGTATCACTATTTTTTGTGATATATTTCTTTCATCAAGGAAAACAAAAGAAAAAATATAAACAAATGGGACTAGGTCAAACTAAAATATGTTTTTTTGCAAAGCAAAGGAAACCATCAACAAAATTAAAAGACAACCCACTCAATAGGAGAACATATTATAGAATTGTATTATAGAATTGTGCCAATGATATATCTGATAAGGGGTTAATACCCAAAATTTATAAAAAACTTTTACAACTCAACACCAAAAAAACAAACAATTCAATTTTAAAAATTGGCAAAGGACCTGAATAGACACTTCTCCAAAGAGAACACACAGATGGCCAATAAACATATGAAAAAATGCTCAATGTCACTAATCATCATGCAGATTAAAACCACAATGAGATATCACCTTATACCTGTCAGAATGGCTACCATCAACAAATCAACAAAAGATAAGTGCTTGTAAGGAAAAAAGGGAACCCTAGTACACTGCTGAGGTACTGGTGCAGCCACTGTGGAAAAATTAAAAATTGGAACTGCCTTTTGACCAAGCAATTCCAATTCTCAGAATACATCTGAAGAAAACCAAAACACTAATTCAAAAGACTATAGGCACCCCTATCCAGTGTTCATTGCAGCATTATTTACAAGAGCCAAGATTTGGAAGCAGCACAAGTGTATATCAGTAGATGAGTGGATAAAAAAGCTGTGGTACATTTACACAATGGAATACTACTTGGTTATAAAAAGAAAGAAGGAAATCTTACCTTTTGCAACAGCATGGATGGACCTGGAGAGCATTATGGTAAGTAAAATAAGCCAGTCAGATGAAGACAAGGACCATATTATTTTACTCATTTATAGACTCTAATGAACAAAATAAACCAACAAACAAAATAGAAACAGACTCATTTATAGAGAATAGATCGACAGCTGTCAAATTGGGGGGTGGTTGTAGGGCCATGTGAAAAAGGTGAAGAGATTAAGCAAAATAAAAAACAAAAAAAAACTCATAGACACAGTCAATAGTATAGTGATTACCAGAGGGAAATGAGGATCAGGGAGGAAGTCAAAGGTAAGAGGGTATAAGAGGAAAAAATTTTGATGGAAGGAGACTTGCCTTGGGGTGGTGAACACACAATAGAATATACAGATGATGTATTATAGAATTGTGCACATGAAACCTATATAATTTTATTAATCCATGTCACCACAATGAGTTCAAAGAAAAAGTAAAAACAAAAAACATACTATATGAATTAATTAGCACCAAAAGAAAAATAATTAATTTGAATCAATTAATTCACAGCATTTATTGAACACCTATACAGTATCTAATCATAAAGAATAGTAACTATTAATAAATTTCAAAAGGTAGAGTATAATTGTTAATTATACTTTGGCATAAAGAGTTTAACAAATTTAAAAATACTTGAGGTTTTTCATCAAATATCTTAAACAAATAGGAAATTTGGAATTGTAAATGCGAGATTGTTCAATAGCTTTTACTTCAGGACTCTTTGCAAATGAGACATAACAGCAATAGTTATCATTAAACAAACCAACCAAAAGATTTGGAGTGCAGAGCTCACTGAGTTTGCAGCCACAGATCAAGAGAGCATGATATTAACAGATAAAATTAGGGAAACAGATACATTAGCACTTGGTTCATTCTGTAGCATCATGGTTAGTAGCCAATACAGACATCAGCAGAATAATATCAGTGCTTTAGAAGGAAAACCGTATTGTATCTTTAGAAACAAAAGAGGAAACTAAATACAAAGAGGATAGTCACACTCAAGAACTGCAAATAATTTACACTTTTTTTAATCCTCACTGGAGGATATTTTTCTATTTATCTTCACATAGAGTGGGAAGGAGGGAGAGAGAGAGAGAGAGAAACATCGATGTGAGAGAGACCTACTGACTGGTTGTCTCCCGAAGGACCCTGACTAGGGCCGGGGACGAATCACAACTGAGGTACGTGCCCTTGACCGGGATCAAACCCGAGACTCATTGGACCACAGGCCAATGCTCTAACTGCTGAACCAAACCAGCCAGGGCAAATAATTTACACTTAAACCAAAATCTAGTATAAATGTAAACTCTTCTTTTATTAAACAAATATTGAATATTGCCATGTACCAGACATTAATTTAGGTGTTCAGAATAGCAGCAGCACACGAAACAGAGACTGTAGGGAGACAGGCAATAAACAATAGCCATAATAAATCAGTCAACTATATAGTGTGTTAGAAATTATTAAGTGCTAAAAAAATATAATAGAGAAGGGCAAGGGGAATCAGATTGCAGAGTTGAAGCTTGTGATTTTAAATATGGTTGTCATGGCAGGCCTCATTGAGAATGAGACATTTGAGCATCCTTGAAGGAGGAGCAAATGTTAACTATGTGGTCGTCTGTGGGAGAAGCTTCACATGTAAAGGCAATAGCTGGTGCCCAGGCCCTAAGGCATTGTAAACAGTGTGCTTGAGGAATAGCTAGAAGGCCAGTGTGACTATAACAGAGTGAAGAGAGGAGGAGATAAGGTAATAGAAATAAGAGAAGGCATATGTGTTCTTTATGGACCTGTAAGCCATTGAGAGTTCTTAGCCATTTGTGATAAGTGAAACAGAGAGACAGAAGGTTTTGAACAGAAGGATGTTAGGATCTGAGTTAAGTTTTAACAGAATCACTGAGAAGTGTGTTAATATTTGTGGGATGGGGTAAGGCAAAGACCGAAGCAAGGAGAACAATGAAGAGACTATATAATATCCAAGAGAGGGATGGTGAAAACTAGAACCACTAACGAAGCTATGAAGCAGGTGAAACTCTTTGATTCTAAATAAAGTTTAATATAGAGGCAATAGTATTTCCTACCGAATTGGAGGAATTAGAAGGAATAGTAGGAATTAAAGATGGTCCTACACAGCAAAAGAAATCTACAACAAAACGAAAAGGAAAACCATTGAATGGGAGAACATATTTTCCAATGATACATTTCGTAAGGGGTCAATTTCTAAAATATATAAAGAACTTATACTGTTCAACACCAAGAAGACAAACAACCCAATTAATAAATGGGCAAAAGACCTGAATAAACACTTCTTCAAAAAGGACATACAGATGAAAAAATGCTCATTGCAACTAATCTTCAGAGAGATGCAAATTAAAACCACAATGAGATATCACCTTACACCTGTCAGAATGGCTATCCACAATAAATCAACAAACAAGAGTGTTGGTGAGGGTGTGGAGAAAAGGGAGCCGCAGTGCAATGCTGGTGGGAAGGCAGACTGGGGTAGCCACTATGGAAAACACTATGTGGTTTCCTAAAAAAATTAAAAATGGAACTGCCTTTTGACCCAGTGATTCCACTTCTGGGAATATATTTGAAGAAATCCAAAACACTAATTGGAAGAATATACGCGCCCCTATGTTCATTTCGGTATTATTTACAATAGCCAAGATTTGGAAGCAGCCCAAGTGCCCATCAGTAGATGTGTGGATAAAAAGGCTCTGGTACAGTTACAAGATGGAATACCAGTGGACTATTAAAAAAAAAAAAAAAAAAAAGAAATCTTACCTTTTGTGCTAGCATGGATGGACCTGGAGAGTATTATGCTAAGTGAAATAAGCCAGTCAGAGAAAGTAAGTACCCTATGATCTCACCCATATGTGGAATCTAATGAATAAAAATAAACTGGTAAACAAAATAGAACCAGAGCATTGATGCACAGAACAGACTGACAGCTGTCACAGGGAAGGGGAGCTGGGGGACTAGATAAAAGAAGGTGAAAGGATTAAGCCCAAATAGATTTATACCTCACATAGACACAGAAACAGTGTGGTGTTAGCCAGAGTGAAGGGGAGGCAGGTGGAGTTGGAAAAAGAAGGGGAAATGGGAATGGAAAGAGACTTTGGGGCAATAGACACATGATGATGTTTTCTTGAATTGTACACTTGAAACCTGTATGTTTTTGTAAACCAATGTTACCCCCAATAAATTCTATTAAAAAAAAAAAAGGTAATATAACACATTTTTGTTTGATCAACCAAAAGAATGGAGTTGAGACCAGTGGGATGGGAAGGGCTACAGGCAGAACAGTTTTAAGGGAGGGGGTAGAATATCAGTTTGGGATCAAATGTACACCTGACTTTAATGTTAAAATGATGCATAGCCTCTGAGATTAAAGTTTAAATTAAAATGTCCTTTAAATAAATCAGAGATTATATCTCTCAGCTTTTGAAATCTTACAAAATGCCGTGTACAAGACATTGCACGGAGATTCAGTAAGAATACTTGCTGAATGAATTAAATGCACTCAGTTCTCCCAAATTTCTCACCATGCTGTGTATACAGTATAGAAATATCGCTGTTCTCAAATTCTTGGTTATCCTCTATTGTAACCAAATAAACAATTTTAATGGGTGAAATAGCCCAACTGATAATATTTATAATTTTTAATATGTTTTTAAAAATACTCTGGAATATGTGTATGAATATATAAAATGGTTTTCAACATTTTCATCAATAGTTTTTACATAGGCAGATATAATTCAAGTAAGCATACATTTTTTAGTGTATTTTTTTAAGTAAAAAATACATTTTTACTTAAAAAAGCATACATTTTTAAGTAAAACCTAAATAGGTTTGAAATGTATCTTTGGGTTTTATAGACATTCATTTTACAAAAAATTTCCATATTTTTCCCTTTCTGAATCAAAATGTACATACTTATTCAGTAACTACCAATATGTGTAAAATAACAGAAAGACAGGCACATACATCTTATTTCCATGTCTCTTGACAAAATCTTATATTCACACAATACTTCTTAAATTTCTTTCTCATGTTATTCTACAATACCACCTTTTCGTTTTAACAAATGACAATTAAGTGTATAAAGAATTTGCATCCCCCGAATAGTGACAGCATTATCAATGCACAATTTGTAGCAATGTTGTGGTACAAATAATTAATGTTCAGATATTTATACATTTACTTTTTCCATATGATAGCATCTAAAGCTAAACAGTTCTTAAAAAAGAAATAAAGGGTTCGGTCTCCAGAAAGTTTACTGCTGTATTGACTGATAAAGAGTTAACTTGAACTTTGGATATGTGTTAGTCATAAAATAATCTCTTGTTATATTAGTGGGTCAATAGTTCAGCCAAGAAAGGGAGTCTAACTTGAGCAGACAGTAATTAAAAGAATCAATTCTTATCCTACTACATATGTCCAATCATATTAACACATTTCTAGATTTCTTACTCAGTGGACTAGTCAAGATTAAAGGATTTGCTAATATGAAGGAACAGAGTATGCTTCCAAACTGACTGAGCAGATTTGTGAACAAATTAGTTCATTTAAAATTGACAGTGAAAGATTGATTTTGCACGGAATGAGTTACCTAAGGTATTCATCATTTCCTCTGCCTCTGCACACAAGACAGAGATCCGTGTCCTTTACTTTCTGATTATAATAGGGCTGCTTACTGAGTACCTTTATTTTATAGTCCTGATTGCAGCCTGTCATTCTTTTTAATTCAGACATATTTTAGCCTCTTAGGCAGACCTTCAGAAATAACTTCCTTAAAAGCCTCAGTAAAATGACTCACTACATGTCGCTCAGTTCAACCATACTATAAATTATAATACAGGGACAAGTTCTAATTGCACAAAAGATCCTATTACTCATAAGGCTACTTTACTCATTACTCAGATTCAGAGGCAAGAAAGAAATCCAGAATAGAAACACTTTTTCAAAGTTGAAGGTCAATATTGCACAATGCTGAGAAAATCTAAGATATTCTTATGTATACATTAGTATATATTAGTAAATCTTCAGCATATAAATATTTATGAAGAAGTTTAGAAACTATATGTTAAAAAAATGGAACCAGAAATGCTGAAATGGTTAGAATTCATTTTTTAAGCGTAATAGAATAAAAGCAAAGCCCTGTGGAAGAAGAAAAGAATTATAACACAGCAATGGTGACAACCATAAGCACAACGTAGAAAAAATAAGAATTAAATTAAAACAAAATCCTTTTTGTTTACATACCTTTTTATTTACAAAGACCTGGACTTCAGATATCAAAAACATAAATTATGGTAAAGTGATACATTTTAGGGGGTAGAATTTTTAGAACTTATTTATCGCCCTGGCCGGTTTGGCTCAGCGGTTGGAGTGTCGGCCCACAGACCAGAGAGGCCCGAGTTCGCTTCCCACTAAGGGCACATACCTTGGTTGCAGTTTGTCCCCAGCCCCGATTGGAGTCGTGTGGGTGGCAGCCACTTGATATGTCTCTTTCACATTGATGTTTCTCTCTCTCTCTTCTCCCCTCTCTCCCTCCTGCTCTGCCTCAAGATAAATGCAAAAATGTCCTCGGTGAGGATAAAAAAAAAAAAAATGGAGCATCCACCCGTGGACCAGAGAACTTATTTATCACTTAATCTTGACATGGTGAGAGAGTGAAGGAGAAACAGTCTGGGTGAAATATTGGGGGGTGAAAGAGGTAACTTAATGTCCATTCATTCAAAATCGGTGATGTAGTAGAGAAAGTAGAGTCAAAATAATTTCAATCTTGAATATCTGGGATACCTGTGGGAAATCAAATGTACGAGGAATTTGGATAGGTATAGTTCTGTGTGCACAAGTTATATGTAAATGCAATATTACCTCTATTTTGCAGATGAAATGAAAGCTCAGAGAGAAGATTCAATTTTCCACAAGGTATCACAGTCATTCAACCCTGATATCAAATTATCTGCCTTGAGATCTTGAGATCAAATATTCATTTGTACATAATAAGAAGTGTGTGTGTGTGTGTGTGTGTGTGTGTAAATCTATATGTTTAAAACACACCCAAGTCAGCTAAGAAAATCCAATGGCTTCCCCAAGATTTCTGTGGAATTCTTGGGAGCTTTCATGTTCATTGGTGCTGAGTTGCCATTTCCTCCAAATTCTCAGTTTTGCTGCATTTTAACACCCATGTCCTGTTTTATTTGCTTCATTTTTGACTGTTCAGTCACTTTCACCATCAAATTCACAAACTTTCTTATATCTGTACCTGTATATTTTGCCTTTGCGCCTATCATAAATATGTGATAATAAATAAATTCTGTATGTTCTAAGCCTAACTTTATCTCATGTATTCTAAATACCACCCCACTCCCCAGCAAAGGACCTTATTTCTATAATTATCTCCTCTTTTTCTCAATCATTTGCTTTTTCTTACTAACAGATTGTTTTTTATTAACATAAAAATAAAAACTTAATAATAGTAATGATTTCTCTATTAATTGTCATAAAAAATAATTTCTAATAATGATGATCCAAAAAAAGGTCCCAAAGTCACATCCTCCTCTATCCAGCTTGCCCATCGTTGCTTGAACTGACTTTGTAAATATTTTTGTTCTACACTACACACAACTACTATTGTCAAAGTCTTCAAGGACCTCTACATGATGAAATAGTCAATGCTCACCTTATTTGACTAGTTTATGGTATTTGGCAGAACTGGTAAGTTACTTTGTTGAAACCCTTTCTTTTCTCAGTTACCTGGGTACCACTTTTTTCCTGACCCTCCTTCTGGGTTCCATTTGCTGATTCCTACTCATCTTCTCAACCCCAAATGTGAGTGCCCCAAGGCTTTATTGCCAGGATTCTTCTTCTCTGTCTACACTCAGTCTCTTGGTGATTTCAGGTGACTCATGCCTTTGAATGCCATCTATATGATAATGTCTCCCAATGTATCTCAGCCACCCAGACCTCTTCCTCAAACTCCAGACTTTTTTCCAACTGCCTACTTTCATCTCTATTCGGTTGCCTTATAGGCATCTCAAATACAATATGCCCCAATATCCAAATCCAAACTCTTCATTTCCAAGATCCTCAAACTGCTTTCATACAGACTTTCCATCTCTATAAATGGCACCTCATTTTTCCACAACCCAAGCCAAAACTCTTAATGCTTTCCTTTTCTTTTTTTCTTAATGATTTTTTTTTTACCTTCTTCTTTTGTTAATACAAGTCATGAACAAATCCTATTGATTCTTTTTTTTTTTTCTTTTTTTTTTTTTTAGTTTAAAATTTACCATCCTTAGCTCCTTACCTGTGTTCAAGCCACATTATCACCTACTGGATTGTTGGTATACCCTCTGAAATGGTCTCACTATTTCCATCCTTACCACAGATATTCTTTACTATCTTCTTTAATGCCAGAGTAAACTTGTAAACACAACTTTTATCATATTATCTATTGCTCAAAAGCTCCTAGAGCCTTCTGGTGTCACTCAGAGTAAAACTCAAAGTCCTTTCAATGGATTATAAAACCTTACATGATTTGGTCCCCTGTAAATATCTTGACTTTGGTGACTAATACTTGCCTTCTTGCTTTCCTTATTTCTTTAACACTGGCCTTCCGGTTATAATTGGAATATGCAAGCATGATCTACTTGGCGCTTTCTCTCTTGCTATTCCTTTAACAAAGATGCTTTTTGTCCATAAACCTTCATGATTTATCACTTATTCCAGACACTGTTCAAATGTTACAGAGGCCAAAATAGCAATCATAGTATTCTATCCCAGTATCAGTCTTCGTAGTTATACTATAAATTCCTTGAGGATAAGAAGTCATGCTTTGTATCACAGGCTTTCTATTAGTCAGGACTCTCAGCTACAATAGACAAAGACTTGTTTCAAACTGCTTAAGTAAAAAAAAAAAATAGTTGAAGGATAATGGGTGTTGGAGTGAGGTTGTCATAAAAGAAACAAGACCACATCCTCCCTCACCTGGAACATTTCCAATGGAAAGAGAGTTTGTTCTAGAAGCTCTCATGAAATAAGTTGGCTTTTCTATCTTTTCTGAGAAACACTGATCATATTCTCTGTAAGCCTGAAGTTCTCTTTATATTATCAAAATATTTAATAAAGATGTATTTTTCTCTAGATTAAAAGGTTAGGGATAATGAGAACTGTAAGAAAGTCATCCTATATGGTCATTTAATATTTGACAAAGGAGGCAAGAGCATACAAAGGAATAAATACAGTCTCTTCAATAAATGGTGTTGGGAAAATTGGACAGGTACATGCAAAAAAGTGAAACTAGACAACCAATTTACATCATATACAAGAATAAACTCAAAATGGATAAAAAACTTAAATATAAGTCATGAAACCGCAAAAATCCTAGAAGAAAACATTGGCAGTAAATTTCAGACATCTCATGTAGAAGAATTTTCACTGACATATCTCCAAGGGCGAGAAAAACGATGGAAAAAATAAACAAATGGGACTACATCAAGCTAAAATCTTTAGCAAAGCAAAAGAAACCACCATCAAAAAACAAAGGGAACCCATGGAATGGGAGAACATATTCGCCAATGATACATCTGATAAGGGGTTAATTTCCAAAATATATGAAGAACTCATACAACTCAACAAGAGGAAGACAAAAAGCCATTTTAAAAAATAGACAAAGGACCTGTCCTGGCCAGTGGAGCTCAGAGGTTACAGCATCAGCCCATACACCCAAGGATGGTAGGTTCAATCCTTGCCCTGGTTGAGGAGCGTGAGGGAGGCAAACAATCAACATGTCTTTCTCACAGTGATCTCTCTTTCTCTCCCCCTTCCTCCCTCCCTTCCACTTTCTCTAAAAATCAATGGAAAAAATATCTTCAGGTGAGGAATAATTAAAAAAATGGGCAAAAGACTTGAATAGGCACTTCTCCAAAGAGGACATATAGATGGCCAACAGACATATGAAAAGAATATTCAACATCACTAATCATCAGAGAGATGCAAATTAAAACTACAATGAGGAATCACCTCACTCCTGCCAGATGGCTACCATCAACAAAACAAACAACAAGTACTGGCGAGAATGTGGATAAAAGGGAAGTTCCCTTTTGATTCCCTGCTGATGGGAATGCAGACTGGTACAGCCACTATGGAAAACAGTATGACATTTTCTCAAAACATTAAAAATGGAACTGCATTTGACCCAGTGACCCTACTTCTAAGAAAATATCCTAAGAATCCTGAAACACAAATCAGAAAGAATATATGCACCTCTATGTTCATAGCAGCACTATTTACAGTAGCTAAAATCTGGAAACAGCCCAAGTGCCTATCAGTGGATAAAAAAGTTGTGGTACTTTTCCATAATGGAATACTATACAGCTATAAAAAGAAAGGCTCTCTTACCCTTTGAGATAGCCTGGATGGACCTGGAGAGTATTATGCTAAGCAAAATAAGCCAATCAGAGAAAGACAAATATGACATGGTCTCACTTATATGTGGAATCTAATGAACAAAATAAACTGATGAACAAAATAAACTGATGAACAAAATTAGACCATAGACATGGAAACATGGAACAGTCTGACAGATCGCAGAGGTAAGGTGGGAGGGAGGCTGGGAAGAGATTAATCAAAGAACTTACATGCGTATAAACATAGCCCATAGACACAGACAACAGACGGGTGAAGGACTGGGGTGGGGTAGGAGCTGGGTGGAGGGGGGGAAAACAGGGGACATCCTTGCAACAATAAAATAAATAAATAAAATATTCATCCTAACATCTGTGGATACATTACTGAAAGAAAAATCAATTCATAAGTGTCTTACAAATCAAACATATAATTCCAGTGGAAAATATTCATCTAATAAGTCTTCACTTGCTGTTAAATATTGGTCATGAAGGCCAGAGAAGAAACTAACTCACTTCAAATTAGATGATGAAGTTTTGACGGGATGTTATCCCAGCCAATTATGGTTTATTAAAGAGGGTGAATATCCAACTCCCTTTGAAGTAGAAACCCAGGCCACCTGTAAAATGTATGCGTGTGTGTAGGGGGTCTTAGGGCTGCTAGTTCTGCTTGGAAATACTAAAAAATAAGCACTCTCACAGAAAGCACACTGAAACTAGAGTATAATATTTTAGTGTTATGTAATATTATTTTAAACAGGCAATATTTGGCAACCAGTTAAACTTTCATCGATCTATTAGAACAGCAATGCCCTGAAATTTGTAAATTAAAGAAATAAAAATCAGGTCTAGCCTAGAAAAAGGCAACATTCTCTGACTTTGCAAAGTAACTATTACAGCTTCTTGCATTTCTCAATCATGTCGCTCCTTTCCTTTCTCATTGACTCATGGGTTTGAGCCCATCCAGAAACCGGTCACTGTAGCCCAAAGGAGGATATGCTAGTTAGCTAAAACAATCAGGGACCACTCAGGAATCATGGATGGGTTAATCCTACCAAGACAGTGTGTGGGAGTTGAAGGGGGAAGAAAGAAAAGTACATTCTCCAATAGATACTATTTTTAGCCCAAAAAGGAGATCCCACAAGTGTTCTTTGCAAATTTCATTGAGTATTTTCTAGATAGGTGTGTATAATTTTATTTGTGTGAAAAACTATAGAGAGACAAAAATATATATGCAAAACAAAAGAAGGGTTTCAAATTAAGCACCATAATGGTAGCTATAGTTACCTCTTGAGAGGGCATTTTAAATTGTGAGGGGGTTCCACCAAAAAGAGAGGGTTCACAGTTAACGTACATACATGTGATTGCTTAAATTTCATAATAAGAATGTAGTCATACATTGCTTGTGTACTACAAACAATTTTTAATTAGAAAACAACATATATCCCTTATGAGAACAAGTTTATAGCTTTCCTTAATGAGTAGTCTCCTTGAACAGGGTAGGCAATATTGACAGAATGTCATTACATTCATACTTTATGAACTCTGCTATTGATAAAAATAACTGGCTTCACAGATATTTCTAAGTTATTTGAGTTATATTTATTTTTTATAAGCCAACTGGAACCACTATTACTAGATTAGCACGTGTCTTGTGGAATTTAGCATGTAGAAAACAGAAAGAAAGAAGGAAAAATTATGTGTTTGCCTAATGATTTTTCATACATTATAAAAATTTTCACTTTGCTCCATTAAATTTTATTTATTTTTGTATTTTCACATGAAGAAATCATGTGTGTAATAACTGTCAGATCTTCACACATATTTATAAGCTTAGAGCTTAGCAAAGCACTAAGAATTGCTCACATTATCTTGTTGTGGTATGTCTTATTAAAATAAATCCTTAATGGGCTATCCTGACCCATGGTAAATACCTCTGCAATTTTTCCTTTGTTTTTTGATTTATTGACAAAAAAGTAAAATGTGTGTGGATTTGGTATATCTAATGATGATAATTAAATACATGTAGACATATATTTATTTATTTGTCAAAACTTTGAGTAGAACTGTGTTAGCCACTGTGTAAGCAATACCGATACAAAGCTGATGGAGAGTCATTGCTCCAAGATTTACAGGGACTACAGAAAACCACTGATGAATAAACAATCCCTAATGAGTTTGGTGCATTTATTAACCAAGTCAGCTTAGGTGGAGAAGGTAAGGATGAAGAAGGAATTCCGGCAAAGCTTCACAGAGCAATGGTTTCTTGGCAGAATGATGAGGTTCAGAAAATGCTATCCCAAAATATGGCACCTTGGCACATTGCATATTTTAAGCTGAAGGAGTTTAAGAAAATGACCAAAGCAGGAAGGCCACTCTGACCTTTTTCCCATCCTTCTTCCCTGAAACAGGTCATAAACCCTTCAAGAAAAAGAGCATTCTTATCTCCAAGGACAAAAGGATGCTGAGAAGAGTCCTGACAAACAGGCCCCTAAGTTTCCTCAGTTTCCAACACTGTTTCATACTGTTTAACCCATCATATTTCTACCACAGTAGGTTCTTCCTCAAACCTAACATAAAAACACTGAGTCCTAACTGTTACCTCTGGTCTTTATTTCATTGGGAAGGTTCCCATGTCATGCAACATTTATGTTAAATATGTATGTTTTCTCCTGTTAATCTATCTGTCTTTGTCAGTCTAGTTTTCAGACCTAGCCAGGAACCCTAAAATATCAAGGAAAGCATTTTTCTCACATAACCAATAGAGTGAGAGTACATTCTAGGCTTAGCAAACAGTACATTTACCAAATAGAGTTATAAAACAGCATAGTAGAATTTGGACATTGCAAATGATCCAGCATTAATAAAATGGAAAGAAAGGAGTTATCAAGTAGGCAAGAGTCAAAATTTACTATTTCATTGTAAAGACTTTTTATAGGCAATGCAATGATATTAAATAGGGGAGAGGAATGACAAAATGCATTTTGGAGAGAAGCTGGAGTCTGGAAGCTATGTGAGAGTGCATTAAAGGGGGTAAAGACTAAGGAAGGACCTGTTGAGAACCCATTATGTTCATCCAAATGACAGATGATGCCTTGGGCTAAGTGGTCCTGGCATATTTAGGAGATTTTAAAATCAATTAGATATGGAACTGTGAGAACATATAGGTTGGGCGTTAGAGTCTGTAAACCTTCCCTTAGGAAGGAAAATGCATTTTTCTGGGGAGAAATAATGTATATTTTTCATCACATTTCTAAGTGTTTATAACTAAAACAAGGTTTAAACTATCACACTGTGCTAGTATCATGCTTACACTTTATTTAAAGACTCAAACCTGCCCTGACCAGTGTAGCTCAGTTAGTTGAGTGTTGTCCTGTGCACTATGTTCCTAGAGGTTTTGAGTTCGATTCCATTGCAGGTTGTCAGCTCAATCTCCAGTAGGGGGAGTGCAGGAAGCAGACTATCAATGTTTCTCTCCCTCATCAATGTTTCTCTCCCTCGTCAATGTTTCTCTCTTCCTCTCCCTTCCCCTCTCTCTAAAATCAATTAAAAACTTATTTAAAAGGTAAAAATAAAGATAAATCTTTTCACAATTGTTTTTTAGGGTAAAGTTGCCAGGGTGAGCTAATAAAAATATAGGATGAGATACAGGATGTAGCAAATAAAATTGTATATTTAACTGGGTGTCCTATACGTTCATGGATCCCTATGAAAGACAATCTGTGAAATAACATTTCTCTGGAATGGTATGTTATATGTCTCATTATCTGAGTACAAAGTTCCTTCAATTCAACTTCCATTAATTAATTTATTCATTCACCAAATATTAATTAGCTGTCTACTCTATCCATACTGAGTACACATTAGTGAAAAAACAGATTATAGGCTCTTTCCCTAAGGAGTTTACAATGTAATTGGGAAGATGAATTTTTTTTGGAAAAGTAGATTAAATAATTAATAAATAATTATAACTAGTAAGTGCTAGAAGACAAGCAAGGAGTAGTGATAGAGAACATTGTGACATTTCCCTTAGATGGGAAGGAAGCCAGCCCAGGTGACGAGCTGTGAGGAAAAGTTTGGTGGAAGGACTGGAGGTAAGCAAGAGCTATAGAATTTATTTAAAAAAAAAATGATTTCATGTACTGGTCAAAGGGGAGAGTGGAAGCAGGGTTGTTTTGCAGGGCCTACTGTGATATAAAATTATGCCTCCTTATTCAAAAGCAAATAAAACGTGTCATTAAAGATCCTAACAGATAAAATCTTTTCCTTTGTTCCATTGTCTCTTTTGATTTGTCATGATTTTTCTTACTTGTTATTTAATATCAATCCAACTTAAAATTTTTAAGTTATAATTTTAATCCATTAGCATAATTTTCCATTTATTTTATATTGGGCAATGCCACTTTTTAAATACAAGTATAAAAGTATTTACCTTGGAGGCAGAATCACCGGAATTACACAGTTTGTATTTCATAGCTCATATACACATATGTATTTTATTCTTACCAGAACAGAGAAAATGCAGCTCAAAACTAACTCAACTGCTTTTACTAACCTTCCTGATACAAACACATGTTTCCAACACTCTTTACCTTCAGCTTTTACTGATGGATAAGAAAGAGGGACTGAGTGGAAAGAAACTATGGGCTTCCTTATCTTTCCCTCTGAATCTATACCATCCCTTTCAGTGTAAGTGATTGACTAATGCAGGGGAGTAAGAGCAAGAAAGGATATAATAGGGTCCCTTGGTCTTTTCTGTTTCTTAGAATGCTGTTGCCTTTTTCTGCAATGAAAGCAAGGTCTGGTTCAAAAAAAGATGGCCTCTGGAGGGTGTCAGCCCTCTCCACTTATTCAGTTGTAGACACAACACTCAGACCTTGTGTTCACTTTGAGCCTAACTATACTCCCACATACTCATGAATCCAGTGGAATTTTGTGCTTGTAGCATATAGGAAACAAAGGCATCAAGGAATGATGGGTTCATATGTTACATGTATTTCTCTTGCTCGTGAGCATGCTCTCTTGTCGCATTGGACTTCATAACACAAAACCTCAAAGATAAAATTGAAAATTTCAGGATGGCAACAACACAGCCCTAAACCAAGCATGTGGTCCTGTGTGTCACAGGGGCATGAAGCCAACTTCACATGGGAGGAAATGAAGTTGGAAAAGTGGGCAGGGCCCAGACCTTGCAATTTGTGTTGTACATTTTGGATTTTTTTAAAATATGTTTTTGTTGGATTTTTTTTTTAGAGAGAGAGACAGAAACATCGATGAGAGAGAGAAACATCGATCTACTGCCCCTGCTGAGGATTGAGCCAGCAACCCGGGCATGTGCCCTGACCAGGAATTGAACTGGGACCTCTCAGTCCATGGGACGATGCTCAATCCACTGAGTCACACCAGCCAGACTACAGTCTGGATTTTACTTGGTGTCTATAATTTTCCCATAGCTCTTAACACCCCCAACTCCTCTTTCTCCTGTATGGAAAACCTATGTATACTTTAAATTTAACATTCCTTGTCCTCAATCTATTCCATTATACCAATATAAATTATTTCCTTCAACTAAAGAAGACTTGAACTTAAGAAAAACAATCAAAACCTTCAATATCTATCTCTAGATCTGTCACAAAATACTACTAATAATAAAAATAATAAATAACAACAATAGTAACATATTATGAAATAAAGAATCAGCAATGAAAGCCAAATATTTAATGTGGTAGTTTGCCGTGAAAAATGTTTAGTAGCAGACATCATGAATCTCCAAGAACTCTTTCACAGTTGAATTTTACCATTTTGCAGGACTGTTGGCCCCAGGGTGATGCCCTCTTAATCTGTGTTCTGACACCCATTAATGCATTTCCTCACTTCCATGATTGAAGTACATTATGCACTGGTCATTGATTTTGGGTGTGCATGTCCAATGAATTTTAAAAAGAAATCTTTAACACTTCATTCCATTCTAGCCTCACTTCACTTTCTAGTGTGGTCCCTATTGTCTCTTGCAGCATCAGAACTAGGTAAAAGAAAAGAGAGGGCAGAAGAAAGAGAGTAAAATTGTAGACAGAGGGCATCCATATTGCCAGGATCATCTCATAGATTAAGTAAAACCCCTGAAAATATCCTTGATACAATTCTTGCTTGTTTTTAAATTTTATTCTTATAGTACATGCACGATTGAATCACATTATAATTCTGCTCTGATCTTTTCTCTTCCTGCACCTTGGGAAGCTGGTTGTTATTAAGGGCTCATGAGACACCTGTGCAATGCTCACTGGGTAGCATGGAATCCTCTATGCTCACAGCTTTTGGCAATCATATAAATGTCTAGGCTGGGAGACTGGCATCAGTTGAGAATAGTAACAGAAGGTTGTACAATGGTTTTTTCTTCAGATGTTCCTGTCTTTGAAGAGATAAGGATCCTCTCTTTCCTGAAAAAATAATTTTCAAAATCCCCTATAAAATATTTTATAAACTTGCATTGTCATCACATTTATTATTCAGAGCTGATCTATAAATACAGTTTATGCTATAATTTTTTTTTGTTCCAAGAGAAAATATTACCAAGTCAGCGTAACAAAAGGATACATTACATTTTTCTCTTTGGTCACTTAGGAAAAGTATCACTAATACATAAGGAGAGTTGTGTTCCAATGTGACATTATCTAATTATTCCTAATTCATCAAACATTTTTTTTTTAGTACCTATCATTTACTAGGGACTGTACTAGGTACTAAAGTCTATATATACATCGGTGGATAATCAACAGTACTATTGACATAAAAAAAATGGCAGCACCATATATATTTGCATAAGATTAAATTAATGGAGATTTCTTCAAGATCATCTTCCCAGCACACTTCTGTCATTGAGTTTATCCTGTCTTATTTTGTCAACTTTTCTTTTCTGGGCCACAGCCCCACATTTATAACTGCTTGACTCTTTCCTTCTCTCTATTCTCTTTCCCATTTTCTCTTTCCAAGGTAGACAAGTTCTTCTTTAAATTGTCCTAAACTATAGTTTTCATTTACCCAGCAGTCTGCAGCCTAAAGAAAACCTTTTCTGTACCAGAAATTCCAAGAGCTCAGTGCTCTTTCAAGGCAATAGCCTGGTTTATGAAGTGATTATCTTGATGCATAATTCTAGTTTGCATTTGTTCTTTTATTTGAGTGTTCATCAAATAAAAGATTTAACATACCTAATCTCCACACATACATGCTTCATGTAGATGGATGCATAACTGACTAGAGTGGAGCCTTATATTTAGAAAAATTTCAA
Organism: Tadarida brasiliensis; assembly: GCA_030848825.1. Classification (NCBI taxonomy): domain Eukaryota; kingdom Metazoa; phylum Chordata; class Mammalia; order Chiroptera; family Molossidae; genus Tadarida; species Tadarida brasiliensis. The sequence continues at coordinate 106,422,215 of CM061260.1, read as the reverse complement.
ATGATCTCCCTTCTTTCAGTGATAAAGTCAAAACTCAATTTCATGGGAATTCACTTAATGTCTCCTCAACTTATTTTTGCTATTTATTTCTTCATGTTGTTTTGACTCTACCTTCTGCAAAAACTCCCAACAACAACAACAAAAACTCTAAACATTATCCTTCCTTCAAAATTATGTGCATATTTGACACTTGACTCTGGTGATAAAATGACAGTGCTAAGGCACTATGAAAAGAGATAACTATAATTGAAGCACAATCTCCTCAATTAATACAATTTGTTTTATTAATAGCTGTTGTGTTACTATTTACAACAAATGACATGTATTGAATACCCAAAACTATTCAGGCTTTGTCCAAATTAAGCCAAATTGATCACAAACATTTATCATAATGGACACAGAAAATACCTAAATGTTCCACCTTCTGGACTGTTCTGAAAATTTCAATCTCCTTTTTGTAAGCTAGCCTGTGAATATACTGGAAAACAGCACAGTTGCTGAAACAAGTAGTATTATTTTGAAATATTTCTATTTCTACCTTTGCGTCAGCTTCTCTGACATAATTACATTATTGTTTATTTATTGTCTGTGGTTATTTTTGGTGTTTCCATTCTATGATAGAGCAACAGTCTATCAACATATTCTATCAGCACATGCTTATTTAATTGAATAGAATATTTCAGTAACTGATATTTGAAGTGAGAAAAGTTAAATCTGGAATGTCTTGTCTTGATTGTAATGTTATTAAGAACTAAGGTAGTTTTAACCTCATAAATGAATGAAATTTGAGGTCAGGCATGAAGTAAAATGTAAAGAGACAACTACAGGCCAAGAATTAAGCCTATTTTGTTTATTAAATTTGACATATAAGTGAGATAATATGGTACTTCTTTCTCTGACTGGCTTATTTTACTTAGCATAATGCTCTCCAGGTCCTTCCATGCTGTCCCAAAAGGTAAGATTTCCTTTTTTTTTTTTTTAAACAGATGAATAGTATTCCATTTTGTAAATGGAATTCCATTTTGTCAACTAATGTCACCCAAATAAATGCAATCTGAAAAAAAAGAATTGAAACTAAAACATATAAGCAAATTTAAAATTCTACTTGTTTTAAATTACACATAGGCATATGCACCTTTGTTGACTGCCTTTAAAACAAAGAAAGGAGGAGGGAAAAAATGGCGGTGGAGTGAATGGAAACTATATAGACTATCTCCAAGGACCAAAATGGAATTACAACTAAAATAAGGAAAAATCATTGGGAAAAAACTAACTGAAAATCAGCTGGAGAAAACTTTTAGAACCAGGGACAGAAAGAGGACAGCGAATTGAGCCTGGTAGGAACTGTGGAGGCACGAGACGGCAGACTGGGAGCCCATGGACAGCAGCTGAGGGTTATTTTAGCTGTGAGCAGCTCCCTCTGAGAGGTCAGGGGATAAAATCCCACACCAGCTCCCCAGCACAGAGGGGCAGGACAGGGAAAGGTGCCTGAATAACACCTAGCTGAGATCACCAGAGCTGAGGCTTTGTCTGGCAAGGAGAGGTAGAGAGGTGCAGGGAAAAATGGCACCTTCCTAAAGGGTAAGAGCACTAAATCAGCTACAGCCACTCATCTTGGGCTCCTGCAGAGCGAGGTTGGACTGGACTGGAACTGTGTGAAGAGAGTCAGGGGTTTGAGGCACAGGGAAGAGAGCTGGGAAGGAGGACACTGGGAATTTTATGCTGAATCACTCCCTGATAGGATAGTAGCCATCTTATTCAAAGAGCGCCTTCCCAGAGCTATGGGGAGAAGCAACAGTCCCTCCCTCAGTAATTTCACACCACCAGACTAGGCCAGAGAAATATAAATTGAGGCTCATTAACAGCTAGAGACTGCCAGCAAGCAAAGAAGGGGGGAAAAGCCATTGCAACACCCGCTGGAAGTCCTCTTGCCCTGTACAACTGAGAGATTTTCCATTCAGCTGAGGGCTACAACCCATGGCTCATCAGGTAACTGAGACTAATAGCCGGCAGTCAAAAGCTAGAAGATAACTGAACCTTTACTTGGCCTGCAAATCTACCCAGGAAAGTAAAACTTGACAGTGGTGTTTAATGTGAGTCCTCCCACACTCATCCAAACCCAGTAGAGGGAACCACAATTAGCGGAACACCAACACGTACAGGGAAAATTTGGCAAGCTCCAAAATCCACTGAGACAGCCAAAATGGTGAAACAAAGAAACAAATCCCAAATGAAGGAACAAGATAATTTTACAGAAGAAGAGAGAAATAAAATGGAATTAAGCAAGTTATCAAAGGTAGAGTTCAGAGTAATAATTATGAGGAAGCTCAACAGCATGAGTAAAGATATAGACATTGAAAATCAACCAACTGAAAATAAAAAACCACCAAGCAGAAATGAAGAATGACATAGCAGAAATAAAGAACATTTGGAAGGAATAATCAGCATAGTAGAGGAAGCTGAGGACCGGATCAGTGAATTAGAAGACAAGGTGGAAAAAAATCACCCAATCAGAGAACCAAAAAGAAAACAACAATTAAAAAACAGGAAGACAGCTTAAAAGAACTGTGACAATATGAAATGTAACATCTGCATCATAGGAGTCCCAGAAGAAGAAGAAAATGAGCAAGGGTTAGAGAATATATTTGAAGAAATGGTGACAGAAAACTTCCCTAACTTGGTGAAGGAAAAAGGCATAGAAGTTCAAGAAGAACAGAGAATCCTAAGTAAGAAGAACTCAAAGAAGCACACACCGAGACACATAATAAGTAAAATGCCAAAAATTAAAGACAAAGAGAGGATCCTACAGGCAGCAAGAGATAAGTAACAGGTTACCTACAAAGGAATCCTGATAAGGCTATCAGCTTGCTTCTTAACAGTAACACTACAGGCCAGAAGGAAATGGCATAAAGTAGGTCATGAAAAACAAAGGTCTGAATCCAAACTACTCTATCCAGCAAGGCTATCATTCAAAATTGAGGTGAAATAAAGAGCTTCACACACAAAAAGGCTAAGGGAATATATTAGCACCAAACAAGCACTGCAAGAAATATTAAAAGGACTGCTGTAATAAGCAAAAGAAATAGGAAGAGAAACATGTCTATAATAAACAAAAATGGCAATAAATAAGTACATATCAATAATAACCTTAAATGTAAATGCATTAAACACTCCAATCAAAAGACACAGAGTAGCTGATTGGATAAGAAAGCATGACTCATATATATGTTGTTTACAAGAGAGCCACCTCACAACAAAAGACTCACATAGGTTGAAAGTAAAGAGATGGAAAAAATTTTTCCAAGCAAATAGAAAGGAAAAAAATACTGGAGTAACAATACTCATATCTGATAAAATAGACTTGAAAATGAAGGTCATAACTAGAGACAAAGAAGGCCATTACATAATATTGAAAGGATCTATCCAACAGGAAGATATAACCTTGGTAAACATATATGCACCAAATATAAGAGCACCAAAATATATTTAAAAACTTTTGGAGGATATCAAAGGAGAAATCAACAGCAATACAATCATAGCAGGGGCTTCAATACCCTGCTGACATCACTGGATAGATCCTCTAGACAAAAAATTAACAAGGATACAGGCACTCTAAATGACGTACTAGATCAAATGGATTTAATAGATATCTACAGAGAATTACAACCCAAAACTGCAGAATTCACATTCTTCTCAAGAGCACATGGGACATTGTCAAAGACAGACCACAAGTTAGGCACAAACTAAGTCTCTGCAAGTTCAAGATGAATAAAATCATATCAAAAATCTTCTCAGATCACAATGGCATGAAACTAGAAATCAATTACAACCATAACACTCAAAAACTTTCAAACACATGGAGGCTAAATAGCATGTTATTAAATAATGAATGGGTTACCAATGAGATTAAGGAAAAAAATTAGAAACTTCCTGGAAACCAATAAAAATGGACACACAACAACACAAAATTTATGGGATACAGCAAAAACAGTCCTGAGAGGGAATTTCATAGCACTACAGGCCTACCTCAAGAAACAAGAAATATTTCTAATTGAATTTCTAACCTTACAATTTAAAGAACTAGAAAGTAAACAAAAAGAAAAACTCAGAGCAAGTAGAAGGAAAGAAATACTAAAGGTAAGAGCAGAAATAAATGATATAGACACTAAAAAAACAATTCAAAAGATCAGTGAAACAAAGAGCTGGTTCTTTGAAAAGATAAACAAGATTGATGGACCCTTAGCTAGACTCACCAAGAAACAAAGAGAGAGAACCCAAATAAACAAAATCAGAAATGAAAAAGGAGAAGTAACAACTGACATCACAAAAATAAAAAGAATCATTAAAAAACATTATTAACAATTATACACCAAAAAATTGGAAATCTAGGTGAAATGGATAAATTTCTTAAAATACACTCTCTCCAAAAACTGAACCAGGAAGAGATCGAAAACTTAAACAGACCAATAACAACTAAGGAAATTGAAGATGTAATCAAGAAACTCCCAGCAAACAAAAGCCCAGGCCCAGATGGCTATACAGGGAAGTTTAACTAAACATTCAAAGAAGAACTAACACCCATTCTCCTCAAACTATTCCAAAAAATTCAAGAAGGAATACTTTCCAACTCATTTTATGAGGCCAGCATAATTCTAATTGCAAAACCAGATAAAGACACTGCAAAGAAAGAAAACTACAGGCCAATATCCCTGATGAACATAGATGCCAAAATCCTTAACAAAACATTAGCAAATTAGATCCATCAATATGTTAACAAAATTATTCACCATGACCAAGTGGGATTCATCTCAGGGATGCAAGGCTGCTACAACATTCACAAATCAATAAATATGATACACCGCATAAACAAAATGGAAGATAAAAACCATATGATCATATCAATAGACACTGAAAATGCATTTGACAAAATCTAGCACCCATCTCTGATAACAATGCTCAGCAATATGGGAACAGAGGGATCATATCTCAACATAATAAAGGCCATATATGTAAAACCTACAGCCAAAATCATACTCAATGGGGAAAAAGTAAAAGTATTTCCCTTAAGAACAAGACAGGGGTGCCCACTTTTGCCACTCTTATTTAACATAGTACTGGAAGTCTTAGCCACAGCAATCAGACATGAAGAAAACATAAAAAGAATCCGAATTGGAAAGAAGGGAGTGAAACTGTCATTATTTGCAGATAACATGATATTGCACATAGAAAACCCTAAAGACTCCATCAAAAATCTACTAGATTTAATAAATGAATTTGGCAAAGTAGGATACAAAAATAACATCAAGAAATCGACAGCATTCTTATACACCAATAATGAACTCACAGAAAGAGAAACTAAAAAAAAAAAATCCCATTTACCATTGTAGCAAAAAAAGCTAAGATATCTAGGAATAAACTTAACCAAAGAAATAAAGCTCTGTTCTCGGAAAACTACAGGACATTGAAAAAAGAAATAGAGGAAGATATAAAAAAGTGGAAGCATATACTTTGTTCACGGATTGGAAGAATTAAAATGTACATACTGCACAAAACAATCAATAGATTCAATGCAATACCCATTAAAATACCAATGGCATATTTCACAGAACTAGAACAAATACTCCAAAAGTGTATATGGAACTAAAAAAGATCCCGAATAGCCATAGCAATCTTGAAAAAAAGAAAAAAGTAGGAGGGATCACAATACTGGATATCAGGTTATACTAAAATGCCATTGTAATCAAAACAGCCTGGTACTGGCACAAGAACAGGCATATAGATCAATGAAACAGAACAGAGAACCCAGAAATTGACTCAAAACATTATGCTCAATTAATATTTGACAAAGGTGGCAAGAGCATACAATGGAGTAAAGACAGCCTCTTTAATAAATGGTGTTGGGAAAATTGGACAGCTACATGCAAAAAAATGAAACTAGACCATCAACTTACACCATACACAAGAATAAACTCAAAATGGATAAAAAACTCAAATGTGATATGTGAATCCATAAAAATCCTAGAAGAAAATGTAGGCAACAAAATTTCAGACATCACACACAGCAGAATTTTCACCAATACGACACCTAAGGCAAGAGAAGCAAAGGAAAAAATTAGGACGTGGGACTACATCAAACTAAAATGCTTCTGCACAGCAAAAGAAACAACCATCAAAATGGAAAGGAACCCACTATATGGGAGAGCATAATTGCCAACGACACATCAGATAAGGGGTTAATTTCCAAAATATATAGAGTACTCATATAATTCAACAAAAGGAAGACAAAAAACCTAACTAAAAAATGGGCCGAGGGCCTCAACAGACACATCTCCAAACAGGACATACAAATGGCCAAGAGACATATGAAAAAATGTTCAATGTCACTAATCACCAGAGAGATGCAAATTAAAATGACTATGAAGTATCACCTCACATCTATCTGAATGGCTGCCATCGACAAATCATCACATGACAAGTGCTGGCGAGGGTGTGGACAAAAGGGGACACTAGTACACTGCTGGTGAGAATGCAGACTGGTGTAGCCACTATGGAAAACAATGCATTGTTTCCTCAAAACATTAAAAATTGATCTGCCATTTGACCCAGTGATCCCACTTCTAGGAATATATCCTAAGAAGCCTGAAACACCAATCAGAAAGAATATATGTTTCCCTATGTTCATAGCAGCACTATTTATAATTGCTAAGATCTGGGAACAGCCCGAGTGTCCATCAATAGATGAGTGGATAAAAAAGCTGTGGTACATATACACAATAGAATATTATGTAGCTGTAAGAAAGAAAGATCTCTTATTCTTTGAGATGACATGGAGAGACCTGGAGAGTATTATGCTAATCAACATAATCCAATCAGAGAAAGAGAAATGTCACATGATCTCATTTATTTGTGGAATATAATGAACAAAATAAGCTAATGAACAAAAGTAGACCCAGAGACATAGAAGCAGGGTTCAGACTGACAAACCTCAGAGCAGGGTGGCGGAGGTTGGAGGGGGGAGAGACAAACCAAAGAACTTATATGAATATATGCATAACCAATGGACATAGACAACAATGCTGTGAGGGGATGGGGGGAGGCGTAATGGGGAGGAGGGTGTCAATGGGGGAAAAAGGGGAAACATCTGTAACAAAAATAAATTAATTAATAAAAAAATAAATTCAAAATTTAAAAAAAAATTAAATAAAACGAAGAAGGGAGATTTTTACTTCAGAAGATTCAAAATTCTTCCCCAACTACAACTGACCTCTACTAACCTTGTGGCCTGGATACTTAGGGGCCATTTAACATATTAGAAATGTAACCAATACGTCATTTAAATAGGCTCATGTTTGGCCAGAGGATGACAGTTTCTTTCTCCTCCTATGTATGCTTTCCAACAACCACTGGTTTCCTGTAATTTCTCTTAGGAATTCATAATTATTTTCAAGTGTCTACCCTTCTAATAAGAGGCTGTCATTTCCAGATGTGATAGTTATGTGTTTTTGGAAATGTTGAGTGTAACAAAGGCAATATATGTAAATAGAACATCTTGTGGACAACTTAAGGGAAGGACTCGTGCTGTGATGGCCATGGGAGGGTTGGAGATCAACTAATGATGGGGATTAACTATTCTTAGGGCGGATGAGCAAGTTCTTGGAAACAAGAAACAGGTCCTACTTTCTGTTCTTTCTCATTTGGCAGGCCTGACCAAGAATGACACAAGTAGCCCGAAATTACAGGAGTGTCAGGATCTTGTTACTCTGCTTGGTCAAGGGTTCATCATCACAAAAAAGGACCTATTGAAGCTCTTCCTTAGGCTCCTAAATTCCTAACTGTCCCATTGCCCTGACTGGTTGGCTCGGCTGGTTGGAGTGTTGTCCCATGCACCAAAGGGTCACAAGTTCAATTCTCAGAGCACATACCCAGGTGGCTGGTTCAGTCCTTGGTCGGTGCACATACAGGAGGCAACAATAGATTCTCTCTCACTGCTGTTTCTCTCTCTCTCTCTCTCTCTCTCTCCCTTTCTCTCTCTCTAAAATCAATATGTCTTTGGGTGAGGATTTAAAAAATTAAAAAATAGGATGTATTGATTCTTTCATATTAAAAAGTAATATACATATATATATTTGTAGAAAAATGTAAACAGAGAAAAGCACAAAGTTGAAAAACACACTTCAAAATATTGTATGCCCATTATTAATGTTATCTTCACATTGTCCTCATGAATAGGGCAAGAGAAGGATTATTGTTCACATAGCTGTTGTAGAACATGAAAGAGTGAAGTGAATTTCCTTTAGGTCATGGCAGATCCAAGGCTACCCTGGGCCCCTTCTAATTCCCAGGCCAGAACGCTTTCTATATCATTATGTGGGCCATGGGGGTGGGGTGGGGGGTTGGAGAAAGGGAGCAGGTATTCCCCAGAAATGCAAACACACTTGCTTGATCAGTCCTGAACCTGGCAAGACCAGCAGGTCTACGTGTGGATTCTCTCCAGCTGCATCTTCAACCGTGGATTTCTCAGCAGCATTGAAAGCTGCTTGAGAAGCTGCTCCAATCAGTGACCAGGGAGGCTCACAGCTCTGGCTGAGGGATTCTGGGCCCTAATTAGACATAAACCTCTGACTCCAAGAAGTGTGTAGAGGGAAAGTATTTAGTTCTTCCTCCTCTCTTCTTTGCATCTTAACAGGGTCCATTATTCTGCAGGCCAGCTAATGAATCAGGAGTGCACGGAAATGAGCATGACATTCATTTATCAGATGAAAGGTGTGTGACTTTCATTTCCAGTTTGTATTGCAGTCAAGGGCTGGCGTCTCCATGCTTGTGTATAAATACACCCACCCTCCATTTGCTTTCTGTCCAGAGACACTGTAGGCAAATCTGCTTTAATAAATGGATTTGTAAAGTACTTTGCAATTTGTACATGGTTGATTATCCATGTAAAAGGTTTACCAAATAACAAACAGTTAATAGCAAATGATAATGTGGGATGCTACTTGGTGTCTATATGAGTAACAGATTTTAAATAGACCGTTTCCCTGTCGATTAAATATCTGTTTTTAAAACCTATATTTAAAGTTAAGATATTTATACCATATGGTTTAGGAAGGATTAGCCCTCTGTGGTCCTGAACTTTACTGAAAGCATCATTATTTATATGTAATGTAAATTTATGAATGGAAAACATTTATATTAAGTATTCTCAGTGGCAAATAACATGAAAGAGAATGGCTGTGTTCAGAACAGTAGGAAATAGAGACAAATAGAATAGATAAAGGAACCTATTTTAAAAAATGGGCCAAGGGCATATGGAATGCATTAACAAAAACAAGATAGGTAACATGTACCACATGTTCATGAGTTGATATGTTCAGCAGGCTTCTAACTGAGCTTTCGGACAAAAAAAGGACTGGAGAAAAGCATGGACTTTGCAGAGCTGGACAGGCAGGAATGGATAGGACATATTGGTTCAGCAGGACCAGATAATAAAGCTATGGAATCTGAAAATCACATTTCCAGTGAGTGGGAAAATGTCACGGATGAGGTTTCTGTTTATTATTTATTAAAATATGTCAGGCAAAGTAACAACACACACTATTTTTTCAAGAAAAAAAAATTTCACATTGAATCTTTTGTTTACACAATCACTTACTCACTTCTATTCACTATTCCCTCACCCCCACTTTTGCTCAAAACACACACATTCTTACACATATACATGCAAGCTTCTTGGCCTAAATGTCTCTGAGATATTTACTGTCTTTCTGGACAATCACTAATGAACACATCAGCTGAGCATGGTCCTTATACCCAGTTGCACTTGTCACCAAATTTTTTTTTTTAATCCTCACCTGAGGATGTCATCAACTTTTAATTTGACTGTTCATAGAACACTATATAGGAAAGTAAAGGCAATAAAAAATCAGAGGCCTCTGATGACTCCATTGTCCAAAGAAAAAATGTGTAAGAAAAGGGAAGTTCTAAAAGCAATTAGTTTTAAGGCAAAAAAAAAAAAAAAGTGACCATAGACCAGGCATTTTTAATGACTAGAGAACACTCACATTAAAATTACCATACTGAGAAGTTTTGTCATAAAGAAATAGAGAATCTTGCTGAACTATTCTAGGATAACTCAAAGAAAAAGAATGTAAAATTATTCCTTAAGAATCATTGCCCCTCTTGTAACTCATTTTAGACATTTCTGTTACATTTTCTGAGAAATACTGAGTTTTGATGAGTACTCTCCCTGATACTAAGGTTGTATCTATCAAATTTCCAAAAGCAGTGGTAGATGATAATATCCATTCTAGGTGAGGTGATGAAGGAATAACAACTCAAATATAGTGGATAGAATATTTGTGAAGGCCTTTTTAAAAAGTACTCTTTAAAATATAATTTGATTCAGCAATTATATTGCTAGAATTTATCCTAAGCAGTAATTATGGTACTGCTTATAGTAGAAAGAAAGAAAAGAGAGAGAGAGAGAGAGAGAGAGAGAGAGAGAGAGAGAGAGAGAGAGAGAGAGAGAAGAAGAAGAAGGAGGAGGAGGAGGAGGAGGAGGAGGAGGAGGAGGAGGAGAGGGAGGGAGGGAGGGAGGGAGGGAGAGAGAGAGGGAAAAAGAAAAGAAGGAATAAAGGAAGGAAGAAAGAAGGAGAAAGGAAAGAAGGAAGGAAAAAGGAAAGAAGGAAGGAAGGAAGGAGGAAGAAAGGGAGAGGAAGGAGGAAGGGGAGGGAGGGAGGGGCTGAGAGAAGGAGGGAAGATAAGAAAGTGAAAAGGCAGAGAAGAGAAGGGAAAGAAGAAAGGAAATAAAACATTTTGCAGCCTAAACACCACAAATTAGTAAATTAATTGCTTTTGAATTAAGAAAAAGCAGTGAAAGTTATTAGTTCATGTAAGAATTATACTTTTTACTGGCCAAGTCCCACAGTTGCATCAGGCATTTGGAGCTCTGCCAACTGGTCACTTCCCTGATTTCTGGAGTGTTTGAACAGTGCCTCCCCACCAACATGACTGTACCCTCTCTCTATCAAATTTCACCACCCAGTGCCCTTATCTCTTTTGGTTGAGGTCTATTTTAGTCCAATCCTCACTGCCTAAACCTCAGTGATAACTCCATTTCACTCCACTGATGGTCAGACGTTAGTGGGTCACACCCACTAACTCTTCAATGTTCCATCTGTTTCCTTCTGACCCTCCCACTGTACACAGCTTGTCTCATATGAGGGTTTTTTGGGTCTGACTTAGGAGAAAGAACATCCCAGAGGTATTCATTCCTTTTAAAACACAAGAATAATGACAAGGACAATGATCTTAAAGATTTTGAGAGGAGTGACCTAGGGAGACAGACAAGACAAATGGTTTACAATAGAAAGATGGGTATTACATATGAAGAACTCGGTCCCATGCTGACTGTGGGATTCTAGTCAACTATCCAACCAAATCTCCAGAGTGATATCAAGTATTCCAGACTGCCTCCTGGGTTATCGTGACATTCTCCACACCAGTGAGTGATCTACCAAGACCTGGAGGAAAGGCACATGTAATCTATCAAACTCTTACAACAACCAAGAATTAATTTGGGAGTAAAACCCCTCAACAGGGAAGAATACCTCAGTGTATACATATTTCTTCATAACAAAAAATAGTTTGGCATCAAGAAATTGTACCTTTATGCCAGTTTATTACCTTTGAAAATTGGGTTGGTTGGGTTGCCATCATTTATATATCATTAAAGAGATCGAACTTCTGAGACTCTGCAACTAGTCTCCAGGTGCAGTGAATGTGCATTCTTGCCCTGCTTATGTTTAAGTAATACATAGACTGTGTGTTAGCAATCTACATTTAATTATACAAAGTATTTTATAAATTACTTTGTGTAAAACAAACAACCTTTTAGCCCGGCTGGTGTGGTTCAGTGGTTGAGCATCAACCCATGCACCAAGAGGTCTCCAGTTCGATTCCCGGCTAGGGCACATGCCCAGGTTGTGGGCCCCATCTCCAGTGAGGGGCATGCTGGAGGCGGCCAATCGATGTTCTCTCTCATCAATGTTTCTATCTCTCTCTCCCTCTCTCTTCCTTTCTCTCTAAAATCAATAAAAAATTAAAAAATAAAATAAAATAACACAACTTTTTAAAACATGGGTATATTTTATTATTATCTAGCTTTTATTATTAGATAAAGCCAACTTCAAAAAACTCAGAGTATGCAGCTACCTGTATGGAATAATTTACTAGTATCTTCGCTATCAGTCTGCTACCATGCCTGAATTTACTACGGTCAGCACAATATGAGAGTGCTAGAAAGAAGTAGGCATTTACCATCTGTAATTGTTCATCTATCAGTTGGCTAGCACTGTAGTATGCATGGCTTAAACTCAACGTGACCCACTGTGATTTAGCAGAGAAAGTGCCAAGGGGGCAGTATGAGACAGAAAAGTATTGATTGGGAGACAGATGGATAGCAAAAGGAGATAAGAAATGTCCAGCAGAGTGACACTCAGCACTGTTACTATAAAAGGGACCCTAGCAACCAGTATTTGGCTGCAGGGAACCAGGACCCTAAATGGTGTTATGAAGGTTTTGTTATCAGGTTGATAAAATCAGGAGAGAGTGGGCACCTACTCTGTCTAGGAGAGAGTATTTTATCTAAGTCTAATAACGCTTTCAAAGTGGCACATATCTAGGATTCAAATTACTTTCACTAGTATTCCAATGTTGAAGAAAAGTTAAAATTAAAATAAGTTATTACTCCATGTGTGTGCATGCCTTCTATCCCAAAATTTGACGTGATGGATGGTAAACCTGTTGTTATAAATTACATTCAGGTTAGATATTATGAAGGGATTTATTTTCCCACCATTTGTTTTATTCTTTTACCTTTCCCTTTACTTTATTTTCACAAATTCATCACAGTCTCAGTATAGAACAATTCTCAGCAATTAGTGTGAGGATTTAGCAGGCAGTCTTTTGTCTTTGAGTGGAAAACAATAAAGACATGCTCTTCCTAAATAATTCTTCACCGTTCCATGCAAGGTTTTGACAGACGGACACCCTGCATGTACTGCCTCCCCAAGCCAAGCTACTTCGCTGTTGAATGAACAATTCTCCCGAATTGTTTGTGTGACATTTAGTTCAAAGACCAAACGGTCATGCTGCAAAAAGGTATGTGATTATTAAAGCAAAACATGTCTCATTCTTTTGTCTTCACGTCCTGTATCCAGTAGCCGAAAAGGGAGTCAAATCTTCTCAAAATGACTGTGCACTGTCAAAACGAGACATTTTAAATAATAAATAAGCTCCATGGTTACCTTTTGCTGTGTTCCGTGTTGAACGTTAGCACCTGAGCTAACGTTCAGCATCGTCGCAGCGCCATTTAAGTGTACAGTATAAGATTGCACTTGATTTATTAAAGTAATGAATTAGTTTTATTATAGGTGATTAAATGTATTTTACTTTTTCAAGCACAAGAACTAGGAAAGAAGAGCATCATTACAGTCTGAAAATAACTAGAAAGATAAGTTCATTAACTTGCCTACACTTGCGCATCATAAAAACCTTGTTAAAAATTACTCCCCAGCCTGCTGTATTAGCTTCTTTATGAGGTAATTTCTCCATACAGTAATAAGATTTTTCTTTTACTCTCCAGTGCATATTAAACCCACTAATCTTCTTTTATAAACTATAGTTTCAGCCACTTTCTCAATTTACTCACTTTAAAGATACACTCCTATTAATATTAAAGGTAGCAAATGCAGATATGAACTTTGCAAAACATGCTTTCCGATTTATGGCACAATCTTTTAGCAGTGTACTGGAATAGCACAAAAGGGAAAAAGCCGTAAATGTCAACGATGTCTCATGACAAACTAAACAATCTTCGTTCCCATAGAATTAATTTCCCACCCCATTCATTATGTGAATAAACTAGAGACATATTTTCTGCTGTCAGCAAATAAAAACAGAATGGAAAGACTCCATTCATTGAAAGAAGTAAACTAAAATTTTGCACAGGGCCCACGCAGGTACCAGTGACCTGACTGGTGTGGATTATTGGTGCCCTAGAGAAGGGATTTCTACCTGTGGGATCAGCCCTTGATGACTAAGGATCAAGGTTTTCATTCCAAATCCAAAATCAGATAAGCCGTAACATGAGACTGAACATTTAGTCTTCCAAAGGTTAAATTCCAATTTTTTTGTTATACCTTTTGTTTCTAAATTCTTCCAAAACGTTTTAGAGAGTTGATTATCTACTAGTGACATAAGAAATTCAGTTAATACTGGGCTTCAGTGATTCTTAAATGATAATGCATCTTGGAAACAATAAATTAACTTAAATTGTTACAGGAATCTGTTTTAGAAGAGAATGTAGAACAACTAGCTGCCCCAACATTTTCCTTTCCAGGTGAATTTAAAGTGAAAAATAAGAATTCCCTTATTGTCTTGTAGTTAGACTTAATATATTAAAATTTTAATATTTTTGTGGAAAAACATTGGAAATATATGAGAGACAAAATTGCTAATATATAAAGTTTCTTACAGATCAACAAAAACTGGAAAAGCACATCAGGGGAAAAAAAGAAGTTAGAATTCAAGGTTCTATAAAAAACAAGGAATATAATGGACCAATAAGTATATGAAAAATGTTCAACCTTTCTAGTTAAAAATGGCCCTGACTGGTTTCGCTCAGTGGTTAGAGCATTGGCTCTCAGACCAAAGAGTTGCAGGTTTGATTCTGGTCAAGGGCATGTACCTTGGTTGTGGGTTTGATCCCTGGCCCTAGTTGGGGTCGTGCAGGAGGCAACCAATCGATGTGTCTCTCTCACATCGATGTTTCTCTCTCTCTCCCCCTTCCTTCTTCCCACTCTATCTGAAAAGTCAATGGAAAAATATCCTCAGGTGAGGATTAAAAAAAGAAAAAGAAAAAAAATGAAAATTTCAAATTTTAATGGAAAATGACATTTTTTTCTCAAATTAAATTGACAAAGATTAAAAATAATGGAAATAACTGTTCTTGTCCAGAGTTTAGGAAAAATATAACTCTCCTATATTGTTTGTGAGTACATACATGAATACAATCTTCTGAGCAACATTTAGCAATATGTAACACAATTTTAAACATCCATGATATAAAGGCAAAATGCCTACAGATGCGTGTAGATACATAGAGAAGCTGGAGGTTAGAGAGGAGAAAGTCGGCGACAACCTAATGCTCATCAATGCTTTAGTAATTATGATACATTTAAAAACATGAAACATAACCAATCATTGTTTTATTTGCTGTTGAAAGATGTCCATGACATACTTTATAGAAAAACAAATTACCAAACAGCACCCATTGTATGGTGTGGGTTTTTTTTTTAAGTAGATATTTGTATTAATTGAAAAAAAGAATACGAAAGAAAAAATATACACTAAAATACTAGCAAGAGCCATCCCACGAAATAGAGTAAATCTAAGTAATAAATAACCTGTGCTGAGTTTTTTAACATTATTTTTTAACCTATCAAACACATTGAACAAATAAATGCTTAGAAGCTAACTTGAATCTTCTGCAGAGTATACAATTACTGCCACAAGAAATTAAAGCATAGAGGTATCTTTGACTTTGTGACATGAATTATTCTAGTATCTGTAAATATATGAAAGGGAAAATAATGCCATCTTAGGTTATTCGTAGAAATCATGAGTGAAGTCTCTGATAGTTAATTGATAATAATGTGTCAATAATATTAGAAAGAAATGGATTTAACATATTTATGCCATCTTTTTATTAAATTACAGGTTAAAACCATAAATAATTATTTTCTGTTTGTTCACAATTTTAAATGTTACAGATTAGAAATCATATGGTATTTGTCATTCTCTGACTAGCTTATTTCACTTAGCGTAATACTCCCCAGGTCCATCCATGCTATTGCAAAAGGTAAGGTTTCCTTCTTTTTTATGGCTGAATAGTATTCTCATATGTAAATATACCAAGTTTTTGGGTTTTTTTTAATTTTACTTATATGTGGAATCTAATGAATAAAGTAATCTAACTAAGTGGAGACAGACTCATGGATACAGAGAACAGACCGACAGCTGTCAGAGGGGAAGATGTTTGGGGCTGGGTGAGAAGGGTGAGGGATTAAGTAAATGAAAATAAAGAAAGAAAGACTCGTGAAAGCAGACAACAGAATGGTGATTGCCAGAGAGGAGTGGGTGTGGGGGAGGTGCAAGAGGGTAAAGGGGAGATAAATGGTGATGGTAATGGAAGGAGACTCGATTTGGGGTGGTGAACACACAACACAATATACAGATGATGTATTATAGAATTGTATACCTGAAACCTGCATAATTTTATCAACCAATGCCACCCCAGTAAGTTCAATAAAAATGTAAATTTAAAAATAAATATTACAGATTTTTAAATGTGTTTTTAGAATTTATAACGTGTTTTAAGATATTTCTAAAATGTATGTACACTTATTAAATTTACCATTTCAGAAGTTAACAAACTATTACTTATTTATTTAAAGTTAAAAAATAGGTTTTTTAAATAAGCTTTCTTCAAATTTGCTTTTTCTGTGTGTGCATATGTGTGTGCATCCACGTGTATGTTCTAAAAAGAAAACATAAAGTCTTTTTTTAGATAGGCCAGATTGATTTATCTGTTATACTCTATGAAAGTTTTAACTTCTTTTCTTAATAAAAATTTTTATCTTTATGTTTGCCTAACAGTTTTTCTTCTCATATTCCCCAGTCTTGCTCCATACTTTCATTTCTTTTTCAGCCTTATTTCTTGTTCTTTCTGCAACTGCATAAGACTATCTCCCTAGTATATAGATAGATAGATAGATAGATAGATAGATAGATAGATAGATAGATGATAGATAGATAACGAATGAGATGAGAGAGAGAGAGAGAGAGAGAGAGAGAGAGAGAGAGAGAGAGAGAGAGAAACTTTTCTTGAAGTTGCAATCATCCTTTCTTAGTTCAGGTATTTATATTTCTTTTTAGTATGTGTATTAATTTATATTCAGCTTCAAAATTCCTCTTTTCCATTTATCTCCTATATTCTGAATGATTAACTTGTTCTTTGGTCTTTTTTTTTTTTTTTTTTTGTCTCTGATCTCCTTGTTCAGACCCCTAAGTCATGTACAAACACTTCTGGTATTTACTGTCCCCTTAACATCACATTAACTTGTGCCTGACAAGACTTTCTTCATCCTGACATGAGCATCCCGACAGAACGTCCTGGGACTCTTCCATTTCACCAGCAGTTACTATCACTCTTGGACTTCCTCCTGACCCTTCAGCAAAGCCATCAGACAGCAGTTTTCTCTGGACGGTGCTATCAAGGGTCTGTATTTGGTAGGCTCCTCTTAAAAAACAACAATAAACAACAACAACAACAAAAACTAATGATAGGTTGGTCAAACAATGAACAAAAATAGAAGCCATTTCTAGGAGGAGTTAAAGATGAAAAAAAATACACACAAAGCATCAAACAACAAGTGCTGGCGAGGGTGTGGAGAAAAGAGGACTCTAGTACACTGCTGGTGGGAATGCAGACTGGTGCAGCCACTGTGGAAAACACTATGGTGTTACCTCAAAAAATTAAAAATTGAATTGCCATTTGACCCAGTGATCCCACTTTTAGGAATATACCCTAAGAAGCCTGAAACACCAAACAGAAAAAATATATGTACCCCTATGTTCATAGCAGCTCTATTTACAATTGCTAAGATTTGGAAACAGCCCAAGTGTCCATCAGTAGATAAGTAGATAAAAAAGCTGTGGTACATATACACAATGGACTACTATGCAGCTGTAAGAAAGAAAGATCTCTTATCCTTTGAGAGGATCTAGAGGGACCTGGAACATATTATCCTAAGTGAAACAAGCCAATCAGAGAAAGACAAATACCACATGATCTCATTTATTTGTGGAATATAATGAACAAAACAAACTGAGGAACAAAATAGACCCAGAGACATGGAAGTGGGGTGCAGACTGACAAACCTCAGAAGAGATGGACGTGGTGGGGGAGGGAAGAGATACACCATAGAACTTACACGCATGTATGCATAAACAAGGACATAGACTACAATGCTGGGGGAGGTGTGATTGGGAGGACGGTATCAAATGCTGGGGGAAAAAGGTGAAACATCTGTAACAAAAATAAATAAATAAACATTACCAAAAAAAATACATGCAAAGAAAATTCAACAGATGTGCATGCAAGAATTATGAAAACCTTGAGCTGTCACCGTGAGAGCGTAAAGCGTAAACCTGTTAGGGTGGAGAGTTTTAGACCCTTGTTCTATTTCTGGCATCTGTCTTGTGGCTCTCACATAGTAGGTCATCACTGTTTGCTGAATGAATAAAAAAGTGATGGCAAGTGGGTGGCTAATCTGATTTCAAAGATTTAAACACTGAAAAAAGGAAATAAACCTCCTTCCATCTTTTTTTTTTTTTTTAAGAGAAATTTAACATTGTTTCTCCATAGTCACTGTTCTTGTGTCTAGTCTTAATAAAAAGAATATATTTTTATACTATCAGAACCATTGATATTTGGGATTCATAAGCTGTTTCCACCCACAGCCTTTACGCAGGCTTTAACTAAGCCCTTTCTGATTAAAGGACGGAGCAGCCTGGCATCATTCATGTGAACAGCTCCTCCCTTCTGAGTACATATGTTGCTCCTGATGACAGATGGGAGCGTTGGCTGGTTACACCAATTGCAAAAACTGAGGATTATAGGGCAACAAGGACACACATAATAATTTAAAAAAATAAAACAGCTCTTGTATTGTAGAGAAGTGTGGAAGGAGTTTCTTTACTCACTTGTCACTGGCCCCTGGACAAGGCAATTGGGGGCTGATGGGGGGGGGGGGCTGTGGCAAGTTTTTTGACGAGCACACTTATGAGCAGCCTATAATTGTGGGCTTAGCCTTATTTGTCTAAGACATTCAAGTTACCCTTTTTAGTTAAGTGTTTTATTCTGGCATTTTGGAAAGATACATAATGCCAAACAGAATATTTATAACAAACCTTTAAAGGTTTATTCTCATCTATTTTTGCCCTCAAAGGTCATTTCATAAAAGAGATCAAAAGGCAGCTTCTTCCAGGCCAGCTCAGTGGGTGGCCAGAAACAGATGAAGTGCTAACAGAGCCTGGAAAGAGTACAAATCTAGGACTTGTTTAACACGTCTCCATAATGCATTATCCAGATTATTGCGCCACATAATTACATATACGAAGTAGTTCAATTATAACCGGTATAAGGAAAAAGCATGAAAAATAATCTTGAAACAAGCTTGCCAAGTGAGCTTCCTGAGAATATCTAAATCCCTTTCTGTACGGAGATGTTAAAATCTTCAGGAACCCTGACATCGTTTGGTGCTTAAACTCTATCCACAAAATAGATTGAGCCTTTTCAATGGCTAAAATGTTGCTGTTAGGAATATAAGAACTTTTGGGTTGTTTAATTTTCCAGACAAGCACTGTTTTTAAGTATTTAAAAGTTTGGATTTGAAGTGTGTATGCCTAATTTTTTTTTTACATCATTATTTTTAGAGCTCCATTCAATCAGTGGTATTGTGTGCCATCTGTATACAGAGCACTTAGCTCCACCGTTGGTATACAAAGTTGAGAAGACATGCTACCTAACTTTAAGGAGGTAAAATCCAAAAAAAGAATCATACATTTTTTTTTAAGGAAAATATTTCTTGCATGTAAAGAATGCTAAAAAGAGAAACCTACAAAGTGCAGGATAGCTCAGAAGGCATGAGCAAGCGAAGGGGTGCAGAGACTGCTTAAATGAAGTCTTAACAAGTGAACAGCAGTTTACCAAGGGAATGGTAGGGCTTCAGAAGGCCGAAGAAGAAACACTCCTTTGAAGGGAAAAGCAGCAGTAAGTGCACCAATAAAAAGGAGACTTCAAGGTGGGTATAAACAGACTAAGGGTATGAGAAAGGGAACAAGGAGGATGAGGGTCAACACATATATAGAAGTCAAGTCATCGACAACTCTCACTGTTTATCAAAAACCACAAAATATGTAAGAAAAGAAGTGATAAGAGTTATATTAAAGAGAAACAGCCCGGCCGGTGTGGCTCAGTGGTTGAGCATCGACCCATGCACCAAGAGGTCGCCAGTTCAATTCCTGGTCAGGACACATGCCCAGATTGTGGGCCTGATCCCCAGTGGGGTGCATGCAGGAGGCAGCCAATCGATGTTCTCACTCATCGATGTTTCTATCTCCCTCTCTCTCTCTCCCCTCCTCTCTCTCTAAAAATCAATAAAGAAAAAAAAATTTTTAAAAAGAAAAACAGCTGGAGATGTATTGAAGAACAAGGGGAAAGGAACGTACGGTGGAGAGAATGAGTATGAATATTTCAATATTTTAAAGGAGAGGAGATGATGTATCAGCTGAGACAACATCAAGAAGAAGGGACAGATTTGAAAGGCTGGTAGATGAAGAAGCAAAAGGACTTAACAAGTTTCAGATTAGTAAATAGTAGTGAGAGTCATCTTCAGGTTGGGTGAGTGGGCGGGTTTTAGTGCCAATAACCACCACTGGAAATACAGAAAGGGCAGATAAGGCAAAGGAATCCTAACACTGCTAGAATCAGCTTTCTTGGGCGTAATGATGCATTATGTCAGTGAAAGGTCACCAGGATTGGGTGTAATGGGAATCTTGTATGCATATGGCTGAAACAGACAAATCCATATTATGATGCAAGGGTATGGGAAAGTAGAAATACAATGACAAGTGTGGCAGAATTAATGGTCCCCAAAAATGTCCATGACTGAATCCCCAGAAGCTGTGAATGTGTTACCTTCCAAAAGTATTTTGCTGATGTGGTTGAGGTTAAGGACTTGGAGATGGCAAGATCCCAGGGGACCTAATCTATTCACACAAGTCTTTAAAAATGGAAGAGGGGGCAGGAGTGTGGGTCAGAGGGATGTGTTGTGGAAATTCCACTTGCTATTGCTGACTTTGAAGATGGAGAGAAGAGGGTGATGAGCTGAAGAATGCAGATGGCTTCTCAGACCTGGGAACACTTCTCGGTTGTCAGCCCTCAAGGAAACTAGGGTCTAAGGTCTATATCAGCAGTGAACTGAGTTTTGCCAGCAACCTGAATGAACAGGTAACAGATTCTCCCCTACAGCACCAGAAAGGAACACAGCCTGCCAACACTTCGATTTCAGTCTGGTGGGATCCACAACAGACCTCTGACCCACAGACTTTAAAATAATAAATTCTATAGTTTTAATCCACTGACTTCACAGTAATTTTGTTATGGCAGCAATGAAAAAATCAATACACCAAGTTAGAACATATGAGGAGATGCGGGGGAGGTAGTTCTGGGAGGAAGTTGGAAAATTTTGAGTCACAAAGCAAAACTGCAAAAGCATTTTCCTGTTCATTGTAAATAGCAAAATATAATTTAAAAAAATTTTAATATTTTTCAATTGATTTTTTAGACAGAAAGGAAGGGAGAAAGAGACAGGTAGAAACATCAGTGTGAGAGAGATACATCTATTGGCTGCCTCCTGCACGCCCCCACTGGGGATCCAGCCTGCAACCCAGGCATGTGCCCTGACCTGGTATCGAACTGGGACCTCTCAGTCCATGGGACCTCTCAATCCACTGAGCCACACCGGCCTGGCATGAAATATAATTTTTCCATGTATTTTACTGAGAAATACCTAGTTTTGTTTTCCTACGGCACTCCTCTTAATATCACTTGGAAAACTTTATTAATATCAAACATTAGAATAATATAGCACAGATTATACATATTTTATTTATTTATATATAAATAAATATATTTATATATAAATAAAAATATCTAATAAAATCTAATATCTAATTTTAGGCAGACTATCTAATAAAAAATATGTATAATGAAATAAAATTGAACATGTTGTCAAAAATCTTTTTGCTTCCAAATAAAAGCAAACAACTAGAAGTGACAACGTAGAAGAGAATTTATCATGAGGATTTGAGGACGGCTCAGAGGATTTAAGGACAGGAACTAGCTCCGCTGAAGGGCCAAATGGACATATAGTCAAATATGGTTGACGCATTCCCTAAGTGTTTCTTTTTCTTTATTTAAAAAAAAAATTATGTATTGATTTTTAGAGAGAGAGAGAGAGAGTGGAAGGAAGAGAGAGAGATAGCATCATTTTGTTGTTTAAAAATGCATGCATTTTGCATTTGTTGGCTGATTCTTGTATGTGCCCTGTCCGGGATGGAACTCACAACTGTGGGGTATCAGGACGACTCTCTAACCACCTGAGCTGCCTGCCGGGGCTCTGTAAGTGTTTCTTAACTGTGGTCTTACCCAGATCCGCTCCAACCTGCTCTCTCAATTGACTGCCTCCCTTTGTTCCTGGTCCGCAAGGAAGAACAGGGTCATCGAGAGCAAGTTTTAATTTTACTGGAGTTCCCTGAAGAGAGATTGACTTTCCTCCCTCCTCCCCAAGCCCAGGCCAAAGCAAAGGCTCCTTTGGTCCAGGCGAGGTCAGGGTTCAATCACCTGTGGCCAAGAGTGAGGTTATGTCAGGTTAAGTAGGTCCATGAGGACGCGGGAAGGGGAAATTCCCACCTAAGGGATACAAGTCAGGCAGTTTCATTCATGTCTACTATAAACAAAGAGGACAGAACAGAAAATAAAGATAGCAGAGTGAAATAAAGCCAGTGTTAAAGCTGATACATAAAGACACAGATCAGGGTCCTGGGCACTTGTTAAAGGGAGTTGCATATTTATTTTTAAGCTTCATAAGTGTCAAACTAAAAGTGGAGACATAATGAGTGACAAAATTCACCACTTCTATGAGATAAAACTGTCCAATAGCTAAGAAAAAGGAAACCCTCTCGGCATTTATGTTTGGGAGAATTTCCGGAATGCATTCTTCATGTGATATAATAGAAATATCCTAAAAAGCCTTAAGCAATAGACTTGAAAACTTCCCTACAGCTGTTTCTAATGGACCCTCCAGTGCATCCATGTCACGGGACTCAGCGTTTTTTTTCTGGACTGGCCACCTGTGTGTTGATTGACCATACACATTCATCATATCTATTAGTTCTAATTATTATATCTGAATTTTAAAATTAAAAAAAAATCTTGACCACAGAGTTTGGCTAACCCCTGTTAATGTGTGTTATGAAAGTCGAAAATACCAATTTCAAACTAAGGTAAAATATCATTATATGAATTTAATTTGTATGAAAGCCAGTGGTATGCTGGTCAATGTTTAATAACCTGTTAAAGATGGTGGCGGGGTGGGAAGATGGGAGGATGCTTTAATTGGTAGGGTTCATCCATTTCTGTGGTGCACTTTTACATTAGCCAACTTCGAGTGAGCAATGTGACGTCAGTGGCCGTGGACTTGGAGACAGGCAATAGCACCATTAGACAGCATCTCCAACACGCAGATGCAACACACATAAACTCAAGACACAGGTAATAGCAAAATGTGGTAATTAATCAGGAAGTGGTGAATTTTTAATATTTGCTCCCCAATTTATTCATAAGCTTATATTATTTAAAATTTAATAATGGATAAATTTAACATCTGGTTCTCAGATTTTCTGAAAATGTAACAATCAAATCTTGCAAACTAGTAAGGGCCGGCTCCATTTTGCTGTGAACGACCAACAGCAAGCAATCAATTGCTTTCTAAAATGCTAAACCAATCGATTGAGAAATGCCATATGGACCACAATTGGCTATAATGTAATGGCAGTCAGCAAATAGTGTTGAGAGCATTTGTTTTTTTTAAACAAGCTCTTTTACTTCAGTGTAGGAATAAACATGACATATGTTTTACTGTAATAAGCACCTTTTCAGCACTGCCTTTTTGGTCTGCTCTTGACAGTTGTGAGCAGTATAGCAGTTGGTTTTTGTTTTGATGGTCTATAAACCCACTGAACTTGGTCCGGTTCAAATATTCTTTGAGACTCACTTACATTCTAGATTTGATTTTCTGATTGTTTTAGCTTTCAATAATAAAAGCTATTTTACTCTTTTAAATTATACAGGAAATATAGTCTTCTTTATTATAAGTCTAAACTTTCCAACTCTTTTTTCATCTACCGAATGAATTTTTAAGATAGAATTTTAGAAAAATATGGAATTTCTAAGGAATATGGCTGTTTTCTAATAGCTTAACATACTATATTTAAAACATTTACAATGTTTTCTTAGATGCTAGAAAGAATGGGATAAAATGTGAAGATGAGACTTTTTTTTATAGGTATTTAAAAAAAATTTTTTTTCTTTATTGATTTAAGAGAGAGAGGAAGGGAGAGGCAGAGGGAGAGATAGAAACATCGATGAGAGAGAACAACAACTGGCCGCCTCCTGCATGCCCCCCACTGGGGATCGGGCCCACAACCTGGGCATGTGCCCTGACTGGGAATTGAACCAGTGACTTCTTGGTGCATGGGTCGACGCTCAACCACTGAGCCACACTGGCCAGGCAATATTTTGCACAGGTATAAACAGCTAATTCCAAAGGATGATGTTCACTTACAATTGATATAGTCTGAGAAGATACAAATAGGATAGAGAGGAGTGAGGGAAATCCAGAGGGTGGTACAGAAACGAAAGCGTGGTGGCTGCCAGAGTCGGAGCTGTTAGGAGACACAGTCATGAAGTTCTTGATGAGTTTCCTTTCCCTATTTTATTATGATCAGAGACAAGGAATTAATGCAAGGGAGTTATGTGTGGACAGAACAGCTTATGATAGAAAAGGGTTTTGTGTAAGATTTTCAGTTGCTAGAGACCTCATCACAGCTACTACTTTGGAATGACCTCATTTCTCTTCTATTTCACCCATGTGATAAAATATAAAGCTATCCATACTAGTTTAAATATAATATAATATATATATATATATATATAATAACAATTAAGAGGGAGAAACCTGGGGAGGCTGCCCATGTATGGATTCCAGCTCCGTTATGTGCCAGTTGTACAAACTCAGGCAAGATATTTAAACTCCTAATACATCAGTTTCCACATCTATAGAAAGAGGATAACACAAACTCATAGGATTGGGATACAAAGTTATTACACTAATATAGTATTTAATAAACTAATATATACAAATCGATTGGAACAGTCCTCAATAAATGTCAGTGATATCGTGATCATGATTATTATCATTATGGTTGTATTAGTATAAAAGATCATGAGTTTACATATATAGAGCACCTAAAATGTTGAGAGGATGTCAGCTCAAAATGTTCTAAAATCAAAGCTTCTGATGATGGTTCAGATAGTCCGCAGAGGAAAACTGTGTTCCGTTAGGTACTATCTATCAAAAGAAAGAATTGGGGGAGTGACCCGTACGAGACAGATGCAGAAGATAAAATCTTACAGCTGGACCTAATAGGCCAAGCTCCCGACACCACTTCTCCATCTGAACCTTGTCTGACCTGGTGGAAAACCAATCTGGGCAAGCGGCCCCCATCGCTTTGGGGGAACTACCCCTGGATAGAACCGTCTAATTGAAAATTCCAAAACTTCTGAAAATTCCATGACGGGATCATTACTTCCTTGCCCAGAGAACCTAGAGCTGTTTCCTGCCACCCGAGGGATATTCATCTTGTTACTGTGTTTTCGTCCCTTTTCTCAAAGAAGAAGCAATGCAGCTATTTAAAGAACTGTCACTTTTTTTATTTCTTTAAAGTTCTGTGTGGAAGGACCACATGGAAAGGAGAAAGAGTGTGAGAGCCTTGATTAAACAACTGAGATTCTATTCCCCTCCGAAGCAGGTTTTATAGGTGTTGTGTATACATGTGTGCAAGTGTGTATGTGTGGGATGTGTTTGTATGCATGTGTTGAATGCTGTGTGTGTGTGTGTGTACCCACATATGTAAGTAATAAATGTCTGTTGACAGATGTCTGGATCAGTGTGTATAGGGAATAACAGGGCAGCACCCATGAGGCCTTCCAGTGCGTGCGAGCCAATCACAGATGTTCGGAGGAAAGGGTGGGGCACTATGACTTATCAAAATTCCCAGCCAAACGTTGCTGAAGGAATAGATCTGAACCACAGTGAAAAAGGGTATGATCAACTTCAAACTGGAGAATAATCCTGGGAAGTAATTTGAAGTATTTTGAAAAGAAAGTTATTAGATAAGTTAAATAGCATGAGAAGAAAACTAAGCCATTAAAAAAAAAAGAAAAATCCGCAGAAGAATGCCTAGACATGAAAAACTGAGCTAGCGTGGCAGTATACTGTGTAGTACAAGGTAAGAGTCAGGATGGTCTTACTAACAAGTTATTTATGTAGACTTGGAGTAGCAGTCAGTGGAATGAATAAACATTCTTTTAGTTCAACTTTCACAGAGGGAAAAAAAATCACATATCAATGCCGCATAAAATTTAACAATGCTGTGTACTTCTTAATATGACTAAATATGATTGCCCAAAAAAGGCATGGTTTTTCCTCGTAATTATATGGTTGCATTATTTTCTCAAAATGCATTAAATACCCCTGCCCCAAATAGAAATTCTGCTTTTGGTTTTTTATGTAAAGAAATGTATGTAGCCTGTTGGATTTAAAAGAAAGTTTCAAACCCAGTCTCCAGTTTTACTTGCACAGCTTTGATCAGCTCAGCTCTGTGGACAAGCCGTCATCCGTCTGCTTTGAGCATAGGAGCCGACCAAACACTCTTCCTTGTTTACCAAAGAAGCGACAGTGTGTCCCACTCCTATCACTGGGCTCACATAGCGTCCAAAAGCCCTTCCAGCCCCGAGATCCTTGTGCTCTGGAGGTAGGGCCAGGGTCTCCGAGTCGAAAGTGACCGTTTCCAAGCACAGACAAGTAGGAAGTACATTAAGCCCATTTTAGTTAAAAGTGGTTCCTTTAATATTTTACCAATAAAACTGCCACCTGCTTTGAAATTTGAGTTTTATGGCCTCACTTATATTCATTTACTGATTTTTGGTCTGCAGCCTTGGAGGCTGGTACCTAGCACCACTGATGATAGTCATTAAAAAACAAAACAAAATACATCCCTCACTATCAGATGATAAGAATGATACTTTTTAATTATGTTTTCTTTCTATGCTCCTAAAAATAGTTCTTACAATTTGTTTTTTTAGAAGTCATTTGTACTCTTATGAAGTATAAATATTTTTACTATAAAATTGAGAGATATATTTTATAACTACAGATTTTAAAAAATAAGAAGAAAAAGAAAACCTCTAGAAACTAAATGAACCTAAAGCAATTAAAAATATCATCTATACTATTTACTAGTATATAATAAGCACTAATAACTTATTATATTTATAAGCCAAATTCAGAAAAATCCTAGTCTCAATTTAAGAACTACTAAATATATTTATTTTTGCCTTAATTTCATGTAAGGAGACTGGAAAATATTATGCCACAATCTATGCAGATCTTACATAAAACGATATTGTATTATAATCTGAATTTGAAATACTTATAAATATAATTGTGATCTCCAGTTCCTTAAAGTCTCACTTATTGTGTACATTCATGTTAGAGTGTACAGTGGATACTCAAACAGTACTTCAAAAGATTAACTAATTGAAATGAGCACGCAGCCCAGGTCTGTGGCTCTGTTCATTTGTTTCCTGTCCACTCATCAGGTGCTATATGATGTCAGGCACCACGCTCAGCCCGGCTACAGGAAACCGTCTAACCTAATCTAAAAAACTGTACCAAGGGACTGACTACAGCTGTGAACCAAACAATTTATTTCTGAAATTAAAAGTATAAAATTAAACCTAAATAATTTCGTAAAATATTTGGTAGCACTACTTTCCAAAAATGCGGTCTGTCTCCCAGCTACCTCATGTACTGCTCTATAATTTGCTTACACTTGTCTACTGTCTGCGCATCTAGACTGGTCTCTCTTGGCATGAGTAGACTTAACCTGATTCCTCCACTCCCCCTTGTCCAGTTTCTCTTATAACCCAAAGCATATAATTCAAGGTGGCTGACAGGATTTAAGGTGGCAGTTTGTAACCTGTAAGTAGACAGAGGTCACTGGCCTAGGCTCCTTTCAAAAACACTATTGCTGTAATATGGCACTAATCAGAAAATACGTAGATGATGGATAGATGATTGATAGATAGGTAGATAGATGATAGATGATAGATAGATAGATAGATAGATAGATAGATAGATAGATAGATAGATAGATGATAGATAAATAGAGACAGACACACAGACAGATATCAAACTTTCTGGTTACAAGCCTCTGCTTCCAAAAAAGAAAGGTCTGCTTTTTAAGGAATGAGACCACGCTGTGTTTTTCAGCATGACATCAGGAGCCCAGAAAGAGAAAAAGAACAGTGGGAGTAAAGCACATTGGACATGCCAATAAATGAATGATAAATTATTAAAGCATGATTGGAAATATTGCCATTTTTCATAGCTGTCACTTTAAGTATAAAAGCATCAGCACATTAAACTAGTTACTGCTTTTTCATAATTGAGACTTTAGCTTCTAGCTGTGCCCTGCAGCTTTTCATTAATCACTGGGACTGAAGTTCAAGCTCAGTGACAGCTTAGAAGGCATTAAACGGGCAAAGTATTTTCCAGGTACAGTTAGGTTAGGTAAGGCCTTTCAGTCCTATAATCCACAGCTAATTTTTTTTTTTCAAAGTCTCTAAACACAATCTACTCCTGGCGTTTCTTAGTGACAGAATTAGCTGCAAACTGGTTTTCTTTTTATCTTCCCAGGCTTTCTCCCACTACAATCTATTGAGAGGCCTATTGTTAGCTGCATAAAACAGGTGCAGAACGACTGTGATATGTAAAACTGTAACCGATACTTAGCCAAGGAAACATTTATTACATTGCCTCTGAAACAATACTTCCTGAATACTTATTCTAATCATACCATTTAATTTGTCATAAAAGAAACAAGATGGCATGAAACTTTGCACACAGGCCGAGTTCACTTTTCTAATGGAAAAAAGAACCCTGTTAGATTTTAAAAAACAAATGCAACTGAATCCCCCTCCAACGTGAAGTGAGAAGGTGGCTTCCCACATTTCCCCTGGAACGCCAAGATTCCCAGCATCAGCGCGCTGTTGCTCTGACTCGCCATTTTCCCCCCTTTTCTGCAAAATGTTGTACATCAGGTTGTAATGGATGTGCCAAAACATTCTTTTTTTGTATAACAAATTATCAAGAGCATTGAGGTTCATTAATTATGTCATATAATTGGATTGAGGCAGGTGCAAAATACCTCAGATGAAGTGGTCACTGGCAGGAAGGCCTAAGTGCAAGTTTTTCTATTAGAAACCAGCATGTCTCCAGACTCTTGGAATTACTTTGTACTTATTGATTAATGGCCATAATTTATTACAGTGCAGAAAATCTTGCATTGAGTTAAATGTGTGATTAATCAATTTTCCATCAAATTATGAACAGCAGACCAGTTGCCAGCAAGAAAATACCAAGTGCATTTTCCCATGGTGTAAATATATCAGGGCTTCAGCTAATAACTGTCTATCACTTGCTTAATATTCCCTGTCACACTGACAAATGTCATCTCCACAAATGGGCCACAGGTAGTAATGATGGAAGGACCACCATCATGTTTTATAGCTGCCCTCCTTATATAATGAAATACGCGTTGAATTCATCTCAAAACAATTTATTAATGCAAAATTCATTTCTGCCTTCAGCTTGAAATACATCATGGTTAAGTCAACAATATTATATTAAACTGATAACTGATATTGAGCAAAGAAAACCTTAGGCAAAAGAGAGATGAATTTGGACTTCCTGTGCACAGGAGCTCATTTTTATTTCCATGTCAGAAATTCAGACATGTGACTAATTGTTGTCGATTCTAATCTGCTTTTGAAGCACAGAAACACCACAGAAAACTGCTGATCGAAGAGAAAAACCCTTTTTGTTCCAAATGCTACTTTCTCTGGTTAAACAGCAGGTATTATGAAGGCTCACTAAATTAATTGTCTCTTTTGAGCCAGGGTACTTCCAACTTTCATAATAAACTAGGTGGCTGCTCCTTCCTAAAAAAAAAAAAAAAAAATTACAAGAGACAAATAATTGAAAGTAGTGAAATAACAAAGCAGTACCTACATCGATCAAGTTTCAGGAAGATAAACTTGGATGAAAACCTAGTCTAGAACAAAGC
The DNA here is from genome assembly GCA_030848825.1 of Tadarida brasiliensis. NCBI lineage: Eukaryota > Metazoa > Chordata > Mammalia > Chiroptera > Molossidae > Tadarida > Tadarida brasiliensis. The sequence goes on along the minus strand of CM061260.1, from coordinate 106,392,059 downwards.
CTGATAGGATATGAAAAGATTTAAGTGGAACAGATAAATGTAAACATCACAGAGATGAGTCACTGAGACATCCCAGTCCAGAAGTAGTAGAACAATACACATAACAACTGTAAAGGAAGCCGAACCAATGCTTGGACACTGTAAGCGTCCTAACAATGCTAGAGCAGAAGAATCTTAAACATCATCGTTAATCCTCTTCCTGGAGCAGGAGACTCAGGGTGTGAGGCTTGCAGTGTGGATCCAGTCTGGAAGACACCAGCTCTTTCTTGGTAATTCTTCAGCCCCTTCACTCTATGAGGTGTGTGTGCTTCTTCCCATTAGAGCTCTCACTCTCTCTGTCCTAGAACATGAACGCTTGGCCAAACTCCCTGGGAGACGTGCCCTCAGTGGCATACCCATAAGTAGCATTTTGACATTTTAAGCTTTCTGTCTTAAAGCTGGGGAGAGACAATGGATTCTACTCTACCTTATCTGAAATTAGAATTTTTTGTCTTCAGCTCACCCCTAAATACAGTTCAACTTCATCTCTACATACCTGGTTCTGTTATAGCAGGAGTGGGACACCTGGGACAAAGCTTTGCAAACCATTTTCCCCATTGTCATGGTCTCTTGAGCTGAGTAGATCATGATGTCTCCAAGCCCTTTCTCCTCCAAGAGAAGTCACATCTTCTTATTAAATTTACATCCCTAGTTTCTAGACTATACACGTAAGTGGAATGTGAACTAAAAGCTATGTCTAAAAGCTCTATCTAACACCATTCCCATTAATATATTTACTGTATAATTTGGCAAACACAGTCATAGAAAGAGTTCCCCAGCCCTTTTTTTTAATGCCACACAAGTGATTCATTTTAGCTGGTTCTTTATTCCCAATTTCCTCCTCCTGTATTATATAGAATGTTAAAGTATGACTGTATTGTATGCTTTATGCTAAATATTAAAATTCTGTAATTCCGTAAGCTCAGTCTCAATCATTTTAGCACCAATTAATCTCTCCAGCTGGAAGGGATTAAAATTCTTTAGAAGAAAGGGTGTTAGGGCTTTCCACGTGCCTAGCAAAACTGTATATTACACCAATCTTTCCCTAGTGCTGTGGAAAGTAAGATTTCCATTTGAATCTCACTTTGACAGTTATCTTAATATTTTTTGTTGTGGGTAGACCTCAAACTCGGCACACAGGAGGAAGTTTCTGCTGTAGGGAAGGGAGGTAGCAGAAAAGGGCACATGACCATAGCGGAGAAATTGAACGCCCTGTGCATTGCCAGTGGGAATGTAAAGAAATGCAGCAGCTGTGGAAAGTTGTATGGTGTTTCTTAAAAAAAAAAAAAATAACACAGAATTGCCATATGATCTAGCAATTCCACTTCTGGGTATAAACCCAAATGTATTGAAAGTAGACACTCAGATATTTGCACACCTTTTTTTTTTTTTTTATAGCAGCATTATTCACAATAGCCGAAAAGTGGAAACAACCCAAGTTCCATTGATAGATAGATGCATAAACAAAATGGGCTATATACATATAGTGGAATGTTATTACTCAGCCTTGAAAAAGAAGGGAATTCTGACACGTGCTACCACAGGGTTGTGCCTTGAAAACATTATGCTAAGTGAAATAAGCTAGTCACAAAAGGACAAAATATTGTATGATTCCACTCCTATGTGGTTTTTAGAGAATGACATTCATAGAGACAGAAAGTTGAATGGTAATTGCCAAGGGTTAGAACATGGAGAAAATAGGGAATTTTTGTGTAAGAGGTATAGAGTTTTAATTTTGCAAGATGAAAAGAGTTATGGAGGTGAATTATTTAATGCCACTGAACAGTAACTTAAAATGGCTAAAAGAATAAATTTTATGTTATGCAAATCTTAGCACACTGTTTTTTTAAAAGGCGGGGAAAAAAAAGGACTCATGAATATAAAGACAGGGGCAAGCGGGAAAATGAACAGTTTAGACATGGCCTTGCTAGTTCGGCCTTGAACCTTCTGATATGGTGTAGACCCTGGAAAAGTATGGCCGGTCTCTGTAACAATACAAAATGCAGCCGATTTCCATGTGGAGAGAGTTGTTAAATTCAATTACGCTACATGTTATTGCTGAGTAAATTTTTGCCTCTCAGCAATGCCAAGAGGGTGGAAGAATGTGCTCGACAGGCACTAGGAAGCAAGCAGCGTGTAAATCTGGAACTGAAGTCTTCAATTTCTGGGCTTCACTGTGTACCAGTGGCTGCAGGTTTGGATCCAGTGTATAAATATCTACTACAACTTATGAATGTCCCTCTAGAGGCGCAATCATCACTTGTATCATGGACTGAAATGTTAGTGTCCTCCCAAAATTCCTATTTTTAAACCCTATAACCAGTTGATGGCATTAAGAGGTGGGACATTTATGAGGTCATTAGAATTATATGAGGCCATCAGGGTGGAGTCCTCATGACTGGGAATGAGTGAAACCGTCATGGTTGAAACTCCTTAAGGAAGTCATGAGAGAGCTAACTCCCTCCCTGTGCATTGGCCATGTGAGGACAGAGTAAGGAGACAGCCACTTAAGGACCAGAAGCAGGCTCATGCCAGACAGTGTGTTCATGCTGGTCTTGGACTTCCCAGCCTCTGGTACTGAGAAGCAACGTCTGTTGTTTCTAAGCCACCCCGTCTATAGTACTTAGTGATAGTAGCCCAAGTGAACCAAGACAACTCGCCTCCAAATGATTTGGCAGTGTTGAAATAAAGATTTATGGATTGTCACTAGATCTTCCAATTTTTCAATAAAATCCCCAAATACAGTTTCAGTGTTTAAATATTGTAAAATAATCCAAACAAACAAACAAAGACCTTTGTAGTACTGTGCATGTTTTTTAGCCTGGTGGAAAGGAAAAATGCAACCTTTGAATCATCAGTTCGACCCTTCTGCTTCAATGGATTAGGCCAAATCCATAATTATTTCTTATTTAATCTACACTAGTTAGATGTTATCTCTCCAATCACTGAACTCATGGATACATTCTTCATACATTTAACAGATGTCATCTTTAATTTTTATGTGTATATATCTGTGTATGTATGTACACTTTTGACTACTAAAAGCCAAGCATCTTGAGAAAAGAATATAATTATTAATTCTTATATATATATATATATATATATATATCCATGATGTTTAGTATAATATCTCACAATTATCTGCTAAATAAACACTTGCTAAATGCATGCACGTACGAGTCAATGAAGGTAAGCTGAGGGAGGTGATGACCTCAGATAACAGCCTGTACGATACCAGAAGCCTATTTCCAAAGTCCAAATTGGTTGCAATGTTTTCTTTTCCAATTTTTAAATTTATTTATATACAAAGCTTATGTCTGTTTTTCTTTGTATCTCTCCCTCTCTTTCTTCCATGCACTGTGAAGATTTAATCCTAATGAACTATGAATTAAGTCCCCTAAATTCTACATATTAACTAACATAATCCTCACACAAAGCCTATGATGCAGTGCCATTATTATCCCAAATTGCAAGTGAAGAAACTGAGAGGCAAAGCAACTTGCTTGTAGTCACACAGAGCAGGTGACAGAACCAGAATCGGATCTTAGGCAGTGGCCTCTTCAACATATCATGCTGATTCCATTAAAAACAACAGCTCTGATAAGGGGCTAATATCCATAGTATATAAAGAACTCATACAACTACTCAACATCAAACAAACAAATAACCCATCTAAAAAATGGGCAGAGACCTGGCCAATTTGGCTCAGCAGTTAGAGTGTCAGCCCAAGGACTAAAGAATCTCGGGTTTGATTCCCAGTCAAGGGCACATACCTCAGTTGCAGGTTCAATCCCCAGCCACAATTGTGGGTCATGTGGTAGGCAACCAATCGACGTGTCTCTCTCACATCGATGTCTCTCTTGCTCTTGCTCTCTCCCTTTATCTGAAAAAAATCAATGGAAAAATATCCTCGAGTGAGCAATGAAAACAAAGGGGGAGCCAGAGAACTGAACTGAACTAGCAAGCAAAATGGAGACAGACTCATAGATAGAGGGCAGGCAGACAGCTCTGGTGGGGGGTGGGGTCAGGGGGATGTTGTGGGGGGATTGAGCAAAAAAGAAAAAAGAGAGAACTCATAGATTTAGACAACAGTGTGGTGATTGTGGGGGGCAGGGAGTGGGTGGGTAGAGGTAGAAGTGGGCATAGAGGAAGTAAATGGTGATGGAGGAAAAACTGGCTATTATTAACAAGACAGGTAGTAACAGCTGTTGGAGAGGTTGTGGAGAAAAAGGAACCCTCATTCACCACTGGTGGGAATGTAAACTGGTACGGCACTATGGAAAACAGTCTGAGGCTTCTCAAAAATTAAGAATAGAGTTACCCTATGACCCAGTAACCCCTCTTCTGGGTATCTACCCAACATGATTTGAAAACACTTATTTGCAAAGATATATGCACCCCTGTGTTCATTGCAGCATTACTCACGGTGGCCAAGACATGAAGACAACAAAGTGTCCTTTGACAGATGATTAGATAAAGAAGATGTGGTTCATATACACAATGGAATACTACTCAGCCATAAGAAAAGATGAAATATTGCCATCTGCAACATATAGATGAACCTTGAGAATATCATGCTAAGCGAAATAAGTCAGACAGAAAAGTTAACCAAATGATGTCACTCACATGTGGGATATAAAAGTGAAAGCAACAAATGAACAAGAAAGAACAACAAACAGAAACTCATAGACACAGCAACAATATTATGATTACTAGAGGGAAGGGTGTTTGGGGGTAGTAAAGCGTAAAGTGGGTCAAATATATGGGGACAGAAGATGATTTGACTTTGGGTGGTGGGCACATAATGCAATATACAGACCATGAAACAGAAATGTACACTTGAAACCTATATAATCTTATTAACCAATATCACAATTGCATTAAAAAAATTAAAATAATTAAAGAAAGCAGAGAAGGCATGGAGGAGGTTACAGTTTTATTTAACTTTTTAATCAAGGTATAATTGACAAATAAAATTGTAAAATTTTTTTAAAAAAATAAATTCATGGAAGGACATTGCTGACAGGGACTACTTCTGGGCCTGGAAATGGGGGTAGGAGAATGAGGATAAAGACTTTCAGGGCTATCACTGTTTTCTACTAAAATGTTGTTTTTGATGTTTGCTTTGGTTTTCATTTTTGTTTTCTTCTAATCTTTTACAATAAAAGATGTGCAATTGCATTTGTCAAATCACAGTTGAATTGAAACCACAGGTTGGTCACCGGTAATAAAGGGAAATTTCTGTAGGAATCAATTGGTTATATTAGGAATTTATAATAGAGTAGTGTATATTTAATTATTATTTGTAAATTGTGTGTTACACATATATTATATTAGTAAAATCTTCAATAAACTTATGTACATATATACTCATATATTTTGTCCTGAAGAACCAGCTGTTAAACATCTGGCATACAGCCCGGACAGTGTGGCTCAGTGGTTGAGCGTCGATCCATGCACTAAGAGGTCGCGGGTTCGATTCTCAGTGAGGGCACATGACCAGGTTGTGGGTCAGATCCCCAGTGGGGACCATGCAGGAGGCGGCCAATCGATGTTCTCTCTCATCGATGTTTCTGTCTCCCCCTCTACCTTCCTCTCTCTCTCTAACATCAATAAAGGAAAAAAAAATTAAAAAAACAAAACAAAAAAAAACACCTCTGGCATACACCGAATACACTACGACGTCTTTGAGATCTAGCTAAGGGGGAGCTAAGTTGAAAATGCATTTACTTTGGCTCAGGGAGATGTATTCATGAGGTTTGTACTCACCTCCACGTATTGGGAAGTTATTGTCAGTCGTACACATTTAGGAAAGGCTGCTGCAAATACTTTAACTTCCCACTTGCTGACCAGAGGTTACATTGTGATCTGAACACACCCGTGGTGCCGGGCACAGAGCATGTGGGTTGTGCTCACGAAACAAGAGCTAGAAGTCAGTCTGTGGAAAGTGTCTCTGGCTACAAGCCATGAATATTAGCAACGGTGAATTAGGATATCCTTGACACCTACTAAAACACGGGGTTCTTTCCTGTCGGGAACATACATGATATTTGACGGTTTGCAATTATAAACACTTCATATTTTAAAATTCTATTTATTTTTGTTAATTGTCAAGATATTTTACTTATGTTCAGATCAAATATTCTTCAAGGTTAAAACAACACATCATACTTATTTTTTAAAAATAGGTATTTAATTTAGAAAAGAACTATTTAAATTCGGGGAGGGAGTGGAGGATAGAAGGATCTCTTCAGCCCACTTGCTTTTCCTTTCTTGATGGAAATGCATGTTCGATAAAGCCAGAATTCAACATTTTAACTGAAATTTGGAAATATTTTTAAAATTTTCAATAAAACGACTGAAAAATTGTAATTATGTGATTTGGGCAACCTTCTTTAAATTTATTTTGTAAGAAAACAGGAAAGTAAGATAAAAATAAGTAAAAAATGAAAGATAGGTAATAAAGTTTAACAATGAAATCAACAGAAATTGATTGCTAATTTTAAAGAACTTTTATCAGATCATAGCAAAAGTGGTAATTTATTAAGAAGAGATACAACTGAGAAAGATACATTTCAACTAGAGTTAAAACAATTGTATCAAAAGAAACTGCTAGCCTGGTCGCTAGTCATTAGGAAATGTATAATGTGAGTATGATGTGTTGGAAAGAACACTGGCTTACGACTTGATGACTGTGGGTTCTGGTCCCAGCTCACCTTTAATCAGCTATGACACTAGGCTATTTGTGTTTCCTCACTGGTTTAAAAAAAAAAAAAAAAGACAACAGTTGATCAAGGGTCAATCATCTGACTGAATCTCAAGTTTTCTCTCACTCTTTCAATCAATCAAGTCTGCTCTTTGTCATAGAGAATAAATTACCATCTTACACCTAGCGGGTACACAATATTCACCCTATAACATGGAATAGTTCTTCAAATACAGCATGGGCTACATGCACAGACTCTTCTAAATTCATTTGATACCGGGCAGAGCTCTTGCCCTCCATGAAATTTCCTTCTCAGCTCCATGTCCATACCACCTCACCACCCCAAAACTCTCCGCAACGTTCCCTTATAGCATTGCCAAGGGCATTCATCTGTGCTTGCTCCCAAACTCTGCCTCAGCGGCGTAAATGTCCGGGTTGGACAAACAGGTTGGAAATTCAGTGTTCATTTCCCAGACTATGTTGGCTGTGGTCAAGCATTAGAGAAATATTATTTCTTATTTATATATTTTGGGACACCAAGTAAAAAGAAATGCTTGGGTGTGTTCCACATTGGAGAGTACTGAGGCCAAAGGCTTTCACACATTTTATCCATGACGTGGATGAGGAAGCCAGGATCCTATTTATTCATTTCAAGCATGACATCCTGGAGGGAGGTACTGCTTATCCCTTGACACTTTAATCAAAATTCAAGCAAATCTAACTAATTTGGAAAAGCAATCGGGAAAAGGTTGAGTAATCCAAGGTATACATTGGATGGTACCATTTCAAAGTAAATTATTTAAATGTCAAATAAAAATGTACTGTGTCCCAGCTGGTGTGACTCAGTGGATTGAGCGTCACCCCTATGGTCTGAGAAGTCCCAGTTCAATTCCCCATCAGGGCACATGCTGGGGTTGCGGGCTCAACCCCCAGTAGGGTATGTGGGAGGCAGCCAGTTGATGTTTCTCTCTCACATCAATGTTTCTATCTTTCTCTCCCTTCCTTTCTCCCTAAAAAATCAATAAAAACATTTTTTAAAAAATTAAAAATGTATTGTGTGTGGCTGTGAACATATTTTAAGGGTCTGTTTTTCAGACTGGGGCTGCAGATTGAAAAAGAGACAGCTGTATTTAAACTGAGCTTATTCTCTTCAAAAGTCATCATAAATCTGGCTACACCTGGACATATGCAAAGGAATAGTTTCAAACTCATACACACTTTCATCCTTGAAATTAATAAAATAAATTTAAAATAGTAAAAACACCAGTATTCCCTGTAGGAATTTTTATTTCAAACGTCTCTGCACATTGGATATGACTGCAGAAATATATTTGGTTCTTGATTGTGTAATTAAGAGAAAAAGATAACTTGGAGACAATTCAGAAGAAAGCTGTGACACTGGTCAAAGAAATGGAATTATGTGACTATAGAAACAAATCCTGACATTAAAATTGTTCAAAATATAAAACAGGATGCCTGAGGAATGACATAGTGAGGCTTTTGATGTGTGTAAAATATATCTAAGATTTGTTTTTTAAACTATGAATAGAAAATTTGTTTTAAAAATGGAGACTGACAAACTTCAGAGGAGGGGGGTGGGGGGGAAGGAAAGAGATAAACCAAAGGACTTATGCATATAAGCATAATCAATGGATAACAATGCTGTGCGGGGTGGGGGTGGGAACGGGAGCAGGGTGTCAATGGGGGGAAAAAAGAGAAACATCTGTAACAGAAATAAATAAATTAAATAAAAAATATATGAATGAACAAATAAAAAAATGTTTTAAATAAAATAAAATAAAAATGGAGTTTGGACCTAAAAAAGCTATTCAGAACCATCTACTTATAATCTATGCTATAAGTGCAGGGGACAGGGACAGAGGCCGAGCTGCCAGGTCTAAAGGAGCACCCCTTGCTTCTCTGCTTCTCCCCCAGCACTAAGGCTAGTTCTGCCTCTTCTGCCTCCTGCTCTCTCTCTTCAATGCAGATGGTTTGGGGAAGGGTTGCCCTTAACTGACTCATTTTATCTTTTAGTTAACACCTTAGAAACTTAACTAAAAAAGAAAGAGAAACTGGTTAAGGGCTTTGGTGGGTGTGCAGCCCTCCTGGAGATAAGGGTATATGGAGGAAGGAAAGGCGTGCTTGTCAGAAAGAAGGCATGTACCCAAGCTCTTGCCCCTCATATCAGTCCACTTTTATGTGTGCGCCAAAGGTCACCAACCCTTGACCTAGCATAACTCTTGGGTTTGGTATGAAATGATGAAAGAAAGTTTAAAGAACTCTCTTGAATTCCAAACTCCATAAGGCGCTTTCATCTGGAGTGCTTCAGGGTTGGTAGGAAGGGTGAAAAGTGAATGGCCTGAAAATACTCAGATCTCTTTAATTAAAAGTTTCTGGCAAAGGCTCTCAGCAACACTGTCCTACATTTTCCAGAACTATTGTTCTTGTGCTTCAGCCTACGAGTATTTGGATAATTTCCAAAGTCGAGAGCTAGCCACGGAGAGAAATAAGAAAAGCTACGACTAAATGAAGGAGAAAATAAAATCCATATGACTAAAATTCTACTGCGTAACCCTCATTAATCATAGTACAGGAATGTAAGGCTCCTCTGTGAGTGTACATGGAGAACCTACTTTTGTGTCCCTGACATACACTATTAAAAACTGCCTCCTAGTCAAGAAGAACGAGTTGGTTTACACCCATGGAAATGGTACTATCACTACTCAAGGGCTGTGTAGAGCACTTTGCTCCAGGTGAATGCTGCTTTTCTCGATTAACATCCACTAAAATTCCCTCTCCATTCTCCAGTGTGGTTATGCACTCTAAACTCCTTAGCATTAAGCAACTAAACTATGTCCAATTGAAAAGATGGAAAATGAGCAGACATAGCTCTGATAGTCATATGATATACATATTCATTAGAGGGCTTTGAAAGAATAATAAAAAAAATTGAGAGTACAAGTTACTGCTACCCTGGGATGGCTGAATATTACCTGCTGTCCACTCGAGTGAAAACCCACTGAAGCATACACTGAAGCTGTATAAGTACGTCTCAGATCAACGTCACTTTGAAGAGCTGCACACGTATGTTCACTCTGAGGGGACAAGGAGGCAATCATTTGGCAAAACATATATTTTTAAAACTTACTTGGACCAAAACACAGTGATATCTTTAGAGTAGAACATGCTTTTCTGTGCTTGGCATCCCAACTACCCTTAACGATATGATGGCCTCCACTCTTCCTACAAAGTACGAGTGGGAACGCCCATCCTAATATTTGTCATGAACTCTAACCCCGCCCTTTCAAAAACATTTTAATTTTGCCTTTACTTTTAAGTCTGTAAAATGTTTTGAAGTGAGAAAGTAGGGTGGGGAGAAGAAAGGTTTTGGGGGGAAGAAAGTGCAGTATAATATCTGTGAAAAACAAAGTGCTTTTTTGTCTTTAAATAACGTATATTTATTTTTAAAATAACATGCAATGGTATCTTTCTAAGTATGACTTATTCATGGTAGAAAATCCATTGATAGTAATAACTGAAAAACAGTCTTTGTTTGCTGCTACCCAGGAAGGAATCCTCTTAACAGAGCACATACATTTCAGAGGAATACACGTGAAGAGGTGAGAGGCAAAAGTAATATCCTCTCCACATCCACACATCTCCCCACTGACTAGGTAAATGCAAACCAACCTAGAGACCAATGGAGTAACAATGTTGCAATCTTTATTAAATTGCTATCTATAAACATTATTAAGCATCTAACATGTGTATAGAACTGTACTGTGAGCCATATACAATTATGAATAATAAATAAGGCATGGACCTTATACTCAAATGACTTAGTGTCTGGTAAGGGACAAGGATCCATAAAGAGATAATTGCAATATAGTGTACAGAAATAAAAACCTAGGGAAGGAAATAGAGAAGTAATGGGTATAGAGGTATGAGAAGAACCAGGAGATAAATTGCTTGTATTGCAAATATATCTACCTCCCTTGTTTCTACAGTTTGAAATATTCAGAAACTAAACAAATGTTACATAGAGTTATATATTTCAATAGTTCAGAATAGAAGTATAAAAAGAAAAAGAAATTAGAAGGCATGAGTATCCATCGAGTCTGGCTGCCCATTTGTTCCTGATTTCACCTATAAGCAAAGCATTTAAAATATCACTTGAGCCCAGCCAGTGTGGCTCAGTGGTTGATGTGCCTGAGTCCCTTGTTGCTTCTACCAGAATTTTTTCTCAGAGTCACAGGAGTCATCTTTCATTCATACCGAACAACGTGTCCTTACTGAAAAACTAAGCTGATTTGCATGTTGGCAACTCCATGAGCTGCCTCAATCACATCTCTGCCATTTAGTTCTGGGGACAGACAATGACTTTTCAGCCAGAAAGACACTTTGACTGTAACACAAGGAGGTTTAAGGAGATGTATTGAACAATCACTATGGTATACAATGACCCTTTAAAATTTCAGAGAATTCAACCAAAATGTTAGCTTGACACAGCAGTCTTAATAAACGAGAACTAAGTGGGCGACTTGACTGGGTGTGGTCACGAAAGCTCATGAGAATTTGTAGCCAATCAGCTTGCAAGGTATAAAGAAATAAGGAGAACATTTTTCTCTTTTGCTGAAGGGGAAAAAAAAAAGCCTTGTTTCTGGTGCTATTTCTACTGTCCCCATTTCAAAGTACTCTACTTTTAAGACTGACCAAAACTCCGCTCTAAGTGGCTAGCCCCGAGGTCTTCCAAAGAAACACCCCCATAACAGAACCTACAGACTCTGAGCTCACTGTTCCCTCTGGGACTCTGCCTGGCAGAGCTGGGTTCCCTGCTGTGTGCGCATCCTCTGCTTCAGCTTTGCTGTTGTCACTTGGTGCTGACAGCTCTCCACTCAGCAACCCGAAATTGACTCAGCAAGCTGAAGACCCTGGACTTAGCCCAGCGATACCGCATGGTGGGCAGAGGCGACTGCACCAGTCCACTGCGGCCAGAGCACCCCCTACCCTTCACGGGGAGCATTTTAATTTGGTTAGGTTCCTTTTTAACTAATCAACGGATTCTTTAGCGCCACTAAAGAGTTGTTTTTAAAGCAGCCTAAATGTCCATTTCTATGTAATCTACAAATTATAGATCACTTTAACAAAACAAATACAAGAATCCTATGAATATTATCCTAAAAAGAGTTTGTGTGTAAAATTACTCACAGATGGAATGTGTGAGATTTTTAAAATATATATTTTTGCATCAATTATTAGCTTTTCTTCTGAAATTAACTTTTGAGACGTCAAATTTCAGAATGCATGCAAAACTTTTTTTATATAAAGTAAGAGAGAAAATTATTTAATAAAGTCAGTTCAGTAATTGTATGTGTCTTACCAATATTTCCAAAGACATATTTTTACAAAAGGCTGTCGGGTTAAAAGAAAATCCATTGTACACGGAGAAATCGTCTCTTAAACCTTGATGAGCAAAATTATTATTCACAGTAATGTCTAAACAGAAAAAAGAATTATTTGACTCAATGGGTGTCTCCTTGAAAGTTGCAGTTAAAAAGTATTAGGCACTATTACACATGAAATATTTGAACCAAATCTTCAAATACAGTCATTTAATGGATTTTATTGGAAGAGGTTTTTTTTTTTACTATTATTTTAAGACTTTTCTATAATTATACATAGAAAATTTGTATTCAGCCAGAAAATTTTTACCTTCTCCCTAATCCACCACCTTAATAGAAATATTTCCTCTAGTAGTTATTTCTTCCCATTTTTCCTATCTGTATTAATTTCCCAGAGCTTAAAATGGTAGCAGAGAATAAAATAAAAGGAACTATCCAAATCCAGTGATTTAAAAATGACTGCATTAATTATTGTGTGTATTCATGGTACTAGCTCTACACAGAATGCCTGGCAGAGTCCACAGCAGCATAAAACAATTAGCACATCCTTGCATTTTTCTCCTGTTTACACTTCAACTTTAAAGGTTAAATGTTATTTTGATTAAGATGCTTTATGTGTTGGTCTGAGGGCAATGCTGATGGGGTTTCTTCTTGGTATGAAATATAACTGTATGAAAATCAAACATACATAAGGAAACCAAATCTGGTTTATTTACCATATGGCCATGAACATACAGAGTCTATGGAATAAATAAATAATTCAATCCACTCAATTGAAAACATATTTATGGACTGTCCACCTTGTGCAAAGCACTATGCTGCCTTTGTGAAGCTTACGTTTAATAAATAGACTACAAACACACACTCACACACAGCTAATGCACAGAGTCAGACTCAAGGGGAGTGTGTTTAAGGGCAAAAACACTGTCCACTTTGCCTCAAATACAGGCAGGGATGATCCTCAAGGGGCAAGCACCAGCATAGCAGGCCACTCATTTAAATGTTGAAACAGGTCCCAGCTGGAGTGCTCTCCACCTGGGCCTCTGAAGCCCCTCCCCCAATCTCCCCAGGGTTCAGAAACCAAAGGGTTGCAGTTGGCCCAGCAGGAGACCCTGAGGGTTGGACTTTGGAACCTCTGTTCTGTCTACTGGTTGGTGCCTGGTGGTTGGAAGCCAGTCTGCCTACTAGTCTGAGTATTTATCTTGAGAGAAAGGTGTAGGTACTGAGACACAGGAAAGGTGGATTGGAAGCAGATAATATGTGCCCCAACAGAAACTGGAAGTTGCTACTGCTACTCCCAGTATCACAGTCTTCTTATCTTTGAAGTGACACTAAAATCTAGATTTGTATGTGAAATCTATTGATTTCTAAATGTTGACAATCCAAGTAAAAAAGCTTAACCAAAACGCTGGGAGAGCTAAACCATACCCTGTATCTCTGTTATTGGAATTCAGCTTGAAGTCCCATCACTTGCAACTACTAACTTAAAATCTTCATTCTTTTATGGTGAGGCATGAACTTGTGCTCTTTTGATGTAAATCACACAAGCAGGAAAATCAGTGCTTTATGGTCCTTGTAATTTCATCAGTTCACAGTTACACAAAATATAGATATTTATGCCTTAAATATAATCAGGAGGGTTAAAATTATTTCACAGCGTAAAAGAATAGGCATTTATGTGACCAAGAAAAAAGGCAAGTTTTAAGGTTCCAGGTCACAATTGATACTTCCCCCCACCAATTTTAAAATGTTCAATAAGTGTAAATTATTCTACAAAAACATAAATTGCTGTTTATTTTGCCTCTGAGTTAATGAAACTCCAATATAAACTCTGGTCTAGGATTTGCACCTAAAGAAAATCAGAAAAAAAAAATTATATATATATACCAAAAACATAGTTAAATGTTATGAAAATAAAACATACATGCCCCCTTTCATGTTTAAGCAAAATGAGCACCAGAGCAGAGCACCACTGTCCACGCAGAGGTTAAGGAATAATTGCAGACTTCCACTCAAGGTGTTGGCGTAGGTAAATATAGTACTCAAAACCTCCCACAACCACATCAGAATGACAACTAAACTGCAGGACAACCATCTGAAGAACCACCTGAAATACAGCTAAATGGACATCATACAACTAAGGATATAAAGAAAAAACCACAATGAGACTGGTAGGGACAGAGATGCAGAATGAGCTGTTCCCACACCCACGTGCAGTGGTTAAAAGTCAGAAGGGATAAGAGGACTTGAGATTGGAAGATGATGGCAGAGTAGGTGGATCCTTCTCCCACCTCCTCCCAGAATCTAACTGGAATTAGAACTAAATTGGGGAATATTCACTCTGCAGTACCAGCTGAAGACTGGTAAAGAGGAGACTTTTTTTTTTAATCCTCACCTGAGGATATTTTTTTCCACTTATCTTCAGATAGAGTGGGAGGGAGGGAGCAAGAGAGAGAGAAACAGCAACGTGAGAGAGACACATGGATTGGTTGCCTCCCACGTGACCCTGACCAGGGGCAGGGACCAACCGCAACCAAGGTATGTGCCCTTGGCTGGAATCGAACCTGTGACTCTTTGGCCCTTGGGCCAACATTCTAATTGTTGAGCCAAATGGCTAGGGCTAAAGAGGAGACTTTTATACAAGGAAGGACAGAAACCAACTTGAGACTGGCAGGAAGGGTGGGGTCACAAGAGAAGTTGGCCCAGATCTCAGGAGCCCCAGGCCAAGGGTGAGGAGGGTTTCTCCAGAGAGGAGAGAAGCCTAGACCCAAGTCAGGGCACCCCAGCCTGGACAGCCAGAGCCCACAACAGCTGCCCACACAGCAAACAGCAGTGGGGGAGTTGAGCTTCCTGGAGACAGAACCACTTTTTTTTTAAAGGGATGGTACACAGGAATTTTGTTCCCAGACACTCACCCTAGGTTTTCATGGGAGGAGGGCAGTGTGGACTGGAGTCACCTGAGGAAAGACAGGGGTGGAAAGAGTTGGGGAGAGTCACAGGGAGGACAGCTGCCAGTATACCTGTGCTGAGTCATCCCTCAACCCACCCCTGGATATTGCAGTGGCCATTTCTCCTGAGAGACACCAGCCCACCTCAACAGAAGAAACATGGGAAAAGGCAAATACCCCACACCATGGGATAAGCTCACCCCACCCTCTGGAATCCAGCAGGCCCCATCTTGCATCTTGACCCCTGCTGAGGAGGCAGCAGCCTCAGGGAGCATCAGTGGCTGGCTTTGGGGCAGAGATATGTGCCCCCACTCCCCATTCAGGGAACCTGGCTTGCACTTACCTCTCACAGGAGAGCTGATAGAAACTTCTGGCATCCAGCAAACCCCACTGGCCTGCCTATGAGGGATTCTGCCTTGCCAAGGATAGGGAAATAGTGAAGGCAGCCACAAGCAGTGGGTCTTTGAGGCACTGAACAGGGCACCGAGAGCTATACTTGGACAGCTTCTGACACTGGTTAACACAAAAGTACCTCCTGGGAGGCCCAAAATCAACATACAAAACAGTAAGCCTCAGACACAAAAGAGCAGGATCCAAAGGGAAATTCTAGCAGGCACTAAAATCTGTAGGGAAATACTTGGTTGATTTTTTTTTTAAATTATTTTTTCCCATTATTTTCTTTTACTGCTATGGTTTTATTATTATTGTTATTATCTTTCTCTTTTGTTTCTTTAACATCTCTTATTTGAGTCCTTCCTTTTCTTACTCTATTTTTTCTTTCTTTTACTTTACCTTTCTCTCTTCTCTTAACCTTTTCATAATTTTCTCTTTTTTAGTCTTTTTCTTTTCTTACTCATTATTCTTACTTTATTTCTCTCTCATATTTTCTTTCAAAATCTTTTTTCTTCCCCTTTCTCTTCTAGCATTCTTTTTATTTACATTTTATTATTTTCTTTCCTTCTTTGCCATTTATTATTCTTGTTCTCTTTTTTCTTTCCTAGGTTTCCTTTTTTTTTGTGGTTGTTTTTACTGTTGTTGTTCGGTTCTCTTGCATGTTTTTGTTTGTTTCCTCTTTCATCTTGTTTTGTTTTGTCCTGTCAACATCTGTACAACACTGTGCATGATGTGGTCGGGGTTGAGCCACACAATTAACAAGCTTGAGAGGAGATCCCACCCATGAACAGAACAGCAACAATCAAGACCCAATTACAACAGGAGAGCCCAAATAACCCACAAAAGAGTCACTCCTAGAGCATGAGCTCAGGAGTTCAAGGAGACTGCACCACTGGGTCCCACAGGACATTCACTACAAAAGGTCACCCCGTGAAGTTTGGAGGTTCTAGCTGGAATAACTAATACATAGAAACAAACACAAACAGATAGCTAAAATGCAGACAAGGTAACACTCCCAAATAAAAGAAAAGGCAAAATCTCCAGGAAAAACAAAAAACAAAAACTAGATAAGATGGAGGTAAGCAGTTTATCAGATATAGAGTTCAGAGTAATGGTTATAAGGATGCTCAAGAAATTAAATGAGAATTACAAGGAACTTAATGGGAACTACAAGGAATTAGTGGGAACTACATCAGCATAAAAAAGAACATATAAAACATGCATAAGAACTTGTAAGAAATGAAGAATACTATATCTGACATCAAGAAGAAACTGGAAGGAATTAAATGTAGCTTAATGAAGCAGAGGATCTAATCAGTGATTTAGAACAAAAGGTAAAAAAAAAACACTCAATTAGAGCATAAAAAAGGAAAGAAACTCTTTAAAAGCATGAGGATAGTTTAAGGACAACTGGGAACAACATGAAACAGAACAACATTGCATCATAGGGATATAAGAGGGAGAAGAAAATGAGCAAGGAATAGAGAACCTGTTTGAAGAAATAATGACAGAAAACTTTCCTAACCTGGTGAAGAAAAAAGTCACACAAGTTCAGGAAGCACAGAGAGTTCCAATTAAAATGAATGCAGAGACCAATACCAACACATCATAATTAAAATGGCAAACGTTAAAAACAAAAAGATAATCTTAAGGGAAGAAAGAAGGAAACAGTCATTTAACCTACAAGGGAGCTCCCATAAGGCTGCTACTTGATTTCTTAACAGAAATACTACAGGCCAGAAGAGAAGGGCATAAAATATTCAAAGAAATGAAAAGCAAGGATCTAAAACTAAGACTACTCTACCCAGCAAGAATATCATTCAAATTTGAAAAATGAGCTTTCAAGACAAGAAGAAAAAAAAAAGCTAAGAAGTTTATTACCACCAAACCAACATTGCAATAAATGATGAAGGGACTGTTGTAAGAATTAGAAGAAAGAGACGAGAGAGAGAGAGAGAGAGAGAGAGAGAGAGAGAGGAGATACATAGGCATAAAGACTAAAAATGGCAATAAATAAGTACCTATCAATAATAGCCTTAAATATAAATGGATTAAATGCTCCAAACAAAAGACATAGAATAGCTGAATGGATAAGAAAACATGACCCATATATATGTAATCTACAAGAGATCTACTTTAGAGCAAAAGGCTCACACAGGTTGAAACTAAAGGGATGGAAAAAATATTTTATACAAATTGAAACAATAAAAAAAGCAGGGATAGTGTCCAGCTGGTATGGCTCAGTGTTTGGGTGTTGACCCATGAACCGAGAGGTCACTGGTTCAATTTCCAGTCAGAGTACATGCCTGGGTTGTGGGCTCAATCCTCAGTAGGGGTGTGTGAGGCAGCCAATCAATGTTTCTCTCTCATTGATCTTTTCATCTATCTCTCCCTCTTCCTTCCTCCCTCTCTAAAAATCAATAAAAACATTTTTAAAAAAAGCAGGGGTAGCAATACTTCTATTTGACAAAATGGACTTCAAAATAAAGGCCATAACAAGAGACAAAAGGTCACTACATAATACTAAAAGGATCATTCCAACAAGAAGATATAACCCTGGTGAACATACAGGCAGCTAATATAGGACCACCTGAATGTATTAAAAAACTCCTGGAGGACTGTAATGGAGAGATAGACAGCATCACAGTCATAGTAGGGGACATTAACACCTCACTGTACAGACCTTCTAGACAAAAAATAAACAAGGAAACAGAGATCTTAAATGACACACTAGATAGGGTGGATTTAATTGATAGTTGGAGAACACTTCATCTGAAAGTGGCAGAATGTATATTCTTTTCAAGTGCACATGGAACATTCTCAAAGACAGACCACAGGTTAGGACTGAAAGCAAATCTCTACAAGTTCAAGATGTTTGAAATCATATCAAGCATCTTCTCAGCTCACAACTGCATGAAACTAGAAATCAACTATGATAATTAAAAAAAAAACACACTCAGAGTCTAAATACCATGTTATTAAACAATGAATGGGTTACCAATGAGATCAAAGATGCCAAGGTTCAGGCATCAGAAAGATCTCTGTCACTGAGTAGCTAAGTGATGAAAAGCAAAATGTTTACCCTCTCAATCTGGTATTTTGCAAAATGGGGATAAAAATGTCAACCAGAAATGTTGTGATGATCAAATGCCATTACAAATATTTACAAAGAATTGAATTTATTTAGCATAGTGTCAAGATCATATTAATTTTTCTGATACACTGCATGCAACAAAACCCACAGTTATTTGCAGTCAAGAAGCAAGCAAGATATTAGAAAGAAGTTTGCCAGTGAACAGGTAGAGAAGGTTGTACCCCAGATTACCTCTCTTGCTTGCATACCTGGTCTATTACCAAAATTTTTATTGTAGAAATAAAAGACTTTTTAGAAGAGACCCCTTACGGTTCCCTTTTCTTCCTCCCAATTTCTCCACCTCTAGATTATTAAAGTATCTGGAAGGAATGATGCCTTAAATAATTTTATGACCATAGTATAGTGACAAAGTGGGGACAGAACATTACAGATCCTCTAAGTAAGCTTCTGAGTCTAAAATTTATAAATGAGTGAGGTGGACAGTCTCACCACAATGGGCCAAGAAGGAAGACTTACATAAATTAGCTAAGCAGAAGACCTGAGACTAGTGCTATCTGATCAACAGATATGGTACAAAAAGTAACAGGAGCTGTTCCTATTACTGTGTAAAGTGCATTTATAGCAGTGGTTTCTTTAATCCAAACACTTAACTTCATGAGATACTATTCTCCTCATTTAATGGATATGGAACTGGGAGCTAAGGGAGTTTAAGTTATGTGTGCTGCACTCAAGAGAACGTCAGAACTGAGATTTAAGTCCAGTTCTAGTCTAACTTCAAAACCTGTGCTCTTAACCAATTCTTTGTTCTGCCTCTCTCACAAAGGACTAGAAAATACATCTAGTTGGATGATGTAAGATATTCAAGCAGTTCCTTCCACCAATGGCATGGAAACTAGTGAGGAGTACGGCTGGACGGAGGGGAAAAAAGGACCCACACATTTGGTGTGGGAGAAATAGCTGTTAGAGAAGGAAGAAAGGGAAAGCTTCAGCACTGATGGAGAGGAAAAGTGATAGCTATGAGAAAGGATTAACAGAGGGAGGTGAAAGAGAGAGGAAGGGGCCAGGGTAGGAGAGAGAGAGCCTGAATCCTTTTCTGTCGGGAGAGTAGAAGTGTTAACAGAGCAAGCTGGGGAGGTGGGCGAGTGATAATGGAGGGACATGATAAGAGGGACTGTGGTGGCGACAGTAAAGGGATCCAGTTAATATGGCCCTGACCAGGCGTCCTGTTAACAAGCTGTGTCGAGACTGCTATCTAACAGCTGTTCAGAGAGCTTCCGCAGCCTCAGAATTGCCCTGCAACCCCGAGGGGCTCCCGGCTACAATTCTTGAAGCACAAGGTTGGAGGATTCATCCAGTTATCTCTTTTTCATTTTATTATCTAAATCAGCATGCTGAGGAAAGATTGCTTCATGGGGGAATACACTCATGCTTTGAGAAATGCAATTAGGATATCTCTTTCCAACTACATTGAATGCCGAAAGAGAAACAAAATGTATTTTTGCGGAGTCATTTCTCATATATATTTACAAGTGCATTTAACAACAATAAACTGTGTTATCACTGCTCAATTATCGATACTGTTTCATCTTGATACTCTGCATAATCTTTAGTTGAAATTTCTATAATCCCATGACTGTGGTTATTATGTTTTCAGATGCCACTGTAGGTAGGAAGAACTATTTGGGCTTTGGATTTGACACAGAGATGAACTCATACTCCATCAAGTCTTGGCTCCGTTTCACAGAAAATCATCACTAACCCATTCTGCCAATAAATACCAGATGTTCTACTAAAAACAACAACAAAAATATATATCTGAGTTTCTTTCTAGAGTATGACGAGATATCTAAAGCCAGACTTTGGTGAGAAAATTCCGAGATCATGCAGAATTCTGAATTCAAAACTGCCCCCTCATACACATAGTGTCATTCTAAGTGAGGAAACTGATGAATCTGAGTCTCTTACCCATGAATTGTATGCTGTAGTCGTTCATATAGGTTATTCTTTTGCTCAGCGAAACAGATGTTAGAACTAGATTTAAGGTAGGGTTTCAAACACATATACTTCATGTGGAAATGGAAATATTTAGTTACATTCTATCAGTCCTGAAAATTCTTTTACAGAATGGGTTCTACAAATCACTTGGCTTACCTGTTCTTTCTTTAAGTATTGTGAGGTGTGTGTGTGTGTGTGTGTGTGTGTGTGTGTGTGTGACTTTACATTATGTGACCAGTTGAGGGTCAACACTAGGTAAACATTTTCAAGAGCTCTAAGAAGGTTCCCGTTCTGAACAATGTTCCCCACGTTTCCTGAAAACTGCTAACTAGAGCCACTGATCACCTCTAGGCATCTGACAGGACAGCACAGTGCCCAGGGACAAGGCACTGGCATCAGAAATCCAAGCTCCACTGCTGACTAGCTGTATGAAGGGGGACAATCCCTAAAACCTTGATTTCTATATCTGTAAGTTGCAATGACAACTGTTAATTACCTCATGGATTACCATGACGTTTAACTAAAATAATACATACAACAGACATACAATATGCTTTCACTGGGCATTTTTGACACATTTTAACTTTTAAAAATTATCACCATTAGCAGAAATAATAGGAAAAATGAAAATCTTGATAAAAGAGCTAGCATACCAACTCAAATTTAAATTGATGTTTAATGACTATCAAACATTTAGGTACTGGAGGGGAGCTGGAGGGGGGTGAGAATATTGGCCACCAAATCAACCATGAAAAAAAATGCTGGAGGAATTGAAGACCAACCCACATGAGTGTTATTACCTGTCACTTGCTAAATTTTTTCTTTAATGCCCAAAGAACACTTTCATTTCCCTCCCAGGTCCTATGTCTACAATTCCTAGACAAATCAGTGAAGCCTGTTAAAGTATCTGCTTTCATTAGAAAGCTGATAAAAGAAAAAGGATGATCTTTAAAGACATACGTATCTATGTTTGACTCTCAAACTGCATAAACCACCACCATTAAAACTTGGGCAAATCACCTCTCTGAAGCTCAGTTTCTTCATCTATAAAATAAAGACATCTGCCAAACTTCTCAGGAATTAAGTAATCGAGTGCCTAGCACCATTCCTGGCATACAGTTGGTAGTCAGAAGATGTTAATTGCCTTCCCTGCCCCTTCCTTTTCTGGACTAAATAGGTGAGACTATAAGGCAAAGTCTAGGGACTTCCGGTCAGGATGGAGGCGTAGGTAAACACAGTATCGCCTCCTCCCACAACCACATCAAAAGTACAACTAAACTGCAACACAACCATCATTCAGAACCGCCTGACATCAAGCTGGATGGAAGTCCTACAACTACGAAATTAAAGAAACAGCCACACCGAGACTAGTAGGAGGCATGGACAGGCTGGTCCCACACCCACGTGTGGTGGATAGAAATCAGGAGGGCACCCCAGCTAGGAAGGTCCTCCCTGAGCAATGAGGGGTCCCCATCCCACACCAGATGCCCAGCTCAGGGTTCCAGTGCCAGGAAGAGAATCCCCATCACTTCTGGCTGTAAAACCAGCGGGAACTGAGGCTGAGGGAGGCTGAGGGAGGCTGAGGCTTCTGGAGCCCCAGGCAGCTCCTCTTAAAGGGCCCACGCACACACTTACTCAGACTCGCTCCCTCTAAGCTTAGACGGGAGGCAGTTTGAGGGGCGCCAGAGACATACAGGGAAGAACTGAGCTGTTTGGCCCCAGGAGGAGGGCTGGAGAGGCGGCTTTCTCCTGGACAGAGGTACTGGTGGAGGCTGATGTTCCTTTGGTGAGCCTTTCCCTAGGGTGGCAGATGACAGCCATATCTGAGACTCCAGCAACCTGGCTTACACTGTTTGCCACACCCTGGTGATTCCCTGAGGCCCCGTCCCACCCAACTTCCAGGCCCACCCAAGCTGTTTCCAAAGGCTTTACCATAGGATTGACCTGTGTTGGAGCCTGCTCCAGAGCTTCCTAAAATCTCTCAAACAAGCAGCATCTGGTCTCAGTGAGCTCCACACCTCTCGTTAAGTGGCCCCAGGCCTGGCTCTAGAAACAACTAGCCTTGGTTCACAACTTGGCTTTTCCTGGCCACCTCCAAGCCCAGCACAAGAAGCAACCATCTGCAGATCACTTTGTAGCTTATGCCGGTGGCCCTGGATAGAACATAGGCAGTGGCTGACCTTTTCCCAGAGCCAGCACACCCAGTGGACAGCTTCAGACCACATCGAAACATCACCACCCAACCACCTCCACAAGTGACACACTCAATGAGCAGACTCAGTGGGTACCAGAGCCCTGATGAAGTAAGCCTTGTTCTGTGTGGTGGGCCCTTGCCCAGCTGATCCTCCAAGGTAGTCAGAGGCCAGTGGTCAGTGGGCACAACCAGTCCTTACAGCTGATCAGTTTGAGTAAATCCCTGCCATTGATGTGCCAACAGCAATCAAGACTCAATTACAATAGAAGGGTGTACAGTCCATAGTAGGGGTGCACCTTGAGGGCCCAGCTGGGGTGATCAGAGAGGCTGTGTCACTGGATCCTACAAGACACCTACAATAATAGGCCACCCAACGAAGCCTAGGAGACATAGCAACTCTACCTAATACATAGAAACAATTACAGGGAAGCAGCCAAAATGAGGAGACAAAGAAACATGTCCCCAATGAAAGAAAAGAACAAAACTCCAGGAAAAGAATTAAACAAAATGGAGATAAACGATCAATCAGATGCAGAGTTCAAAACACTGGTTATAAGGTTGATCAAGGAACTTGGTGAGACATTCAAGAAACTTAGTGAGACCTCCAAGGAACTTAGTGAGAACATCAACAATATAAAAAAGGACCAGTTATAAATGAAGGATGCACAATTGAAATAAAGAATAATTTACAGAGAATCAATAATAGAGTAGGTAAAGCCAGGAAGCAAACCATCAATTTGGAATATAAGGAAGCAAAAAACACCCAGTCAGAACAGCAAAAAGAAAAAAGAATAAAAAAAAAAAAAAAATGAGGATAGTGTAAGGAGCCTCTGGGACAACTTCAAGTGTGCCAACATTCACATCATAGGGGTGCCAGAAGGAGAAGAGAGAGAACAAGAAATTGAAAACCTATTTGAAACAATAATGACAGAAAACTTCCCTAACTTGGTGAAGGATGCAGACATACAAGTCCAGGAAGCACAGAGAGTCCCAAACAAGATGAACCCAAAGAGTTCCACAACAAGACACATCATTATCAAAATGCCAAAGGTTAAATACAAAGAGAGAATCTTAAAAGCAGCAAGAAAAAGCAGTTTGTTACCTACAAAGGAGCTCCCATAAGACTGTCAGCTGATTTCTCAAAAGAAACTTTGCAGGCCAGAAAGGAGTGGCAAGAGATACTCAAGGTGATGAAAAGCAAGGACTTACAACCAAGATTATTCTATCCTGCAAAGCTATCATTTAGAATCTATGGACACATCAAGAGTTTCCCAGACAAGAAAAAGCTAAAGGAGTTCATCACCACCAAACCAGTATTATATGAAATATTGAAGGGCCTTCTTGAAGGAGAAGAACAAAAATATGAACAATAAGATGGCAATTAATACATGTCTATCAACAATTGAATCTGCAAAGAAAATGAGCAAGCAGAACAGAAACAGACTCATAGATACAGAGAACTTTTTGTTACTTGCCAGATGGGTGGGGGCTTGGGGGCTGGGTGAAAGATGATGGAATTAAGAAGTACAAATTGGTTGTTAGACTGATGAACCTCAAAGGGAAGGCGGATGAGATAAACCAAAGAACTTCTATGCATATATGCATAACCAATGGACACCGACAATAGTGTGGGGAAGGCAGGAGGGGGGTGGGATTGGGGAGGAGGGTGTCAACAGGGGAAAAAAAGGGGGGACATCTGTAATACATTCAACAATAAAGATAAGTTAAAAAAAATAAGGCAAAGTCTACACCCAAGCTAATGTTTCCCACATTAATGTTTTAACTCAATAACAATAGAAGTATATATAAGTTATCATCTTATACCAGTTATAAAGAATTTATTTCTTACAAAAGCTAATGACCTTCCTTTAATTTATCACACAACCAATAAAAAGCAGAATTAGAATTTCTACACAGGCAAATCAGCTGTAAGCTCATATGCTTTCCATTATATCATGCAATTATAAATGTATTTAAGGCAAACCATAGAGTCAAGTTCAATAAATGCAAATTTTTGTATATCAAGTGATACCTCACTAACTGTTAATGAATCACTTTCGAAGTAAATGTTGGACTTCTTTCCATTCCTGGTATGTCTTGTTTATAGTACAGAGTTCCAGGGAGCTGAAATACCTTGTTGCTGTCACCTGCCCGTGACTTTATGCAAGTCACCTTCAGGCTGAGCTACAAAAGTCCTTAGAGTATTTTATTCTATATTATGTTTTCTTGTTTGTTTTTAAACAAGAATTATATATATGAAATCTGGGAAAAATAAGGGCCCATTGAGGCAAATGGGTAGGGGAAAAGGAAGCATCCATAAACAATAGTGGGCATCCTGACAGTTTCAGGACTAGAGAAAACTGGCCCAGAGCCTGGGTTGGCCAAGTTGACAGTCCAGCCACAGATGACACAGTTAATATAGGCAGCAATCTTCTATTCTCCACTAGGACATCTCAAGTCCAGTGTATTTCTCAACTGGGCTCATTTGCACCTCACCCTCAAACACCACCCCACCCCCCAAACCCCTGAGGTGTGGTCCTCTGGCCTGAGGTAGGGTCATCAGCAGGTTAAGTTTCCCTTAAAGGGGATAAGTCCATTTACAGTTACACACAGTTTGCAGAGGAAGATCTGCTCATAATTTGTTGAGATTTATGACAAAATTGGTTGGCACCTCTTATGAATCCCTGGGCAGGTGCCCCAAGTGCAAGGCTAGAGTTTGCCATGCTCAGAGCATAGGCACAGTTGTTCTAAGCAGAAGCCTCCAAACATAGTCCTGGCTCCTCCAAAGTGAGAGGGACACCATAGCCTGGAGGGTGGAGGCAGGTGTTTTGACTGAGAGTGGATATTTCTCTCTAAAATCTTCTGGTACTACCATACCCCCCTCCCCTGACTACTGTTTTGGTCAGGGGGGTGGGCCCAGGGACTCTGTATGAACAGGACCATAGCCTATCCAGTCATTGCAGGTTTTGTGCTGATCCCATCACTCTACCTGTGGTCAGGACAGTTGGGCTGCAAGTGACCTGATGGCGTGTGGTGACACAGTGACCTCTCATCACAGGTGAGACATTTTTCTCTGTGAATGCACCACCTGTGTTTTGGTCAGTAGGACCCTACTTGTACTGATGGAAAATGGGAATAACAGGTCTTCTAATCATGGGAGGGATGTTGTGCCCTCCCATAGCATCACCTGTATTCTGCACAGACGAGGTCCACGTGCTTGGAAATAAGGTTGAGCTAGATGCATGACTAAACACAGGGACTGCGCTGCCATTTATAGCTGTAACAGATATGGTGTACCTAGGTGAGCTCCAGGTGGTCTGATGAAAGGTGGAAGACATCTCTTGACATACATTTCTTCTCCATGGTGGTGGCTGTTGCAAGCGTAGGAGGCTCTCTATGCCCCAGTGGGTCACAGGTGCACTGATGGCAAGTGTGAACACTGTACCTCCAATCATGGGAATGGTGTTATGCTCTCCCATCACCACACCACCTGTGTTATGGACAGGTGGGCTCCAGGTGATCAGATTTAAGGTGGAACCAGCAGTGTATCTAGTCACTCGGGTGGTGCATGCTCCTTCTACCGGAGCAGCCTGGCTGTGGCCAGATGGATCCCCGGTTATATGGCCACAATGAGATGTAGAAGCAGTGCTGTGTGCCTTCCTACGTCCATCTCTAAAGTTAATGCTCTGGATGCCTGTGAACGAGTGGGGACTGGGGTGGACATGCTGACCCCAGAGCTCCCACCATCCATAGGGGCTGCAGACCCAAAACCACAAGTGGGCCTGCATATGTACCAGCAAACAGTGAGCTACAGTGCTAGGCATCCTGGTGGCAACTCCAAAGCCAGTGGTACTGAGTGTGTCAATGGGGAAAACACCTGGGTTGCCTCCTTGGTTGGCTGGGTGTTGACAGTGGTGTCAAGTGTGTAATCTGACGATTGCAAACCTGCACCACCTGAGTGCATTGTGCTGCCTCTGCCTGGCAGGGCTGCAGAAGTTAAGCCTGTTGCCTGTGCTGGGGCTAACACTTTTCCCAGCAGTAATGTGTGTTCAGGCTGCTGCCCAATCATTAGCCCCACATGTGGGCTGCAAGGTGGTTCCTGGATCCCAGGTAGGGTTGGAAACTGGTCCCACTGCTGACTAAATTTTTAGATAAAGGAGTGGAGACATCAGCTGAAAGAATGCTGCCACTGGGTAGTCATGTTCTCAGAATTAGGAAGTGCCATGGAAAATGGGGAGCGGTTCTCCACTGAGACAGGGGCAGAATGGGAAATCACAGCCTGGGAAGAGGAAAGGTGTCCACAGCACAGGTGTCAATGGCAGGGTTTAAGTTTGCAAAGGTGCTGTCTACCGGAGCTTGGACACTGCAGAAGCCACACAGGACGTTCAGTGCTAACAGCATCACTGGGGAAAGAGGTTCTCTTCTGCTGACCATCAGGGGTCCCTAATGTGGGATGAGGTTGGCTTAGGGGCCAATGGCATGGTTTGGGTACAGGCAGGGGCCCTTCAAGGCAGGTGGGTCAGTAGAGAAGACTTTGGGGTGCCTCTGCTCCATACTTCAATGAACTTGAGAAGATGGATCTCATACTGGAGTCTGGAGAAGATCTGTACAGTAAGCCCTTGATTTTGTGGACCTCGATATAACGGACAAAATTTCCAGTCCATATATTGTATGTGAAAATTAACACCCTGTTATTTTAAAAATGCTTTTAACTAAGATTTGCTTATAATTAAATTAAAAGATTATTTTTTGTTATTAATTTACTCTTTCGTTTGTTTGTTTTTTGGTTTTTTTTTTTTTTAGAAAGAGAGGAAGGGAGAGAGAGACAGAAACATCAATGAGAGAGAACATCGACCGGCTACCTCCTGCATGCCCCCCACTGGGGACCCGGCCTACAACCTGGGCATGTGCCCTGACCGGGAATTGAAACCAGCGACCTCTTGGTGCATGGGTCAACGGTCAACCACCGAGCCACACCAGCCGGGCCACTGTTATTTTTAACAAATTTTAGCGAATAGGCCATATGTTGGAAAAAACACTGTAGAATTTCACTGACATGAATAACTATTACATATCTAGAACTATAGACTATGTATATAAATCCAAGAGCCGCTGCTCCTAAACAATGTTCAGTGAATGATTAGCACGTGATCACACCACCTCAAGCGTGATAACTGGTTTTCTTGTCCGCATGGCATGACTTTCTGCAGCAGTTTTTTAAAATATGTTTTTATTGATTTTAGAGAGACAGGAAGGAAGGAGAGAGAAATACAAACATTGATGACAGAGAAACATAAATTGTCTGCCTCCTGCATACACTCTACTGGGGATCGAGCCCGCAACCCAGACGTGTGCCCTGACCAGGAATCAAACCAGTGACCTCCTGGTGCATGGGATGATGCTCAATCCACTGAGCCACACTGGCCAGGGTTCTGCAGCAGTTTTAACACCTGCCAGCTGATGTTCCCACATTCGCTCAGCAATGCCCAGTCATGTAATTCTGTTTACTCAAGGTGACTGGTAAATGCATGCATTTACTAGACCTATTCAGTATAAATTTAAAATTACTGTGACATATAGAAAACGTTTCTGTGAAATTAAACTTTTCATACATATTTAATTTTAAATACATAAATGTGTCTACGTAAGTAAAAGCAGGCAAACTAACTTGTCAGTTTTTTAACATACGCATTTGGAAAACCTAGTTCATTATGTAATGGACTTTCGGTTTTAAGGGACACCAACTCACCCAAATCACTCTGTTATATCCAGGTTCTACTGTATGTGAGAGCATGGGAAGGGGGAGTGGTATACATATCAATGACATCAGGATCTAAAGTGGGCTGAGAGGTCAAAGCTGCAGATGACTGGGCTGTGTGGTGGAAGGGACGTCCATAGAGATGATGGACTTGGCAGTGAAAACAGGGGTATTGATAGAAGGGATTAAAAGAGGGGTGCGCAAGGAAAAAGGAGGGGGAGAAGCTGCACACATACGTATCAGGGATTCAATTTGTTTTTTTTATTTATTTATTTTTTTATTGATTTATTTTTGTTACAGATGTTTCTCCTTTTCCCCCCATTGTCACCCTCCCCCCCTCCCTCCCTGTCCCGTCCCCAGTTTTGTTGTCCATGTCCATTGGTTATGAGTACATGCATACAAGTTCTGTGGTTCATCGCTCCCCTCCCCCACCCCCTCTTCTGGCAATTGTCAGTCTGTACCCTACTTCCACATCTCTGGGACTACCCTGTTCCTCAGACTGTTATGTTTATTATATTCCAGAAATAAGTGAGATCATATGATATTTGTCTTTCTCTGCTTGGCTGGTTTCACTTAGGATAATAGTTTCCAGGTCCTCCCATGTCATCATAAAGGATAAGAGATCTTTCTTTCTTACAGCTGCATAGTACTCCATTGTGTATATGTACCACCGCTTTTTTATCCATTTGTCTACTGATGGACACTTGGGCTGTTTCCAGATCTTAGCTATTGTGTATAGTGCTGCTATGAACATGGGGGTACATATATTCTTTCTGTTTGGTGTTTCGGGCTTCTTAGGGTATATTCCTAGGAGTGGGATCACTGGGTCAAATGGCAATTCAAGTTTTAATTTTTTGAGGTAACACCATAGTGTTTTCCATAGTGGCTGCACCAGTCTGCATTCCCACCAGCAGTGTACTAGAGTCCCCTTTTCTCCACACCCTTGCCAGCACTTGTTGTTTGATGCTTTGTTGATGGCGGCTATTCTGACAGGTGTGAGGTGATACCTCATTGTTGTTTTAATTTGCATCTCTCTGATGATTAGTGATGTTGAGCATTTCTTCATATGACTTTTGGCCATTTGTATGTCCTGTTTGGAGAGGTGTCTATTTAGTTCCTCAGCCCGTTTTTTAATTGGGTTTTTTGTCTTCCTTTTGTTGAGATGTATGAGCACTCTATATATTTTGGAAATTAATCCCTTATCTGATATATCATTGGCAATTATGCTCTCCCATACAGTGGGTTGCCTTTCCACTTTGATGGTTGTTTCTTTTGCTGTGCAGAAGCTTTTGAGTTTGATGTAGTCCCATGTGTTCACTTTTTCATTTGTTTCTGTTGCCTTAGGTGATATATCAGTGAAAATTTTGCTGCGTATGATGTCCGAAATTTTGTTGCCTACGTTTTCTTCTAGGATTTTTATGGATTCATGAGTCACATTTAAGTCTTTTATCCATTTTGAGTTTATTCTTGTGTATGGTGTAAGATGATGGTCTAGTTTCATTTTTTTGCATGTAGCTGTCCAATTTTCCCAACACCATTTATTAAAGAGGCTGTCTTTACTCCAGTGTATGCTCTTGCCACCTTTGTCGAATATTAATTGAGGATAATGTTTTGAGTCAATTTCTGAGTTCTCTGTTCTATTCCATTGATCTATGTGCCTGTTCTTGTGCCAGTACCAGGCTGTTTTGATTACAGTAGCTTTGTAGTATAACCTGATGTCTGGTATTGTGATCCTGCCTACTTTGTCCTTCTTTTTCAAGATTGCTGTAGTTATTCGGGGTCTTTTTTGGTTCCATATGAACTTCTGAAGCATTTGTTTTAGTTCTATGAAATACGTCATTGGTATTTTGATGGGGATTGCATTAAATCTATAGATTGCTTTGGGTAGTATGGACATTTTAATGATGTTAATTCTTCCAATCAGGGATTCATTTTGGTAGGAGGGTGACTGGAAGGAGAAGGCTGAGGTCCTAGGAGTTGTGGGAAAGTCAGAAATAAGAGATGTTGTAATAACAATGGAGTAAACAAGACTTCCATTGTCATTAAGTGGTATTTCCAAAATGCGACTAGAATTAAGAGGAAGAAAATCAGTGTGAGCAGCAAAGGAGAGTGAGGGACTGCTGTCTCTTGTTTCCTGATCAATATTTGGTGTCAGAGGAGGTGGAGGGACAAACAGGTTCTGGGGCCAAACAGATCTGCCAAGTTGGTAATAATAGCAGGGGCCAGCCCAGTGTGAGTGGCCAGGGGCAGGTGGTCTGCAATCCCTAAGCCAGACAGAGAGAAAGAAGGGGCAGACTGAGCCATACTGCAGTCAGCCATGACCTCCGTTTATCCTCCAAGATCTTGTTACCCTGACACCCAGTGTTCTCCACGGTGCCCAGGGTTTTATCCACAGCAACGTGAGGCAGCTTAGGAACTGGGGGCAGCTCACCTGGATCCCACAGCAGGGGTGGCAGTGGTAGCAGAAGTGACTTGGAAACTTTGAGTTTGCAGGGCTTCCTGTTGGCAGAGGCCAGCGGAGGATTGATCTTCGGTGGAAGGATCATCTCCTCACCCAAAGCCAGTGAACCTGGAAAACTGGGCAGATGGTCTTCCCCAGCACCTCCTTGGTGGCTCTCTATGGCAGCAGGAAGCAGCATAGGCTTGAGTCAGAGAGCACTGCTGGTTCCAAATCTGACTTCAGAGGAGGCGGGACATCTCCTGCAGGCTGTGTGAGTTTGTGACCACCTGGCCTTTGGAGGAGGAGCTCATGGGAGACAGCTGGGTGTTCCCATTCAAGTTGTCTTGTGGGTGCTTGGGATTGAGGTCCAGATGCCCAGGACTGCGCTTGCCGGAAGTGAGGACTCCCTGGGTCTTCAGGGGCCTACATGTCAGTGGTAGATCCCCACTGCTATGGGGGCTGTTCTGATCACGATGTTCACTGGTGTCTACATGATCCTTTGTTCTTTTCCACCCCTTTTGGGGGCTTTTCTTGGACCTTCACCTCCACCTCCTTTGAGCAAGGAAGTGGGATGGTACTGGATGGTATCAGCTTCACAGCCTTGACCATATAATCAGGTGGTGAACTCAGGAGAGTACATTTGTACCCTGGAGGGATATTTATGGTTCTTGAGTGTCCACACATCATGGAATTGGGAGCAGACAGCGACCCCTTTAGAGGGTCCTTCCAGTTGACCAAGGGAGGGTCCCCAGAGGGGAGCACATGGCTGGTGGGATATAATGCCACCCCCTCATCTGGATGTCAAGTCCAGACGGTAAAAGCGCAGAATCTGAGTGAAAGAGCCTGTAACCAGAGTGGTGAGGGCAGGCACAGGAGAGCAGGGCTGTCCCAGCCAAGCAGAGTATCATCACGGGGCAGGAAATGCACCAGGTGAGGGCCACTGAACAAGTGACATCAGCAGTGACGACAGACTAAACTTACAAAGCAAACTGTGTGCCAAAGGAACCTGGGAATAAAGTAGAAACTGGGAGAGCATCCTTTCTCTGACTCCTGTCAAGGTCTAGTGCACACTGAAGTAACTTCAGCCAGGTGTTTGGGACGTCTCCTTGGACACTCACAGAGAAAGCTGGGAACTCAAGTCCAACACTGGAAGAGATGAGGTCAAAGGGCAAGGGGCCAACCCCTTCTGGACTTCTTATCCCCTAGGACTTTCTGTAGTGGTTTGCAGGAGTTTGACACTAGATTGGCCACCACATGGGGACTTTTCTGAAATGGAGAGGCCCAAGTGTCCAGAGCTCATCCCATCCGGGCACCTTCCCTGGGGTTCCAGGGGCCAAAGCCTGCTCAAAAGCAGTGCCAGAGCCAATCTTGCCCATTTCATCTGGGATCTCTCCAGCTTCTCTGTAAGGCCTGGAGTCAGGTGCATTTTCTTCATGGCTGCCCTGGCCTCCAGCCTCACCAGCCAGGTGGTATGTTTCTGAGGAGTGGACATGGAACCCTGACTTGACTGGGTGCTGTACCCTGCAACATCCCTTCCTGGCAGACAGGTTCTTTCTTAACTTCTCTTTATAAACTTGGTAAAAATTATATATATATATATATATATATATATATATATATATATATATATATATATATATACAACTTCTCCGATCACAGAGCTCCTGCTCTGAGCTGCGGTGTGTCCTGATGCTACATTCATCATGTATTATCACTTTCTTTCTTTTTAATTTTTTTTGCAGTCCTTAGGGTACTTAGCACCATGCCATACCTGTAAAAATCACATTCATTGCCCAATAAAAGTCTTTAGCTCAACTCATACATTGATCGTGGGCCATACTAGGTTCTAGAGCCAGAAGATGTAGGTCAAGGACCACCAATGTCAGCATAGCACCACCCCACATTCTAATTATGTCTTGCAGCCCAGATTTTCTCTTTGACATTATTTGAAGGATCCCAACGTGTAATGATTATATTTTAGATAAGTTGTAATCCATTCTGCAAGAAATTCACCAGTGAGTTATTCCATATGAATTAGAAGCCACTTTCTCTGGCCTTCCTGGAATATGTCTTGTAAGGCACCTCATTCATGTCTAGAGGGCAAATGCATCATTTATTGCCAGTTAATAATGGAGCAATGTATTGGGTTAAAATAAGATCAACACAATTTGATCATTGTGAGCACACCTGCTTGATCCACTTTTCTCTGCACATTATTGTCACCTAAATATAACTCTAGTGATTCTTATGCCCAAGAGAGGAGACATTATACCCTTGGGTGTACAGGACCAGGGCAATATGTATTATTGTCCAGGAGCTGGCAGCTTCCGCATGACAAAAAAGGTTTGAAAAACCCTGGCCTACACATGGCTTTATCTAGTTTGAATCTTATTTCTTTGGCTAATTTCATTAGAGTATTTTCTCTCTTATAGGACTGATATTGTGTATCACGCATATGACATGCAGGAGTTTCAGAACCAAGAATCATATTTGAATATATATATATTCTTGATTAAAAATCTATTTAAAATAGAATTGACACAATTCGTATATTACAAAATTAGTTTTAGCCCTCTACTCATGAGATTACTTTTATAGTACGTCAAAGCAAATTTGGACTTTCATCCCCAACAAACTTTGAGGTTGGTAGGACACAAAAGGTTTTGCTCAGATCCAAATTCTGTTTGAAAAAAGGAGAAATATTATAAACCCTTTCTAACCTCTCCAGAGCAGAAATGATTTACAGTTATGACATTTAATCATAATTCTTTGATATTATTTGAGGAGAGTTCACTAAAGAACAATCACTTGATTTTCTTTGAACAAAAATAGCAAGCTGGTACACATTTGAGACAAAGATTTCTTATAGGAGCTCTGAAAAAGATAATCACATATCAGACTTATTTGGGGAAAAATTACAGTCATTTTTTTCCATCTCTTTTTCCTAAAGAGAAAAATCATTTATTAAAAATAGTATTCATTTGGAGGCTTCATGACAATCAAAAGGAAATTTGGGCAAGGATGTTCAAGGAAAGTCCATCTCTTTATGTTTCCTCTCAAATGGGAATAGATGGACAGGATGCTTTTTTGAGATATTGAATATTATCTTACTTGGACTCATAAGGCAAAATAACGTAAGTTGGCAAGTGGTTATTCTAAGATAATTTGTCTTGGCAGATGCAAGCATGTTGAGACAGAATTTATTTAAATTAGTTCACTAAATAATTAACTTAATAGTTAATAAAAATATTTTAATAATAACAGCAAGTAATAGTTTTAACCACCTTATTTCTCTCCTACACAACAAATCAAATGTCTCCAGTTCCTCACATCATTTCTTCACCTGCTGCTCTCTGGCTTTAGTCTCCATCTTAATGGGGGTGCCAGGGAACAGATTGACATCACCCCACAAGTCCCTCGATTCTTTCTATGGACAACTGATCATTTTTCAACCTTATGTTAATACTCTGCAAACACACCATCAAAACAAATCCCTTATTTCCCCTTCTACTCAGAGGCCACCACTGAACACTTCTTGGACTTAAAAAAAAAAAAATCTGAAACTACCATTACCCATCATTCCTCAGAAATTATTCTCAATTACAATAATTTTGTAACTGTAAATGCAAAAGACATATTTCAGTCCTTATTTAGTTGAAACCTCCACAGCCTTGGAAACTGCTGATCATGTCCTCTGTACATCTCTGTTCTCACACAGCTTCCTGACAGTTCATTCTCCTGGATTTTCCTATACCTCTTGGGGCATCTTTCTTTGGCCTCTTTCCTGCTCTCCTCATCCTCTTGCCAGCCTTCAAATATCCTATTCCTCACGCCTCTTCTTCTGCCCCTCTACATCAAATATTCTTAATCTGAGGCTCCCCTGAATTGGGTGTACATGTTTGTATGATTTTTAACACACACATTTTTCTAGAGAGACAGAACTTTCATCACATTCTCAAAGGGATCAAGAATCCCCTCGAAGATTCTATTTTCTGCAATCTATTATTCCCGGGCAATCTCACCCACTTATGCTTTCCTACCACTGACATGCTGATGACTTCCAAGTCCTTTGTCAGATCTGATCCTTCCCAACTGAAAGCACCTCAGTGGTTTTCATCCCCTGTTCTGTACATAAGGTATAAGGCCTTTGAAGATCTAACCTGACTGCCTCGACAGCCTCCTGTCTAATTTGACAATTTTAAAGCACCAATCTCCAGTCATGTCAAATGAACCTAGGGGTGGGCAGCACTGGATGGAATTTGTAGTAGTGACAATAAACCATAGCTGACAACATATGGTTGAACACTCTCACTCTGTTTTCTTGTCTTGCTTACCAATAATCCATTGTAGCTCATACAGAGTTAATGTGGGGATGTACTGAGTGATCCCTGAAGCTCATTAAATGAAGTTTTTTTTCTAAAATAGCTTTTTATCTTTGATGACTTCCACAATTTCTTGGCTTTTATTGGTTTATTAATTTTGATATTTCTATACTTTTATTTAAATACGATTTTAGGCTAAGCAGAAAGTAAATGTTTCCCAGTTTGTCACCTGAAACTAAAAATACCTGTTGATTTTAGCATCCAATATTGCTACAGGAAAAAAAAAAAAAAAAACAACCTTAGCATTAACAGATGTAACACTCAACATTTCAACTTTTCTTGAGAAATCCCTAAGGATTTAGGATGTGGTCATTTCTTTTTTCTTTTTTTTTCTTTATTGATTTTAGAGAGAGAGGAAGGGAGAGAGAGAGAGAGATAGAAACATTGATGAGAGAACATTGATTGGTCATCTCCTGCATATCCCTCACTTGGGATTGGGCCCACAACCTGGGCATGTGCCCTGACCGGGAATCAAACCCGCGACCTCTTGGTGCATGGGTCGATGCTCAACCACTGAGCCACACTGGCCAGACAGGATGTGGTAATTTCTAATGAAAAAATAATACCTATCTTATAGAGTGGACAAGGATTAAATTCAATAATGAACATGAAAATGTTTTATAAAATTAAAAGGTCTATAAAATATTTTGTCATTTTATTTGCTGCTGTTTCAACTCTATCTGAGTTATTTATGACATTGCTTGCGTGCAAAAAAATGCCTTCTGGTTTACTATTTTGAAAACCAGACTATATTTTTCAATAGCTTGATGAAAATGGCATTGCTTATGAAGGTTAGGGGTGAAGCCATAAATGGTTTTTGACAGCTATCACTTTATAATATTTTCAGCAACTAATTTACTCATGTGTTCCTCTTCCAGTTTTGTTGAGGACCTACTACCAACCAGATACTTGACATTAGGTGCTGAAAAATATTTTATATATTTTAAATACTTTAGGTGTTGTGGGCCTTTTATCATTTTGGTAGCTTCTTCTCTACCTTCTCCATCAACAACCTTTCAAAATGTAACCATTATTAACTCACAGGTCATACAAAAACAAGCTGAGAGACTACTCTGATATGTGGGCCATTATTTGCCAATCTCTGCTCTACATCTTCAGTGAGTAGGAGGCACATTTCTAGTTAATTAATAATTTGAATCAATTATTGGACCTCCTGATCTTGTCTTTACTCTCCTAGTCTCTAATCAACATTGCATTCAGAGAGATCGTGCTAAAACATGTCAGATCATATCACTCAAATCTCTTCAATGGCCTACTCAAAGCAAAAAACAAACAAACAAAAAAAACCCACTGAAGTCCTCAAAATGCTCCACAGCCCTAGCAATCTGGGCCTCCATTTCATTTCTGATTTCATTTCCTTCTCTTCTCCACATTGCTTGCTCTGTCCTCCATACATTGGCATGCGTTCTGTTCCTTGGATACATCAGGCATACTCCTATCTCATTGGCTTTCCATCTGACTATTCCCTCTACTTGTGACATTAATTCCCCAGATGCGCTCATTGCTCTCTCCCACATCCACCTTATGTTCCTTCTTAAATTATATCTCCCCCATAAAGCCTTCATTTATCACTTAATTTCAAATTTCAACCTCCTCCTCCCAACTAACAATCTCTAACTCCCTTCCTTGATTTTCCTTTTTTTTCTAGTACTAATTATTTTATCCATTTATTTAATTTTCACTTCTATGTTTAGACTTATTGTATATGTTTGCTTATTTATTTTTGCCTCCCCATCCTCATCTAGAGAAAGAAGGGATATTCATCTGTTTTGTTTACTGCTTTATACCTGGAACATGCCTGTGCAACATAATGAAGAAGAGTGCCTGAAACTTGGTAAGGGATTAATAAATTTTCTTGACTGAAATAATTGAGGACTGATGAGATGAGGAAGTCAAGTGGTAGGTTACTGCCAGAGCAGTATTTGGAATTCTTCATTACCTAACCTAATATAGATTTTTGTTAATTTAAGTAGTTTTAATGAGAGAGCTGAGAACTAGTTCAGGGACACATGTCATCAAGATTTTTATAGTACATTCTGTAGAGTTCTTTTTAAGTGTGTACAAATATCACTGATAATATATGCATGCACATGCACCTCTATTGCTTTATTTAATACTCTACAAGAGGCCTTAAAGGTAGGGATAGTATCAACATCCTTCTTTTATGATGAGCTTCATTTTCTCAAGGTTACATCACAATATTGCTGTACTAAATGTAAAACTAGACTAGAGTTTTTCAGTATATCCTCCCTAGAAACCCATGACATTAATAAGATCCACAAAAACTCATTCAGCTTCCAACGATGCATGCATTACCGACTCATTTATGGGCCATACATTTTAATGAAGGGAAGACGTGATCTAGCTAATACAAAGCAAAGAGAATGTTAAGTTTTGTCCTCCATTAATGTTAGTAATGCAAAAAATGGGCACCCAACACCTGCAAGATGGCTTGAGACCATCACATCTATATTATGTGCATGGTACTGGTCATCAGAATGTCTTTCTCTATCACTCAAATATTCCCATAATATATAATGATACTTATTGAAATAGGTAAGGAACATTTGGGTAATTAGGAGGCCTTCAGCATAATTTTTCCAAAAACCTTACCTATAAAATGAAAATAATTAGTATGGACACTTTTAGCTATGAAGAATTTATTTAAATGTTAATTTTCATGGTGAATAAAATACGCTTATTTCATCTCTGCAGACTTCCATATTCCTTTGTCCAATCTCTCTATTGTTTGAAAATACTTAGAAATTAAAAATTAAGATTAAAAAATTACAACTTAAATGATACATGGATATTTTGTTCACTTACATGAATATGCAGAATTAAGTCTGATGTAGTTCAAATAATTATTGTA
This sequence comes from Tadarida brasiliensis, assembly GCA_030848825.1. Taxonomy (NCBI): domain Eukaryota; kingdom Metazoa; phylum Chordata; class Mammalia; order Chiroptera; family Molossidae; genus Tadarida; species Tadarida brasiliensis. Next base: position 106,353,815 of record CM061260.1, on the reverse strand, counting down.
TTTTAATATTGTATGTTGGGGGGTGGAATCTTTAAGGTGCTAGAAAACAAGAATTCACCTATCCTATTTGGCACATTACGCTTTAATGTAGAATCACTAATAATTAAACTTCTTCAATCCTGTCATTGAAGCTCTTAAAAAGGGTGGCTTGCTAATCTTTCTTTAGTATTATTATTATTTTTTAATCCTCACCTGAGGATGTTTTTATTGATTTTTACAGAGAGAGGAAAGGAGAGAGACAGAGAATAAGTAACATCAATGTGAAAGAGAAACATCGATCAATTGCCTTCCCTATGCACTCCAACTGGGGATTGAACCAGCAACCAATTATGTGCACTGATCAGGAATCAAAAGCATAACCGTTTGGTGTGTGGGACAATGCTCCAGCCGACTGAGCCACCCAGCCAGAGTGTCACTTGCTAATCTTGAGGAAGGCCTCCAACTGACTTAATTTTTTTAACACCTTCTCAATTTCTAGATCTTTTCTCTTTATTCTATCAGAAACAGAAAATATGGAGAAACAGTCAAATATTTGCACCTGATCAATGTAAATTTTAATTGAAACCCTTTAATGTCACTTTCAATTTGGAAGGTTGGAAATCAAATAACTCATTCATTTAATTGACTTTCCCTTTCTTTCTTTATACATACTCAGTTACTTAAATCACTCATTGACCAAGCCATACATTTTTATTATCTGCATTCTTCTGACACTATTATCATTTCCTAACATGGCCATTCACATTAAGAAATATTTTTAAAGACAATAAACACTATATGGTGTCTTTATAATTGAAATCAACATTTTACCTAAGGATAATCATATCTCTTAACCATTATGAAATTCTTTTTTTATAGGAAAGAGTATAGATACCCTCTCATTTCATAGCCTAATATTGATCAGCAAAATAGTCTAATTTATGGAGGTAATAAAAACAAATATAAAAAATAAATATAATGATGGATTTTGAAGAAAGATGGCCTGAGTAACATGGTAGCAAAACCTACTCCATGGTGTATTAGAGATATAATTAGAAATATTAAAGGCTAGACTTCTAAAAAAATTAATTACGTACACGAACAATGTTGGAATTACTTAGATGCCTTTAACATCCTAGAAGAGAAGAAAATGACTTAGCTGGCAGATATAGTTTCTACTTATTTGAATCTCTTTTACTTTTGGTTATTATTAAATGGACTAGTACCTAATGCCCAGTTGGCCATTCCTAGTGAGGTGATGCTTCCTGCAGCCTTAGCTATGTGTAGTAAGCAGTTATATGTCAAAGCAGTGCTAACCCCATAAACACCCTTTGTGGAACTGGCCAGAACCCAGTTGAGTTGTGGGGTTGTATTGGCTTTTCCTCTCACTCTTAGTCTTCTGGAATTTGCATGATAACATCATTTTTCAAGCCTATAAATCACCATGGAGAAAGAAAAATACAAAGATGGGTAAAAGAATTTCAGTAACTTTTTATGTAGATTTTTTTCTTCTCTTATAAATGCTAAAAATACATGTTTAAAAATCCACAAGAAATATTGTTGAGAAATGCATGCCTATCAGAGAGACTTAATAATAACCATTTCAACTATTAAAAACTAGGCTAAATTATTACTTTTTTCAGATATCTGTATATATGAACTAAATATAGACTTTATATAGAAACTGTTTTTCTTCTACTTTCTCCTTTTATAGTGTACAGCAGGCCTTCAACTTCTATACTCTGATGAGAGATGACAAATTTGTTGCTCTGTAACTTTGAGATAAAAGTACATTGGCCTATTTTCTGAACACAAAATTGGGACATACAATCTGACAAAAGATTCTGCGCCTCTCCCAGTGTAAAAGAAGGTCTGGAATAAATGCTAGTCACCAAAAATAGGAAATTCTAAGGTGTTTCAATAATTTTTGGTGATAGAGATAGAACTTTTAAAGTCAAGGCTGCCCCAGAAAATGCATGATAGTAGAATGTGATTTGTACCCTGCTTTTGAATATCTTTTTCTCCAGTGTTTTTACACCCAACTGACTTCTAGATTATCTAATGTAGTCCCATTGTGCCTCATGGAACGTTGAAAACCCATGTGTTGTGCAAACTAAGGCTGGTAGTTGAGCAATTGGTACCCTCTATGCTAGGTCTACTTCAGCAGTGTTCACCAGGAAACATGAAGACTGGAATAGTAGTAGAGATGCACTTCCCTCCATGCTTGCTGCATTCTAATGCAGAACAGGGTAGTGAAGGTATCTACCATATCAGGATTCCTAACTAGGGCAGCAAAAGCTTCACTTCTAGCCTGGTGACAGGAGTCAGTGGTCGGGGCTGGAACTCAAGCCTTACAGTTTACCAGGTGTTCTAGTTATCTATTACTGCATAACAAACAACCCCAAAACTTAGTGTCTTCACAACTATTGTATTATAGCTCGTGATTTCACGGGTTTGAAACTCAGGCAAGTCTCAGCTATGTGTTCTTCTGTTTAATGTGCTATTGACAGTTTGAGTTCTACTCAGAGGGCAGATGGGCTGATCTGGGGGATCTGACATGGTTTATCTTACATATCTAGTCCCTTGGCAAGAAGAGCTGGAAGGCCAGGGCACTCAAATATGGTCTCTCCATGAGGAGGACATGGCAACCTTAGGATAGACAGACTTTTTACATGGTGGCGCAGGACTCCAAGAGTGGGTGTTCCAGGAAATAAGAACAAAACTGCCCTGGAAGTCACATGGTGTCATGTCTGCTCTATTCTATTGATAAAAAACAGTCATGGATACACTGAACTTAGGACCTAGGCCCAACTCCCTAATGGGAAAACGTCAAAGATTCGGGCCACGTTTGTTTTTTGTTTTTAAATATGTTTTTATTGATTTTTTAGAGAGAGAGGAAGGAAGAGAGAGATAGAAACATCAGTGTGAGAGAGAAACATCCATTGGCTGCCTCCTGCACACCCCTCACTGGGGATCAAGCCCGCAGCTTGGGTATGTTTCCTGACCAGGAATCAAACTGGGACCTCTCAGTCCATGGGACAATGTTCAATGCACTGAGCCGCACCAGGCAGGCTAGGCCACATTTGTAAATGACTGGACCAGAATTCAGTGACTTAACCCCAGGGTCATAGCCAAATTTTATGGAGCTTTGCATGAGGACAACCTTTCCTCTGGGAGGCTAACCTATAGACAATCATTCTTGAACAATATAACCTTTATATCATACCATGCTTCCCAATCAGAATTTATTGTTATTGGTAATTGTACATTTTTTAAGGAAACATTTTAAAAGAATGAATCCTAAAATGAAGGACTAATATAAATTATAAATAATCAAATACACTAAAAACTGCCCTACACTAGTTCTCCTCTGTTCCTTTTATCTGTCAGATGCTCTCTCTCATCCTCTCTATGCCTCTGATTCAGTCATTCATCTATACACAGAATACATTCCATGAAGCTTTCCTAAGCAATCACAGTCCACCACAATATATTTTCTGTCACTGCCAAATATTTTACTGTTTGTAGCAATCACTTGACATTACTTTATTAAGTGTTTATATTTGTATTTTCTGACTCCTCAACTAGGCTGTGAGCTCCTTCACTGCAGAGAATAGTGTTTTATCCTTCACAGTGTCTAGCACATTGATTGCTGACTAATTCAGTAATTGATGATTGAGAGACTATTCTCCATAGACTCTAGGAATTTCTTTGTTTATAAATAGCTGTTAAAAAATGAGTTTCTAAGATCCTGATTTGAGGATGTCACATTTTGCATTTGGAGAAACTTCTAGATAAGTGATAAGAGACTCTATAGAATGAATGACAAAATTGAGTGAATAAAAGATACTTGTTCTAGGTGATACAGCATTTTTCATTTCCTAGAGTATGACTTTGGACCTCAACTTCTTAATCTGTAAAACAGATATTTGTACCTACCCTACAAGAAAGATTGCTTTAAGGATTAAGTGAGATAATACAGCAAAGTGTATACATAATGCCTGGGCCTTTATAGGTTCCAGTACATTAGGACAGCAGTCAGTGTTTGAGGGGAAAGTGGAATTATCGATTTCACTATCATCATGCCCTCCAAAATTTGATATAAGAAATGTCAAGTAATTTTATTTTTCTTTAAATGAAATGATTCTTCACAGATTTCACATCACAGTGTCTATTTAACTCCCCCCCCCCCAATAAATGGGCAACAGAATGTACGCATTAAAAGCTCAGCCTCAGAAGTCAGATCCATTTAGCTTAAAATCCCAGTTCTAAGACTCACTGGGTCTGTGACTGGGCAAGTTGCTGAACTTCATTTTATCTCAGGTTATTCATCTGTGAAATGGAAGTAATAATACTATATATCTCATTATTATTATTATAATTATTATCAGAGTATAATTTTCATAGACAAATTTTTCGCTCTATTTTTAAATATAGAGAAATTTGAAATGTTAATTTCATAGTTTTATCTTTTTGATTGATGTGCTCAATTTTATTATTCTCATCTGAAAGAAGGATCCTATGCTTTGATATATATTGAGCATTAGGCTGCTGTTTAATTTCATTGTAATATAGGCTGATTGTATTCACTAGTTATCATATCTTAAAAAGCACAACTCTGTGTCAAGAAGACAGGGACATATAACTGAGTGGTTTAAGATATTTTTTGTGTTTAAATATCCAATCTGTTTCACTGAAAAGGAATCCAAATGATATAGTACCCCATTATCTACCAAGCTTCAGAAAAAAATAATGTAGCCCAATTTAAACAACCAAATACAGTTTTGAATATCATAATTTTTTCATATCACATCTCATTGTATTATTAACAAGATTTCTGCATTAAGATTACTTACCAAAATAAATTAAGAATGGCCACATCTTGCAATTTTTGTCTTAACAACTAGAATGCATGGTTGTGAAATTGAAGACTTTTATGTTACTTCACAGTCATTTAGGCAATGAGTGTGTTAGAAAATGCAAATGATATCTATGTCTTATGGAATTAGACACCATTGTGTGATTTTTTTCACTATAGAGGATGCTTTTGTAAGTAGATAATTTCTCACCTGTGATCTCGTTTCTCTGAGGGCTAAGATTTAATACTCTTTAATAACCTTTCATTAGAAAAGCAAGGGATACACACAGGCAGAAAAAGCAGATCTGTTGAGGTTTGTTAGCCAAATGAACCCAGGATTTTGATTTCAGAATCAGGAGATTTTGTTAAGATTTTAATTTGTAATTTATTAGATTGATCAGATGGCCTGACGATCTAGTCCGTGACAACTACAAACAAAGCTGATGTACATTATGCTATAAATTTTTAAGACGATCTTTGATTTTAAAAATCTAATATTAGGATTTAAAAAATATTTTACTAGATTTAGTTATGATTGATTGATTTCTGAGATATGTTAGAAAACACACTGTGATTGTGCATTTGTTGATTTTACCTTGTAATTCTACATATTTAAGGTTATATCATTAGGTGAAATACATTAATATGCATTCATATTATATATATTTTCCCATTTTTTGCTATAAGTAATATATATGTAACCTAAAATAGTATTTTATAATACTCTTATTAAAAAAATATATATGTAACCTAAAACAGTATTTTATAAGACTCTCACAAAAGAGTATTCAATAAAAATAGAAATGTTTCCCTTTCAACTTATTTTATTTTACAGACTATTAAAATCACCAAGCAGGATGAGGTACTCAATAAATATTCATATCATTACGACCTGGTTTTGATTGTCGATCTCATGAGGCTGCACATAGCTGTTGAGCCTTTACATGACTCAGTGTTTTCATTGATGAAACTGTATGTTCCTTCTGCTGCCAGGGATGTGCAATCAATAGCTGCAGCTTTATCTGTCCTATCTACTGCACAAAAGCAAATTGAGATTAACATAAATAATTGTAACATCTAGCCTTTGGGTTAGCACGAAGCCACACATAGGTGATGAGAGTAAAGTGTTGCTGTGAGAAAGAATCAGCACTTCCATAGTGTAGTTATTGATGGACAAAACCCATGAAAGTCTAATGAAATAAGAACTCTTTCCCTGTTAATTAGTGTTCAAGCAGACTATCAGAACCTTTACATGTTGGTGTTTTAGAGAAATGATTCCTACAAATGAACTAAAAGAGAAAACAGATATTTTCCTCTGCCACATGGAGAATTTTCATAAAAGTGATATTCTTCGCTGGTGGTGGGTGAAAAGGTGGAAATCTATAGAGAGAATTCTTTCTGACCTTGTGATCAGCAGAATAATGCATCCCCTGCTCCTAAAGATGTGCATAGCCTAATCCTTATATTCTGTGGATCTGCACCTTACATGCAAAACAGACTTTACAGATAAGATGAAGTAAGAAAGTTGGAACATACTCCTAGATTATCTGGGCGGGCCCAAACATAACCACAAGGGACCTTATAAGTAAATGAGGGATGCAGGGGGGTCAGGTTCAAAGGGAGGGAAGGGGATGTGAAGCAGAGACCAGAGTGATACAATTGATGGCCTTCAAAGTGAATAGGGGCCACAGACTGGAACAGGATGGCCTCCAGAAGCTGGAAAAGGCAAAGGAACAAATGTTCCCATAGAACTTCCAGAAGGAAAGCAGCCCTGCTTATGCCTTAATTAGTAGCCCTGTGAGATCCATTTCAGACTTCTCACCTCCAGAACTGCAAGACAACACGTTGGTGCTATTACAGTGGAAATAGAAACTACTACAAGCCTTCAGTAGCAAGAATTTCTGAATGGAAAGGAAAGGTCATTCTAGGTTAGGAAAAATGGCAACTGAGACTCAGAAAAGTTAAATCATTTTATTATTATTTTTTGACTCATGCAGCTAGTTAGTAATAGAACCAGGATTCAATGTGGATCTTTCTTAATCATCAACCCCTGATATATTACTACGAACTTGAAACTATCTCAGTTAGAGTGAGTAGAGTTTGTCCAGAGGTAAGTGGAAGATTGTCTTTTCCATGGTCAAAGCAACGGGAAAAATTAAGCTAAAATATCTTCAGTTCTACATGCAAATGAAATGTTTTAAAGACCATAAAGGAATATCAGACTAACACCAACATCTCAGACCATAAACTGAAAATATTTAACTACTGTTTTACACTGGAGTGTTTCTTGGATGGGACATAATCCAACTGAAAAGAGGCAGTCACATACAATGACTCTTTCAGTACGAAGAGGTTTTTACATAAAATGCCATTTCAAATGGATGAGCCATAATTACATCCTTGGTGAGTAGAATGGTATAAATAAACATTAATGGCGAAAAAGCATTCTAGAGCCTAAACATATGTGCTTTAATGATACAGTGGTAGGAATTCGAAAAGAGTATTTCCAAGGGAGATAATGAAAGTTATTTTAAAAATAAAGTAAACTATTTTCCTATTTTATTTTAACTAAATTGGAACTGGCTGAAAAACAGAAGTAAATTTACAACAGTGGTTCGAGACATACCTTCTGATGTCCACATAAATGTGATTGGATAAAAAAAGCACAGGTAATAATTTTAAGTAACTTCTTTGAAGTCCAGTGAGGAGCTGATTAGGTTCCTTTCATGTTATGGCTTTGTTAGCCTCTCCCGGGTCCTTACCTGCTCAAAAGTCTTTTTAATCTTTCTTATATTTTTTATTCTATGAATTTGCTTGCAAAAGTCGACCACACTTCCTTCATTCTCCTTAAGTATCCAAATCCATGGCTGTCCCCAGGACATTCTACAGGTGACCTTGTCTCCTCTTTGGCATTACAGATTACAGCCATCTAACTATGGTCTCCCACCTTAAACATTTCAAATTGTATCTTTGCTTTGTGCCTTCTCGATGCTAGTCTCTGAGAAAGAATGTTCTCAGGGGGTATCAGGACTAACTCCACCCTCTTTAACTTCACTTTCTTCAAGAAATTGTATCATTTTAAAACTCTCCTAGCCCAGCCAGTGTAGCTCACTGGTTGAGCGTCGACCCATGCACCAAGAGGTCGCCGGTTTGATTCCGGGTCAGGACACATGCCCAGGTTGTGGGCTCGATCCCCAGTGTGGGGCATGCAGGAGGCAGCCAATCGATGTTCTCTCTCATTGATGTTTCTCTCTCTCCCTACTTCTCCCTTCTTCTCTCTCTAAAATCAATAAAGAAAAATAAAATAAAAAATAAAATTCTCCTACTTTCTGCCTAGAAAAATTCCCAACGTTTAAAAAAAATTAAATAGATAATAACACTCAGTTGACCTCTTTAAGCTGCCAGAGTTCTCTTTCTGCCTCAGTTTCTCAGTACACAACAACTCATTTCAATCTAATTTCAGCCTCTTCACACGACTGGAATTATTCTCAGACATCACTACTGACCTGCTAAATGCCACGTCGAACCCTCCAGTTTTATGTTCACCTTCTTCATTCTGTATTTCTCTATTGACCATGCTTTCTTTCTTCAAACTGTGACCTATTTTTCCATAGCCTGAAACTCTATGATTCTCTTTCCACTACCCTGTTCCTTTTTTTTTCTTTTGTTGATTTTTTTCTTTTTTACCTACTTATGTAACTATTTCTTTCCTCACTTCCTTATGCACTGGGGCCACACATGCTCTTATTTTATGGAAAACGCAGTTTGAAATAGATGAGTCATAATTACAGTATTTGTGGAAAGAGTGGTATCAATAAACATTAGCAGAGGAAAACCTAAGTACATGCATTTTAATAAAAACAATGATGTGACAGTCTCCTATTTTGGGGGATGTTTTCATTTTATTATCTGGAGCTTTTTAGTATAGTATCACATTATCTGTAAACGATAATAATTTTTTCAATTCCTCGCTAAAATTTAACCTCTTCTCTCTTTAATTACATCGGCCATTAATTCCAGAAAAACTGTAAATAATAATGGTAGAAGTAATGATCTTATGTTTTACCAGTAAGCTTTAGTCCTGATATATAAACATTTGGTCATGTAAAAAAGTAACCATTTACTTCTCTGTTACTAAGAGATTATTATCAAGGACGAAGATTAAATTTTACATCTATGGAGATGATTATAAGGTTTATGCACTTTGAATAATTAATATGAATTACCTTATATTACACTTTAAACAGTTCTAAAAGATCAATATTATCCCATTTTATAGAAGAGTGACTCAATGAGAAATTCAGAGTTATGTTAAAATAACATAACCGATAAATCACTGAAAAAATGTAAGCTTGTTCTGGATTTAAATGGGAGAGAGAGAGGAGGAGGAGGAGGAGGAGGAGGAGGAGGAGGAGGAGGAGGAGGAGGAGAGAGAAACAGAATCCTTTGCTCAAATGAAATCTAGTATGACAATTCTAAAAAATGTTAAAAGCACAATTGCTTAGTGAAATGAGGGTTGGAAGCACAGAGCTTTCGTTTCTCAGTCACCCTAAACACTGGAAATAGTCTTTGATACACCTGAGCCAGAATGCTGAAGAACAGAGTTTGAAAGCCAAAACATGCTATTACTTCTGTTCCCATAGTCAACCTATTTATTTGTTCTACGAATTCTTAACTATAAAAATTATGTATGCATATGATAAGTTAATTCAAATAGTAAAGAACAGTATTAAATAAAATGTAAAGGTATCTTTTACTACTCCCACTTTACCTCTCTAACTTAAATATTTTAAAATTTATTAATTCTTTAGTTGTTTGACACCATGAATCAAAATGAAATGCTTATAATTTTTTTCTTACTTTATTATTTTACTCATATACATAGACCGCTTGGAAAGACAAGGCGCTTAGTTGTAGCTTACTTTCTCTTCTTTGTAATGTTTGTCATGCTAATTTTAATTCTCTATTGTTAGATTTTGTACCTTTATGTTATTTATACAATAAAATGGTAAGTAAGCTTTGAATAATATAATAAGCTCTATCACTTGATGACATCTCTCTCTCTCTCTCTCTCTCTCGCTCTCTCTCTCTCTTTTTAAGGTGTTATTAACTAAGAAAAATGTATCAGCTCACAAAACAAAGAGGCAGCTCTTTAGGGTTGGTAAATCAGAGGCTCAACACAGCCTTTCTCCCTTTCTTCTCTGCCTACCTCCACCTTGACTTTGTCTTCAGGGTGTCCTTTTCCTCGTTGAAAGTTTCTGGCTCACCCGTTGTTGTGTCCTCTCAGTTATGTTCAAAGGCAGGCCAGACAAGAGTAGATGACATCTCTTCATTGCGACCGACGCAGGACAAGAAAATTTGCCCCATGACACCACTGGTTGTGGCCGCCTGTTAATTTTCTATCTCTGTCTTCCACTCTCTTAATTCTCTGTCTCTTTGCATTCCCTGCTCACTCACTCTGCTCCAGTCACACAGCAGACCTTGTTCTTCCTCCAGCATGCCAGGCCCGGTCCAGCTTCAGCGAATCTGCACTAGAACCTCACGTCAACTGTTCCACCAAACCACTCAGTCCTTATTTATAACCAAATAAAATATTTTTATGATAAACATCTCTATCATATGTTTAATTTTAAAATTATGAGATGCCTATCTACAAACGTTAGAAGATTTGGCTTATAACCCTGCCTGGTGTCTCAGTTGGTGGACGCATCATCCCATGTACCAGAGGTGGCGGGTTCGATGCCTGGTCAGGGCATATATCCAAGTTATGGGTTTGATTTCCAGTCAGGGGCACTGGGGAGGCAATCAGTTGATGTTTTTCTTTCACATCAATGTTTCTCTCTCTCCCTCCCTTCTCCTTCCTCTCTCTAAAATCAATTTAAAAAAAAAAAGACTTGGATTATAAATAATCAAACTTCGTCTGTATTCCATTTCTCCCATGGCCTTGCAGTATCATTCTGCAAATTACCTGCTATCTCTTTTGCATCTTCAATTTCTCCCCTCTCCATTGATTTCTCCCACTTTGAGCCCAAATGTATTTATTGTTTTCTTAAAGAGCAACAATAACACATGTTTTTCTGGTCTCTGCCTCCAACCTCAAGCGCCTTTCCTATCGTTCTCTTTCCCTTCTGCCAAAATTCTCGGGGAAGAGTCTACACTGTGACGTCTGATGTTTCCTCTTTCATTTACTCCTTTACCCAGACTACCTTGCTCCTGCCGGATACTGCTCCCAAACTATAGTTACCAACATCACTAACAATTAGTAACTGCCAAGTGCAGGTACACCTTTGAGATCTTCACCCACTTGAGTTCTATCTAGCACATTCACCATGGTTGAGCATCTACTCATCTCTGCCAGCCTCTCCCATTGCCCTGGCTTCATCCTTTATGGGTTCTTGCTGGATTTCTTTCCAATCTGTCTTTCCCACCATCTCCAGTTTTTTGTTTTTGTTTTTTTTCTAAATCTGACATCTGTTCAATTCAAAAAGGATATTTTGGGTTACCAAAATTTAAAAAAAGATATAATTATTTTATTTATTGAATTTTTGGGTGACATTGGTTAAAAATATATATATAACTTTCAGGTATACAATTCTGCAATACATCATCTGTATATTGATTTGTGTGTTTACCACACCAAGTCAAGTCTCCTTCCATCATCATTTATCTCTCCTTTACCTTCTTCTACCTTTTTACTCCTTTGCCTCTGGCAATCACCATACTGTTGTCTGTCTATGAGTCTTTGTTCTTTTTCTTTGCTTAATTCATTAACCCTTCTCACTCAGTTCCTAAACCTCTCTGCTCTGACAGCTGTCAGTCTGTTCTCTGTATCCATGAGTCTATCTCCACTTTGTTAGTTTATCTTGTTCATTAAATTTGACATATAAGTGAAATCATACAGTCCTTTTTTTCCCCTCTGACTGGCTCATTTCACTTAGTACAATACTCTCCAGGTCTATCCATGCTGTCACAAAGGGTAAGGTTTCTTTCTTTTCATGACTGAGTGGTATTCCAATGTTTAAATATACCACAACCTTTTTTATCCACTTATCTACTGATAAGCACTTGGGTTGCTTCCAAATCTTGGCTGTTCTAAAGAAAGCTACTATGAACATAGGGGTGCATATATTCTTTTAAATTAGTGTTCCAGGTTTCTTCGGATATATTCCCCAAAGTGGAATTGCTGGGTCATAAGGCGGTTCCATTTTTAATTCTTTGCAGTAACTCCAAACTGCTTTCCACAGTGGCTGCAACAATTCTGGTGCATTCCCAACAGTGCACAAGGTTCCTTTTTCTCCACATCCTCGCCAACACTTTTTTTGCTGATTTATTCATGATAGCCATTCTGACAGTGTGCAGTGTGATGTGATACCTCATTTTGGTTTACATTTGCATTTCTCTGATGAGTAGTGACATTGAGCATCCTTTCATATGTCTATTGGCCATCTGTATGTCCTTTTGGAGAAGTGTCTAGTCAGGTCCTTTGCCCATTTCTTAGTTGAATAATTTGTGTGTTTTTTTTGGTGTTGAGTTTTATAAGTTGCTTATTTTGGATATTTAGACCTTATCGTACATATATGAGTAAATATGTTCTCCATTGAGTGGGTTATCTTTCCATTTGGTTGATGGTTTCTTTTGCTGTGCAAAATTTTTTTCATTTGATATAGTCTCATTTGTTTATTTTTTCTTTTGTTTCCCTTGGCAGAGGAGATATATCAGAAAAAATATTGCTACAAAAAAAGTCCGAGATTTTACTGCTTATGTTTTTTTCTAGGATTTTTATTATTTCAAGTCTAACATTTAAATATTTTATCCATTTGAGTTTATTCTTGTGTATAGTGTAAGAAGATGCTCTGATTTCTTTCCCCGTGGTACGTTCTTGCCTCTTTTTTAAAAATATTAATTAACCATAAAGGCATGGGTTTAATCTGGCTCTCTATTCTGTTTCATTTTTCTATAAGGTCTATTTTCACTCCAATATCTTGCTATTTTGATTACCACGTGCTTGTAGTACAGATTGATATCAGGTAGCCTGATTCTTCCAACTTAGTTCTTAATTCTCAAGATTGTTGTGGCTATTTGGGTTTTTTTGTGGTTCGATATCAATTTGGGGAATATTTGTCCTACTTCTATGAAATATGTCATTGGTATCTTCATAGGAATTGCAGTGAATCTATAGATTGCTTTGGATAGTATGGACACATTAATGATGTTAATTCTTCCAATCCATGAACACGGTATATGCTTCCACTTGTTTGTATCTTCTTCAATTTCTTTTTTAAGTTTCCTTGGTTAAATTTATTCCTAGGTATTTTATTTTGAGGTGGGGGAGCAGTTGTAAATGGGATTGATTTCTTAGTTTCTTTTTCTACTAGTTCATTATTGGTGTATAAAAATACAACTGATTACTGGATATTGATTTTATATCCTGCTACTTTACTGAATTCATTTCTCAGTTCTAGTAGTTTTTTTGGTAGAACCTTTAGAGTTCTCTATACACTGTATCATGTCATCTGCAAATAATGACAGTTTTACTTCTTCTTTTCTAATTTAGATGCCTTTTATTTATTCTTCTTGTCTGACTGCTGTGGATAGACATTTCAGTCCTATGTTGAATAGAAGTGGTTAAAGCAGACTTCTCTGTCTTATTCCTGACCTTAAAGGAAGCACTTTAATTTTTGCCCATTGAGTGTGATGTTGGCTGTGAGTCTGTCATGTATGGACTTTGTTATGTTGAGGTATGTGCTCTCTATTCCCACTTTTCTTAGAGTTTTTGTCATAAATAGGTGCTGGATTTTATCAAATGCCTTTACTGAATTTACTGATATGATCACACCATTTTTACCTTTCATTTGGTTTATGTGGTATATCACATTTATTGATTTGCAGATATTATACCAATCTTGCATCTCTGGAATATATTCCACTTGATCATGGTATATGACCTTTTTAACGTATTGCTGGATCTGGTTTGTTAATATTTACTTAAGGATTTTAGCATCTACATTGATGAGGGATATTGGCCAATAATTTTTTTTTTGTAGTGTTTTTATCTGGTTTTAGAATTTGAATATTACTGGCTTCATAAAACGAACTTAGAATTCTTTCCTCATCTTGAAAATTTTGGAATAGTTTGAGGGATAGGTGTTAGTTCTTCTTTGAATATTTGGTGAAGTATGCCTGTGAAGCTGTTTGGTGCAAGATTTTTGTTTGTTGGGAATTTTTTTATTACTGCTTGATTTCATTAGTTATAATTGGTCTATGCCAATTTTCTAATTCTTTCTGATTCAGTTTTGGAAGATTGTATGTTTCTAGGAATTTATCCATTTCATCCAGATTGTCTAATTTGTTGGCATGTAGTTGTTCATAATATTTTGATGTCAGTTGTTACATCTCCTTGTTAATTCCCGATTTTATTTATTTAAGTCTTCTCTCATTTTTTCTTGATGAGTCTGGTTGAAGGTTTGTCAGTCTTGTTTATCTTTTCAAAGAACCAGCTCTTTGCTTCATCGATCTTCTGTATTGCTTCTCATGTCATTTTTAAATTTCTTCTCTGATCTCTACTATTTCTTTGCTTCTACTCACTTTGAGCTTTGTTTGTTGTTATTTTTCTAGTTCCTTTAAATTTAAAGTTAAATTTTTTTTTGTTTGAGATTTTTATTGTATCTTGAGGTAGGCCTGTAATGTTATGAATTTCCCTCTTAGAACTGCTTTCAGACTGTCCCATAGACTTGGGGTTGTTATGTTCTCATTTTCATTTGTTTCAAGGTATCTTTTGATTTCTTACTTGATCTCATTGTTAACCCATTCATTGTTTATTGACATGTTATTTAGTCTCCATGTCTTTGTGTGTTTTTCAGTTTTTTTCTTGCTATTAATTTTTAGTTTCATACTATTGTTGTCAGAGAAAATGCTTGAATGATTTCAATCTTCTTAAATTCATTGAGACTTGTTTTGTGTCCTAACATGTGGTCTGTCTTAGAAAAGGTTCCATGTGCACTTGAAGAAAATGTATATTCTGCTGCTTTGGGTGAAATGCTCTGACGATATCCGTTCAAGCCATATGATCAGTATGTGCATGCAGGAAGGGCCAAGTGTGAGCAAAAGCCAGCTGTTACCAACACCAGACCTGGGGGAAAGGTCAGCCAAAGTCCCAAGGCAACCTGAGATCCACCTCTGCCTGCCTCTGTGTGCTGGCTGCCTGCTCAGCTGAGCCACTGAAACAGCCTCTGTCAGAGTTAGGAGAGAGGGCCAGTAGGTCTCCTGTGAGCAGGAGGTGCCAGTCAGGCTTCAGGGAAGGTGGTGGGTGTGGTCCCTGTCTTAGAGCCACACAACTCAGTCTGTCCCAGATTTTGCTCCAACCTAGGCATGGTGAAGCCACTAGGAGTTGCAGGGGTGGAGACTCTGAAGCCTGGAGGTTGGATCTGCCAGAAGTTGGGAAGGTGGTTTGATCAAAATTCCCATGAGGGGGAAACACACCAATCAGGTTTACAGAGAAGTAGAGGGAATGACCCCTTCCTCAAAGCAAGACAACTTAGTCAGTGACACCCCTGAGTCCGCCCAGATGTCTGCAGCCTGGCCAAGGCAACTGACTCCTCAGCAGGGCCTTAGCTCCTCAGGCTGGGGTAAGAAGGAGTCCAAAGGGTGGGGAATTGTTTTCTCCTAGGCTGATGCCATACTGAGGGGATGCTCCACCCAAGAAGTTAATGTCCACAGTGTGGGAGAGGAACCTAGAATTGGGGTCCTGGTAGCTGTCCCCCCAGTTTCCTCCCCAAGGCTACAACCTCCATAATCTCCTCAGGTGACTCTAGCCTATTCTGCCCTCCCTCCCCAGAGCCCAGGGTTAGTTGTTGCAAATGAAATTTTGTGTGTTGGCTTTTTAAGAGAGTGCCTGTGTCTCCAGAAAATTCTGTCTCTTTCTGTCAGACAGAAACCCCACTGTTTTCACACTGGATGTTATGTAGGTACCTCTTCCTGGCCCTGGTGCTCTGGGCTAGGGAGCCTGGCTTGGGGTTTAGACCCCATGTTTCTCAGGGGGTACCCCTCAGATGCCACCCATGGAAATAGGGCCAGCCCTTTTTGCATCTCCGCCCTTCCTACCAGTCTTGATGTGGATTCTTCTATAAATCCTTGGTTCTAAGACTCCAGAAGATGTAACATTAAGGGCAAATACTTACACTATGATATTAAGTAAAAAAACAAACAAAAAACAAAACAAAGCAAACACACAAAAAAAGTGTAACTGTATAAAATGGATTTTAAAAGTTGTATAAATAGTATCATTTCAACTACACATGAATATATGTAATGTGTACATTATAAGTATACATGTGCAAATGTGTGTATTTGTTTGTGAGAAGAAAAGATCTCAAAATGACAACATGGTTTTCTCCAGTGGTAGGATCCTGAATGCTTATTTTCTAAATTAGCATTTATTACTATTGTAATTTAGAATGCAATGGGATGTGTAGCACTTTAGAGAGCTTTTACTTTATTTTGAGGCACAAAGAAGTTCCGGTGAGCTAACAATTTGTGACATCACCCCAGTCAGGTTTTGAAGGATAAACGGGCATTTTCCTGGTAGACAAGAGAACGGTGTATTTAGATAGGAGGAGGAGCACAAAAATATCCAGAGAGATGAGAAAGCACATTGCATATATAAAACACAAGTATTTCAAAGACTAGAGAATGTGCTGAGTTCTCAATATAATAACCTTCTCCATAGTCCTTGCTAGTATACTGATTCCTATACATCCTTCAAGTTTTTTCTAAAAATTTACCACCTGTGTGTGGCCTGTGGCCATCTCTGATTGTATCATATTCCCTTAGACCAGGCCACCACACATCATAATCTTATAGGAGTCCTCAGTGCCTGGCTGGATCCCAGACATTTGTTTTCCACAACTATTTGCTTACCTCCCTAATTATGGCTTGCATGGGTTGTTTCTAGACAGTAGCATAGATAGTGATCAATGAACACTATATTTCTTCCCCAACTATACATATACCCATACACATACGTTTTGATCTTTCCTCTAAAACATGTATCATTCTCAGTGGTACAAAAGGACCATGAAACAAACCCAGTATCAGGCCTAGAAAACTGTTTTCCTTCCTTCATTATTTTCCATATTCAAGATAACTTTATTAAAATCACAAGTTATCTGCTTTTTAAATCTGCTGGTCATTTTACCAAAACTTCATTGTATGGTCCTGTTTCTCTTCTTTGCAACATGGTTAGTGCATGAGAACGACTGAAATGTGTTTGAACAAGTAACAAATACGTGATGAGTAGGATCGAGCCATCTTCAATAGTTCAGCGACTCCAAGCCAGTGCAACTGCTATTGGTTTTCTATTCCATACAACCATGAAGTAGATATTAGTTTTAATATTACCAAGAGGTTTGGGGGGATGGAGAGATTACTGACCTGCTCAGATTCTGGTCCTGAGATGGTTAACTAACTCTGGGACTTTGGGGAAGTCCTGAACGTCTCCTGTCTCCAACTTCCTCATCTCTAAAACGAAGCCCTTGGATTAATTTATTTGACAAGTCCCTCTGACTCTCAGAATCAAACTCTATAAAGAAAAATTATTTGTAAGTGTACCGTAACTTTGTATCTCCTTTTGCCCATTTGCAAATTGGCCTTTAATATCCCTTCCAACACTGCCATCAATTTTTACATTTGAGTAACTATGACAGATGAGATGAAGCAAATGTGAATTCCCCCACATATCAATATGAAGCCAGCTTTCTCAAACACTAGAATAAATTCACTCTAGACAAAATGTTTCTAGGCCTACAAGTGCATCCTATTTTAGTCACTTAAAAGACAAATCTTGTTATTATCCCACAGTGAAAGTTTTCTTCTCTATAGACTAGATTAGTGAGCTATATCATTAGATTTCTTACTGTAGTCATGACCTAAGACATAAGAACCTGAGGGATAATTGTAATATTATTTGCAATAATGTAAACAAAGCTGATAACAATATCTAAATATTCATCATCATTTTACTGAGATACTAGCCTTAAAGTAACAAATTCACTATCTTCTTAGAGAAATTAGTGTGTGAACTATGAGATGCACTCTAGAAATTATTAAAACCAAATAAAATATTAATCACTGAACCATATGTAAAGATAGGCTATCATATCCCTCCAGCCAAAAAAAAAAAAAAAAAAATTGTGACCTTCCCTTTGTGAACCAGCTCTGCCTTTTAAGTGTTAAAATGAATATGAATAATTTAAATAAATTTAACATAATATAAAGTCACAACAAATACTGAAATAGTCAACATATTTTTTTTAAAAACTAGCTAAATAATAGTTTCTCTTACAGTATTCCATAATACTTTTGTCCATGAAAGAAATATAAAATTTCAGTGATTCACAGGACCAGGTATATAAACTAATTGCATTGATATAACTTAGGCAAAGTTTATAAAACAATGTTATCTTCTTTGAAGTTGCAGTCTTGTTTTGTCAAGAAAATCACAGTGCCAATAGAAAAGTAATTTTGAAGAGTACTGGGTTCGGTTCCCGCTAGGGGCATGTACAAAAAGAAATAAGAAAAAAAAAAAGAAAAGTAATTTTGAAACTTGGTATCTTTATTAGTTAATAGCTATCTATTCATTTTATGGCTTGATCATATCCTAATTACACATACATGACAAGGAAAGTCAATGGTATTTTACAAGAACAGATCTGTTGAATTATCACCCAAATTTAAAAATAATCCAATCTCCAACTGCTTGCCATTAGAATTAACAAAAATCACCCCAAGACATTCATGGGCATATTGAAGTCTCTACCGTGACAAACAACTGGAAAGAACAATCAAATTAGGTGTGGAAGATTTCAATATTTAAAAAAAATACTAATTTATGTTTCACTCACCACCAAAGCTATGTCTAGCAAAATATACTATCATTTTAATCTGACTATGCTTATGGTCATATAGGGACATCACAACTTTTATTTTAAAACAAATGTGTCCAGCTTAGATATGTAATAGTATTTTTAAATCTTAACACCCAATTTCAAACTGCAAGATTTTAGAGATTCCCTGATTGATGATTAATCAATTGCACAGCTTTCAATATAAACACATGGAAAAAAACTAATTCTCTGTTTTCTAGATTTTTAAAGACATAATAAAAATATAATGGTTTGTAAACATCAAAAATTGTTTCTTCATGTTGATTGATTAAAGCCTGTTAACATGATACTGTAGCCATCAGTTTTTTTCTTTGTGTCACAGAATTTAAAATTGTATGAGAAACTTGGTCAAACAACTAGTAAATAACCAGTCAAATTACGTCCATGCGTTAGTATTTTTAAGAGGCAAAAAAATGATATCCTATTACCATGATGAGACTAGCATTAATTTAAATAACTTTGGGCTGGATTCCTGAAAAACAAAAATACTTACACAGTAGGGGGGCATTATTTCTGCATTTGTTGTATATGCACAAGTCATGGTCTGCATTCAACTTCCAGTTCAAAAAGAGAAGTTGCAGATTTACGGAGGCAGGTTTTTGTGTGGGTGCACAGCTCCGAAGTGAGAAATAAATAAGCCCGGAGAGAACTTACGCCTTTTAGCAGAGTGTTAAAAGGACTGCAGGCTGAACTCCAAGCAAGAGAATCTCATCCCGATAAATTATTACCAAAATGTTAGCAAGCACTGCGTTGTCACACCCAGGCAGCAGGGACATAATGGTGACACAGAAGAAAACTGCCACATAAATCACTTTAAAATAGCCCTTCGCTTGGTACAGGGGAGAAACTTCCATCCTCAGCTGAATCTCATCTCCCGCCTTTTCATCTCTATGATAAAATGGCAACTGTCCAAATCACTAAAAATAATTTAAAATAAATCCCTGGAGACGCTGCTGCCAAACTTAGTGAAGCCTTTCATGATTAAGAAGAAAACAAATAGAGAATGTGTAAGAAAAACTCTCTTCAGAAATGTTCTCCTTTTCAAATCTGAATTGATAAAGTAAATCACAGGTTTTAAACTAAGTCAAAGGATCTAAAATATTGTTTTTTGCTTCATTCTTCTTGGGAAATATATCTTTTGTAAAATACAGAAATACAAAGAAACGTATTATATAAATAAAATCATTTGGCATTGGCAGAGACATTTCCATAGAGATGAATGCATTTAACTAATGAAAAATGTTCTCAGGGTTTTAATGTATATTTGTAAAAGCCAATTTTAAGCATTCAGATTACATTTGAAATTATATTTTTAAAAACCAATTAGTAGAAATATATATTAAAAGTGTCTATCTTTGATTAAAAATACACTTTGTAATTAATGATCATGAAAAGTCACTAATAATAAATAAATTATAAAAAATAAAATAAGCTATATGTGTTTTTAAAGACATACTTGTATATTTATGGAAATAGACTAGGTATTAAAAATAGAATTAATCAATTCTCTTATGTTAACATAAAGTATTTAAAAACACTGTCATAACTCTACTGTTTCTCATGTTTTTAAAGAAAGCATTGTTGCTTCTTCTTTATCCTTGAAACTTCCAGAAAATCTTAGCTACTTAGCTAAATCCTATGAAAGATTTTTATCCTTAACTTTACATGGATTCTCTGTAATCATCTCTTGAAAACAACTGGAGAATAAACCTAGACATTCAAGATAATTTTATTAATTCTGTGAAAACTACTGCATAATAACACAGACATCACTCAACTTCCCTTGTCAGTTTTGAAACTGAAGCGTTACTGTTACTGACTTAAACATAGCATCCTTCTTCCAGCTGAAGGGGGAAGAAACCAACTTGCAATTTAGACAGTTACCAAATTACCAAAACTAGCACAGCAACACTTAATGAGCAAAACCATTAACAATTTTCCGACTGGAGCCCCTGTTCAAATACCTTGGGCACCTTGTTAGCACAGAATGAGGTGTTCAATCAAGAGACTGAAAATTGGAAGTACTAGGGCACAGTTTTGAGTGGTGATTACAAGGGCGAGAGGGTGAGTGCCAAAGTAACAGTCTTCTGCCCTGCAGGAAGCTGAGAAACCTTCAAGTCTACATTTGTAAATCAGGCCCGATGATTACAGCAGTCACAAGCTAAGAACATATGAAACAATTATTTGCACCATTCTTTCACTGTTTTAATTTGCTCTTAAAATGAACAAGATGATCCCCAGAGTCACTAGCATTTTGTCTTTATAAATTTAGAGCGTGCTCTAGGATTTTTCATGGCACTGTAAGCAAAGGAAAAACTAAAGGAATCATTTCGAAGGGCATCCTTTATTTTTCTCAAGAGCTATATTATTATTCACTGTTGCTGTAACTTAGAATGTACAAAGCAGTCTGCAGGAGTTTGTTTTATATATTTTAGTTGTTGACTCTTTAAAACATAAAATATGTTTTTGTTAATTATTTATTTCTAATTTTTCTGTTATTGTCTTTCATTTAAATAAAGTGACTGACTTAGACATTGAAACTCTTGCATTAAACTGATGAGGAATAACACCTTTCCTATTTTTAACTATCTTAATCCACTCCTTGACAACTAACAACTCAAAAATAATTTACTGTAAGATTTTTGCTCTAGGCTTCATCAAACATATGTGTAAAAGAATATATTTAAGCAAAATATTATTTCTGAAATAAGCATTATTTTTTTAATTGAAAAAATTGCACTGGAAAAAAAAAAAACTAAATGGGAAACGAAACCTTTCAAATGCCATACATTGGGTTAATTTTATTGTTGTCAAGTACATTTTTTACCAAGTTGATCATTGAGAGAAATTAAACTTCAGATGTTGTAAAATAAAGTGTTTATAGTTAGAATAATAACTTGCAAATATATATTTAACATTTTATTCTATGATATAAAAATGTCACAATATTTTTAAACGTATAATGTGTATAACTTTTTACTTCTTAATTATTTAGAGGATGCTATTCTAATTGTATTGGGGATAGTTTTGCTACTTAATTACAGACATGAGAGTCCACATATGAGAAAACGGATTATATTTTATATATATTTTATAATTTCATAAACAACTTTATTATGGCTTATTCTAAAAATACTTTTTCAAAAGAACTTAAACAATAATTTTATTTCACTTCCTGAAAACATAATTAATATGTTAGATCTTAAGCTTGTATTTTTATTCAAACACCAAAATCTATAAAGCTTTTTTACAAAGCCTTGAATTCATTTCTGAAATTGAAAACAATTCAACATCCTGTTTATATAAGCAGGAAAGAAAAATAATATAATTTTAACTACTTACAACTGATTTCTGAAAATCCATTAAATAATATGATTACGTTTATTTTCAAAACAGGTTTATATATTTTCCTAGAGAACCTTCTATTTCCTCTTCACTGTTATTTCTGTCAGTCTGTTTGCTGAATGGTGCAATAGTGAGTTTCCAAGTTTTTATTTCCCACGTTAAAGCAATAGTTTAAAATACTGTAAAACCATACGAGAGATTACTGTATAATTTTGTAATGGATTAAAATTACATCATTTGTTCCCAGACCCACAGTGAATATTGTTAAAACGCTCCTTTTTGCAACCAGTAATACCTTTTTTCTCATATGCTACCCAGACTTAGAGGGCGCTGTTGTTCGTGTATTTTGAAAGTGTTTCATAATGCAAAACACATACAGCTTATAGTTTATTATTTGTTTTTTAAAAACTGCCTATAAATTACAATAAAAATACTAATGTGTAAAGCCTGAATTTAAATGAAAAACTGCTTATGCAATAGATCATTAAAGTTGTTGTATTTGTTATTAAGTACATATTTTTTTATCGTTCCCGAGTTCTAATTTATCTTTAATTCATTTTAAACATTCTGATGACTAGTTTTTATAAAAGTATTTCAACTTTCTGACACTATAGCTATGTAAAAAGAATAGTCTTGTACTTAGGAGATGCATACTGAAAATTTTAGGGGTGTCATTTTCAAATGATTCAGGAAAGAAAATGAGGTAAATGTGGCAAAATGTTAATTGTTGATTATAGGTGACAGGCATGCATGTGTTTTTGACTTTTTCTGTGTGTAAACTTTTTCACATTGAAAATGGGGAAAGTATTCTGATAATGCACTTTTAATTTCTATGATTATTTTAAATAATTTTTCTAGATAAATATATATTTTTTTAAAATTCACTGTACATGATAGCTTCTTTATAGCTAGCTCTTAATGCAGTCCTAAAATAGTAAAGTTTCTCATGGTCATATGACACATACTATTTATTTCATTAATTGAAGTTGAACAGGAAAACTAATTTTAAAATAAAACATTGTATTCACTCTTATCTTTACAAAATGTTTTAAAATTACCGTATATGATTTCTATGGTTTTAGACATTTTTTCAATATGATGAAATCATCTGAGTTCACGTCTCTTCCTTTGTTCTTTGACATTATGGTTGATGTAAAAAAATTTTAAATAGAGTCAAAAAGCTGAAAAAATTATAGCCAATCTTGTCTAAATGCAAAATTTAGGTAAGACACTTGATAACTTACAACATACATTTTAAAAATCTAAATATCTTGGTGCATCTCTGTATTGAAAACATTGACTAAATGCTACATAAAACCAACCATCACCTTCCAGAAATGGTAATTGCTGCATGAGGGTCACAATTCTATATTTAAAATGCATTAACTTAGAAAACTCAAAGCAGACACTAAACACAGATTATACTCTAATGTAGTGTTCATTCTTAATTCTTTACATTTAATTTGATACTTAGAATAAACCACTTCAAAAACTTTCATTCCAGATGTGTCTTTTTAATACATCTGAATGTATTTCTATATTGTGATATATGCTGAATAGAGTTATTAAGATGATAGTCGCTCTAGTTAAATAAAATTACACGTGAGGTCATCCAGACTTTGACAGATATTTCTTTTCATTTATATATTCAGGCACCATTGAAGCAGCAAAATAATACCTCTCTCTTTTTCTTTTAACTTTAGCTTGCAGAAAGAAAGGGAGAAAACATTAGTGAAACTAAATCGCTAGGAAAACATAAACATAGCTTAAAGAAAAGTTTTCATTGAGCTCGGGCATAACTTTGTACCACTTCCAGTTATTTTAAAACCAAAACAAGCATGGCAGAAAGCACAAGAAAAAAAAAAAATCAGTTCACAAAATGGCTCATAACTTGCTCCTTTGAATAGGGTATCTGACACTTTGTCTGGTTAAACTGTATCTAATCTAGCACAAATAGGCATTGTCTGATTTTTATGGTATCCATGAACATGCAAGAAGTTTTCCACCTTAAAAACAAGGAGGTGGGGTTAGGAGGGGCCGTGTAGGGGGAAGGCTGACCCCTAACTGAGTAACAGTTGCCTTTTATGATTGGCAAGTTCTTTGGGACCAAGATACCCCCCACCCTGACTGCTGAGGACTCTGAGATGCAGTTTAGCCCTGTCT
Organism: Tadarida brasiliensis; assembly: GCA_030848825.1. Lineage (NCBI taxonomy): Eukaryota > Metazoa > Chordata > Mammalia > Chiroptera > Molossidae > Tadarida > Tadarida brasiliensis. Next base: position 106,329,530 of record CM061260.1, on the reverse strand, counting down.
TTATGTCAAATCACTGCCATCAAAACAATGGCTCATATTACATGAAAATCTTGTGCAAATGAGCCATAATGGGAGTGAATGACACTCTCATAAGACCATGCAGCAGGGTCTTCCTTTGATCCGAAATACTGTTAATCTTTCTCAAACAATGCATACTAAGCATACTTGGCAAATCCTATATGAGAAAATCCCTCTAGTACAGACCTAGAGATCAACAAGCCGCAAGTGAGACACATACCAGTAAAAAGTTTCACGTGGGTCATGGATGTCCACTTCGCTGGAGTCTTTTTTAAAATTTGTGTACAGCTGTGGCTGTTGTTTTGGTAGTTGTCGGTTTTGTTTATTCTTTTACACAATATTTATACTGTATATTTTCTTATTTTAAAATCTTGGTTACAATTGCTTCACATATATTGGGTTGAATTTTAAATAGCTGATGGTAAAAATTATTTGGAAACAACTTCCAAGAGTTATAATAATTTGAGAATGTATGAAATGCCTTATTTCATAGGCTTTTGTCATTAATCATAGTGGACTCAGACTGATGATTTATATGATGTTGTGCCAAAACAGAAGAAAGAGAAGAGAAGAGAAGAGGAGAGGAGGGGAGAGGAGGGGAGAGGAGGGGAGAGGAGGGGAGAGGAGGGGAGAGGAGGGGAGAGGAGGGGAGAGGAGGGGAGAGGAGGGGAGAGGAGGGGAGAGGAGGGGAGAGGAGAGAACTTTCAACAGTGATGTTTTCTAGCATAAGAAATAAATGATTTAGGTGTTTCTATTTCTAAGGTGGTTTAAACAACCATTAAAATGTCTCACAAGGAGTGGTAGATCACCCCTAAGATATAAAAAGGTATTTTCCTTTGCTCTCTAATATCAAAATCAAATTGTTTGGTTAGGTAGCCAAATACGTAAGGCACATGTAGGCTAACACAAGCTGAGTCAATCATGGTAATTCAGTGCTGGTAGGAAATATGCCTCTTCAGTTGTGCTCTGCTTTTGAAGTGTTGCCTAAAAATCAGCCTTGGGCTTCAAAGAGAGAAGGATTATAGCCTTTAGCCAGCAATTAATGTGGCTGGAATTCAGAATGTCAGCATCTAACCACGATCCTGGCTGGACAGTAGCATAGCAGGAATTCCTTCTCCTTCAAGACATGGAGTAAATCATAAAAATGAATAAATAAGCAATGAAATATTATTAATATGTGACAGGAAATAAGAGGGGGAAAAATAAACCCTCCCTGTTTTTTGACATTCAGACAAGCCCTACCAAAAAAGTGATGTCCCCAGACTTTTCAGCAGTCTCCATCTAGATAATTTTAATTTCCCACCAACTGTTAAGCAGAAAGACATGCTATCAGAGAGAAAGCTATTTCATTTGCCTTCTAACACAGATCAGATGACAGCCTCTCCAAGCCCCTCCTCTCTGTCAGAGCTCAAGGGTTCAAAATGGTCAGAATATCAAACAACAGAAAAGCAGCAGGATTTTGCAGGAAGAGTTTAAGTACATTGGATTATGCAGAGTGGTCAGAAGAGACACTGGTGTTAGTTTTCATTTTTATTCTCAATCTCATTTAAGTGCCATCAGCCAATAGCCTAAAGGAGGGGAGTGATCTCCTGCTCCTGGGTTACTGTAGAGTGCAAGTCCTTAAAATACCAGTCATTTCTACCTAATACCCTGGGATGTTTGAGGTTGAATATTAAATGACAAAGCAACCTCACTTTCATAACAGTGGGTATTCAGAATTACTATTTCAACATGATATGTTTGTTTTGGTCTAAAGGTGGAAAGGAGTTGTGTCATCTCTTCTAGGACTTGTGAACAAAAATTAAGGGAATCAGTCACTGAGTGTGGGGAACATTCTCCCTTGGAATAGGTAGACCTCCCAGAACAACCAAGCACTTTGTCCTTCAAAATCTTACACACTGTTTGATTCTTGTTTCCTTACACATTTACCAACTCTGAGAAAAACCCACGCAAAATTATTTACAGAGGATCTCTCCATCATGAAAGCATAAGCAATGTGTTTCTTTAATAAGCAATGTTTTTTCTCACTACAGATATTGTGTATAGAAGATGCTTAAAGAATGATCACTATAAAATCTAATATTAACCAAAAAAATTAAAAATGTAATAGCCTCTTTGATATCATATACATATTTACCCCTAGATCCCATACATAAATATAGATTTGATACCACAAAGGCTTTTTATTTCCTATATTCTTGCATTTAAGATATTTTCTTTTATATAATGCCTTGATTTGGCCTGACAGTGTATTTAGTTCCAAAGAAACTTGTAAAGAAACAAGTGAATGATGAATTAAATATCGAAGAAAAGGCCAAGTGATGCCCATAGGCCTCATTTTGTTGATTTTTTGGTTTTTTTTTAACATATTTAAAAATTTGTTTTTTCTTTATTGATTTTAGAGAGAGAGGAAGGGAGAGGGAGAGAGAAATAGAAACATCGATGAGAGAGAACATCGATTGGCCACCTCCTGCATGCCCCCCACTGGGAATCGGGCCCACAACCTGGGCATGTGCCCTGACCGGGAATTGAACCGGCAACCTCTTGGTGCATGGGTCGACTCTCAACCACTGAGCCACACTGGATGGACAGCCTTATTCTGTTGAAAATGCAGGCAAAACGTGTATGAACTTAAGCAAAATTCATTTTGCCATCTCGCTGTTGAAGAAGTGTCATTCCCAGGTCCTAGTTCAAGCATCACAGAGCATACCACACTATTTTGTCATAACAGCAGAGTTATTAGTGATAAAAGACATGAGTGAAGGAAAGATGGTTCATGAAACAGAAAAACAAAATTCTTTAGCCTGTAAAAAGAAACTGGCACACAGAAGAAAATCTACATTTAAAGAATACATCTGAATGATTCTTTCAGTAACAAAATGATTTGATAGTATACTATCATTATCCAAAAATTGGGGGTTTGGGCAATGTCTACTTACACAAAACATACCATGAAATATTCCTACAATGTATTTAGCTATTAGTAGGACCCACTTGTTAGGTCCTAACTATTTAAACTAGTTTCTAAAGAAGCATAACCTATTTACACCTTAATATTGCTAGACCACCCACAATCACCATCCTATCTCCACCCCATTAAGGACCCACAGTTACAAATTTATAGATTTATATAAATGTATAAATATAAAAACAGATTTATAATAAATCTATAAATGTATTAAATAGAATCTACATAACTGCATTACTTTGTTAAACTATCTTGTTAGACAATGAAATAGAAAGATACTCTATGATAAGGAATTGGAAAAATCAACATAGTTAAGATGGCCATATTACCTAATGTAATATACAGATTTAAGGCAACCCTCATTAAAATCCCACTGGCCTTTTTCAAAGAAATAGAACAAAAAATTACCACATTTGTATGAAACCACACAAGATCCCAAATAGCCAAAGCAATCTTCAGAAAAAAGAACAAAGCCAGAGGTATTATACTCCCTGATTTCAGAAACACAGAAATGGACAGAATTAAGAGCCCAGAAATAAACCCACGTGTATATGGGCAACTAATTTTTGACAAAGGAGCCAAAAACATACAATGGAGAAAAGAAATCCTCTTTAATAAACGGTGTTGCAAAAATTGGAAAGCTACATGCAAAAGAATGAAACCAAACTGCTACTTGACACCACATACAAAAATTAACACTAAATGGATAAAAATGTTAAATATAAGACCTGAAACAATAAAATACAAAGAAGAAAACATAGGTACTAAGTTTATAGGTGCTGGTCTTACAGAGGAATTTATGAACTTGACCCAAATACGTGGCAAAAGACACCATGTCAAACTAAAAAGCTTCTGCACAGCGAAAGAGACCATTAAGAAAACAAAAAGGCAGGCAACGGAATGGGAGAAGATATTTGCAAATAATAACTTTGATAAGGGGACAATATCCAAAATATATAAATAACTCATACAACTCAACAACAACAAAAAACAAACACCTACTAAAAAACAGTCAGAGGAACTGACACTTTTCCAGAAGACGTATAGATAGTCAACAGATATATGAAAATACATTCAGCTTCATTAACTATGAAGAAAATGCAAATCAGAATGAGATACCACCTCACACCTGTTAGAATGGCTACTCTCAATAAGACAAGAAATAACAAATGTTGGAGAGGATGTGGAGAAAAAAGAACCCTCAAACACTGCTAGTGGGAATGTAAACTGGTACAGCCACTGTGGAAACCAGTATGAAGTTTCCTCAAAAAATTAAGAGTAAAGCTACCATATGACTCTGCAATCCCTCTTCTGGTTATCTAACTGGAAAATTTGAAAACATTTATTTGTAAAGATATACATACGCCTGTGTTCATTGCAGCATTATTCATGGTAATGAAGACATGGCAATAACCTTTGTGTTCCTCAATGGATGATTGGATAAAGAAGAAGTGGTACATATATACAATGGAATACTTCTCAGCAACAGGAAAAAATGAAATACTGCCATTTGTAGCAACACAGGTGGATCTTGAGAGCATCATGCCAAGTGAAATGAGTCAGATGAAAACAAGAACCATATGATTTCACTCACATGTGGGATATAAAGCAGAAAGCAACAAATGAACAAACAAACAAACTCATAGACACAGACAGTAAAATGGTAGTTGCCAGAGAGGAAGAGAAGTGAGGGGAGGATGAAGAGGGTAAATGGAGTCAAATCTATGCTGACAAAAGGAAACTAGACTGGGTGGTGAACACACAATGCAATATACAGATGATGTGCTATAGAATTATACACTTGAAACTCATATAATGTTATTAACCAATGTCACCCCAATGCATTAAATAAAAGTAAGAAAAAAATCTTGTTAGGTTAAACATTTATTGGTGGTGTTCATATGAAATCAGTATTTTCTATAACACTATGCCCTAGAAAATAAATTTTATATAAAATTTATAAATTATTTATAAAAGCTGAAATTTGCAAAGTCTTCACACTTCCCAGGGATACTATTTATTATTATATGATAAATTAATTCATTTCTAAGTCTCCTTTTCTAGTATTTTAAATTATTTATTGAATTTTAAAAATGAGTAATGAATTTACATCAGCTTAAAAAGTCAAATAATGAATTAAAATGTAAACAAGTGAAAAAAAAATTCATTTATCCAGTTCACCCTCCTCTGCCTTCTCTCCAGTCAGGTAAACTATATAATTTTTATGTGTCCTTTCATAGTCTCTTATGGACACACAGGTACAATCAGCTACAATAGTCCCTCCTGAAATACCATCTGCTCCTCTGTCCTCACCTTTGCCTTGTACTTCATGGCCATTCATTTTCCCGTTCATCCACTAACCTACTCCATGTGCATCCATCTGTTTCTTTTTCCTCTTTTAACACTGGAAAAGGCATTCTTCTCCCAACAAGCCCAATTCTTGCACATAGGTTTAGGCACCAGCTTCTGCACTGTCTCCACAACTTCACTCCTTCAGTTCTCCCCTTCCTCCTCCTGCACCTCCACTATTCCTCTAGGTTCCCGAGCTAGCTATTTAAATTAAAATTTTAAACTCCACTTCCTCAATGGCACCAGACACACTGCAGGTGTTCAGTCGTCACGTGTGGCTAGTGGCTGTTGACTTGAACTCTCAAACACCAAGCATGTCCACCACTGCAGAAAGTTCTATTGGGCAACGCTGTCCTAGAGCATGTTTTAAAAGTGGTAGAATGTCCCAATTCCATTCCTCACTAAGTGTGATCTCGGTTATTTTCTCTACCAAGTTTTAGTTTCTCTCTCTAGTAAAGTGAGAAAAAACAGTAGTATCAACTTCATAAATCATTGTATACAAAGAACATCTATAAATTGGCAAAAAGTGAATATAAATACAGATAAGGAGATAGATATAGGTATGGATATAGAAATAGATATATAGAGATAAAGTTATTTCAAAGAAATTCTCAGTTTTCTCTTTTACATAATGCAAAATTTTAGTTAATTGAATCTTTTTTTAACCGTAGGCAATTTTTATAAATTGCATTTATGTCCTAAAGACCTCTTAAATATGAACCCACATTTATGTTCCCATTTTACTTTATACATACTTTTAAAATAAGGTATTATTGTATTATGTCAGTTAGTACAAAGGCCATAACTTTGTGTTCACATGATAAATACTCAATACATTTTGTTGCATTGGATTGAACCTAGTTATAAACACTTGATTGATATGTTTTGTGTGTGAGAATTCCCCTCACTTAATTCAAACTATACTCTCATTTATATGCTTAGCCATTACGGTTTTCTTTTCACCTTCCAGTCTAGAGTTTGTAATGCTGTCATTTTTATTTCCTCCTAAATCTTCAAATCTGCATTAGCCCATCTGAATTACTTTGAACTTTTTAAAATCTAAGTATCATTGTTATAAAATCTATTTATAGTAAAAAAGTTATACTTGACTATCACTAACAATCAAATAATTATATTCCATAAAAATCTTTGATTGTACTTGCAGAATCCATTATCTGAAATAAAATAATTAAAAGGAAAAGAAGCAAAAAATAATAGAGTAATATAACTATTACTCCTTGCTTTCTGGATAAAAGATCTTTTTTTTTTTTCAAAAAAAGAAAGCATTTACCTGCTAGATGTTTGCACTGAGATGTTTTAAATACATAATTTTAAAAATTATTAATTTTCTATTTGAACATATTTTTCAGTAAAAATATATTGAAACTATTAATTACTAAAATTTTCAAATAAGAGGTACCCCTTCATTCCTTTAACTAGTCTCAAAAGTAAAGGCATTGTGATCCCTTCATGTCACCCTCAGAGCTCTGCATATTTATCAATCACACTACAGATACTATTGAACATTTGACCATATGATATCTCCTTATAAGCAAACCCACTTTACAGAAACAAAAAGTTACAGAACAGATAAAACAAGATGTGTGTATTCACTTAAACATTTATTTTCATTAAGCATTTACAATTTAAATTAACATGTTAAGTATTTTTATATATATTAACTCAATCTTCAAGAAAGTTTATTACTTTTTGGGTACTGAAATTTCATGTCATGCAAAAGCAATTTGTACATAATTTGTTTATATATATATTCACCACATAAGAACATACCCATTTTAAAATGAGGCCTTCCAATATAAAAAAAAAAAAAAATCAAGGTAAATTCATAAAATGGAATAGTGGGAAACCTTTAAAAAGAAAGAAAGTAGATAGATAGATAACAATCTTTAAAGTATACTGTTAAATTTTTAAGTTGCAGAAGAGAATAAATAGTTTATTAATACTCATGTAAAAAAGATATAGACATACATATTTATATAGTTGAGATTATTTATACTATTAGTAGAATAAGACTTTTTGTTCTGTTTGAATTTCTATCAATTTTTAAAATGCTTTAACTTTTGCCAAATCAATGTGTTTAGTCTTGAAAGTCTTAAAACAATAACAAAAATAAAAGCAATTTTCTACTTCATGTCTCCTAACCTATTAGACTCTTTTCCCCAAGAGCAACACTTTTTTTTACCTATTTGCTTCTGTATTTCTAAATATATGCATTACACACATATTTAATGTCTAATAATGTAATATATTGTGTATTGACTTCCTATTATAGTATCATCTTACACAAATACTTCCCATATCTCCTCCTTTGAGATTACATATACCTTGCAAGATTTATGTTTTGGGATATATAAATATTATTCCCTGCCGAATCAAATAATAGCAAAATGTTCTATCCTTATTTTTTCATTCTTATATTACTTGTTATGTTTTACAGAGTCAATATTTGACTTTTATAATTTGCTTGTTTTACTATTTGCCTATAGTTAACTCTTAAATTTTTCAACAGAATTGTAATATTTATCTCAATACCATTCTCCACATGATCAAAATGAATCAAATCAAATAAAAATATTTTCTCCTATAAATTCTCCTACTTGGGTTCTCTGGTTTCTTGTGAAACCTGTTCTGCTTGCTCTCTGGGGTTTTCGCAGACTGCTATCTTAGAGTTTTTCTTTGCCTCTCTTCTGTGATAGAACCCACATATTTTTCTGCATTGGCTAACTTCTATTTTAGTGGAACAGCAGTACCTGATTGAGAACATGTAAATATAAAATAATTTGCTGAAACCTTGTATGTCTAAAAATATCTTTCTTTTTACATGAACAAAGTTTGCATATTGATTTTAAAGTTGAAATTATTTTCATCAAATTTTATGTGCTAAGTACTTGGTAGATCTTTCCAAACTGTTGACTCATGTTCTTCAGTTCTGGGGATTTTCTTGTATTATATCTCCATTTTTTTCTTTCTTTTTGTATAGACTCCTATTCATCTAGATGCTGGATTGCTATAAAATCTTCTAGTTTTCTTTTACTTCCTAATGCTCATTTTTTTGTTTTCTTATAATACTTTCTTAAAGATTTGCTTCATTTTTCATTCCTTCTATTCATATTTTTTAGTTTGTTTTTAATACCCAAGAGTGTCTTTTTATTCCCTGGTAGTTTTTTTGTTTTGTTTTTATCCTCACTCAAGGACATTTTTCCATTTTTGTTCAGATAGACTGGGAGGGAGAGAGAGAGAGAGAGAAAGGGAGAGAAACATCGACGTGAAAGGAACATATCGAGTGGCTGCCTTCCACACGACCCCAACCAGGGGCTGGGGACAAATTGCAACCGAGGCACATGCCCTTGACTGGAATCGAACCCGTGACTCATTGGTCCGCGGCTGGCGCTCTAAATGCTGAGCCAAATCGGCCAAGGCTATTCCCTGGTTCTTTTTTCTTTTTTATAAAATCCAGTTCTTGTTTCATTGTAGCAATTCATTTTTTTTCTTCTGTTTCCTGATTTTTCTCTATTTAGTTTATTTTTTATTTATTTCTACCATATTACGTTAGGTTTTCCTCAATTATCTGTAGTTTCTGAGTTCTTCATTCATATTTAAGAGTGAATCACCAATAATTTGAAAAGGTTGGGGTGAAATTACCTTGTTTTGTTGTTGTGAGAAGCCCTAATATCTTTAAGGCACCCCTCCTCTTCTTTGTGGTATCTGGAGTCTCCAAATGCTGAGCCTTTCCAGAGTGTCTGCGTGGCAGATAGGTTGCCAGACTGTTCATAGTTATCTCCCTCCAAGGGCATTTAGGTTTCTACTCCTTTCACTCTGCTGAGTCAATTACTACCTGTCTCCCTGCTTTCCACTATCTAAAAATCTGCTGACATCCTCTCTGTTATTTTTTCTTCCTCACATTTTGCCTTATAAGTTTATAAGTTTTATATGTCTGTCATTGTAGTTGAGGAGAGAATGGTGTTTAGTATGTTTGTTTAGTTTGCTATGTTTAACTGAAGAACATGTATTCTTTTTTATTATTATTATTACATGTGCAGATAGGTCCCAAAAGTTATAGGAGAGTTCATATAATTTTCATCTACAGAAAAATACTGGAGTAAGAAAATCTTCTTTATGTGTGAAGATATTGAAGTATTTACTACTGGGAACATTCAGGGTACAGTGCCATAGCTAATACTGGCAACTACTCCCTGTTTTCTTCCTTAGAAGCATGTTTTCAGCAGGAAAATAGTTGCTGTCCTGCACCCTCATCTAGAAATGTAAATCAGTTCAACATTTCCAAAGAACAATTTATGTGTGTGTGTGTGTGTGTGTGTGTGTGTGTGTGTGTGTATATATATATATATATATATATATATATATATATATATATAGAGAGAGAGAGAGAGAGAGAGAGAGAGAGAGAGACTTAAAAAGCAACACCTTCTGATGTAGTAATGACATTTATAAAAATGTATTAAGGAAAATCTCAGTATATTTACTGAGTCAGGGAACATTTGGTTGCAAGTCAAACTGGAAGCTGACTATTGGAAACCCCCAGAACACAGTTTGTGAAAAGATATCCAAATTTCACTGAGCCATATTTTGACTTATCTATGTCTTTCTCTGTGTCCCTGCTTTCTCATGGCCAAATCAATGTTCTCCCAAAATGGCAGGCAGCCTTAGATCTTCGGTATCATCTCGTTTGATTCAGTACAACTATATGGCTCAGTCACCATGTCTCAATCCTATTTTGCGAGAGAATGTATCTGATTGGCCTGGTCAAGCCAGTTCTTGTAGTCAATGTCCACAAGAGAGTTTCTTGGTACATTAGAACTGCTTCTTTTCAGACTACTATGGTTGGAGGGGTCCTTTAAGAAAGAACCATGGGTGTCTGGAGAAACTTATCAGCATCATTAACACAGCAATGGGAGTACTTCACATATTCAATAGTATGTAGAACACTAACCAACTAGGTGAATTGGTGCAGTCTATAGGCTGGTCTAGGTTCAGAGATTACCATGAACAATGGCATTGTTCAATGACATGAACAAATGTCACCGAAGTTGTTTTAATTTCAGTTTACCACTTGTCCAGAGAACAAGAAGAGCAAACGATAATAATCAGCCCATCAAGAGTATAAATTCAGTAGACACAGCTCCCATTGTTTTCCTGGATCCTCAATGTTTTGTCGAAATTTCAACAGGTTTGGTAGCATTTACATTGAGGAACCAGCCAGGTCAGGGAAGTCTAGAACCTAAAGCTCAACTTAACGAAAAAATAAAACGTTTTTATTTTGGAGCTGCTGGGCTAGTGGATGGAAGAGGAGCCTGTCAGAACTCAGGGGCTTGCGTCTTTATGAGGGAAACTTAATACACTCAACTCACATTTTATATAGTATGTTATGTATTATCACCAGGCCTGCTAGAGTTTTCATTGCACATGGCCTAGCATGGCCACCATGACATATAACATCAATGAGTGAGGAGTAGATGTAGAACAAAGAGGGTAATGGGGCCAGAGGAGGGCTACATGGTAACGGACACCCAGCCGCAGCAGAGATGAGGTGAGGATCTGGAGACTGTAATATATGGGAAAAAGAAACTGCTATCAGTTCTAGACAACAATATTGTTGTAGAACCACGCATTTCTGTATTTTCTGTTTTTTAGAAGTCAGAAATCAGATCTCTATATAACGTTTTTGGATTTTGAAATGTTGACAACTGTGAAGATTTTTAAAACACCCTGTTGGGCAAACAAAACACATCTACCGATAGAATCAGGCCTGTATACAGCTAATTTGTGAACCTGCCTACTCAGACCCTAACATACGCACCCAAATACAGACACCCTATGCAAATGAGTATGGATTTTAATTATTCCCTCAGGCTAAAACTCATTATAATCGAGAGTGAAGAATTTAGCCTCATATACAAATTTTCTACAAAATCACAGAATGCCAGAATAAAAAAGAATATTGACATTTAATTATCACAACACCATTATTTTATAGATGAGATAGTTTCTGTCTAAAAAGGTTTAACAACTTGTTTAAAGTCTCAAAGATATGTATGTAATTATTTTAGGATTTTCTCTGAAGGGTGGTAAGATTCTTTATATGCTAAGATATAATTCATGGCTAGGTATCACATCTCCACAAGCATGCTAGCTAATTCTTATTTTAGTTCAAACCATAATTTATCAAAAAAAAAACACAAAACTTTATTTAAATTCCTGCCCTAAAATCAACCAAAACTATTTTAATGTACCATCCAGAAGTTTCTATGGAACTAAAACACATAACAATAGTGTGATTACTCTGGATTAAATAATATTAACATTAGTCTTTATGAACTGTTGGCAAGACATCCGCCTTTAACCACCCACTTCACTTTATACGTGGAACTAGTAAAATGCTAAATTTATTTCAGGGGACATTTGTCCTGGTAATTTCCAAACTCCAACTCTGACTCTTGCGGCCAGATATTTTTTTTTTTTTAGCCTTTTGACTTCACACATTGAAATTTATGGTGCATTTCACAGTGCTCCCTGCTGTGGGCCTCATCAGGTCTTGGCTGCCAGGCCACTAGGAAACAAGAAATGAATGCTGGAAAACCCTGTGGCTGTTCTTAACTAAAGAACTGCAAACATGGCCAAAGTTCCCTGCAAATCCTGCTAAATTGTCAGAAGAAAAATGGCAACAAGCTGCAGCCATTCAATGAAGCAATATTTTCCTTATAACTTGCAACATCTTTTATTTAGCCTCAACAGTATCATATTTGAAATGATTTTATGACTGGGGGCAATACTTGGGTAGCCATCTGTTCTCTCAGACGAGCTGTCAGATGAGGAGAGTGTTTTTAGTCAATGTTTTCAAATTACTTTGAGATACCAACAAATTCAATATTTGTTCGTGACATTAATGAGGATTATTTTCGTGATTTTTATCCTAAACAAAAAGTCGGATTTCCAATAATTTTATATTATCTCCATAGTCACTGGTGCAAATGAGTAGATTCTAACTGACATGAAGAAAAAAAGAAAGGAAGGCAGGGAGGGAGGAAGGGTGGGGGGGAAGGAGGGAGGGCGGGAGGAAAAAAGGAAGGAAGGAAGGAAGGAAGGAAGGAAGGAAGGAAGGAAGGAAGGAAGGAAGGAATGGAAGGAGGGAGGGAGGGAGGGAGAGAGGGAGGGAGGGAGGGAGGAAAGAAAAAAAAGAAAAGAGAAAAAGGAAGGTGCCCAAAATGTCAAGATGGGTTTGGTATACCAGAGCTATCTTTGCACTTGCAATTTTAAAAGTAAAATTTTAATTTGGAGATTTCTGCCTACCCACCATTACAAGTTCCTCCAGGGCAATGATCTATCAACTCCTGACTGTCTCAAACTGTTTGTGCAGGATTCCACATCGATCACGCTCACACTTGCTGCACTTTCAACCAGAGAACCAAGAAACAATAATTTTCAATTAAGAAACCAGAAGACTTGGGGATTTGATTTATGGTGCATGACTAATTATCAAATAGCTGGCCTAATGAAAATTAAGCTGCTGGTTACTGCAAAGATTTAACTTCATTTTCTTGAAGAGATACTGATATGATTCAGAATGTAATTTATTGATGTAGTATGACGCATTTTAAAAGTCATAGACATGTAAATGAGATAATTATCATTTTTAAATGACAAGACTAATTATTTATATTATGATCAATTTTGTATTCAGAGTACATATACACCTGTAATAAAAGATTATCTTTGCTTATGATAATGATTTTCACTTCCTTCTTATGCTACTGGGAGAACTAAAAATACTGCACTTATAGTAAGGATTAGAGGACCTTTTTTAAAAAAAAAACAACTAATAGCTTTTTAATTTTTGAAAATTTCTTGATGTGAATTATTCAGAATGAGTAAATGAGTAAAAAACTTTAAAACCAAACAAAATTTATCAAGTAAATGTGTCAGACTAAATGTATATTTTATGTTAATTATAGTTTTCTTCCAGTAGTGTTAAATACAGACTTACAAATATAAATTTCTAAATTCATAAGGATGCCAGGATGCACTTTTCCTTCTTTCCGTCAGTGGAACAGTTTAATTCTCTGTCATATGCGATGTTCTTTGCCGTATTAACTTGGGTCCTATGTAAAAATATTCAACTTTCCATCCGTGTTTGCTCTACGTTACCTCACACATTCCTTGTTTCCCAAACTTCACATTTATTTTCTGCCAATCGTCTTCATCGAGATGAGTCTATTTATAAGCTTATCCCAAATTCATAGCTCCAAATTCTACCATCTCTCAAACCCAATCTCAAATTTTACATCTTCCTTGGAATGAGCAAATATTTTCTCTTTATCTTCCCACCCATCCTGAAAGAATGTCTCCATTCTTTGAAGCATCATAACTTTGTATAGTCATCAGCCATATCAGTGGTCTCAATCCTGACTGCTATTATGAGGATTTGTTATATCCTATTTTATATTTTGGTGTCAAATAATGCATGTTTTCAGTTCACAAAGATGTATTAAACTGTATTCTTGTGTGTACACTTCTAAATGCATACACTCTACTTTAATAAGCAGCATTTAAAAAATACCAGTGCTGTGACTCCATTCCAAATAAATTAAGTCAGAATTTCTGGGGCTGGAGCTTGGGGCATTGGTATTTATTTAAGATTCCTCAAATGATTCTAACTTTCAGTCACTGACTTTGAGAAGTATCTTGAGAAGTGTTTTTCCTTTCCAAAGGGATAATTACCACTGAGATAACTAAATGTGAATGGACAATCAAAACTGTAGAACCTGTAACCATAAACATTCTTCCCAGGAGTTTTGTGTTTGACCCTTCTTTAGGTCACGTACTTGTGATTTATAATCACTGCGTGTCTCAGGGCTGATCAGCTATTCTTGAGGATACTCATTTCCAAAATGGGATCAGGTCTATGGTGTCGATGTTACTGTAGTATTTACAATTAATATTTCTTATAAAAATAGCCTTACAAAAATAACGTTCTCCCCTTCTGATTGTGTGCTTCTTGAGACCAGGGGCTAGTTCACATTTTCAATAAATATCCATCATAGTGGTAGTGTAAGTAGCTAGATATTAATAAAGGGAGGGAGACAAGGGAATCAGACATCGTTTAGCCTAATGGGCTGGGGAGTTGAGTAGGACACTGGACCTGCTTCCCTGGGAAGTTGTAACATTCATGGGCTCCCCAGGGGATTAGAGCATTGTCCTAAAGGGATTAGCACCCCCCCACCACCCCTTCCCTGTGTAGGGAGGAAGGACAGGCTTTGCACTCCCCAGGATACAACCGTTCCATCCTCCTGCCCCCTGCAGCAGAGGATGGGGGAAAGAAAGAAACTATAAAGGGGAAATTCCTCCGCTGAGCGCTCGTCCAATATAAGTCAAGAGGGCTCAGGGGGAGGTGCTTCCACTTGGAGGCATGTGCAATAGGAACTAAGATGGTGACCACAGGGGGAGTGTCTAAACTGGGAAAAGGATGGATTGGAAAAGGGATACAGAACCCTGGAAGATCTAGGAAATAGATCGGTTAGGAGGATGGACCCATCAGAAGCCCACGAAAGATTGGGAAGTTGACTGGTTAGTGGGAAAGGGTGCCTGGTCCTTCTAACACAGTGCTCTCCACATGGGCTCCCTGGTCATTCACTTGCTCATTCTCTCCATAGTAGCCATGTGGCCCTTGCAGCTGCACTGGGTCTGGAAGTCTCGCAGACTCCAGTCATGGACCTCAGCACAGCGCCAGCCAGAGCACAGCCAGGAGAACAGCCTAAGTGAGCCGGCAAAGACTGCACTGGACTATGAAGGCTTTAATATGGACTGAACCAATGGCACAGAATCTCTGGACTCGGGCCCTAATTTGGGGTCTGATGAAGACAAGGCTGAACTGTTTCCACAGTAGGACGGAGCTAAACCCAGGTCAACCTTCTGTGTTTACTTCAACTTTAATAAATCTTATCACTCACAACCTCCCATGTGTGGGTCCCTGGAATGTTTTCCTGTGACTCCATGAAAACCACTATTTCCACTGACAACAATAGCACTATTTCAATGTTGCTTTTTCAACTATGAAAAAGAAAATTAAGAGGAAGAAAGAAATTCAGAGCAGGGTAAGAAAGAGACTAATTTTGTGTTTCTCTATGTTTAACTATGCCACTTCAGGTGGAAAAAATATTAGAAACAATCTTCTAATTGTTTAAATGATGGTATGTCAGTGATTAGAAAACTTTCTTTGAAATTGCTTGTCTTTGGTGAAAGTGATTTTCAGGTGTCCTCTGTATTGTTCCTTAATCTTTTCATACAGATATTAAGAAATTTCCATTGAAATAAAGCATCTCAATGGCAACCCTCCAATATATTTGCATTCCACCCTATGTTCCGAGCTGTCCATCTAAAGTAAAAATCTAATTGGGCCTCTATGCTGTTTCAGAATTTTACCACATACCCACTCTTTGCTGTTGAAATTGAAGTTTGGGAGCCAGCAGGATTATGGGGGGGGGGTGTATCAGAAAGGGTGATTATGGTCCCACCCCACAATCACTGAGTCAGAATCTGCATTTTAATAACATCTCCAAAGTGAATCGTGAGCACACTGAAGTTTGAGACGCTCTCATCTAAAGGAGAATAAAAGCCAAGCCCTTCATCACCTGTCTCATATTTCTCTTCCAGCCTTTTTCCCAACTCATCCTTTAGACCCAACCTGTATCCTTAGTCGTCTGGCTGACTTAGAGTTTCTGGAACAAACTGGCATCTTCTGGCATTTGCATATGTTGTTTTCTCTGTCGTGGTTGTGCCTTCACACCTTCACCTGGTGATTCCCCTGGTAGATTCCTCAATCCAGCTTACTCTCTTCTTTGAAACAAGACCTTTCCTGAGTCCTTAGGAGAAGTTAGAGTCCTTTTCTTTTCATTTACAAGGCTCTAATTTAAGATTTATCAAATTGTATTATACATAGTGTCTGCCTTTCTGCTTTTCTTTAGACTGTGATTCCTTGAAAGCAGGAATTGCACCTTGTTAAATTCTACTGTCCTATCCAGCAGTATATTTTTCATGAGGAAATAAGTCCACAAATGCTTTATGGGTGTTGGACAAAAGACCTAAATGTAATAATGTCTGAGGACAAAGTATGGCAAAGCTTTCCTTTTAGAAGAGAGTAGTTGAAACCACACATCTGATACCACTTTATTGTGGTTACTTATTTATTCCTCTGTTGGTAGTGGAACAGTTGTAGGGGTTAGGTCATTGCCCAAAGTCATACATAAACTGAGATTTTACCACTCATACAGAACCCCTGCTCCTCTACACTGTGATGTCACTGTTCCCAAATAACACACAGCCCCATGAAGCATGTTTTGATATTGCCATTCATTCATATATTTGTAAATTATAGATGAAAGCATAAAATATCCAAATAATATACAAATCATTATAAATTTGACCTAATGGAACCACGATATTACATGTTTAATCCTAAGAAACAACTCAAAATACACGCACTAAGACAATATTATTTATAACTGAAAAAAAAAAAAAAACTTGAAAAATAGTTCCAGCAGTAAGACAGTGGGTAAAGAAAATTAAGCAACACAGAGGAAGGATCCAAGATGATGGTGTTGTAGGGAGATGTTATACTCACTTCCTCCTGGGACCAAAATGGAATTACAACTAAAATATACAACAATCAATCTGAAAAACCAACTGAAGTCTAGCTGAACAGAAGTCTTATAACCAAGGACTTACAGAAGCCACATCAAGATTAATAGGAAAGGCAGAGACAGGAAAAGAGCTGGCCCATGAGTGGCAGCCGAGATTCTGAGGGGATATCACAGGTGCAAAGGTTTCCCCTGAGGAGCTAAGGGTCTCAAACCCATGCGGGGCTCCCCAGCCCAGAGCACCAGAGCCAGGAAGAGGCATCCTTATAACATCTGGCTGTGCAAATCAGCAGAAATTCTTTTCATCAGGGAGAGACAAGAGTCTGTTAGAGACATAGGTGCCTTATTAACACAAAAAATTTAATTCACCGCCACTCACCCTGTGCTCCAGCAAAGGGGAGGGTAGAGAAGATGAGAGTCATGTGAGGAGAGACTGGGTTTGTGGCTCTGGAGAGACAGCTAAAGAGGCAGTCACCAGGATCCCTGCACTAAGTCCCTCTCCCTCTCCTATTACCTCAGATGTCATCTTTCTTGGGTGGAGCAATCCCCACCATATGGCATCAGCCCGGGGAAATGCAACCAGCCCAGCTCCTCGGACTTCCTGTCATCCCACATTGTGGAACTTGAACACTGTTGAGGAATCAGCTGCCTGGGCCGGGGTGTAGAGGTCCAGGAAGGCAAGGGGGGTATCAGGGACTGAGTGGTGTGGCTATGGAGCAGAGTAATTCCCCCCAGATTTCCCTTAACCAGACTGGTGCCTACCCCTCACAGGAGATCTACTAACCCACCCTCCTAACACCCTGTGGCCCCACCCTGCCAAGCTCAGGCTCCTGGAAGAATCTGGGTTACAGTAGGTTGTGTGGCTCTAGGACAGGGGCCATATACCCTCTACATTCCAAAATGGTGCAGAACCTTTTTTTTACATGACCAAATCTTGATCTTTTTGGGATTAAGAAATTCTGCTGGTCTCACCCTGATGACTCCTTAAGACCCCACCTAACCATAAAGGATGGTGGGAACCTGGTAGATGTCAGCTAGACTTGGTATACCCTGGAACTTTTGCAGAGTGGCCTCAGACTCAACACTGGCACTGAGTAAACCTCTAACAATCTGGTGAACACCACTTGTCCCTATCTGGTGACTCAATGAGAACCCACCTCATGCAACTCAAGTACTGCCAGAGGCTCTTTCAGTGAATGAGCTTAACAAGCAAGCAGCAGGCACAGGACAGGTAGAGGCAAATCTTGGGATGTCTTGGTACTTCTGCTGTCCTCCCCTGCGCTCAGTGCTGGTGAAAGCTGGCCTTGGTGAACATATTTGGTGTTCCCAAGCATACCAAGGCAAGCAGAGGCAGCACAAACTGTGGATTACTTTGTAGCCCCCAACAGGTTGCCCAGGGTCAATTATGTACAGCATCTGACATTTGACTTTCACCAAAGTTCCTCACAAGAGGCCTCAGAACCAACACATCCAATGGTCAGCTTCATACAACATCAGAGTAAGATCCAAATAGCTTCACAAACAGCATATCCAAAGGGAGGCACACGACCATACTGAGATGAATTTGGCTTCATCATGTGGTCAGCACCTGCACAGCAACTCATACACTGTGGTCAGGGTCCATTCTCACAGTCAGACAGTCCGAGTGTTGACTCCACCAACAAATGGGACAGTAACAATCAAAACTCAATTACTTGTGATATTTGTCTTTCTCTGACTGGCTTATTTTGCTTAGCATAATAATCTCCAGTTCCCTCCACTTATATGTGGAATCTGATGAACACAATAAACTGATAAATAAAATAGAACCAGAGGCATGGAAACATGGAAGTGACTGACAAATCTCAATAGGAAAGGGGGAGGGGGAGAGGGAAGAGATTTATCAAAGAACTTATATGCATATGTGCACTTCCCATAGACACAGACAATAGGGTGGTGAAGGCTTAGGGCAGGGTGGAAATCAGGTGGTGGGGAGAAGGGAAAGAAAGGAGGGGGATAACTGTAATACTCTTAAAATAAATATTAGGGGGGAAAAAACTTAATTACAACAAGAGGGCTCACATAACACAACAAGGAACATTCCTAGAGCACTCAGCTCAGGGGACCAAGTTGACTGTGCCATTGGGTTCCACAGAAACCAACTACAAAAGGCCACCCTGAAAAGAATGGGAGACATAGCAGATCAACCTAATACATAGAAAAAAAATACAAAGGGAGAACCCAAATGGGAAGACAAAGAAGCATGCCACAAGAGAAAGACCAGGAGAAATCTATTAAAAAGGAGCTAAATAAAATGGAACAAGTAATTTACCAGATATAGAGTTCAAAACAGTTATAAGAATGTTCAAAGAACTTAGAAAGAACTTAAAAAAGCTTAATGAGCATTAAAAAATGCATAAAACCAGTCAGAAATTTAAAGACATCCAAATTGTAAAAAAAGAAGTAAAACTGTTATTATTTGCAGATTCATGATACAGTATATAGAGAACCCTAAAGATTCCAGAAAAAAATTATTAGAACTGATACAAAATAAATATCCAGAAATCAGTTACATTTTTATATGCCATTAATGAACTATCAGAAAGAGAAACTAAGAAAACAATCCCATTTATTATTGCAACACAAACAAATAAGTTACCTAGGAATAAATTTAACCAAGGAGGTAAAAGACTTGTATTTGGAAAAAATTATAACACACTGAAGAAGGAAATTGAAGATACAACTAAGTGGAAGAATATACAATATTCATGGATTTAAAGAATTAACATGTTTAAAATGTCCATCCTACCCAAAGCAATCAAGAGATTCAACTCAATTCCTATTAAGATACCAATGACATATTTCATAGATCTAGAACAAATATTCCAAAAATTTATATGGAACAAAAAAGGACCCTGAATAGCCTTAGCAACCTTGAAAAAAAAGAACAAAGTTGAGTTATCACAATACCTGATATCAAAATATACAACAAGGTCATTGTAATCAAAATAGCCTGATACTGTCATAAAAATAGGCTATAGATCAATGAAACAAAGAGAAATCAACCCATGCCTATATGATCAATTCATACTACCAACTTACACCATGCACAAGAATAAACTAAAAATGGATAAAAGACTTAAATGTAAGTGACAAAACCATAAAAATCCTAGAAGACACATAGGCAGTAAAATCTTAGACATCCCTCCTGATATATCTCCTAGGGCAAGGTAAACAAATGAAAAAATAAACAAGTGGAACTACATCAAACTAAAAAGGTTCTGCACAACAAAAGAAACTATCAACAAAATGAAAAGGGACCCCACTGTATGGGGGAACATATTTGCCAGTGAGACAGCTGATACGGAGTTAATTTCCAAAATATACAAATAACTCATATAATTCAACACTAAGAAGACAAACAATCCAATTATAAAATGGGCAGAGGACCTGAATAGACCCTTCTGCAAAGAGAACATACAGAACAAAGAGCCAATGGCCATAGGAAAATACATTCAATGTCACTAATCATAGGAGAGATGCAAATTAAACCACAATAAGATATATCACCTCGCACCTGCCAGAATGGCTACCATCAATAAATCAACAAACAAGTACTGGTGAGGATGTGGAGAAAAGGGGACTCTAGTACACTGCTGGTGGGAATGCAGTCTGGGGCAGCCACTGTGGAAAACAGTATGGAGGTTCTTCAAAAAATTAAAAATGAAATTGCCTTTAGACCCAGCATTCCCACTTCTGGAAATATATTGTGAGAATCTCAAAACACCAGTTCAAAAGAGTATATGCACACCTATGTTCATAGTAGTTTTATTTACCAAAACAAACAAATAAACAAACAAACAAAAAAACCCAAGTGCCCTTCAGTAGATGAGTGGATAAAATAAAGCTGTGGTACATTTACATGATGGAATACTACTGGGCTGTAAAAAAAAAGAAATCTTAATTTTTTGTGGCAGCATGGATGAACCTGGAGATTATTATGCTAAGTGAAATAAGCCAGTCAGAGAAATACAAATACCATATGATCTCACTTATATGTGGAATCTAATGAACAAAATAAATTGATGAACAAAATAGAAATATGAATACATGGAACAGTCTGACAGCTGTCAGAGGGAAGGGCAAATGAGGGGGAATGGATGAAAGAAGGTGAAGGGATTAGCCAAACATCCCATAGACACAGACAACCGTGTGGTGATAGTCAGAGGGAAGGGGAGGAGGGGGCTGGGTGGAGGTGAGTGAAGTGGGGGGTGGGGGGGTGAGGACATCTGTAATAGTGTCGGCAGTAAAAATAAAGTTAAAAAATAAATTAAAATATAACTATAAATATTGTACTAGTCTTTCAACATTCACAATGTAATGCTATGTGAAAATGCAGGCCACTAAGTAAAAGAGCAAAAAGTGTCTAACATTTTTATTTATATGTGGCAGACACTAGAGATTTTATACACCATATTACTGTATTTATTACCCCAAAAATTTATGGATAGGATGACAATCCTTTTTCCCACTCCACTTCCCAGATGAACAAGCACAGGTTCAGAGAATTAAATCTTTTGCTAAAGATTATGCAGCTAGAAGGGAATGGTGCATGAATTTTCACCTGGGTCCATGCCTCACCGAAGTATATTATTTTCTATTATTTCACACTTTTTCTCAGACTTATAGAAAAACATGATTTTTAATAAGGATAAGAAATGAAGACAATATGCTGAGATGATAGGGTTATTTTTCTTTCTTGGTATTCTTTCTTAATGGTTAAGAATATACCTGGTATTCATTGTTGCATACAGTACATATTAATACCTGCATTTTTTATCTTTGTGTTCCCTTGGTTAAGGGGTAGAAATGGAACATTACCTAAAGGTAAAACACAATAGCATGGCTTTGGGGGAATATTAGAGAAATGGTTTTTAAGTCATCTCTATAAAAAATTCCGTGGATGATAAGAAATAAATTTTGGAAGCCAACACAATATAACTTTTCAATAAAACCAACTGCCTCCCAGATCTACTCATGATCTTTTCCAAACTTGATTCTTGATCAGTGACTCCTCCCTTGTTGGATTGCATCACCAACTATCCAGTGGCGTAAGTCATCACTGACACTTCCCACTCTCACACCCTTATCCTGTGCATAATTATTTTCTCTCCATTTACATCTTAAGATTCCCTGAATTCATTCATTTCTGTCTCCACCGAGGTGCCTTCACCTCTCAGCTGCACTACAGTAACCTAATTGATGTAACCCATCCACTCTCGACCTCCATGAATCTGTTCTGCACTGTGGCCAAAGTGATTTTTTAATGCCAATATGATCCTGTTGCCCATGCTTAAAATACCTGAATGGTTCCCCATTGATCTGAAGATAAAATCTGGGTCTGCAAGGCCCTGAGCAATCCCCACTGCCAGCCTCACCTCCCATTTCACTTGGTGCAGCCCCACGGAATTTACTTCCTGTTTCTCAGTCGTGGCATGCTCCTTGGGAAAGTCTTTGGCAGATGATGTTCCCTCTATCGAATGTGTGCTTTTCTACCTTACTCCACTGTTCTCTCCCTTTGTTGGCTTAACATCTATTCACTCTTTACCTCTCTCCAAATATGTCCATAGGAAAGCCATTTTTTTTCCCAATTTTTATTAATTTATTTTTGTGACAGAAGTTTCTCCTTTTCCCCCTAGACTCCCTCCTCCCTATCCTGCCCCCTCTCCCAGCATTGTTGTTTATGTCCATTGGTTACACATACATGCATATAAGTTCTTTGGTTCATCTCATCCATCCCTCCCGCCCCCTTACTCGGAGGTTTGTCAGTCTGAACCCTACTTCTTTCTATGTCTCTGGGTCTATTTTGTTCATCAGCCCACCTTGTTCATTATATTCCACAAATAAGTGAGATCATGTGGTATTTGTCTTTCTCTGATTTGCTTATTTCGCTTAGCATAATACTCTCGAGGTCCCTCCATGTTGTCTCAAAGCAGTGGTTCTCAACCTGTGGGTCACGACCCCTTTGGGGGTTGAACGACCCTTTCACAGGGGTCGCCTAAGACATAACAGTAGCAAAATTACTGTTATGAAGTAGCAACGAAAGTAATTTTATGGTTCGGTGCCACCACAACATGAGGAACTGTATTAAAGGGTTGCGGCATTAGGAAGGTTAAGAACCACTGTCTCAATGGATAAGAGCTCTGTCTTTCTTACAGCTGCATAGTACTCCATTGTGTAAATGTACCACAGCTTTTTATCCACTCATCTATTGATGGACACTTGGGCTGTTTCCAGATCTTAGCGACTGTAAATAGTGCTGCTATGAACATGGGGGTACATATATTCTTTCTGATTGGTGTTTCAGGCTTCTCAGGATATTTTCCTAGAAGTGGGATCACTGGGTCAAATGGCAGTTCAATTTTTAATTTTTTGAGGAAACACCATACTGTAGGAAAGCCATTCTTAGTCACATGTCAGGCATTCTTATTTTTTACTCGTACAGAGTAATATACTATTTATTCTGGCATGTAAATTAATAATTTTATATTTATTCATGTGGTTTGTTAATTAACATGTAACTCTCCCAGAAAACTGCAGGCCCCACAAAGGTAAGGATCTTGTCTGTTCTTGCTCATGTTATACATCTGGAACCTAGCACAGCACCTGACAAATGGCAGACATTTAATGAATACTTCGCATCGGTAGTTAAATGAATTGAATAAAAGGAGGTGCTGATGGTGACCATAACAACCATAGCAGAACATGACAGGCTTTGTTCTCAGCTTCTTTGGGTTCAAATACATAAGGTCAAGGCACATTCTGCATCAAAATTGTAAGTCAGTAAAATTTGCCTTTTCATCCACTTGC
This sequence comes from Tadarida brasiliensis, assembly GCA_030848825.1. NCBI lineage: Eukaryota > Metazoa > Chordata > Mammalia > Chiroptera > Molossidae > Tadarida > Tadarida brasiliensis. The sequence continues at coordinate 106,305,674 of CM061260.1, read as the reverse complement.
TACCCTTTCTGGCCCCTTTTCTCCTCTTCAGTTGTGTCCTTTGCTATCCACATGCCCCGTGCCTTCTTTTATTCTTCACATGTTACACAATTTTTGTTTAGTTAGTTAACATATATGGTAAGCTTGTGCTGCACTCAAGACAACCTGCTAAATACTAGGAAATAAAGAAATGCATAATGGTAATGCCTCCTAAGAGGTAAGAATGACAAACTAGCTGGTGGTAACTATTACACACCTACCATGTGCCAGTCACCATTCTTTCAGGTGTACACACAAGGCTGAGACAAGAAGTATAGCACCTACCTGTGAGTGAGCAGGGACTCTAAGACCAAACCCTCAGCAGTCAGACTGTCTTATCCTTCTCACTTCTCCCATTTCCTACGGATAACTTCATTTAGGGACTACCAACTACATAAAAAGTAATAGTAATAATAATAATAAAGCCCTGGCCAGTTTGGCTCAGCAGTCAGAGAGTCAGCCTGGGGACAAAAGGTTCGCAGGTTCAATTCCTGGTCAAGGGCACTTACCTGGGTTGCAGGTTTGAACCCCAACCCTGGTTGAGGCCCTGTGGGAGGCAACCAATCGATGTGTCTCTCTCACATTGCTGTTTCTCTCTCTGTGTCTCTCTTTCTCCCTCCCTCCCTTCCACTCTATCTAAAAATCAATGGAAAAATATCTGTTCTCAGGTGAGGATTAACAACAACAACAAAAAAAGTAATAAAACAGCAATGGTTTAGAAGCCATTTGTAGCTCAGGCTAGACTTCCCACCTTGCCAGGACAGCTGCCCGGAGGCATAATGCAGGAGAATCGACCAGAAGGCACAATTAAGGTATAAGTTGGATGCTGCTTTCCAAATTGTGTTTTTTGGGAACTACAGATTCTCATGCAATCTGTTAGTCTCCTACCTTGACCTGACACTGTGGTGTAAAAATAAAGCAAGCATGGGAATAACTCAAAGTTAGAAGTCTCCTGTGTCTCGTTTCATCAACCCAGTGGTTGAACTGTGCTTTTGCAGGGCCTTTATCATCAACCTAAATCGTTACTGAGAGGCAGCAGCAAAACCAGGGTCACAAGGAAGAGAGCCTCCTTCAGTACCATAGATGATCTCTAATGGTTACTACAGCTTTGAAAGGCGGATCATATAATGTTCAACACAGGTAAGAAAACTAAGTCTCACAGGTCATCTGACACACAGATGAGAGATCATTCTAACTTTGTTCCCTCTGTCTTGACATCCCAAATTCTTTCCACAGTATGGTGTGGTCTCATAGTAGAAAGCATTTAAAATGTACAAATCCAGGCTATACGTTTTAGAGGGCAAAGAAAAGTTTTTCTGACAAGGTCATTAGGGAAGACACAATGAAGCACCATAGAAAGAATATTCTTGAGCAGAAAGGGGCAGAAACAAACTGTTGAACTAAACTAATTGCTGTATGCATGGGAGAGGTACTGGAATGTTCTACAGGAGCTGAAATGTCAAAGACTCTGGAAGCTGGAACCAGGGTTATTGCTGGAGCCCTGTGTTTTCTCTCCTTAAATTCAGGCAGAATTGAGCTAATTAATCTAGGTGGGAACACCCTGAGAAAGACTTGTCTTTAAAATTTGCCATTAAAATAGCCCATTTTCTGGGCTACTTGTACCCCAACTCTTGGATATTTTAACTTATTCTATGCTTTCATTAACTCCCTTTCTGCATGAAGGTCAATCATCTTTCCATGTATGTTGAAAATTAATTAAGTTCTAACAGTGAATTCTGAGCAAAGATCACAGATACCAGTCTTCAGTGGTCAGGTAATTAATGTAATTGTATTAAAGGTACAGAGACAACTAGAAGAAAGTGGAAAGGAATTTGGCAAACTAGATCATACATATCTAAGGCATTCACTTTCAAAGTTTTGATAAATACAGTCTTTACCTAAGTTTGGCCTACAAGCTACCTGGATGCAATGTCTGTGTATATACAAATATAATACTTGCTAACATTACTAAGGCTATAGTATGTACTGTTCTGCTTTATATCTGTTTATTCATTTATTCCTCACAAGAACCCCATGATTTGGAGAAATGAGAATGGTTCTTATTTTACAGATGAAAAAACTGAGGTGCAGAGAGGTTAAGTATCTTATTCAAGGTTATTCAGAGGTAGAGTCAAAATTTGAACCTAGACCCTCTGACTCCAGAATGTGTGGCCTTAAGTACCAAAGTGTATGCTTGGCTTCACAGAGTGCTGTTCATGCTGAATGATTTACTGCTTATGGCCATAAAGAGTCAGGATCAAATTTTGCCAAATCCACCCTGGCCAGGTGGCTCAGTTGGTTGGAGCATCATTCCCATGTGCTAAGGTTGTGGGTTCGATCTCAGGTCAGAGCACATACAGTAGTCAACCAATAAGTGCATGAATGGGTGAAATGACAAATTCACATCTCTCTCTCTCTCTCCCTCTTCCCCTTGCTCTCTCTCTCTCTCAAAAAAAAAAAAAAATTCAATAAATAAAAAAATCAATCAATCAATCAATATTCTTTTAAAATGTTGCTAAATCCTATATCACAACCAATTCTACCATAAAAAACCACCTGCTGTTCAACAGTAATGTGCTCAAAGTACTGGTACCATCTATGCAGCCTTCTTGACCAAAGCCAGAAAAACACACCCATGTGCTTGCAACCTAGCCATCCATGACTGTGTCTTGACTAAATGTACTGGGTATCACTCAAAACTATTCATCCAAAAGCAAAAAAGAATCAAGTGTTCGATTGAATCAAATTACTAGTCAACAACACAGAAATTTTATTTAAAAGCTACTACTGCAAGTTAGGTTTCTGGTTATTGGTGAGAAATATGAGAGAGAGCTCAGAGTCATTATTTTTGTAAATACATCTGCTTATAAAGATTTCCACCACCCTGGCCCTCATTACCCAGTCCAAGTAGTCTGGACTCCAGAGCAGTGTTTCTCAAGGTCACCTGTTTTATATTCACAAAGAGTAATTCTTTAAAATGCAGACTATGTACAACCATGTTCTATCAGAAACTTTTACGAGGGAATTCAGGGATCTGAATGTTTCACCATCTCTTGGTATTTTGTATGTTCTCGAAAGTTTGAGAACCACTAATGAGAAAGGAGACAAATGATTTTCAGAAAATAGTCAGGTCTGGAAAAGAGGAATTTGTATTGAGGATAAATTCATGGTCTCTAAAATTAGACACTGTAGGTTCTAAAATTAGACACTGTAGGTTCACATGGGCTCAGAATATAGATCGTCATAATTCTAAATACAAAAATACCATTGTACTTTGAAAACTTATGACATTGAAAACTTGGCTGTCTAGGATTGGGCATTTAAGTTTCTAAAGAAATATGTCAGAATTCCTTTCTTCTATCAACAACAAAATCAAAGTGATTTTAGACATCTTTTGTTTTTCTCATATAAAAGCAAGCCCTGGGACAGGCAGCTGCAGGTCATGGTCCAGCTGTTCAACTGCACCATGGGAAACTCAAGCTCCTGTCTTTCTGTTTTTCCATTCTCAGCATACAATGTTGCTGCCTCATGGTCACATTATGAAAGCTTGGGATCAAACAAAGCATTAAAGGCAGAAAAAAGAAGTAAAGGGCAGTCAGTGCCCATTGCACAGTTCCCAACTTCCTCTCAGCAGACGTCTACTGAAGTTTCCTTTACCTGATTTGTCACCAGATCACAGCACCAGAGGCTGAGTAATTGAGAAACTAGATGGCCATAATCAGTTTAGACCATGAGTCAGCAAACTACATCCGCTCACGTGGGCTAAATGCTTCCTACTGTCTGTTTTTGTAAATAAAATTTTATTAGAACAGAACCACACACATCCTTTTTTTTTTAAATCCTTACCCAAGGGCATTTTTGCATTTATCTTCAGAAAGAGCAGGAAGGAGAGAGGGAGGAAGAGAGAGAGAGAAACATCCATGTGAGAGAGACACATCGAGAGGTTGCCACCTACACAACCCCAACTAGGGCCAGGGACAAACTGCAACCGAGGTACATGCCCTTAGCGGGAACCAAACCTGGGTCTCTCTGATCCAAAGGCCGACATTCTAACTGCTGAGCTAAACCAGTCAGCGCCACACTTTTTATCTATAGGTGCTTTCATGCTACCGCAAAGTTGAAGAATTGCTAGATAATTTTCTGGCTCACAAAGCCTTAAATATTTAATATCTGTTCCTGTATAGAATGTTCCTTGACCCCGGGTTTAAACCGGCAACGATCCATCACATGCATCTAGGAATATCCCTGCATTAGGAGTTCTGGTGGAAGGGTAAATATAGGGCAGGCAATCCAGAGTTCACCACACTGTGTGTTTTCCAGTGACATTCTGGCTTAATTGCCACATCTGTCAACAACAACAAAAACAAAAAGCTCCCTTCACGAAGTTGTATCTACCTCAAAGTGTTTGTTAGTACTAACTATGAAACAAAATATGAAAATATTTAGCACAGCGCAGTTTACCACACAGTGAAAATCCAACTGTGTTACCTGTTAGTGCTACTAGATGCATGAAACCTACTGTGTGAGCCTTTCACTTTCTTGAACTGTCACCTGAACTGCTTTTGCCTTTAGCAACTATTGAAAGGCACTTTCATTAAAAAAAAATTATAATTACAGAAATTGTATTTGTCTAACTATCCCTTTATATTGATAGACTATGGTAATGTGGGCTTGAAAGCACATTCCAGATATGTTTGGACACAGCAACAAATTAATTAAACATCCTATACCCCACAAATTAACTTAGACATACTTATCAGATATTATCTATCACCAAATGCAATAGACCTCTTTACTTGTTTCATGTATACATTACAGTGATCAGCGCCTTACTGAAAAATCTTTAAAGAACATGAATGTTTGTATGGGCTCACTTCCTGGCATGCTGCTGTTTTCAAAGAGGGTTCCTATCAGGCCTCCGATGAATATTTCATCAAGTCACACTTAGCCATTAGTGTTGTCCTGAAACTATTCTTTGCAAAGACGTGTTTAGGTGCATGAAGCCAAAAAGGTTGCTCCGTAATTTCTATTTGCACATATTCTCTATTCCTCATAGTTAAAAAACAAATATTATCCTAAATGTTACCTTCTTTAAGAAAGAAATTAGAAATGTGTTACTAATTGAATACTAGGAAAGTTATTTTTTAAATATGAATGTATGATAACAGGAAGCTGAACACTCTTATTGTATGATGGCTTCTAATGTACAAGACTAAGTTTTGTATTAAAAAGACATGGAGATCTACTTGTACAACATAATTTGAAACACAGAGAAAAAAAGATGTTACATGCTGAGCAATGAAATTGAATTTATTTTTACTTTTGAAGGAGACCTATCCATTTCATTCAGGTCTTCCATATTTTTAAGTTAATAAAAAATAGAAATCTACAAAATATTTTGGTAAATCTGTAGAACTCTGTAGGGGTCCAAGGAGTAGAGTGACATTTCTTCCCTGCATTACATGAATCACTCATCAGCTGGCCCCATCCTCATTTTGCTGCAATGAAATATTAACAGAGAGGTTTGTATAAAAGTAGTTCTCTGTCCAATACAATCTCTTGTGCTTGTTTTAAAATTATTGATCAAAACCTAAACACGTTGAATATACAAGACTAGAAAGAGTTATTCAGTGGCTTTAGGCTTACAGCTTGTATTTAGAGATGACTTTCTTTGTGTTTGGGGGGAAATACACTATTGCAAAGCAGATGGCTATTAGAAGGCAATTTCATCATGAAAAACAAGCCTGAAAATAAATTTTGGCCTTAAAAATACTCCATAATCAGCATGGACAGATGTCATCAGAAATACAGTTGTTTGGAACATAATTCATTATACTGTCAAAAAACAATCCAATAGAATATTTGTTCCATTTTCAATCAACAGAAACTCTTATGAATCCAAACAGGCAGCATAAAACCTAAAAATGTACCAAGATATTATTTTTCATTGACACACTCTGTAACCTTTTCCTAAGATTACCCATTAGTTAGCTTTCTCCACAATTCTACACAAATCAGTTTGAATCGCTTTGGTTCTCTGAATCTGACCTTCACCAGTAGGCTGGTAGAACCCACTGTTTTACTGTGAAACTCCATTTTTTTGGTAAATGTCTATACATGTAAGCACTGTGATTTTAATACCCAGCGAAAAGTTTAAGTTAAATTAAAAAGCTGGGCAATGTTCTGGAAGGAGAGTAACCTCTTACCATGATTTTTTAATGTTTTCTCAACTTGTTGATGCACTTCCCAGGGCTTCTAATGTCTTTCTGTTGCCCCAGGACTTCCTCAGTATGGATCTTCTCTTCATGAGAAGGTCCCCTGTTCTGGACTTTTATTATATCCTTTTCATATTCTGTTGTTATTATTAGAATCCTACAAAGTTATTCTTTGGACTCTAACAACTTATTTATTTTAATTCATGCACAGATCAACTGATTTGTGCCTCTCACAACAAAGTTATTAACCTTCATGTGTTTATCCCTCCCAAAAGCATTTGAAGTATGGTCAAGTTTATAATCTAAATAATTCTCTAATGGTAAAATGTCAGATGTTGATAAAGGGCAATAAGCAAGATATTCTGGGGCAAGAAAACTTTCTTGACATCTTTCAAATAATCAATTAGAGCCATATAATCTACCCATATTTAAAACTAGTCTAAAAAAATTACTTTATAGAGCACCTGACTGCTGACCACTGACCTGAGGCTGTGTGCCCAGGGAAGAGGAGGCCTTCTGTGATTTAGATTAATTGTGCTGTGCTTCTGCCAAGCTTGCACCCCCTGGAAAAAGAACTGCCAGGCTGGAGGAAGAGAAAATAGAACCAGAGATTTTTAAAACAAATTCCAGACAGATTCCAAAATGGCGGCAGAGTGAATGGAACCTACACAGACCATCTCCCAAGACCAAACTGGAATCACAACTAAAATAAAGACAAATCATTGGGGAAAAGCAACAGAAAATCAGCTGGAGAGGACCCATATAACCAGGGACAGGAAAAAAGGACACTGAATCAAGCCTGCTAAGATCTGCGGAGGCATGAGAGGGCAGGCTGGGAGCCCACGAACAGCAGCTGTTTTAGCTATGAGCAGCTCCCTCGGGGTTAAAATTCCAAGCTGGCTCCACAGCAGAGAGGGCCAGGACAGAGCACTAAATTAGCTACAGCCACTCACCTTGGGCTTTGGAAAAGAAAGGCAGACTGGACCAGAACTGTGTGGACACTCGGGAGCTTGGAGAGCTGGGAAGGCACAGGGAGTTTTGTGCTGAACCACTCCCTCATAGGACAGTAGCCATCTTACTCAAAGAGCCCCTTCCCAGAGCCATGGGGAGAAGCAAAAGCCCCTCCCACAGAAATTTAACTCCACCCAGCTGGGTCAGAGAAATGCAAATTGAGGTTCATTAACAGCCAGGATCTGCCCTACCCTCTGGAAATCCTCTTACCCTGAACACCTGAGGAATTTTTTTCATTCAACTGAGGACTACAACCCAAGGCTCATCAAGTAACTGAGACTAATAGCCACCAGGCAAAAAGCTAGAGGATAACTAAACCTTTCCTAGGCATGTAAATCTACCCAGGAAAGTAAGACTTGACAGTGGTGTTTAACATGGGTCCTCCCACACTCATCCAAACCCAGTAGAGGAAGCCACAACCAGTGGAACACCAACACCCACAGGGGAGATTTGGCAGGCTCCAGAACCCACTGAGACAGCCAAAATGGTGAAACAAAGAAACAAATCCATAATGAAAGAACAAAAGAACTCTACTGAAGATGAGATAAATGAAATGCAGATAAGCAAGTTATCAGAGGTAGAGTTCGGACTGATGATAATGAGGAAACTCAACAGCATGAGTAAAGAGCCCAGCACCAAGAGTAAAGATGTAGAAACATTGAAACCAACCAAGTGGAAATGAAGAATGACATGGCATAAATAAAGAACACATTGGAAGGAATAACCAGCAGAGTAGAGGAAGCTGAGAATCAGATCAGTGAATTAGAAGCCAGGGTAGAAAAAAATCATCCAAACAAAAAAACAAAACAAAACAAAAAACAAAAATTAAAAAACAGAAAGACAGCTTAAAAGAACTGTGGGGCAATTGGAAATGTAACAACATTTGAATCACAGGAGTTCCAGAAGAAGAAGAAAATGAGCAAGGGTTAGAGAATATATTTGAAGAAATAGTGACAGAAAACTTCCCTAACTTGGTGAAGAAAAAAGGCATTCAAGTTTAAGCAGCACAGAGAGCCCTAAGTAAGAAGAAACTAAACAAGCCCACATCAAGACACATAATAATTAAAATGCCAAAAATTAAAGACAAAGAGAGAATCCTAAAGGCAGCAAGAGAAAAACAACAGGTTTCGTACAAAGGAACCCCCATAAGGCTATCAGCTAACATCTCAACAGAAACACTGCAGACTAGAAGGGAATGGCATGAAGTAATCAAGGTGATGAAAAACAAGGATCTGAATCCAAGACTACTCTATCCAGCAAGACTATCATTCAAAATACAAGGTGAAATAAAGAACTTCACAGAGAAAAAAAGGCTAAGGGAATATATTAGCACCAAACCAGCACTGCAAGAAATGTTAAAAGGACTGCTGTAATTAGTAGAAGAAATAGGAAGAAAAATATAACCACACTAAACAAAAATGGCAATAAATAAGTACATATCAATAATCACCTTAAATGTAAATGGATTGAATGCTCCCACCAAAAGACACAGAGTAGGTGATTGGATAAGAAAGCTTGGCTCATATATATGTTGTTTACATATATATGTTGTTTACATATGACCCACCTCACAACAAAAGACTCACAAAGGTTGAAAGTGAAGAAATGGAAAAAAATCTTCCAAGCAAATGGAAAGGAAAAAAAAGCTGCTGTAGCAATACTCACATTTGATAAAATAAATTACAAAATGAAGGCCTTAACTAGACACAAAGAAGGCCACTACATAATATTGAAAGGATCTATACAACAGAAAGATATAACCTTGGTAAACATATATGCACCCAATATAGGAGCACCAAAATATATTTAAAATCTTCTGGAGAACTTCAAAGGAGAAATCAACAACAATACAATCATAACAGGGAACTTCAACACCCCACTGACATCACTGGATAGATCCTCTAAGAAAAAATTAACAAGGAAACAGAGACTCTAAATGATACACTAGATCAAATGGATTTAATAGATATCTACAAAGAATTATACCCCAATACTGCAGAATTCATATTCTTCACAAGAGTACATGGGACATTCTCAAAAATAGACCACTTGTTAGGACAAAAATTAAGTCTCTAGAGTTCAAGAAGCTTGAAATCATATCAAGCATCTTCTGAGATCAGAAAGGCGTGAAACTAGACATCAATTACAAGAACATGGAAAGACATTTGAACACATGGAGATTAAATAGCATGTTATTAAACAATGAATGGGTTACCAAGGAGATCAAGGAAGAAATTAAAAACTTCCTGGAAACCAATGAAAATGAACACACAAAACCACAAAATCTATGGGATGCAGCGAGAGCAGTCCTGAGGGAGAAGTTCATAGCACTATAGGCCTACCTCAAGAAACAAGAAAAATTTCTAATTGACTATTTAACCTCACAACTAAAAGAACTAGACAGAAGACAAAAAGTAAATCCAAGAGCAAGTAGAAGGAAAGAAATAGTAAAGATCAGAGCAGAAATAAATGACATAGAGACCAAAAAAACAATTCAAAAGATCAATGAAACAAAGAGCTGGTTCTTTGAAAAGATAAACAAGATTGATGGACCCTTACTAAGATTCACCAAGAAACAAAGAGAGAGGACCCAAATAAACAAAATCAGAAATGAAAGAGGAGAAGTAACACCTGACACCACAGAAATACAAAGGATCGTTAGCAAATACTTTGAACAATTATACGGCAAAAAATTTGACAATCTAAGCGAAATGGACAAATTTCTAGAAACACATAGTCTCCCAAAACTGGACTGGGAAGTGATAGAAAACTTGAACAGACCAATAACAACTAAGGAAATTGAAGATGTAATCAAGAAACTCCCAGCAAACAAAAGCCCAGGCCCAGACGGCTTCATGGGGGAGTTATATCGACCATTCAAAGAGGAACTAAGACCCATTCTCCTCAAACTATTCCAAAAAATTCAAGAAGAAGGAAGACTTCCAAACTCGTTTTATGAGGACAGCATAATTCTAATTCCAAAACCAGATAAAGACACTACAAAGAAAGAAAACTACAGGCCAATATCCCTGATGAACAGAGATGCCAAAATCCTGAACAAAATACTAGCAAATCGAATCCAGCAATATATTAAAAACATTATTCACCATGACCAAGTGGAATTCATCCCAAGGATGCAAGACTGGTACAATATTTGCAAATCAATAAATGTGATACACCACATAAACAAAATGAAAGATAAAAACTATATGATCGTATCAATAGACACTGGAAAAGCATTTGACAAAATCCAACATCCATTTCTGATAAAAACGCTCAGCAATGTGGGAATAAAGGGATCATATCTCAACATAATAAAGGCTATATATGAAAAACCTACAGCCAACATCATACTCAATGGGCAAAAACAAAAAGCATTTCCCTTAAGAACAGAAAAAAGACAGGGATGCCCACTTTCACCACTCTTTTTTAACATAGTACTGGAAGTCTTAGCCACAGCAATTAGACATGAAGAAAAAATAAAAGGGATCCAAATTGGAGAGGAGGAAGTAAAACTGTCATTATTTGCAGATGACATGATATTGTACATAGAAAACCCTTAAGACTCCATCAAAAATCTACTATGTTTAATAAACGAATTTGGCAAGGTAACAGGACACAAAATTAACATCAAGAAATTGATGTCATTATTATAAACCATAATGAACTCACAGAAAGAGAAACTAAAAAAACAATCCCATTTACCATCGCAGCAAAAAAATTAAGATACTTAAGAATAAACTTAACCAAAGATGTAAAGGACCTATTTGCAGAAAACTATAGGACATTGAAAAAAGAAATAGAGGAAGATATAAAAAAGGTGGAAGCACATACCTTGTTCATGGATTGGAAGAATTAACATCATTAAAATGTCCATACTACGCAAAGCAATTTATAGGTTCAATGCAAACTCAATCAAAATACCAATGACATATTTCACAGAACTAGAACAAATACTTCAAAAGTTCATATGGAACCAAAAAAGACCCCGAATAGCCACAGAAACCTTGAAAAAGAAGAACAAAGTAGGAGGGATCACAATACTGGATATCAGGTTATACTACAAAGCCATTGTAATCAAAACAGCCTGATACTGGCTCCAAGAACAGGCATATAGATCAATGGAACAGAACAGAGAACCTGGAAATTGACCCATCACATTATGCTCAATTAATATTTGACAAAGGTGGCAAGAGCATACAATAGAGTAAAGACAGCCTGTTCAATAAATGGTGTTGGGAAAATTGAACAGCTACATGCAAAAAAAATGAAACTAGACCATCAGCTTACACCATACACAAGAATAAAACTAAAAATGGAAAAAAGACTTAAATGTGACTCGTGAATCCATAAAAATCCCAGAAGAAATTATAGGCAACAAAATTTCAGACATCATAAGCAGCAGAATTTTCACTGATATTAATATAATGCCTAAGGCAAGAGAAGCAAAGGAAACAATGAACACATGGGACTACATCAAACTAAAAAGCTTCTGCACAGCAAAAGAAACAACCATCAAAACAGAAAGGGAACCCACTGTATGGGAGAGCATAATTGCCAATGATACATCAGATAAGGGGTTAATTTCCAAAATATATAGAGTGTTCATACAATTCAACAAAAGGAAGACAAAGAACCCAATTTAAAAATTGGGCAGAGGACCTAAATAGACACCTCCCCAAAAAGGACATACAAATGGCCAAGGAGCATATTAAAAAATGCTCAAGGTCACTAATCATCAGAGAGATGCAAATTAAAACAACTATGAGCTATCACTGCACACCTGCCAGAATGACTGCCATCAACAAATCATCAAACAACAAGTGCTGGCAAGGGTGTGAAGAAAAGGGGACTCTAGTACACTGTTGGTGGGAATGCAGACTGGTGCAGCCACTATGGAAAACACTATTATGTTTCCTCAAAAAATTAAAAATTGATCTGCCATTTGACCCAGTGATCCCACTTCTAGGAAAATATCCTAAGAAGCCTGAAACATCAATCAGAAAGAATATATGTACCCTTATGTTCATAGCAGCACTATTTACAATTGCTAAGATCTGGAAACAACCCAAGTGTCCATCAGTAGATGAATGGATAAAAAAGCCTTGGTACATATACATAACGGAATACTATGCAGCTATAAGAAAGAAAGATCTCTCATCCTTTGAGACGACATGGAGGGAAACTGGAGAGCATTTTGCTAAGTGCAATTAGCCAATCAGAGAAAGACAAATACCACATGATCTCACTTATTTGTGGAATATAATGAACAAAATAAGCTGATGAACAAAACAGACCCAGAGACATAGAAAGGAGTACGGTTCAGACTGACAGACCTCAGAGGAGGGGGGCAGGATGGGGAGGAGGGTGTCTAAGGGGAAAAAAGGAGAAATATCTGTAACAAAAATAAATTAATAAAAATTGAAAAAAAAAAAATAAATAAAACAAATTCCAGATATCATGCAATTTCTCCCCAAAATACTTCATATATATATATATAATCTGAATAATAAAAAAAAATTAAGTCACTGGTCTTTTTTTAAAAATTTGCTTTATAGAGGTATTACTTATATATCAGTAAATTTCCCCACTTTAAGTGTACAGCCTAGTAATTTTTAGTCAATTTACAGAGATGTACAACCATGACCACAATCCAGTGTTCATAGCAACATGATTCGTAGCAGCCAAAAGAGTGGGAACAAGTCAAATGACCATCAACAAGCAAACAGATAAATAAGCACACCAATAAAACCTGGCCTTTTTAATGAGATGACTGCCAGTTTCATGAAATCTTATATCTGATGGATATTAGTTGTTTGTTTGTTTTGGGGTTTGGAAAAAATTGTTTAAACAGTTAAAAATTCTACTGATTCAGAGTGAAAAGTTTGTACGTTAAGGAAAAGACAGGTTTGCAATGTTGAATGCACTGAAAAGTAGCAGAAGGTAATTTGACCGTCTACATTTCACTAGTTTCATTTACATAATGGATGTATTGTTATTTTAAATAAATAAGGTGGTTTGTTCTTTCAGTGGACATCAGTCCAGTTACTCAGAATAAAACTCTAGAAATTGATTTCTTCTAGAGCAGTGTAATAATAGTTTAAAAAAATATAAGACTCAGCTGTGTGGTCATCCAATTATTTCTAGGCAGAATACTATTTATGCTTCAAAAGTTTAAATGATTCATAGTTGGCAAAGAAAGAGATGATGGAAATAAATGCAGGCCTGGAAATTAATATTATGTGTCTTATAGGATGAAATTCTAATAAATTACTGTAATTTGAGTGCTACTAGCCCCACTCTGGGAAAATCCTTTTCACCAAAATCTGACCAAATTTTGGCTAGGAAGAAAGATTTTATTGGATGCAATTTGGGTCTTTCCATTTGAAAGAAACAAAGATTACAAAGACAGCAATTGTTATATACTCCGCTTCTCTCATATCCAAAAATATATGTCAGATAGCTTCTATTAAAGTAGAAAAGCCCACTGGAAAACGCTTCTAACTCAGCATGGAACGGCTTGTGTCTCTGTCTGCTGACTGAAAACCAGATAAATCAAAAACTGAGTTTAATGCTATTTGTTTTCTTCATTGTTAATTTTAAATCTCAAAGCTCTTCTGTTTCTATATCATATGGCATTTTGTTGTCTTTATCAAGACTAACCAAAAGTAAGTTTACTCTAATCAGGGAATTACTTTACTCTTAGCCATTTTAAATCATAGTATCTGATTTACCTTTCTAAGAAATCTGTCTGATTAAATATACTAAGTTTATTGGGGTGAGCTTGGTTAATAAGATCATATAGGTTTCAAGTGCACATTTCTATGATACAAGACCTGCATATTGTATTGTGTGCCCACCACCCAAACTCAAATCATCTTCCATCACCAAATGTTAGGCCTCCTTTATCCCCACCCCCACCCACCCCCTTCCCTCTGGCAACCACTGTACTGCTGTTGAGTTGCAGGTTTATATCCCACATATGGGTGAAATCATCTGATTCTTAGCTTTTTCTGACTGACTTATTTCACTTAGCATGATATTCTCAAGGTCTATCCATGTTGTCACAAATGGTAGTATTCTGCCGTTTCTTATGGTTGAGCAGTATTCCATAGTATATATGTACCACATCTTCCTTATCCAATCCTCTATCACAGGACACTTTGGTTGTCTCCATGTGTTTGCCACTGTGAATAATGCTGCAATGAACATAGGGGTGCATATATCTTTGTGAATACATATTTTCAAGTTTTTTGGGTATATACCCAGGAGAGGGATTACTGGGTCATATGGTAACTCTATTCTTACTTTTTTGAGGAACCTCATACTTTTTTCCAAAGAGACTGTACCAGTTTACATTCCCAACAGCAGTGAATAAGGGTTCCCTTTTCTCCACATCCTCTCCAACACTTGTTATTACTTGTCTTGTTGATTATAACCATTTTAACAGGTGTGAAGTGGTATCATTGTATTTTGATTTGCATTTCCCTAATTGTCAGTGAGATAAAACATCTTTTTATATGTTTTCTTGGGAGAAGTTTCAGTTCAAGTCCTCTTCTTATTTTTTAAATTGGGTTGTTTCTTTCTTTGCTGTTGAAGTTTAAGAATTCTCTATATATTTTGAACCTTTGTCGGAGGTATTGTTTGCAAATATCATCTCCCATTTGGTCAGCTGTCTCTTTGTTTTGTTGTTCTTTTCTGTGCTGAAGATTTTTAGTTTGACATAGTCCCATTCACTTATTTTTGCCTTTATATTGGCCTTGCCTTTGGGGTCAAGTTCATAAAATGTTCTCTACGATCAAAGTCCACAAGTTTAGTCCCTGTGTTTTCTTCTATGAAATGTATTATTTCATATCTTATATTTAGGTCTTTAATCCATTTTTGGATTAATTTTTGTATGTGGGGGAAAATTGTAATCTAGTTTCATTCTTTTGCCTGTGGTCTTCCAATTTTCCCAGCATGATTTATTGAAGAGGTTTTCTTCATTGTGTGTTTCTGGTCCCTTTGTCAAAAATTATCTGTCCATATATATGTGGTTATATATCTGGGCTCTCAGTTTTGTTCCATTGATCTGTGTGTCTGTTTTTCTGCCAATATCATGCTATTTTGATTATCGTAGCTCTGTAGTATAATTTGTTGTTATTATTATTATTTAAATTTATCTTTATTATTGAAAGTATTACAGATGTCTCCCTTATTTTCCCCCATTGTCCCCCTCCACCCTGCTCCTGCTCCCCCCAAGGCCTTCATTGCAATATTGTCTGTGTCCATGGGTTATGCATATATGCATATAATTTCTTTGGTTTATCTATTCCCTCCACTCCCTTTCCCTCTGAGTTTTGTCAGCCTGTTCCTTACTTCCATGTCTCTGAATCTATTTTATTCATCAGCTTATTTTGTTCATTAAATTCCACATATAAATGAAATCATGTGATACTTGTCTTTCTCTGAATGGCTTATTTCGCTTAGCATAATACTCTCCATGCTCTCTCAAAGGGTAAGAGAGCCTTCTTTTTTACAGTTGCATAGTATTCCATTATGTAAATGTACCACAGCTATTTTATCCACTCAGCTACTGATGGGCACTTGGGCTGTTTCCAGATCTTAGCCATTATAAATAGCACTGCTATGAACATAAGGGTGCATATATTCTTTCTGATTGGTGTTTCAGGATTCTTAGGAAATAGTCCTAGAAGTGGGATCACTGGGTCAAATTGCAGTTCCATTTCTAATTTTTTTAGGAAACCCATACTCTTTCCCACTGTGGCTGCACCAGTCTGTATTTCCATCACCAATGTACTAGAGTCATCTTTCCTCCACATCCTCTCCAGCACTTGTAATCATCAGAGAGATGCAAATTAAAACAACAATGAGGTATGCTGGCAAGAATGTATAATAGTTTGAAGTCAGGTAGCATGATACCTCCAGCTTCGCTCTTTTTTCTCAGAATTGCTTTAACTATTCAGGGTCTTTTGTGGTACTATATAAATCTGATGATGTTTTGTTCTATTTCCTTAAAAAATGACATTGGGATTTTTTGTTTATTTGTTTTAAATTTATCTATCTTTATTGTTGAAAGTATTGCCCGGCTGATATGGCTCAGAGGTTGAGCATCAACCCATGCAACAAGAGATCACCAGTTTGATTCCCAATCAGGGCACATGAATAGGTTGTGGGCCCTATCCCCAGTGGGGGGTATGCTGGAGGTGGCTAATTGATGTTCTCTCTCATCGATGTTTCTATCTCTCTTTTTCTCTCCCTTCCTCTTTCTCTCTAGCATCAATAAAGAAAAAAAAAAGTATTAGAGACGTCCCTCCTGTTTTCCCCCACTGACTTCCTCCTCCTCACTCTTGCACCCCCTGCCTTCACTGCACTGTTATCTGTGTCCATTGGTTATGCAGATAGATATATAAGTTCTTTGGATTATCTTTTTCATCCCCACCCCCACCCCACTTCCCTCTGAGAATTGTCAGTCTATTCCCTACTTCCATGTCTCTGGATCTATTTTGTTCATCAGCTTATTTTATTCATTAGAATCCACAAATAAGTGTGATCATATGGTACTTGTCTTTCTCTGATTGGCTTATTTCGCTTAGCATAATACTCTGCAGGTCCCTCCACATCATCTCAAAGCGTAAGAGATTTTCCTTTCTTACAGCTGCATAGTATTTCATTGTGTAAATGAACCACAGCTTTTTTATCTACTCATCTACTGATGGACACTTGGGCTGTTTCCAGATTTTAGCTATTATAAATAGTGCTGCTATGAATATTCGGCTGCGAATATTCTTCCTGATTGGTGTTTCAGGCTTCTTAGGATATATTCCTGAAGTGGGATCACTGAGTTAAAAGGCAGTTCAATTTTTAATTTTTTAAAGAAACATCATAATGTTTTCTATAGTGGCTGGACTAGTCTGCATTCCCACCAGCAGTGTACTAGAGTCCCCTTTTCTCCACATCCTCACCAGCACTTGTTGTTTGATGATTTGTTGATGGCAGTGTGTGAGGTGATACCTCATAGTTGTTTTAATTTTCATCTCTCTGATGATTAGTGACTTTAAGTATTTTTTATATGACTCTTGGCCATTTGTATATCATCTTTGAAGAAGTGTCTATTCAGGTCCTTGGCCCATTTTTAATTGGATTGTTTGTTGGGGTTTTGATGGGGATTGCATTAAAAATATATATTGCTTTGGGTAATATGGCCATTTTAACACTTGATTCTTTCAATCCATGAATATGGATTTTTTTTAATTTTATTTTATTTTTCAGTCTCTTTTAATAATGCTTTGTAATTTTCAGTATATAGATCTTTCACATTCTTTGTTAAGTTTATTCCAAGGTATTTTATTCTTTTTTTGCAATTACAAAAGGAATTTTTTTTAACTTATCTTTATTGTTGAATGTATTAGAGATGTCCCTCATTTTTCCCCCATTGCCCCCCTCCTCCCCATTTCTACCCCCCTCCTGCTTTTCCCCACACTGTTGTCTGTGTCCATTGGTTATGCATATATACATATAAATTCTTTGGTTTATTTCTTCCCACTCCCCAACGCCCCTTCCCTTTGAGGTTTGTCAGTCTAACAACCAATTTGTACTTCTTAATCTCTTCACCTTTTCACCCCTCCCCCCATCTGGTACCCAACAAAAGTTCTCTGTATCTATGAGAATGTTTCTGTTCTGCTTGTTCATTTTGTTTGTAGATTCAATTGTTGATAGATATGTATTTATTGCCATTTTGTTTGTTCATATTTTTTTATCTTTTTCTTCAAGAAGACCCTTCATCATTTCATATAATAATGGTTTGGTGGTGATGAACTCCTTTAGCTTTACCTTGTCTGGGAAACTCTTTATATGGCCATAGAGTCTAAATGACAGCTTTGCAGGATAGAGTAATCTTGGTTGTAGGTTCTTTCTTTTCATCACTCTGAATATTTCTTGCCACTCCCTTCTGGCCTGCAAAGTTTCTTTTGAGAAATCAGCTGACATTCTGATGGGAACTCCCTTGTAGGTAACTAACTGCTTTTCTCTTGCTGCTTTTAAGATTCTCTCTTTGTCTTGAACCTTTTGCATTTTGATGATGATGTGTCTTGGTGTGGGCCTCTTGGGGTTCATCTTGTTTGGGACTCTCTGTGCTTCCTGGACTTGTATGTCTGTTTCCTTCACCAAGTTAGGGAAGTTTTCTGCCATTATTGTTTCAAATAGGTTTTTGATTTCTTGTTCTCTTTCTTCTCCTTCTGGCACCCCCAAAATGTGAATGTTGGCACGCTTGAAGTTGTCCCAGAGGCTCCTTACACTATCCTCATTTCTTTGGATTCTTTTTTCTTTTTTCTGTTCTGATTGGGTGCTTTTTGCTTCCTTATATTCCAAATCGATGGTTTGCTTCTTGGCTTTACCTACTCTACTATTGAATCTGTGTAAACTATTCTTTATTTCAGTTAGTGCCTCCTTCATTTCTGACTGGTCCTTTTTTATGCTCTTGAGGCCCTCACTAAATTCACTGAGGTTCTCACTAAGTTCACTGAGGTTCTCACTAATTCCATTGAGCATCCTTATAAGCAGTGTTTTGAACTCAGCATCTGTTAGGTTGCTTACCTCCATTTCACTTAGTTCTTTTCCTGGAGTTTCGTTCTGTTCTTTCATTTGGGACCTGTTTCTTTGTCTCCTCATTTTGGCTGCCTCTCTGTGTTTGTTTCTATGTATTACTTAGCGAGAGGTATGGGGCTAGCTGAGACTAGATGCTGCTTGTTTGAAAGAATTTAGGAAAAGCTGAAGCAGGATCCAAGACAGGCCAATCCTATGGTCAAGCAACTGGCAACAGCTTGGGTGGGCCTGAAAGTTGGGTGGGGTGGGGCCTCAGGGAATCACCAGGGCGGGGCAAACAATGTGAGCCAGGTTGCTGGAGTCCCAGATATGGGGGCTGTCTGCTGCCCCAGGGGAGGGCTCACCAAAGGAACAAAAGCCTCTGATAGCATGTCTGTCCAGGAGAAAGCTGCCTCTCCAGCCCTTGCTCCAATGCCAAACAGCTCAGTTCTTCCCCATATGACTCTGGTGCCTTTCAGGCTCCCTCCCGCACGCTGGAGCCTGGAGTGTGGGAGTCCGAGTAAGTCCGTGCGCGGGCCCTTTAAGAGGAGCTGCCGGGGCTCCAGCCGCCTCAGCCTCAGTTCCCGCTGGTTTTTCCAGCCAGAAGTGATGAGGATTCTCTTCCTGGCACTGGAACCCTGAACTGGGTGCCTAGTGTGGGACAGGGACCCCTCAGTCCTCAGGGAGGACCTTCCCAGCCGAGGTGTCCTCCTGATTTTTATCTGCCACATGTGGGTGTGGGACCAGCCCGTCCCCTCCGCCCTCCTACCAGTCTCCATGCGGCTGCTTTAATTTCGTAGTTGTAGGACTTCCATTCAGCTTGATTTCAGGCGATTCTGAATGATGGTTGTTCTGTAGTTTAGTTGTAACTTTGATGTGGTTGTGGGAGGACGTGATACAGCGTTTACCTACCCGCCATCTTGACCGGAAGTTAGGAATTTTTTTTTTTTTAATTTCTTTTTCTGAAGTTTCTTTGTTATATACAGGAATGCAGTGGATTTTGGCACATTGATTTTGTATCTTGGAACTTTACTGTATGTGTTCATTGCTTCTCGTAGTTTTTTATTTATTTTTTAGTTTGTCTGTTTTATTGGTGAAGTTTTTATGGTTTTCTGTGTACAGAATCATGTCCTCTGCAAAAACACTGACACTTTTACTTCTTCCTTCCTGATTTGGATGCCTTTTATTTCGTGCTCTTGCCTTATTACTCTGGCTAAGACTTCCAGAGCTATGTTGAATAAGAAGTGTGAGAGTGGGCATCCTTGTCTTGTTCCTGATTTTAGAGGAAAAGTTTTCAGTTTTTTGCCATTGAGTATGATATTGGCTGAGGGTTTGTCATATATGACCTTTATTATGCTGAGGTACTTTCCCTTCTATTCCTGTTTTATTGAGTGTTTTAATCATAAATGGATGTTGCATCTTATCAAAAATATTTTGTGGTGGAGAATCAATCACTATTTGAAAATAAATGGTTATTCCCCGACCTAATGCCAATTTGTACTTTTCATTAAAAAGTATTAAAGCTGTGCTTTAAAGAGTATTTTATTTCTATTTTGCTAATATATCTATCTCCACATGGGTTTCCAAAAGCAATAATATTAACATTATGGGTATAGAAAAAAAACAAACATATATGCCTCCTTTCAAAATGTAATGCCTGGTAGCTAATCCATCCTCTTGTAGTTTGTATCAAGAGTTCCCAATACATTTTTACAAGTTATCAATCAATTTTGGAGACTAATGTGGTCAATCTCAAGTCCCAGTCTTTCCCCAGTCCATGATGTTATAAAAGTCACAGAGTAAAGATACCAGTAAGACTCCCGGAAATCCCACCATCCCTCCATCGTCTATGTGTAGAGAAGTGTACAGATGAGCCAAGACCGGAGGCTGCAGGGGGAGTTCCCCTTCACTCCCTCCCAGTAACTGACTATATAGAAGTATGTTATAATCGACACCCATGCCCTCCCCTCCTCCCTGAAGAAGACTCCAGGACATGAATTTTCACCATTTAAAAAAAAAGCATCTGGGTTAATTTATGAAAGAGCATGAGAAATGACATCAAAGATTGACCTAGATTAAGACTAATTTATGTCAAATGAGCAAATTACAATAAAACTGTGCCTGTTATTGAAAGAATAACAGTCTTTATTATTTGGAATGCTTTTAAATTGCATTATTATATTTTTCAATATCACAAGATAATTTCTTTTAATAAATCATTTGCTTGGTATGAGATAACAGAAAATACATATATTGGTTTTTGTCCCTGGTTTCTATCAAAGAACTACTGAAACCCTACCCTTGCAATTCCCTAAGTGATAAACGCACCAGGAGCATCTCTTTTTTTTTTTGCTATATTTGGTCTTTGAGCCCAGTTCCTGACACAACGCTCCTGCAGCTCTTGTAATTTTATGGGTGATTGGAGCGTCTTTTTTCCTATTGAGGTGACTCTGGATAGGCTGCTGAATTAGGGTTGGTCACTGGAAAACCCAAACCATATTTAAAAGCTAGGAATTTTTAGCCCGGCCAGTGTGGCTCAGTGGTTGAGCGTGGACCCATGCACCAAGAGGTCACCGGTTTGATTCCCGGTCAAGGCACATGCCCAGGTTGTGGGCCTGATCCCCAGTGGGGAGCATGCAGGAGGCGGCCCATCAATGTTCTGTCTCATCGAGGTTTCTATCTCTCTTTCCCTCTCCCTTTCTCTCTCTCAAAAATCAATACAGAAAAAAATTAAATAAATAAAATAAAAGCTCGGAATTTTTATCCCTGTTCCTCATCTCGAGAAGTGAGAAGGGCTGAAAACAGCTGCATAATAAAGCCTCTACAACAAATCTCGAAGGTATGGGGTTCAGAGAGCTTCCAGATTGTCAAACACATCCACACTGGGGTTGTCAAACACATCCAGTTGGGGTGATGCACCCCAACTCCCCAAGGACAAAAGCTCTCTTGTGCTAGGGACCATCCCAGACCTCACCTTGGGTATCTCTTCATCTGCTATTCATTTGTTCCCTTTATCATATCCCTTAATAAAATGGTAAATGTGTTTACCTGAGTTTTGTAAGCTACTCTAACATGTAATTGCACCCAAGAAAAGGGTCTCTGGAACCACCCATCTATTGCTGGTTGGTCAGATGCAGAGGTGGTAATTAGGGCTTGTGACTGGAGTCTGAAATTGGGGGACAGTCAGCCTTGTGGTACTAGAGCCCTTACTCTGTGGAGTGTGACACTCTCTCTGGGTAGATGGTGTGAGAGCTGAATTACATTGTAGGACACCCAGCTGGTCTCAGAGACTTGCTTGTTGGGGTTGGGGGCAGGGGGAACTCACACATATGGTGACCAGAAGTGTCAGCAGTAAAGTGTGTTGTGTGACATGTGAAAATAATAGAGATGAGAGACACAGGGAAGGAAGATACAGAAGATGGAAAACTGAGTGTTTTAAAATTTTTACTTGGTGTTTGCCAAAATAATACTCCCCTCATTTTGGAGGCAAGCAGTGGAGAACACTTTACCTACAACATGGGGTAATATTATCAAAACCCTTCCAGACTAAAACTCTCTTGAATTAGCCCAATAATTGATAAGAAAAATAACACCTTAGTATGAAAAAAGGTGTTGCTATAAAGGTTTGTTGAATGAAACTCCTGTCTCTATATGCCTCGTGTATTCTGCTAATACTGATAGACCCATTCCAATTTTGGTAGCAATGTTAGGTAATGTAAAAGACAGACTCCGTGTTATATTATCCCCTCGTGCTCATGCCTTACCTCAGCTTCAGAGCACACCATGTTCCTTCTTTACAGGACATTAACTCAAAACTTTTTTTTCTAAATCACTTTAAAAAAATATTTTGTGTAAACTTCAAAAATTCACATTAAAAAGTGTAGAATACCATAATCACAGAATTTGAACCTTGACATCTTATAACTTGTGTATGTTGTGTATCCAGAATCAACAGAGATGCTTGTTTTACATTTTTATGTAATTTTTATACCACTTTCTCTTTTCATACTAAAAATGATTTTTCGCCCTGGCCGGTTTGGCTCAGTGGTTAGAGCGTCGACCCGCGGACCAGAGAAACCCGGGTTCGGTTCCCGCTAAGGGCACGTACTTTGGTTGCAGTTTGTCCCCACCCCTGGCTGGGGTCATGTGGGTGGCAGCCAGTCGATGTGTCTCTCTCACGTCGATGTTTCTCTTCCTCTCTTCCTTCCTCTCTCCCTCCCACTCCAACTGAAGATAAATGCAAAAATGTCCTCGGGTGAGGATAAAAAAATAAATAAAAATGATTTTTTTATACAATGATATTGTCCTTCCAGTGTGGGCAAGATGATTCTGATTCCCTATCATTCAGACCATTCCTTAAGTTACATTTCTCAGCGCAGTTAGGTTTTCTGGGTGACCATGTGCCCAGAAACAAACACGCCTTTTATCCACTCAGTATTAATAGAAATATTTATTAAGCATTGTTTAAGCAGGAAAAACTGCCCAATGTTGAGCAGGACACAAAAATAAACAAAACGTTCTCCCTGTTACCAAGAAGCCTAAAATATTTTAAGGGAGATTAGACAGTGCTCTGATCAATTCCAGATAAAGTTATTAGTGACAGATGTCACGTGAGAGGTACAAACCAGAGCCACAAGAGTTCGGAGAGGAACTGTCGCTGTTTCTGGAAAGGAATCTTGAGTCATACGCTTGTCTCTGCAAACTCCTATAGGGCTGCGACGTATGTTCAAAATTAGCACTATTATTGACCCAGTTCAGTTATGGAAACATGAATGTGAAAAAGCTCAGTGATCTCTTGGGAAATACAGATATCTATTTACTTTTGAGACTGCAAAGATCAGAGGTTTTGTAACTTCCGTGTATACTTAGCCGTAGCGTGTAAGCAAATGTATGACAACGCTGTCTTCACAGTGTCTGGCTGACTTCAATTACTGGAATGTGAATCTGCAGCGGTGGAAACTGGGCAGCATCCTGAAACAGCCTTTACTCTGTGGCTAAATTGCCCTCACTCTCAACGTAGCTCCAAAGAACGCATTCTGTATGCATTTAACTCCTATTGTCACCTTCCCTCAACCACTTTCTTAAATAGCCTGGTACTTCTCTTAAAATTCAGTGGCTGAATCTAATACACTAAAATTCTAATAACAGTCTGTGTGCCCACTAGCAATATCAGAATCATTATACAATGCAATTTTTTTCAAAACTGCATTTTTATTTCAACTCCTGGTAGTGTGGCCTATGAAAATCATCATATAAGGATAAGAAATGTTTATGTATGGTATTTTTGCAGCATTACTTTTTTCAGTAAGTATGTAATGATAAGAAAATAATTCAGCTGTGCTGTAGGCATGTTTAAAAAAAAAAAATGAGACATGCCTCAGACGTTTGCAGTCTTAAAACAGGGCAAAATAAGTTTTGGACTGGGACTAAGGCAACCTTGTGTTCCATAACTCTGTTTGCAAAGGTAATAAGAAAGCAGATATTATGACTACTGGGCTGATGGCAACTGAACTGAAAATCAAAGACATTGTTGAGAATTAACAGCACTGTGTTGTATCTTCAATAAAAATGCTTTCCTTCTAGTTGTGTAATAATTCCCATCCCCCTTCTCATAAATACCTATTGTCTTTGTCTCCTAATTAGAACATTATTTGGGCTTCTGCCTGAATTAATGATTCCCAAATAGCTATTCTTATTGATCTCAAATAAACACTTTTTTGCTTCTTGAATAAAGAAAGAATAAGATAGAGCTATATATGGTGACATGGAGACATATTCAACATATAGAAATATGCATATTTTATAAAGTTATATGTTTGTGTGTACATGTATGAACAAGGCCTGTGGGATACTTGCCAACCTGTTAATAATACTTTTCTGTGGGGAAGAGAGTGGGATTGAGAGAGAGGGTGAAGAGTGACTTATTTTTACTTTAATATTTATATATTGTTTGACCATTTCACATTAAACATGTATTCTTTGTGGTGTATTTTATAAACACATTTAAAAGGCTTATTTGGGAGAAGTCTTTTAATTCACAAATTAAGTTGCCGTTTACTGGGTGTAGACTAACACTATATATTCTCAATAGCTTAAAAATGAGTTGTGAGAAAACATTTTAAATAATTTATTAGCCCTGGCCAGTGTGGCCAAGCAGTTAGAGCATTGGCCTGTGCACTGAGGGGTCATGAGTTCGATTCCCAGTCAAGGGCACTTACCTGGGTTGTGGGTTCACTCCTGGCTCTAGTCAGGGCTCATGCAGGAGACAACCAATCAATGTGTGTCTTTTGCATCAATGTTTCTTTCTCTTTCCCCCTCCCCCCTTCCCTTCCACTCTCTCTAAAAATCAATGGAAAAAATATCCTCAAGTGAGAGTTAACAAATAAAATAATAATAAATAATTTATTAAAAGCTTGAAAGATTTTAAAAGCAAAATTGCTTCAGCACTCTAGAATTTTCTAATTCTCTACAGAAAGATTTCCATATGAATTGAGTCAGCAATGTAGAGTAGAGATTAATATGGTGTCAGGTTAATTGGAAAATTCTGAATTTACTTTGAACAGGTAAGTACAAGTAGGAAAGTCACTTCTTTAAACAGTTTACAAGTTCTTCTGAATATACAAAACTCGTTGAAAAGCTGGTCCCTTTAAGAAGCCAGAGTATGAGGTTTGGAAGAAGGAGATGTGGAAAGAGGAGATTGAAAAGTAGTTTGGAAGATGGTCTGACTGACATCTGAGTGTCTTAACACTTCTGGGCAGTCAGCTTAGGTCCAATCTTTAGTTGATATTAGTTGACTTTCGCTGCTGAGTCAGAGTGGAGAGGATCAGGTATCTCTTCGAACTGAGGAGATGTCTTGACTGTAGAGATGCTACATGGCATTAGCAGAATCCTCTGCTTTTGGTGATTGTGGCTCACAGTAGGAAGCAGCCTCAGCCCCAGCCCAAGGTGGATAAGCACGGACTTGCCACACCACAGCCAGTACAGGGCACAGTGAAAAACGAAGCAGATTTCTAATGATACCGTGTTGAGAGTCCTTTGGTCAGCCAGAGTGAAAATCCTGGAGAACCACAGAAAGACAATGAGTGAGTCTGCTATCCCAGATGGGAATCTAAAGAAAAAAGAAAAAAAAAAAAGATTATGATGCCTGTGTTTTTTATTTCTTAATAAATTTTTTAATTAACCACTTCTTATTCAGCAGTTATTTAATTAATAATTTTTATTTTAACTAAAATGGTATTACTATAAAGAGCATACATGTCCTTTTTATCACCCAATTTCTGCATCTCATCCATCTGTGTTTGGAGAAGGACTAAATTACAAGTGTAGGGCACATAATGGCACCAGCATTACCAGGAAATCATTGCCGTAACTTCCAGACAAGGCATTGAGAGAAACAAACCTATCTTCGTGGTCAGGCGACCTTTGAAGATCTACAGCTCAGTCATCCACATGATTGTCATATGGTAGCTGCAGAATGAGAACCCGTGTGTGATCTGATTCCCAGCAGTCAAGCAGTGTCAGAATCATTTCCATCTTTTATTTGGTGCCTCTGCAACCAGCATACACCTTTACTACATTCATTAGCTTTGTTGTTGAGAGAGAGAGAGAGAGAGAGCATAAGTCTCTCTTATGGTCATCTCTCTCATAAGAGGTGACCATAAGTCTCTGGGAAAGTTAAGATTAGCCTCTCAAAACCTGAGAAAACCCACACCAGTTTATTGGGCTAATTTAATCAAATTTTTATCAGCATTATGGTACATGATATGGAAGAAAAGTCTTGAGCAAAATTCTTGCTATTTTATCACTATTTGAAATATAAATAATATACCAGAGCTATCACACACATCCAAAAGTCATCCAATTCAATCCAATTTGGGTCAACTTCGTGACCAGACACGGTGGGGAAGGTGAAGCGTATACAAGGCGACTGTGATTTTATCACTATTTCAAATGGAAATTATACTTAAGATATATTACAAGTAACCAAAACTATTTGATAAAAATAAGGCAAGAGAATTTAAATGTGAATTTCTAAAGCTAACTTGGTTTTTCTTACGGGAAGAGGTAGAAGAAAGGGGTTACTTATAACAATCACACAGCTTGTAAATGAAGAGGTCAGCTACCAATACCGTGAACTGAAACAAATTCCTTTTAGTACTGGGGCGGGGGGAGTTATGGTAAAGGTGTTACTTCTGTTATGCTAACCTATAGCACACAAGCAACTGATTGGGATTCATTATTGGTGTGGAACCCAAAATTAACATGTAAACTACCATGTACAAGTACACTTCTGGACGATGATTCCACACATTTCTGAAAATACCATGCATACAAACTCAATTTAACAAATGCTTTATAACTACACAAGCTTTTTAAATTTTTAAATATGTTCTGAACCTTGTGAGGCATTTTCATCAAAAATAACCCTCAGTTTATGTTGTAGGCATTGCCTTGGATATATTTTTAAAGCTTTTTGTGCCTCCAACCATTTAAATTCAGTTTGAATCTCCACTGAGTAAAATATCGCAGTGTTCCTTAAAGGTCGGAAGAGAGAGGAGCTACTGCAAACACCTCTCTCACTCTCTCCTAAGTGACCTTCAGTTTTTAAACCGTGGCTGTAAATAAAGCATGTGAATCTGGAATTCACAAAGGAAGGTTGTGAAAAAAACATGAGACTACTTGACACTAGTTCCGTGAACCTGTTTTCCAGGGAAACTTCCGAGAACACAGCCTGTTTTACAAAAGTCACAGTTGTAAAGATGATTCAGGAAAAATACCCTTAACCTTCCACTGCAGAAACAAATTCCAAACTGCAGTAAAAACTGATACTTTGAAACACAGGATTAGGATGTAGTTACACAGAAAAGCTCCACAACAGGTTTCTGCCGCGTGGAGGATTCTGTCCAGACCTCAAAGTGAGTAAATTGCTAGGTGTTTGTGTGTTGCTGTTTTTTTTTTAAGAAAAAGAAAAAAATATATAGGAAATTACAACGGTTAAACTCATATGTATCAAAAGTGAAACTTTACCATCTGTTTTTCATTCATTTATACTCAATTAATAAAAAATAATAATTTAAGTTCCCTTCCAGTAAAGGAGATAGAGGCTTTCAAAATAAGCATTTAAGGTTTTATATTTTCAAGCCAGCAGAAGAGGACAAACTGTTTTAATCAGCATGTATGACCTGCCCTAACATAGTTTAATTACACTGCAAGATAATACAGTGCATTATTCGTTTTGTGTAAATTTAAAGTGATAATCAACTCACTTAAAAAAAAATAAGCATTTACCCTATAATAACTTTCATTATCTAAATTGGCAAGTGACATTTTGCATAGCCCAATTTGTGTGCACGTATATTTTAAAAAGAGAAAAAAAATTGTAGGAAACCTGGAATGTTTAAGAAAAAAATAAACGAGTCATTACACACTGGATATCCACATCACATCAGGAGAAAATATTCTGACTTGTGCATGGTATAAAGTAGAAAAATTAATATGACACATGGATAATACTTTTTGTAAAATATTCTTTCTATCTCTTAGATCCCAGGCAATGCTGCGGTTGCTATAGCAACAGTGTTTTGTTCAGCAGGAAAACACTGATGTACAGAATGCTTACATTTACTCACCAAATTCTCAGTGAAAATTATACCAAATGAAAGTGATGAATTAAAATTCTCAGTGGATAAGCAGTTCCTGTCCCTTAATTTTGAAATTACCATCAAATAATGCTATCAAGCATGTTTTTTTTTCATACAAATACTTTTGCTCTTTATAAACTTCATCATCTTATAAACAGAAATGGCTGAGCTAAAAAGAATTAACTTCTCATAATTTGGTAGTTTGTGTGGAGTACCATATGCTAAAAAGATTAATTACTTTAATCAATGGTGAGCCATTAAATAAAAATTATGAACATTTTTTTTTAATTTCAGTTTTATACACTCAGTGGGCTTGTTTCCACCTTCCTCCATAGTACGTCTTACAAACCTTCTCAATGGCACATATATTGAATAAACACCTCAACACCCTACATTGGCCAACCAAGTTCTAAAATCAGCTATGTCCATATCCTGATTCTTAATGCTATTGTAGTATAAATGAAGAGCGCTCCTTGAGTCCATTTGGCTAGGATCCCGAGCATACTTTATTTCCTCAAGAGAAGAAAGAAGAGTAGTAAACCATTTTTGCAGAATGTCATTCTCCCACAACAGTTTATGAAAGAAACATCTGTGACAAGAATCTCTAATGCTTTCCTCAAAACCACAGCTGACAGTAAAAGAGCATTGCTAAAAGTGGCAAATCAACTCCATTCCACCCTTCCCAGAGCATGACACCTAATTTACTATGTATCACATGTCTCTTCCTCACATGTGCTGAGACTGACATCGGGGTGGTGGCTTCAGCCAAGCCTCAGCTGAATAAACACTTGGGCCTTACAATGGGCATATGGGCATTCTTAAAAAGTCTTCTGTCCCAGGCAAGTTAACTTCACCTCAGGGAAGCATTTTTCTAGGTTTTAGTTTGCGTTTTGGGTACGTAAATGGAATCTCTGCACACTGTTTGGAAAACCTTAAATCACCCGACATGCACAGAGCACATTCTGTACTTTTTAAATCAGTTTTCTTGGTACAATGCAATTTTTATGTAACCACCTGAAAACATACACAAACCCAAAAGACAAAAATGAGGAATGGTAGCTAGGATTTCTAATCAAATTAGTCCATGTACTTTAAAATGGAAGTATAATAAATAACCACACTATGGATGCCTGCATATGTACTATTGTTTTTAAGGGAACATTTCATGGATGTATAAAGTACATCCCCAAACACTCACAGATCTTCATTGTACAGCTTGATGAACTTCAGAGTGACTACAGTAGTGCCCATGCACAGAACATCTGCACCCAGCAGCTCCCATTCTTCTCCTTTAAACATATACAATTGCTGCCCTGGCCGGTTTGGCTCAGCACTTAGAGTGTTGGCCCGTGGACTAGAGAGGCCCGGGTTCAGTTCCCGCTAAGGGCACGTACCTTGGTTGCAGTTTGTCCCCGGCCCCGGTTGGGGTCGTGTGGGTGGCATTCACTTGATATGTCTCTCTCATGTCTATGTTTCTCTCTCTCTCTTCCTGCCTCTCTCCCTCCTTTTAAATTTGACACTACAATCTAACAAATAGGGGGGAAAATCTAAATGACATCAATACAATATTAAAAATTCTATTGGAAAGTCTGATAACATCAAGATCCCTTGTGGTTACTGAGGGTCTCTCTTTTTGTGTGTCTTCTGTGGATACGCAGGTAATTCATTTTCTTCCTCCAACAATCAGGTAAATCACCAATCACCACTATGTTACCCCAATTTTTTTACTCCATTGAAATTTTATAAAAATACAGGGGTGTATGCCGTCTCTGTCATGAACTGTTTTGATTGCTTTATTTCATTTCCTTTCAAAGATTTCCTTCTTTCAATGTAAATTCCTTTTTCAATTTAAATTATACTTAATATGGGAGAATACATATGCTATAATTTCCCTGCTTTAATTTCTCTTTAATATAATAATTCCCAAAGCAAAACAATTTTTTTTTTCTTAAAAGCCTAAAATGGACATAGAGCAGATGTGTTCTCTCATGCTCTTTGACACAGAGAGTCACTGAGATACTCTGAGTGTGACGGCACACTCATGGTTAGGGCCATGACCACATGAAGCTGTCCGAATCTATATTAGCGGCACCAGCCTGAATCTCAGACTACAGTTTTAGCAGCCAAGTCAGTACTTTCATGTAGTTTTACACTCTCACCTCAAGAGCTCAGTGTGTTCTAAACTAAACACTTCCTGTCTTGATTAACTAACCCAGAAACCCATATCTCATAGTTATCTTTGGCAATGTCCTTTGTCAACTCTTACATTCAAATGAACAGCAAGTTTTATCAATTCTACTTCCAAAATGACTTTTAAATCTGTCTCCTACTGCCCTTTCCCACACCACTTAAGCGTTTACTCTATTCTGAATGTGAGCTATTGCACATGCTAAGTCATCACTCTGAAATGGCTTTCCCCCTCTCTTTTGTCTTATAAATGTGTCCTGAGTCATCAAACCCTATTTTGAGATGGTTTTCCTTCCACGTGCCATCCTTGACCCAGCCCAACCGTGGCAAAGAACCAATCCCTCACTTCCATCTCTCATGGCATGTGTCATCTTGTGTAATTACAGAGTCTTTCATGTCCTCAGCTGGAGCAGTAGCACCTTAGGCTGGAATGACTGATGTGACATGATGTAAGAGATGGGTCACTAGTGAATCCTGGTCTAGCAGCAGTATCCAAGAAATAACACAGAGCAGGGTCATTGAGGGTTGGGAGCAACTTGGGGCAGGGAATGGAATATGAGATCAGGACTAAAAACAGCCAAGGTTTGGGGACCAGTGCCCCACTCAAAAAAAAAAAAAAAAAAAACCAGTGCAGTGTTTGCTTTCACAAATGACAGAAGTGTCCATGACACAGTAAGAAGGATTGACCCTGCAGTTTCTAAGATGAAAAATTCCATTTAAAAAGGGAAAAAAAAGTGGAGAGAGAAAAATGGTGGCAGAGTAAATGGAAGCAACACACACTGTCTCCCAGAACCAAACTGGAATTACAACTAATATAAAGACAAATCATCAGGAAAAACCAACTAAAAAACAGCTGGAGAGAACTCTTATAACCAGGGACAGAAAGAAGACAACAAATTGAGCCTGATAGAATCTGCAGAGGCACGAGAGGGCAGCTGGGAGCCCAAGGACAGCAGATGAGGGCTGTTTTAGCTGTAAGCGGTCAGGTCCTGAAGGGCCAGAGAACTAAATCAGCTACAGCCACTCACCTTAGGTTCCTGCAGAGGGAGGGCAGACTGGACTGGAAATGTGGGAAGAGAGTCTGGGGCTCCTGCCTCAGGAGAGAGCGGGAAAGGACACCAGGAGTTTTACGCTTAATAACCACCTCATAGGACAGTACCCATCTTACTCAAAGAACCGCTTCCCAGAGACCCTGGGAGACACAACAGCCCTTCTCTCAGGAATTTAATACCACCAGGACAGGCCACAGAAATGCAAATTGAGGCTCATTAACAGATAGAGTCTGCCAGCAAGCAAGTGCCCCACCGGTTTGAAATCCTGTTACATCTGAGGGATTTTTCATTCAGCTGAGGGCTACAACCCAAGGCTCATCAAGTAACTGAGACTTATAGCCTGAAGGCAAAAGCTGGAGGGTCACTGAACCTTTGATTGGCCTGAAAATCTACCCAGGAAAGTAAGACTTGAGAGTGGTGTTTAACGTGGGACCTCCCACACTCATCCAAACCAGTAGAGGGAGCCACAAGCAGCAGAGCACCAACACCCACAGGGAAAATTTGGCAGGCTCCAAAACCCACTGAGACAGTCAAAATGGTGAAACAAAGAAACAAATCTCAAATGAAAGAACAAGAGGTGAAGAGTGATGCTTGGAAGAAGGCATGGAAGCTCCCATACCTCGAACTACATGTTTGGCTCTTCCTGATTCAAATCTTCTTATAATAAACCAAGAATTTAACTCTTCCCCTGAAATTCTCCTGAGTGGTGCTCTAACAATGAAAGTGTGAAGAGCCATAACAGAATTATCTGAAAACACTGAGAATTCCAAAATGGCAGCAGAGTCAATGGAAGCTACACAGACCATCGCCCAGGACCAAACTGGAATTACAACTAAAATAAAGACAAATCATCGGGAAAAAGCAACAGAAAAGCAGCTTGCGAGGACCATATAAATAGGGACACTGAATCAATCCTTGTAGGATTGCGGAAGCACGAGAGGGGGGCTGGGAGCCCACGGACAGCAGCGGTCTGAGCTGTGAGCAGCGCCCTCAGGGTTAAATTCCCAAGCACGCTCCACAGCGCAGAGGGCTGAGACAGAGCACTAAAATAGCCACAGCCACTCACCTTGGGCTCCGGCAGAGGGAGGGCGGACTGGACTGGAACTATGTGGGGACACTTGGGATTTGGAGGGCGCTCAGAGCTTTTGCTGAGTTGTGGCCATGCAGGACAGTGGCCATCTTACTCCTTCCCAGGGCTCTGGGGAGAGGTGGCAGCCCCTCCCTTGGAGATTCAACCCCACCCAGGTGGGCCATTGAAATGCAAATTGAGGCTCATTAACAACCAGCATCTGCCCCACCCTCGGGAAATCCTCTTACACTGAACATCTGAGTGAGGTTTTCATTCAACTGAGAACCCAAGGCTCTTCAAGTAAACACGACTAATAGCCTCTAGGCAAAAAGCTAGAGGATAACTGAACCATTCCTGGGCTTGCAAATCTACCCAGGAAAGTAAGACTTGACAGTGGTGTTTAACATGGGCCCTCCCACACTCATCCAAACCCAGTAGAGGGAGCCACAAATATCAGAACACCAACATCCACAGGGAAAATTTGACAGACTCCAAAACCCACTGGGATAGCCAAAATGGTGAAACAAAGAAACAAATTCTAAATGAAAGAACAAGAGACCTCTCCCGAAGATGACATAAATGAAATGGAGTTAAGCAAGTTAACAGAGCTAGAATTCAGAGCCATGATCTTGAGAAAGCTCAACAGCATGAGTAAGGACATCAACACCATGAGTAAAGACATAGAAACATTTAAAATCTACCAATTGGAAATGAAGAAGCACCAAGAAGAAATGAAGAATGACATAGTAGAAATAAAGAACACATTGGAAGGACTAAACAGCAGAATACAGGAAGCTGAGGACTGGATCAGTGAATTAGAAGATAGGGGAGAAAAAAATCAACCAATCAGAAAACCAAAAGGAAAAAAGAATTTTAAAAAAAGGAAGAAAGCTTAAGAGAACTGTGGGACAACTGGAAACGTAATAATATTCACATCATAGGAGTCTCCATAGAAGAAGAAAATGA
This sequence comes from Tadarida brasiliensis, assembly GCA_030848825.1. Classification (NCBI taxonomy): domain Eukaryota; kingdom Metazoa; phylum Chordata; class Mammalia; order Chiroptera; family Molossidae; genus Tadarida; species Tadarida brasiliensis. Next base: position 106,271,932 of record CM061260.1, on the reverse strand, counting down.
GCAAGGGTTAGAGAATATATTTGAAGAAATAGTGACAGAAAACTTCCCTAATTTGGTGAAGGAAGAAGGCATTCAAGTTCAAGAAGCACAGAGAGCCCCAGATAAGAAGAACCCAAACAGGCCCACACCAAGACACATAATAATTAAAATGCCAAAAATAAAAGACAAAGAGAGAATCCTAAAGGCAGCAAGAGCTAAGCAACAGGTTACCTACAAAGGAACCCTCAGAAGGCTATCAGCTGACTTCTCAACAGAAACACTATAGGCCAGAAGGGAATGGCATGAAGTAATCAAGGTCATGAAAAACAAGGATCTGAATCCAAGACTACTCTACCCAGCAAGGCTATCATTCAAAATAAAAGGTCAAATAAAGAACTTCCCAGACAAAAAAAAAAAAAAAAAAAAAAGGCTAAGGGAATACATTAGCACCAAACCAGCACTGCAAGAAATGTTAAAAGGACTTCTGTAATTAGTAGAAGAAATAGGAAGGAAAATAGAACCACACTAAACAAAAATGGCAATAAATAAGTACATATCAATAATCACCTTAAATATAAATGGATTGAATGCTCCCACAAAAAGACACAGAGTAACTGATTGGATAAGAAAGCATGACCCATATATATGTTGTTTACAAGAGACCCACCTCAGAGCAAAAGACCCAAATAGGTTGAAAGTGAAGAAATGGAAAAAAATCTTCCAAGCAAATGGAAAGGAAAAAAATGCTGGGGTAGCAATACTCATATCCAATGAAATAGATTTCAAAATGAAGGTCATAATAAGACACAAAGAAAGCCACTACATAATTTTGAAAGGATCTATCCAACAGGAGGATATAACCTTTGTAAACATATATGCACCCAATATAGGAGCACCAAAATATATTTTAAAACATCTGGAGGACTTCAAAAGAGAAATTGACAGCAATACAATCATAGCAGGGGACTTCAACACACCACTGAAATCACTGGATAGATTCTCTAGACAAAAAATTAACAAGGAAACAAAGGCTCTAAATGATGCACTAGATCAAATGGATTTAATAGATATCTATAGAGAATTACACCCCAAAACTGCAGAATTCACATTCTTCTCAAGTGCACATGGGACATTTTCAAAGATAGACCACATGTTAGGACACAACCTAAGTCTCTACAAATTCAAGAAGACTGAAATCATATCAAGCATCTTCTCAGATCACAATGGTATGAACTAGAAATCAATTACAACAAAAACACTCAAAACATTCAAACACATGGGAGCTAAGTAGCATGTTATTAAATAATGAATGAGTTACCAAAGAGATCAAGAAAGAAATTAAAAACTTCCTGGAAACCAATGAAAATGAATACACAGCAAAACAAAATCTATGGGACACAGAGAGAGCAGTCCTAAGAGGGAAGTTAATAACACAACAGGCATACATCAAGAAATAAGAACAATTCCTAAGTGACTATCTAACCCTACAACTTAAAGAACTAGAAAGTAAACAAAAATAAAAACCCAGAGCAAGTAGAAGGAAAGAAATAATAAAAGTCAGAGCAGAAATAAATGACATAAAGACTAAAAAATAAAATTCAAAAGATCAATAAAACAAACATCTGGTTCTTTGAAAAAATAAACAAGATTCATGTACCCTTAGCCAGACTCACCAAGAAACAAAAAGAGATGACCCAAATAAACAAAATCAGAAACAAAAGAGGAGAAGTAACACCACAGAAACACAAAGGATCACTAAAATAAACTATGAACAATTATATGCCAACAAATTGGACAATCTAGGTGAAATGGACAAATTTCTAGAAACACACAGTCTCCCAAAACTGAACCAGGAAGATATAGAAAACTTAAACATACCAATAACAACTAACAAAATTGAAGATGTAATCAAGAAACTCCCAGCAAACAAAAGCCCAGGCCCTGGGCTTCATGGGGGAGTTTTACCAAACATTCAGAGAACTAACACATACTCTCCTCAAACTATTCCAAAAAATCCATGAAGAAGAGATACTTCCAAATTCGTTTTATGAGCCCAGCATAATTCTAATTCCAAAACCAGATAAAGGCATTACAAAAAAACAAAAACAAAACTACAGGCCAATGTCCCTGATGAACATAGATGCCAAAATCCTTAACAACATATTAGCAATCAGATCCAGCAATAAATTTAAAAACTTATCCACCATGACCAAGTGGAATTCATCCCAGGGATGCAAGGCTGGTACAATATTCGCAAATCAGTAAATGTGACACACCACATAAACAAAATGAAAGATAAAAACCATATGATCATATCAATAGATGTTGAAAAAGCATTCGACAAAATCCAGCACCCATTTCTGATAAAAACACTCAGCAATGTGGGAATAGAAGGATCATATCTCAACATAATAAAGGCCATATATGAAAAACCTACAGCCAACTTCATACTCAATGGGCAAAAACTGAAAGTATTTCCCTTAAGAACAGGAACAAAACAGGGATGGCCACTTTTACCACTATTATTTAACATAGTACTGGAAGTTTTAGCCATAGCAATTAGGCAAGAAGGAAAAATAAAAAGGATTCAAATTGGAAAGGAGGACTGAAACTGTCATTATTTGCAGATGACATGATATTGTACATAGAAAACCCTGAAGAGTCCACAAAAATCTACTAGAGCTAATAAAGGAATTTGGCAAAGTAGCAGGATACAGAATTAACATCAAGAAATGGACAGCATTCTTATACACCATAATGAACTCACAGAAAGAGAAAATAAAAAACAATCCCATTTACCATTATGGCAAAAAAATTAAGAGACCTAGGAATAAACTTAACCAAAGAAGTAAAAGACCTGTTTGGAGAAACCTATAGGACATTGAAAAAACAAATAGAGGAAGATATAAAAAAGTGGAAGCACATACCTTGTTCACAGATTGGAAGAATTAACATCATTAAAATGTCCATACTACCCAAAGCAATCTATAGATTCAATGCAATTCCCACCAAAATACTAATGACATATTTCACAGAAGTAGAACAAATACTCCAAAAGTTTATATGGAACCAAAAAAGATCCTGAATAGCCACAGCAATCTTAAATAGATGAACAAAGTAGGAGGGATCGCAATACCAGATATCAGATTATACTACAAAGCCATTGTAATCAAAACAGCCTGGTACTGGCACAAGAACAGGCATGTAGCTCAATGGAACAGAAGAGAGAACACAGAAATTGACCCAAGACATTATGCTCAATTAATATTTGACAAAGGTAGCAAGAGTATACAACAAAGTAAAGACAGCCTCTTTAATAAATGGTGTTGGGAAAATTGGACAGCTACATGCAATAAAATGAAGCTAGACCACCAACTTACACCATACACAAGAATAAACTAAAAATGGATAAAAGACTTAACTGTGACTTGTGAATCCATAAAAGTCCTAGAAGAAAATGTAGGCCACAAAATTTCAGACACCACATGCAGCAGAATTTTCACTGATACAATGCCTAAAGCAAGAGAAACAAAGGAAAAAACTAAACTAAAAACATTAAACTAAAAAGATTCTGCACAGCAAAAAAAAACAACCATCAAAATGAAAAGGGAACCCACTCTATGGGAGAGCATAATTGCCAACAATACATCAGATAAGGGGTTAATTTCCAAAGTATATAAAGTACTCATACAATTGAACAAAAAGAAGACAATGACCCAAATAAAAAATGGGCAGAGGATCTAAAGAGACACCTCTCCAAACAGACATACAAATGGCCAAGAGACATATGAAAAAATGCTCAACATCACTCATCATCAGAGAGATGCTATTTAAAACAACTATGAGTTATCACCTCACACCTGTCAGAATGGCTGCCATCAACAAATCATCAAACAACAAGTGTTGGCGAGGGTGTGGAGAAAAGGCGACTCTAGTACACTGCTGGTGGGGATGCAGACTGGTGCAGCTACTATGGAAAACAATATGGTGTTACCTCAAAAATTTAAAAATTGAACTGCCATTTGACCCAGTGATCCCACTTCTAGGAATATATCCAAAGAAGCATGAAACAACAGTCAGAATGAATATATGTACCCCTATGTTCATAGCAGCACTACTTACAGTTGCTTAGTTCTGGAAACAGCCCAAGTGTCCATCAATAGATGAGTGGATAAAAAAGCTGTGGTACATATACACAATGGAACACTATGCAGCTGTAAGAAAGAAAGTGCTCTTACCCTTTGAGAGGATGTGGAGGGACCTGGATGCAGGGTTGGGGGTTTGGTGGATGAACAAAATGTAACCTTTGGGTATGCATTCTCGTGACGTGGCCAGCCAAAGTTCAAAGTATACATGTGAATAGACAAGGTATGCATGTTGGGTTTGGAAAGCCTCTCTGATAGCACCAATGGGCTTATCACCCAAGCATGAATGTGTTTGTTATGTATCTCCACTGAAAACAGGGAGAGACAGCTGAAACAGGAAGTATTCTGGGCTTGGCTGTAAGGTCAGCAGAGATGTGATCTCAAGGACTTAATTACCTAAAACACCATGGAAAACTAGGGAACCACTTTGCAAATATGTTGAGCTGCATCCAAAGATCTGGAGCATTTGCTCCCCTGAGATGGTCCCCCTCACTCCAAGCTTGTGTCTGCTTGTAATTCATTGCGTTGCAAGTACCCTGGCAGGCCGAGAGTCAGCACCTGGAGAGTATTATGCTAAGCAAAATAAGCCAATCAGAGAATACATGATCTCACTTATTTGTAGAATATAATGAACAAAATAGATCTAGAGACATAGAAGTAGGGTTCAGACTGACAAACCTCAGAGGAGTGGAGCGGGAGGGAGGGAAGAGATAAGCCAAAGAATTTATTCTTATAAGTATAACCAAAGGACATAGACAACAATGCTGTGAGGGGTTAGCGGGATCCAGAGGAGGGTGTCAATGGGGGAAAAAGGAGAAACTGTAACAAAATAAATTAGTTAATTAAAATATAAAGAAAGAAAGAAAAAAGTGAATGAGTTGGATGAATCATGTCTCTTATGTTTGATGTATTGCTGAAAAAAATGATCTTATTAAACATTCATGTTTCACCTATGCCACATTGTTTGTTTTGTTATTCTTCTGGGGTGCTCTTTTCATGACTGCATCATAAGTGGTCCTAGACATCAATGTGAATATGCAGAGCTAGTGAAACTTGAACTTACTATTTCACATGTGTGCCTTGGAATGCCCTATGTCAAGGTATGTGTCTAAAGATACATGATGTAGTTGTGTTAGAAAGATCTAGTACAAATATGTTTGAAAGAGTTTCGTTACCTATACAACAAAAAGAACAAAATACGTCAGAGATAAAAGGTCAGAGAATTTTGCCCTTACAATCCGAAGCTCCTTCCCACTATGACATGTGAACATGTGTGAGGATACTAAGGCTCCTTGCCCATATCCAACTAGCCCTGAGCTGTAACAAGAGGGCTGCAAAGGGCTTGACAGATCTTCCCATTCCATACACAGTCTCCACCTCAAGGGATCCCAGGAGTCTGCGATTTCCAGTTTGAGAGTCCTTTCTTCCAATAGAGAGGACTGAGCAAGAACTTCATATGGATCACCTTTTACCCATTAATGGGCCTTTGTTTTATGATCCTCAGCATCAAGGGTCTTGATATGATATAATTTTTTAAAAAACGTTTTGGGGGTTAGGAAGTCTTAGGCATTCATCAGCAACACAAACCCAGCTGAGATAACTTCTCAGAGTCATTTACACTTTTGAGAGGGAACTAAATCTCTAGATCTGCTTCACAGCAAAATGACTAGTTCATAGTCAAATAATATATTTATAAAAATTTTAGGATGTTCATAGTCCCTGAATTCCATGCATGCACCCATATTAAAAACTCCTAGAACAAATGCATTCAAAATGTCTTTCAGTAATTATTGTGTGATATTATACATGCAATGAACCTTCAGTCTCTGCTCTAAGAAGAAAATGTTGCCTAAAACCTTTCTCTTAAAATTAAAACAAATTTGCCTTATACTCTGGGACTCTTTTTCCTTAAAAAAAAAAAAAAGTAAGAAGTAGATGATTCCTGATGTATTTCTGGCACCAAGATTTTGTGAATTACAAAGCATAACTTTAATGACCCATCACAGAATCAGCCTATATAAAGAATTAAGTTAAAAGCTCCTGAACAACAAACACCAGTTTCTTTTGCATTCATTCAACAAAAATGTAGTGGGCATCTAATATATAGCAGGCACTGTTCTAGATGCTGACAAAACAGTAGCAAAAGGAAGAACCCACAGCACCTCACAATATGGAGGGAGGTAGGGAAGAGGGAAGATAAGAAATAAACAACATAAGTAAAGCATATCATTCATTAGATAGTGATAACTGCTGAGGAGTAAAATAAAACAGGAAAGAGGAATATAAAATTCATAAGGTTTGAAAATGTAAACACCCGAAGAACAGGAACAAATAATTTCAGTAAAGGTATTTACCATAACTCATAAAAACCTTCTTGCTGAGGATATCTAAAGAAACAGACATATGGTTTCGAGTCTAAAATTTAAGTCTTTAATGCCTTTTGAGTTCATTCTTGTGGATAGTGTAAGAAAGTGTTCTAGTTTCTTCTCTCTCTCTTTTTTTTTGCAAGTATCTGTTCAATTTTTCCAACACCGTTTATTGAATAGACTGTCTTTTACCCATTGTATGTTTTTACTTCCTTTGTCAAATATTGACTATAAGGGTGTGGGTTTATTTCTGTTCTCTCTATTCTGTTCCATTGATCTATGTGCCTATTTATGTCAGTACCAGGCTGTTTTGATGACTATGGCCAGTAGTACAGTTTGATATCAGGTAGTGTGATTCCTCAAACTTTGTTTTTCTTTCTCAAAATTGCCGTGATACATAAATGAATGCTCAATGTCACTAATTACCAGAGAAGTGCAAATTAACACCACAATGAAATATGACCCTACATGTGTCAGAATGGCTACCATCAATAAATCAACAAACAACAAGTGTTGGTGAGGATGTGGAGAAAAGCGAACCTTTGTGCACCTTTAATGGGAATGCAGACTGATACAGCCACTGTGGAAAGCAGTATGAAGTTACCTCAAAACATTAAAAATAGAACTGCCTTGTGTTCCAGAAATTTCACTTCTGGGAATATATCCAAATAAACCCAAAACACTAAATAGAAAGAATATATGCAATTCTATGTTCATTGTAGCATTATTTACAATAGCCAAGATTTAGAAGCAACCTAAGTGCCCATCAGTAGATGAGTGGATAAAAAAGCTCTGGTGCACAATGGAATACTACTCAACGATAAAAAAGAAGGAAATCTTACCTTCTGCAACAGCATAAATGGACCTAGAGAGTATTATGCTAAGTGAAATAAGCCCATTCAGAGAAAGACAAGTACCATATGATTTCAGTTATATATGGAATCTAATGAACCAAATAAATTAACAAAGTAGAGACTGTCTCATGGATAGAAAGAACAGGCTGACAACTGTCAGAATGGAAGAATTGGGGGCTGGGTTTGAAGGGTGAGAGGATTAAACAAAAGAAAAATAACTAAGAAAGTCTCATGGAAACAGACAACAGAACATTGATTACCAGCGGGAAGAGGTTGGGGAGAGGTAGAAGAGGGTAAAGGGAGGTAAATGGTGATGGAAGGAGACTTTACTTGGAGTGGTAAACACACAATATAATATATAGATATTGTATTATAGAATGTAAACCTGAAACCTATATAATTTTATTAACCAATGTCACTCTAATAAATTCAAAGCAACATAAAAATAAATAAAGGGGCAGAAAGATACTTTAAAACATGTTCTGAAAAACACCAAGTTAGAAAAAAACACCAAATTAAAGAACTTCCAGGCCAAAATATAGGAGACCCTGAGACTGGAGAGAGGTCAGCCTAGAAGAGTAAAGTCCTCTCTTGAAGAAGACACAGTGGTCTTAGGCCACAGATTATTTCTATAAATAATTAAAAGTATTATAGAAAAGATACTATACGTAATTAAATGGCAATAAATGTGAACAAGCCAATGAAATGAGCTAATTCCTAGAAAAACTTGGAAAGAAGCTGATTTGTTTAAGAGATCAAGTCTGTAATGAATAATTTTTCCACACAAAAATGCAGATATAGATGGCTTCACTGCTATATTCTGCCACAAACTGAAAGCCAAATGAAATCCAAACTTGTGGAACTCTCCCAGAGACTAGAAAAACACACATCTCAATTCACTTCTGAGCTCAGCAAAACCTTGACAATCACAGCACCAGAAAGAAAAATTAAAGGCTAATTTCACTCATATACATAATTGGAAAAATACTAATCACAATATTAGCAAACTGAAACTAAATCATATAAAAGCGATAATACATTATGACCAAATCGGTTTTATTTCAGGAATATACAGTTGATTTACATTAGATATTCAATGCAATTTACCACATAAACAGATTAAAGAATAAAAATTATGCAGATGTAGAAATAAAAATTAGATGTAGAAAATTTATTTAGCGAAACTTACTATTTGTTTGTGATTACAAAAAACAAACACTTAGCCATCTAAAATAGAAGGGAACTTTGCAATGCTGAGAAAGGATGTCTACAAAATACTACAGAAAACATTATAGTAAGTGGTCAAACATGGCAAATTCACTTTGAATTGGGAAACAAGAGAAAGATATTCTCTATCTTCACTTCAATATTTTAATTATGTTATAACCAGTCATAAAGCAAGACAAAAAAATTAACTGGCTTAAAAATTAAAATAAACAAGTGTCATTATTCTCAGATACCATGATTATTTACATAGAGAATCTAACAGAATTGACACATAAATTACTGCAATTAGTAAAAGAATTAATAAATTTGCTGAATAAAAAATTAACATTTAAATGTAATGCATTTTTACAGATCAGCCACAAACAAAATAAAATTTTAAAAGATCCATTCAGAGCACCATAAAAAATATGAACTACTTAGGGCTAAATCTAAGAAAACATGTGCAAAACTTCTACAGAAAATATTTCAAAATGCTATTGAGAAACATTACAAAAGACAAAAATGTACTTATAGCTATGATTCTACATTGGAAGACTTAGCATTGAAATTATTTTAATTCTTTGCATGTTGTTCTACAGATTCAATACAATCTTAATCAAATACCAACAAGGTATTTTATGTAAGCTGACATGCTAGCTCTGAAATTTATATGAAATGCAAAGAGAACACGTATAGCTAAGACACCCTTGAAGAGGAAGAACAAGCGGGAAGCTCCATCAGCCCTCAGTGAAAAGAATGGTCAATGTCACAAATTAGACAAACAGACCAAAAGAACAGAACTTTCATGACCAAGGGAGCAATTGGAAAATAATCTTCTCCCATAAATTATACTATGAAAATTGGGAATCTATGTTTGTGAAAATGTGAAACCTGACCTTACATGGTAAAAAAAATAAAAATCAACCCCATTCATAGGTATATTTGTGTCTTGTTTAAGAAATCTTTCTACCCCCTGGTCATAAAACGACTCTTCTTAATTATCTCCTAAAACCTTATGGCTCTCCTTTCAGGTTATAGACCTAACAAAAAAGGGCATCTTCTTGACCTTGGATTAGAAAAATATTTTTTTTAAATAAACACACACTCAAAAAAAATAAAAAATAAAAACCCAACTAACCAATAATGAAAGTAACCAAACAGTAAAAATTGATAAGTTGTACTCTACTAAAATGAACAGATTCTGCTTTTCAAAGATACTATTAAGGGAGTAAAAGATAATCCACAGAACCAGAGAAGATATTTTCAACAAACCTAACAGGTAAAAGACTAATATCTTAGTATCTACAATATGTAAATAACAACAATACCAAAAAAGATAGAAAGATAGGCAAATAGCCTAAATGTACATTTCATAAAATAAGATGTAGGAATGACTTGTAAACAAAAAACAAGCTGCTCAACTTTATTAGAAATCAGGGAAACACTAATGAACATTATAATAAAAAATATTATACACTCAGATTATTTTAAAAAATATTAAAAGACCTGCAATGTTACCAAGGATGTGGGGGAATAGAAACTATCAAACATGACCAGTATGAGTATAGTCAACACAAACCCTTCAGCCAGAGTTTGGCATCATGTAAAGTACAAGAATCACTCTATACATTGCAACGCAGCAACTGCAGACTGGTATCCACTCTGGGGAGAAAAAAAAAAAAAAAAGGTATGTGAACCTAAGCCAACTCAAGTGCATCTAGAGTAGTATGAATAAATAAATTTTATTCTAGTCATGCAATGGGCCTTCTTTGTATAGCAATGAAAATAAACAATTTAAATTTACTCACAACAACACAGATGAATCTAACAAACCTAATACTGGATGAAAGATGAAAAGGACCAAAGAATACTTACACTGTTATTCCATTCACATACAGTTTGAAAACAGGAACACACAAAACTAGAATGTATTGTCTAAGATTTGTGTATACATCTTGATAATTAAGAAAAAAACATTCAGAGTAGTGATTAAAATAAAAGCCAAATAATGATCAAGAAGTGACAGATAAGTAACTTCTGGATGATCAAAAATTCAATTTTGTACTTGAGTAGGGGTTACATTAATGGATTTATTTTACTTTTTATATTTTATACACTTTTCTGTATATTCTGTACCTCACAATTATGCAGAGCTGTGAGGGAATAGCATTCCTGCCAAAAGCTTTATTAATCTGTTTTCCAGAACTCCAAAAGGGATCATGTTTATTCTACTTGTCTTACCTTCTCTGAGCTATCCACCTCCTTCCATGTATTCAATCATCACCACTTCTATGGTCATCTCTCCTTAGAGCCAGCTAGTTATGGGCTGTCTATCTAGGTAGCTAGCTATTTTCCACCCTCTCGTTGAATATTTTCCATTAGATCATGTCCAAAAGCAAAAGGTTCAAAACAACTCAATCACTTGTCCCTGAATCTACTTACCTCATTAGCTTCCTCCCAAACTTATTTTATCTTTGTTTGTTTTTGGTCAATAGAGAAGTTGGCCCAAGCAGAGGCAATCAGTTCTTTCTCTGGGATTCTTCTGAACTAGAACTAAGATGATCAGTCCTTTGGGATGTATGATTGTCAGAAGTAGTAAGACTTAGGGATGCCCAGTAACCAAATATCCTAACAGTGGAATCCAGTTGGCAGGACAAGAAATTTGAGTTGACGTATAGAAAAAAGCCACACAGATAGAGACGCAGACTCCTGTAGCATTTAGGTCTCTCTGACTAGCTAAGGTCTAGCTTCCTCCTTTCCCTTTTCATAGATATGTGAGTGGTTTTTACCCAAGCTAGTTTAACTTACATTTTAATACAAAAAATAAAATTTTACTCAGAGGATCTCGGTAACATGCTCAAACTCTTACTCCCCAACATGTGTGACAATAATTTCTGCATTGACAATAAATTCCTTTTTTGAGGAACTGCCAGACTGATTTCCATAGTGGCTGTATCAGTCTACATTCCCACCAGCAGTGAATGAGGGTTCCTTTTTCCACAGCCTCTCCAACACTTGTTATTACCTGTCTTGTTGATAATAGCCATTCTAACAGCTGTGAGGTGGTACCTTATTGCAGTTTTGATTTGCATTTTCCTAATGGCTAGTGAAGTTGAACATCTTTCCATGCATCGGTTGGCCATCTGTATGTCTTCTTGGTAGAGGTGTCTGTCAATTTTTTAATTGTTTGTTTGGCATTATGGCAGTTCCTCAAATAATTAAGAATAGAGTTACCATATGACCCAACAATCCCTCTTCTGGCTATCTACCCAAAAAACTCGAAAACATTTATTTGCAAAGATATAGGCACCCCTATGTTCACTGAAGCACTATTCACAGTGGCCAAGACATGGAGACACCAAAAGGGTCCTTTGATAGAGGACTGGATAAAGAAGATGTGGCTCATATGTACTATGAAATAGTACTCAGCAATAAGAAAAGGTGAAATATTGCCATTTGTGCAATATGGATGGACCTTGAGAATATTATGCTAGTGAAAAGAGACAGACAGAAAAAGCTAAGAACCATATGATTTTCACTCATATGTGGGATATAAAACTGAAATTCATAGAAACAGACAACAGTATGGTGGTTACCAGAGGGAAGGGGGTGGGGGATAGAAAGGGTAAAGAAATCCAACTATATGGTGACGGAAGATGATCTGACTTTGGGTGGTGGGCACACAATGCAATCTACAGATCGTATATCATAGAAATGTACATTTGAAAGCTATATAATCTTATTAACCAATGTCTCCCCAATGAATCTAACTTTGAAAAGGTACAAAACAGCCAATAAATTACAATAACGTACCTATAAAGTAATAATATTTTTATACATGGTCTATACCTGATATATCCAGCAAAATAACATTATATTTTTTAGACTGGTGAACTACCTATAATGCTTAGATCTATTAAGTTAAGTACCTAACATTTAAAATACATATAAAAGAATAAAATCCTGCCATTTGCAACAACATGGGTGAATCCGGAAGGCATTTGTGCTAAGCGAAATAAGCCAGACAGAAAAAGACAACTACTTCATGGTATCACTTATACGTAGAATCTGAAGAAGAAAAAAGTCAAACTCATAGAAACAGATTATAGAATGGTGGTTACCAGGGACCAGGGGCAGGGAAATAGGGAAATGTTGGTCAAGTGTGTAAACTTTCAGTTTAAAATGAATAAATTCTGAGCATCGAATGTATAACTTGGTGACTCTAGTTAATAATACTCTATTATTTACTTGAAATCTTCTAAGAGAGTAGATCTTACGTATTCTCATAAAAAAAGGTAACTATGTGAAGTGGAACATGTGTTAAGTAACTTGGTTGTGGTGATCATTTCACAATGTTTACATGTATCAAATCATCATCGTATTGGGTATTTCAGATATATTACAATTTTATTTTCAGTTATACCTCAATAAGGCTGGAAAAAATAGAAGAAATTTTTTTTCAGATTGAATAGTCTCTAAATAATGTTAATTCACTTAAGATAATGTAAAATTTGTCTAAGAATGTTTATCTTTATATTGATTTCAACAATTTGAACAAAAGCAGGAAATGAAGTTTCCCTTTTCTTAGAGACATTTTAATGTGTAAAGAAAACGTATATGTCCGTCTAACATTTGAAAAGTTCCATAAAGCAAAAGAAGATGATTTAAGAGATCAAACTAAAAGAACAATAAATGGTTTTTAAGGAATGAAGAAATGAACATCAGAACATGTGTCCATTCATTCACATCGTCTAATTCAGATGCACAGACTATCTAATATTTATTTAAACTGGGTGATCTCCAAAGCACCAGCAGGTCACATGAGCTGACTTTGAAGTACAGACATTTGTATTTCTTACAACAAAATTGATTATAAACACAATTATGATGAAATTCAATTGGTTTAACCTAAATATATGTGTGTAATAGACTAACTGTGGTTTTCAGACAACAGTTGATGACATCAATGTTATTTTTCCATATATTTTTACCCCACTTTAGCCTCCCTTTCTTTTCTTTGGAAATAAACTTGCTTTATAACCAATATAATCATTGAAACTTTGAATCTAATAGGACACCCGAGTCCCCCCTATTCCCTTTGGTCTTGGAGGTGGAGTTCAATTAAAGTTGTGCGTGGGGCCCTGGCTGGTTTGGCTCGGCGATTAGAATGTTGGCCCACCAACCAAAGGAGCACAGGTTCACTTTGCATCAAAGGCACGAACCTGGATTGCAAGTTCGATCCTCGGCCTGGTCAGGGTCCTGAAGGAGGCAACAAATCAGTGTCTCTCTCACATATCGATGTTTCTCTCTCTCTCTCTCACCCTCCCTTCCACTCTCTCTAATAAAAAATCAATGGAAAAATATCCTCCAGTGAGGATTAACAAAAATTAAATAAAATAAATAAAATAAAAGTTGTGTATAGGATCAGAAGACACCCAAGGATGGCAGTGGAGAAAGGGAGAAAATACAGTTTGGAGTGACTGATTCAGCCCTGAGTGGGGGTGAGAACTGTACGGGGGCAGACAGAAAAGTTTTAAAGCGACACCCAAGGAAGGGAGGGAAACTTGTAGTGATTCCACCCCGAGAAAATGGAAGGAGCGTGGGATTGGCTATCTCCTCTTACCCCCCATGATGAAAGGTCACCTGGTCAGAAGTCACCACGACACAGTAATGGGGGCAGAAGTACCCAAGAAGTGCTGATTTGGTGGACTGTGGAAGAGTGGTTGTCTTATTTTGTGTACGTGTAGTGGAGGATGCTCAGCTGGTCCCAGAAAATGAGGGAGAAGATGGTATGGGGGCAAGGCGGAAGTAGGAGGCTTCTATACCCTTGTATGTGCCAAAAATGCCCTCTGCCGAGCCATCTGCTGCAGAGCATCCAGCACCCCCCATACATCAAGCCTTGCCTCAAGCATCTGTGGGCTGATGTCGGAGCCTTGTGCCAACCACATCAAAGGGTATCATGGTCATTGCCACTGCAATGCCATTCACCATGGTGGTGACCAGAACCGCCTTCCAGCTCTGGAGAGGAAATATCTCCCACTGGGTCATGAGGTCCTTGGAGGATGAGAAAGTGCACAGCTGGGAGGAGGAATCCATGATAACCCAGGTCAGGCCACCCATGGTCCCACACTACAACCCCACCAGACCATGTTTCTAGCCAATCTCAGTTAGAGCCTGAAGCATGTCCTGATGGTTCTAATGATGCCCTACAGCATTTTCTGAGACTACCTGTACCTGTAGGTTTGTCTTCAGGTAGGGAGAAAAGAGTCTCACAGCTTATGGCCCAGTGGCCATCCTCCCACCTCAGAAACCCCATAATGGACTCCTTCACACTTCCCTAGGGTGATCTGCAATGAATAACTTTTTAATCTGATAAGTGTTGCTGTTCTTACTTAACAAATTGATCATGAGACTCTGTGGGTATCCTATCACTGCAAGACACCCACCCCTTGTGGCTTTGAAAGTGAAGTGAGGGGACAGGAGCTGAGGAATGCAGTGGCCTCTAGAAGCTGGAAGAGGTGGGGAAGTTGAGTCTCCATAAAAGAAGGTAGCCACACTGACACCTTGATTTTAGTCCAGTGAGACCCGTGTTCGACTCCTGATCTGTAGAATTGTAATACAGTAAATCTGTATTATTTAAGCCAGTAAATGGTGGCTTTGTAGTAGTTTGTCATAGCAGCAGAAGGAGACTAATAAACAAGATGTGACATTGTGTGACTTCATTAAAAATAACTGTTAAAGAAAGGGAGAGGAAGAGACTCACACTCTCTCGTCTCTACTACCTAGAATGCAATTGGACATATCTAAGCAAAGCACATGGCCCTTCAAAATGGGGGTGGACTCAACCATAGAATAGCAGGTTACCACCAGCATCCAAGAGCCATGGGGGTCATTTGGGGGATTCGTGGAAAGTTGTGTCCTCTGCCAGGCTCTGCTTCATGCCACAGTGAGCATCCTTCAACTGCATAAACTACACTGAATCACAATTAAATGTGAAGACAGGTCCAAGCCTGCCTATCTTCATAAACAGACTACCAGGTCAGTTAAACAGAAAATTTATTTTTCCTAAGACAGTTTTTGGTTGCGGATGTGTGTGTACATATTTACATATATTTTTAATAGTAAGGGAAACCTTCCTCAAATGATTATTTTTCTTTCTAAAGGGCCTCACCCAGAGTGGCTGTCAGGAGTGAGGTTGAACATTGTCATTTTCATTATCTCATTCATTTATGAAATGACTTTTAAGTAAAGGCAATTTATTTTCTAAAATGAAGCATGCATATACAGGTTTATGTATAATATTGGAAGAACCCTCCTCTTTCTTAACACTGTATGAGCAAAACTTGCATTCTGGACTCTCATTTTAAACAGAAGCTTACACTCTATAAACTGATGGAATTGAGTCTTCAAAACAAGTAATAATGTGTCTATTTATACATATATTTTGTTTCCCTTCACAATAAAAGGCATGCTACTTTCCTTTGTTAGTTTTTAAACTTTGTAGCTACATGTTACTTCATCTCAACAATTCTCAAAGTGTGGTCCAAGGATCCCTAAGGGGTCCTTATGTTATTTTCTAAGGGATCCTTCCTTTTCCAATGACATATCCATGTAAAGCCAGATTTTCTGCATAGACTTCAACCGAAACAAAATATCTCAGCAGACTTGATGCACAACAGGTATGTGGGTCCAATTCTTTCGTGTTGACAGACATTAAAGAAATTGCAGAAATGCAAAACAAGGACAATATCATCACTTTAAAAATGTTGGATAATATAAATGCTTTCTTAAAGATGTTATTTATTTTAATATATAAAGGTTTATTCACATTATTTTTAAATGACTTAATATGAAAATGTTTTAAACATCTTAAGGTTAATTTCTAATATGATAACTATTTCTAGGTAGGATCCAACAAAACAAAAGTTTTCTGGGGTCCTCAATTATTTTTAAGAGTGTAAATGGGTCCTGAGACCAAAAAGTTTGAAAACCACAGCTTAACCTCAATGGTTTTCCCAACTCCGAGGACAGAAAGCAGTGAAGGGTTGAGGAGGTGGCCATGGGAACTGAGTAAGGTTTGTTTTCTGGTATGCAATGGTCTGCAAACCATGATCCATTCTGGAGTGAGAAGAAAAAAGTGGAATTTCAATTACATATATTTTATATCATCCACTGTTTAATTCTTTTCTTTAAAAAAATTTTTTTTCTTTATTGATGTTAGAGACAGAGAAGAAGGGAGAGGGAAAGTGAGCTAGAAACATTGTTGAGAGAGAACATCGACTGGCCGCCTCCTGCATGCCCCCCACTGGGGATCGGGCCCACAACCTGGGCATGTGCCCTGACCAGGAATCGAACTGGCAAATTCTTGGTGCATGGGTCGATGCTCAACCACTGAGCCACATTGGCCGGGCTATCATCCATTGTTTAATTTCTATATAGGATTATATTTTATAACATTCACAAGAAAGTTTATCATAATTTAGAAATAAATAAGTATTAATAGGTGGAGGAGAGTAAAAAATGTTTTATTCATAGGGTCCATAATTTTTAAAACTTGGAGACTACTGATGTAAGAAAATAGATTACTTTGTTCTCAGTGGATAGAGTGGTGACCAAAATTCTAAAATGATCTTGAAAGATGATTTAATGTGAGAACTTTGATATAAAAAATATTAATGAACCAACAAAAATCACAGCAAATTTTTTTCAGATTCCAAAAATGAGGTTTGTGTAAAATGTCAAATGTGCAAAATATCTGTTGTTTTCTTTGTTCTCCCTTTTATGTCTTTGAAGGAAATGTCCCATATGGAAGGCTCATTTCTTTGTGTAGACACTTTGATGACCAGATTTTTTTTAATTAATCAATTTATTTATTTATTTTTGTTACAGATGTTTCTCCTTTTTCTCCCATTGGCACCCTCCTCCCCCTCCCTTCCCGCCCTGTCCCCATCTTTGTTGTCCATGTCCATTTGTTATGCGTACATGCATATAAGTTCTGTGGTTTATCTCTTCCCCTTCCCACCCCCTCTTCTGGGAATTGTCAGTTTGTAACCTACTTTCATGTCTCTGGGACTACCCTGTTCTTCAGACTGTTATGTTCATTATATTCCACAAATAAGTGAGATCATATGATATTTGTCTTTCTCTGCTTGGCTTGTTTCACTTAGGATAAGACTTTCCAGGTCCCTCCATGTCATCTCAAAGGATAAGAGATCTTTCTTTCTTACAGCTGCATAGTACTCCATTGTGTATATGTACCACGGCTTTTTTATCCATTCATCTACTGATGGACGTTTGGGCTGTTTCCAGATCTTAGCTATTGTAAATAGTGCTGCTATGAACATGGGGGTACATATATTCTTTCTCATTGGTGTTTCAGACTTTTTGGGGTATATTCCTAGAAGTGGGATCACAAGGTCAAGTGGCAATTCAATTTTTAATTTTTTGAGGTGACATCATAGTGTTTTCCATAGTGGCTGCACCAGTGTGCATTCCCACCAGCAGTGTACTAGGGTCCCCTTTACTCCACACCCTTGCCAGCACTTGTTGTTTGATGATTTGTTGATGGCGGCCATTCTGACTTATGTGAAGTGATACCTCATTGTTGTTTTAATTTGCATCTCTCTGATGATTAGTGATGTTGAGCATTTCTTCATATGTCTCTTGGCCATTTGTATGTCCTGTTTGGAGAGGTGTCTATTTAGTTCCTCTGCCCATTTTTTAATTGGGTTCTTTGTCTTCCTTTTGTTGTGTTCTATGAGTACTCTATATATTTTGGAAATTAAGCCCTTATCTGATGCATCATTGTCAATTATGCTCTCCTATACAGTGGGTGTCCATTCCATTTTGATGGTTGTTTCTTTCGCTGTGCAGAAGCTTTTGAGTTTGATGTAGTCCCATGTGTTCATTTTTTTCTTTGTTTCTGTTGCCTTAGGTGATGTATCAGTGAAAATTCTGCTGCGTATGATGTCCGAAATTTTGTTACCTACATTTTCTTCTGGGATTTTTATGGATTCACAAGTCACATTTAAGTCTTATATCCATTTTGAGTTTATTCTTGTGTATGGTGTAAGTTGATGGCCTAGTGTCATTTTTTTTCCATGTAGGTGTCCAATTTTCCCAACACTATATATTAAAGAGGCTGCCTTCACTCCACTGTATGCTCTTGCCACCTTTGTCGAATATTAATTGAGCATAATGTTTTGGGTCAATTTCTGGGTTCTCTGTTCTATTCCATTGATTTATGTGCCTGTTCTTGTGCCAGTACCAGGCTGTTTTGATTACAGTAGCTTTGTAGTATAACCTGATATCCAGTATTGTGATCCTGACTATTTTGTCCTTCTTTTTCAAGATTGCTATGGCTATTTGGGGTCTTTTTTGGTTCCATATGAACTTTTGAAGTATTTGTTCTAGTTCTGTGAAGTATGTAGTTGGTATTTTGATGGGGATTGCATTGAATCTATAGATTGCTTTGGGTAGTATGGACATTTTAATGATGTTAATTCTTCCAATCCATGAACAAGGTATGTGTTTCCACTTTTTTATATCTTTCTCTATTTCTTTTTTCAGTGTCCTGTAGTTTTCTGCAAATAGGTACTTTACTTCTTTGGTTAAGTTTATTCCTAGGTATCTTAATTTTTTTGTTGTGATGGTAAATGGGATTGCTTTTTAGTTTTTCTTTCTGTGAGTTCAACATTGGTTTATAAGAATGCTGTCAATTTCTTGACATTAATTTTGTATCCTGCTACTTTGCCAAATTCATTTATTAAATCTAGTAGATTTTTGATGGAGTCTTTAGGGTTTTCTATGTATAATATCATGTCATCTGCAAATAATAACAGTTTCACTTCCTCCTTTCCAATTTGGATCCCTTTTATTTTTTCTTGTAAGACTTCCAGTACAATGTTAAATAAGAGTGGTGAAAGTGGGCATCCTTGTCTTGTTCCTGATCTTAAGGGAAATGCTTTTAGTTTTTGTCCATTGAGTATGCTGTTGGCTGTAGGTTTTTTATATATGGCCTTTATTATGTTGAGATATGATCCCTCTATTCCCAAATTGCTGAGTGTTTTTATCAGAAATGGGTTCTGGATTTTGTCAAATACTTTCTCAGCATCTATTGATATGATCATATGATTTTTATCTTTCATTTTGTTTATGTGGTGTATCACACTTATTGATTGGCGAATGTTGTACCAGCCTTGCATCCCTGGGATGAATTCCACTTGGTCATGGTGAATAATGTTTTCGATGTATTGCTGGATCCGATTTGCTAATATTTTGTTCAGGATTTTGGCATGTATGTTCATCAGGGATATTGGCCTGTAGTTTTCTTTCTTTGTAGTGTCTTTTTCTGGTTTTGGAATTAGAATTATGCTGGCCTCATAAAACGAGTTTGGAAGTCTTCCTTCTTCTTGAATTTTTTGAAATAGCTTGAGGAGAATGGGTGTTAGTTCTTCTTTGAATGTTCAGTAAAACTCCCCCGTGAAGCCGTCCAGGTCTGGGTTTTTGTTTGCTGGGAAAGTCTTCAGTTTCCTTCATTGTTATTGGTCTGTTCAAGTTTTCTATCTCTTCCCAGTTCAGTTTTGGGAGACTATGTGTTTCTAAAAATTTGTCCATTTTGCTAAGATCCAATTTGTCGCAGTATAATTGTTCACAATATTTGTTAACCACCCTTTGTATTTCTGTGGTGTCAGTTATTATTTCTCCTCTTTCATTTCTGATTTTGTGTATTTGAGAGAGAGATTTCTCTCTTTGTTTTTTGGTGAGTCTAGCTAAGGGTCCATCAATCTTGTTTATCTTTTCAAAAAAACAGCTCTCTGTTTCATTGATCTTTTGAATTGTTTTTTTGGTCTCCAAGTCATTTATTTCTGCTCTGATCTTTACTATTTCCTTCCTTCTATTTGCTCTGGGGTTTTCTTTTTGTTTGCTTTCTAGTTCTTTAAGTTGTGAGGTTAGGTAGTCAATTAGAAATGTTTCTTGTTTCTTGAGGTAGGCCTGTAGTGCTATGAACTTCTCTCTCAGAACTGCTTTTGCTGCATCCCATAGATTTTGTGTTGTTATGTGTTCATTTTCATTGGTTTCCAGAAAGTTTTTAATTTCTTCCTTGATCTCCATGGTAACTCATTTATTGTTTAATAACACGTTATTTAGCCTCCATGTTTTCAAATGTCCTTGAATGTTCTTGTTGCAATTGACTTCTAGTTTCATGCCATTGTGATCTGAAAAGATGCTTGATATGATTTCAATCTTCTTGAACTTGTAGAAACTTAGTTTGTGCTCTAATATGTGGTCTGTCTTTGAGAATGTCCCATGTGCACTTGAGAAGAATGTGAATTCTGCAGTTGTGGGGTGTAATTGTCTGTAGATATCTATTAAATCCATTTGATCTAGCACTTCATTTAGAGTTTCTGTTTCCTTGTTAATTTTTTGTCTAGGTTATCTATCCAGTGATGTCAGTGGAGTGTTGAAGTCCCCTGCCGTGATTGCATTGCTGTCGATTTCTCCTTTGAAGTCCTCCAGAAGATTTTTAATATATTTTGGTGCTCCTATATTGGGTGCATATATGTTTACCAAGGTTATATCTTCCTGTTGGATAGATCCTTTCAATATTATGTAGTGGCCTTCTTTGTCTCTAGTTATGGCCTTCATTTTGAAATCTAATTTATCAGATATGAGTATTGCTACCCCAGCTTTTTTTTTCCTTTCTCTTTGCTTGGAAGATGTTTTTCCATCCCTTCACTTTCAACCTACGTGAGTCTTTTGTTGTGAGGTTGGTCTCTTGTAAACAACATATGTGTGAGTCATGCTTTCTTATCCAGTCAGCTACTCTGTGTCTTTTTATCGGAGCATTCAAACCATTTCCATTTAAGGTGATTATTGATATGTACTTATTTATTGCCATTTTTGTTTAGTGTGGTTCTATTTTTCTTTCCTATTTCTTCTACTAATTACAGCAGTCCTTTTAACATTTCTTGCAGGGCTGGTTTGGTGCTAATATATTCCCTTAGCCTTTTTTTGTCTGGGAAGCTCTTTATTTGACCTTCTATTTTGAATGATAGGCTTGCTGGATAGAGTAGTCTTGGATTCAGATCCTTGTTTTTCATGACCTTGATTACTTCATGCCATTCTCTTCTGGCCTGTAGTGTTTCTATTGAGAAGTCCGATGATAGGCTTATGGGGGTTCCTTTGTAGGTAACAAGTTGCTTATCTCTTGCTGCCTTTAGGATTCTCTCTTTGTCTTTTATTTTTGGCTTTTTAATTATTATGTGTCTTGGTGTGAACCTGTTTAGGTTCTTCTGGCTTGGGGCTCTCTGTACTTCTTGAACTTGAATGCCTTCTTCCTTCACCAAGTTAGAAAAGATTTCTGTCACTATTTCTTCAAATATATTCTCTAACCCTTGCTCATTTTTTCTTCTTCCTGGGGACTCCTGTGATGCAAATGTTATTACGTTTCCCGTTGTCCCACAGTTCTCTTAAGCTGTCTTCCTGTTTTTTAATTACTTTTTCTTTTGGTTTTCTGATTGGTTGATTTTTTCTACCCTGTCTTCTAATTCACTGATCTGGTCCTCAGCTTCCTCTACTTGGCTGGTTAGTCTTTCCAATTTGTTCTTTTTTTTTTTAACCTCACCCAAGGACATTTTTTTTTCCATTTTTTGTTCAGATAGAGTGGGAAGGAGAGAGAGAGAGAGAGAAACATTGACGTGAAAGGGACACATCGAGTGGCTGCCACCCGCACGACCCAACCAGGGCCGGGGACAAACTGCACCCGAGGTACATGCCCTTAGCAGGAACCAAACCCAAGTCTCTCTGGACCACAGGCGGATGCTCTAACCGCTGAGCCAAACTGGCCAGGGCTCCAATGTGTTCTTTATTTCTGCTATGTCATTCTTCATTTCTTCTTGGTGGTTTTTCATTTCAAATTGGTTGATTTTCAATGTTTCTATATCTTTACTCATGGTGTTGATGTCCTTACTCATGCTGTTGAGCTTCCTCAAGATCATGGCTCTGAACTCTACTTCTGATAACTTGCTTAACTCTGTTTCATTTATCTCATCTTTGGTAAAGTTCTCTTGTTCTTTCATTTGGGTTTGTTTCTTTGTTTCACCATTTTGGCTGTCTCAGTAGGTTTTGGAGCCTACGAAATTTTCCCTGTGGGTGTTGGTGTTCTGCTGCTTGTGGCTCCCTCTACTGGATTTGGATGAGTGTGGGAGGCCCCACGCTAAACACCACTGTCAAGTCTTACTTTCTTGCGTAGATTTGCAAGCCCATGAAAGGTTCAGTTATCCTCTAGCTTTTTGCCTGGAGGCTATTAGTCTTAGTTACTCAGGGCCTTGGAATGTAGCCCTCTGGTATTCTGCATAAGAGGATTTCCAGAGGGTGGGACAGATGCTGGTTGTTAATGAGCCTCAATTTGCATTTCTTTGACTCACCTGGAAGGGGCTGAATCTCTGAAGGAGGGGCTGCTGGTTTTCCCCACAGCTCTGGGAAGGAGCAAGCTGGCCTCTGTCCTGTGTGGCCTGGAAGGAACAAGATGGCCACCGACCTGTGTGGCCGCGACTCAGAGCAAACTCTGAGCACCCTCCAAATCCCGGTGTCCTCACAAAGTTCCAGTCCTGTCCACCCTCCCTCTGCCAGAGCCCAAGGTGAGTGGCTGTAGCCAATTCAGTGCTCTGTCCTGGCCCTCTGTGCTGTGGAGTGGGCTTGGGACTTTAACTCCTAGGGCACTGCTCACAGCTAAGACCTCTGCTGTCTGTGGGCTCCCAGCCTGCCACCCTCTCACGCCTCTGCAATCCTACAAGGATTAATTCAGTGTCCCTGGTTTTATCATCTTTTCCCGCTGCTTTTCTGTTGCTTTTTTCTGACGATTTGTCTTTATTTTAGTTGTAATTCCCGTTTGGTCCTGAGAGATCGTCTGTGTAGCTTCCATTCACTCCACCGCCATTTTTTTTCCCGTGATAACCAGATTTTGCACACCAAATTTTCCACTTTGCTTTGGATAGTTCAATATTATATCCACTTACTGCTTTTGTGACAATAATAAGGCTGCCATTTGTTACTGCATTGATATATAAATTTCAAGCTAAATTTAAATTAATTTGATTTCCTTAATTATCCTTAGAAGTTATTAAAGTAAATGATTATAATTTTAATAGTGGTATTTTTAGTTACTCCTAACTTTATAATCTGGTCCTAATTTATTTGCCTTTTTTATCGCCCATTACTTCACCACACACACTTTCTGATTCCATCAACTTCTCAGTCTTCACAGACTTAATGAATTCCCTTTATTCATAACCTATGGCCCTTTCCCTCAAAGAATTAGGCTTTGGTGTAGGGAAATACACATTGTCCAAAAAACTGGCATGGAAATAAAAAAGTGTTAAAATATCTCAAGAAACATGCAAAGAATGTGCTTGTAGCACCCAAGCTACCCACCCAATACCCACGGTCCTCTTCCTCCTAACCCCAGACCCCAGTGCCATTCTGCAATGTTCTCAGCTATCCTTGAGTTATGCATGGCGTTGTTGCTAAGTTCACCTGAGGCTGACGTGGCCATGAAATGCTCTGGTTAATGAAACCAAAGCCAAAGTTGAGTTGAATTTCTCGGCAAGCTCTTCATAAAGGCTCATCTCTTTGTCTTTTTCTCATATTTCCTGCTGCCTAAAACTTGAACAAGATGGTCAGAGCTCCAGCAACCACCTTGGAGGAGGAGATAATCCAGCATGAAAGTTAGGAATGAGCAAAAAAGTAAAAGAAGCCTGAGTTTTTATTATTGTGGAGTCATAAAAAAGTAAGCATTTATATTACTTAGGCTATTAAGCAGGGGGTCAAGGGGTACTGTTATATACAGTTGAACCTGATCCTAAACAATATCATACTATTGGAAATTCAGAAAGAAAAAAAAAACAAAACAAAAAACTTCCACTAGGTGTTTTTAGTAGCATTTGAGCTGAACCTTAAAGAATTTACAGAATTTTATCATGTGGTCAATGCCAGAGAAATCCATGAAAGAGGAGAAGTTGAATTCACAATATGTCTAATTTAACAGAAAAGAGCACAGCAGCTTCTTCCTAAGCCTTTGCGTACCCCCTCCTCACTTAAAAGGCTGTGACCTTTCACATCTCATTTTTCCCTAAGACCTAGTTCAAAATCAACCTTCTCATCATGGCCTTCCCACTGGACACAGCAGTGACTCCCATAGAAGCAAAAGCCCATTCACTCATACGCGGTTCTGCCTCACCTGTTATTCAAAGATTTTGTTTATTTATGTCTGTCCCACAAAGTAAATAACAGACTTGCTGATGCCAGAGAGACATCTTTAAATCCCTAATTATCTTCATAGTTTGCACATCTTACAAACTCGATCATTAAAATGCATAATTTTCAACCTTGCTAAATGTCTTTATGGAGTGATCTGATCTGGCCTGCATGCTGAGCGTTGGGCTAGAAAAATCAATAAATGCATAAATAGCCATTCTACGGTGTCTAATAGCTTACAAAGGGTTTCATATCCACCGTTTTACAACTTTGTGAGTTAGGTATCATCCATGAACTTTTTTTTTTTTAATCCTCACCTGAGGTTATTTTTAGATAGAGCTGGAGGGAGAGAGGGAGCAAGAGAGAGAGAGATAGAAGCATCCATGTGAGAGAGACACATCGACTGGAGGCCACCCGCACAACACCAACCAGGCCGGGACAAACCGCAACCCAGGTACTGCCTTTGGTCGCAATTGAACCCGGGACTCCCTGGTCTGGGGGCGACGCTCTTACCGCTGAGCCATACCGGTCAGGGATAGGCACTTCTTTATTCAACAAAACATAGTTTGCTTTCACTGTTGTGCCAGACTTAACGTCCTGGGGAAATAGTACTGAGCACAGAAAGAATTCGAATGCAATGCAGAAATACTGATATAGAAACCGGAGTAAGGTCACAGGAGGGCTTGAAGGACCGAGAACACAGCAGGTTTCTGTTGGATGGGCCCGAGAGCTCCAAACAGGGAATGATAGGCGGATCGAGTTGTCAAGGGTGAACGGTACCTGGAAGTCAGGAAGAAAGGGCATGACAGACAGACCAGACAGCATGGGTGAGTACACAGCCCTGACACAGTGTGGCCCACTGCAGGACAGGCAGCATGGAGGGAGTTAAAGTGAGACTGGAGAGGTACCCAGAGGCCGAAGAGGAAAGACGTTGTGTACTAGCTACATCATCTCTGTTTTATCACACAAGCAAAGAAAAGTCGTCAAAGGATTTTAAGCAAGGGAATTCTGCGGTCCGATTTACAGTTGGGAACATTCATTCTGAATGCAGTGTCACAAACTATCCAGGTAAACAGCAGTACCGTTTTCACGAGAACTTATGACACACAGGACAGCGAAGCAGTGTTGAGTTTCCGAGCCCAGGGCCACATAACCCTACAACGCATTTTGTCCATTAAAAGTTGTACTGAGGTGCTAGCTATACAATTAAATGAAGAAAACATAAGTAAGATTTTTTTCAGGATTTCAAAACAACTATTTCCCTGCCTCTCAAAAGAAAAGAAAAAAGAAAGACTCTATGGTTCACAAAATGACAAGTTTTGTTAACAAATCATACATATTTTTGTTTTTATATTTTTAGGTTAACTTGTTTATGAATCCTTATGTCCCACCATTAAAACTGAGAATCAACTATTTAAAGCCTTCACACAGAAACTGACAAAAATTAATTATACTTTTTCTTTCTCAATTACTCTTTCTTATTTCCTTAAAATATATGTATATATATAAATGGCTCTTGTATCCTTTTCAACCATCAGCAATAATACTTTATGCAGCAGCAACATTAATCAAATAGTAAAAAGTATCTTACTCCTTTTAATCCAAAGGTACTTAAAGGTATTTTATGAACTTTCACCCATAAAAATAACTTAGTGCATCATAAAAATTTAGTCAAGACTTGATAAAATACATTTACTGTCTAAGTAAGCCAGCAAGGCAAGGTGAAGATCAGGTATTTTCTTTGCCAATAACTGTTTCTATTCTGACATGCTAATGTACTTTTTGGGGAAATGCCAAAGATGATACCATGAAACGTTTTTTTCTCTCTGTTTCTAAAAGAATAAAAGTTACAGTATGTGAACATAGAGAATAAGTCTCTTTGCCTCAGGAAAGTAGAGGGCGGTCTGTCATGCAGTGGGATACTGTAGGTTTTTGAGGAACCTATAAATGAATTTTAGCTCTACTATTAGCCAATTGTGAGAATGGGTCAGTTGTTTAACCTCACATAACCTGTTGTTTTAACACCAAAATGAAGATAATATATGTTAAGGATTAAGTAATGTATTCTATATGAAGGGATTAGCAGTGACTGGCATAGTAATGTATAGAACTATCATGGTTATTAATATTTCTATTATTAAAAGTGCTTTACTTATTTTTCTTCTGCCTACTGGGTAATGAAGTCTTTCCTGTTAGGGAGACATTCCACTTACTATCAACTTCTGTCAACCCATCATTTTATTTTTCAAAAGTATTATTATTTTTTAATATGTTTTTATTGATTTTTATTTTTTAGAGAGAGTTAGAAACATGGATGTGAGAGAGAAACATCATTCGGCTACCTCCTGCATGCCCCTGACTAGGGATCGAGCCCACAACCTGGAATCAAACTGGGACCTCTCAGTCCATGGGACGACGCTCAATCCACTGAGCCACACTGGCCGGGTTTCAAAATTATTTTTAAGGGCACACTATGTCATAGTGGTTAAGAAATCTACTGCCCTAAAATCTCATCATTGGTTTTTATGAATATTTGTAAATTTAAGCTCCAAAATCAGTTTTAGGTTATCTTAGATATTTACTACCTACTGGAGTATAAGCTAATTATCTCTCAAACAAACACAAAAAGGCATCTAGACCCTAAGCTTTGGAGAATCTCAAAAATAATTTTTCAAAGTCAATGAGAGTCAAAGATAATCACATTCAGAAAAGGGGAAAAAATATGACTAAGAACCAGAATTATTTTAAAAGTCTTTACATATTGATCTTAACACAAGCAGATTACAACATGACTATGCTTACTGTGTATGAAGAAGTATTCAAGAAACTCACAAATCTGCAGAGTACAGGAACCTGGATAAAGCAACAAAACAGGCTTGAAAAATAATCAAATACAGTTGAGAGACAACAGAAATGCCTCAAAATAAAAATAAATCTAAATGGACAATAAAATATGCAAAGAAGTTTAATCAAATAAAATTTGGAAAATGTCCATTAAAATTTCAACAAAATACAACTACTCCACCATATATCAAAATTTTTCATCTTTAATATCAAAAATATTTGCAGTATCTGAGAACATTCATCCACTATGATGGAAGTGTAAAAACAGTATAACACTCTGCCCTGGCCGGGTGGCTCAGTTGGTTGGAGCATCATCCTGTGCACCAAAAGCTTGTGGGTTGGATTCTCCATCAGGGCACATACCTAGGTTTCAGGCTCCATCCCTGGTTGGAGAGTGCACACGGGAGGAGATAGATCTATGTTTCTCTCTCTCTCTCTCTTTCTCTCCCTCTCTCAAGTCAATGAACATATCCTTGGGTGAGGGGGAAAAGTATACCACACTGAAGAGTTTACTCTTATCTGCTCAAGTTGAAGATACTATATCTTATGATCCAGGAATTCTATTTTTGATCATATAGCCTAGAGGAATGAATGCAACCATGTATTAAGAGGCCTGTACAAGAATGTTCACATTGGCAAGGTCACAGCCAAATACTGAAAATAACTATCCATTAACAATATAATGGATTGAAAAGGTATTATTAAATACTATACAACAATAAAAATAAATGAACTAGAGCTAGTCACCACAACATGGATGAATTTATGAACAAAACACTGAACAAAAAAAGCCAAATACAAGGGTTCTGTATATTGTCAAGGTTGTAGTTATAAAAATTATTAATTAAATATATGTAACTACTAAACACACATTTCTGAAAGCTTCTTTGTAGTTACATGCTTTCTTAATAATTATTCATTAAAAATGTAATTATGCACTTTTCTGAAAGTATGTTACAATTTTCAATAAAACAATATTAAAAGATGGTTCTTTTGCTGTGTAAAAACTTTTTAGTTTGATGAAGTCTTATTTGTTATTTTTGCTTTTGTTTCCCATGGCTGAAGAGTTATATCAGAAAAAGTATTGCTCCAAGAAACGTCTGAGATTTTGCTGCCTATGTTTTCTTCTAGGATTTTTATGGTTTCTAGTCTAACATTGAAGTTTTCAATCCATTTTGAGTTTATTCTTGTGTATGGTATAAAAAAGTGGTCTAGTTTCATTTTTTGGCATGAATCTGTCCACTATCCTAATCCCATTTATTGAATAGACTATCTTTACCCAATTGTATGTTTTTGCCTCCTTTGTCAAATATTAATTGACTATAAAGGTGTGGGTTAATGTCTGGGCTCTCTGTTTTGTTCCACTGATTTATGTGTCTGTTTTTATACTATCAACAAAATAAAAAGACGACATATTGAATGGGAGAACATATTCACCAATAATACACCTGCTAAGGGGTTAATATTAAGAATTTATAAAGAACTTATAATACTCAACACCAAAAAAAGCAAACAATCCAATTAAAAAATGGCAAAGGACCTGAACAGACACTTCTCCAAAGAGGACATACAGATAGCCAATAGACATATGAAAAAATGCTTAGCATCACTAATCATCAGAGAGATGCAAATTAAAACAACAGTGAGCTATCACCTCACACCTGTTAGAATGCTTATCATCAATAAATCAGCCAAAAAGTGTTGGGGAGGATGTGGAGAAAAGCGAATCTTCATTCACTGTTGGTGGGAATGCTGACTGTGGGAGTTCAGCCACTGTGGAAAGCAACATGGAGTTACCGTAAAACATTAAAAGTAGAACTGCCTTATGATCCAGAGACTTCACTTCTGAGAATTTATCCAAGGAACCCCGAAACACTAATACAAAAGATTATATGTACCCCTGTGTTCATTGCGGCATTATTTACAATAGCCAACATTTGGAAACAGCCCAAGTGTCCATTAGATGAGTAGATAAAAAAAAACTGTGGTACATTTACACAGTGGAATACTACTCGGCCATAAAAAAAAAAAGAAGGAAATCTTGCCCTTTGCAACAGCATGCATGGACCTGGAGAACATTATGCAAAGTAAAATAAGCCATTCAGAGAAAGACAAGTACCATATGATTTCACTCATATGTGGAATCTAATGAACAAAATGAACTAACAAGCAAAATAGACATAGGATCATAGATAGAGAGAAGGCTGACAGTTGTCTAGGCCAGGGGTGGATAAGGCTGGGAGGGAGGATGTGGGGATAGAGCAAAAACGAAAGAAACTCATGGACACTGACAACAGTGTGTTTGTTGCGAGGATGGGGAGTGGGAGTGGAGTAGCCTATAGGGGGCATACATAGAGATGGACAAAACTTGGGGTGATGAACACACAATACAATGTACAGAGGATGTGTTGTAGGATTGTGCACCTGAAATCTGTATAATTTTGTTTACCAGTGTCACCCCAATAAATTCAATTAAAAAACATATTAAAAGAAAGTAAAAGAGGGAGAAGGAAAAGAAAAGACAGAGGAGAAGAAAAAAGAGGAAAAGTGAAGAAATTAAGAAATCGGATTCAATAATTCCTATTTTCACAGAATAATATAAAGTTTATAAGGCATAGCCTTTATTGAATAGTTTAGTTGGTTGGAGTGTAGTCCCCATATTCCAGGACTGCAGGTTTGATCCTTAGTCGGGGCACATAGAAGAGTCAACCAATAAATGCGTGGATGGGTTGAACAGCAATCAATGTTTCTCTCTCTCTCTCTCTAAAATCAATAAATAAAAAAGAAAAAAAAGAAAAGAAATTGTTTTTAAAAGTTTATAAGGTACATAGAAAAATATCCCAGTACCCTTATAAAGGTGATATACAGTTCAAAAATTTTAGAAGCTAGGTACCCTTACCAATATTTAATTTTCAATATTTATTACAGACATATTTAGTTTTCTTCTACCAACCAAGCTGAAGAAAAGTCTAAAATGCATTTGATGACTCTCTGAAACAACTAAATATTATAAATATTTGTTGATTCAAATAAATTTTGAGCCCTTATACTATGTAAAGAATTATACTAGCCCTGACAAGTGTGGCTCAATTGGATGAGTGTCATCCCATGCACCAAGAGGTCGCTCATTTAATTCCTGGTCAGGGCACTTGCAGACTCGATCCCTAGTAGGGGTCATGTGGGAGGCACCCAATCAATGTTTCTCTCTCATTAATGTTTCTCTCTCTCCCTCTCCTCCCCTTTCCTCTCTTTCCCTGAAACCAATTAAAGAAAAATATAAAAATAAATAAAATAGAAAGAATTATACTAGCATCTGAGAATACAAAAAGGCAAAGCATAGACCCTGTGCTTGAGAACTTTCCAGTGTATTAGAGGAAATGGGCAGGTAAAATAATAACAATAATAATATATTTTGAAAGGAGTAGGTTATTTAATCATTGATAATAACTCAAGATTATTGGAGGGGAAAAGATGTCTGGTAAGGACCTATTTCTTGAAAACTTAACTCTTTTGTTGTTGTTTTTGTTATAGTTGTTGTTCATAGTCCCTACTTTATTCTATTTTGGTCACACACACTTTAAAAAACATGTTCACACTTGCAAAATACCCAAACATTAGAAATTAGAAGAGCATAAAACAAGGAGCCTACTGTCTTGAAAGAATGTCCTAGGCTTCAGAACAAAAAGCAAACAATCAAATATTGAATATTTCTTTGTTCAAAACACAAATATATTTCATTTTTAATGGAATTTAAGTTTTTGTTTTGGGGAGCTTTTTTGAAGGAACACTTTAGGGACAAAAATTAAGCTTCTTGTATTGCCAAAGGCAGGTCCTGGCTTCTATTCCTTGAAGGCTTTTTGACAGCATTCATTGGCTTCAGTGTTCACACACACACACACACACACACACACACACACACACCTGCCATCTATAAGTGCAGCACCCTGGATTCTCTCTGGGGACAATTAGCAGGAGCTACAGAGCATCCAGAATGTGGTAACCAGCACCTATCACTTTCCCGAGATGAACTTCTTGTTTTAGATGAACATGTCTTTCCTGAGCTTGCAAGTCACCATGCGCTCGGCCTCTACCACTGACTTCAGGGCCAGCTTCTTGACCTGTGCGTCCAGTTTCTGTATTTCTCTCACTTTTTCACACAAGTCAGAGCCCTCTGTCTTCAGCCTGGATGACAGCAGTGCAATATCACCCATCAAGGCCTTGTGTTCCATCTCCAGGTTCTTCTTGCTACTGTTAGGAGTGAACATATCCTGGGACAGCTTATATCTAGTGACAGTCTTGTCAAAGTGACAGTAGAGAACAGAACTTAGTGACCAGGGTCAAGACCTGCTCTGGGATGCAGGCCAGCTTCATCCTGGCTTCTGTGCCTGATCCTTTGTGATGGAAAGGTCCAGCCTGACGTAGATGACCAAGAAGAACAAGAGGTAGAAAGCCGCCACCAGCAGGGGCTCCTGCAGCATGAGCACCTTGTTGAATGGGTAGTGCACCACTATGCTATGAATGTGCTCTTCTATCAGACTTTTCTGGTAGGCAACAATCACCAGGCAGTCAAATGTGTCCAGGAAGGTGTAGTACAGCTCATCTAGGGCACAATTGATTTGACAGAAACTGTCAAGTTGGATGTTCTTAGCCCCTTCAGGCAAGATGATCTCCACAGTCAGATAGTCTATATCACTTGTTCATCAAACATGTGGTCCAGAAACCTCATCTTCCATGCATGCTGGTCATCCAAATTATAGAGGCACTGAACACTTGGGAGATTGCAGCCAAAGATGTTATGGTCTTCCACCCTCCAAAAAGAGGGAAGAGAGGCAGGGTTTTCATCTCTACAAAATCATCCAAAATAAGAAGGTGGCTAGTGGAAACATTGCCAGTCTCATTTGGGCACTAAACATCCTGGACTGCCAGGGAGCATGGCCTTAGAAGAATGAATGGAGGATATCCCACTATCCGGCTGTCTGGTAATCAGTGTGAAAAAGGCCCCTGAAGCACAGCCGCCACATACTCCAAGTCCACATTTTTTTCCACATCATTATGTCCCCAGTGAGAAACCTCAGTGACCCAGGTCATGCTGGTGATAGTCAAGGAAGGGCTTTCACAGCATTCTGACTATAGGGAGGGACATCTCTGAAAGGTCAACAGTCTAGAAGGTCCTCAGATCGCCTGGCATTCTCCAACTTGGTGTAGCTCTCCACATTTTGAGACAAGCTTCACACACATCGTTCCCATCTTTGTTGGACAGGGAACGTAGAAATAACAGTTGGGTAGAAATAACGGTTGCCTTCAAGCACCACAAGTTGTTTCTCCGATTGGGTGATCTGGTTTGCATACACTAAAGCACATGGGTATAGATTGTTTCCACAATGACTGAAATCTTGATCTCAGGATAGAGAGCAACTGGGAGCCTGACCATGAATAATCTCCCACTTTTACCTTAATTTTTGTTTCTTGTACTTCCAGATTATACTCTTCCTCATCTTCTCCCTTCACCTGCACATTGATGTGCAGCAGGCAGCCGGGCCTCAAGTTCTAGCTCCTAGGCCAAAGAAAGGAGGTGGCATGGAATGTGGAGTCACTCACTGCCCAGATACTCCAGGACCACCTCGGCCATCATCTTGGTCAGGTGGCTACTCAGGTCCATTGCACACTTCATGTGCTCACTAACCAGTTTCTGTGTCTGGGAGCAGCAGCAGGTGGGAAACAGGGACCTCCATGACCAGGACCCAGCTGAGCAGCAGGATTCACTTCTGGCAAAAGATTTAACTCTCTAGTCTTGAGAGATTAGGGGAATGTGAGTGATAGAGAACAGGAATTTCTTATACTCATCATATGCACATATTGTTTTATACATTTAGCATACAACATCTTACTAACTGTAATGCAGTTCTTATTTTGTAGACAAGAAAGCCAAAGTTCAGAGAATCTTATTTTACTGTCTAGTTCAAGGTAATATAGCTAGTAAATGGTGAACACAAGAGTCAAATGCAAGTCAGCATGACACCAAAGTTCATATACATGTATCTAAGTTAGAAAATGAAACTGTATAGATAGTACCTCATTAATATTTATTCTATTAAGACTCCACTACAATATATATATAATTTGGCATATATAATTTTACAAGGAAAAACACCCAAGGAGAAATTACATCATGAAATACAGGGAGGGGCAAATGTAGATTTACGACACACTGCTGCCTAGCTTCAAGTCATTTCTGCAACCCAGAATGTACCAAATTCTGAATTTGGATTAAGGTAATCATGAATTGCTAGTGATCCCATGTGCCAGGAAAAAGCAAAGAAAATCCTCTTTGGTAGAAAATATGAACCACAAACATTTTGTATAAAAAGTTTTTCAAACACAATGACCAACATGCAGTTAATGATAACAAGACACTTATGAAGACATAAAACTATTTGATGGGCATAACTACTATTCTTGTCATCTCTACAACTAAAAGAGGAACTCAATAGGAAAAATAGCACAAAAAGAAATCTTAAGATTTTCTGGTGCTTGGTTTGTCCTAAAAAATTCAGTTATCTTTGTCAAAGGAAGCCACAAAGCATATCATCCAGGGCCTCTAGATGATGCCTAGTAGCTTCAAATAGTAAGTATAATGGTCTAAGTTATATGTCTACTCTAAGGAGTCTTGGAATATTCCATTATTATCATATTTCTATCATAAGAAATATTTCTATCATTAGAAAGATGATATATACCCTAAATCAAGGATATACCCTAAACAGTCCTAAACAAACTTCAGTCTGTTTCAAAGTAAAATCAAACATCAGTTGAAAATTTACAGATTTCTAAATGAAGCAAGTTTTCCTCTATATTTCAAAAAAACTACAATGACATCAAAAGTTTACATAAATATTCCATATATGAATAAAATCAGTGGCTACTTAATAAACATTTTAGAGAATCCTATTTCACCCTTCTCTTTATAAGATAATAAACTAGATATACTTAGCATGGAAATTATTTGTGGGGATAATTTTATGATTAACATTTTGCCCTATTTTTGTTAAATTATAATTACAATTTATTTTATGTTATAAATAAGTTTAATTGTGTATGATATATGGAAGTAGCACATAAAAATCAATATAACATATAATAAAATGCTTTATAAGTTTCCATGGCAAGCTATTTTCTTAGACAAAAAGAAAGGAGACAGAAAGAAAAATTAAAAAAAGAGTCTGGATAGTTTGTTCTCTAGAAGTGACCAAGTAAGTAAAAGAAAACCACTCCTTATACAGGAAACTGACCCTAACTATTTCTCTTCTGTTAATTCAGTTTCATTAAACTGAGTGTTAATTCAGTTCATTCAAATAACATGTCAGTTAGTCAACTGAGTTTTTACAAATCATTGATTTGGGGGGGTTGCTTAATTAATAAAGGCCAATCAGAAGTATCACTGATTTATAGAGTCCTTAAGTCCTTAAATTTCTTATATCATTCCACTCACATGACAATTAACTTCCTTCCTACTCAAAAGTCTTTGTTTATAATGGCATTTTGTTTTAGTCCCATTATCAAAATCTTTATGTTACCCTATTTTTATGCAAAACTCATGGTCAATCTTTCTACCAAGGATACACCTTAAACAGTCTAATTTCCTTAAAAACAGGTGACTATAGTAAAAATAGCACAAGATAGATTATCAACACAGACATAATTAGTAAAAATCCAAAGTAGAAAAAATTCAGAGAATTAGTTTTATCAACAAAGCATGAGAAATTTTCCATATACACCAGAAATATTAAAATGTAAATCACTCAAGCCCTGGCCAGTTTGGCTCAGCAGTTAGAGCATCGGCCTGCAGTCCAGAGAGACCCGGGTTCGGTTTCCACTAAGAGCACGTACCTTGGTTGCAGTTTGTCCCCAGCCCTGGTTGGGTCATGCGGGAGGCAGCCACTCGATGTGTCGATGTTTCTCTCTCTCTCTCTCTCTCTCTCTCTCTCTCTCTCTCTCTCTCTTTCTGTCTCTTCCTGTCTCTCCCTCCCACTCTATCTGAACAAAAAATGGAAAAATGACCTCAGGTAAGGATTAAAAAAAGGAAAAAAAAGAAAATTGAAATTATATCAATTATTTTTCTTCAACCAAAATGGTATAAAGTTAGAAATTGATTATAAGAAAAAGATAAAAAACACCCAAACATTTATGGAGGCTAAATGACATGTTACTAAACAATGAATGGGCTAACAATAACATCAAGGAAGAAATCAAAAGATGCCTTGAAATGAAATAAAATGAAAACACAACAACCCAAAATCTATAGGACACAGTAAAAGTAGTACTAAGAGAGAAATGTATACCAATACAGGCCTACCTCAAGGAACAAGAAAAAAATCTCAAATAAATACTCTAACCTTATACTTGAAGGAGCTAGAAAAAAATAAAAAACAAACAAACGACAAAGTCCAAATAAATATTAGAAAGGAAATAATTAAGATCAAAAGAGAAATAAATGAAATAGGAGCTCTGAAAAAATAAAAAAAAAGATTGATAAACCTTTAACCAGACTCATCAAGGAAAAGAGAGGACACAAATAACTAAAATAAAAAATAAAAAAGAAGTAACAACCAACACCACAAAAATACAAAGGATTATAAGAAAATACTATGAACAATTATATGCCAACAACTGGATAACCTGGAAGAAATGGATGAATTCCTAGAAACATGCAAGCTCCCAAGATTGAATCAAAAAGAATCAGAAAATCTGAACAGACCAATTACATTCAATGAAATTGAAGCAATAATAAAAATAAAAATAACTCCCAACAAAAACCATCAGCAAAAATGAAAAGACAACCTACTGAATGGATGAAGATATTTGCCAATGATACATCCTATAATTTATAAGTTACTCATACCACACAGCACCTAAAAACAATACAGTTAAAAAGTGGGCAGAAGACCTGAATAGACACTTATCCAAAGAGGCATACAGATGGCCAATAGACATCTGAAAAGATGCTCAACATCACTAATTATCAGAGAAATGCAAATTAAAGCCACAATGAGATATTACTTCACACTTTTCAGAAAGGTTATCATCAATAAATCAACAAACAAGTGTTTGCCAGGATGTGGAAAATAAGGAACACTTAATGCATTATTGGTGAGAATGTAGATTGATGTAGCCCCTATGGAAAATGATAAGGAGGTTCTTCAAAAAATTTAAAATGGAACTGCCTTATGACTCAGTGATTCCATTTCTGCATGTATATCAAAAGAAACCCAAAACACTAATTCAAAAAAATGTACGCATCCCTGTGTTCATTGCAGTATTATGTACAATGGCCAAGATACAGAAACAACCCGAGTACCCATCATCAATAGACACACAAGTGGATAAAAAAGTAGTGACACATGCCCAGCCAGTGTGGTTCAGTGGTTGAGCATCGACCCATGTACCAGGAGGTTGCCAGTTCGATTCCCGGTCAGAGCACATGCCCAGGTTGTGGGCCAAATCCCCAGTGGGAGGCATGCAGGAGGCGGCTAATTGATGTTCTCTCTTATTGATGTTTCTATCTCTTTCACCCTTTCCCTTCTTCTCCCTCTAAAATCAATAAAGAAAAAAAAATTTTTTTTAAGTAATGATATATATACAATGGAATATTGCTTGGCCAAAAAAAGAATGAAATCTAACCAATTATGACAGTATGGATTGACCTAGAGGGTATTATGCTCAGAGAAATAAGTTAGAGAAAGACAAATACAATATGATTTCACTTATATGTGAAATCTAAAGAACAAAATAAATGAACGAACAAAATAAATGAACAAACAAAACAGACACAGATTCATAGACACAGAGATTACACTATTGGTTGCCAGATGGGAGGAGGTTTGAGGGGCCGGGTGCAAAAGGAGAAGGGGATTAACAGTACAAGTTGGTAGTTACAGAATAGCCATGGGGATGTGAAGTACAGCATAGGAAATATAGTCAATAATATTGAAATAACTATGCATGATCACAGTGGGTACTGGAAATGTCGGGTGGACCACTTTATAAAGTATATGATTGTCTAACCACTATATTGTACAACTGAACCAAATACATAATACCTATTGAATAAAAAAAAAATTAATCATCTATTTGGATGTATTAAAGATCCTGTTGTTTAAGGTTTCCTTATGAAGAAATGTATAATAAAGAATATTTTTGTAAAGCAAATAAATTTAAGAAATAGCCAAAAATTTGGTTGCTAAACTAAAATTAACTTAAATGTAAAAATCAATTAGCTTGAATTCTTCGTTGATTGTCTGGCTGTTTCATGAGAAATTATGCCCAAGAAAAGGGGCAAAAGAATAGGTTTCTTGTCCAGCCAGTGTGGCTCAGTGGTTAAGTGTTGACCCATGCACTGCTGGTTCGATTCCTGGTCAGGACACATGCCCAGGTTGTGGGTCCGACCCCCAGTGGGGGGCATGCAGGAGGCAGCCAATCGATGTTCTCTCTCATCAATGTTTCTTCTCTCTCTCTCTCTCACTTCCTCCCTCTCTAAAATCAATAAAGGAAAAGAGAATTAAAAAAAAAAAAAAAAAGAATAGGTTTCTTGCCCCAGCCAGTTTGGCTCAGTGGTTAGAGTGTCAGCCTGCAGAGAGAAGGGTCATGGATTTGATTTCCGGTCAAGGGCACATACCTGGGTTGCAGGTTCAATCCCAGGCCCTGGTAAGTGTCGGGCAGAAAGCAACCAATGATGTGTCACATTGATGTTTCTCTCTCTCTCTCCCTTCCACCCTTCTAATCTATCTAAAAATCAATAGAAAAATATCTTCAAGTGAGGATTAACAACAACAAAAAGAATAGGCTTCTTGCCCTGACCTGTGTGGCTCAATTGGTTGGAGCATTGTCCCATGCACCGAAAGGTCATTGATTTGATACCAGTTCAGGGCACATATCCAAGTTGTGGGCGCCATCCCTACTCAGGATACGTACGAGAGGCAACTAATTGATGTTTCTCTCTCTTTCTCTCTCCCTATTCCTTCCCCTCTCACTAAAATCCATAAAAACATATCCTCGGGTGAGGATTAAAAAAAGGAAAAGAATAAATTTCTTTATACTATTTGAAGAAAAGCTTGATTTCTGCTTTCTTACTCTCAAGAACATGAATGTTCATTTTGACTTCACAGAATGCCCTACTGTGTCTGTTAATTCATGTGGCTTAGTTTAATTGCTAATTCAGTGTTGTTTCTGAGGTACTTAAAATTCAGTAATGAAGACTCACATAATGAAGTATTATGTAGACTAATTAATGAATATATAATGCCACATAAAACCATAT
Source organism: Tadarida brasiliensis (assembly GCA_030848825.1). Taxonomy (NCBI): domain Eukaryota; kingdom Metazoa; phylum Chordata; class Mammalia; order Chiroptera; family Molossidae; genus Tadarida; species Tadarida brasiliensis. The sequence continues at coordinate 106,232,967 of CM061260.1, read as the reverse complement.
AAAGTTATTGCAAATGCCAACTGTTATCATCATACATGTCAGACTTAATTTTGCTTCTGAATCTACTGAGCTGGGTACTTCATTTAGTATGGCAATAGCCCTCGCTCCTCATTATAGGAACCTTTTATTTAGCAGGAAATCAGAGAGACCAGCTGGATTTTGAACAACAAAAAACACCATATATTTATTTTTTTTATATTAGAGTATAGTTTACATTCAAAATCATATGTTTCAGTTGAACAACATAATCATTCAACATTTATATATCTTATGAAATGATCACTGTACATAAAATCCCCATGACATTTCTTTTATAACTGGAAGGTTTTTTTTGTTTTTTATCCTCACCTGAGGACATTCTTGCATTTATCTTCAGATAGAGCGGGATGGAGAGAGGGAGGAATAGAGAGAGAGAAACATCGATGTGAGAGAGACACATCGACTGGTTGCCACCCACACGATCCCAACCGGGGCCGGGGACAAACTGCAACCAAGGTACGTGCCCCCAGCGGGAACCGAAGCCGGGTCTCTCTGGTCCACGGGCCGACACTCTAACCACTGAGCCAAACCAGCCAGGGCTATAACTGAAAGTTTGTACTATGGCCCTCCCCTCACAACCATCAGTTTATTTTTTGTATTTATGAGTCTGTTTCTGTTCTGTTTGTTCTTTTGTTTGTTTTTAGATTCCACATATAAGTGAAATTATATGGTATTTGTCCTTCTTGATCTGACTTATTTTCATAGCGTAATACCCTCTAGGTCTGTCTATCTAGACACAATGGCAAGATTTTATTCTTTTTTATAGCTGAGTAATATTTTACTTTATATATAGTATATACACACCACATCTTCTTTATCATAAATAGACACTTACGTTGCTTCCATATCTTAGGTATTGGGAATAATGCTATAATGAACATTGGAATGCACATACCTTTTTGAATTATCGTTTTCATTTTCTCCAGATAGTTACCCAGAAGTGGAATTGATAGACCATTGGGTAGTTCTATTTTTAATTTTTTAAGAAACCTCCATACATTTTTCCACAGTGGCTACTCTAGTTTGCAGTCCTATCTGCAGTACAAAAGGGTTCCCCTTTCTCCACATCCTCACCAACATCAGTTATCTCTTGTCTTTTTGATAAAAGCCATTCTAACACATGTGAGGTGGTATCTCATTGTGGTTTTGATATGCATGTCCCTGACGGTTAGTGGTGTTAAGTATCTTTTCATGTGTCTGTTGACCATCTGTAAGTCTTCTTTAGAAAAAAATGTTTGTTTCTTTGCCCATTTTTAAATCAGATTGTTTTAATGATGTTAGTTGTTTATATATTTTGCATATTAACCCCTAATCGGTTATAATATTTGGAAATATCATCTCCCATTCAGTGAGTCACCTTTTTATTTTGCTTATGGTTTCCTTCACTGTGCAAAAGCTTTTTTATTTAATATAATTCCATTTGTTTATTTTTTATTTTTGTTTTTCTTGCCTGGGGAGATATATCTCCCCCCAAAAAAATATTACTTAGGCTGATGTCAAAAAATTTACTGTCTATGTTTTCTTAGGGATATTGTAGTTTCTGGTCTTACATTAAGTCTTCAATCCATTTGGAGTTGGAGTTTATTTTTGTATTTGGTTTGAGAAAGGTCTTATTTTTTTGCATGTAGGTGTTCAATGGGGAAACCACATATGTAATTTAAATGATAGCTCTTTCATTTACTAGCTCTTTGATTTTGCCTAACCCCTTTGAAATTCAGTGTCATAACTTTTAAAATGAAAATAGTAATATTCTTCTACTCAACAAATGTTGGCTGAGTACATATCATGTTTCAAACCCTTCTCTGGGCACTGGGGATACAACGGTGGACAAAATACAACCCATGCCTCAAGGAATCCGGTGGAAAGTAGATTGATTTTGACAGATACACCAGAATATGTGTATTCATATGGGTTTGCTCCATCAAATCTGAGGTCTAAAGAGAGTTACTGAAGAACAGCTCCATTTCTTTGACTTGGAGGTTATTTCCTTTCCCAAGTTCTACTTCACTTGCCAAGCTGACCAACAAATGACTTCTGACATTTCTAAAAATTAAATTCACCCTCCAAGTTAGCTGTTCAGGTATATGTCAGAAGTTCTGAAAAATTTTTCAAAGAAGAATCTTAAAACAATCTGGAGTCAATTGGTAGTATCTACTATTTGTTAGGCTCTGTGTCAGTTTCTCTATAAATACTATTTTATTTTCCCCACAGTGCTATGATTAGACCCTTCAATATGTTTCCATAGTAACTGGTTCTTATCTTCATCATGGCACTTAGCATACTCTATTTCCCATTAGATTCCTTGAGACAGGGGCTGTGTTGTGTCCACTGTTGTAACCCCTATGTCTAGAGTGGGGGATAAAACATGATATATTCTCAGAAAATTCTTGTTGAGCAGAACAACATTATTGTCCTCATTTTAAAATGTATGACATGGAGTTTCAAAGATGTGAGGCAAGACCAGAGAACTAGTAAATGGAGAAATTGTCATCTAAATTAAATATATGGTTTTCTTTATTCAAAATCCAACTCCTCTGATTTTCTGTTAAATAGAGGCTCCTATACTGAGAAGCTAGGAAACAACTGTGGTCCATGGCCATAATCTAAATGAAGTAGTAACGGCAGAAGTAGGTATCAGGTATTATGGCTAATTTGATAATGAAGGCTCTAGTTGGGGTACAACCAGAGCTCTGCTGTATTGCTGTGGGAATATCAAAGGGTACAACTACTTTGGAAAACAGTAGTTTCTTATAAAGTTAAATATATACATACCTCATGGCCTAGCCATCCCACTCCTAAGTATTTATCAAACTGAAATGAAAACTTATGTTTACATAAAAACCTATACATGAATATTTACAGTAACTCTATTCACAGTCACCAAAGCTGGAAACAACCTAGATATCCTTCAAATGATGGATGGGTATAAACAAACTCTGCTGCATCCTTGCAATGGAGTACTGCTCAGGAATAAAAAGGAACAGACCACGAATACATACACAGCCGGGATAAATCTCAAAGATTAGACAAAGTTTAAAAAGTCGGAAGCAAAAAGTTAGTTACCCGCCCTGGCCGGTTTGGTTCAGTGGTTAAAGCATCAGCCCAAGGACCAAAGGGTCACGAGTTTGATTCCTGGTCAAGGACATGAACCTGAGTTGCAGATTCGATCCCAACCCTGGTTAGGGTCACGCAGGAGGCAACCAACCAATGTGTCTCTCCCACAATGATGTTTTTCTCTCTCTCTCCCTTCCACTCTATCTAAACATCAATGGAAAAATATCCTCAGGTTAGAATTAACAAAAAATAAAATAAATTACATATTATATGATTCCATTTATATGACATTCTGGAAAGTACAATACTTCAAGAACAGAAACCAGAGGTAATTGCCAGGGGCCAGGGTAGGAGGAAGGGTTTGCTACAATATGTTATGAAAAAAATTCAGAGGAGCAATGGAACAATATCGTGATTGTGATTGTGTACATTTGTTGCTGATCACAGTACCTTGCAATAGCAAAGGTCAATTTTACCCTAGTTGTTTTTTTGTTGTTGTTCTTGTTAATCCTCACTTGAGGTTATTTTATTTATTGATTTTTTTTTTTTTTTTTTTTAGAGAGAGTGGGAGGGAGGGAATGGGAGGGAGGGGGAGAGAAAGAGAGAAACATTGATATGAGAGAGACATACCAATTGGTTGCTTCCTGCATGTGTCCCGACCAGGCCCAGGATTGAACCTGCAACCCTTCAGTGCACAGGTCAACGCTCTAACAACTGAACCACACCAACCAGGGCAATTTTACTATAGTTTTTAATTTAAAGAGAGTGAAGAGACAAAAGAAACAAAATAATAATCATTAGATATACACTTATAATAAGGTCTAGCAATTCCACTCCTAGGTATTTACCAACCCCTCCCTCCCCCCAAAAAAATCACTATAAAGAGTGTTTATAAATCTAAAAAATAATAATATTGGGCCAGGGTGATTGGAAGATAGGGTTGATGTGAACTAATTCTAATCTTTCATAATGGGAAAACAATTAATATTATCTTAAGCTGATATATCAAGAAATTATGTGTATATACATATTATTCAGTATTAATAGAGCTAAATAAGAGAAGAATTTTAACAGAAACAATAAAAAATGTTGCCTCTAGGGAGTGAGATTAAAGATAGAAAAGGGTGGGACAGAAAAAAACAGCATTTTTTTTCTTTTTTTATTGTGTATTCTTTACAATTTGACTTTTTTAGCTGGTCATATATTAATTTGATTAAACATCTCCATATCTAGAAAATTTGGTGTTTCTCAAATGTACTATCAAATTAAATGCTATTTTTCCAAATAAATCTCATCCGTAAACCAGATATTTTAAAAGATAGGATATACTTTTGAATAATAAAATTATATACATTGAGTTTTCAGCTGTACTTGATATATAAACTGGGAATCATAGCTATTTTTAGAGTGTCCCTGTGTATTTAAACTTTCGCTAGGCACCGTACAGTGGAGTAAGTAGAGAGTCGGAGGGAATCCCTTCAAGGAGCTCACTTCCTGGAAAAGAAAACACTTTGGGAACACTTTGGGAATGTTGCTGAGCAACATTCTCAACCAAGGTGATTAATGTCAGGGAAGACAAAACTTCCTGTTAATCTGGAAGGATGAGTGAGGCAAGTTTCTTTTCCCATCCTAACAAGCCAAGACCAGAAGAGAAGGAAAATGGGTTCCAGGTGAGAATGCTCTCAGGGAGGTTTATGTGACACAGAGGAAAGCAGAACACATTCATTTTCTTCTCCAACCAGCTGTTCTAATGGCCTAACGTGCTGCTGTCCTACCCATGGACATCTGCTTGCAGACTGGCATCTGCAGAGGATTGTCTCCAGGTGTTTGCTTGGAGAAAGATCCTGAGAGTCGACACAAGCTGGAAGCCTGGCCTGGAGGAGCAGATGCTGGCCTGCAGGTTTCCGCAGACCTCTGCAGATAATATTTTGAGAAATAAAGTTGAGATCAAGTTCTGAAAAACAGAGATGCTATAAATTAAGAACTTGAAAAATTACCTGTAGGAAAATTTTAATTTACATATTTAAAACTTTTTTTTTTTTTAAATAAAGCTTCTGTGTGGTTCATGAATAAAAAGCTCGGATTCTATTGCTGCTCCAAGAAGAATGAACTTGCCATTTATGCCAGACATTTCATATTTGTTATGACAACTGGTCTAGACTCTAAGATCTTAGAAATTCAAAAGGGATAAAATCCATATAGAATGAAGCAACTATGCAAAACTCAAAGACTGAATGATGATAGGGATCTCTACCATGTATTTTCCATCAGTGCAATTCCCTTAGTTAAAAACAAACTTGTCAAGAAACAAGAGGAAATATCAAATGTCATATTTACAAACACCTCTTTGAAGCATGTTGCTCCAAACAGCACCTTGAAATGACCCAGGTTAAGCTGCAGAAAGTAAAGTTGAATAGATGATTAAAATCGTTTCCTGTTAAATAGAGGTGAATGACACTATTTGTGCATCCTGGTTGTCCCCATGAGGGTGCTCTTGTACTGTATATTCTGTCACATGTTCTAATAAAGTTAATAAATCAAAAATCACAGTGGTAGCCAAATTCTTATTTTGCTGCAGAATATTAATTATATGTAGGTATACCCATGGCCACACACATGTTTTTAAAGGAATAATAGCAAGCTATAACAGATTCATAAAAATGTGTTTCTGGTTTTGTGCCTTTTCCCTAATAAGCTTTACATTATTTTTATATTAAGTTCCAGATATGATTTATTCTTTTATTTATTTATTTACTATTTTGGGGTATGAATTTCGCTAGTAGTAGCAGAAAAGGAAACTCAAAATGAACATATGCTGATCCTGACCTAAAAAAATTAGGGTCAGAGTAGGAAAATAAAACACATATAAAACCCATAATGTAAGTTGGAGTATAAATAAGAGAGATTCTGGTGAGGCATTAAGGGGTAGGGGACTGGAAATGTCACCTCCAGCTGAAAGAAGCCACAAGCTGTATGGAGGAGGTGGCATTAGGATTGGGTCTTGAAGATGGGTGGGATTTAGGGAGATGAGTGTGACAGAGAAATAACATTACCGGCAGAGGAAAGGCTTGATATGTATAGCTCTAGATCTAGTTTTATTTGTAAATATCTAAAATAAGCAAAAAGAGTAGATTACAACTTTTATGGTAATTAACCACTGGCAAAGAGAAAACTAACAGAAATGTTCTCTAAAAGTCTAATTTGTGCCCGGCCGGTGCGGCTCAGTGGTTGAGCATCGACCCATGCACCAAGAGGTCACCAGTGTGATTCTTGGTCAGGGCACAGGCCCAGGTTGTGGGCCAAATCCCCAATGGGAGGCATGCAGGAGGCAGCCAATCAATGTTCTCACTCATTGATGTTTCTCTCTCTCTTTCCCTCTCACTTCCTCTCTCTCTAAAATCAATTAAAAATAATAATTTTAAAAAATTTTAAGTTTAATTTGTTTAAATAAAGATGTAACAATTAGATATATAAATTCGTAGCATTATATTAGAGGTCTTAGCTAACACAATAAGACAAGAAGAAGAAATAAGGACTATAAAAATTAAAAAAACAAAAATAAAGTAGTCACTATTTATGCATGATATGATTTCTATCAGGAACATGCAAGATTAATTACAGACCAACATAGAAAAATAAATAAGATCTTTTAAACAGTAAAAACTAAAGTATAGAAGTAAAAGGAATTACAGTAGTACTAATAACTCAAATATATTTAATACTATATTTTAAGTATACATTATCTTAATCACTTTTCACAATAGCCATATTGAATAGTGCCATTATTGTTTCCAAATTGGAGTTAAGTAAATTGAGACACATCTTGTTAGTGATGAAGGCAGTATTTGAACTCAAGCACTTGGATCCAGAACCCAGATTTCTTAGTTCCTATCTATTCTACACTAGGAAATTCCATTAACAATACCAGTATAGTTGAGGCGGTTGTTAGGAATAAATCTAACAAAAGAAGGGTGAAACATGTAAAAAGAAAATGACCAAATTCTAAAGAATGACATAAAAATCTTCAAAAACTGCGGTTGGAAAAACACAATAACATCAAATGCAATTCTCTCTATAATTAATTTATGGATTCAATGAAAATCCAATCAAAATACCAACAAGTTTCATTTAATAGACTCATCTTAAAATGCACATGAAATAGTAAATGGCCAAAAATAGCCAATACAAAATGGTGGACCTTGTTCTAGTACATATTGAGAAATGATATAATAACATATTAATTAAAACAATGTGACATTTGTGCACAAATAGACCAATAAATCAATGAAACAGGATTGAGAGGCTATAAACAACCCTGCACATATAAGGAAATGTGGCCTTTGGCATTACCGTGCAATGAATAAAGAGTATTCTACTCAAGGAAAAAGGCCAGGAAAATTGTTTTTCCACATGGGATAAAATAAAATAAAATCTCTAACACACTCAGTGCATTAAAATAGATTCCAGATGGAAAAGACTTACATGCACCTCTTTCATGTGAAAAGAAGAAAATATAGTAAAAAAATATATTGATGAACTCATAACATGTAAAATTTGTTTAATTAAAACAAAAAAAGATTGATAAATTGTTTGCTTTAAAATTAAAACACCTGCACAATAGGCAGTGTAAATATGTATAAACAAATCAAATAGGAAGAGGATATAGACAATGCATATAACTTAAGGATTTTTTAGTAGAAAAATGGGCAAAGGATGTGAATAGGCAATTCACAACAGAAAACTCACAGGGCAAATAAACCTATATCACTTTGATCAGTCTTACTAGAAACTAGAGAAATGTAAAAAAAAAAAAAATTAAAATAACAATGAAATAAGATTTTATATACTTTACATTCACCTGATTTAGAAAGGCACAAGGATGCAATACCATTTATGTAAATTTTAAGCATGAAAAACAATACAATATTTTATTTATAGATTATACCTTAAAATATATTTACAAACATGAAAAGGAAGTAAACACACCAACATCAGAACAGTGATTGCCTATGGGGGAAAAGGGATGTGAAGGAAATTGAAGAAGGTAAAAAAAAAAAATTAGCTACTTTTAAAAATCATTCGGAACAAATATGGCAAACTATCAACATTTGTTACATCTGTATCTTTGCTACATTCTTGCTTGTTATGTTATTTCCATCCTGTTTTGTAACTTTAAATTTTTAAAGTATTTTTTAATGTTCTGTAATGATTTTCCAAAACCACTATATATCCACAGTTTTTTCATGTATTCTGATTATTCCAATAAGTGTACTTATTGCTTCAGGTCATACAGTTCAGGGAACATAAAGAATGAAACATAATCCTTGCTCTTGCAGGCACCTCTTCCTGGTCCTGGTGGGTTGGGGGTCCAGGCAAGGGGTTGAGATCCCACATTCCTCAGGGGGATTTTTCAGCTGAGATATGACTCTGGTTTCTCCACTGCCTTGTGTGGGTGCAGGGGCCAGCCTTCTCCGCATCTCTGCCCTTACTACCAGCCTCTACTGTAAATCCTCGGATCTAACACTCCTGTCCAGCTGTCCTTCAGTTGGTCATTCAGGTTGACTGATCTATAATTTAGCTGTAAAATGATCTGGTGCCCAGAGGAGGTGTGTGTTGCTTCTACCTACTCTGCAGCCACCTTGGAACCCCTCCAAAGCATGACTAATTTCACTACTTTATGTTGAAATATTTTACCTGCTTTCTCCTCTCCCAGATTGAACTCCTTATATGTCTTTACTTCTATACTATCTCTTTTACAAATTTGTAGCAAAGATTCCATCAGATTCATAAATTTGACTATAAATTTCTAAAAGACAGGTCCACTGAGCCCTTTCTTTTTTTCCTGAGGAAATTGCATCTCATGAGAAGGGCGTGTTACCTCCATCTAACTGTGGGTAGTTGGGATTGCAGAGTGTGGTTCTGAACGCAGCATCAGGCATTTACACATTTTGTTCTCAGTCCCAGTCACTCTCTCTCTTCTTCCCCATACCCCGAGACTTGAGACAAAGCCCTGGGGAGAGTACCTGTCATGATGTTAGTTTGGGGGATATCTTTCATATATCTCCATAAATATAGTTAGAGAAATTTTAGTAATGACAAATTTTTTTACCAAAAGCCAGGTACAAATTCTGTGCCAGTGTTAACATTTAAAAGCACCCTCTGGTTCTTCAAAAAATTAAAAACAGCCCTGGCCAGTTTGGCTCAGCGGTTAGAGCGTCAGCCTGCGGACCGGAGAGTCCCAGGTTCGGTTCCCGCTAAGGGCACGTAACTCGGTTGCAGTTTGTCCCCAGCCCTGGTTGGGGTTGTGTGGGTGGCAGCCACTCAATGTGTCTCTCTCACATCGATGTTTCTCTCTCTCTCTCTCTCTCTCTCCCTTCTCCCGCTCTATCTGAAGATAAATGCAAAAGAAAAATGTCCTTGAGTGAGGATTAAAAAATAAATAAATAAATAAATAAATAATTAAAAACAGAACTGCCTCATGACCCAGCAATGCTACTTCTGTATATATATTTAAAGAAACCCAAAACACGAATTCAAAAAAATATATGCAGTCCTACATTCATTGCAGTGTTATTTACAATAGCCAAGATATGGAAGAACCTTAAGTGCCCATCAGTAGGTGAGTAGATGACAAAGGTGTGGTACATATATTCAATGGACTATTACTCAGCCATAAAAAATAATAAAATCTTACCCTTGTGAAATCTATAGACCCAGAGGGTATTATGCTAAGTAAAATAAGTCAGCCAGAGAAAGACAAATACCATATGATTTCATTTATATGTGGAATCTAAAGAACAAAATAAATGAGCAGACAAAACTGAAACAGACTCATAGACACAGAGAACAGACTGATGGTCGCCAGAAGGGAAAAGGGTTGTGAGTTTGGGTGGAAAAGGTGAAGGGATTGAGAAGTAAAAATTGATAGTTAAAAAATAGAAATGGGAATGTAAAGTACAGCATAGGGAATACGACCAATAATATTGTAATAACTATGTATCGTGCTAGGAGGATACTGAAAATAGCAGGGGGAAGACTTTGTAAAGTATATAATTGTCTAACCATTATGCTGTACACCTGAAACTAAAACAACATAATATTGAATGTAAACAGTAATTGGAAAATGAAAGTAAAAATAAATAATAACTTTTAAAATTTCTCAGAATTTCTTTTTTTAGAAAGTAAATTATGAAAGCTACATTAGTAAAGTAAGTATATAATTTGCATTTTACAGTAATTTTAAATTCTAAGGTCTATTTTGCTCTCTAGAAATATCAGTATGTACTTTGTTGGAAACCAAACTGTTATAAACACATTTTAAATTTCAATATAATAGAGTTACTCTGTATGAAGGCATTTCATGGTTGTTAAGCTATTGTCAACACAAGAAGTTTATGTATTGTGTTTCATACTACCATGATTTTTTTAAAACTACCTTTCAGTTTCTTTGAGAAATAATCTCAAAAGCCACTATGCAAGAAATTCATTTATTTAGACCCCAAACTTTTATATCCAATGTTCATATCTATTTCTAAACTCCTGATCAGAATTCTTAAATTAGTGGTCCTCAATTTTCTCTTTTTAGTTAATTGGTTAGTTTCCTTTTTCTGGTATTTTTTATTCTTACAAATACCCACTCATACTTGGAAAAATAAAATACTGTAGCAGAATTCCTTCAAATGATTTAATTCTCCCCTTTTCCAGTTATAGTTCTATGTATACTACAAATGCACATTAAGTTGTCTTTAAAAATATTTGTCTCCGTTTTGAACTTACTCTACAAGGGAATGACCAATGAATAACTGAAGTGGTGCTTTAAAGTAGAGTAACTATCATTTATCATTCTAGGTGGAGAATGAGTCTACTGTTAAATTTTAAAAAGTAATTCCTACTGCTCATACACATGGAAATGACTCACTATTTTGCAAATCATCTGTCATATTCCTAGCAAGTCTGGTTTGGCCCAATCAAACAAATATGTGAGTGAAGAAAAAATAATGTAGACGTCCTTAATGCCCAGTGGTACTAGACTTTCAAAAGGAGTCAGTAGATGCATGAAGAGGTAGAGAGTATTTAAAATTATGGTACTAGCCCGGCCGGTGGGGCTCAGTGATTGAGAGTTGACCCATGCATCAAAAGATCACCCATTTGATTCCTGGTCAGGGCACACCCCCAGGTTGTGGGCCTGATCCCCAGTGGGGGGCATGCAGGAGGTGGCCAGTCGACGTTCTCTCTCATTGATGTTTCTATCTCTCCTTTTACCTTCCTCTCTCTCTAAAATCAATAAAGAAAAAATAAAATAAAATGAAATTATGGTACTTGAGCTAGATGAGAGATAATAGATAAATATGGTTCCTTTAAGAAATTTGAAGCCAATCAGGTAAAGAAAAGATATAGGTAATAGTAAGCTAACTCTTAAGTTGTTTCCTTTTTGTTTTTATTGACTTCAGGAACTTCCCACTCATTAGTTGTCTTTCCTTTCTTTACATGTATAACTCTCCAACCACACTATCAATTCTGTAGCATCTAGCAGTGAAAGTAAGTAGGAACTCTGTCCACCTAGAAGAGGACGGAGTCCAGAGCTCTAGTAGAAAGAAGATGACTGAGGACACACAGGAGTGATAGAGAGAAGCTCTAGGTTGCATGGCCCCAAAGAAAGATCTGAAGGGTCAACTACTGAGGTCCCAGTCATGAGTGAATTTCCCACACCGCCCTCATACACCATCTTGCCAGGGTTGGGCACTCCTATTCTAACAGCACCAGCCTGGGGAGTGCACTAACCTGGTCCTCTAACTACTGGTAACATCACCCTGCCAAGTGTGAGTACTGGCAGAAAGGTCTGTTGGCTGCACACAACAGGCACTTTTTCTGGAGAAGCTATAGACAGACACTCAGAAATTAACCGAGCTGTGTGACTTGGGAAAGGGGCAAGTTTTGCCTCCCACCTGCAGATTCAGCCAGCACCACCTCCAACAGGAGACTGTTTTAATCTGTTTTCCCCGGGTCCAAGGAGCCCCGCCCTGCTGAGCTCAGTTCTGCAGGAAAGGGAGTGTCTCCTAGAGCTGGAACATTCAGAGTGTCTCTCCCCCAGAGCCTCCAGTCCAGGATTGACAGGCACGGCTGGGGAGCTAAGAGGAGACATAGAGCTTGCCCCCTTCCAGAAACCTCGGGTGACACCACCCACAATGGTAGACTCTTTTAATCTTCCCTCCTGAGTCTCAGTGACTACACCCTGCTGAGCTTGCTTCTGCAGTGGGGATGGCTAGCTAAACCCAAACTGAATTTGTGGTGTGCTCCTCCTAGGGGAGGTAGCATGTCAGACTCTGGCAGAGACTGAGTGGTAGGACTCTGAATTAGGGGCCACATTCTTGCCCATTGACTGCCTGACCATACTTCTCCCAAGCAGGGGCCTCACTAACCCCATCCTTCTGACCCCAGTGGCCCCACCCTACCGAGCTTGCGCCATATGGGTCAGTGGGTCATGACCAGCTTGGGCCCGCACTATAGTCTTTCTTCAGAGGGCTGTGGAGGAAGTCCAGGCAACCTCAGGGGGTAGCAGAGTAGCTGAGAGATGGACATCAACCCCAGGAGCCTTAGGCCTTTCATTGGTGTTCCCCTTAGCTCAGAGCTGTAGGAAGCTGACTCTTGTGCACAGGTTGGCCCCTCTCATGAACACCCAGGCCCAATACATGCAGTCACAAATGGTGAGTAGCTCCAGGCAGGTAGCCCAACGCCAGTTACACACAATGTCTGACATCGACTTGCACCAGAACCCCACCCAAGTGCGCCCAGAACCAATACAACCAGTGATGGCCTTCAGATCACACCAGAGTTTGACTCAATTAGCCATGTACACAGAACACCCAAAGGGGGAGCCCAGTAGAAACCAGACCCTGCTGGGAACAACTCTACTTTAGGGGGAAGCCCCTGAACAGTGACTCATAAATGGTAATCAAAGTCTATTCTTATAGGCAGACAGCCTGAGGGTTAACTCTACCCATGAATGGGCTAACAGCATTCAAGATTCAACTACAACAAAAGGTGTTACATTACACATAAAAAAAAAAAAAAAAAAAAACATTTCTGGAGTACCTAGCTTGGGTGATCTGAAAGATCGTGCTACTGAGACCTATAAGACACGTACATCAGAAAGTCGTCATAACAAACTTTGGAGAAACAACAGATCTACCTAATACAAGAGGAAAACAAAACTAGGTCGACAAAATGAGAAAAAGAAATATGTCCCAAATGAAAGAGCAAAAGAAATCCCCAGAAAAAGAATAAAATAAAATGGAAGCAACCAAGAAATCTGAAGCAGAGCTTAAAACAATGGTTATAAGGAGATTCAAGGACCTTATGGGAAGAATGGATGATCTCAGGGAAAACTTAAAGAGCTAGTAAGCATTAAAAATGACATAGAGACCATGAGAAAAGAACCAGTTAGAAATGAAGAATGCATTAGAAGAAATCAACAGCAGGTTAGATGAAATGAAGAATCAAATCAGCAATTTAGAGGACAAGATAAAAGTAAGCACCCAAGCAGAGGAATAAAAAGAAAATGGATTTTTTTTAATGAGTAAAGTCAAAAGGATCTTGGGCACAATATTAAGTGTAACAACATCTGCATCATAGGGGTACCAGGAGTAGAAGAGAGTAAGCAAGGGATTGAGAACCTGTTTGTAAAAATAATGACTACAAGTTCTTTAACCTGGTGAAGAAAAAAGTCACACAGGTTTAGGAAGCACACAGAGAATCCCAATCAAGATGAACCCAAAGGCCCTGGCCAGGTAGTTAAATTGGTTATAGAATCATCTACATATGCCAAGGTTGCAGGTTCAATCTCTGGTCAGGGCACATACAAGAAGCCACCAATAAATACATAGAAAGTGGGATAACAAAATAATGTTTCTCTCTCTTTCTCTCTCTCTCTCTCAAACTTAAAAAAACAAAAACAAGATTAATTCAAAGAAACCCACACCAAGATACATCATAATTAAAATGGCAATGGTTAAAATAAAGAGAGACTCTTAAGAGTAGCAAGAGAAAGACAGTGACCTACAAGGGAACTCCCATAAGTCTGTCAGTTGATTTCTCAACAGAAACATTACAGGCCAGAAGAGATGGGCATGAAATACTCAAAGTGATGAAAAGCAAGAACCTACAACCAAGACTATTCTAACCAGCAAGGCTATAATTTAAAATTGAAGGAGAAATAAAAACCTTCCCAGACAAAAAAATAAATAAAAATGCTAAAGCTGTTCGTTACAATTACCACCAAACCAATATTGCAAGAATTGTTAAAGGGCCTTCTTTAGGAAGAAGAAAGAAAAAAAGAAATAGAGAGACAGGGGAACATAGAGATTAAGAATAAAATGTCAATAAACAAGAACTTATCAATAATGACTTTAAAAATAAACAGATTGATGGATCTCAGAGGGAAGTGGGGTAAGGGAAGGAAGAAATTAACCAAAGAGTTTATATGGATATATACATAGCCTATCAACATAGACAATAGTGTGGTGAAGGCCTGGGGTGGGATGGGAGCTGGGTGGAGGAGGACAATGAGGGAAAATGGGGGACATTTGCAATATTCTCAACAATAAAGATTTTTAAAAGTAAATGAATTAAATGCTCACAGAAAAAGACATAGGGTAATAAATGAATTCAGTAAAGTAGCAGGATACAAAATTAGCATCCAGAAATCAATGGCAGTATTATATATCAATAATGAGCACTCAGAAAGAGAAATTTAAAAAAACAATCCCATTTACCATTTCAACAAAAAAATTAAGATACCAAGGAATAAACTTAACAAAGGAGATAAAATACCTGTTCTCAGAAAACTACAGGATATTGAAAGAAATAGAGGAAGATATAAAAGAAGTGGAAGCATATACCATGCTCATGGATTAGAAGAATCAACATCATTAAAATGTCCATATTACCTAAAGCAATATACAGAATCAATGCAATCCTTATTAAAATACCAATGAAATATTTCACAAATCTAGAAAAAATACTCCAAAAGTTTATGTGAAACCAAAAAAGACCCTGAATAGCCATAGTAATCTTGAAATAGATGAACAAAGTGGAGGGATCACACTTCAAGATATCAAGTTATACTATAAAGCCACTGTAATCAAAACAGCCTGGTACTTGCACAAGAACAGGCATATAGATCAATAGATTAGAACAGAGAACCCAGAAATCAACCCAAGACATTATACTCAATTAATATTTGACAAAGGAGACAAGAGCATACAATGAAGTAAAGATAGTCTCTTCAATAAATGTGTTGGGAAAATTAGACAGTACATACAAAAAATGAAGCTAGACCACCAATTTACATCACACACAAGAATAAACTCAAAATGGATAAAAGACTTAAATGTAAGTCGTGAAACCATAAAAATCCTAGAAGAAAATGTAGGCAGCGAAATCTCAGACATCACACGTAGTAGAGTTTTCACTAATACATCACCACGGGCAAGAGAAACAAAGGAAAAAATAAATGGGACTACATCAAACAAAAGCTTCTGCACAGCAAAAGAAACCAGCATCAAAATGAAAAGGTAACCCACCCCCTGGGAGAACATATTTGCCATGATACATCAGATAAGGGGTTAATTTTAAAAATATATAAAGTATTCATACAACTCAACAAAACAAAAAGACAAACAATCCAATTAAAAAATGGGCAGAAGACTTGAATAGACATTTTTAAAACAGGACATACAAATGGCCAAGAGATATATGAAAAAATGCTCTTCATCACTATTCATCAGAGACATGAAAATTAAAATGACTATGAGATATCACCTCACATTTGCCAGAATGGCTACCATCAACAGCACATCAAACAACAAGTGTTAGTGAGGATATGGAGAAAAGGGTACTCTAGTACACTGCTGGTTGGAATGCAGACTGCTGTAGTCACTATGGAAAACAATATGGTGTTTCCTCAAAAAATTTGAAATAGAATTGCCATTTGACCCAGTGATCCCACTTCTAAGAATATATCCTAGGAAGTCTGAAACACCAATCAGAAAGAATATATGCACCCCTATGTTCACAGCAGTGCTATTTACAACAGCTGAGATCTGGAAACAGCCCATGTGTCCATCAGTAGATGAGTGGATAAAAAGCTGTGGTACCTTTACAAAACAGAATACTATGTAGCTCTAAGAAAGAAAGAGTTCTTACCCTTTGAGACAACATGGAGAAATCTGGAGGGTATTATGTTAAGCAAAATAAGTCAGTCAAAGAAAGACAAGTTCCACATGATCTCACTTATTTGTGTAATATAATGAACAAAGTAAGCTGACAAACAGAATAGATGCAGAGACATGGAAGTATGGAACAGACTGACAACACTCAGATGGATGGGGGATTTGAAGGACGGGAAGAGATCAACCAAAGAACTTATATGCATATATGCATAACCCGTGGACATAGATAATAATGTGATGAAAGTGGTGGAGTGGAGAGGGAGTGGGGAGGGGGAAGTAAATGGAGGGAAAAGGGAGGGGCATCTGTAATATTTTCAACAATAAAGATTTTTTAAAAAGACATAATGTAGCTGAATAAATAAGAAAACATGACCCACACATATGCTGTCTAAAAGAATTGCACCTCAGAACAAAGGACACAAAGACTGAAAGTGAAGGAATGGAAAACATATTCCATGCAAATGTAAATAAAAAAACAAAAACCTGGCTTAGCAATGCTTATATCAGAAAAAATAGACTTCAAAACAAAGGCCATAACAACAAGGAAGGTCACTACATAATACTAAATGGATCAATCCAACAACAGAATATAACCCTTGTAAACATATATGCACCCAATATAAGAGCACCTAAATGTATTAAAATTTTTTTTCCTTTATTGATTTTAGAGCGAGAGGGAGAGAGAGGGAGAGAGAGATAGAAACATCGATGAAAGAGAACATCAATTGGCTGCGTCCTGCATGCCCCCCACTGGGGATCAGGCCCACAACCTGGGCATGCACCCTGACCAGTAATCTAACTGGTGACCTCTTGGTGCATGGATCAATGTTCAACCACTAAGCCACACTGCCGGACTTTAAATGTATTTTTAGAAATCTTGGTGGATATTAGAAAATAGGTCGACTGCAATACACTTATAATAGGAAATTTTAACACCCCATTAACATCAATGGGTAGACTTCCAGATGAAATATCAACAAGACAATAGTGACTTTAAATGACACCCTGGACCAGATAGATTTAATTGATGTTTACAAAACATTTCATCCCAAAGCAGCAATATGTACATTTGCTTCAAGTACACATGGAATATCCTGTAAGATCACATGTTAGGACATGAGATAAGTCTTTATAAATTCAAGAATATAAAAATCATCAATTCTCTTCTCTGACAACAATGGTATGAAACTAGAAATCAATTACAATGAAAAAACTAAAAAACATTCAAACACATGTTGGCTAAATAATATGTTACTAAACAGTTAATGGGTTAACAATGAGATCAAAGAGGAAATCAAGATTTACCTTGAAACAAATGAAAATGTGAACACAGCAACCCAAAATCAGTGGGACACAGAGGAAGCAGTTCTAAGAAGGAAATTCATAGCACTATATAAGCCTACTTCAAGAAACAAGAAAATGCTCAAATAAACAATCTAACTTTACACTTAAAAGAATTAGAAAGAGAACAACAAACAAAACCCAAAGTGAGTAGAAAAAAGAAAATAATGAAGATCAGAGAAGAAATACTTGAAAATGACACTAAAAAAATTAAATTAAAAATAAAAAGATCAGTGAAACAAAGAGATAGTTCTTTGAACAAGATTGACAAACCTTTAACCAAACTCATCAAGAAAAGTAGAGTGAGGACCCAAAATAAATAAATAAATCAGAAATGAAAGAGGAGAAATAACAATAGACACCAGAGAACTACAAAGATTAGTAAGAAAATGCTATGAACCACTGTGTGCCAATGAATTGGACAACCTGAGCAAAATAAATTCCTAGAAACATACAGCATTCCAAATCTGAGTCAGGAAGAATCAGAAAAACAAAATAGGTCAATAACAACTAATAAAATTGAAGCAGTATTCAAAAAACTCCCAGCAAACAAAGGTCCTGGAGCAGATGGATTCACAGTCAAATTTTACCCAACATTCAAAGAAGAACTAACATTTATCTTTCTCAAACTATTCCAAGTTATTCAAGAGAAGACTTACAAACTCATTTTATGAGGCCAGCATTATCCTAATTCCAAAACCAAATAAAGACACTACAAAGAAAGAAAATTATAGGCCAATATCCATGATGAACATAGATGCTAAAATCCTCAACAAAATATTAGTAAACTGGATGCAGCAATATATTAAAAAGATTATACACCATGATCAAGTGGCATTTATTCCAGGGACACAATGTTGGTACAATATCCGCAAATCTAAAAACGTGACAGAAAGATAAGAAAGATGGAGGTAGAATTGGTGGCTCTTTCTCCCACATCCTCTCAGAATCTAACTGGAATTAGAACTAAATTGGGGAATATTCACCCTCAAATATCAGCTGAAGAGGAGACTTCTAAACAAGGAGGGGCAGAAATCACATCCAGACTGGTAGGAAGGGCAGGGTCTGAAGAGGTGCTGGCTGAGCTCTCAGAAGTGACCAGTCAAGGGTGAGGAGGGCCCCCAGAGAGGAGAAAGGCTGGAACCCAAGGTAGGGCAACCAGGACAGCCAGAGAGCTCAGCCACCCAGCAACAACCACCCATACAGCAACTGGTGGGGCAGAGAGGAAACTGAGCTGCCTGCAGGCAAAGCCACTGTTTTTAAAGGGCTGGTGCACAGGATTTCCTTTCCCAGACACTGACACTAGGTTTTGACAGCAGGAGGGGGTGAGGATTGAAGTCATCTGATGAGACACTGGGGTGGAAGGAGCTGGGGAGAGTGGTAAAGAGGGCATGTGTTGTCATACCTGTAGTGAGTCGTTCCCCCCCAACATCAAAGCAGCCATTTTCCTGACAGACACAAGCCCCTCCAAACAGCAGAAGATTGGGGAAAAGCAAATAAACAGCCCCTTGGGATACAGCCCACCCCACCCTCTGGAATCCTGCACACACCACCCAGACCGTGACCCCCACTGAGGGAGCAACAGTGTCAGGGAGCATTAAAGACTGGCTTTGGGGTGGGGACATTTCCCCCACACCCCTGGAATCTAGCTGGCACTTCCTCCCTCTCACAGGAGAGCTGATAGAAACTCTGGCTTCCAGAAAACCCCCGGCCTACCTAGGAGGGAATCTGCCAGGCGGAGGAAAGGGAAATAATCCAGGTATATACTCTCCATCTGTCTTAGGGCCCCCTGCTGCTACTAAGCCAGCCTAGGTGTTCAGCTTGGCCCCTCCCATAGGCAGACAAGTCCATTGAAGGCAGCACAAGTGGTGGACCGCTTGAAGCTTTGAACAAGGTCCCAAGAGACAAACTTGGACAACTGCTGACATTGGTGGGCACGAAGTATCTCCTGGGAGGTCTGAAACCAGAATACAAAACAGCCTCAGACAACTCAAGAACAGCATCCAAACGGAAATCCTAGCAGTCATTAAAATCTACCAAGGCAAACTTCACTTAGTTGGGGATTTTTGTTTGTTTTCCCCCTTCTTTATTTTTTTCTTTTTTACTGCTTAGGTATTATTATTATTGTTATTATTTTTTCTCTTTTCATCTGGTTTCTTTCATATCTCTTATTTGCCTCCTTCCTTTCTTTATTTTTTCTTTTTCTTTTCTAGTCTTTCTTTTGCTTTACCTTTCTTTCCCTTATTTTTACCTTTCCATAATATTTTTCTTTCTCTTTTTTCATTTCCTTTTTACTGTTTCTTTTTTCTACTCTTTATTCCTTTTTTTTCCCTCCCTTCTTTCCTTTTGGAATCTTTTTTTCTTTCCCTTTTCTAGTATTCTTTTCATTTTATTTTTTATTATTTATTATCTTTTTCTTTCTTCCTTTTCTGTTTATTATTCTTGTCGTTTCTCTTTCCTAATTCTCTTTTTTTGGGGGGTTGTTTTTGCTATTGTTCCTAGGTGAAATAGTCAAATTCCTGGAAACATACAACCTTCCAAATCTCAAACAAGAAGGTTCAGAAAACCTGAATAGACCAATGACAACTAATGAAATTGAAGCACTAATCAATAAACATCCAGTAAACAAAAGCCATTGTCCAATGGCTTCACAGGAGAGTTTTACCAAACATTCAGAGAGGAGTTAACACCTGTCCTCCTCAAATTATTCCAAAAAAAATTTAAGAGGAAGAAAGACTCCCAAGCTCTTTTTACAAGGCCAGCATTATCCTATTTCCAAAACCAGATAAAGACACTACAAAAAAAAGAGAATTACAGGTCAATATCCCTGATGAACATAGATGCTAAAATTCTCAATAAAATATTAGCAAATCAGATCCAGAAGTACATTAAAAAGATCATATACCATGACCAAGTGAAATTTATTCTGGGGATGCAAAACTGGTACAATGTTCACAAATCTATACATGATATATCACATAATCAAAATGAAAGACAAAAATCACATGATCATATCAATATGTGCATAAAAAGCATTTGATAAAATCCAGGACCCATTTATAATAAAAATTCTTAACAAAGTGGGAATAGAGAGAACATACCTCAACATAATAAAGGCTATATATGACAAATCCACAGCCAACATCATACTCAATGGGCAAAAACTGAAAGTGTTTTATTTAAAATCAGGAACAAGAGAGGGATGTCCACTTTTACCTCTCTTATTCAGCATAGTACTGGAAGTTCTAGCCACAGCAATCAGACAAGAAGAAGATATAAAAAGCATCCTAATTGGAAAGGAAGAAGTAAAACCGTCATTACTTACAGATGACATGATAATGTATATAGATAACCCTAAGACTCTACCAAAAAAACTACTAGGAACAATAAATGAATTTAGTACAGTAGCAAGACATAAAATTAATATTCAGAAATCAGTGGCATTTTTATGTACCAATAAGAAACTACCAGAAAGAGAAATTAAGAAAAACAATGCCATTTACTGTTGCAACAACAACAAAAAATAAGGTACCTAGGAATAAATTTAACCAAGGAGGTGAAAGATCTATACTAGGAAAATTATAGGACACTGAAGAAAGAAATTGAGGAAGATACATATAAGTAGAGCATATCCTGTGTTAATGGATAGGAAGAATTAAGATCATTAAAATGTTTATGCTACCCAAAGCAATCTATAGATTTAATGCAATTCCCATTAAAATACCAATAGCATATATTTCACAGATCCAGAACAAATATTCCAAAAATGTATATGGAACCACAAAAGACCCCAAAAAGCTTCAGCAATGTTCAGAAAGAACACAGTTGGAGGTATCACACTAAATTATATCAAACTATATGATAAGGCCATAGGAATTAAAACAGCATGGTACTTGCATAAGAACAGGCATACAGATCAATGGAACAGAATAGTGAGTCCAGAAATAAATCCACATCTTTATAGTCAATTATATTTGACAAAGGAAGCCAGAATATGCAGTGGGGTAAAGACAGTCTATTCAATTAGTGGTGCTGGGAAAATTGAACAGATACATGCAATAAAATGAAACTAGACCACCTCCTTACACCATACACAAGAATAAATTCAAAATGAATTAAAGACTTCAATGTCAGTCACGAAACTGTAAATGTCTGAAAGAAAACATAGGCAGTAAAATCTCTGATATTTCTTGTAACAATATTTTTTTCTGATATATCTCCTCAGGCAAGGGAAACATAAGAAAATGTAAAAAATGTGACTACATCAAAGTAAAAAGCTTTTGCACAGCACAAAGAAACCATCAACAATATGAAAAGACAACCTCCTGAATGGGAGAACATATTTGCCAATGACATATCAGATAAGGGGCTAATTTCTAAAATATATAAAGAACTTATACAGCCCTGGCCGGTTTTGCTCAGTGGTTAGAGCATCGGTCCGCGATCCAGAGAGACCTGGGTTCGGTTCCCGTTAAGGGCACGTACCTCGGTTGCAGTTTGTCCCTGGCCCCGGTTGGGGTTGTGTGGGTGGCAACCACTCAATGTATCTCTCTTACATTAATGTTTCTCTCTCTCTCTTCCTCCTTCTCTCCTTCCTGCTCTATCTGAAGATACATGCAAAAATGTCCTCGGGTGAGGATAAAAAAAAAAAAATTAAAAAAAAAGAACTTATATAACTCAGCACCAAGAAAACAAGCAATCCAATTAAAAAATGGGCAAAGGACCTGAATAGACACTTCTCTAAAGAGGACAATGGACATATGAAAAGGCGTCAACTAATCATCAGAGAGATGCAAATTAAAACCACAGTGAGATATCCCCTCATGCCTGTCAGAATGGCTATCATCAATAAATCAACACACAACCAGTGTTGGAGAAGATATGGAGAAAAGAGAACCCTCATACACTGTTAGGGGGAATGCAGACTGGTGCAGCCAGTGTGGAAAACATTATGGAGTTTCCTCAAAAAATTTAAAATGGAACTGCTTTATGACCTAGCAATTCCACTCTGTGAATATAGCCAAAGAAACCCAGAACACTTACTTGAAAGGATATATGAACCTCTATGATCATTGCAACTTTTATTTACAATAGCCAAGATCTAGAAACAGCCCAAGTGTCCATCAGTAGATGAGTGGATAAAAAAGCTGTGGTATATTTACACAATGGAATACTATGCAGCCACAAAAGAAAAGGAAATCTGACTTTTTTTTTCCTTAATCCTCACCTGAGGATATTGTTTCCATTTATCTTCAGATAGAGTGGGAGGGAGGGAGAGAGAGAAAAAAACATCGATGTGAGGGGGACACATCAAATGGCTGTCTCCTGCACAACCCCAACGAGGGCTGGGGACAAATCGCAACCAAGATACATGCCCTCGGACCTGTGACTCATTGGTCAGAGGGCCAATGTTCTAACTGCTGAACCAAACCAACCAAGGTGGAAATCTTACTTCTTGCCACAGCACAGATGAAGCTGGAGAATATTGTGCTAAGTGAAATAAGCCAGTCAGAGAAAGACAAGTACCACATGATCTCACTTATACATGAAATCTAATGAACAAAATCATCTACCAAACAACATAGAAACAAAGAATAGATACATAAAACAGAATGACAGCTGTCAGAGGGGAGGGGGTTGGGGGCTGGGTGAAAAAGCTGAAGGTGTTAAGTAAAAATAAATAAATAAATAAATAAATAAATAAATAAATAAATAAATAAATAAAATAATACATAGATACAGACATCAGTATGGTGATTGCCAGAGGGGCAGGGGAGTGGGGGGTGGAAGAGGGCAACAGTGGGATAAATGGTGGCAGAAACTTTTCTTTGGGTGGTGAGCACATGAGGCAGTATGCAGATGATGTTATTGAGTTGTACACTTGAAACCTATGTGGTTTTATTAACCAGTATCACCCCAATACATTCAATTAAAAAAATCAGTCATGTTTTTAAAATATGTGAAATAAACAAACTGCTTCAATTTTTTTTTTATAGTAAACACATATGATTTCTATGACTTTCCTATTTACCTGTTCTTCCTATGTCTCTGCTTTCAATCTACAAAATAAACTACTTAGTAAAAAGGTAAAATCTGTATGGTAAAATGTATGCTCATTAAATAAATATTTAGGAAAAGGATATTATAATTTCTATAAGAAAAAATACAATGTATATATTCACATTCTGTATTAGATTTAGTAAAATTTTGGACAAAGGAAAAATTATATACATTATCTACATTTTTCAATGGTTTTCTGTTTTCCCACTAAAGACTCCTTTAAAAGTTTTGCTGTTTAACTATATGACCCTAAAATTTGATGTAATTCAGCCTTTCACCACTTTTGCACTATTGAGATTCAGCTATAGGTCTTTTTTTTTTTTTTTTTTGCCAATGACATCAAATATCAGAAGGAAAAAAATAGATGGAAAAGTTAGTGCCTGGTGAGTTTATGCAAGAGTATGACAGGAAGCCAGCGGGTCATCCTGCACACGCTCAGTAGCATCCCTGGACCTTCTCCTGGTGCTAGTGGTGTCTCTGCTCCTCCACAACCACCACCCACCCCAACAGCTGTAAGAAGTGAAAATGTCTCCAAACGTTGCCAAATGTCCACTGAGGGGTAAGATCACCCAACTGAGAATCTTTGCCAAGGATGGAAAAGTAACAAATATTTATTGTGTGCTTATCATAAAGCTGTGATTATGAGCTATCAAATGCGGAAATACTGTGCTTGCTTCTAAGGAAGTTACAATGTACTTGGAGGTACAAAATTTATTTGCATGGTTATCTAAAGAATAGAAGATTATAAATATAAGGTCAAAACTACACATATATAATATCAGATAAATACATCCATAAGTCATATAGTCCTTATCTGTCATATAGACAGATAGCTAGAAAGATAGATAGATAGATGATAGATAGATAGATAGATAGATAGATAGATAGATAGATAGATGATAGATAGATAGATGATAGATAGATAGATAGATAGATAGATAGATAGATAGATAGATAGATATAGATATAGATGATGTAGATATAGCGAGACCATTCTAATTCTGTTAAGACCAAAAGTAAGAGGATGTGTAATGGAAGACTCAAAGAGGATTTATGGAATAGTACAATTTCAGCTCATCTTCAAGGTTGGGTTTGGAGAGAAAACACTGAATAAAAATCATTTTGCCCATTTTTGCAGAGGCACCGGTAAAGTAATTCTGGAAAGGATTGTAAATAATATAAATGGACAAAGGATTCTTCTCTTTCCATTTTTTAAAAGAATGTGTGCTTTAATTATACTGGAAAATAAAAATATTTTTCTATAATTACTAACATTTATTTTTCAAGTTTTAATCATACAATTTTCAGAGTCTAAATATGCATTTTGTATTTTACAAATTTTAAGCTGCAGAGGTTTGAGCTTAGCAAAAAACAAGCTAACAGATCAATATTTTGGATAGTCTTCAAAATAGAACATAGTGTAAAGTCTTCAGTCTATTTATTCTATAAATAGAATCCATTTTATATATAACAATTATTACTGTTTTAACTTTTCAAAATTTCTTTACCTCTGAATATTACTGTTCTTAACTATATTAAATAATAATTAAATGTTAATTATTAACATTCCAAACAAAAATGATTATACTATAATAGATTCTCCATCATTTGGTCATAAGAGCTACCATTTATTGAGTCCTTTAAAGACTTTTTAATATACCCATTTCCTAGTTCTCTTATTTATAGAGATAACATTCATTTTATCCAATTTGCTTTGGTTTCTTCAGTCTAGGCACTATACTAAAGAACTTTACAATTATTTTCTCCATCTTATATGTATTCTGAAAAATAACAAGTGGGAAAACATGAAATTTTTGAATCATGTGAACATGACATGTTTTACATGAAGAAAAGTTACTTTGGGGGAAAAATAGTAAAACTTAATGGTGTTCTTCTATGCTGGTAGACAAATTTCAAAATAAGCATTTAAGAAAAAAATTGAAATCAAGGAAAATATTATCTAGTAAATTTTGTCAAGTTTTAATAAATTTATACCTTCTATTTTGTCTATTCTTCTTATATTTTTGTTGAACTTCAAAATATGCTACAAATAATATTTTAATTTACAGATATACTAAAGCAGGCTTTGTTGTATCTGAAATTATTAAGTAGCCCTGGCCAGTTTGGTTCAGCAGTTAAGAGCATTGGCCTGTGGACCAAAGGGTTGAAAGTTTGATTTCCAGTCAAGAGCACATAGCTGGGTTGCAGATTCCATCCCCAGCCCTGGCCAGGATCATGCAGGAGGCAACCAATCGATGTGTCTCTCTCACATCAATGTTTCTCTCTCTCCCTCCCTCCCTTCCACTCTCTCTAAAAATCAATACAAAAAAAAAATCCAAGGATGAGAATTAACAAAAAAAGAAGAAAGATATTATTAAGCAAATCAAATTGCAATTTTTTGAAAAGAAATAAAAGTACAGAGACCCTAGTAACTTAAAATCGTTATCTGTTTTAAAGAACCAATGTGCAAAAACCTAAACAATAGCATCTTTCAATATAAGTTTGATATAGTTGGATTAACATATATCAAATGTACGGTATAGCTTATAAATATTGTCCACATTCTGTTTTTAAAATATGTTTTTGTTGATTTTTTTTTTAGAGGGAGAGATAGAAACATCAATGTGAGAGAGAAATATTGATCAGCTGCTTCCTGCATGACCCCCACTTGGGATTGAGCCCACAACCTGGGCATGTGCCCTGGCCGGGAATCAAGCCAAGACCTCTCCTCTCAACCCATGGGGTGAAGCTCAATCCACTGAGCCATATTGGCCGGGCTCAACATTCTTATTATCTTCTCAGGTTCTCAATTTTAATATTGCCAGAACAACTGCAAAAGGGGGGCAAATTATGTCTGTCCTTGCTAATTACGAAATATCAACTAAAATGAGTTGAGGGTAAGCAATAATTTTTATCAATTTACGTAATAAATTCAGGGGCAGATTCAGGAACATGCTGACCAGCATTATCCCAATCTTATTAAATTGGATTTATGGTTTTATGTTTACTTTGTATTTGAGAGCATTCCTCCTCAAAGGCAAGGGAATAGTAAAATAACCTCGTAAGTTTCAGCTCATACATGTCACTTCACAGAAAACTTGATAAAGACCTTATTCCAAGAGAAAACTAATATTTTATAATATGCTGTATTAATGAGGGAGTGGGTTGTACATCACCATACATTTTTTAATAAATAAAGAATGTATCATCATTATCAATGAAATTTGGAGTGACTGTACTTATAATTGTGTATCTACTAAGTTCATACCATCTATTTAGAAAATTTTAAAAATAAATTTGCTGTTGCCTAATTTGTTTTTAATGACCCAAACAAACATTACTCCAAAATTAAGAAAGTTTTGGGTATTTAATACTAAACTCAATGATTCGCTATCATTATTTTCCAATTATAGCTAGAAGTACCAACGATTTTGCTAGAGAGGTCTAAAATGTTTCATGTAAAATGCTGTCTTACTGTTGCATCTTTATTCAACATCATCTTCCAGATGGGAACTATTTTTCATGGTTCATAAAGCCAAATCCAGCTGCTACATTTGGACCTACATAAGGAATCCACATTTTATTGCCTTCTCGGTGCTTATAAAACAATTGCTGTTGTTTCCTTAGCTGTGGTGCAAGTCACTCTGCTCAGTGCAAGTGAGATATCCAAAAGGAACTTTTAATGTCTTTATAGTTGATTACTTAGCAGTGCTGTGGGTAATAGGATCCTGGTTTTACAACATTTTCTAGATCTCTAAGCTAGCTTGAGCAAAAACAATCTCCAAATGGTAACCGTAGATTGAGCGAATTACCAAAAGTGTTCATACAGTTTCCTATAAAGCCCACAATGGTTATTAAATACTTCTGACATCTTAGCTTTATTAAGAGACAGGAAGTGCACAGTTTCCTTTCTCTCCTCATTCAGCTAATCTGGCTCTTTGATGGTCGTGCATTTGAAATAACCATGGTGTTTCCACCGCAGCATAGTCCTCTCACAGCTAAATGGAATTAACCCTATCAAGCCTCGAAGAAAGGAAAGAAGGAAGAGAAGAGAAAGGAAGAAAGAGAAGAGAAGAGAAGAGAAGAGAAGAGAAGAGAAGAGAAGAGAAGAGAAGAGAAGAGAAGAGAAGAGAAGAGAAGAGAAAAAGGATGTGTCTTGTTAGAATAGAAATACATTTGGAACTTTATTTGAGTGAGTAGCAGGGTGTTAAAATACAGTCAGTTTGTGCTCAGGACATTTTTGGTAGGGCCACCAATAAAAAAGAAACATCAATTTCAGAAAATAGGTATTACTTAGCTTGCAAAATTACCCATGATTATACTTTCTTGCTATCTACAGATGTCAAATGTTTGTCAATTAATGTATGCTACTCTTTTTAGCCGAAAGACCTAAAATTCCAGAAGGGGAAAAAACAGATGAAAAAGTCAGCACCTAGTGAGTTAATGTAAGAGTATGACAGGGAGGCAAGATTTCTGCGAATTGGGAAGCACAGACTATGGCAACCTGCTGGATAATCCCTGTCCCACTGAGTGGTGCCCCAAAGGTCTGATACAGCGCCACAGCCTCTTACGCATATTGAGACAAAGCTTATTTCAAGCCGAATTCAGCTCCTCAAGCCACCATACTGCTCCCTGACAAACCCCCGTTGCACTGCCTCTGTATTTGTGTCCCCTGCTGTTATATTTACTTGTTCCCAAAGCCACAATAGTGACAAAAACAAATACTTGTTATGCAATGCTTTGTATCGATGCAGGTAAAGTGCTCTGCTCTCTTTTTCCCTTGTATATAGCTTGTGCAAATAGGTTTTTAATATATTTTGAGATTAATTTGGTAATTAGAAACCAGCTTGGAAACATGCATTAAACAATAGGTCATATAGTCACCATTTCCACTCCAGAAGAATTCTATTTTGACCCTTGAGCAAAGCTGAGCAACTATGTATTCAAAAAGGAATGTATTTGGCTGGTGCACTTCCTTAGCCTTGTCAGGGCCCAAGTGATATTCTGTTTGGATTTTTACTGCAATCTTTTTGACCTTTGCCAAGGGATTGTGCTGACTTATCTGATTTAACTGTTTGCAACAAGCTTTTAAATTATTCTTTTAAATTGGGCTAAATAGAATATAGGTGATTTCAGGAAGGTATTTTTATTTTCAAGTCAATTCTATTCATTCCTCATAAAAATAGGATTATGCCCATGTGGCTGCATAAATACACAGCCTGTAGAAGTGTTTGTAGTTTCTCGAGTACAAGAATGTCACCCAAATCCTCTAATGTAATCTGACAGAGGTAACAGAGTACCTTTTTATATAAGGAAAACAAATAAAGAAGATTAACTTTAATCATATGTAAAATTCAAATATGAAAAAAATGGACTTTAAGCTTTTTATGATTTAAGGCTAATACAAGCACTAAGCATAACTGGACTGTGAATGTGTTTCATATTTTAAAACTCTACTCAAAAAAATAATATTTAGAGAGCAAAAACAATAATAATATTCCTGCTATTAAGATATAGATTCTTTTAAGGATCATCTTTCTACCTGTGCTATAAGTAGATAGATTATTTAAAACAGGAAAATATATAATTGGATATTAATTAAACAGAAGATACTATGTAAAAATGTTAAATTATCCCCTGAGTACATCATGAACATAAGCTTTGAGAATCTAACTGATTATCAGGACACATGCCTTCCTGTCCTTTTTAGTTGTTTCTCTCTCTTTTTTATCTTTTTATTTTAGGGCATTACTCAAGTCCTGTATAAGTTGATATAAATTTTTAAAGTCACCATGTTCCTTTCCAGAAGTAAATCTTCAGTCCTAGAGACTCATACACAAAAAAATAAACATAAATAATAATTAAAATAATAATCTTGTAATGCACACGATTTCAGCTTTGATTGTGCTAAAATTTCAGACAGTCTCTTTACCAACTTCCCATGGATAGCTTCACAATCTTATAACAGATACACAAACACTAATCTGAAGGGTGGAAACTATTGAGAGATAGAAAATATCTCTGTGAATTTATAGCCCAAAAGAACTTAAAAGTATAAATAGGTAAGGTATTACATGGCATTCCATTTCATTTGGATTCTAGCTTTAACCAACATATTTGGCAACTACTCATTTTATTTAAATAACTTTGTTAATTCCAGAAAGACTACACCAACCAGGAGATATTTTAAGCCAGAGTTTTAGTAATTTCCTTCTTAAACATTTTCAAATGAAAAGTGAATGTTTTGGTAATATTCTTCTAAGTGGAAATAACAATCA
This sequence comes from Tadarida brasiliensis, assembly GCA_030848825.1. Lineage (NCBI taxonomy): Eukaryota > Metazoa > Chordata > Mammalia > Chiroptera > Molossidae > Tadarida > Tadarida brasiliensis. The sequence continues at coordinate 106,202,966 of CM061260.1, read as the reverse complement.
GTCGAGACAGAAGGATGAAAAATAAATCAGCTAAAAGGGGGTTAGAAAGTGATCCCATACTTCCAGAGTGAGACAGAAAAATGACAGAAAAGCTGTTAAAGAATTGTTATTCCTTTAGAACTTATTTGCAGTTTTATTGTATTACTCACATGAACATATATAGTGTAATGTCATTCCATTTTCTATATCCGTGTTTTCATACAAAAGAGGGGAAAACTGTGGGAAAGCAGTAGACCAATGGGAGATTTGGAAACACTTTTGTTTATCACAAGCAGGGAATGAGGATCTATCTGGTAGGTAGGGGCCAAGGATGCTGCTAAACAGGACAATCTTCGTGCACAGGACAATCTTCGACAACAAAGAATGATCTGGCCCAAAACGTCAATGGTGTCAACGTTAAAAGACTAGAACAAAACAAACAAAAATAAAAACAAAACAAAACCAAAAAAAAAAAGGATCCTCAATTGTGATTTTCTTTCTGTATTGTTAACCTCCTTCCTGGAGGAAGATAGATAAAACCCACAACCATCATCATTATCACCATTATGATTTCATTGATACCTCCAATTTTCCCTCTAAAATAATATTTCAAAGTTCCAAGGCTGTTCTTGTGGGCATCAACTCTCGTTTGGAGTGTTGTCTCTTCCTCTTGGTACTTTAAATCACGGATGCTCGTTTGGCCGAGTTCTCCATCCTTGAGATCAGACACTTATAAAAGCAATACCAGCATTTGTCTGGATCTAGCCTGTGGGGATAATTTGCACTTTTAAAATAAGAGAAGGAAGAAAAGGAAAATCCAGGAGCTACCTTCTCTTATCCCTAGAAATTGCCTAAGAGACTAGATTTACAAGGATGTCCCCAAAAGAACAGAACAATTAAGATGGGGATGTGGTAGAAAATTCTAAAATCATCTGCCATCCTGGAGTTTGGATAAAATTTGTTTCCCTTTCTTTAAAAATGAAGACAAGAAACTCAATAATTTCTGGTCCAGCACTTTCCAAAACATATCTCTAACAATAGCTCCTCAAAAAAAGGATTCAATAGTCAAATAATATCAGTGAGCATAGCAAGCTTTCTACTGTCATCCTTAGAAATTCTCAACACACATTATATAGTAAAGATTGGAGAAATGTTGCAATAAAAGTCTTATTTTAGAGTTTTGATTAATCTAATGTTTCTCAAACTTGACCAGAGGAATTACTTGTAGTTAATTTTGCTATCTTGTTAACACTTAGGAAGCACTAGCCCCAGTCTACTAATGTAGAATAAAACCATGCCTTTTATCCCATCTGAAAGAGCATATGAGCTTAAATATTTTACATATATCATAATACACAATGTTTTTTATTTAAGATAATAAAGAATACCTCTGGATGTTCCAAAGCCATCCAGCTAATGTGGCATGCATTAATTACTAAAGATGTTAGAGAAATTAAACTCTACCAAGTAATGCAAAACACCCTCTAATTAAAAACAATATTTCCAGGCTAAGCCAGGTAGACTTTCCAAAGCCACCTACTTTGTGCTCACATGAGCCTGTCCAAGGTATATAGAAACCTAAATGAGCAAAATTCCTTCTTTCAATTAATATTGCTGTAATTGAAATGTCACTACATTACAGATAAAACTTAAATATTGCATATTCACACATATTATGTAGTTATTCTTTTTGTTGCATTTTTAAAAATTAATTTTATTTCTCTGTCATTCTTGCAGTCTATATCAAGTATATACATTTGATCTGCTTCTGAGTAAAAGCAAGCTAGTGGACTAATTACAACAAAAACCATGAAAATGTCTCACAAATCGTCCCAGCTGTTTTATACTGTATGTATGGCTCCCTCAAATAACTCTGAGCAATAAGCGCAATTATTATTCTCATTTGACAGCCAAGACTCAAACTGATGGCACATTTAACCGTTAAAATAGATTTAAATGGAATATGCTTTTTACACTTAGCAAACATAAACATTATCTTCTTTTGTTTCTCACACCAAAAAACGTAGAAAGAAATGGTTGTAAGGTAGGTATTTCTCCTCTTGCTTTGCATGTGAAGGGATGAAAGAAGATACGAAACTTGCCCAAAATCACACAGCCAGAAAGTGAATCCAAAACAAACAGGATCCAGGGCTATTTAGGCTGTGTCCCTCAGGCCTCTGGGAAACGCTGCAGGCTGGCTCCCAGCACTTCTGTAGGCCAGAAGCACTCACTAATCTCTAAACTGCTTGTCCTTTGTGGTTTTGCTTGGCTAAGACAGGAGAAGAGACAGTTGAGAATAACAACTATTTGGATGCCTGGAAATACTCAACAGGTAAAAATGACCTGTACAAATAATGTATTTATTAAGCAGAAAAAAAGTTTTTCTGCATTTCTAGTGGGAATTTTCTTACACAAATTAACTCTGTTTAACCTTCTTCCAGTGTTCATCGGTACTTAGTAATGTGTTACTTCTATGTAGCAATAATAATGATAATGATAATAATGAAAAAAGATGAGGAAATAGATATCACAAAAAAAGTTAAAATTTTCCATTGCAAATTCATCTAGAATTTCATATTAAAATAACATAATCCTATTGCTTCTTTATTTGCTGGAAGATGTATTTTTAATAATTAGTTTTGTTGACCTGGCAGTGAATTTACCAAAGAACATTTTGTGCAATAGAAAAACATAAACAGGATTTTTGTTTGCTTGTTTTGACATTTTGTGTAAGTAACATGAAATGCTGAAGGAACTCTAACAGGCTTTCTTTCTCTTGTCTTAATCTAATTTCTCACAGAAATAGTACACAAGAAAAATATAACATATATTGGTTTCCTTCTTAAGCTGCCTCCTCCTGTAAGTAATACTTTGATGCCCTTAAATATTGTATCTAACTATAAAACCAAGGAAATGAGAGTTGTGTGCATAAAACTGAACAAAGTAAATGGACTCAAAACACAAAATTTTCTTTACTCTAGAGACAAGCTGATTATGAGTATTTAAATTATAGCACCCACTTGCATTTTGAATTCTACTTATTGATGAACTTAGCTCTCTACATATGTGTTCATCACAACTGTAGTATAAGTTATTCTTCTAATTGATAAAATGAGAAAAGCTACAATAGTCACTCAGCAATGGCCCCATTATCTCAGGATAATAATAGCAATGATAACAATACCAACAGATAACATTTAGTTAGTATTTATTTTGAGCAAGCACTGTGTTAGTTTACTCTTCACCACAATTCCCCTGGATAGGTATGATTATTGTTGTTATATTATCATTATTATGATTAATGAGGAAACTGAGGCTCTGGTCATGGGCTAGAACTAGGAATGGCAGCCAAGCATCTCAACCTCGGAGCTAGAGCTTCCAACCACTGTGTCATACTACACCCAGGAAGCACCAAGGAAAGCAGTGACCTTGATATCCTCCTTGCTTATGTTTTGCTCTTGGTGCTGTCAGAGAGGATTGGTTTCCAGGGAAGTTCTAGAACTTACCAGACTTTCTGGAAGAACTTCAGGGCAGGGATCCCTTGAGACCACGTCATATCAAACCTAGCTCCCGAGAGTCCTTCCAGTTTAAAGTCATCCTAGAGCATCCCAGGAGCTGCCGTATGGAAGAAGGAAACCATCAGTCAGTCACCTGAACATCTGTAACACTGAACAGCTATTTCAAGAGCCAGAGCTCTGCCCAGTGCATTTTAGGCCTCTCTTGGGAACAGAAGGTCACCCTGCTGGTTTATAAAGTTGGAAACAAGCTTAGGCAAGTGACAGATGTAGCATCATTGCACAAGATGTTTTCTGCCTCACGTCATTCTGTTCTCGGATAACTTAAAAAGAAAGTAAAAGAAAAAAAAAATTCTGGGACCCAGGCTTACAAGTAATCTAAACTGACTATATTCACGCTGAACAGCAAAAGTTTAATATAAATTCAAAATATCCTAAATCCATAAACTGGAAATTTCCTGCAATGACCATAATCTTTTCAGAGAGCATAAGAGGAAAAGGAAGACTAAAGAAAAATGAGAAGTGGGAAGGAAGGATGGGAAGAAGGAAGGGAGGGAGGAACTGGGGAAGGGCAGAGAAGAGGGAGGAAAGAAATCATCAATTGGAAAACTTATAAAATTCCAGTCCCATAATCTCACAATAGAATCAACTTGTGTTTTGGCTGTTCTCACATGAGCTGAAAATTTTGTCGAGTCCTAACGTACCCTTGGGGTGCAGAGTGTGTGAATGTGACAGCCGTGGTGAGAGGCACTGTCAGATAATACACGTCGCTTGTTTTTTTAAGATGACATTTGAGCAATTTATGTGGATCTGTTTTAGCACATTTAGAGAAGCTTTGTAAATCTAATTTAGATATGTGAACTAAATTTTTACTTCTATAGGATCCCACTATTAGAAAAGCGTGTTTTTCTTAAAACCCATTGAACAGTGTGTACGTGTAGATGTGTTTTCTGCACATTTCTGTCCTTTCACACGTAACCCCGTCCGCATGGTTCTGTGTGGCCTACATTCAACATACAAGATGCATAGCTAACATATATGTGACTACAAGTTTATTTGTTAAATTTATATTTGTAAATAAAGTAGGAGTGGTTATTATTTAATAAAACTTAATGTTCATATTTTTATAAAGTAAAAAAGGGTCCCATTGAACACCCTGTGACATAATAGGTATAAAAATATTTAACCAATTTTTTAATTAATTGTTATAGTATGAATTCTTTCCTTTTATTAATTTTCAAAATCAGTTGTTTATTTTCATGTGTTTACTTTTTTATTGAATTTATTGGAGTGACATAGGTTAATAAAATTATATAGGTTTCAGGTGTACAGTTCTATAATACATCATCTGTGTATTGTATTGTGTGTTCACCACCCCAAGTCAAGTCTCCTTCCATCACCATTTATCCCCCCTTTACCCTCTTCTACCTCCCTACCCCCTTACGCCTCTGGCAATCACTATACTGTTTGTGTGTATAAGGTTTTGTTCTGTTTTGCTTAATCTCTTCACCTTTTTCACCCAGCCCTACTGCTCGGCCTTTGGCTAAGATCAAGTGTAGTATCTGTTCCTATCAGTTTAAATTCATCCTTTTTTATATGATGTTTAAACTAACAGAAAACATTTGGCCACTGACCTAGTTGGACATACTATCAAATACTTAAAATTACTGCCTCCTCTCTTCCCTTTCCATGAACTAAGAGAGATGTCTATTATGCCAATAAATTATTAACATATAATTTTACACTTTAAATCCTCATTAATAAAAATTAAGTATTGTTTCAAAGCCTAATGATTTGTTGTTGTTTAAAATGTCTAAGAAAACTCCTTAAATAGTCAGAACAATGTGAGGCAATGAGAACGTGAGGGGCAGAGCAGGCAGAAGCAAATTCAAAGGGCCCCCCAGGCCAGAATCAGAGGTGGGGTTTTTTGGTTCTTTTTTTCTTTATTGATTCTAGACAGAGAGGAAGGGAGAGGGAGAGAGAGATAGAAACATCAGTGAGAGAGAACATCGATTGGCCGCCTCCTGCATGCCCCCCACTGGGGTTCGGGCCCACAACCTGGGCTTGTGCCCTGACTGGGAATCGAACTGGCAACCTTTTGGTACAGGAGTCAACACTCACCAATGAGCTACATCAGCCAGGCAGGGGGTGTGGACTTTTATTCTTAGTACAGAAGGGGAACCCTGGCTAGGTGGCTCAGTTGATAGGAGTGTCGTCCCATACACCAAAAGGTTGTGGGTTCGATTCCCTGTCAGGGCACATACCTAGGTTGCAGGTTTTACCCCTGATTGGGGAGCATATGGAGGCAACCAATCAACGCTCCTCTCTCACATGGATATTTTCTCTCTCTCTCTCTCTCTCTCTCTCTCTCTCTCTCTCTCTAAAAAAACAAAATCAGTAAAACATATCCTCATATATATATACAATTTGCATAGAAGCTCCCCACAGACTCTACAATACATATGTACAATTCTCAGAGGTAAAGGGAGGCACTTTAGAAAAATATATTTATTCTCTTATACTTTCTAGGAGACACTCGGTGCATTCTATGGAACTGGGGGAAAAACAGAAAGAGAGAGAGACCCAATTCTGTGGAATGCACTGTCTCCTTAGAAAATATATATTATCTTATATTTTAATTACATATATATATATATATATATATATATATATATATATGATGGTTTGATATACCCTATATAACCATCACGTATATGAACTTAATAAAATTCATCCTGTTCATGTTTAATTATTATAGAAAATGTAATAAGTTATATAACTAGCATAATCAAGAAATAGATTATTTCATCACCCCAAAAAGTTTGCTTGTGTTCCCCGTCCCCCAGCACCCACCCTCTGATCTTTGTCTCTATAGTTTCCCAGAATGTCGTCTTTTGTATGTTGCTTCTTCACTTAACATAAAGTTTTTCAGACACATCTGTGCTGTTGAATGCATCACTTGCTCATTGTTGCTGAAAGAATTTCACTGTGTGCAGGTACTACTTGTTTATCCATTCACTGGTTGGTGAACATTTGGATTTTTTTTTTTTTTTTTTTTTTTTTTTTTTTTTGGTTTGGCAATTTTGAATAAAGCTACAGAGACTTCCAAAGAATTGACATGATCTGACTCACACTCTTATGTGTGGCTCCTATAAAAATCATGCCTGGCTCCTATAAAAAGAGTGGATTTCAGTGTGTCTAAAGTGGAGATCCAGAGGGTAGGAAGCCAGCACAACAGTCCCGGTGACAGAAGACAGTGGCTGGGTCTAGTGGAGACGTACAGAAATCAATAAAATCACAACACTTATTTTGAAAGCAGAATACAGAGCATTTGCGTAATCGAAAAATGGAAAAGTCAAAGACGCCTCCGTGGTTTGTGTCTGAAGCAACTAGATTACTGTTTGCTTCTTCATTTCCAATTACCTCCCTCCATATCACGTTAGTGTAAGCACCCTGTGGGTATGTTAGTAAAATTAAATTTGGGACCTCAAAAATTTGAAAATATGGAATTTTCTAGGAAATTGACAATCTATCATCCAGTCCCATAAAAACAAATCTTTTGTGACAGACAAGCACCTTCTAGAGCCTTATAATGAGGCTCTACACCTCTATCTTTCAACAAAACAATTTAATTTCTTTTCACAGTCACACCTGAAACACTAAAATCAGATCAGATAATTTGGGAAATTTTAAATCCTGTCACACTCATATTTTGGTCTAAATATTAATTTAAGGAAAATATTAGGACTGTGAGAGCCTTGCTCACACTGGGAAGCCCGAGGCAGCACGTAATTCTGTGAGAGACGCCCCCCCCAGGTGGTTTCAGTTCCATAAATAAACTGAGGGGAACCCTAGAAAAAGTATGAGAAGCCCATCATCATAAAGGCCCCCCTTTAACACTGAGAACTGTACACTGCCCTGCACAGTCCATAAGGAGCGTCTACCCAAAATGTTCTACTTCTAAATCCTAGACATTGTGGACTGGATGACTTCTGCTCTGTACTGGCTCATTTCAGAAGTTGAACCCAGTAAGTAGAGGACTGTATTTTTCTTTTTTCTCAAATCTGAAATGCATAACCATGTAAATGGTGAGACTATGTACTCAAATCACCTCCATTCATACTCAGGGCCTCTCCTCACTTTGAGTGGCACACAAATAGATCTGCGTGCTCAAAAGAAAGTGTTTGGGGTGAGTTCTGCTTTCTCTAGAGGCACATAAATATAAAATAAATTACCAGCAATGAGGACTGGCCTTCGCCTCCACCATCCCATGGGAGACAAGCATGTCTTTTTACTTAATTTTAAACCTAGGCTATTTTTATATTTCTGAATAGGCTTAGTTCTAAAGACTCATATTTCTCCTAATTTTCAGGTTGCGGAGTTTTTTATCTGTACCTCTTTTCTGCCTTTTTATATATCATGCAAAAAATCCATAAATTGAAAAGCACGTGGTATTTGTTGACCCTTCACAGCGTCACAGTGCGGCAGCCTCGTTTTGAGTTCAGTGTATTTTGTGAAGGATGTATCAGAACACATACATCAGTCAATACTGTGACTCGCTGAGTGAAAATATTTATAAATGTGTGAATATTAGTGATCATTAGCACCACATTTATAAAATATCATATTTAGCTGCTTATTTTGTTGATTACGGGCCAACAGTAGACTTTAAGAAGATAAACGATGGCTAGATTTTTGCACAGATATGTGACTTTTTTTCACGTTTTGCATTTCCATACCATTTTGCCTAACTCAGAACCATAATAAAATAAACTGATTCTTGCAATAAAAGAAAAAAATCTCCACTGAGCTTTTGGAATCAAAATAACAACAGTCTTTTTTCCTTTCTTGTCCATACTGGTTTTTAAAGCTAATAGAAAACTTTTAGGTGCTGTAATGCTCTATGAGTCACTGGAGTAATAAAATGGCGTTGCTAGTTTTTCATTTTTTTAGCATGCATTTAGCAGGTGCCTATGTTGTGCCACACACCGTGTTAAGCACTGGGGACGCGGAGATCAACAAAACATGGCCCTATCCTCCAAAATTCATTTTGCTGGAGACATTGCACCATAAGGATTATAAATTGGCTCAAAACTAATAGTATCAAATAACTATGTAAATATCTATGCATATGATAAACATACATACACACATATATACCATCCCCAACTTTACCAAAATCATATCCTTACCCCTTTTCATCACCAAACACTTGAAAGAACATCTCACAGCCATGTAAACACACACGTTATATATATAAAGCAGCCACTGTATAAATTTTTAATTTGGAATGTTATACTATTTTATTATGCATCATGCGTTTCATAAATATAACTCAGTGGACGCATTATTATAATCTATTTGGATCTATGACAAACTTGTTGACTTCAGGCAGTTTTCCATTCTCTCCGTTTCAATTATCAATCTGCAAAGTGGGTGGCTAATACCTGCCTTATAGTGTAATTGTTATAAGAGTCAGGATATGGTAGGACAATGCATTAGTGGCCAAGAGCTGACATTGGAAAGAGTTACAGTGTTTCCATCAGCAGCGGTCATGTCCACACTGCTAACCAACTCAGCTGCTAAGTGTGTCGCCAACACGAAGCACAAGTCAGCTAGCTGCGTTGCTGAAATTTCAGATTCACCTCTGCCACTTAAACATAATACTTGACTCTCAGAGCATCACTATATAAGTGAAATTTTCCTATGTAATCAGTTCTGAACATTTTAATTAAAATATAATCAAACCCCTTTATCTCACATTCATATTAAAACACATTTCATTTGCTTCTAGATGTGGTGTGAGGCTCTGTAAATACAAAGATGTGTTACAGGAAGAGCCCTGTCAGGGAGCAAAATCTCAAAAGGAAAATACACTGGAATACCACCAATGGCAATACTGGTTGTATAAGTTATTATGACAGGGCAAGGAATGCCAACGTTAGAAGGAAAAATGTTTAGAAAAGGCTCTGTGGGGCTTTATATCCAAACCTTTGCAATAAATCATTTTATAATATTGATCTATCATTGTACTTGAGGAAAATAACACCCCCCACCAAACACACACACACACACACACACATATAATCTTGCTACACAAAGCACAGACTTTTCTAAATGCAGATGCTTTCCATCTCAAGTTAAGTGGGGCATTTTTCTCCTATGCTAGACATTGTCTAAGGAGCTGGAAATGCAAAAGCATATTAAGAATTAAATGCATATATTAATTCAGTTAGCATATGTGCTTATTGATACATATATCAATGTGAAAACTTTCTCAGAGAAGACTTCCTGACCAAGCTAATTGCATCTTTTCACTATTCTCTAATTAGTCCACATTATGTTTTTCCCAGACAACGCTAATTGAAATTAATTCTTAATTTGTTTATCTTTTTTTTCTCTCTCTTTCTCTGTCTCTCAGACTAGAATGTAAACTTCAGGAAGGCAGGGACTTACCATGTTTCCCTGCTGAGTCCGGCCTGATAACTAATTGGTACCCATGAAATTTGCAGAGAGTGAACGAAGTCATGAATACACAAAGAAATGCATACATATACGAGCCTCATAACCCCCCAAGCACTAACCCCATTCTTACCAGCCATTAAAGTCTTAAATTTATTGGATTTTCAGAAAACTTGAATTTGGTTGCCAAGTATAAATGACTCAAAAATGCAAAACCAAATGATTTCCATGAAGTCAACTGACAAACGAAAGTGAATTTTGTCTGCTGTTGATAATGCTTCACATGCGTTTTTCTCTCTGTAAAAATATTTGTCATAAAGCTCCAGCAAATATGTCAATGGCTTACGAAACCTGAATATGGATATGAGAATATTACTTAAATTCTACCTCACAACTAAATATCTGAATTTATGTTTTGTTTACTGGGGAAATAATTTATCTGAGCTGAAATTATAATCACATATTTACCCATATCTTAATTATACTGCAATAATATTAAAGGCTATAACGTGAGCAGAATTTTTATCACATCTCTGGTTTGACTTTATTTTTTTTCCTCAGCCAGCCCCCAGGAAAATATTCATGAGGTAAAACTGGCAATACAAAAATAATTATTTGAAAAACATTATATGAGGTGAGTTGTTGCGTCTCTACTGGATGCCAGTTTAAATTGAGCTAATTTGTTTTACCAGTAGCTTAAGAAAACCCCAGCACAGCGGCATGACAATTATATCCAGGTGCAAGGACTTAATTCGACAAATTCTAGGTGGATCCTTCCAGTAGGCACGGTGGGCCCCATTCTCAGCCGTCGCTGAGAACAGATGCCTTGAAAAGCCTCTGTAAACACCATCCAGTCAGTCCTTGAATAGAGATGTTGAAATGTTTCCAAAAAAAATAATGAACATGATATTCTTATAACCATAATTTCAATATACACATCGTTGAAGAAAATGACATGGTAGGAATGAATTAGTTGAAATATGTGAACAAAATAAAGAAAGCAATTTCTTCCTTTGGGTTCTTTTTCTTTCGTATACAAGGTGTACATATGCCTACATTTAAAAATAATAGACATCATATAAATTTTAAGAATTTTTCATTTTACATATACATATATAAACCATTAACATCAGCATACATATAGCACAGGGTTTCTGAAAGGACTTTATCGATGCTCCGGATGAGAAAAGGACAGACTGTCAGACGAGGAAAGGGGCCCAGTGATGGCTGGCTGTGTCTGCCATGCTCCCACACTAGCTTAGCTGCAGAAACAGGACCTGGTGTGCGCTCTCCTTTTCCAAGGCATGGATTTGTCTAGTTACATAAATTTCACGTTCTTGCCTTATTTAGTTTTTTAAAAACTTTCTTTAAATGATGTTGAGAAAAATAAACAGAAGCATTTCATTATTTTAGGGCTAACAACATACAGCCATAGAATGAATATTTCATTTTTCCAGCACACTTTTAGGTAATAATTTTCTCAGACCCTGTTGTTGGTTTCTCACTCTTTTGCTCATTAAATTAGGAAACAGTCTTCAATTTAATTTGGTAGCAAACTGCCTTTTTTAAATTGCCAAAATACTTATAGGTGTGTAAACGTATATGGGATTTGGACACAATTACAATTTTCTACTATTATTATAGCAAGACTATCAGCAAAGTACTCTCTACATAAATCTTTATAACCTGCAGTTTTCCAGTGCTAAGTATAAATATCTTAACAGATGACTTTCAAGACTGTTTCAGATTGAGAATTATATCATCAGAGATCGTTATTTTGGCTACTCTGTCATTTCTCATTTTACTCCAACTAAAAATTTTCTATCCAAGTCAGCTGTTTAAAACTTAAATTTTTCTTTAAAACTTCTAATAATCTCCACATCGTTGTTATTCTAAATTATTTTATGTGTACTATATTATTATTTTGTTATTAAAATAAGGCCACAAGTCTTTGTTTTATAAAGAATAATCTGTAAACCTTAACAATACTAATTAGAAATATGTCAGACAATTTGAATTAAACCATTGGGTAGTGCTTATTCAGTTGTAATGTGAATAGTCTGGACATTTTGAAAAACATCCAAATGGGATGCAAATAAAAAACTGTCAAAAATCTAAACCAAGTTCAGCCAGGCGTACAAGACCAGTTCCCATGAACTGAAAGGAAAAATTAAACACAGTCAGAGGTCCTGAGAAATCCTAAAAGCTGGATAACAACTTTTCTCATTTTTGCTAGTGGATCCTAAAAAAAAAAAAAGGCATTAATAAATTGTAATAGGGAAACTGAAATCTCCAGGGCAGAGATTGTAGATAATAATAATTCAGCATTTACTTCCTCATTATGCACAATTTCCTCATATGTAAAAAAAAAAAAGGAAAATAAGTAATTTGGATGTGATGGCCAGCTCATAACAAAGATTCCACCATTCCCTCGTGATATCTATATCCAAATAATAACCTTAACTCAAAAAATCAAACCTTAATTGCTTCATTGTAAACTATTTAGGTTGTCATATGGAAAGCCAGCTTCCTATTTGAGGGAGAAAAGATATTTGACCCTGAAAGCAATTTAAAACAACATAATAACATATAGAATGTCCAAAAATAAATATATTTTGATAATCATTCTTTTTTTCTTTTAACAAATATTTCTTGAACACTAATATGTGCTAAGATTCCGGTAAATAAATGCGTAAAAATTTAATTTTAATATTACAGAAACTCAGATTCTCATAAGAAACAAAACAGTATAATAAACAAAATCATTACACTTTATTCAGTATTTAAATGAAAAATTATATTTATATAAATATTAGCTTTAAAATTTATTTGAAAAGGTATGTATTTAAATTTTTCATCTATATCCTATGTATTTGATAAGGCCTGAGAATTAAAGATAAGAAAATCTGACTTGTAAATTGAACCCCAAATAATTAAAATAATCTAAAACTCTTAATGTTTTCACAGAATTTAAGCAGAGATACAAGAGGTAATTCCCAGTCTTCTGTGATCCTATTACAAAGCTTTCCACAGACATTGAAGCCTATGAGTGACCTCACGGATGATCTCATACGAAGCTCCCATTTCTCAGGTCAGAAAACCAAGGCCCAGAGACAATGAGTGTCTTGCCAGCCATTTAGAGACACAGACGTAGGCTCCAGGTCTCCTGGATTCCAGGATGGAGAACCCCAACACTGTACTATGCTAATCCTCAGCTAAGGCTTATGATTTTTTTCTCACATGTAAAATATATATGCTGAAGTCCTTGGTAATCTAAAGAAACAGGAGTCTCCAACTTTACAAACTTGAATTGTATCCTGTGAAATGTGCACGAATATCAGCACTCTCTATCCCAAATTAGAGTGGGTGGTATTATAGGAAAACTACTCTTCATTTCCCTTTATTTTTACAAACCCATGAGATAAATAAAGTGAGTATTCAGAAGTACTGAAATTGTTAAAGTGGAAAGTAACCTGGAATTTCTTAAGCATAGATAGGTAGTAAGAAGCCAGTGGGGAAGAAAACATCTCAAGGACGAAGGAAATACTGTTTTCTGATACTGAAATTTACTTTAACTTCTTGAAAGCACTGAAAATTATGCTGCCCATGTTAAAATAAATGTGCCAAAAAAACTAAAAGCTATACCTAAAAGTAAACATGATGTGTCCTATCATTTACACTTTTACTTCTGTACCCACAAGGGTGAAACTATGAAACGTTGCAAAAATAAGTCTTTTGTAACTTATTCTACACTGGTGGAGATGATTATAAAGTCATGGGATAGCATTTCTCTGTCGAGTTGTCAATATGATTTTTAGCGCAGTTTAACAATATAGTTCAATTTTAGCTTCAAAGAACATTGTTTTTTATTTCGATTTTTTCTGCTTATACTTCACAATAGATAATTACACGTGTAATCATTATTGGTCATTGGCCATTAATTTGTTTCAGCGTATGTACCTCAGTGGGCAGTAATTACTGCACAGTCTTCAATAAGATATCATTAACAAAATGAGAAGACCAGAGAAAATATGTTAATTACTGTAGGTGCTCCATTGGTTCCTCCCTGGAATAAATAAGTCTAACAATTAAGATCACACTTACTTTTTGCCAGACTATATTATACAGTGGAAAAAAAGAAGGGGAAAAAAAAGGAATGCTACATAATTTGAGGAAAAGATCGTTTGGGGAATTAATATTATTTTCCTTTAAAATTCAAATCAGCAAATCTAATGACCCAAAAATAGAAAGTAGCTCTTACACCAAGTCGCAATTTCATAAAGGCTCATTGTTAATAATGAAGAAAAAAATTAATTGACTATGTTATTATAATTATGATGAGAAATATCTTAAAATATAGAAATGTTTTAATATTTTTAAACTATTGTAGAGAAAGTTAGATTGATTCCCAATTAGTCTATGTATAAATAGACTAGGGAATTTTTTAAATGCTCCAGTGAAGAACTTGCAATATACCAGACTCATTTAGAACATAATAGGTTTCGGTGGCCAGTGTACAGGTCCAAGCATTTCTTGGCATGGTATTCACAGTACGTTACTAACCAGAAAGCATAATCAAAATATTTGTCTATTCAATTCTTTCTGGCTTTTAATCTCCATCCCTCTAGTTCATCCCTCAGAACTTTCTAAGCATGCTAGTTTTTCACAATCATCTGTTTTCTGAATCTTCAGATAGAAATACATACGTATGCATTTCTCATGGCTGTTCATTTAGGCTTTCTCTGCAACTGGGTTTTCCGTGCATTTCTCAGATCCAACCCCTGCAGCTGTTCCTGCCTTTCTTTTATTGTCCTGAGCAAGGCACATCTCATTTCACCCTCATTCTTCTGCAGTTTCAGGCCTTTCCAATCTCCCTTCCAGCTGTTCCAGCTGTACCTTTTACAGCCCAGCTGCTGGGAGCCTTTTACAGGGACTCTGCCTCTTCCTGACCTTGGGCAACTCTGACCCTAAGTTACTCACTCACTTCCAGATTCTCTGGTCGTTTTGGACATTTTCTCAGGCCAATTCAAGTCCCAAATCCCCCTTGACCTAAGCCATTTCTAGCGTACTTGGACTTGATTATGATTACTTATAAAATTATAGGATTGGCTATGAAGAACTAAAACTTCTCAAACATCAACATAATAATGAATATTTCTGTAGTATAAATTTTTTCCTATGCTTAGCATGTGTACACTTTAATAAGATTTTCAAATAGTATTGTCTGGAATAATAAGGTCAATAATAACCGGCCCTGGCCAGGTGGTTCAGTTGGTTAGAGTGTTTTCCCAATATGCCAAGGTTGTGGGTTGGATCCCTGGTCAGGGCACATACAAGAATCAACAAATGTATGCATAAATAAGTGGAACAACAAATTGATGTCTCTCTCTCTCTCTCTCTCTCTCTCTCTCTCTCTCTCTCTCTCCTCATTCTTTCTCAAATCAATAAATAAATATTTTAAAAATAATATAATAGCCCTGGCCAGTGTGGCTCAGTTGGTGAGCATCATCCCATGCACCAAGAAGTCACTGGTTCAATTCCCAGTGAGGGCACATGCCTGGGTTGTAGGCTTGATCCTCGGTAAGGGGTGTGCAGGAGGCAGCTGATCAATGTTATGCTCTCACATAGATGTTTCTCTCTTTTTCTCTCTCCCTTCCTCTCTAAAATCAATAAAAACATATTACAAATAAAAATAATATAATAATAATTGAAGTCAAAAGATGATAAGCTAAATAGGCCACTGTGATTCAGCATAGACTGCATTCTAGTGCTTTTTACTTAACTTACTCTGAACCTTGAACACCTATATCTGCTCCTCTTTAATGGGCAGAAGTATTCTTAGCAACAGTGGTAAGTCACTTAGAAGTTTCAAAACTAACAAAGTGTTAAATGCTTCAAAACATAGCTAGTACCACTGCAAATATAAAACAATCTCTGACCTCTGATCTTTCCCTTCAGAAATCCTTCTTTGGCATTCTAGCTCTTTTGTATGTTCCCAGAAAACCCAGGTGCACTTTTGCTTTTGAATTGTGATTCTTTGTTTGCTTGTTTGTCTCGTCAGCAGACTAGGAAGTCTTAAGGAAAGTATACAGTGTATCTCACATACAGTATAGGCTTTATAAACTAATTGAGTCAATGGCTTCAGGTAAGCATGTGTTTTAAAAAATGTTTTTGGCCCAGCCGGTATGGCTCAGTGGTTGAGCATTGACCCATGCACCAAGAGGTCGCCAGTTTGCTTCCCAGTCAGGGCACATGCCCAGGTTGTGGACAAAATCCCCAGTAGGGGGCATGCAGGAGGCAGCCAATCAATGTTCTCTCTCATTGATGTTCAGTCTCTCTCTCTCCCTCTCCCTTCTTCTCTCTCTAAAAATCAAGAAAGAAAAAAAAATAAAAGACCCAATATTAAAAATGTTTTTGAAGTTAACAAGTAGCAGTGAGACACATGGAGACACAGAATTTTGTTAGACATTTTCAAAGGAATGTGAATTAATTTTTCATGTGATTTGTTTGTTGTTTGTAATTATTATCTCAACTCCAAGCATACATGCATATTAGTTTTGAAAACTATTTTATTATTCTTTGAACCTCAACAGGACTATTCTGAGTATTTAGAGACTGGACTATCTATCAGGAAATTGTCAGATTTCTACATAATATGCATTAATTTATCTGTTCATAGAATTGCTTATATATCATACAGGTGCAAATATATATACCTATAATTCATGCATGTATCTACTAACAAAGACTATATTTCCATTTTGTGGAAATAACTTTTCTATAGACACTATTTTATCTCAGGAAGACACAAGGTCTCACATCACTAAAATGTTTATATTTTACAATAGAAAACACACTAGAATCTAATTTATAAATTTGTAATAAATTACTTCTATCTAATTCACAAAGAAAGCAACAAATCTAAGTGTAAGGAACCCATAATTTTAAAAATTAAGCCCAAATATAATTTTAAATAATAGAAGGAAAGATAATAATTATCACTGAAATAAAATCAATCTGTATAGTTTTAGAGTATATGCAAACATTATATTTTTGAATGAGTATATAATGATGGCTAGCTATTTGGAAAATGACCATCAAGTAATAAGAAAAATTTAGAAATCTCACAGCATATCTCAATTTTATACCTTCTGAAAAATATTCATGTTTAAAATTAAACTTAAAACATAAAGTCAAATGAAGTATAATTCCAGGGATCTCTCTAGTCATTCTCCAGATTTGCGTTGCTTCTACATAATCTTGTGACTTGTAGTCACATGTACTTGAAAATAATTTTTAACTTAGTGTCACAATAATTTTTAAGAATAAATTAAAATACCTTATTTTTTTATTTGAAGTTGTCATAGCATAGGTGTCTCATTCTTTACTGTTATTTTTTAAATTTTTACTTTATATTTTTGTTACTCTTTACCTGAGGATATTTTTCCATTAATTTTTAGATAGAGTGGAAGGGAGGGACGGGAAGAGAGAGAGAGAAAAACATCAGTGTGAGAGAGCTACATCAGTTGGTTGCCTCCCACACAGCCCTGTCAGGGCCAGGGATGGAATCTGCAACCCAGGTATGTGCCCTTGACCAGGTATTGAACCCGCGACCCTTCAGTCTGTCTGCCGACGCTTTAACTGCTGAGCCAAACTGGCCAGGGCTCAATCTTGATCATTTTAAGAAACACCCTTACCTCCTCCTACTCCTGTCTACAGGCACGGTAGAAACCAGAGCATCCATTACTGAACTGGGGAAAGGCAGAAAACTGACACTCTCTTTTGGTGTTAAATATATAGAATAGGGTACTGTTCCCTAACAGAAACAACCTAATTACTTTTCTTGAATTCCGTATAGCATAACCAGTCACTTGGTAGATGCTCAACAAATACTTGATTGACTCTTTAATTCGCACTAAAATAAAAATACCAGAAGTACAGTGCTCAGCTTCCACCTACAGACACCATTACCCAAGAGAAAACTGCCATCAACTGGTACCCTCTCGCTGATGAGACTATAAATTTCTGGACTCAATTAGGTAATGTGTCAAAAGTCCTCTTTTTTCTTTTAACTGCGTACCTTTGGCCCAACAATCCTACTTCTGGGACTGTTTTAAGGAAGCAACCAGGCTAGTGTGCAACGGTATGAGAATGTTAGCAGACTGCATTCATTCATGAAAGCTGGCAATGACCAAAATGTTTAACAAGAAACTGACTGAAGTAAAAAGTTGTCATACAATTTACTGATGAAGATATAAATAAGGAAAGGAGTTGGTGATATACTGCTGAGTAAACAGACAACATTATACAGCAGAATGCATAGGACGTGAGCCTGTTTACATGCATATTTGCTGTGGCAAAGGAGGCAATGTGCTTTCTCTCCAGAATGGGCACATAACTAGACTCCATTTCCCAGTGTAAGCAGTAAGGTGGTTCACCATTTTGTGGTCTGAAACGTAAAAACATCTCAGTTGCCATTTTCTCTTGCTCCCCCCTGGCTGGAGGTGTGTGGGCAGAAATCCCTAGGAGCAGGTGTTAATGACGGCATGTCCTGAGTGACTGCATGGAGCCGAGCTTCACTGACCTGCCACCCGCACTGCCGGTAATCGTCTTTGGAGATAGAAATAAACTACTGTGTAAAGCCACCGAGAGTTTACAAGATATTTGTTTCAGGAGTTATGATATCCCAACTAATATTAATCATAGAAAAGAGTAAAAAAAATGATACATGTCAAGATATTAACAGTAGTAGCAATTGATTTTTTTATATTATATTTTTCTTAAACACATGTTTTGTAATAAAAACATTTTAGAAAAAGAAAGTCTTTGGTAATAAAAACCTTACAAATGGAAAATTTTTACCCCTAAATATATAATTTCCAAATACAATAAAATGGATGCCTGTCTTTCATTACCATAATACATTTATGAAATATAAAGCAAGTACAGAATTTCACTAGTGCTTTCTAAATCATGCAATGTTCTGGTGTGATCATAGTCTTCAGAAAATGATTTAAACATAATATACAAATAGTTGCTTTATAGGAGCTTTTTACCTTGGTTAAAATTTTTAACAAAAGCCATAAATTATCTTCTTAACTGTTGCTAATATAGAGTAAAAACTCTACCATGAGTCCACTTCCAGCCCTCAAATCCTGAACAAATGAAATGCTATCCTGCCCATCTCTCCAACATCTCCACACTTGTCTAGATCATCTTCACTAAACACGTCAGACCTGACAAATCCTTTAGTTCTTAGAATGACTTTAACTCCGTTTTTAAGCCTTCTGACATACCAGTCAAAACTATGTTAATGTGATTTACAGTTTAATTGAACATAAAAACATATTAAAATAATGATAAAAGTTGAAGGCCTCGAACTACAGACGCAGAGAATGGAAGGCCCTGCTTTGCTCAGGAGCTCAGGGAGCCTGGCTCAGTCAGCTCCGTTTGGGCTACAACCTCAGAGGATCTTCCGTCAGGGGCACCTCAGCTAGAGCCAAGCAATACCCAACTGAGCATTTCAGAGCATTTTATAGTCTGTGCATAAAAGCATGCTAAAAATTGTTTTGATTTGTAAAAACAAGAAATGACATTTTTGTCTGAGTCTTCCTTTGCTTTTGCACAAGAATGTTATGCTTCACTCATTTTTACTCCAGATCCACTTTACAGATGAGGAAACTGAAGTTTAGCTCATGTCAGTGTTACAAGTTGATAGGGAACGAAGGTGGAACCCTTCTACTTCCACCACCATACTCCAGCTCAGGCAGACTTTTTCACTGTTTCTTTCTCTTTCTTCCATGAAAGTCCTTCCCAGCAAAATACATCACATAAATCTGAGCTCTTTCTTGCCCACCTTGGTGCTTTCTGAGAACTTCTGGCTCGCCACCCTCTCCCACCATGCTTCTCCCATCTGTGCCAGTTCAATCTGCAGATTTGACTTAAGTTGTGTTTCTCTTTGAAGATATTTCTACATTTCCTAGGCTGAATTCTCATCACTCAAAATCTTTCATCTCCATACGACTATCTGCAAGCCATAATATTACCTTTGACCACTTTGTGAGCCCTCAGAGACAAAACATGTGCTGTGTATCCAGCCTTATTTCTCCAGCATCGAACAATGCTTGGCTCATTAGAAGTCCTCAAAAATAAATATATAAATGAATGAAAGAAGCTACACTACTTTTAAAGAGATAGGAAATGACATGAAATTCACAATTTCTGAATGACTTCTTACAGTATGTCCCAAATTTGCTGGTTCTGTTAGGATGGTCATTTCAATGTCTCCCTATCTACTAAGAATATCTTTCTTACCCTGGCTTGGCCTAGCCAGCATTAAAGGCTTTTAATTGACTCCCACACTTATTGCAAAGCTGGGTCTGAAAACATTTTCCTTTACAAAATGACCCAAGTCCATTTTCCTTAGGGGTAAATGTAGACAGTGAAGACACTTCAGTCATTCATTCTTTCATAAATTATTTACTGAACATACACTAAGTCTCAGGAATGTGGGTTCTAATGATGCATATAATCCAGTTTCTACAATCAAACAAGTAAGAGACTGATTAGGAAGAAAAACATTTAAAAATGCAATGATAAAACAATGGAGAAATGCAGTGGATATTAAAGGGTGCACAGAGTATGCTGAGTGCAGGTGAAGAATCAAGGAAGGCTTCCTAGAGGAGGCAATCCTTGATCTGAGCCTTAATAATGAGCTTGTTTTTGATAGACCAAAAAAACAGGCTGAAGTTCCAAGTATAGGAGAGTTGATATACAAAGCCACAGAGATGAGGAAAAAGAAAAAAAAAAGAAACAAGTATGTTGGAAGAGTAATAGGACATTCACTACTAATAGAACATAAAACTATGAGAGCAAAAAGACTTTAAAAAGGCAACAAGTAAGGCAGGAAAAGAGGCAGCAGACAAGGGCTCACTGTATACCATGTTAGAGTTTAGTCTTTGACTTCAAAGAACTATTATGTACACAAAAATCTATTTTTTGAGACAAAGAGTTATCATTAAAAAATTATATACCACCTAATACTACAGGATCTGATTATTTTATGCCTAGTGTTAAAATAATTTTATATAATCTTGGGAGGGAATATAGATCCCACTATTTCAATCTTAAGTTCTTTGTTTTCTTTCTAGGAAGGAATAAGGTGCTCCTGAGATCCTTTTTGAAGGTAACCACGATACGTAAATAATTGTTTCCTCAATCATGCTGGTCTTGTTGATGTTCTCTCACTCACTGGCATGCTTTCTCTCTCACTCTCTATATTGTTTCTTTCTCTTTTTTTCTTTATCATCCATTTGTCTTCTATGCCATTTTCACAGATAGGCTTAGTAACCATCTTTGTTTCTCCCGAAATGGTTTCGTAGGCCAACAGCCTGGAATTAGGGTCAGAATACAGCTCTCTACTGACCCTCTTCATGCATCAGGCCAGATCTTCTGCAGTTGTCATGTTGGAACTCACAAACACATCTGGGGCCTCGGGCCGCCCTGAGTCTTGAAAGAGTGGAACATAAACCAAATTTTGGAATCCTCTGTTAATAATAATCCATTCCATATAGCACCTGGAGTGACTTTTTATTAGAGAGAGTAAGTGCTGTGCGAGGCGACGGTGATGCCGCTTGATGAAGCTGCCCCTGAAATGTAATAAAGAGCAGGGGACATGCTCCTCGGAGTGTGTTCCTGAATTAAAAGCCAATGGTTTAAGGGTTCACTGGAGAACCCAGATGGGAGAGATGCTTCCTCCACAGCTGCTGGCAACACTGAACTATCGTTAGTCTACTCTCATTAGCTATTTACTTCCAGGTGCAACTCGAAGTGCAGTGGAAAAAACGCAAAACTTTGTACTGTGTTTGGTCCCAGCTAACATAGCACGTTCGAGCCTGTGTACCCCTCCAGTAGTGAAAACAAAGATTTACTGCTAATAGGTTCAAAATTAGAAAGCCATGCCTCTGGAAGCTGCGTGCTTCTTAACTCCCACTCTCCTTGGTTTGCCCATTGGAGGTAAAGTACGAAATCCTGTCTTTTTTATTTAAAACACATAGTATTTTGGGAGAGGAAGATCTGAAATACTAATTTTTATTACTTGACTTGCAGTTATTATTAAAAGTATCTAAATTTTCTTATTTTAACATGAAATTAGTAGCTCTACTACTTACTTTTCCAGAGTGAGAGAATATGCAATAGTATTTTAATCTGAACACTCAGGGGAAATTGTTTGATAATAATATTAAATCCTAGGTTCAGATGATTTAATTCAATCATGATTTATTTAAACAAGAAATATTCCGAAAGTCACTTAACAGTGCCTTTAGTAGCTTAAGGTTGAAACTTTCATTTTAAAACACACATTGATTTTATTATTTCTTCCACCTTTGTTCAAGAGTATATTTTGCAAATTCAAATGACTTTTCCAAAAATATATTCAACATTTATGTTAAATCACTTATCAAATAAAATGGCATTCTATGTTCCAAAGCATATTGGCTAATATTTCCTTACCAAAGTCATGATCTTATTTTGAAAGTTTCTTAATTATATGCAGAACTGCTGACCTTTCTTCATTGAGATGTATCAAAATAACCGTGAAATAAGCTTTTAAGTAATAATGATGTAACTACTGCTATAAACTGCATTTATGATTAAAGGAAGAGCATAAGTTTGCAAACATAAAGCATAATTAGATGTTTTCTTAAGTACTAAAACCTCAACCCGCAATATTTAAAAGAATTAAATGCTTCAAATACTTCTGCATCACCTAGACAACGTAGTTCAGTTTCTCCTAATGGGTCTGACATAGCACAACACCTAAACCTTAATCCAAGTCAAATCCTATTTTAATTGATTAAAATAAAATGGATATTTTCATAGATTAAAAAATACACAATATCTGCATTATAGCTCCTATCTGTATTTTCTTTTAATGATGATAAGTGTTTATGATATGGCAAAATAATACATTTGTCTGCACTATTTGGGAACTTCTATATTTTTTAGAAAAGTTTTGTTTTTAATTAACATGTATGACATGACATCAGAATTTTTCTTCTTTATTATGCCAAGGAAGCACAGGGATGCTAGAGCATTTTGCTCCCATGTAAACATTTCCTGTGACATGAATATAAATAGCTTTGTACCCTAGAAAAGTCTATTATTACAAGTAGCATAAGGTTTTAACTCATGAACCATGAGGAATATAAGAAAATCCAATTTGCCAAACAAGTAATTGTAAACATTTGGTGTATCCATAAGCTAAAGACAGAAATAATTACTGTATCTGGTTGTTGCATTTTTTTTTAAAATAGCCAACTCAATTGTAATCATTTCATTCTTTCGCCTTCATTTTTTCAACAACTCCCTGCAACCCCCTAACTCTGAGCACACAGATGTCAATATCAAGGCAAACAGCAGATATATATTTCACACCAATACTTGTGTTAAGAGTACATTCTTTTTTCATTCAATCTTTCATAATTATAAAAATATGCACTTTCACAAATCACATGGGCTATATCTTTTAATTTATGTTTAAAAAAACAGCCTGGCCAGCGTGGCTCAGTGGTTGAGAATTGAACCATGCACCAAGAGGTCGTCAGTTCAATTGGTGGTCAGGGCACATGCCCAGGTTGTGGGCCAAATCCCCAGTGGGGGACATGCAGGAGGCGGCTAATCGATGTTCCCTTTCATCAATGTTTCCATCTCTCCCTACTTCTCCCTTCCTCTCTCTCTAAAATCAATAAACAAAAGAAAAATTTAAAAAAAAACAACATAATGTAAGCCACAAAAGATTGAATTTTTATGACTTTTCAAAGGGCCTCTAACTCTTCTGAATCAATATAAAGTAGACTTCACTTGTTAAATCATTCAAGGACAAGAAAACAGACACTTGTTTCAGGCATTGTTAGATGTTTTACATGCAAAATCTAACATCTATCTCATAACAAATTGTTAAAGTAGGAATTTTCATCCTTGTTTTATAGATGTGAAAGCTGTAGCTGTGTAGGATTTTGTAACTTTTAGCATTCACAATGGCCAGTAATGTTAAACAATCACAAAAACCTCCCAACAAAGAAAAGTCCAGTACCAGATTATTTTGCCAGTGAATTCTATGAAATATTTCAAGGATAATTAACACCAGTCTTTCTCAAACTCTTCCAGAAAAATTAAAGGAAAAGGAAGACTGTCAAACCCATTCTACGAGGCCAGTATTGTTCTCATACCAAAGCCAGATAAGGACACAAAAGAAAAGAAAATTACAGACCAATATCCCTGATTAACCTAGACGTAAAAATTGTCAACAAAATACTAGCAAACCAAATTCAACAGCAGATAAAAGGATCATACACCATGATCAAGTGGAATTTATCCCTGAGATGCAAAGATGGTTCAACATCTGCAAATCAATAAATGTGATACATCATATTAACAGAATGAAACAATAAAATCACATGATTATCTCAATAGATAGCATTTCATAAATTCAACATTATTTCATAACAAAAGCTCACAACAAATTAGAGATAGAAAGAATGTACCTCGATATAACAAAGGCCAGATATAACAAGCCCACAGTTAACATCATATTCAATGGTGAAAAGCTGCAGGCTTTTTCTCTAAGATCACAAACAAGACAAAGACGCCCACTCACCACTTTTATTCAACACAGTACTAGAAGTCTTAGAGTAATTAGGCAAGAAAAAGAAATAAAGACAGGAAGGACAGAAAGAAGTAAAGTTGTCTCTGTTTGCTGATAACATTGCCTTAACACATAAGAAATCCTAGATAGTTCACCAGAACTAATAAAAGAAATTCAGTAAAGTTGTAGAACATAAAATTGTCATGCAAAAATCAGTTGCATTTCTATACACTAAAAATGGACTGTCCAAAAGCAAAACTTAAGTAAAACAATCTCATTTACAATCGCATCAAAAGAATAAAATATTTAGGAATAAATTTAACCAAGGAAGTGAAAGACCTGTACACTGAAAACTATAAGACATTGATGAAAGAAAATAAAGAAGACAGAAATAAATAGAAAGATAGTCCATGTTCTTAGATTGGAAGAATTAATGTTATGAAAATGTCCATACCACTCAAAGCTGTATACAAATTCAATACAATCTCTATCAGAATTCTAATGGCATGTTTCACAGAAATAGAAAACAATTCTAAAATGTATATGAAACCACAAAAGACATTAACTAGTCAAAGCAATCTTTAGAAAGAAAAACAAAGCTGCAGGCATCACACATCCTGATTTAAAACTATATTGCAAAGCTATAATAATCCAAACAGAACAGAATTGTCATAAAAACAGACATATAGATCAATGGAATAGAATTGAGAGCTCAGAAATAAACCCACACATCTACTGTCACCAAATCTATGACAAGGGTTCCAAGAATATACAATGGGGAAATAACAGTGTTTTCAATAAACAGTGTTGGAAAAATTGAATATTCACATACCAAAGAATGAGACTGGACCTTTATCTTACACCATATACAAGAATCAACTAAAAATGTATTAAAGATTTAAACCTAAGACCTAAGACCATAAAATTCCCAAAAGAAAACATAGGGAAAATCTCCTTGACATTGGACCTGGCAATGTTTTTTTGTTTGTTTTGTTTTGTTTTATGTGATACTAAAATCACATGCAACAAAAGAAAAAGAAACAAATGAGACTATATCAAATTAAAAACTTTCTGCACAACAAAGGAAACAACCAACAAAATTAAAAAGCAACCTGTGGAATAAAAGAAAATATTCACAAACCATATATCTGATAAGGGTTAATATTCAAAATAAATAATAAACTCACACAATTCAATAGCAAAAAAAGAAATCCAAATAACTCAATTTAAAAAATGGACAAAGAACCTGAGTAGACATTTTTTTCAAAGTAGACACACAAATGGCCAACAGATAGTGGTAGGTTGTGTTAGTATCATACTTTTCTGAGATGTGGTATGGATACATGTATTAGAATATTATGAAACATACATAAATAATTTAAGCATGGTTTTCTATTTTTTCTTTAATATGTCCACAAATAGATCCATAGTCAACTTAATAAGTATGATAGATCTTACTAGTGTTCCTTCCTTTCTTGTTCTTGCAGGAGGATTAAGCTTCCTACAGCTGGAAGTTTGTGGCTTGATTCAGCAAATAAAATGTGAACAGAAGTCACTTTTAGATGGAGTAATTTAAAAGCCAATAATGATTATCCATAATTACAATGGAAAACTTTGAAGACTTATGCTGAAATGAAGTCACCAAAGGAGGATAACACTCAGTCTAGGTCTCTGAGTGGTTATGAGCAGACACTCCCCCCCCCCTAACAACCTGCATTGATATGTAGAGACACAAATCTTTGTTGTTTCAAACTGTTCAGATTTGGATTTTGTTTGTTACTATAGCATAACCCTAATCTATCCTGACTAATACAGTAGATCATTCTTGTGTTCTATCATTTTGGTAAAAATTTTCCAAAAGACCAATCGAAATCATATACCTGCCTACTAGTCAAATATATACAATTAGAACATTATGTACGTGTTTCTAAAATCATATATTAGTTATTCTGTAAATTTCAGAGATATCAGGAATCCTGAGGAACACAAGAGGGTTAAAGGTCTTTTCAAAGTCATAAAGTAATATATTCAAAGATCACAATCCTGATTTTCTTATTATCAACAAAATTACATAAAACAAGACCTGGCATCTAATGAACTGATTATGCCAGCAATCAATGTGGCTAATTTAGAATGAAAGTGCACAAGTCCCTAAATGCTAGTAGATTCTTGTCTTCCATTTGTTACTAATAGCTGAGCACTGAGTTGTTTACCAATAAAAATAGGACACAAACAATGGTTAAAAATAATGGAAACAATTAAGTTTAAAGATACAAAGACTCCTTAAAAGAGACAGTGATCAAATATTTTTTTTATACCAGTAAAGTACTTATAATTCAAAACTGGACTAAAATTTAAAAGTTTTCATTTTGACCCTATTTTGGTGTGGCATAGCAATTCTCTTGACACATTATAGTCACAGTTAGGTTGTGGTTCACAAATAATTAACTTTTCTTATGAATGAGACCAGATTCAAAACTATCCCTAAAATATATCAGCCTAACTTCCATTCCCATCCTCCTTCTTGAGTGGAGAAGAGGAAAATGGGTTGTTGTCTCCAAAAATGATGCATAATCCACAGACCACAATATCAGTGCAATTGCCTGTGCATAGTATGTTGTTAATGGAACAAAATGTCGATCTCTTACTAGAATAGGTTTCTGAGATATTCCTGTATAGTTTTAAGAATAAAAGGTTTACATTACTATTTTGGATGGGTTCATGTTTAAAATGTCACGGTCATAATATAAAACATTCTAGACATTTTTCATTGTCTTTGTCCTTTTTATCTTTTTATAAAATTAATTATATGCTGTGCCATTTTTTGTTATTTTCTAGTTTGTGAGCTGGAACTATCAGATACTATGTTTACATTTGTATAAATGCTTACAATAAATATCTCACAGTGCCTAACGTGTAGTCTGTACTCAAAATTCACTAGGTGAGTTTCATTGGATTCTTTATAATCAACATGGTTATTCTCTCTAGTATCTTTATCTAACATCTGATCCTCTTCCATCAAAAGACTATTTTATAGCATATAATATTCAAGAAAACAGCATAAGAAGATGAAAGGTAGAAGCAGCATTAAGTTCCTTTCCCTTTAAAAAGATATTTACTCTTATTTGTTGACAGAAATTAAGATAGTCTAAATAAATAACATGCAAAATACACTTAATGAACTAGAAAACCAGAACCAAGGACAGGAGAAAAATAAATATTTTAGCCAAAAAAATTATATGGTTCATATGACAAAGTATCCA
The DNA here is from genome assembly GCA_030848825.1 of Tadarida brasiliensis. Lineage (NCBI taxonomy): Eukaryota > Metazoa > Chordata > Mammalia > Chiroptera > Molossidae > Tadarida > Tadarida brasiliensis. The sequence goes on along the minus strand of CM061260.1, from coordinate 106,175,100 downwards.
ATTTAACTCTGAGCTTTGTAACAGCCTGGGGGGGGGGGCTGAAAAAGGTGTATAGTTCATACTAATTGAACATAGAAAGCATATTAATTCCTTACAAAAGAAAATTCTAATACTTCGGATCTAAATTCTAAAAATTTTCCCGTGGGATTTAATCTGGGATGTCTGAGAAGAAATAGAATCAAAATGGAAATAGAGTGTAATTCCACCAGGTTCAAGTTAATGTAAGTAGATCTTATTGCCATACTGTCTTCAAATTGGATCCAATGATAAAACACGGGTATCCACAGAAGTTGATGGAGGACAGGCCCTTTGACTGTCTCTCAAAAAATCACTTCTCACACTCAGACTTTAGGTGAAGGGTAGCATATGGGAAAGATCACAGGCTTTGGAATCAAAGAAATCCAGACTTGACAATCTATTTCATCTTGGACAACTTATTTCACTTCCCTGAGCCTCAGTTTCCCTAGTAGCAATAGAAATATAAAGAATAGAGGTATAACATAAAAATCTGACACATGTCTTGGAAAAGGCAATACTTGCTGCAAAAAATAACATAAGAAGAGGCCTTGGATTATAGATGAGCAGGTAAAACTGTTCCAATTTGTATGATGCTTGAAAAGCCTGTACACAATTTTCATTCTCGGGAAGGCTCATCTACCAATTCGTGGAAGAGAGGCAAAGCCAGGACTCCCCTCAGGGAACAATGGGTTCACTTTCAGTAATGAGACACATATTCAACTAAGATCTCAGATTTTCACACCACAAAATGATCTACTATCAACCTGGGAGCTGTACAAAACAGACTCTTCCATTTGCCCACATTAGCCACAGAAAATCCTCAGTAACACTTCCAGGAGTTTGATGCTTCTGAGCTGCTTAGATTTCTAAGCCAGAGTTAGCAGCAAATGTGTGTCTAGATCACTGAACATATGAAATAGATATATCAAGACATTTAGTATTCACTATCCTACTTTCAGGAGCATGTCTTTGTCAAGAAAATAAAATGAGTTTCACTTTACCTGGCTAATGTTGAGTTAATCTTCCTGGCAGTATATTCTAGAGCCATTCACCTCAGGTGATCAAAGTGCTAAGTACTATTTCACTGTGGATGTGGTGTAAAGCTAGCTTATATAAAAATGCCAAAATACCCAACTTAATATTATTATTTGATCTTTAAGTCATGGAATTACATCCCTTCCCGATATAAAAAGTGTGAATCACAACAAATCAAGGGATATCAGTGATTTTGTATAAAATTATTTTAATAAAATAATGTTTGCTATATTCAACTCTAAATTATATCATTTCCTTATCGATACAGAGAGTTCTCCCAAAGACCTCACACTCCTTCTATATAAGTACAACTGAATTCAATGTGTTTAATAATACTTTATTTCAGAATAAACCCAGCATCACAAGAAATGCCAGCAAGAGACAAACAAGGCCACATTTTTTACATGTTAATATCACGTTTGTATTTATTTCCTTATACTGATTTTTCTGTTTGGCACTCTGTGCATGTTTTAATATGAAATTAATCTCGCTTCTAACTCTCTCCCTCTACCTCCACTACCACTCCCCCTTAAAAAATCTTAACAGTCCAAATATCTCAAAGGAAAGCTTTTCCACTGTTATTCGTGTATAAAAAATACATATATATTATCTGCTGATGGCTCAGCAGCCTGTGAACTCTATGTCGCTACTGGCAGAAATAATCATGCTTTGTATGTATGCAATACCTTTCTTCTGTGAAGCTTGCAGGATATTATGTGTCTTGCATCACTAATCTTCATAACATCCTCATATTTATAGGAATCAATTGAAGTAAGGACAGTGTTTTAAGCTGAAAGATCATGAGGTGGGAAAATTGATAAACAAAGATGCTAAACAGAGCTGATCTTGTTAAAGGTGTATGGAAATGTCATGGGGCCAGACTCTCATTCCCGTCACACTATATGCACCACTTTCCATAGGCAAATCTTTCCTTCAATCTAGAGAGAGAGAGAGCCATAACTGGAAGCTGAAAAGAAAAAAGATTCAGTGACTAAGCAGCAGAGTGAAACCTCAGGGCTTCTGCATTTTCTTTTCAATTCTGTTCCTAATTGGTGATGTGACCCCCAAAAAACCTTTTGCCCTCCTTAGGCCTCAATTGTTTTACTTACAAAGTAGTATTGTGAAACCATGTTACTCTGCATCCTGACTCTGCCTTCCAACATTCTGTCTTTTGTAGTGTCCTTTGATTAATTTGTTCATCTAGTCAACAAATATATATTGGGCAACTTCCATTTTTAAGGCTCGGGGACCTAATTATAACAGAGGGCCCATATAATTGACACAAGGAACATTCCTAGGGCATCCCACTCAGGGGATCAAGGAGACTGTGACACTGGCTCCTACAGGACCCTTATTGCATAAGGCCACCCTATGAAGGCTGGGAGGCATATAAGTTCTATGTAATACACAGAAACAAAAACAAAGAGACAGTTAAAATGTGGAGACAAAAAAAACAACACCAAATGAAAGAAAAGAGGAATCCCCAGAAAAAGAGCTAAATAAAATGGAGGCAAGCAATTTATCATATATAGAGTTCAAAGTAATGGTTAAAGGATGCTCAAGGAACTCAGTGAGAATTACAAGAAGCTCAGTGGGAACTACATCAGCATGAAAAGGGAAATAGAAAGCATGAACAAGAATCAGTCCGAAATGAAAAATATTGTAACTGACATCAAGAATACACTGGAAGGACTTAAAAGTAGATTGAATGAAGCAGGGGATCAAATCAGTGACTTGGAAGACAAGATAGATAAAAACACCCAATTAGAGTAGGAAAAAGAAAAAAATAACTTAAAAGCAGGAGGAAGTTTGGAACAATATAAAATGTGAAAACTTTCACATGATAGGGTTACCAGAAGAAGAAGAAAATGAGCAAGAAATAGAGAACATGTTTCTAAAAATAAAGACAGAAAATTTCCCTAACCTAGTAAAGGAAAGAGTCATACAAGTTCAGAAAGCACAGAGTCCCAATCAAGCTAAACACAAAGAGATCCACACAAAGACACATCATAATTAAAATGACAAACATTAAAGACAAAGAAAGAATCTTAAAGACACCAAGAGATAGACAGAGTGTTACCTACAAAGGAGTTCCCATTAGACTGTCAGCTGATTTCTGAACAGAAACACTACAGGCCAGAAGGGATTGGCATGAAGTATTCAAAGTAAAAAAAGTAAGGCTTTGAATCCATTTAATGTTAAAATTAAAGGTGATCCCTGGCCAGTTTGGCTCAGTGGTTAGAGTGTCGGCCTGAGGTACAGAGAGACCCGGGTTCTGTTCCCACTAGGGGCACATACCTAGGTTGCAGTTTGTCCCCGGCCCTCTTTGGGTTGTGCGGGAGGCAGCCACTCGATGTGTCCCTTTCACGGTGATGTTTCTCTTTCTCTCTCTCTTCCTCTCTCTCCCTCCCACTCTATCTGAACAAAAAATGGAAAAATGTCCTCGGGTGAGGATAAAAAAAAAAAAAATGTAAAATTAAAGGTGAAATAAAGAGCTTCCCAGACAAAACAAAACAAATGAACAAACAAAACGGGCTAAAGGAGTACATTACTACCAAACCAGCATTGCAGGAAATGTTAAAGGGAGTGCCTTAAATAGAAGAAGAAATCAAGAGAGAGAACACAGGTATAAAGAAAAAAATGGCAATAAATAAGTACCAATCAATAATAACCATAAATGGAAATGGATTAAATGTTCCAATCAAATGACACAGAGTAGCTGAATGGATAAAAAAAAAAAAAAATCATGACCCAAAAGATTAAAAAATGGCAGCAGAGTGAATGGAAGCTACACAGACCATCTCCAAGGACCAAACTGGAATTACAACTAAAATAAAGACAAATCATTAGGAAAAAGCAACAGAAAAGCAGCTGGAGAAGACCCATATAACCAGGGACAGGAAAAAAGGACATTGAATGGAGCCTGGTAGAATCTGCAGAGGTGTGAGAAGGCAGACTGGGAGCCCACAGACAGCAGCTGTTTGGGCTGTGAGCAGCACCCTCAGGGTTAAAATCCCAAGCCAAATCCACAGTGCAGAGGGCCAGGACAGAGCACAAAATTAGCCACAGAGGGCCAGGACAGAGCACTAAATTAGCTACAGCCACTTACCTTGGGATCTGGCAGAGGGAGGACGCACTGGTCTGGAATTGTGTGGAGAGACTCGGTATTAGGAGGGTACTGGGAGTTTGTTGCTGAATCACTTGCTCACAGGAGAGTAGACATCTTACTCAAAGAGCCCCTTCCCAGAGTCCCGGGGAGAAGCAACAGCCCCTCCCTCAGAAATTTAACACCACCCAGCTGGGCTAGAGAAATGCAAATTGAGGTTCATTAACAGCCATCATCTGCCCCACCCTCTGGAAATCCTCTTACCCTGAACACCTGAGGGAGTTTTTCATTCAATTGAGGGCTACAATCCAAGGCTTATCAAGTAACTGAGACTAATAGCCTCCAGGCAAAAAGCTAGAAGATAACTAAACCTATCCTGGGCTTGCAAATCTACCCAGGAAAGTAAGACTTGACAGTGGTGGTTAACATGGGTCCCCCACACGCATCCAAACCCAGTAGAGGGAGCCACAAACAGCAGAACACCAACACCCACAGGGAAAATTTGGCAGGCTCCAAAACCCACTGAGACAGCCAAAATGGTGAAACAAAAAACAAATCACAAATGAAAGAACAAGAGAACTTTACTGAAGATGAAATAAATGAAATGCAGTTAACCAAGTTATCAGAGATAGAGTTCAAAGTGATCATAATGAGGAAGCTCAACAGCATGAGTAAAGAGCTCAACACCATGAGTAAAGATATAGAAACATTGAAAACCAACCAAGTGGAAATGAAGAATGACATAGCAAAATAAAGAACACATTGGAAGGAATAACCAGGAGAGTAGAGGAACTGAGGACTGGATCAGTGAATTAGAAGACAGGGTAGAAAAAATCACCGAATCAGAAAACCAAAAGGAAAAAAGGAATTAAAAAACAGGAAGACAGCTTAAGAGAACTGTGGCACAACTGGAAACATAACATTTGCACCATAAGAGTTCCAGAAGAAGTAGAAAAGGAGCAAGGGTTAGAGAATATATTTGAAGAAATAGTGACAGAAAATTTCCCTAACTTGGTGAAGAAAGAAAGCATTCAAGTTCAAGCAGCACAATTAAAATGCCAACAATTAAAGACAAAAGAGAACCCTAAAGGCAGCAAGAGATAAGCAACAGATTACCTACAAAGGAACCCCCATAAGGCAATCAGCTGACTTCTCAACAGAAACACTACAGGCCAGAAGGGAATGGCATGACATAATCAAGGTCATGAAAAACAAGGATCTGAATCCAAGACTACTCTATCCAGCAAAGCTATCAGTCAAAACAGAAGGTGAAAAGAGCTTTCCAGACAAAAAAAAAAAAAAAAAAAAGTCTAAGGGAATATATTAGCACTGCAAGAAATATTAAAAGGACTGTTGTAATTAGTAGAATAAATAGGAAGAAAAATATAAACACAATAAACAAAAATGGCAATAAATAAGTACATATCAATAGTCACCTTAAATGTAAATGGACTGAACGTCACGATCAAAAGACACAGAGTAGCTGACTGGATAAGAAAGCATGACTCATATATATGTTGTTTACAAGAGACCCACCTCACAACAAAAGACTCACATAGGTTGAAAGTGAAGGGATGGAAAAAAATCATCCAAGCAAATGAAAAGGAAAATAAAAGCTGGAGTAGCAATACTCATATCTGATAAAATAGATTTCAAAATGAAGGCCGTAACTAGAGACAAAGAAGGCCACTACATAATATTGAAAGGATCTATCCAACAGAAAGATATAACCTTGGTAAACATATATGTACCCAATATAGGAGCACCAAAATATATTAAAAATCTTCTGGAGGACTTCAAAGGAGAAACTGACAGCAATACAATCATAGCAGGGATTTCAACATCCTGCTCACATCACTGGATAGATACTCTAGACAAAAAATTAACAAGGAAATAGAGACTCTAAATGATGCACTAGGTCAAATGGACTTAATAAACATCTATAGAAAATTACACCCCAAAACTGCAGAATTCACATTCTCCTCAAGTGCACATGGGACATTCTCAAAGATAGACCACATATTAGGACACAAACTAAGTCTCTACAACTTCAAGAAGACTGAAATCATATCAAGCATCTTCTCAGATCACAATGGCATGAAACTAGAAATCAATTACAACAAAAACACGCAAAGACATTTGAACACATGGAGACTAAATAGCATGTTATTAAACAATGAATGGGTTCCCAAGGAGATCAAGGAAGAAATTAACAACTTCCTGGAAACCAATGAAAATGAACACAAAACAACACAAAATTTATGGAATGCAGCAAAAGCAGTCCTGAGGGGGAAGTTCGTAGCACTATAGGCCTACCTCAAGAAACAAGAAAAATTTCTAATTGACTATTTAACCTCACAACTTAAAGAACTAGAAAGCAAACAAAAAGTAAATCCCAGAGCAAGTAGAAGGAAAGAAGTAGTAAAGATCAGAGCAGACATAGAGACAAAAAAAAAAAAAAAAACCCTCAAAATATCAATGAAACTACGAGCTGGTTCTTTGCATCTTTGCAAAGATAAACAAGACAATTTAAGAGAAATAAACAAATTTCTATAAACAAATAGTCTCCCAAAACTGAGCCAGGAAGAGATAGAAAACTTGAACAGACCAATAACAACAAAAGAAATTGAAGATCTAATCAAGACTCTACCAGCAAACAAAGCCCAGGCCAGGATGGCTTCACGGGGGAGTTTTACTGAACATTCAAAGAAAAACTAACACCCATTCTCCTCAAACCATTCCAAAAAATTAAAGAACAAAGAAGCCTTCCAAACTCGTTTTATGAGACCAGCATAATTCTAATTCTAAAACCAGATAAAGACACTACAAAGAACAGAAACTACAGGCTAATATCCCTGATGAACATAGATGCCAAAAGTCTTAACAAAATATTAGCAAATCGGATCCAGCAATACATTAAAAACATTATTTATCATGATCAACTGGGATTCATCCCAGGGATGCAAGGCTGGTACAACATTCTCAAATCAATAAATGTGATACACAACATGAACAAAATGAAAAATAAAAACCATATGATCATATCAATAGATGCTGAAAAAGCATTTGATAAAATCCAGCACCCATTTCTGATAAAAACACTCAGCAGTGTGGGCACAGCGGGACCATATCTAGATATAATAAAGACCATAAATGAAAAACCTACAGCCAACATCATACTCAATGGACAAAAACTAAAAGCATTTCCCTTAAGAACAGGAAAAAGACAGGGATGCTCACTGTCACCACTTTTATTTATCATAGTACTGGAAGTCTTAGCCACAGCAATCAGACATGAAGAAAAAATAAAAGGGATCCAAATTGGAAAGGAGAAAGTGAAACTCATTATTTGCAGATGACATGATATTGTACATACAAAAGCCTAAAGACTCCATCAGAAATCTACTAGATTTAATAAACGAATTTGGCAAAGTAGCAGGATACAAAATTAACCACAAGATATCAAGCCCTGGCCAGTTTTGCTCAGTGGTTAGAGCATGGGCCTGCAGACCAGAGAGTCCCAGGTTCAGTTCCCACTAAGGGCATGTACCTCGGTTGCAGTTTTTCCCCAGTCCTGGTTGGGGTCATGTGGGTGGCAACCACTCGATGTGTCTCTCTCATGTCAATGTTTCTCTCTCTCTCTCTTCCTCCCTCTTTCCTTCCCGTTCTATCTGAAGACAAATGCAAAAATGTCCTCGGGTGAGGATAAAAAAAAATAAAGAAATCAATGGCAATCTTATACACCAATAATGAACTCACAGAAAAAGAAACTAAAAAAACAATCCCATTTACCATTGTGGCAAAAAAATTAAGATACCTAGGAATAAACTTAACCAAAGAAGTAAAGGATCTCTTCACAGAACACTACAGGTCATTGAAAAAAGAAATAGAGGAAGATATTAAAAAGTGGAAGCATATACCTTGTTCATGGATTGGAAGAATTAACATCATTAAAATGTCCATACTACCCAAAGCTATATATAGATTCAATGCAAACTCCATCAAAATAACAACGATATACTTCACAGAACTAGAACAAATACTCCAAAAGTTCATATGGAACCAAAAAAGGCCCCGAATAGCCACAGCAATCTTGAAAAAGAAGAACAAAGTAGGAGGGATCACATTACCAGACATCAGGTTATACTACAAAGCCACTGTAATCAAAACAGCCTGGTACTGGCACAAGAACAGGCATGTAGATCAATGGAACAGAACAGAGAACACAGAAATTGACCCAAGACATTATGCTCAATTAATATTTGACAAAGGTGGCAAGAGCATACAATGGAGTAAAGACAGCCTCTTCAATAAATGGTGTTGGGAAAATTGGACAGCTACATGCAAAAAAAGGAAGCTAGACCACCAACTTACACCATACACACGAATAAACACAAAATGGATAAAAGACTTAAATGTGACTCGTGATTCCATGAAAACCCTAGAAGAAAGTGCACGCAACAAAATTTCAGACATCATATGCTGCAGAATTTTCACTGATACATCACCTAAGGCAACAGAAACAGAAAAAAATGAACACATGGGACTACATCAAACTCAAAAGCTTCTGCACAGCAAAAGAAACAACCATCAAAGTGGAAAGGGAAACCACTATATGGGAGAGCATAATTGCCAATGATACATCAGATAAGGGGTTAATTTCCAAATATATAGAGTACTCACACAACTCAACAAAAGGAAGACAAAGAACCCAATTAAAAAATGGGCAGAGGACCTAAAGAGACACCTTTCCAAACAAGACATACAAATAGTCAAGAGACATGTGAAAAAATGCTCAACATCACTAATCATCAGAGAGATGCAAATTAAAACAACAATGAGGTATCACTTCACACCTGTCAGAATGGCCGCCATCAACAAATCATCAAACAACAAGTGCTGGCAAGGGTGTGGAGAAAAGGGGAATGCACACTGCTGGTGGGAATGCAGACTGGTGCAGCCACTATGGAAAACACTATGGTGTTACTTCAAAAAATTAAAAATTGAATTACCATTTGACCCAGTGATCCCACTTCTAAGAATATACCCTAAGAAGCTTGAAAAAAAAAATATGTACCCCTATGTTCATAGCAGCACTATTTACAATAGCTAAGATCTGGAAACAGCCCAAGTGTCCATCAGTAGATGAGTGGATAAAAAAGCTGTGGTACATATACACAATGGAGTACTATGCAGCTTTAAGAAAGAAAGATCTCTTATCCTTTGAGATGACATGGAGGGACCTGGAAAGTATTATGCTAAGCAAAATAAGCCACGCAGAGAAAGACAGATATCACATGATCTCACTTATTTGTGGAATATAATGAACTAAACAAACTGATGAACAAAGTAGACCCAGAGTCATGGAAGTAGGGCACAGACTGACAGTCCTCAGAAGGGGTGGTGGGGAGCAGAGAGGGAGAGGATAATCCACAGAACTTATATGCATAACTGATGGACATAGACAGCAAAGCTGAGGACAGAGTGGGAGGGGATGGGGAGGACAAAGTCAATGGAGGGAAAAAGGAGAAACATCTGTAACAAAAATAAATTAATAAAAAAATCCCATTTACCATTGTGGCAAAAAGATTAAGATACCTAGGAATAAACTTAACCAAAGAAGTAAAGGACCTATTTGCAGAAAACTACAGGACATTGAAAAAAAGAAATCGAGTCCGGCCGGTGTGGCTCAGTGGTTGAGCATTGACCCATGTACCAAGAGGTCGCCAGTTTGATTCCCAGTCAGGATACATGCCCAGGTTGTGGGCCTGATCCCCAGTGGGCAGCATGCAGGAGGCGGCCAGTCGATGTTCTCTCTCATCGATGTTTCTATCTCTCTCTCCCTCTCACTTCCTCTCTCTCTAAAAATCAATAAAAGAAAAAAAATTTTTAAAGAAATAGAGGAAGATATAAAAATGTGGAAGCATATACCTTGTTCATGGATTGGAAGAATTAACATCATTAAAATGTCCATACTAGCCAAAGTGATCTATAGATTCAATGCAATCCCCATCAAAATACCAATGACATATTGCATAGAAGGTGACCAAATACTCCAAAAGGTAATATGAAACCAAAAAAGACCCCGAAAACCCACATCAATCTTAAAAAAGAAGAAAAAAGTAGGAGGGATCACAATACCGGATATCAGGTTATACTACAAAGCCACTGTAATCAAAACAGCCTGGTATTGGCACAAGAACAGGCACATAGATCAATGGAACAGAATAGAGAACCCAAAAATTGACCCAAGACAATATGCTTAATTAATATTTGACAAAGGTGGCAAGAGCATACAGTGGAGTCAAGACAGCCTCTTTAATAAATGGTGTTGGGAAAATTGGACAGCTACATGCAAAAAAATGAAGCTAGACCACCAACTTACACCATACACAAGAATAAACTCAAAATGGACAAAAGACTTAAATGTGACTCGTGAAGCCATAAAAATCCTAGAAGTAAATATAGGCAACAAAATTTCAGGCATCACACGCACCAGAATTTTCACTGATACAACTCTTAAGACAAGAGAAACAAAGGAAAAAATGAACACATGGGACTATATCAAACTAAAAGCTTCTGCACAGCAAATGAAACAACCATCAAAATGGAAAGGAAACCCACTATATGGGAGATCATAATCGCCAATGACATATCAGATAAGGGTCTAATTTCCCAAATATATAGAGTATTCATACAACTCAACAAATGGAAGACAAAGAACCCAATTAAAAAATGGGCAGAAGACCTAAATAGACACCTCTCCAAACAGGACATACAAATGGCCAAGAGACATATGAAAAAATAGTCAGTAATCATCAGAGAGATGCAAATTAAAACTACCATGAGGTATCACCTCACACCTGTCAGAATGGCTACCATCAATAAATCAACAAACAACAAGTGCTGGTGTGGATGTGGAGAAAAGGAAACCCTAATATACTGCTGGTGGGAATGCAGACTGGTGCAGCCACTGTGGAAAACAGTATGGAGTTTTCTCACAAAATTAAAAATGGAACTGCCATATGACCCAGAGATCTCAGTTCTAGGAATATACCCTAAGAAGCCTGAAACACCAATCAGAAAGAATATATGTACCCCTATGTTCATAGCAGCACTATTTACAATTGCTAACATCTGGAAACAGCCCAACTGTCCATCAATAGATGAGTGGATAAAAAAGCTGTGGTACATATACACAGTGGAATACTATGCAGTTGTATAAATGAAGGATCGCTTACCCTTTGCAACAGCATGGATGGATCTGGACAGTATTATGCTAAGCGAAATAAGCCATTTAGAGAAAGACAAATATCACATGATCTCACTTATATGTGGAATCTAATGAACAAAATAACCTGACAAACAAAATAGATCTAGAGACATGGATGCATGGAACAGCTTGACATATCTCAGAGGGGAGGAGGGTGGGTGGGATGGGAAGAGATTAATCGAAGAACATATACGCATGTATTCCTACTTCATGGATACAGACAATAGTGTGGTGAAGGCCTGGGTGGGGGAGAGGGGTGGGTTTGTGGAGGTAAGCAAGGGATGGGGGCTGGGAAACATCTGTAATACTGACAACAATAAATTTTAAAATTATGGTAAAAGAATCCAGACCAACAAAAAAGATATACTATGCAATTCCATTTTTTGTTTGTTTGTTTGTTTATTCATCCGCACCCAAAAATATCTTTCCATTAATTTTTAGACATAGGGAAAGGGAAGGAGGGTGAGAGAGACAGAAACATCGATGTGAGAAAGATACATTGATTGGTTGCCTCCCACATGACCCTGACAAGGGCCAGGGAATAAATCTGCAACCCAGGTACGTGCCCTTGACGGGATTCAACCCACGACCCCTCAGTCTGCCAGCCGAAGCTCTAACTGCTGAACCAATCTGGCCAGGGCTATACAATTCCATTTATATAAAACTCTGGAAAACACAATGTGACATAAAATAAATCCCTGGTTGCCTAGGATGCAGGGGGAAGCGGGGAAAGGGTGAAAGTAGGCATCATATAAATCATAAAACTGTAGGATGATGAACATGTGGTAATGGCTTCACATGAGTATACATATGTCAGACTTACCAAACTATATACTTTTAAAATGTGCAGTTTATTGTATTTCAAGTATACTTTAATAAAACTGCTTTTTTAAGTGTTTGGTAGATCAGAATAGTTTAGTAGAGGATAAATTTCCAACCTATAACATTCAGAACACTATACTCTTATTTTATTGATAATTTACACACAAAAAAAATCATTTTTCTCTATAAGGTTATTTGTGTGATACAGTAAGAAAGAAAGAAATCTACATAAATTATGATAAGTCACTGACTTTGCTCACTTTCCTTTCCCCAGTATATGCTTTAACTATATCTACTATTTTGTGAAACGCTCAACATTCAGAAACCAAAGTTTGTTATCACCTTCACGCTATGAAAAGTGGAAGGACTTTGAAATTAAATACAAATTGGTTCAAATTCAGCTGCTAACTACCTGTGTGAACTTGTACAAGTCACTTCAATTTTTTTCGGCCACCTTTTCTTATCTGTAAAATTGAAATAATTATGCAGCTCTTTCTTCTTGTCAAGAGAATTTACATCGGTATGGTACTGCATATAATAATAAGTACTAATAAATGGTTATTATTATTACATATTTTATAACATTATAAAATAAAGAAATCCCACAGAAGACTTTGGCATTTTTTCTGATCTCTTTCTAGCCAATGGAGCCAATTTGGGGTTTCACACATAGAGGTATAAAATATATATAATCTCCACATCCATTTGTTCAACAAATATTTATTAAACCCCTATAGAACTAGATGGCAAACCACGAATTTTTTCCATTTTTTGTCTGTTCAATTTCAGAGTTGTAGCCAGTCCTTTAGAATTCTAACCTTCGTATTCTGATCTTCACACTGTGTGTTCACAAGAAGAAAATGAAGCAAAATGTCTTTTTCTTTTTAATTTGGATGATTTGACAATTATTTTCAAATTGTTGTTTTTTCTCACTTCACCATAATGACGCATTTTTTTTTTTGAAAGCATGTATCCTCTTTAAAATGAAAAAAAAAAATCTAAAGTAAGAAATAAAATATTTACTACCTAAATCTGGCAACATGCAAGAATGCTAGATTTAGAAACATCACTGGGATTCTCGCTCCTGCTCATTCCCCACTCACACTGTGCATGCACCTTCATGAGTAAATCTGTTTCTCAGTGTGAAGGGAGAGCCATGACTGAAGGCTGAACAGGGGAAAGATTCCGTGACTAAGCAGCAGACTGCAACCTAGGTGCTTGTGAATTTCACTCTAATTCTATCCCTAATTTGCGGTGTACCCTAAGGAATTTTCTCAGCCAGTTTCTGCCTCTCTTACTTGGCTTGTAAAATCGTGGCATTCACACTTACTCTTCACCCTGACTCCACCTGTTTCCGAGCAAGCGTTACGTACATAATTAAGCCCTGTTTGGTTGTCCACAATGATGCTTAGTAGAGATCATATTCTCCCACTCACAGCTGGACATGCAAATATGTAAATAACTATTAAGTAAGCATCCTTTCAGACTGACAAACAAGTTGGTTTGCATCACACCGTCGTTTTCGGTGGAAAAAGAGTTCAGTATTGGCTGACTCATCTTCATAGCATGTTCTCTCTCCCACAGGGACCTGGCAGTAGTTCTAAGCCACAGAGCAGTTCCATCAATAATTAGGATAAGCCGACCATATCTCCTATGCCCTAAACATGTTAAGTGTTGAGGAAAATGAAAAGTAGCTCTTTCTCTGAGAAAATGAGGTATCCTATTTGGCGGTGAGGGGCTTCATTTCACACATTCAGTCACCACTAGCACAGCATCTCTAGCAAAATTCTATTTGAAAATTAAACAAATTAATGCAGTACAAACTGAGGAATCTTAAGTGAGCACTTTAGGATCGTTCAACATGCTATCTCACCTCTTCAATCCTCATTCCAGGTTGAAATTTATGTATGCATTTTATGACAGTAATAAGAAATTTCTCCCAAACTTCAAACTCGATATTAAGGAATAAATATATGAAGTTATAGGAAAGTCACACAAGGGCAACTGCAGCTGCTACCTGCCCAGAAATGAGTTAAAATGATGGCAGTTAGAAATGAGAGCCCATTCTGTGGGCATCAGGCATGTCATCCCAGTGCTGGTTCGGGGCAGAGCCCAGGAATGACAGAGCCCTGACAGTGTAACAGTTCTTTATTGCCTTGGCCAAACTTGATCTAACTTAATGGTCCATAACCCATCTGTAGCAATAAAGCCACTGATGGAAAGATAATCAATTTTAAAGGTGTTTGTTCAGGAAACACATCCTTAACTGTAGATGCATTGGTTTTCTATTAGTGAAGTGAGATCTATTGGCCCATAATTTGCAGAGACCCTTTAGGAACTTTTAATAAAACAGTGTCATGTTAACATTTAGCCTGTCTCTAGTTGTTTATAATTTTTCATTTCTAGTCTAGCCCATAGCCCACATTGTAATTCCCGAGACTCCAGATTTATCACTGATCATCATCAGCAGATATTACCACATTTAGTCTGCAAATGAGGTTTGGAGGAATCTCTGATTTACTATTCTTTCAGATAGTACCTAGCTATCAGTCTGAAAACACAATCTTGGAATTTCCAATTTAGAATGACATCTCGAAAGAGTCACTCATAGAGGTTTTCCCTACTCCCCACTAAAATATACAGGAAAAAAGACCAAATCCCACACCACAACTAAAAATCAAGACTGAATAAAAAACACCTAATATCAAAATTAGGGGTGAGCAACCCATAAACAATAAAATGAATGTAGTTGTTTTAATTTTTTAACAATCTAGACATCATTTCAATAAGTATAAACTACTTTTTTTCTTTAATCCTCACCCAAGGATATTTTTCCATTTATCTTCAGATAGAGCAGGAGGGAGGGAGAGAGAGAGAGAAACATTGATGTGAAAGAGACACATTGATTGGGTTGCCACCTGTCCAACCCCAACTGAAATCGAACCTGGGACTCTTTTGTCCATGGTCTTACATTCCAACCACTGAGCCAAACCGGCCAGAGCTAAACTACTTTTTAAAAAGGGGAAAATTTTGACTATTCTTTAACTCAGACACCTACAATTTGTAGCAATCTGGAAACAATGTATTAATTTTTTTACTATACATGTTTAATATGCTACATCTTTAATTAGCCAGAAAACAAATTTACACACACACACACGCACACACACACAGAAACTCTTCCCCATCCCTACTTCTCCAGTTGTGCTCACTACATGCATTCATAGACTATGTGGAAAGATGGGCAATAGCAAGTTGCATCCTGGATGTGAGCACACTGAAGCCATGTGGTAGTACATACTGAAATGTGTAGTTGTTTTGTACATTCCACTAATTCAGGGTATTAGAATAAAATAGAAGAGGAAAAAGGAGGCGCCCTATGGAGATCAAAATTGTACAGAGAAAGTTTCTGCTAAAAATTGAAATACAAAGTCAACTTGCCTTCTGGCTTCAGATATAAAAAGTAAGCATCACCCTGGCCAGTTTGGCTTAGCTGTTACAGCATTGGCCCAAAGAGTCTCAGGTTTGATTCCGGACAAGGGCACCTACCTCAGTTGTGATTCCATCCCCGGCCCTGTTTGAGGTTGTATAGGAGGCAACCAATCGATGTGTCTCTCTCACATCAATGTTTCTCTCTCTCTCTCTCCCCCTCCCTCCTTCCCTCCCAATCTATCTGAAAATCAATGGGAAAATATCCTCAGGTGAGGATTAAATAAATAAATAGAACAAAACTCAAATTTTTATTAAAAATTTGTAATATTGACATTATTTCAGGTGACCTCATTCCCCCCACTTTGCCCACCTCCACCCACCCCCTCCCTTGGCCTTCACCACACTATTGTCCGTGTCCATGGGGTATGCATATATGTTCTTTAGCTAATCCCTTCACCTTCTTCATTCAGTCACCCCACCAACTGCTGTTCACATAGACATGAACAGAGTCAGGACTATCCTTGCTTTAAAAATCTTAATTGTGGCTAGATCTTGCCTCATTAATAAACAAATGCATATAAAAATCAACCTGATGGCCCTAGCCGGGTGGCTCAGTTGATTGGAGTGACCCCCTACATCATAAAGCAAAATGTTGTGTGTTCAATTCCCAGTCAGGGCATATACCTAGGTTTCAGGTTTGATTCCCAGTTGGGACGCGTACAGGAAGCAATCAATCGATGTTTCTCTCTCACACACACACCCCTTTCCTCTCTCTAAAATCAATAAACATATCCTCGGGTGAGGATAAAAAATAATAAAAGTACCTGATATCTCTGAAAAACATAACATAATGTAGAATAAGGAAAAGATAGAGATGATTCTAAAAGTATTCACTTACTCATGTCTTCAACAAATATTTTTTAACATGTTCTATGTAATTAGCATTAGACACAGAAGGAAAAATAATGAAGACATGGGTATTCTGCAGTAAATTTAAACTCAAATAGTCAACACAGATATAAATTTAAAATTATACAAATATGTTTTTAAAACTGCTAAAAAATATAAAGAGAGATACAAAAAATAGAAGTTGTATTATATTATTTAAGGCAAAATTTTATTTAAAAACTTGACTTCGTGTATGTCAATATATGTAAATACATTTTGTATTTTTGTATTTGCAATGCAATAATAATGTACAACGTATTTTTATATATATACACATATACATACATATATATATATATATATATATATATATATATATATATATATATATGGCTTTTATAAAAGAGAAACAAAATAATAAGAGAACCAGCCAGAAAAAAGGACAATATATACAACATGGACTGCACACAAGGAAATTAAAGATTCAATGACAAAATGAAAATCCATACTGAAGAAAGAACAGAGGTGAACCAATACTGAGAAAATGGAATCAGTAATATGTAGAACAAAATTCAGAAAGTCCTTCTAGAATAAAAAAGATATGAACATAGACATGACAATGACAGAAATGAAAAGTATCACTTTGGAAAATACAGAAGAGAAAATATGTGATGACTTTCTAAAAAGAGACCACAGAAAATAAATAAATAAAAAAATAGTCAAAAATGGCATGAGGGGTAGAAGTGCATGGAATAATCTAAACAACAAAAAATATTGTGTAGCTAACATCATACTCAATAGTTAAAGACTGAAAGGTTTTCCCTAAGATCGTGACAACACAAGGATGCCAGGACAATCAATCCATTGATCCTACCACCTTAGAGTGTCCCCCTTCCATGTCATCAGTTCCTTTTACTCAGCTTAGACTCCACATTTCATTGCTAGATTAGTGAATGAGCAAATTAAAAATGTAACAAAAGACACACAGAGCAATAAAACATTTATAGCTAGTTTTTTATTGTGTTCTCTGTTTCCCAGTATTTTATTTGAATCTCTCAACAATACCATGAAGTTGTTACTAGTTTTACTGTAATTTAACTGATGAGGAAATAGAGACTTTGAGGGTTTACCGTGCCCAATATCTTAGAGCTGAAAGTGGCAGAACTGGGACTCTAACCAGGGTCTGTCTGGCTATAAGAAGTTCCTCTTACTTACTACCTTTTGTTGCTTTCATATGCTACTGCACCATGGTGTTAAAGGGAAATACATGATAAGCTTGCTTCTCTGGGCTGGGGAACCTCTAGGCCTTTCATCTTCTGCCTGAGTTTGGCCCACTCTTGATCCCCATCTCCTGTCTCTGGATCTGACACCTGTTATAATTCAAAACTATGCTTAAATCTCTTCACAGCCCATTCTCCATAATCTATTTCTTCCAATAGCCCCAGCACTAATTCATGTATTTATTCATTTCACACAGCTTTTGAGGACCTTTTCTATACCAGGTTTTCTTGTAAGTGCTGATAATAGGTATAGCTATGAACTAAACCAGAGGTCAGCAAACTATCTGTAAAAGGTCAGATAATAAATATTTTAGGCTTTGTGGACCACTGGGCAAAATCCAGGATGTAAGCACTTACACACCAAAAGAGAAAACAAATTTCCACAATTGTTATTGATGAGATTAAAAATATAATAATAAAAATTGAGTACCATTTTTTGTAACATAGGTCTACTAATGCGAATAATAGAATTATTTTTCTAGAAAGGATAACATTTTGCTTGATACAGATTCAAAGTTAGCATTCTATAACCAAATTGATTGCAAATGTTCATCTGTACATCCTAAGCTTGTAGGCCATACAAAAATAGCGATCCAGATATGGTTCATGGGCTATAGTGAACCAACGGCAGAACCAAACAGAAAAATTCTTGTTCACTTGGTGAAGGCATGAGGGGGTAGAGGCAATGAACAAATATATGTCAGATGGTGATAAAAACTACAAAGATAAATAAAGTAGGGAGCAAGGAATAGATAATAACTAATAAGAGATGGTAGAAGCAATGATTTTTTAAAATTTTTTATTAATTTATTTTTGTTACAGATGTTTCTCCTTTTCCCCCCATTGTCACCCTCCTCCCCCTCCCTCCCTTCCATGTCCCAGTTTTGTTGTCCATGTCCATTGGTTATGAGTACATGCGTACAAGTTCTGTGGTTCATCGCTCCCCTCCCCCACCCCCTCTTCTGGCAATTGTCAGTCTGTACCGTACTTTCACATCTCTGGGACTACCCTGTTCCTCAGACTGTTATGTTTATTATACTCCAGAAATAAGTGAGATCATATGATATTTGTCTTTCTCTGCTTGGCTTGTTTCACTTAAGATAATAGTTTCCAGGTCCTCCCATGTCATCGCAAAGGATAAGAGATCTTTCTTTCTTAAAGCTGCATAGTACTCCATTGTGTATATGTACCATGGCTTTTTTATCCATTCGTCTACTGATGGACACTTGGGCTGTTTCCAGATCTTAGCTATTGTAAATAGTGCTGCTATGAACATGGGGGTACATATATTCTTTCTGATTGGTGTTTCAGGCTTCTTAGGGTATATTCCTAGAAGTGGCATCACTGGGTCAAATGGTAATTCAATTTTTAAGTTTTTGAGGTAACACCATAGTGTTTTCCATAGTGGCTGCACCAGTCTGCATTCCCACCAGCAGTGTACTAGAGTCCCCTTTTCTCCACACCCTCGCCAACACTTGTTGTTTGATGCTTTGTTGATGGTGGCTATTCTGACAGGTGTGAGGTGATACCTCATTGTTGTTTTAATTTGCATCTCTCTGATGATTAGTGATGTTGAGCATTTCTTCATATGTCTCTTGGCCGTTTGTATGTCCTGTTTGGAGAGGTGTCTATTTAGTTCCTCTGCCCATTTTTTAATTGGGTTTTTTGTCCTCCTTTTGTTGAGATGTATGAGCACTCTATATATTTTGGAAATTAATCCCTTATCTGATATATCATTGGCAATTATGCTCTCCCACACAATGGGTTGCCTTTCCACTTTGATGGTTGTTTCTTTTGCTGTGCAGAAGCTTTTGAGTTTGATGTAGTCCCATGTGTTCATTTTTTCCTTTGTTTCTGTTGCCTTAGGTGATATATCAGTGAAGATTCTGCTGCGTATGATGTCCGAAATTTTGTTGCCTACATTTTCTTCTAGGATTTCTATGGATTCATGAGTCACATTTAAGTCTTTTATCCATTTTGAGTTTATTCTTGTGTATGGTGTAAGATGATGGTCTAGTTTCATTTTTTTGCATGTAGCTGTCCAATTTTCCCAACACCATTTATTAAAGAGGCTGTCTTTACTCCATTGTATGCTCTTGCCACCTTTGTCGAATATTAATTGAGCATAATGTTTTGGGTCAATTTCTGGGTTTTCTGTTCTATTCCGCAATGATTTTTTTTAATAGAATTGTCAGATGAGCTTTCTCTGACTGAAACCAAGAGCTGAAAAAAATAACTAGTAAAGCAAGGGGGAATGTGGGGCAAGAGTGTTCCAAGCTGAGGGAGCCTGGCGAAGGTTCCCCAGTAAATGTGAGGATGAGGAGCGGATTGGAGTGAAGAAGGGGTTGCTGATAGAATAAAGAGAGGTCTTTCTATTGTAGAGGTCCTTGTCAACAGAAGTGAAATGTGAAATCACTGAAGAGAAGAGCAGGGAAGGGTGAATGAAAACTGAAGATTGAAAACATAAGTGAGACAGGCCACAGGTTAATCGCTTAATCTCTACTGCCAATAAATGTGATGGTGCAGAGGAAACATTTAGCAGTTCTGAACTCCCTCCCTCTGCCATACTTTTACAGTATTTATTTACTTCCACTGAATGAACCAGTGAATGTTTGGTGAGCATAAGCTCTGAGAAACATAAAGATAATATCTTATTATTTAAACTAATTTGCCCCGGCCAATTTGGCTCAGCGGTTAGAGCATAGGTTTGGTTCCCTCTAAGGGCACGTACCTCGGTTGCAGTTTGTCCTCGCCCCGGTCGTGTGGGTGGCAACCAGTCGATGTGTCTCTCACATCGATGTTTCTCTCTCTCTCTTCCTCCCCTCTCTTTTATTTATTTATTTAAAAATAAATAAATAAAAAATAAACTAATTCAACAAATGTATACAGACAACTGTAACATGTCTAAAATGTTTCTCATTATCGTGGAAGAATTGAGAAAAATACAAAGTAAGACCTTGTAATCATATTAGAGAGACAGGAAACACATGAACAATGGGAAAAAAACCCTTCTGGGGACTCTCCTATTGTGCATAGTCTTTAAAGTGGTGGCCCTCGCTCAGAGGGAGGTCCGGGAAGCAGAACAGTACTGCCTTCCGCCCGGTCCTGCCAGTGATTGTGCACGGGACTTAGGTTCCCCAATCAGAAACACAACTCCACCTTTGGGATTTCAAATCCCTAACAAGTAAGTTAAAAATGTAGAGATGATCCAGTTTAATATTTGCTGCAGTGTGCGCTGCCTAACCCTTGTGTTTTGTTCACTTTTCAGCCTGGTCTCCAGTGTTTGCACGACCCTATGAATCCTTGATTTTCATCCAGATAGCAGAGTCGATTTCTACTGCCGGTGATCAAGATGCCTATCATACCAATACAGAAAGCAGGCCGACTTGTAGCATACACAGAACCAAAGCTATTACAAGTACAGTTAAGAAAATATCATTGTTACACAGTCGGAACGTACCCAACAACACTGAACTGTGCGTTTAGAAAAGGTCATGATAGTACCTCTTACGTTATGTGTAGTTTATCACAATTTAAAGAAATGGGAAAAGCAGGAAGGAGGACACTTTTGATTCAATGGTGTAAGCATGTGTCAAAACATCAAAATGTACATTTTAAATATATGCAGTTTACTTTTTACATCAAGTATGCCTCATTTAATCTATTTATAAAGCAAATACTTAACAACTTACATCCTAGTCATTTTACACTTAAAAGAAATATTGTGAAATGAATGCTTGAGGAGGTCTTCACCAAGGAAATAAAATTTATGTTGACCCTTGAAAGCTAGATAGAAATTAAATGAGTCCAGAAAAGGAAAGAAAGAGAGAATTCTGAACAGAATATTACCAGGTGAGTATGGAGGTAAGACTATACACAGTGGGTGCTGAGGAGTGAAATAAAGAGGTGGTGTTGAGGAGTCTTAGGGGAAAAGATATTAAATGATTATGGAAATGTTACCTTTTAGAATCTTTGAACGTCAGAAAGATTAGGGACTCTTCTATGAAATTCTATGCAAGGGCAAAGGGGATTGTGAATAAGAATCAATATCTTGGCTCCGGCCGGCGTGGCTCAGTTGGTTGAGCGTCATCTCATGATCCCATGCACCAAGAGATCACTGGTTCAATTCCCAGGTGGGACACATACCCAGGTTGTGGGTTCAACCAATCAATGTTTCTCTCTCTCCCTTTCCTTTCCTGGCTCTCTAAAAACATCAATAAAAACATATTAAAGAAAGAATCAATATCTTGAATAGGAAATTGTAAAACTAATGAACTATATCTGACATTATTTATGCTCTTATAATTTTAATTTTTTTCAATTACAGTTGAAATTCAATATTATTTTATATTAGTTTCAGGTGTACAGCATAGAGGTTAAACATTTATATAATTCACTAAGTGATCCCTCCAATAATTCTAGTACCCACCTTACATCATACTAGTTATTACAATATTATTGCCTATATTCCCTATTCTGTACTTTACATCCTGTGATTATTTTGTAGCTACCAATTTGTACTTCTTAATCCCTTCACCTTTGCATCCAGCCCCCAACCCCCTCCCCATCTGGCCATCCTCAGTTTGTTTTCTGTATTTATGAATCTGTATGTTTGTTTGTTCATTTATTTTGTATTTTAGATTCCACATAGTGAAATCATATGGTATTTGTCTATCTCTGTCTGATTTATTTCACTAAGCATCATACCCTCTAGGTCCATCCATGTTGTTGCAAATGGTAAGATTTCATTCTTTTTAATGGCTGAGTAATAGTCCACTGCATATATGTACCACATCTTCTTAATCTACTCATCTATTAATGGACATTTAGGTTACTTCTATATCCTGGCTATTGTAAATAATACTGCAATGAACATATGAATGCATATATCTTTTCAAATTAGTGTTTTGGATTTCTTCAGATAAATACCCAGAAGTGAAATTGCTGGGTCATAAGTTAGTTCTATTTTTAATTTTTTGAGGCATCTCCATGCTGTCATCCATTGTGGCTGCACCCATTTATGCTTTTAGTGGTTATTTAATTTATGCATTCTGTGTATTATTCCTTCTATGGCATGTCATATAAATTGCTTTGTTGAATATCTTTTCTAATCTTCTAATGTACATGAGGGTTCTACAAAGGCTAGAAAGTTAAAAGCTAAACCTCTCAGACTCATGTACTGATGTGTACATGCAAGACAAGAACTTGGACCTGAAGTAAATGGGAGCGAAGTGACATGAGACATCCATTTGCTGGTGGAAACTGGAGCAGAGGCAGCATGGATCTGGCAGCTTACAAGCAGCTGCCCAGGTAAACATGGTCATGGCAATATCATCAGCTCTTTGGCAGCTCGGTTCGAGTGTGCCTCTCACAGTTGTCACTGGAATCTCAACCTAGAGTCTGCTTCTTGAGCCCTCCCAACGTTCCAGCAAGGCCTTTCACACCCTCTATAAATCTTGTTCTGCTGACACTAGCTCCCTGGGTTCTGTTTCTGAAACTAACCCTGATAAATATTTGTCGTAACTGTACCAGTTTGAGGAAATGTATCATGTAATAAATAACTTGTTAATGAATAACGTGTGTAACTACAAAAACACAGTAACATTTATTTTCTTTCAAATTTGTGAAATATTCAAATACACCACATCATCATCCCACCCAGTGTCTGTCTCTCTGTACTATTAATGAAAGAGATCGCCTATTTATCTAAATCATAGTCAGTTTAGAATATCAGTGTTAAAAGAGAAAATGTGATGTATATATATGCTTTCTGGTATTTCTAAAATACTTTTCCTGATTAATTAGAAAAGTATAAAGTAATCGATTCTGATCAGAAAATATTTATGTGGCAGGAGTGAGATGTAATTTTATTCAAGATGCTCTTCAATATATTATACTACAGTGAACTGTGGTAATGACAATAAAATTGACCAAAAAATTCTATGATGCTACTAATGCGATGAGGGTTTCGTTATGTAGCCTATTTGCAGAGTTCACTCTGGAATTTAAAGTTATTTTTCCTATGGAAAAGGTAAAACG
Source organism: Tadarida brasiliensis (assembly GCA_030848825.1). Taxonomy (NCBI): domain Eukaryota; kingdom Metazoa; phylum Chordata; class Mammalia; order Chiroptera; family Molossidae; genus Tadarida; species Tadarida brasiliensis. Next base: position 106,151,207 of record CM061260.1, on the reverse strand, counting down.
GATCCCTAGATCACTTTTAGTGGCAAAACATATATTAGTTGTATTATGAAAAGGTAATTTGTTTTTAATAAACAAAACATTCCAGTGGTTGACAAGTGAAATAATAAAGCTACCTAGTTGTTGCCATTGTTATTAAAGGAGAATGTGTGTGTGTGTGTGTGTGTGTGTGTCCAGTCTCTAAAAACTACTAGCTTCTCTTCTAATATATGGTATGTATTGGGTACATGAATATGTTGGTTTTTATCCCACAATTAAAAAGGCATAGAAAACTGATTTTATTATGGTTTAGCCCTTAGCAGTAGGGTATAATCATTTTTTAAATTATGAAATTGAGCATTAGCAAACTGTGTACATTTCAGATTGGCAAGACTACATAGTATGTCATGTGTACACATATTGCTTGTGGATGCATTAGAAAATCTTTACCACCACATGCCCCTGTTTTTACTTGTTTAAATCAAGAGCAAAAAAGTTATCATCAGGTCATGCTAATATTTATGCATTGTCATGTTGATTAAGCGTTTAACACATTTCTATTGGTTTAAATATTAACTATCTTATTTGTCTTGAAATGTTATACTTTTTGTAACTGTTTTTCAGCAAATACACCAACAGATGTTGAAGATATGAAGCCTTAAAAATAGAAACTTGTAAGCAGAAATAAGTAATAAAGTGAATTTGATCAAGTATTTATGAGTCACCTGCTATGTACATTGCATTGACAAATTCTGTGGCTATGGAAAGTTCACCTAACCATCACTACAAAGAACAATAGAGGAAGAGAAAAAAATATTGCTTCTAAATCTGAGACACACTTTAAGCTCATGTGATCATAGCTGAGTTTTTCATTCCAGGAGCCATGCACCTGGTCGTCAGGACCACTTGCAAATACCCTCAGAGAATACGGACAAAATGCAGACAGTGTGACCCTAGATACACCTAAAGGCATGATCCTCTTTTTATAAAATCATTTTTTATTTTGAAGGTGAGTCGGCTTGCTGGAATTTATGCTCAAATGCAATTTGGAGTTCTTACAAACATAATCTCCTTAACTTAAACATTTTGCATTTGCATGAGACACCAGGGAATATGAAATGATGCCCTAATTGAAACATGACTTAATAAGCAGTGCATGAAACCAGGAGAGCCCCTGAACTGTAATCCCAGCTTGGATACCACTTGCTGTGTTTCTTTAGTTTAATTGAATAATACACCAGAATATTAGTTCTCCTTTAGTTGAAAGAAATAAACAATGAAGTTACCAGTCACTGAAAAATTGAATAAATAGTCAAATGTTTGCCATTTTGTAAGGACAAACTATATATGTTTCCTGAAAACAGGGCTCACTGTCTATCAAAAACTATAGATCATATCTTCGTGTGTGTGTGTGTGTGTGTGTGTGTGTGTGTGTGTGTGTATGTGTGTGTGTGTGTGTGACTCACTGATGTTTTGATATTTCTTTACTACAATGATCTGGAACTGAACCTGCAATATTTCAATGTATGCCTGTATAAGGGTTCTGATTTCTCCGCATGCTCACCAACACTTACCTTTTTTTATATATATTAGCCATCTTAATGGATGTGAAGTAATATCTCATTGTCATTTTCATTGGCATCTTTTCACATACGGTCATTGTATATCTTCTGTGGAGAAATGTCTGTTCAAGTACTTTGCCCATTTTTAATTGTATTCCTTTTTTTCCTCTTGAGCTACAGGAGTTTCTTATATATTTTGGATATTAGCTCTTTATGAGATATATGGCTTGTAAATATTTTTATTAACAGTTTTTAATTTTAATATATGCCAATTTTTTCCATTTTTATACTTTTTGTGTTCCGGTTATGAAATCTTTTCTTACCCCAAGGACATTCAGATGTTATATTTTTTACCTAAAAGATTTGTTATTTTACCTTTCATACCTGTAATAAACCTAGAATTGACTTTTGTCTCTGGTGTGAAGCAGGGGTCAAGATTCATTTTTTTCACATGGATGTCCAGTGAGTTAGAATTCTTTATTGAAAGGTCATTTCTTTGTCATCAATCAGGCATTCATGTATGTGTTGATCTGTTTCTGGAATTGTTCTGTTGGTCTATTGTCTATTCTTGTGCCAGTACCACACTGTGTTGATTACTGTAGCTTTACAACAGCTCTTGATGTGTGGTAATAAGAGTCCTTCAGCTCTGTACTTTAAAATTGCTTTAGCTATTCTTAGTCTTTTGCATTTCTGCATAAATTTTAGAATTTGGCTTGTCAATATCTACATGAAAAATCATGCTGGGATTTTTATTAAGATTGTATTAAATCTAGAGTTCAATTTATAGAGAACTGACTTTTTTTTTCTTTTTTTGAGACAATTTCTTTTTTGAAAGTCATCTGTGTATTATATTGTGTGTTCACGATGCAAAGTCAAGTCTCCTTCTGTCACCATTTTTCCTCCTTTCACAGTCTTCTACCTCCCCCACTCCTATCCCCCTCTGGTAATCATCATACTCTTATCTGTGTCTGTGATTTTTTTTTCTTTGTTTAATCCCTTCACCTTTTTTACCCAACCCTCAAAACCCCCTTCCCTCTGACAGCTGTCAGTTTGTTCTCTGTATCTATGAATCTGTTTCTATTTTGACTGTTAGGTCAATTTCTGGGGATTTCTCCTGTTTATTCACTTGGGGTGTTCCTTTGTCTCCTCCTTTTGGCTGCCTCTTTGGTTTCTATTCTTTGTATTAGGTAAATCTGCTATGACTTCACGTCTTAGTGGGGTGGCCTTGTGTAGCAGGTGTCCTGTGGGGACCCAGTGACACAGTCTCCTCGATCACCTGATCTGTATGCTTCAGGAATGAACTTTGTGTGGATTATGTGGTCCCTCCTGTTATACTTGAGTCCTCATTCTATTAGCCTGTTCTTGTGAAAGGTTGACCCTCAGCCTGGCTGACTGTGAGGATTTGATTGTACAAGCTGCTGTGCTGGTGCTGACCAAGTGAAGTAGCATTCTCCTCAGCAAGGTCTGAAGTCTCCTTTTGGAGGTGCCACTTGCAAGGCTAAATGAATCCTGTTCTGATGTTGTGTGAAGCTGGCCATTGGGGGTGTTGTTTCTGGGCCTCTCGGGAGGGACTCTGGTGCAGGTCAAAGTCAAACACTACCTATGACTGGCCCTGACAACCTGTTTGAACCTACAATCGATCCACAGTTTGTGGCTGCCTCTTCTGGGCCTGGGTGTGCATGGGAAAGACCAAGAGGAGCACCAAGGTTGGCTTCCACCAGCACCAGGCCCTGGGGCAGGTCAACCAAAGTCCCAAGGCTCCCTGAGATCAGCCTCTCCCTGTCTCCACTTGTTGGCTCCTAATAGGCTCATTCGCTGAAAGAGCCTCTGGTGGTACTTAATTGCATGAGGTAGGTTCTCAGTCAGTCACCAGATAGGGGCCAGCTGTGTTCACCATTTTAATACAGGTTCAAACTAGGTGCCCCAGAGCCACACAACTCAATCACTAACACCGCCTGAGTCTGCCCAGATTTCTGCACTCTAGCCAAGGCAGCTGACTTCTCAGCAGGACACAAGCTCTGCATGGTGAAGCTACAGGAATTCCAGAGGGTGGGGCTATTGCATTCCCCAGGGTGATCTGTATGGAGGGGCATGCTTCACCCAAGATGGCATCTGCCCTGTGGGAGACGGACTCAGCACAGGAATCCTGGCAACTGTCTCCTCAGCTCTCTCCCCAGAACCACAATCCAGTCTCTGCTCACGTGACTCTAGTCCCCTCTGCCTTCCTGCCATGGGAGCCCAGGGTGAGTATCTGTGAATAAGATTTTGTGTGTCGGCCCTTTAAAAGAGCACCAATGTCTCTCCCTGGTGGACAAAATCCCCACTGATTTTCACAACTAGATGTTATGTGGGCACCTCTTTCCAGCTCTGCAGCTCTGGGCTGGGAAGCCAGCTTGAGGTTGAGACCCCACACTTCTCAAGGGGAACCTTTGCAAACAAATTACTTCTCCAGAATCTCAGCCACAACCCTGAGAGCAGGGCCAGGCCTTTTCATGTCTCTGCCCTTCCTACCAGTCTCCATGTGGCTTCTTTTGTAAATCCTTAGTTATAACACTTCTCTTCAGGTAGTCTTCAGGAGGTTATGCAATTTGATTGCTCTGTATCTTAGTTGTAATTCCAGTTTGGTCCTGAGAGAAGGTGAGTGTAACATCCACCTACTCTGCCACCATCTTGGAACTTATAGATCATGTCCTCATTGTTGGTGATTGATTTATCAACCTTGGTTGTTGGTATATTTATTTCATTGAGTAATATGCTAACTGGTAATTCAACAAATTAAAACGGATGAGCCATTAAGAAGAATGAGGCAGATCTGTATATACTGAAAGGAAAAATCTTCAAATGTATTACTAAATGAAAAATATCAAGGTACAATGCAAGTGTAGATTATTCTATGACTTGTGCTTAAACAGAGGTGAGAGACAGAGAGAGGAAAAAAAAAAAAAAAACTGATTACCAGCCACAAGGTAATAAGTTTTTTTGAATGCTTAAGACCATGTTTACTTTGTCCTTATAAATATAGTCGCTTCTCAATGCCTGGTTCAAATTAAACAGTAAGTCTAATTATGCTTATGTGCATGATGACTACCACCTCTAGGATGTCATTTAGGCATTCCACAAATAAAGTAAAAACAGTTATATGCAAAATTAATAAAGATTTTGCAAACTCTGCCCGGCCTGTGTGGCTCAGTGGTTGAGCGTTGACCCATGCACCAAGAGGTCGTCGATTCAATTCCAGGTCAGGGCACATGCCCAGGTTGTGGGTCTGATCCCCAGTAGGGGGCATGCAAGAGGCGGCCAATCGATGTTCTCGCTCATTGATGTTTCTATCTCTCTCTCCCTCTCCCTTCCTCTCTCTCTAAAACCAGTAAAGAAAAAAAAAAATTTTTTTAAGTCTTAGGAATAGCTGGGAGATTATTAAAAAAAAAAAAAATTTACAAACTCTTTTTTAATGAGTTCTGAGACTTTAAGCCAGTAAAATACTGAATCAGTAAGAAAAAGATTAAGTAAAATGCATCATACTCACTTGCTAAAATATTGTGTAACTATTAAAAGTTAGTTTTAAAGACTACATAGTAATAAATAAAATATTAATGGTAGGAAGTGAAATGAAAAATGAAGTATCTACTAAAACTGAACATGTATACACCCTATGACCCAACAATTCCACTCCAAGTTATATAGCCAACAAAAATGTATACATAAAATGTATGTATACAAGAATGTATACATACATACTGACTAAAAGACAGCCAAGAATTTTCATAGCGACATTATTTGTAATCACCAAAACCTACTTATTTATTCATTCTACTACTGATAGATAAGAGAAATGTCCTATGACACCATGACATTTCTATTGTAATAATTTTCATAAGAAATATTTCATTGCCAACTTTCAAAGCACCAAATAAGGGATTAGAAATCACTTTAATTGGGATTCCTATGGAATAATAATAGCAGCCATTTAAAAAGTCTTAAACTGCCATGATACTAAGACATTGCTATACAACTGGACACCACAATTCACTGGATACCCATCTGACCAGTGTAATGAGTTTTGCACGCCTGTTATCTGCAGTGGAGACAGGCACAGAATGTGGGTATGTGTATTCCCAGTAATTCGTGCATAGCCCTTTGCTACACTCTAGGAAACAGTACTTCAATAGGAGAGCAGCCTTTAGCTTCAGACATTAGTTGAACCACCTGGTGCCAGGAGCTATGTGCAATAGCAGGGAAAAGTGAGGTGGAAAGCCGTGGCCAGAGACAGTGCTGGCAGGCAAGGGGGAAGATGACTACAGAACAGCAGGGCCCAGAGGCGGCAGTCGGAACCACAGGAAGAGATGCTGTGAGCTGTTCACTCGGTATAATGACTGCCCCAAGGTGAATGCATAAAAGTAACAAATCATGACATCTCATTATATGCTGACTTTAGTGTCAGCCCTCAGTCAGCATGACTGACTGACACAAGCTAAAAATGAAACCAATAAAATAAAATAAAAATCACCATCGCCGTGGTCTCTGACACCTCAGAGTGGTAACTGCTTCTGGAAGGGACAGCTGCGGCCTTTGACAGTCTCAATTACTTCAAATAATAAAGTGTCACTTAACAACTAGTTAAAATAGTTTGAAGATTCTGGCAGTAACCGCTTCAGAATAAAAATCCTGCCTCGTGTTTTTCTAATCTTACCTCAATACCACAACTAGTAGAAAGCAGACCAGCTAAAAGGCTGGCTAACTCTACAAACACTGTCAGAGAACATTCAGAAGCTCCCAGATGTGCTGGCAGATACCCGAGCAGCTTGTCTCTCCCATCAGAAGGCGAGGGCTTCTCTCTGGCTTCTCCCTGGAAGACAGTTTGTGGAAAGCAACTAATACGCCTGTTGTTTCCGAAACAGCATCTGCTCTTCCTGTATGAATATTGTAATCCCTCCGCTATTTCACAGGAAGCTCTCCATGACCTCTCAATACTCATACAATAAACACCAGCTCAGGAACCTGGATCGAATACTGTGTATTCGGGGCATGGAAGAAGAAATCTCACATTTAAATTGCACTGATGTTAAAAGGATTTGCTTGCACAAGCATTAAACATATTACGAGCCCGGCCGGTGTGGCTCAATGATTGAGCATCGACCCATGCACCAAGAGGTCGTCAGTTCGATTCCCAGTCAGGGCACATGCCCAGGTTGTGGGCCCGATCCCCAGGGTGGGGCATGCAGGAGGCAGCCAATCGATGTTCTCTCTCATCGATGTTTCTGTCTCTCTCTCTCTCTCCCTTCCTCACTCTCTAAAATCAATAAAGAAAAAAAATTTTTTTTTAATATTATGATATTTAGATCACCATTTCCTACAAAATAAACTTTTTGGAAAATTAAATCTGAAATTTTAGTTTGAAAATCATTTAACAAGAGAGAAGTCTATAAAATACTACATTCCTTCAAGGACAGGTTTTTAGAATTATATACTAAAAGCCAGAAACTTGTGTATTTTTCAGTGTCTTTTTATTCTTCCTTTCAACAAGTGTAGCTCAGGACCTACTACTTAAAAGAAAATGTGCTAGAGTGGATTAAAAAAATAATCTGGAAGCAATAAAATTCTCCATGAGTTTATAATCTAATAAAGAAACTGAAAAACATGGTAATGTCAATTCAGGGGAATATTGAATGACTTCTGTGGGCCTGACACTGTACCAGGTGCCAAATACACACCAATGTTCTGGATTCTGGGAGCTCACAGTGTAATGGAAAAGGCAGATATATAAGCTAAAAAATTTTAAAAAAAAACCTGTAAGGACTAAAGTAGTGCTACATAAAATGTGCACTATGAAAGCATACAGGAGAAATGGCTAATTGAGGCAGCCAGGGAAATCAGAGGGGACTGCTTACCTCTGGCATTCGGCAATCAAATTGGGTTTTAAAGAATGGGTACAATGTCACAGGGGAGAGAACGAAGTTGATGACAGAGGGTATTCCAAGTAAAATGAATAGTGTGTGAGAAATTAGAGGGAGGATAGACACTGGGATCCAATATTTGCCTGTTGTCCTGACATAATTATTTACTAACATCCTCTTTCACTCTTGAAAATGCTGTCTTTTAGACAGTACGTATATGGGCAACCTAATAAAAGAATAGATCACAGTTCAGAATTACTGGAACCTTAGTCATATTAGAGCATATAAATGAAAATAAGGAAGTATGTTTAGGAATCAAGATTTTTTTTCTTCCTCTAGGCAATGAGGATACATCAGAAATGTTTAACTAGGGATGTATCAGAATATGTACATTTTAAAGATAAGAATAGTCGGCTCTTTAGAGACTAAACTGGGATGGAGGACGTGAATAGAAAGTATATTATAGGACTTAACTAAGATATTAATGGAGAAGAAATCTAGGCTCTGGCAAAAATCAATAGGACCTTACAGACTGATCAACAAAGGACGATACTGAGGACAGCCCCTGTCCTCATTCTCCACTGGAAATGTTTCCAAATCTTCACCCTGTCCTTCAAACCCCCAGTCATGTGTGCCAGACCCAGGTGAGAGTTTAGGAACATGCACACTAACCTTCCTGGCTCAAGGTCCAAGAATTTTTTCATCTCTCTCTCTTGTACCTTCAATTTATAAATATACCCATTTCTTCAGCTATTAAAAAAAACAGTGTTCTCTTTAAGGCTTTCTCATTTCTCTCATGCCTGTCATCTCTACATGTCTTGTGAGTGGTTTAACTCAACATCTCCAGACCTCTATTATCTTTGCTCTTAAGTGAATAAAAACAACCACCACAATGATAACCAGCATAATTGAGCACGTACTAGATTCCAGGCACAATGTTTCAGATGCTCTGTCTCACCAATCTTCTCATCCCAAATACGTAGATAAGTGCTATTGCTATTCCTTTTTTACCAATAAGAAGCAAATACAGTGAACCTGAATAACTGAGCCTCAGAATATGAGAGATATTCAGGAAAGAGCTACTCTCTGGGGATCATCTGCTAAAGAGGCCTCCGCCATCACCTGTATACTGATGACTCCTAACATAAATAATTCCAGAACTGGTTCTTCCCTCCTGAGCTCCACACCCATTTTTTTGAACCTCTTATGCAACATTTCCACTTGACTAATGTATTGAAAACACACACTTCTCATGCACAAAACTTTACCCATAATTAATAACTCCCTCTCAAAAAAAACAAAAAACCCTGGTAAAAATCTAGGTACTTGAGAGTAAACCTTGATTCTTCTCCACCTTCCTTTCATCCTCAACCTTCACGATCAGCTGTTCACCATGTCCCATGAGATGTCCCTCCAAAATCTCTCTACTTTTCATGCTTTCCTTCCCCTACACTGCCCAAATACAGCCCCATGTCATCTCTCAACTATACCATTACAATAGCCACACACTTCAATCTGCCAAGGGCACCATTCCTCTCAACACACCAATCACAGCCATCTCTCCTACACAGAGGGCTCCATCTGTGGCCTTCCTACACAGCTCTCAGCACTGTAATGCTGTACACCTTCATGGGCTCGAAGCTAAGCTCTAATGGCAGCTCTTCTTTGAAATCTGATTGTGCTTCCAGACTGAAGGAGAATTAGTCATCACCTTCAAAGACTTCCCATCTTAGTTCATATGCCAGGATAGTATTTATAGTGTATGGCGTGTTTCTCCCCCTCAGTCAGATGTGCAGCCCTTAATGGTAAGGTTCTACCCTTATTCATACTTGCATACCCAGCATCAAGCACAGTGCTTAGCATCCACGTTAAATAAATGTTCACCTAAGACATCGATATAGAAACGAGATGATAATCAAACAGTATCACATCCATGTGCTGAAACAAGCTCTAATTACATGTCTTTCCAAATATATGGACATTCTTGTGACATTTTACTATAAAAACCTCATTAAAAGAAAAATAGTAGTGAGAAACAGTGCTAGTTTTTCTAGACTGAAGCAGAAGATGCCAAATCTCATAGAAACTTTGCTGTAGAGCAATTTTTCAGACCAGGCTTGTATTCTACAAAGGTGTAGAGGTTAGACAACTAGCAGATTAACTTCTCTATGTACTCTCATTTTGAAGGCTTATCTGACCATCTCCAAGGTTTCTTCTTCCCATCTCCTTTTGCTTTATCCTTCACAAACCATCATTGAGAATGTTAATGGCCTTTAAAGCAATCAATATTCTGCCATTGGGCTCTCACACGGAGCGCTGCCCCGGTCTGGCAGGTGAGTCATTATAGCGCTGGTTATGGAAACAGCTGCAAACCTTACCCAGGGACATCAGCTGGAATGCAAAAGGGCAGAATGTGGCCTTAAGATGAAACTGAATGCAAAGTCAAAATTAATTTAATGTATGTTTTATTTATAAGTCAATGAATTAATAATAAAGGATATTTGCATGGGCAAGTTTTTTAAGCAGAAGAGTCTCTTTGATTGAATTAGTATTTCCCTTCACAAGATATTTAAAATATTAGCATAATAGAGTATATTGTAGTGAAATAAAAAAATCCTTTTGTGAAAATTTTTCATACTTTAGACAGGCAATACTAATCCAAATTAGTGAGTGGATAAGCAAGTACCTTATAAAGGCTAAAACTGGTCCATGACAAATTTTGATTTGATGACATTTTCTTGTAGTAAAATTATATGAAAAATATGGGACTTATTGGTCCAATAGTTTCTGACCTAAATCAATAGCTATAAGAATTATTTTTCTAACTTATATCCAAGAAGTCTTTTCAAGTAACAGTTTACTTAGGTTCAAGAGTGATAAAGAAGGTGGAAATAAACACTATCATTTATCAGGAAATTGAGGCTTATCCAAATGGGTCTTCATTCTCAAAAGACATAACTATTACTACTAATAAATGTGAGGTCTCTTTGAGCCACCCTAAACTTCTAATTCCTGTTTGATCCTTCCTCTGCAATTATTTTCGTATTATTCATATGCAGAAATAAATAGTGTTTGAGGCCTTTATATTTATATCATGCTGATAACATTATTCTGCAACTTATTTTCACTTAATCTTATCTGGTTAAGAACAGACAGCCTAGAGTCAAGTCTCAATTCTCCCCATTTATCACCTGTGTAACCTCAAGCAAGTGACTTGATCACCTCCCTGCCTTGGTTTTCTAATCTGAAAGGTGGGAATAATGATATGACCTCTCTCATAGGATTTTGTAAGGTTTAACACAAATCCTTTTATAGCATAAACTCTATGTGTGTTGGTTTGTTCATATTCTCAAATGCTATTATCTCTCTTATTCTTTTTAAATTCTGGAATCCCTGGGTATCTCCTCCATCTCATGACTTTAAATACCATTCAGACACTGACAGCTTTCAAATTTGTGTCTCTGCTCTGGACCTTACCCCAAACTTCAGATTCACATATAAAAATGTCAATTCCAAATTCCATATTCGTCACAAGATTCTAGCAGACGTCAGAGCTGCCATGCCAAAAGCTGTACCCCTGACTTTCCCCCCAACCAGTCACTGCTTTCTCTTTCCTTCTTGCTGATCATGCAAAAGCCCTTGCAATCCTCTTGGATCTCTCTCTCTCTCTCTCTCTCTCTCTCTCTCTCTCTCTCTCTCTCTCTCTCTCTCTCTCATCCCCTATCCTCTCTATCAGGAAATTCTAGTGGCCCTATCTTCCACACATCTATATCCAACATCCAGACTCTTCTTACCACATCACCTACCCAGCTCTGGTCATAGCTACAATCATTCTCATCTGGGTTATTACAGTAGCTTCCAAACTGATTCCCTGCTTCCGTCCTGACCCCTTTCAGTCTATTCTCTACACAGCATCAGCAAGTTCTTATGAAAACATAAAGCAGACAGTGTCACTGTTCTACTCAAAACCCTGCAATGGCTGGCTCCCCCAAATTCAGAGTCAAAGCCAATGTCCTCACAACAGGTCCAAGTTCTACCTACAAAATCCCCTCACTTCTGACCTCATCTCCTGCAAGTCTTTCCTCACTCACTCTGTTCCAGTTACATGGCCTCCATGCTACTCCATGAACTATCGGGCATGTTCTCACAGCAGGGTTTTTGTAGTTATTACAACCCGAACTAGATGCAGTTCTCCCAAATATCCACATGGTTCCCTCCTTTATATCCTTGAGGTATTTGTTCACATGTGACTTTCTCATTGAGGCCTCTCTCATTATGCTATTTAAAATTACAAACTATTCTTCCCATGTCCCCACTCTGACTCAGAACTTTGTCATTCCCAGCTTTTTATTTTCTCTATAATATTTACCATAATCTTTCCCAATACTTTACTTTTTACTATTTTGTTTCTTGCCTATCTCTGCCCCCCTCCCCCACACTATAATGTATACTCCATTAAAGCAGACATTTTCATGTGTTTTGTTCAATGCTTTATCTCCAGTGCCTAAGTTAGTGCCTGGTACTTGATAGCTACCCATAAATATCAATACTAATGAATATCAGTAAATAAACAAGTCAAGGCAGTATGACTTAATTAATCACTGTCTCCTATAATGGGAACATGTGTGTACCGTCCTAGAGTAGATATCAAAAAGTAAAAGCACAGGATTGAATATCTGTACAAAATCATTCTTTTTTTAATTTACCTTTATTGTTGAAAGTATTACAAATGTCCCCCCTTTATCCTCCATTTACTGTTCATGTGACCTCACAAAAGCCTATAATAATTTATATTTCCAAGAATTGTACATAAAAGCACTCCTTTGAAATCCGATTCTCATATATATGTCTTTTTATCTGCAGTTCCTTTTGCTTGGAATATCTTCTTTGTCCTCAACTCCCATTCGCTCCTTGGTAAAATTCTACCCATCCTTCAAAACCCAACTCAACTGCGAAAAGTAAGCAATCCCTTTTGATTTTTGTGGGTGGTTCAATTAGTCATTTCTTCCTCTATGCTTTTCTACCACACATTTTACATACCTCTGGTTTAACCCTTATTGTATCGTTTTGGAATTTGTTTGTGGGTCTAACATTGCATTTTACAATGAGCTCCCAGACTCTAGAATATTAGTAAATCCTTAGATGCAGGTGAAGTGTAGGCAGAGAAATCAGTCAACCAATAAAATAATATATTTCATTGAATAATATTGATTCTTGGCCCTCCATCTTCTCCAGAGTTTCTGATTCAATAGCACCTAAGCAGAGCCCAGGAATCTGAGGGGTTTTGTGTAGCACTTCAAGTGATTCTAACTTAAGTGATTCACAGAGCAGACCTGGAGGAATACAATTATTAATAAATACCAGGGAAACTATACTAAGATCAATCGATGTAAAATTACATCTTGATGTACTACCCACCATTCTTACAGGTGGCTTTGTTTAAAATCATTTTTCAACCACTTTATTGGGGTATAATTGACATTTTAAAAGTTGTAGAGCCCTGGCCTGTGTGGCTTACTTGGTTGAGTACACTGAGGGACTGCCAGTTTGATTCCCAGTTGGGGCACCTGCCCAGGTTGCAAGTTTGATCCCCGGTCAGGGTATGTGTGGGAGGTGGCTGATCGATGGTTCGCTCTCACATCGATGTTTCTCTCTCTGTGTCCCTCTCCCTTCCTCTCTCTCTAAAAAAATCAATGAAAACATACTTTTTTAAAAGGCTATATGTATTTAGTGTGTACAATTTGATGAGTTTGGAGTAAGTATACACCAGTGAAACCATTATCACATTCAGTACCATAAGCATATCCTTCACCTCCAAATGTTTCCTCAAGTCCTGTTATGTTGCCGTTGTTCAAAATCTAGGCATGTCCCAAAAGCTTATGATTGTCAGCCAACTGACTCAGCGAAACATACATAAGGATGAAGAATTTACTGAATACAGTTTACCCCAGCTACACTGTCAAAGAACTCAGAATAAAATTTCCTGTTGTTCTAATGCTATTTTTAAAGTTACCGAAATATGAACAAAAAGACTTAAGGTAGTTTTTTTAAAGATCCTTTTTTTTCTTGTCTTTATTGACTTTTAGACAGAGAGGAAGGGAGAGGGAGAGGGAGATAGAAACATCGATGAGCGAGAACATCGAATGGCTGCCTCCTGCACGTCCCCCACTGAGAATTTGACCCACAACCTGGGCATGTGCCCTGACCTGGAATCAAACCAGCAACCTCTTGGTGCATGGGCTGATGCTCAACCACTGAGCCACATGGGTGGGGAAATGTAGTTTTTAAATAGGAGAAAACAGGGGCATGTGAGAGAGTGATATGTTGTATATCACCTGCACACTCCAGACACGCAGAATAGCTAGACCAGGCATTGTTATCAATCTCTATTTTACAGATGTGAAAACCGAAGTTCAGAGTGGTCAAATAATTCACTCAGGTATCCACCTTCCTGGTAACAGGTAGAAGTCACATTTTTAACTCAGGTCTTTTTTATTCCAAAATCAGTGCTTTTTTCCAATATATCACATTGCTCCTATATACCCCAAGTAAAATATAGTTGCGTGTATAAAAAAAAATGATTTGAGTTTTTCGTGATGAAGAATTATCCAGCACTACCATTTAATAGTTATACGATCTTCTTCTAGTCCTTTCATCTCTTTGGGCTTCAGCTTCAGAAAAGAGCAGTGTATGGAAAGAAACAACAGTGCTGACCAAAGGAAGTCTATAGGAGCAAGACCAGCAGGCAGTGCTACCAGGAGATACCAAAGATGTCGACTCCATATGCCACTCCGTGGTGCCCCTAGACGAAGACTGTCATGAGCACTGTCTCTCCAGAATGAGTGAACAGAAAAGTGCTTACAGTGACAGACACATTCTGCACTGGTATTAGCAAGCAGTGAGACAGTGTGTTTGAGATTAATGTCAAAGTGCCTGGGTCCAAATTCCAGCTCCACCACTTTACTTAGTGTATCACCTGTCACTTGACAAATCGTGGTTATTATCAGCTACTTTATTACACCACAGTGCATTCAAGTACTTAATATAGACATCTAAAATTTCCATTCCCTTACAACCAGAAATAAAATTTAATATTCTTAAGCGCTATGGGCCAGCAGGATATGTGTACTTTATCTTGAAGCCTGTAAAAGCCTACAAGTTTGACTTAGGGTTTCAGTTTATATTCATTTGGCATGACTTAAGTATTATCTAAATAAAATTCTCAAGCAAGTAGTAATATTGTATTTTGTGTGGTAATAGAGATGTGTGATCATTTTATACTTATAAATTTAATATTATAACCACTCTCTTAAGCTTTTATTCTCTATATGATAATCCCTATAAGAGTATTTTTAACATTAATGCCTGAAGGTGTTATAGGCAAGCATGGCTTATAATAAACTGGTATTTTTCTTCATAAGAAGAGGTCTTAGAAATGTTCATGATAGAAATAAAGTTTATGTTATTTACAGAAACACAAGGATACATGTGTACATTGATGTATTTTTAATAAAGGTACAAGAAAATTTATAATGCCATATTTTAAATAAGTCTAAACAATTTGACAATATTTGATATTATGTTCTACATACTACATAAGAATTTTTGAATGTCCACATTGTGCACATATTTGTAAAGGATGGATTTAAGCTTCATACAATACTAGAGCTTAGTTTATGTTTTTAAAATTAAAGTAAAGCCCTGGCTGGTGTGGCTCCGTTGGTTGGACATCTCCTCACACCCCGAAGGGTTGCTGGTTGGATTCCCAGTCAGGGCACATGCCTGGGCTACGGGTGGTGGGTTCGATCCCTGGCAGTGGGCGTGCAGGAGGTAGCAGATCGATGTCTCATTGGATGTTTCTTTCTTTCCTTTTCCCTTAAAATTCGATTTAAAAAAATCTTTTTTAAAAGTTATATAAAATTAAAGCCAATTGTGTAAAAACTTTCCTTCTGGCAAAATCTATTATTCACCAGAAGACATGACTATTTGTAACTGAATTAAAACTTTGCTTGATCTGTTAATGTTCAAGTATATGTAGCATGTATACAATACTTTGCTGAATAAAGGAAATTATTATTGAATGTTTGAGAAAGGGTATACATATATTTATTGCCATATCAAAAAAATTTGATGGATAAGACATCCTTTTTATACTTCATTAAGAAGTAATGACTATGATGTCCTGTGACATTTTGGAAAGCTGAAGCATTTTGAGATTCATTTTTCTGAAAGACAATTAATGGTTTTTAATTGAGTCAAGTAAATAATATTTAATTTCCAATCAATTGCTTGGAATCTATAAACTACAGAAGTCTCCAAATGTTTTTAAAATGTTGTTTAATACAAAGCATGTGAAACAATGATCAAAGATTTCATCTTTGCAGTTTCCAATTATTTTAACATCAAAACTTTCTTATGAAAAAGCAATTTAAAAAAGAGTAAACTTTCCATATTATTGATTATTGTTAATTAGTGATTACTTTTACCTACTATCTCAAAATATTTTGGAGAAAAGATGAAAGCTATTTCAAGACTTAGTTCATTTATGTTATCTAATTTTATTTTTCATGCTATCAATGTCCTTCAACTTAACTTTCTACTTTTAAAATAAAGTAAGTTCATGTTAAAACATTAGGTTGCTTTGTAAACAGCAAATTTCTTGGTTGTCACTTGAGAGGATAAATGGGGTATCAAAGTAAATTTTTTATATTTATTTTCTATAAGACCCAAAATTACATTGCAGTGACTTTTATTCAAACCTACTACTGCTGAATTGCAAAATCTTGTCTTTGTCCTCCTGACCATGACAGAGAACTTTATGTGCATTCAAATGCCTACTGGTTTGTGCTGTTTCAATAATAAAACAGCAGGATTGAAGGCTCATGATGAGAACTCTGACTAATTACCTGTTAGATGATAGATGTTGTAACTCGGCAGTGCCAGTCACTGAAAACAAAACACTTCGAGATATCAATCAGCTTCCTGACAAATCCAATTTCCCTCACATTCAGTGGACAATAAATGGGAATTTTACCTCTACGTCTACATAGTGCAGAGTTTTAGCGTTAAAATATTCATAATGATATTTTAATAAAAAGACTGATTTTTTAAAATAATTAGTATTTAAATACCTGACATATTCATATTTCAATCTCACAGCTTTTAAATAAATAGATGGTGAAAATAATTAACATTGTAAATCTGTATTTTATTCCATTGAGGAGGGCAAGGTGTACTTAATGGTAGTTTTCTTATTTTCTTTCTACATTTACATTTAACTCAAATTATTCACAATAACTTTGATAGCTGTGTTCACTCTCTTCATTTTTTTTTCTAATTTTGTAGTAAATGACTTGGATGTGCATTCTACCTGAGATTCAAAAAGCAGAATGCCCAATTAACACTGCCACACACCAGCATGTGGGCAAAGTTAAAGCAAATAGGGATTGAAGCATAAAAATTGAATGTAGGCCAGAAACACACCTTTCTCCCTTGTAGTCACTATGTGGTTGTGTGATTACATAGTCAACATTTGGAATTTATGGTTTTCCCTAATAAATTATAACCTTCAATATCTTTATCTATGATTTTTTTTAAAAAAGAAAACTAAAGCTGGCAGAGACATGGATAAAATAATAGAGATTGTTTGCTTCTTATTAACTGAGGGAAAACTAATTTGTAGGCAAAGATTGAAAACTTTGATAGCACACACGCTGAAACCAGGCCCTTCCAAGGCACGTGCTATTAGTGGGAGGTAAGTTGAAGCAACCAGTGAAGGGCGATTTTGCAATAACTATCAAAATGTAAAATCTTAGACACAGCAATCCACTTTAGGGATGTCTCCAGTAACTATCCTCACTAATCTTTATGAATGCTCACTGTACTATGACCTTTAATAACAAAAAAATAATTTGTAACTGAAACTAACTTACGGTCCCTCTGTAGGAGGTTGGTTCAATGAAACATGTACACCCACACAACAGAGCACCATGCAGACAGCCACCATGTTTAAAAAGAATGAGATGGATCTTTATGTGTTGTTTGGGAACAATATTTAAGACACGTTTAAGTGAAAATAATTCAAATGCACCTGAGCTTTTTAAAAGGATATAAATTAAATTGTATAAATGTAAATACATGTTTGATCATAAATTTAAAAATTATGGAAAAATATGTAAGGCAAGCCAGTGGTGGCTGCCTTTGGGAAAGGAGTTTCAGAGACCTGAGATAGAGGAGCTGCTTACTTTCCTCCCATTACATACTCTCTTAAATTGTTTGAATTTTTACCATGCTTTTGTCTTCTTTTCTATAATGTATAAAAATAAATAAAGAAGGAGGGAAGGAAGAAAAAAGAAGGAAGAAGGAAAGAAGGAAGGAAGGAAGGAAGGAAGGAAGGAAGGAAGGAAGGAAGGAAGGAAGGAAGGAAGGAAGGAAGGAAAGAAAGAAGGAAGGAAGGAAGGAAGGGAGAGAGGAAGGAAATACAGACAAAGATGAGTCTGTCTTCTCTAGGTGTTCCTCAGTCAGAAACTTGAGGAGGGGAGATTAAATTTTTTAAAGCAACCTAAATTCTGCCCTGTCTTAACATAACAAAGACATAGACTGGGTTGGTACTAATGAGCTAAACTTGAACATGACCGTCCCCTGAGGCTGACTGCTTGGCTGTGACCTAGCTTGTGACTAAGAATTGGGATGGAGTATTGAGGACTAGAGTATCTAATTCAAACCACTTGGGAAAATGAAAGGTCACACTGACAGTGAAGCACTTCAAGCTTACACTTCATCCCCAGCCAGGCAAAGAATGGAATATACAAGGACTGGAGAATTTAGAAAATTTCACAAAGTAGGAAACTACTCCCCAACTCAGCCTATACTAGAATACTACAAAGATACTGGAGAGAGATACTCCTTCTTTCCAGGGCAATAAAACACATGTTGATAAACACACACACACACACACACACACTGCTTTGTCATTTTATGTATTCTTTGCAGGATAGGATTTAGACACCTGCAAAAGTCAGAGCAAACCTGGAAATGACTACATTCATTTTCAGAGCTAACTTTATCAATAGAAGGGATGTCTTCAAACAACACACAGTTAAGGAGTATTTATATATTTCACTGAAAATTACTACCACTAAAGGCATTAATTAGAAATAAAACACAAAATCAGAAGTCCAAAGTGTAAAAAAAGTGATGAAAACTGAGGTAGAGCTATGACTTATCAAGGACAGGCCACCATAGAATGGTGACATGGAAGAGATAGAGACTTCAAAAGGAAAGAGAAAATTTAAAGCAAAATCTTTACTTGTTTCCAAATTTTACCTAGGGCCAGTCCTGGCCAGAAAATTTGTGGATACAGTAAAACTATGGATACCTGTAGCAATATCAAGAAAAAGAATTATTTTACCTTCCAATGCCTTCTTTTCAGTTAAATACATATCGTTTTTTTTTTTTTTTCAAAATATAAAGATTAACTCTGAAGGCCAAAAAGCATTACAAAATTATATTAAATAAGAAAATAAAAATAAGTGGCACATGAGGATGTAGAGCAACTAGTACTCTCTTACATCTCTGGTAGGAAATTAAAATGGTATATACTTTTGTAGTTTATGCAAAATAAACCCTATGCCTACCATATCAATCAACAGTTCTACTCTTAAATATTTACCCAAAGGAAATGAAAACATATATCCAAAAAAGACTTGTTATACCTGAATGATCATAGCAGCTTTATTCATAAAATCCTAAAACTGGAAACAACCCAAATGTCTATCAACAAGAATAAGGAGAAACAAATTGTTGTATATTCATACAATAGAATACTGTACAGCAATAGAAAGAAATGAATTACTGATATAAGCAGCAATATTATGCTGAGCAAATAAAGTCACATACAAAAAAAATACATACTTATTTTTTCAATGATATGAAACTCTTAAAAAGGCAAAGTTAATTCATCTATACTAACACAAAATTTATCAGGTTTTGCATGGACCCAGGGCCACAGAAAATTGACTGGGATAGAGTGAAGAAATGTCTTTTATGTCTTGGTTGTGGAAGTTGTAACATAGGTATATAAATTTGTTGAAACTTTTTCAAAATGTATGCCAAAAATAGGTTAATTTTATTGTATGCAATTCATACTTTAATGAAGTTGATTTTTAAAACAAGTATCTATTGCTAATAATGGTAACTGTATAGAAAGTATTTGCCCCTATAGTTAAATCGCAATTTGGAAGGAAAATTGATTAATAAAAGAAGTTTGATATACTAAATGGTAGAATTGTGGCTAAAACTTTCAATATATTATTTAGAACTCCATTAATGTTGCTATTGTTTTAGGACCATAACACGTACATATTTAATTATTCATAGTATGGTCAGCAAGTGCATGAAACATGTAATAAACATGACTTTTCCTTTCTAGATTTTTTTTTTAATCCTCACCCAAGGGTATTTTTCCATTTATCTTCAGATAGAGGGAGGGAGGGAGAGAGGAAGAGAGGGAGAGAAAGAGAGACAACGATGTGAGAGAGACACACTAATTGGTTGCCTCCCGCTCGACCCCAACCAGGGCTGGGGACGGAACAGCAACCAAGGTACGTGCCCTTGACCGGAACTGAACCATGACTCTTCACGGGCCGGCGCTCTAACCACTGAGCTAAACCGACCAGGGCTCCTTTTTAGATTTTAAGTCACCAATATTTGAAAAATCTACCATTTTCAAATTCTATGTTGATACACTGACACAGAAATATTAAAGTTTGAAATTCTGGTCTCCAGAAGCTTTCAATCTAGTATGAAAGATATGTGTGTATTAAGAATACATTGAATCACCCTGGGCAGTGTGGCTTATTTGGTTGGGCATCGACCCATGCACCAGGAAACTGCCAGTTCGATTCCTGGTCAAGGGCACATGTCTGGGTTATGGGTCTGAGCCCTGGTTGGGGGTGTGTGGGAGGTAGCCAATCAATGTTTCATACTCACATCAATGTTTCTCTCCTCCCTCTCCTTTCCTCTTTCTAAAAATCAATAAATTCTTTTTTTTATAAAAGAATACACTGAATCAATGTAAATAAATAAATATGAACAGAAGAACACATTGAATCATTTAGTTGGGTTTAATATAGGTTAAGTACAGACTATAGTTTTCATCTTTAAATGGTATATGTATTTAGAAAATGTTGAAGTTGCATCTGAATGAAAACTATGAGGGGAAATGCAGAGGGGTAGTACCAACATATAAAAAAGGCAAAAAACAAGTTAAGACTCAATTGAAGAGAAAATCTTAATATGTTATTGAAAACATCATAGAAATAAAAATATAAATAAATATAAATAAAGAAAAGAAGGAAATCAAAAAGGAGTAAAAATGTAACATGCATTACTCAGGGTTCTCAAATAGATAAAATACAAACTAACAAAATAAGCTTATTTGAGGAATGAATTATTTGTATTATAAAATTATACATATATGCATTATATAACATGTATCCATAGGTATGAATCCAAAAAATTTAAACTATGAAGAAAATTCTAACATAGTAAAAGCATTTTGAGTTCTTAATAAAGTTATCAAAGCCTGCTCTCTCTCTCTCTCTCTCTCTCTCTCTCTCTCTCTGATCTTTTACAATTCATAAATTTATTCAAAGGACATAGTTACCAGAATATATATTTTCTACCAGAAGTATCAAATGAACCTTGAAACTAGGCCTCAGGATTAGTCCACAATAGACAACTGAAATCTTCAGAGAACTGGATTCTGGCAAGATTTCCAACTTTGTAACAAGGCAAGGAGATAAATTCACCAAGAATTATTCAAGGGGCAAACCAACATTGAAAAGATGGATGCAGCTGAAGAACAGGAAAAAATAAAGTTTAAAATAATAATAATAAAAGTAGATTAATAAACTATTTTTAGGCACAAATATTTGTTATACCCCCAAGCAACAACAAATATTTGATGACTCAACTTGTGAAAAGTTCTTGAGAAATGCTAATGAAGTGTCTCAGTACTAGTACTCAGGAACAAAAGGAACGGCTCAGGGTGGATCTTGGGGGAAGAAAGAGAAGTTAAGGCACTAGAAAAAAGTAAAGGCAATTTGAAACAAAATGGGTTAAAATTAAATGTTAAGTGACAGACTGGTATTTGGATAATATTGATCTGAAGGTGAAAAAATTATGGATGAGCCCGGCCGATGTGGCTCAGTGGATTTAGCATCGTCCCATGGACTTAGAGGTCCCAGTTTGATTCCTGGTCAGAGCATATGCCCAGGTTGCAGGCTCGATCCCCAGTAGAGGGCATGCAGGAGGCAACCGATGTTTCTATCTCTCTCTCTCCCTTCTTCTCTCTCTAAAAATCTATAAAAACATATTTTTTTAAAATTATGGATGAAATGACATGGAATGAGATTTTCTTCAAAATAAGGCAGGAGTGGAGAGTGGGTGAGGGTGAGGGAGAAACAGGTGTGGCCATCGGTGGCTAGCTGCTGAAACTGGATGATGGCTACCTGGAGGTTTATGATAATTTCTGTTCGATTTTTACATATATTTAACACTCTGCAAGATAGCTTTTTTAAAGAGAAAAAAATTAAAAGTGAACAATAAGTGAAAAATGGGGAGTAGAGATAATAAAGACACATAATTAAGGTGTTCATATAATTTGCCCTAACTGGGACATGTTGGGAATGAAAAGGAGTAGTATTAATAATAATAACTACTACAGCCCTAAGCCAGTGCTGCCCTGGGCAGTCCAGGATATATGGTCACTTTACTTTTAACCAGCAGGTTTCAAATAGCCATCGAATGTGATTTATGATTTGTTACGAAAACAGGAAAGGGAGAGAACACCTTGTATTTGAGAACATTTAGGTCGTTAGCAACCAGTTGTTTTCTAAGTCTCCTTGAAGAACCAGTCCCAAATCATTGCCATCCCACTGATCTTTCTGGACCAGAAGTCACAAGCTGGTGGCCTGGGGTTGGACCAGTCTGCAGAGGTGTTTGCTTTGGCCTGCAGTGTATTGGGTTACAGAGTACGTTTCTTAAAACTCTCAGTGTGTTGCCAACATTTCCAAGCTGAAAAATGTTCATGTTAAAATTCAGATTTCTAGCTTCTTTTGAAAAACTTGTAGGATATTAAGACTAGGCAGCCATTCTCATGTGGCAACAACTGACTGGAGCAGAAAATTCTCTCTTCTGTGCATCTCAGTCCGTCATGTCTCCCAGTGATTTCTAATGCTGGGCTGCTTTGCTTGGTTTCTTCTTTGCCTCCTACAGATACTTGACTTTTCAACCTTTGTATTAGATCGAGCTCTCTTCATCAGAACAGTGGAAGTAAGGCTGTCTGCAGACGCTGTCATTTTGTAAACAATTGAAAACAGAAATCAACAAGGCCAGACAATTAATCTGGCAATTCCTGAAGATTTGAAGACCTTTATTTTATTTTATTTTTTCCCTTTATTGATTTTAAAGAGAGAGGAAGTGAGAGGGAGAGAGAGATAGAAACATCAATGAGAGAGAACATCGATTGACCACCTCCTGCATGCCCCCGACTGGGGACTGGACCCACAACCTGGGCATGTGCCCTGACCGGGAATCGAACCAGTGACCTCTTGGTGCATGGGTCAACACTCAACCCCTGAGCCATACCGGCTGAACTGAAGACCTTTAAATAGGTCCAACAGAAGAAGTTAATTCTCTTTAGAAAATTATTCTTTAATTTTTCTACATTTCAGATAATTTCGTATCTTCCCAAAAGTAATTTAGCCTGAACTCTATCAGTAAGGCTCCCAGAGATTCCCTTACTGACAAAGACAATAGCCAATCTCCAACCCACTGGCCAAATGCACATTTAAAGGCCCCAGCCCGTGATTGCTACCCATCCTGTTTCTTTCATCAAGCTGGGAACATCACTGGGTACGTGATTGTGAGCAAAATATTTATTAATTATAAGCTTCATAAACAGCTGTGCAATGTGGGAGGTTGGGAAGAGACAGCTCCCATCTTCATAAGAGAGAGCCTGAAACTCAAAGAGGTTTCTAGCCACAAAGCATTACAAAATAAGATGAGTTATTTTGAAAGTAGAGAAAATAGCATCAGAAAGCAAGGATGCTTATCCTGGAGACTGATACCCAAACAATAAAATAAACTGTCACCCTTCAACACAAAGGAAAGGGAAAGATAATAGCTGACTTCATAACCAACTTATAGGGACTTATTTTGAAAAAATAGTATTACTGGCAAAAGTATCTATGGTCTGAACTAGTATCTCTTGTGAACAAGGCAAAGAACTGTGCCTGCTTAGTGTAGGTCCTAATCCAAGGAAGAAGAGAGTTATCAGAAACCATTTTTGGAGACTTTATTTTCTATTGGTTTCCATTATGAAATCTGAACTGCAGCCTGAATGATGTCCACTCTTGTCCCCACATATACTATTCAAAATGCTTTGGTCTCTCCCACTATTTCTGGATTTCCACTGAACACTTCATCTACATTAGTGTTTTAGGGTATGGATGATTGATAGTCTCAGTACTAAAACAGAAGAGTTAATATCTATTTAGAGAACCATCTTAAACACTTTATGGCCATTCATATAATTTAAAACTAGGCAATGATTAAGAGAAATGAGCCAGAGCTATAAAGAATAGTGTGACTCCCTAGCACATACTGCTCCATGAAAACATTGCAGAATACATAATGTTACTATTTTATTCATTCTATAAATCATTAACTCCAATTCCTCTCCCACTATTTTCTTCTTCAAACTCAGTCCAAAGAGTTTATCTCCACCATCACAATTCTCTGACTGTTCCTATCAAATCACTAATAACCTCTATATTATTGAATTAAATAATAACTTTTCTGTCCTCATCTGACTTGCCCTGATCACTCCTTCCCTCTTGAAACATTTTCTTCACTTGGCTTCCTGGACACCACCGTCTCCTGGATTTCCTCCTTTCTCACGCATTGCTTCTCAGTCTCCTTTGCAGGTTCTTCCTTGTCTCCATGACTAAGCATAGGGAGGAGTGTCCAAGGCTTAGATCTTACACTTCTCTACTGTCTTTACATTAATTTTTAGGTCTCATTCAGTCTCAAGGTTTTAAATATTATCACTATGATGATAACTCAAATCCAACAGTCTGCTCAACCACTTCACGCAAATGTCTAAAGCCATCTTTAACTTAATATTCCTAAAACTGATTTCCCAACTTTCACAGACAACACACACACACACACACACACACACACACACAAACTTTCCCTTCCTCAAACTTCTTTACCTCAGTTAATGAAAACTCCATTCTTCCAATTATTCAAGGTAAAAAACATGTTGTCAATCTTGATTTCTCTCTTTTGCTCATACCGACATTTGCTTCAGAAAAAAGTCTGTTGGGCCCAGACGATGTGGCTCACTGGTTGAGCGGCGACCCATGCACCCAGAGGTCGCTGGTTTGATTCCTGGTCAGGGCACATGCCCAGGTTGTGGGCCCAATGCCCAGTCGGGAGCATGCAGGAGGTGGCCAATTGATGTTCTCTCTCATCAATGTTTCAGTCTCTCTCTCCCTCTCTCTTCCTCTCTCTCTAAAATCAATAAAGAAAAAAAATATATTTAAAAAAAGAAAAAGAAAAAATTTCTGTTGGATAAACTTTCAAAATCAATAAAAAATCTTGACTACTCACCACTTTTTCTCCTAGTTCTTTGTCCAAGTCACTGTGATCTCTTGCCTGAATCATAGCAAGAGCCTCCTAACATCTGACTGCTACAAGCCTCCTTCAGACTAGTCTCAACACAGAAACTATAATGATCCACCTAAAATATGTCAGATCATGTTACTTTGCTCAAAACCTTACAGTGTCTTCTACCTCACAGAGGATAAAAGCCAGAGACCTTAAACGTGTTAACAAGAACCTGAATAATTAGTCATCCAGTTCCCAGCATCTCTTAATCTCTGACCTCACCTCCTCTTCTCCCCCTTATTCATTCTCCTTCAGACTCACAGACTCCTTCATGTTCTTTGTTTGTTTTGTTTGTCTCAGTTTATTAATTTACTTTTATTACAGATGTTTCTCTTCTTTCCCCCATTGACACCCTCCTCCCGATATCACGCCCCCTGCCCCAGCACTGTTGTCTATGTCCATTGCATACACATATATGCATATAAGTTTTTGGTTTATCTCCTCCCTCCTCTCTGCCCCCCCTCTTCTGAGGTTTGTCAGTCTGTACCTTAATTCTATGTCTCTGGGTCTATTTTATTCATCAGCTTATTTTGTTCATTATATTACACAAATAAGTGAGATCATGTGATATTTGTCTTTTACTGATTGGCTTATTTAGCTTAGCATAATACTCTCCAGGTCCTTCCATGTAGTCTCAAAGGATGAAAGATCTTTCTTTCTTACAGCTGCATAGTGTTCCATTGTGTAAATGTACCACAGCTTTTTTATCCATTCATTTATTGATGGACACTTGGGCTGTTTCCAGCTCTTAGCGATTGCAAATAGTGCTGCTATGAACATAGGGGTACATATATTCTTTCTGATTGGTGTTTCAGGTTTCTTAAGGTATATTCCTAGAACTGGGATCACTGGGTCAAATGGCAGTTCAATTTTTAAGTTTTTGAGGAGACACCATATTGTTTTCCATAGTGGCCGCACCAGTCTGCATTCCCACCAACAGTGTACTAGAGTCCCCTTTTCTCCACACCGTCACCAGCACTTCTTGTGTGATGATCTGTTGATGGCAGCTGTTCTGACAGCTGTGAGGTGATACCTCATTGTTATTTTAATTTGCATCTCTCTGATGATTAGTGATGTTGAGCATTTTTCTTATGTCTCTTGGCAATTTGTATGTCCTGTTTGGAGAGGTGTCTCTTTAGGTCCTCTGCCCATTTTTTAATTGGATTCTTTGTCTTCCTTTTGTTGTGTTGTATGAATACTCTATATATTTTGGAGATTCACCCCTTATCTGATATATCATTGGCAATTATGCTTTCCCATATAGTGGGTTCCTTTTCTATTTTAATGCTTGTTTCTTTTGATGTGCAGAAGCTTTTTAGTTTTAATGTAGTCCCATGTATTAATCTTTTCCTTTGTATCTCTTGCCTTAGGCATTGTATCAGTGAAAATGCTGCTGCATGTGATGTCTGAAATTTTGTGGCCTACATTTTCTTCTAGGATTTTTATGGATATGAGTCACATTTAAATCTTTTACCCATTTTGAGTTTATTCTTGTGTATGGTGTAAGTTGGTGGTCTAGTTTCATTTTTTTTTCAGGTAGCTGTCCAATTTTCCCAACCATTTATTAAAGGCTCTCTTTACTCCATTGTATGCTCTTGCCACTTTTGTTAAATACTAATTGAGCATAATGTCTTGGGTCAATTTCTGGGTTCTCTGTTCTGTTTCATTTATCTATATGCCTGTTCTTGTGTCAGTACCAGGCTGTTCTGATTACAGTGAACTTGTAGTATAACCTGATATCTGGTATTGTGATCCCTCCTACTATGTTATTCTTTTTCAAGATTGCTGTGGCTATTCTGGGTCTTTTTTGGTTCTATATAACCTTTTTCAGTATTAGTTCTAGTTATGTGAAATATGTCATTGGTATTTTAATGGGGATTGCATTGAATCTATAGATTGCTTTGGGTAGTATGGATATTTTAATGATGTTAATTCTTCCAATCCATGAACAAGGTATATTCTTCCACTTTTTTATATCTTCCTCTATTTCTTTTTTCAATGTCCTGTAGTTTTCTGAGAATGGGTCCTTTACTTCTTTGGTTAAGTTTATTCCTAGGTATCTTAGTTTTGTTTTGTTTTGTTTTGTTTTGTTTTTTGCATCAATGGTAAATGAGATTGTATTTTTAGTTTCTCTTTCTGTGAGTTCATTATTGTTGTATAAGAATGCCATCAATTTCTCCCTGTTAATTATGTGTCCTACTACTTTGCTAAATTCATTTTTTAGCTCTAGTAGATTTGTGATGGAATTTTTAGGGTTTCTTATGTACAATATCATGTCATCTGCAAATAATGACAGTTTCACTTACTCCTTTCCAATTTGGATTCCTTTTATTTTTTCTTCATGTCTAATTGCTGTGGCTGAGATTTCCAGAGCTATGTTAAATAAGAGTGGTAAAAGTGGGCATCCCTGTTTTGTTCCTGTTCTTATTAGAAATGCTTTTAGTTTTTGCCCCTTGAGTATGATGTTGGCTGTAGGTTTTTAATATATGACTTTATTATGTTGAGATATGGTCCATCTATTCCCACATTGCTGAGTGTTTTTATCACAAATGGGTGCTGGATTTTGGAGAATGCCTTTTCAGCATTTATTGATATGATCATGTAGTTTTTATCTTTCATTTTGCTTATATGGTGTATCACATTCATTGAATTGAGAATGTACCAGCCTTGCATCCCTGGGATGAATCCTGCTTGGTCATGGTGAATAATTTTTTTAATGTATAGCTGGATTTAATTGCTAATATTTTGTTAAAAATTTTGGCATCTGTGTTCATCAGGGATATTGGCCTGTAGTTTTCTTTCTTTGTAGTGTCTTTATCTGGTTTTGGAATTAGAATTATGCTGGCCTCATAAAATGAGTTGGGAAGACTTCCATCTTCCAGGATTTTTTGGAATAGTTTGAGGAGAATGGGTGTTAGATCTTCTTTGAATGTTCGGTAAAACTCCCCTGTGAAGCTGTCTGGGCCTGGGCTTTTGTTTGCTGGGAGTTTCTTGATTACATCTTCAATTTCCTTAGTTGTTATTGGTCTGTTCAAGTTTTCTATCTCTTCCCTGTTCGGTTTTAGGAGATTGTGTGATTCTAGAAATGTGTCCATTACACCTAGATTGTCCAATTTGTTGGCATATAATTGTTCATAGTATTTTTTAACAATCCTGTGTGTTTCTGTGATGTCAGTTGTTACTTCTCCTCTTTCATATCTAATTTTGTTTATTTGGGTCCTGTCTTTTTGTTTCTTGGTGAGCCTGGCTAAGAGTCCATCAATCTTGCTTATCTTTTCAAAGAACCAGCTCTTTGTTTCATTGATAGTTTTTATTGTTTTTTTAGTTTCTATGTCATTTATTTTTGCTTTGCCCTTTACTATTTATTTTCTTCTACTTGCTCTGGGTTTTTCTTTTTGTTTGCTTTCTAGTTCTTTAAGTTGTAGGGTTAGAAAGTCAACTAGAAATTTTTCTTGTTTCTTGAGGTAGGCCTATAGTGTTATGAACTTCCCTCTCAGGACCGGTTTTGTGTTGTTGTGTGTTAATTTTCACTGGTTTCCAGGAAGTTTTTAATTTCTTCCTTGATCTCCTTGGGAACCCATTTGTTGTTTAATGACATGCTATTTAGCCTCCATGTGTTTGAATGTTTTTGCGTGTTTTTGGTATAATTGATTTTTAGTTTCATGTCATTGTGGTCTGAGAAGATGCTTGATATGATTTCCATTTTCTTAAACTTGTAGAGACTTAGGTTGTGTCCTAACATGTGGTCTATCTTTGAGAATGTCCCATGTGCACTTGAGAAGAATGTGAATTCTGTAGTTTTGGGGTATAAGTCCCTGTAGACATCTATTAAATCCATTTGCTCTAGTGCATCATTTAGAGGCTCTGTTCCCTTGTTAATTTTTTGTCTAGACAATCTATCCAGTGATGTCAGCAAGGTATTAAAGTCCCCTGCTAGGATTATGTTGCTGTCGATTTCTCCTTTGAAGTCCTCCTGAAGTCTTTTAATGTATTTTGGTGCTCCTATGTTGGGTGCATATATGTTTACCGAGGTTGTATCCTCCTGTTGGATAGATCCATTCAATATTATGTAGTGGACTTCTTTGTCTCTAGTTATGGCCTTCATTTTGAAGTCAATTTTATCAGATATGAGTATTGCTACCACAGCTTTCTTTTTTTCTTCCATTTGCTTGGAAAATGTTTTTCGATCCCTTCACTTTCAACCTATGTGAGTCTTTTGTTGTGAGGTGGGTCTCTTGGAAACAACATATATCTGAGTCCTGCTTTTTTATCCATTCAGCTACTCTGTGTCTTTTGATGGGAGCATTTAATCCATTTACATTTAAGATTATGATTGATATGTACTTATTTATTGCCTTTTTTGTTTCTTATGGTTATGTTTATCTTCCTATTTCTTCTGCTTATTATAGCAGTCCTTTTAACATTTCTTGGAGTGCTGTTTTGGTGCTAATATTTTCCCTTAACTTTTTTTGTCTGGGATGCTCTTTATTTAAACTTTTATTTTGAATGTGCCTTGCTGGATAGAGTAGTCTTGGATTCAGATCCTTGTTTTTCATTACCTTGATAACTTCATGCCATTCCCTTCAGGCCTACAATGTTTCTGTTGAGAAGTCAGCTGATAGCCTTATGAGTGTTCCTTTGTAGGTAACCTGTTGCTTATCTCTTGCTGCCTTTATGATTCTCTCTTTGTCTTTAATTTTTGGCATTTTAATTATTATGTGTCTTGGTGTGGGCCTCTTTGGTTCCCCTTACTTGGAGCTCTCTATGCTTCTTCAACTTGTATGCCGTTTTCCTTCACCAAGTTAGGGAAGTTTTCTGTCACTGTTTCTTCAAATATATTCTCTAACCCTTGCTCATTTTCTTCTTCTTCTGGAACTCCTATGATGCAGATATTGTTACATTTTATATTGTCCCACAGTTCTCTTAGGCTGTCTTCCTGTTTTTAAATTATTTTTTCTTTTTTGTTCTCTAATGGGATGATTTTTTTTCTACCCTCTCTTTTAATTCACTGATCCGGTCCTTTTTCCTATGTCATTCTTCATGTCCAGTTGTTTGCTTTTCAATGTTTCCATATCTTTACTCATGCTGTTGAGCTCTTTACTCATGCTTTTGAGCTTCCTCATGATTATTACTCTGAACTCTACCTCTGATATCTTACTTAATTTCATTTAATTTATCTCTGCTCCTGCAGAATTCTCTTGTTCTTTCATTGGGGATTTGTTTCTTTGTTTTATCATTTTGGCTGTCACAGTGGGTTTTGTAGTCTGCCAAATTTTCCCTGTGGGTGTTGGTGTTCCACTGGTTGTGGCTTCTTCTACTGGGTTTGGATGAGTGTGGAAGACTCATGTTAAACACCACTGTCAAGTCTTACTTTCCTGTGTAAATTTGCAGGGCAAGGAAAGGTTCAGTTATCTTGTAGCTTTTGCCTGGAAGCTATTAATCTCTGTTACTTGATGAGCCTCGATCTGTAGCCCTCAGCTAAATAAAAATTTCCTCAGGTGTAAGAAGATTTCCAGTCATGGAGCATTTGCTTGCTGTCAGACTCTATATGTTAATGAGCCTCAATCTGCATTTCTCTGGCCTGGCCTGGTGGTATTGAATTCCTGAGGGAGGGGCTGTTGCTTCTCTTCAGGGCTCTAGGAAGGGGCTCTTTGAGTAATGGCTACTGTTCAATGAGGGGGTGATTCAGCACCAACTCCTGGTGTCCTCCTCTCCAGCTCTCTTCTGAGCCAGGAGCCCTGGACTCTCTCCACACTGTTCCAGTCCAGTCTGCCCTCCCTCTGCCAGAGCCCAAGGTGAGTAGCTATAGTCAATTTGGTGCTTTTTAAAAATCCCATGTTCTCAGAGGCTACAGCCTTCAGCTGCTGACCATGGGCTGCCAGCCTGCCCTCTCGTGCCTCTGCAGTACCTACCAGGCTCTATTTTGTGTCCTCCTTCTGTCCCTGGTTATATGGGTTCTCTCTAGCTGCTTTTCAGTTAGTTTTTCCTGATGGTTTGTCTTTATTTTAGTTGTAATTTCAGTTTGGTCCTGGGAGATGGTCTGTGTAGCTTCCATTCACTCTGCCGCCATTTTTTCCCTACCCCTTCATGTTCTTTGAATGTGCAGGTCACTTGCTATTCTCTCTACTTATAATGTCATTTATCTAGATGACCTCTTACAATTCTTGGCTCATATGTCACCTTCAAATTGAGCTGTCCTCTGAACACTCTATTTATTTCTTATCCTTCTTCAGGATTTATTTTTCTGCATAACACTTACTATCTTTCCAAGGGCCATATAATATTTATTTAGTTTTATGTCTGTCTACCTTCTCTAAAAGTTAAGCTCCTTGAAGGCAAAGATGTTTGTTTATTTTACTCAATGCTAAATCCCTAGTGCATTCAACTAATATTTGTTAAATGGAGAAATTAATTTATATAATATTATACATTTTCCATGGAAAGTGTGTGATGTGCATATATCTCCAAACCAAGGTTAACACTAGGGAGACTAGTGAGCAGGGAAAGGGTAAATGAGATAATGATTGATGTGGTTGAAGAGACTATCAAAATGGTACTTTATGCCCGGCCAGTGTGGCACAGTGGATTGAGCATCATCCCATGGGCTGAGAGGTCCCGTTTGATTCCCAGTCAGGGTACATGCCAGGATTTGGGCTCGATCCACAGTAGGGAATATGCAGGAGGCAGCCTATTGATGTTTCTCTCTCACATCAATGTTTCTATTTCTCTCTCCTTTCCTCTCTCTAAAATATCAATTTTAAAAATTCTTTTTAAATCGGTACTTTACCCTTATAAAATTTTTCAAGTTTTTATTTTATTTTTATTTATTTTTTTAAATATGTTTGTATTTATTTCAGAGAGAGGCAGGAAGAGGCAGAAAGATAGAAACTTCGATAAGCTGCCTCCTGCATGCCCCCTACTGGGGATCAAGCCCAAAATCCAGGCATGTGCCCTGACCAGAAATCAAACTGGTAACCTCCTAGTGCATGGGACCATGCTCAACCAATTGAGATACACTGGCTAGGCAAAAAATTGTTTCAAGTCTTTAAAGGTGATACAGTGATTATTTTTTTTATATAATGGGTGATCCATTATTTGTCAATAATAACATAATGTATCACAAGTACATATTCTGTAGCCCCTATCTCTCTCTCCTCTCCTTCAGTTATAGCTGATTGGATCAGGATATATATACCTAACTTGAGCTGGGAAATCGGATTATCTTTCCCAAGAATTTGGAATTGTGTCATTGACAGACTAAGCCAGTCAGAGAACTGTGAAGACTGGAACTATAATAGGTCACGTGGAATTTGAGATCAGTATCAAACAATACAATATGTAAAGTGAATTTCTGGAGAGACAAAGAAACCATGAGTAAGGAAAGAAAACTTATATGAGAAGAGAAACTGGAGACTAGATGGGGCAGATGTGTAGAGAAAAATACATGTGGCCTCCTACTTTTCAGGGCCATTCACATGCAGAAACTACACTCTGTTTCCTGTCCATGCTCTTTCCTATCAATAAACACCCTTTAACATCAACTACTTTAAATAGAATTCTATTTCTTGTAATGTTAGAATCGTGTTTTGTTTTTTTAAAATCCTCACCCAAGGATATTTTTCCATTGGTTTTCAGATAGAGTGGGAGGTAACGAGGGAGATAGACAGAGACAGAGACAGAAACATCGATGTGAGAGAGACACATCGACTGGCCACCTCCTGCATGATCCCGACCAGGGCCAGGACTGGGCATCGAACCGCAACAGAGATACATGCCCTTGACTGGAATCGAACCCACAAGTCTTCAGTTTGCAGGCCAATGAGGCTCTAACCACTGAGCAAAACTGGCCAAGGCTAATGTTAGAATCTTGACTTAAATATCCAGTATTTCTTCTACAGTAGAAACACAATATCCCAACATTTGAAATATGCATATATATTATAAGAAAATATGCCCACTGTTAAATCCACTGCTTTTAATGAAAAAGTGCAAGAAAGCTAAGACCAAGGCTGCTTTGCCTTTCAAGAATTGTTAAAATCTATATTAATTTGCATGCCCTCATAATTTGATTTTAAGTTTTATTATTAAAGCGATTCTCTACTATTTATTTAGCAAAAGCTCTTTAATTCTGCCATACATTCCCCTCAATTAAAACAGCTACTTTCAGCCTGAGTAGATCAAACTCTTGGTGAGGAGAGTTGCATGAATTGGCTACTACTAATAAAGCACATAAATTTATGAGTCACTTTGCTTTTTCATACACTTGAACAGTTGTGGTTCCTTGCATTCCCATATGCATTCATCCCTGGAAGAGAAAGTGGTGGGGTTACAGGTGGATCCACAAGAGTCACGCATTACCTGCAGCCTCTCTCGTCATGTTCCAACCCACAATGTAAAATATCCCAAGTATGTGACACAAGACTGAGCTTCATATTGCCACCTTCCTATTATACAGGTCACTTATGCAGACATTCTTTGGCCCATTGAGCTAAGGTATCCACCCAAAAAGTATCTATTACATTATCACATTGCTCCATCTCAATTAGTATTATTTCAGTTATTAATATCTGATACTTCTCTCCTCCTCGACCTCCTTCCCTTCCTCTTCCCCTTCTCCTCCTCCTTCTTCTTCCTCTTCCTCTTCCCTTTCCCCTTTCCCTCCTCCTCCTTCTCCTCCTCCTCCTCCTTCTTCCTCTTCCCTTTCCCCTTTCCCTCCTCCTTCTCCTCCTCCTCCTCCTCCTCCTCCTTCTTCTTGTCTTTCTTCCCCACTAGAACACAATTCTACGAGAGCTGGAAATGAAGATGTCTGTTTTGTTCATCACCATTTCCCTAGCACCTTAGAATATGTCGTACCTGGCACAAAACAGGCACTCAGCAAATACTCGTAGAAAGAAATAGATAAATGGTTTAGTTAGCATGCCAAGCTAGTTCCTGCCCCAGCTCCTTTATATTTTCTTTCCTCAGCCAGAATCCCTTACCCTTTGTTATTCTAATGGCTGGTTCCTTCACATCATTTAGGTCTCAGCTCAAATGTCAACTCTTCAGAAAGGCCACTGATTATACCAGCCTCTCCACCCCTCCAGACCCTCTCTAACTCATTATGCGATTTTAACTTAAGCACGATACATGGATATCAGAATTCCCCTTTTATGTGTATTCTTTCCATATTTATTGTTGTCATCCATTCCTCCACTAAAATGTAAGCTTCATGAGGAACTCTGACTTGTCTACCACTGCATCTTCAGAACCTAGACGAGAACCCGGCACTTAGAAGGCATTTAATAAATCTTTGTTAAATGAATGATGAAAGGTTGAAAATCGCAGTTTAAAAATTTATATTTCCACATGGTATCACTATTCTTTAGTGTTGGAGTACAAACAAACTAGATTACTAAATGTGTAAGTTATTTTTAACAATTAAAATTTCACACAGATTATTGATCAAAAGATAGCCGATTATATTTCCAGACGTATTTAGAATCCTGCCTGGGTACACATGCCTTATGATTAGGAGCTGGTTCAACTCTGACCATACACACCTAGTTTCCAAGAAAAAATCTTTCTTTCCTCACATAAATTAGAAATAAATTGCAAAGGAGACTTTACCACAATTAAAACACAACTGTTCACATTTGGCAAATGTATACCACTGCCCAATGTATTTGTTTATGCAGACACAGTTCTCAAAGGGAGAAAAATTTCAGTTCCAAAATCTCCTTCCCGTGACTACATCCCTAAATGGAATTAAGTCCCACTTCATAAGTCTTGGACCTAAAACGTGGGGAGAGTCCTTTGAGCCAGAGAGTCACAGTTACAATCACTCAAGTCTGTGTTTACTGAATTGGCTCGCAGCAGGCAGACAAACTGTAAATATGGAGACATTCACAGCTGAGACAAGTCTGTCTTGTAGTCCTGCAGTGCTCCCCCTACACAACCATTCCCAGTCAATCTATCGATATCTGTGAGGTCTCATCACCTTCTGGAAATCTTTTCTTAGTAACTTCATTCAACCCACCATTATTTATTGAACATCTATTATGTAGCTAGCTGTCACAGTAAGCTAAACAGATAAAATTGCTCACCCTCATGGAGCTTGCATTCTAACTGAATTACATTTACTTTAAAGACAGATTAATATAGCCCTGGCCCGTTTTGCTCAGTGGTTAGAGCGTCAGCCCATGGACCAAAGAGTCTCGGGCTCGGTTCCCACTAATGGCACGCACCTCGGTTGCAGTTTGTCCCCGGACCCGATTGGAGTCGTGTGGGTAACAACTAGTCGATGTGATGTGTCTCTCTCACATCGATGTTTCTCTCTCTCTCTTCCTCCCTCTCTCCCTCCTGTTCCTTCTGAAGATAAATGTAAAAATGTCCTTGGGTGAGGATTAAAAAAAAAAAAAAAGACAGATTAATATAGAGATGATGAATAGCTGATGTTTGATAGAGATAAATACATAGAGTCATGGATAACAATGGTTTCATGGTTGGTATAAACACATAGTTATCCTGTATCTCCCAGAGCACTCAGAATTACATCACTACAGAGCATTGTTGGGATAGGAATAAGGTATGTTGCTTTCCAATTGTTTTCCTGTAACATTTTGTGCATGTTATACTCATTATGGGCTTCACTTGAGCAGAAAAGATGTTCTTCATTTTCTTTGTAGTATGTTCAGGGGGCAAGTTGTACAATGCCCCCAAACAGACTAAGAGTTTGATAACTGAGTGTTTGGTTAAACAATACATTGTATTTATAAGGTTCTTTTAAACATTTTAAAAGGCACTTTCATGCAGATTAATATGATTAACATCATGGACATATTCTTACTCTAAAGCAAGATCAAGGAGGAGATCGCGTACTGAGTAAGGAAAATGTAGTAACACAAGTAGTATGTTTGAGACAACCATCCTTGCTTGTTAAGAACCCGTCCAGTGTTGTTGTTGTTTGTTGTTTGTTTTTCTGAATCTCTATAAAAGTCTAGACTCTAGAAAATGTAGGCATAATGCAGTTTAAAATCACAGTAATAACCTGGCCGGTGTGGCTCAGCGGATTGAGCATCATCATCCCATGAACTGAGAGGTCCCAGTTCAATTCCCAGTCAGGGCACATGCCTGGGTTGTGGGCTCGATCTCATGTAGGGGGAGTTCAGGAGGCAACCTATCATGTTTCCCTCTCATATCAATGTTTCTATCTCTCTCTCTAAAAAAATCAATTTTAAAAAATCAATAAAAACATATTTATTTATTTATTTTTATTAATTTGTTTTTGTTACAGATGTTTCTCCTTTTTTCCCCCATTGACACCCTCCTCCCCCTCCCTCCCTGCCCCATCCCCAGCTTTGTTGTCCATGTCCATCAGTTATGCATACATGCATATAAGTTCTGTGGTTCATCTCTTCCCTCCCCCCACCCCCTCTTCTGAGGGTTGTCAGTCTGTACCCTACATCCACGTTTCTGGGTCTACCCTGTTCCTCAGACTGTTATGTTCATTATATTCCACAAATAAGTGAGATCATGTGATATTTGTCTTTCTCTGCTTGGCTTGTTTCGCTTAGGATAATACTCTCCATGTCGCTCCATGTCATCTCAAAGGATAAGAGATCTTTCTTTCTTACAGCTGCATAGTACTCCATTGTGTATATGTACCACAGCTTTTTTATCCATTCATCTACTGATGGACACTTGGGATGTTTCCAGATCTTAGCTATTGTAAATAGTGCTGCTATGAACATAGGGGTACATATATTAAAAATATGGAACGCTTCACGAATTTGCATGTCATCCCTGCACAGGGGCCATGCTAATCTTCTCTGTATCGTTCCAATAATAAAAACATATTTAAAATAAAATCACAGCAATAGGTCTCTCCACTGTGCTGTACATCTGAAACTAATACAAAACAGTGTTGCATGCAAACTGTGATAGAAAAACACAGTACTTCTTAAAAATCACAGTCATAGAAGCAAGAGAATGGAAAGAAACTTGGGCCTAGAGAAAAAACTCAAGTCCAAGTGCACAGTCTAGGGCTTTAGTCAATTATTTTTAAACTTCACTTTGATAAAATACAGATTCCTGGCTCAGACACTCTGATTTATTAGACTCAAAGTGAAGCCTGGGAATATAAATTTTTTACAAATATCCCCTTGATGATTCTGATACAAATCCTCTAAAGAAAAACAGTAGCCCAGAGAGAGCTTACTTCACTGCACAGGCTGGGCAGGGATGGTCAGTGAGTTCAATGGATGGCTTCCACAGTGTGCATGTTTGGCCCCAGAGGTCTGTTACCACAAGCATACAGGCATAACACAGTGGTACCAAAAGCCATCATTGCTGAGTGCTGTCAAAAAAACCACTGCTGCCGGATGTGTACAGACCAAGATCTAGTCTCAGGGAGGAAAAAACTATTAGGATGCTTCTAATGTCCTAGTCTCATGGTGCAGTCTGGTTTGTACCCTAGGGGACATTTGGGTGCCCAGCAGGAACATCTGGCATTACCAGCACGTAAAAAAAAAATTAAAAAAAAAAATAAAACGAAGACAGAATTCCAATCTGTGTGAAGGAAAGGCCGGAAAAAAGATAATTTTGCCACTTTGAAGGATTTACTTGTTTTCACTCCTAATATGCCAGATCTGGTTAGAAGATGGGGAAGAGTAATATAAGCTAAAAATAGAGGCCCGCTATAAAAACCCAAGTCTGAAAATCAGGATTCAATCTCAAGTTCCATAATGAATTACAGCTGAAGATGCTGATTTGTTTTTCTCCTTCCAGCAGGAATGGTCCAGAAATGATGTCTAAAGGGCAGATGTGTTATGAAAGGAGAAACAATGAGTCAGGAGTTAACCCTGAATTTCAAGAGTCTACATCTCTCACCAGGGAAGTGTATGACACAACATTACCCTCTCATTTTACAATCTAAACCCATCATTACTTTCCCCATTACTAAGGGAGAGGTTCTATCATAGTCATCTCTCAAAACAACCACAAGTAGAACATAACTAGATCTTTTCATAGGTAGCAAACTTCCAAGCAGCTGCAAGTTTAAATTGTTAACCAACATTTTTGCTTGCAAGGTGATAGGAATTGATATCTAATATATAAGAGTATCGGGGGGAAATTATCTGGTTTATTTCAACCTTCCGACCAGAGGGAGTCTTTTTGTAGACGTAAAAACCAAAGTTGAGAGAAGTTCATTGGCTCTTCCAAGTGCACTCACACGTTGTCGGAGATTAAGGGAATACATTTCTTTCTTTTTCATTTTAAAGTTCATTTTCATTCTGCCTTCTGACTTCTCTGCTAATAGATAAATGGATAGGTAGACACTTTAGTGGGATTTTTCTTGGCTTTTTAAAAATTTTTATTAAGAAAAATGTAAAATATGTATGTGGAAGTAGAATATCATCATGAACCCCAAGTACCCATTGCTCAGCAATGAAACTGTTCATTCTTCTCTCATTCACTCACTGACTCCTCCCAAGGTTATTTGGAGCAAATTACAGGCATCATGTCATGTCATCCATAAATAATAGTTTGGCTCAGATCTCTAAAAGATCAGTACTCTACTTAAAAAAAAATTAACTACAACATATGGCTTCATAAACTTAATTAGATAAGAAAACATACATTTAAATCACAGTGCATGAATTCTTATGTATTATTTTATCAATAATTGGGGGCTTGCCTTGGGTGGTATAAAGCTGAAATCCAGGGTGTTTTAGTGATAGTTTTTCAAGTACAATTTTTTTTTTATATCAGTATAAGATCATGTGATTTTTTTTTTCATAAAGGAATTCCTAGTTATCACATTTTCCCAAACTCAGAAACTTTTGAGTGAATTATTCTGATTCCATTATGACTACTGGGCTCTGGGAATCATGAGATTTCCCACTTGAAGCTTCTATCTTCATTGATTGTGATGATAATCAACTGAATTATTCTTTTCCTCTTGAGAACTACAGAGCTTCTTGATTCCAGTGGCTAATAAAAGCTCTGGTATTGGAAGCAACACTGTTAAAGGATCAAGAACAGCAAGCCAAAACCTCAACCCAGGCAGTGTTTCAGAAAAATTGCCTTGAAAAAAACCCACTCTGCTTTGTAGCAAACATAAACTATATATTAGTTAAATAATAAATATTCACATATTAAATAATGTGATGTCTAGGATTTGCTTCAAAATAATTTGGGGAGAATAGTGAGTGAAAGTACACATAAAACTGAATTGGCTCTAAGTTGATAAATGTTGAAGTTGGGTGATGGAGATTTATTATATGAGTCTCTTTACTTTTGTATGCTTGAAATTGTTCAGAATGAAAACTCTAAATAAAGAGGATAAGAATCACATGAAAATGACAACAAAGTCCTCAAACACACTTTGCCACCTCTCCTGTCTGAATCGACTCACCCAAACAGCCAGCAAGTCCTAATCAGACTGGTCTGGGTTGCACCACTTTCTAATTGACCCAAAGAACAACGATGAAGAACAAACAGGAATCTGAATAATATATAAACTGGTCAGTTATTTCTACTTCTTTGATTAGTTACAGGTTAGCCCTATTTAGAGCTTCTAAAGAACTTGAATGCAACCTATTTCAGAGGACATGAATTATTTATTCCTTGGTTTCATGGGGTGACTATCAAATGTTTTAAGGACATAAAATTTCCTTGGAAAATACTACCAGAAAATCAAGTCAGCCTCAAGGAAAAGAAAACCATGGTTTACTATTTCAGAACAGATAAAAAATTCACACACAAAAAAGCTGATATGCTGATACTTGTATAGTAAATATTTTTAAAACTGAGTAAAAATGAACAAATGAGCCATAATAAAAACACAGAAAAAGCTTGTTAGGGGCGAGGGAATCTGTATTTAGATCAAACAAATAGTAAAAGAGAGTGAAATCCTGCACGATTCTCCAAAGTGTAAATGTTCTACTGAACAATTACTGTTATCTTCCCAAATATTAGCCTGGAGTTGTCAACACTTGGTCTCTGGATGGTCTGACCCACTTCAATCATAAAAATGGACACCTGGTTGCTGAAAAGATCTGACCAGCCCCAAAGCTCAGAATTCACAGAGCTTAAGCCGGCCCCTGAGAGCCCAGGCTAACTGACTGCAGGTGGGCACTCTGACAAAACTGCCCCCACACCACAAAGGCCTAGCAAGCATTCAGGCAGCCAGCTCACACCACCACTGCCATCACCCTGAGAAAGTGTTTTGGAAAATTTCATATTGCTTTAGGTTCCAAAGCAAGGGACAGGAGAAGAGAAAAGGAAGGCACTGAGGGGAAGGGGAAGGAGGAAAAGAAAGCATAAAAAA
The DNA here is from genome assembly GCA_030848825.1 of Tadarida brasiliensis. Lineage (NCBI taxonomy): Eukaryota > Metazoa > Chordata > Mammalia > Chiroptera > Molossidae > Tadarida > Tadarida brasiliensis. The sequence continues at coordinate 106,110,726 of CM061260.1, read as the reverse complement.
AGAGAAAGAGAAGGAAAAGTTTGTGATATGATATTTTGTTCCGATTTTCTAAATCAGCAATTGACATCCGATATCTTCTAAAGAGAATCAAAAAGTTAAACATTCCCCAATCAAATTTTGTTTATGCCTCTCATGTCCAATACCGTTTTTTACCTTGTATTTTGTTGAACTGAATGTGTCTCTCCTTTTAAATTTCTGGAGGAAAGAAAGCATTTGGAATTCTTTTTTTAAATACACAGTCTCTATAAAAATTACCATATTTGTCTTTAATGTTTGTTGGGTTAACTAATTAATCTGTCCACTCAAGTGCAATCAGATGATAGGTAAGTAACAAGCATCAGCTGCAGAACCTGTAGATTGAATAATACACTCAATATATTTAGCTCTTCACACTGATCCAGCAATGAGAGAGCATAGAAGGATTGTGTTTTCTTCTCATTTTTGTTATTTTACATAGTGGGATTTGTATAGCTGTCAGTAGATGAATACATACAGCAAGTATATTTTATATCTATTTACACATAACCAGAACTTAAAACTTTAAACTTCAAGTTCACACATCCCAAATGCATGCCCTTAAACAATTGAATTTACTGGTGTTTCCATTAAATTTATAAAAACTGCCCTCAGTTTATGAAATTATTCTTTATAATTCACATAAACAAAACAATAGAAATGAATTTTATTTCCTTTTCCAACTAAGAAAGAAAGATAGGTTTCCTGCATCCCCCTTTGTTTCAGGGAATGCATATTTCTGAAACAGGACTCTCAGAAAAGAAAGACCTTAAAATGAGATTTTACAATAGAAATTGTTAGTCAATTGCATTTATAGCCAAATCAGTTAAGCAGATTTTCATGATTTAACTTTTCACAAATAGACTTCTACCTTTAAAGGTTTTGATTTTTATCCATAGGCAAGAGTAAAGGAAATCACTGCTTTGAGAACTGCATACAATTTTAGTGAGCATCTTGTCTCGTGTACTGATGCCCACAACTGAAAAAGCTAAGAGCCAAGGATATCAACTGACTATCAGGTCAGCAAGTGAAATTATGATGAGGCAGCAACAAAAGTCACAGAATCTCCATAGAATGTTGTCTACATTGTACAAATCACTTATTTGAAGATATATACACACACACATAATGATCTTGAAATTTGGCACTTCCGTTTAATTTTGTCTTAATTCTGTAAATATTTATTGATTCAGAAACTATAATAATATTAACGAACTTTTCAATCTAATGAATATCCTGGGATTTTTCTCAGCCAGAGCATTAACACATAGTTTGGAATATATCTCAGACCCATAAATTTTACCCTGCTGTACCAAAAATAGCAGAGCCCTCTGTAAAGATTCATAGTATATAACAGAAGTAGTACATAAAATAGCAACACAGCACTAAAATTGTTGAGTACTAATGAACTGTTGTCCTCAACTCCAAATATTTTTATTGCAGTTAACACACATTATTGGAATTTTAAATAAGTGTAGATATTACAAGCCATAAAAACAGGTAATAATCATAAAAGAAAAATAAACAATTTTGGACCCTTGTACCTTTGTTTTTATTTACCATAAATGAGATTCTTTTTCAATTTTCTTTCTGTGTGTAGGTATCTCTTTTCCTAATACTTTTAACAGACAATTCCTAGAAATTTTATTGGTGTATGTTTGTAGAATGTTGTATATTTATTAGTGTGACCTTTTAAGCTTCCAAATTCTCCTTCATAAAGATTTGAATACTACAGATATATTTATATTTTACATAAAAATTAGCTCCATTTTTACTCATATTTTACAAAATAATTATTACACATTACTGAGAGATCAGTATATATTTGTTCATTGTTTACCATATAGTTATTGGTTAAAAATAAATTACTAATTTCAGAATAAAATGATCACCATCACAGTTCTAAATCAAAAGCAGCCCACAAGATTCTAAAAGTCCCCAAAGTAAAATTAAAGTTCAGTTAGTTGTTTGTTTGTTGTTGTTTTTGTTTTGTATGATTTTGTTTTGTTTTTTGTCTGTGACATACTAAACAAATTATTCCTTTTAATGCACTTTTCAGAATGTTTCCTCTTCCTACAGATATAACTAGAGAAGCTTTTCATTCTGACGCTGTTGGCATTGACAAACACATTTTACATTCATATGTATGCAGAAAATTTTATATTTTTGAGAGCTGCTATTTACGGACTATAGGCTGTGATACAGGTGAGTTTTATTTTTATATACAGGATCTTTTAAATAATTGATTCAATTAATGAAATTATTTATGACAAATAAGATAATATTCAAGGTATTTGAATTTGAGGATTATTGTTTCCACTTACATAAAAATTGCGTAAATTTGGGTGGGTTTTTAGTTTAATTCCAATTTCATTTTGTTCTTTGTCTAGAAAACCATTTCATCATTACCTGTGGAATTCTGTATTATATGGCACGATTTTTTTTTTCTTTTGCTGCGATGAGCCCAAGAGATAATTCTCCCCAAAATGACCCTGCTGTGCCCTGTGTTTACTTCACAGTGATACTCAGAGAAATAAGTTTGAAAATGTATTAGAGCCAGAACCAAGAACTGGTGTAATTTTTGAAGAAGTTATTGATGCTTAAAATTCTATTTTAAGCCATACATAAAAATAATTCCTTTTCAAACCAAAGGGGGAAAAAAAAGGAAAGCTACTTTTGATGTTACAAAGGAAAGGCAATTGCACTGTCCATTTATTTTGGCCCTATGGGTGTACGAACGGTTTTTTCCCTTCCTTTTTACTCAACAACAACAATAATAATATCAGGTCTTTTGGATCTGACCGAACGGAAAGGGTGACAGGAACACACCAGATCCAGCTTTATAAAGCAATGCCCATCCCCCTTGGTTGATGGAGATGATTAAGCTCCTCAAGCTTGAATTTACAAGGACGTTGTAGCGCTTTTCGGTTCCCAAATGAACAAATATTGACACTTCACCAGGCATCTCCTAAACCAGGTACAAAGCGAGAAGCCCACATCTACCAGTGAGTGGACCCAGGGGGCAGACCTGGAGGCAGGAGGGTGCGAAGTTAGTAACTATACTTTAAGAAACTGAATCGCTGTTTCTCATTCCATTTATACTTTCCTTTTTCCCTCTCCCCACTCAAATATAATATATATCAGCTCCCACCTTGAATCTGAATAGCTCGAGCTTTCTTTTCGGCATTTACTGCCTGATAATTAATGATGCCCACGCCTGGCGCCTTGTGGCTGCGGCCAGGGTTCTGGCCACCCGAAGCACCTGACGTCAGCGGCCCCCCGCCGCCTCTGTCAGCCCCCCACCCCCAGCAGCCCCCGGGGGGCCTGAATCTGGACGGTTGGGGCTGCAGGGAGGGAGCCCGGAGCAGGGCTGGCTGCAACACCAGAAGGGGAGAAAGGAGCTTCCTTCACGCCCATCAGAAAGTCTGGTCTCAGAACCGCAGCGTTCGCGGTCACCCCAGACTTGCGACCGTGTCTGAAGGCCCAAACCCAAGTGTAGTTCCCTGGGCTAGACAAGGGTGGGATTCTAGAGAAGAGAGCCAAAGAAATTCAGGGTAATTCTGCAAGCGCTAAGCGCTTCCTTCCTTCCACTTTTAGAAGAGTCAACGTTGTATTTTTTCCACTGGCTCCAAAAAGTGGACCCTAACTAGAAAGAGACCCACAGCCCTGCCTCCACCTCACTCAGCTTGGAAGTCGGGGATCCTGGGGAGTTTCCAGCCAGTGCACCAGTCGCTGGTGACGGCAACGTGGGGACAAGGTGCTGGGACGCGCCCCTGAGGAACATGAACTCGATCTCGCCACAATCTTTCCTCTCTCCTTCCTCTTCCAACCTGTCTCTTCTTTCCCCACTCTCCTCTGTACCTTTAGACCGGCTTTGGCAAACCTTTCAAGCCTGGGTAGTTCTCAAGATTATGGAAAGGTGTGATTATTTTCCAAAGGGGTTAGGGGCCACTGTCTTCCAGAAAAGTGTTCGGCCGCGCACTTGCCGGGGTCCTGAGGGGCTAGGACCCGAGTCTGGCGAGCGGTGGGCCTGTGTGTGGGACAGAGTCTACAGCACTGGGTCTGAAACAAATCCTGTCGTTCTCCTGGGCCCTGTCTGGATTCCTTCAACGCGGCCTCCTGGATACTATTTCTCTCCCCTGGAATTCTTATTCTTAAACTAGCTTTTTTTTCGTGGTAGATGCCGTTCTCGTGCAATTTTCCATCTTTTCTTCTACACTCAGAGGACAGAAGGGAGTGGAGGGAGAGTCTCCTTGAGCAAAGATTAGAGGCCCCAAATTGTTTCCTACGCCTGGAATAAATTCGGGTCCTAGGAACAGTCCCTGCGCAGCCCCAGCAACATCCGGCGGCGGAAGTCAACACTCAGGTGCACAGAACTGCCACCGCGGCCGCGACCCTCTCTCCAGGACGGAAGCGGAAGGAGCAGCGGTTGTATGGCTTGGGGCACAGGCCAAGAAAAGGACTTCGCTCCGTCCTCCCCCTTGCGCCCTAAGAGGGGCTGAGAACTCGGGCAGCAGCGAATTTCTACCCCTCTCCAATTGAGAGCAGCTAGCTGGTTCAGTTACTGGGGGAAAGAGAAGAAAAGCAGTTTCTGGGTGATTAAAAAAAAAAAAAGTTAGAGCTTTAATGAAAACTTAAATAAAATGACACCTTTCCAGAGTCAGTCAACAAATACGGCGGGATCTGCTGCACCCTCCCAGTGGCCTCCCATTCCGAGTGCGCAGCGAAATCCCCAACTCCAGCCTCGTCCGTGAGGCCAGGAGCTGCAGGTTCAGCTGCCCGCGCAGCAGACCCGGGTCCTTGTGGCCAGCCTGCCTTCCCTTTCCGGGCTCCAAAGTCTGGAGACAAGTCGAACCAAATTAAATCGAGACGGTTCAAATTTAAACCGGCTTTAACATCAGTGACGCTCCCCTCTGTGTGTGCCCCACTGCCTGGTGGTTATAAATGGTCACACTCTAGAATCTCCAACTAGTAAAACAGAATATATATATAATTATTGCCATACTGTGACCCTGCCTTGACAGCCTTGCTTGGCATTAGGAATTAACACAACAGAATTCATTAGAACAAGATATTAGACTTATTTATAAGCGTGGCTTTTGAAGTGGCAACTTGGAGGATTTCAGCAATTATTCAAAGAAGATTTGTTTTTTTGTTTTATTTTGTTTGTTTTTTAAGGAGCTAGGAATGTGCCTTTCACCCGGTGTCCTTCTCTGACCTTTTCAGGTAGTGATCCGCCCTCCTGACACTTGGTTAAGCCTCAGGACTTAAAAAGATCATTTCCTCGTACACTAATTTGAGCGAAATCTGGATTCAGAGTGTGGGTTTACACGCCCAGCTCGCATGTCTAATGTATCAAATCCTCGTTAACGAACGGCTCGCTCCGTGGCCGTGTCAGCCAAAGGTCAGCCCTGTGCAACAGGGCAGCGTGGTTCAAAAGCTCTCTTCCAGCGCCCTGCCTCCCTCCCCCAACCCTCAATCATCTTTCACATTTCAATAATAGAGCACACGGAGTTTCAACAAGAAATGCCAAGGTTGTTTTTCTTTCCTTCTTTCTTCACGTTAGTGACATGTAAACGACGTGTCCTAAGGCCACTACTGAAAAATTAAGTTTATTTTTTTCCAGTGGGAAGAGAGTGGAGTTAGTGGACAAAGTAATTGTCAAAACGTCCTCAAGAGGCACTAATACTTGAGAAGCTGTGGCTCTTAGAAATCTTCACTTAAAATAGTAATAATAACAATAATTAATAATAACTTCACAGAATTGAAATGGAAACCAGGAGTAAACTTTGTTTAAGACCTTAGGGATTAAAAACTACTCAGGGAAAGAGACAATTCCCCTCCCTTGTCACACATGCACACACACACACACACACACACACACACACACACACACACACACACTTTAGAGCCCAACAGAAAGCTTATTCTTAAAAGGCAGCTTTGGGTCCACAGGGACAAAGAGGATCCAAGAGAGCAGGGCTGGATCCTTTGCGCTCCCGCCTCACCGGGGAGTCCCGCGACATTTCTGACTACCTTGGGGTCCTTGGTGTTCCTACACACCAGCCTCACAGACCGGATTGGCGCGGCTGCTACACATCAGCCCAACTTCTCGGCGCGTGCCTCCGGCCACGCGCGCGCACTCAGTCACGGGCCGAGTGGCTGGGCGGGGTGAGGAGAAAACGAGACTTACCACGTCTGGGGTCTAGGTTTCGGGCAAGGTTGGCAGCAGAGAGAGGCCGGGAAGATAAGCAGTCCTACCGAAGACGCGCATTTTGGGCAGGGACTAAGGCGCTAGTGGGGAGAAGGAAAGCGCCTGTCTGGTTTGGGGTCCTTCTCTCCTTGGCCCCGGGCCCGCGCCCCCCTCTGTCGCCTCCGAAGACTAAACTTGGCCTGGCTTGGGGAGGCCCCAGAGCCCTCCTCGCAGCCAGCAAGCCAGAGCCTCCGGGCTCTGGCGCCGACCCTGGGGGCGCCAGGGCGGGGGCGGCGGGGATCCGAGAAGGGGCGTCCCCCACTCTCTGGCCCAGGAGAGGGCAACCGCACCGCCTGCACGGACACAGGCGGCCAAGTCCGCCGCTCCAGGCCGCTGGCTTGCAGACCCCAGCCCGCTCCCGCCCCCGCCCCTCCCTTTCTTCAAACCCCTCGCCAAATGAAAAGGGTTCTTGGGGCCTTGGCCTTTGGGGGAAGAACGCAAGAACCCACGCTGGGTTTGTTCTTTCAGCCCAGAGTGAGCTCGACTCAGGTCTTCGTCATTAGCATGGAGTCCGTAGAGTCTAGATCGCACCCGCCTCAACACATGCAAACACAAAAGGACCCAAATTGGGAAGGGATTTCCTGTGGGGTGGCCCTTCTGGCGAGGGTTCGGTGGATGGAGCGCCCTGACCAGACTCCCGGTGGTCGGAGGCCGGGACAAGAGAACCTTCTTGCTCCCTCTCCTTTTCCACCAGTCCTTCTGCCAAGCTTCCCTGAGCCCAGGTCCCAAAGGGTCTTCTGGCACTACTCTCCAGTTACTGAGCTCTGAGGCTGCGTAGGAGGAAAACTTTTGTCCTGGCATTAACGTGTCCAAAAGCCTAAGACTTGGCAGTGGTGGCTGGCAGGTGAAAAGATACTCTGGCCCCCCAAACTGTCAGCATTGGAGCTGGCCCTACGTTAGACTAAAGTGACAACTGGGCCGTGAAACAAGGCCTCTCCTGTTGGCAATGGGAAAAACAAGAGACTGTGCAACATGAAATTGGTCTACCCATTCAGTTGAAAGTAATATCCAGAAGAGGATTGGAATCTGCCATTTTCAGATGTCCTGGTACCTAAGATTTTGACTAGAATATCCAAAGGGAAAACTGGAGTTACCCAGGGACCCTCCACAACTCCTCCTTTGTTCACAAGTGTTGACCACTGCATCAGGCAGGTTATACACTGCTCTGGAAATGTCAGTGCGTTGGCCACAAAATACCCTGCAACGTGCACACACCCCACGAATGTCACCAGAAGAGGAAGGCAAGAGCCCCACACCTGAACTCCTCCAAACCCTACACTTTGCCGGTCTCTGCACCAGGACCATTCCTCCACCAGTCATCATGGTTGCACCACGCAAGCGCGTTTGAGCTTAACAGAAGTATATCAACTCCTAAGAGAGCTGACAAGTATTGTTTGGGAAGGGTCGAGTGAAAACCCTAGAGAAGCCATTCGAGCAAGCGACTGCTAGTCCCAAAACTGGAAGGGAGGGCCTGGGACACAGCCAGGGACAGGAAGAGGATGAGAGAGAGGGGGGGGGGGGGAGAGAGAGAGAGAGAGAGAGAGAGAGAGCAAGCAAAAGGAAAGAGAGAGATGGGTGGATAAATGGATGGATGGATGGATGGATGGATGGATGGATGGATGGATGGATGGATAGACAGACAGATAGAAGACGGACAAAAACACGTGGATGCTCAGGCCTGGATCTGTGCAAAGAAAGAGAGTAGACGATAGGAAAACCCCTCGTGTGCCACCCCCACCCCACACGCACCCCTCAGGTTTGGGCTCTGTCTAGGTCCCAGGTGAGTGGGAGGGGATGTCCTCTCCAAGGAGTTAAGGGATATGAGAACAACCAGAGTGCCAGTTTCCAACTTGGAAGGGGACAGAGGAAGAGAAATTTTCAGTGGCGTGGTTTGTGGTCCACTGGGGATCTCGCACCTCGCAGCCCGCGGCCCTTGGGACGCAGGGGTCAACCGCACCCTCCAGGCTCGCGGTTCCGATGGCGGGAGCCGCAAACTGTTCAAGCCTACACTGTCTGCCTGGCTTTGTGAATTCACTTAAACCAGCGCGGTTTGAAAACAAACACGTGCAGCTTCGTCGCCACACTATTTTGGCAGCAGGACCAGCGGATCTCACAGGCCAGAGCCTCCGAGCTGCTCCCTCCGCCGCCCGCATGGGCGGGGCGCCTTATGCATAGTCATTAGCACGGGGACCGCGGTGCAGAGCCGCGCGTGCGCACTGCGCTCCCGGCGGCAGCCCCAGCCCGCGGCAGGCGCTGGGACAGCTCACCGCCAGGCTGCAGGGTGGCGTCAGGGGCCCCTGAGAAGCTCACCCACCGGCCTTCCGTGGAGGTGCAGTGGGGAGGTCTTGCTGTCCCCCCCCTCCCCCCCTCACTCACACTCCAGACCTGAGTTTATGTATTTTCAAGAAATTCTCCAGGACAAAAACCTCCCTTGACGCACGGGCTCACCCAGCCGGACCCTTTCCCGCGGTGTTACCTTACTAAACAACTTTTAGTTTTCTTCGCCAGAGGCTAGGGTTTTCTCGGATTCACAGAAACATTTTTTAAAGGAATCTGGATCCGAACTTCTCTCGCCCTATTTCGGTCCTTACGTTTTCTGTAACTTAATGTGAATTGTTCCACAAAAGACATACAATGAACATACATGTTTGGCTAGGTCTCTTGCCTTCAAAATTGTGAGTAGTTTGTTAAAGATATGAGTCCCATATGTTTATATTCATGCTTAATGGTTGATTCTTGTGTATGCTGTAGGTGACATGTCACTGCTTAAGTTTCACAGTCTGTGATTTCTTGGGCATATACTTACAAAGGTGCCCGGCAAAATACTAGAGGCAGCTAAAATATTTTTGAGAGTCGTAAGTCTCTAGCATTTCACTGCCAACGTAAATTCCATAATAGATTGCTCAATCTGATTTCTTGTGCTTGAAAAACCCACCTTCAGTATTGCATTAATTGGAAATCCATACTATCCTAGCTCCTCGCTCCAAAGTGGAAATAAATATTAGTAACTAATGCCAGAATTCAGCATGCATGGTAAAAATAGTCCCTCGTTCAGCCTCATCATGTTTCCTCTTGCTTAGGCAGAGACTCTGGAGCAAGCCAGCCTTGCATAGATTAATGGAGAACATTGCCCGTATTGTGTGTATATTATGTCATGATATTTGCAATAAACTTTGAGGAAAAAGCTCAACTGTAATGTGCTATAGGAAGTTAACATTTTTTTTTCTTATTTCTTGTCCCAAATTAGAGCATCTCATCTGAAAACATTGATTACTATATAGTTACCCCCATAAAGTCTTACTCTATCTAACCAGTTTAAGTGGATGCAAGATACTGAGGATGAGAGATGTGTGGTAAAAAGCTGAAAAAGAGAACACCATGAATAATGTGAACCTTTAGTGGCTGGATGAGCATAAAGGCATACATCTTTCCATCGCCACTCTATTTCCAAGAATTCTAAAAACCAAAGAAATCAGCTGTGACCATCTTTATGAAAACAACACTTTTTTTTTTCACCCTAATTTGAACACATAGTTCTAAGATCTACACTTGATGTTAAGAGGAGGTGAGAACTCTGTATATAGAGAGAAGATACATTTCTAATCAACATTTTAAATTGGAAAAAAAGAAAACTATGTAAGTAGGAGATTTCTAAAATCTGATGGTTTTATATCTAGTTCACAAATAATCAAAGGCACACACTCAGTGTATTCATTTTGAATTTACCAGACCACATACAGTTGCTTCTCAACACATCATAAACTGATGTTGCTTTTTAAGGACCAGGGCCTTCTCTAAGCGGCTTCCTGGAAGCAGTGTGCTCAGGAACTAACTCTACCAGCACTGATTCACAAGAGGTCCAGGACACTTGTCCTCAAAAAGGGAACATGTGGAAGGTTTCCGGGCTGGGCAAGGTGTTTGGGGAGTATAATTCTGTTGCCAGCCCTTTAAAAGTTCTGAAAAACTTCAAAATCAACAAATAAATAAAAACATCTAAATGCCAGGCCCATCAGCAAAGAAGGTTAGTGCTATTTTCATTGTCAGTTAAAGCAAAAAAAAAAAAAAAAAAATAGATAAGCATATGTGGCGATTGAAAGGTTACATCTTTCTTTTGGAGGTGGTTTGCTTCTTAAAGGTTAACTTGAATGCTTGACTTTAAAAAATCAAAATCATCAGCTGCAAATGCTTAAAGCAGTTGGGGGTACCTTTTGAAGAAGAAAACAAAGGGTCTGAAATGTTTGAAAATTACTTAGCCCTCATATAAATGGTGCTTGTATATTTATATGCTTACTCTATAAATGTACACACACACCACAACTCGTTTCTCTTCATTTCTCAAATATGATTGCTTGTACTCAGGCATTTTTTTGTTGACACAATATGACTTTTTAATAACTTGTTAGCTACTCTAATCATTTGACAGTATCCAGAAAACAATGCAGTCGAAATATGAACCAGGACGGCTTTCTGCCTAAATCAAAATCCACAGCTACACACAGAAACCAGTCATTTGCAGTATCTTCAGCTTCAGCTAAATAGGGTCTAACAATATATTTCACTGTTCACATTTATGTATTTCAGAACTTAATAGCCCATGAAGAAAAGTATGAAGAATACATCTCAAGAAGCAGACATTAAAGGTACCAGCAAAAATAATAGACTACATTTAAGTTTGAAGCATTATTTTAGGCAACCTACATCATTAATGACTTTTTCTTTGTGGTGGGTGTTACAGAAAAGAATCCATAAGGCGGGTTGGCATAAATATTGGCTTCTGCTATAAAAGTTCCTTTTCTGTGAGATTATTCACAAACACACACACAGTACTTCCCAAATGCTTTTTTAAAAAATTATTTGGCCTTCAAAGTCTAAAAAATATGTTTAAAATATGAAGTATTTTGAAGTACATATTTACCCCTAAATTTATCTTTAAAATACCCTACTTAAATCATATATCATAGTATGATATTTAATTATTATACTATGATATTAAAATTTTAAAAGGCACCAGGTACATAACAAATAATGAGACATTCATATTTCCAATTTTGAAGTAAACTGCATTTAGAAAAAAATGCACTCATTTACTGTTTTTCTAAATGCACTAACAAAATTACAAAAGTACTGTTGTTATTATGATCAGTATTATCATCGTATTCATATCACGTTCCCAGACATTCTGATCTCTAATGAAAAAGGGAAGGATTATTGAGATGTTTATCTTTCTTTCCTAGAGAGATGAGCTATCTTATTTCCTCCAAATGCTACAATGTTAGTAAATTTCAAACCTCCAAAGCCAATTGAAACAGCTTTTGGTCTCACAAATTTTTGGAGTAAGCAGCAATTCCTGCTCAGGTGTTCAACTACTTTAAATCTGGCCCAACCTTGCAAGGTGGCGCTCTTTTCATGAAAGGTAGATATTTACTCTTAAAAGCACAATAACATTTTTTAAAAAGTTAAACACCACCATTTACCATTTTTGATGTACTACAGAAAGTTCACCAAATCCCCTCAGCCAGTAAAACTTTGTTGACTAAACGTGACAAATACAAGTAGCAAGAGATGAAAGAACAAGTCAACAAATACTTTTTAAAGATAATTTAACATTTCAATTTTGTATACTCTGAAAAATTGTCAGTTTTAAATAGATGTGAGGCTCTTAAGGGGTTGTCATACTTTCGAAGGGTTTTCTCCCTTGCTTTTCTCCTCGGTCCTTCCTGAACTCACACAGTATATTAAAGAAGCAGGTTCAGACTCCTCCTTGCCCACAGTGAGGTCAGTTTCTGTCTCCTGCTCGGACACATTCACACCCTTGCATCTACAACCACGGTCCTGATTTGTAATCTCCAGCTACGTAGTCTGCTTAATGGGGCGATCATGCAAGCTACAATCAGAGACAAAGGTTCCTACCAGGGCAGCTAACTTTGAGGGAGCAGCATAGCTTGCAAATCTATCAAACTAAACTGCAAGAAAGACAATCTGATTTAGAGAAAAGGCGTTCCGCTACAGTCATTAAGCACAAGTAATTTAGATTTTTTATATTGTCTCCTCATTTACAAATTTACTGTATCAACGCCAGCCAATGGAACAAATTTCTTAAGTAAATGAGAAATAAATAAAAGAGATAGAAAGATAATAAAATTACATAAAATAATTCTCTTCCCTAGATGTATTTTTGAGAGAACTAATAACAGTAGCAAAATTATAGCAATAATAACATATTCTAGGAAGTAATTAATTTAAATTAGCATCACGTTTAAAGAAATATAAGTAAAACGCTTTATGGACATTTACTTTTGTACAAAGAAGGAAGGCCTGGAAAAGCATGCATAGTCCGCCTGAAAATTAGTTATAGCCATAAATGGCTTAATTGAAGACGGCAGTTTAAAATATGATATTGTAAATCTGCAACTTGGTTTCAGCCTGGGGAATTTAATTTGGGGGCAAAGGAAGCCTCGGCTGCAAGTTCATTTGCAATGCTGCAGAGTGAGCCTTGAGCTTCTGACAATTCGTCTACATTAATATTGATGTCGTCTGTGCAATCTATTTCTGTTATTTTTATGGTTGTTATTCTACATCTGCAAAGGTCATTTAAATTATACTGTGGCCTAAAATTTGTTTAATAAATTTTGATATAAATACTAATTACACCCTCTCAGAGAGCCAGCAGGGTAGCGTTCATTTATCACGGTTATACAACCTATGATGACAGAAAGGGAAGGCAAAGGAGACTGGGGAGCTTCTCCCAAGAACCACTAAGGGTGGCAGGACAGGCAGCAGGTTGCTGGAGTGGGAAGGAGGGGAGAGTGAAGAAGAAATTCCTACCACAATCACTGAGATTTAAGAATCTTTAATAAGGTACGAAAGATTACCAAACAGTTCTGGAAACTAAAGTGTACATAACGAGTTCTTCTAGCCATAAATATTGAATAGCTGTAACATGAATAAACCGGCCCTTTACATGCGGATAAATATGGTAAATATGGAAACTAGGAATTATATACATTATGTGGTTTTATCTTTTGCCAAAAGCAACTGACAGTTATAGTTTATATATTTTTAATATCACTTTACATAAACAAATGGAACAGTTTTGACACGCAGATCCAGGATCCTACTATACGAATTCTTGACAGGACGTGAAACAACATTTTACTGCACTAAAGTACTTAGACTTTGGGACGAAATGTTTGCACTTTATACAAAAAAAAAAAAAAAACACATTAATACCAATAATATTTTGTTAGGTCGACGTGGAGACTGTAATCGTACAAAGTAATTCACATTTTGGTACACATTTACTAGAACATTCTTGCCATTCAATACAAACAGTTGGCTTTCGGCCGCCCGCCCCCTCCCCCACCCCTGCCCTCCCGGCCCCTCCCCGCCCCATTGCAAAGACCACAACGCCACGATCCCACCCGCCCGCTCCAACCGAGATATAACTATTTACAGAATCCAACAGTACAGTTTTAAGCTAATAATTCTGTATTTACAAGAATGCAAAGCAAAAAAAAAAAGAAGAAAAAAAAAGCCGAAGCCCAGAGAGCCTGTTCCAATTTTGGTGAGAAACTGGACCCCCGGGCTGGCAGCATTTGGTCAGGCGGCCGCCTTCTCCTCGACCCCCATCCCGCCCCTTGGCTACTAAGCCTTTGCCAAAAAAAAAAAAAAGAAAAAGAAAAAGAAAAGGGGGTGGGGGGACGAAAGGTTTGGTGCTTTCTCTCTCCCTTTCTCGGTCCTGGGTCTACAAGCAGGTTCAAGAAAATGGGATTGCGGGGTGAGGGAGCTGTGTTGATTCGCAGGGATCTCTCAGTTATATTTTGCATACGTGTGTGTGTTCAGTCTCTTAAATAGGGTTTCGATCGGTGTTTTGTTTCTGATTTTAAACGTACCATTCATTAAAATTGGAAGAGAGCGCGCTGTGGCCGGCTGTGTGGTGGACCGCGGAGGAGGAGGGCGACAGGGAGCTGGTGGTCGGGTTGTCTGTGGAGGGAGACACGATGGTGGGCGGCGTGGAGGACTCGTAGCCGGAGCTGGCGGCCGGCGAAGGCTGCGAGCCCTGCGAGGAGGATTCGTGGACCTGCGGGAATAAAGTCGAGCTTTTAAGGGGCTAGAGAGGCGGAGTGGCGTTCGCCTAGGACGGGGGAAGGCCGAGCGCCGCCTCTCCCGGGAGCCCTGCCTTCCCTGGACCTCCGGGGAGGCCTCACCAGCGGGACTTGGGCTTGGTGGCCCAGCCGGGCAGCGTCAGTTCTCCAGTGAGAAGTAGCGACCCCGGGGCTCACAAAAGAAAAGCAGATCTGGGAAGGGGGAGACTGGATTTGAGGCTAGGGCCCCAGAGGTCTCCCCCACCCCGCCCCGCAGCCGCCGAACTTTGCTGGCTCAGGTCTGCGCGCACGACCCCAACTCTCCTGCCAACGCTGCCAGCCCCAAAGGCGGCGGCTTCGGCCGCGTCACCAGCTGGCGCGGCCCTCGCTCCCTATCTGGGCCAAACTCAAATTCAGTCGCGGCCTCTGCTCAAGTGCTCACTTGTTTTTGACTTTTCTTATTAAATAGTACATTTAGAACGGTCTGGGGTTCCCCCACCCCTTTTTCCAGCCTCCGCCCTCTCTGCCCAGCCCCACTCAGCAGAGGGGAACCGGGGCCTTTCCGCCTCCACCGGCTGCTGCCGCTGCCCGGCTGCCACTCGCCGCGGACCCGGCCGAAGAGCAGAGAGCGCTGCTGGCTCCCAGGCGGGCAGCGGGAGAGCGGCGATTACCTTCATGTGTTTGCGCAGCGAGCTGGGGTGCGTGTAGGACTTGTCGCACATCTTGCAAAGATAGGGCTTGTCGCTCGTGTGCACATGCATGTGCTTCTTGCGGTCGCTGCTATTGGCGAAGCGTCGGTCGCAGCCCTCGAACTCGCACTTGAAGGGCTTCTCCCCTGGCGTGAAAAGCGATAAAGAGACAGGTCTGATGAGAACAAATCCTGAGGTTGCATTTTCCAAACGTAAACAAATGGGAAAATAAAAACAAAATAAAAAGATCGCAAGCTCAAAAACCCGGGTCTTCGATAAAGTCACATATATTCAGGGGGGGTTATCAATATTATAATTATTTTAACTAGTAATCTAATTAAATCCAGATTTTATTGTTGTTGCTATTATTATTATTATTATTACTATTATTATTATATTTTCTTTAGATCCCGGAATAGTAGCAGGTTTTTCTGCCCGGGGCTATCCAAACGACTTCAGGCGGCAATACCTAGCTCTTGATTTCTAATTTTCACTTTCCAGGCTGATTCTCCCGCTGTTTTGCTCCTCTCTCTTCCCCCCACCCTCTCCCTGACGCTCCGCACCCCCTCGTCGCCTCCCCCACCACACCCCCTAGACACACTCACATTTTATACGGTAATCTGAGCCGAGAGCTCGGCACCGCAAATTTTTCCCTGACTGCAGCCATAAACCCAAAGTTCCAGAAGCAGTTCTCAGAAATCACTCGGGAAAACCAGAATAGAGAAGCAGACCGGATTCCTGGCCTGTTGGAGCAAGGGGCCGGAATGGCCTGCCCGACCCACACCAAGACCAAGAGCTCGCCGCCAACTTTTCTTTTAACTGTTCCCGACCAGTCTCTATTTTAAAGGCCAACGTAGGGGATTTGGTGTTTTGAAAACCACTTTATAGAATCTAACTGACAAAAACAGACTTATCTGCCTTCAGCTGACTCTCCCCACTGAAGCCTACTCACAAACAAGTCACTACCAAATGTGGGCTCTTTAAATATGCACAAGCCTCCAAAAGCCTCCTCTGGCCCAACTTACTCGCTTTCACCACTCCCTCCCTCCTTTCTGCTCTTCTCTTTTTGTTTCTTTCTGTGCCCCTTCATCCGACCTCCTCCAATTTCTTCCGTTCCTTCCTTTGGAAAAGTCCTCACTAAGGTGCATAGAGAGGGGTGTTGGCCAGAAGCAAACGTTTAGATTTAGATTTGTCTGCAGCTGGACCCGCTGGAGCCTCCGCTGCCGCGGGAAGCCGGCCACCTCTTCCCGGCTTCGCGCGCACCACGGCTCTGCAAAGCCGGGTTTGCGTCTCTGCTCTCCCGGCCTTTTTTACTTCTCATTGAAACACAAAAATCTATGCCCCAGGATCCTTCCCATCCGGTCCTTTCGTACTTTTTCATAATTTAAAGCCTGAAACCAAAAAACCAGTGTACACTTTCGCTGCCTGCCTGCTGGAACCTGACGCCCAGACCCAACCAAGGCCCAGTTTGTGCGCCCCGGCCGCTGACATTTGGATTTGGGGTTTCAGGCCCGGGATGAATCTGGGGTGGGGGACCAGGAGGTGGGTCAAACACTGAGGTTTCCGTACCTGTATGCGTCCTTTTGTGGATCTTTAAGTTCTCGGAACGCGCGAACACCTTGCCGCAGCCAGGGAAGGGGCAGGGGAACGGCTTCTCGCCCGTGTGCACGCGGATGTGGTTGACCAGTTTGTATTTGGCTTTGAAGGGCTTGCCCTCGCGCGGACACTCCTCCCAGAAGCAGATGTGGTTACTCTGCTCAGGTCCGCCGACGTGCTCCACGGTGACGTGCGTGACCAGCTCATGCATGGTGCTGAAAGTTTTGTTGCACGACTTTTTGGGGTTGGCCAGCTGCTCAGGCTCGATCCACTTGCAGATAAGCTCCTGCTTGATGGGTTGGCGCATGTAGCGGAAGAAGGCTCCGGCGCCGTGATGCGCGGCCATGTTCACGTTCATGGGCCCGTAGCCGTGAAGCTGCGGCGCGGCATAGTGCTCCGAACGCGGGCTTGTCACCTGGCCGTACTGCTCGGGCCGCGGGTACATGTCTCCCGAGAAGCCAAGCCTCATCTGCCCGTTGACCACGTTGGGCGACGCGTGGCCCGCCGCCTGCTCGTGAAGGCCAGGGAAGAGGAGGTGGCCCGCAGCGTCCGTGTGGCCGTGTGGGCCCCCGAAACCCCCGGCCGAAGCAGCGAACAGGCTGTGCTGAGCGCTGGCTGCTGCCGCCGCGTCGCCAAAGCCCCGGTTGCGGAACAGAAAGTCCCGCGTGGAGTTGAAGGCTGCGCTCGAATAGGAGCCGACGTGGCCCGGGTGGTGGTGATGGCCAAGGGCCGCGGCAGCCGCGTAGCCGGGCGCCTGCGACGTGAAGGCCGTCTGGCCCGCGGAGGCCAGCTCGTGCGAGCTGGGGTTGAGCTTGAAGGCTCCCATGCCGTCGGCGAACGGGTTGATGCCCAGGCCAACGTCGCGCTCGGACACGTCGCCCGCGGAGTGGTGGCGGGACGCGCCAAAGGTGGTCACGCCGATCGCGGGGTACTGGGGGCCGGCGTCCAGGAGCATCGTGGCTGCTCCGGGCGAGCCCCGGCCTCCCCCGCCCCCCCCACCCTCGCCTGCCGAGGAGGGAAAATCAGGAGGAGGAGGAGGAATGGGAGGTGGAGGAAAAGGAGGAAGAAGAAGAGGAGGGAGGAGGAGTCGACCCACCTCGCGAAGTCCTAGCCCGCAGGCAGCCGCTCCGCGCGCCGGGGAGCCCGCCTGGCCAAGCGCGGGGAAGCCTGACGGCTGCGGGCCGCGAGCAAGGCGGGCTCCGGCGCCCGCCGAGCAGACCCCACCGGCCGGGCTCGCGCTTTCTCGCCGCTCAGTCTCTGCCGAGAGGACCCCGCGTCAAGGCTGCCCAGGGAAAGCCATGGAGCATCTCAGCCCCCCCAGAAAAACTTCCTCCCGGATTTGTAGCATAGAGGAATGTGAGTGCAGGAGCCGCAACTGCTCGCTCTCTCCGCCTCGCGCCGTACGCCCCTCCTCAGTTCTCCACTAGCCCCTCGCCCTTGCTCTCTTTTCTCTCAGGATCGCCTCCTCGCTCCTTCGCTCTCCCGTTTCCCCCTCTGCTTTTTGCAAAAATAATAATAATGATAATAATAATAATAATGAAAAGGGGGGAGCAAAAAAGAAAGAAAGAAAGAAAAAGCCAAAGAAAAGGCGCAAATCATGCACAATATTGTCTTTTGCGGTTTATCTTCCTGGGGAGAAACTTTCACCTCCTCAGCCGGGCGGTGAGCGCGAGACTGATAGCAGCAATCATTCCTGCAGATAAATGAATTGAAAGGACGACACCGTCCCCCCCCCTTGATGAATGGGAGCAGGGGGAGGTGTCACGTGCTGCTGACGCGGGCGCCCATTGGTGCGTCCGCACTCCCCCCGCCAGCAGCCGCCGCACCAACTGAGGGCGCGCCGAGGCGCCGCGCTCCGTTCATTGGCCCGCCCGCCTCATCAATCCCAGGTATTGTAAAGCGCTTGACATCCCCTTTTGACAAACCCGGCTGCCAGGAGTAGCAACTTTTTTTTTTTTTTCCAAAAATTTTTTCCCCTCTTCTCTTTTTTTCTGCTACGATTCCTTTTCTTCTCGCAGTCATATACATTTTCTCTCCTTATCCCTCTTCCTCTCCCATTCTCTCCCTCTCTCCCTCTCTCTCTCTCTCTCTCTCTCTCTCTCTCCCCCCTCCCTCCCACTCTCTCTCTCTCTCCCCATCTCTCTCTATCTTGTCCTTCAAACCTGCTCTTAGCTGAGCGATTAGCGACTTCGGATGTCTGGGAGAGCAGGAGGCGGGGATGGGGCTGGTAAACACAGCTAAGGCACTTCCAGAATGTCCAGATTCAGCAACTTTCTTTTCTTTTTTTTTTTTTTTTTTTCCTCCACTGTTCCCTCTCCCTTCAAGGATAGCAAGGGAGTCTTTTGTTATTTTCTCCTTTTGAAGTTTGCTTTCCTCTTGCCTTGTCCCCCTCCTGTTTATAATTTAAGATCTCGGGAGCACACGGATACTCCACTCTCTCTTTACAAAAAAAAAAAAAAGAAGAAGAAGAAGAAGAAAAAAAAAAGTGATTTATCAGGATAACCGATTGCCTCGATTTTCTTACTTTTCTCAAATCCATCAGTTTTCCTGCGTCCCTCCTCCCCTCACCTCACCCTCAAATGAGCACAGGTGGATGAGAGGTTTTAACTTTCCAGGTTATTGAGGTTTGGGGGTTTTTTATGGCAAATTGGAAACACTGTTGCTGAGTTTTACTCCCCCCCCTCCTGTGTTATTCTCTTTTCTCCCTTTTTCCTAGTCTCCCTCGTCTGCCCCCGCTGACCCCCTCCTTTTGCACTCCTGTTCCCAACCGAGGCCCCTTTCATTCAGGTAAAACTGTAAATTTCCCAAAGCGCCATTGTTCTTCAGAACTGTCCAAAGCTCCCTAGAAATCCCCGAATACTTTTTTTGGTATTTAAATCCTCGATAGATAGAACCAATGTAAATTTTGTGACATTCAAACCTTTCTGAGTTCACAAATCAGTCACCCTTGTCACAGTTATTGAAATTCCGCAACTCGCCACACCAGGACGGTGGAAAAAACGGGCGCGGTCTTTGTTGCCGACCAGGCTTTTGATCGCCAGAGAAAATTTACTTACCTTCAGATGAGTGAGCAGAAAAAGAAATAACACTCCCTTTGATTTAGTTAGGAAAATGCAGACATTTGGATTCAGTGCAAACATACAACACTCGCTTGTTTTCGCGATGCGGCCCTCGATTAACCTGTCTTTGCCCAGCGCAAAGTCTATTCAACAACTGCGCGTAGTTGCTTTTTGTCCTGTCCACAAAGAACCATTGACCATATATTAAAATGATTGTTGAAAGGTAGAAGAGTATGGCACTTAAAAGCAGGGGGAAAAAATCCCTGTGACTCAATCAATTAAGGCGAGTAACATTTATGCATTTCAAAAAATGCACACGGATGCAGGGGGTTGGGGGATAATGGTTGCATTTCTCCGCAGCTCTGTTTAAAACCTCGCAGTCCGGGCTGAGGGTTTAGCTCAAGCGTCTGCATATTCATTAGGTCTAATTATTTTCTAGTAAGGAAAACACAAAAAGCCAAGAGTCGGAATCTTTCAATTTGCCCTTTGTTTCTAACTTCATTTGGCTTATTTGCAGCTGAATCAGAGCCCTAAACTCTTTTTGCAGACAAAGAAACCTCAACTCATCCTTTCACAGGCAGCCCAGTTAGGAAACTCACCAGCGCTTGGGAGAGAGGAAAATGAAAATGAATCTGTTTTGCCCAGTCACCCGCCTTAGCAGCACAGGCTGGAGGAAGGCAGGATCCGCGCTGGCCGCTCCTCGCCTTTCTGGTTTTCTGGTCTTTTTTCATCAACCAGATTTTCTCCTGGGGTTGGAGAGCTGAGCTGCGCTCTCCCAAAACTCGTCTTGTGTAACTAGGATGGTTTCCCAGTGTCTGAAGAGACCTGGCCGAGCATTTGTGCTTGGGCTGGGAAATAGAAATTTGAGAAAGAAAAAAAAATTCAAATATGATGTCCCCAGCAACAAGTCTGAGTGCAGCAGCCCAGCTTTCCACACCAATGTTGACTGGACCAGGATGGGGATGGAAGGAAAGGGTTCCGGCTTGAGGGGTGGTTTAAAAAAAAAAAAAAAAAAAAGACACACTTTGATAGACTCTGATATATCTTTTTTGAATAAAGTGTTTTCTACAGTCTACAAGGGGAGGTTGGATCCTGACTCCAATGCAGTTGTACAAACCTTTTCTACAAGTTTTCTCTAGAGTCTGTATTGCAATCACTAGGGAGAACAAATATTGAACCCACCTCTCCTGCCTTTCAAAAAAACAAGGGAGGGGACATAAGGGGGAAGGGTTGCCATTGGGAGGGGAGAGCAAAAATAATTCTTCAAAAAAGAAAAGTCAGTCTTCTCCTTTCCAGTCCGTGGAAAATCCGATGGGGACGTTGACAAGAGAGTATTTTTAGGAAACGTGTCCAAATATACAGGGTGAGAGTGAATGTGCGGGGAGGGGATAAAAAAGTTGTGGGTTGTAGAAGTTATCAAGTGGGATTTGCGGCGCTCTCTGCAGGGAACGAAAGCGGCTCCAGTTCAAAGCCACATGCACCAACGTGACATATAAGCCATTAAAATATCATCCTGACGGCTCATTTCTGCTTCATCATACATTCCCTAACTGCTTCCCGAAAGCTGGAAAAAGAGAAATGAAGGATGATCGCCTCGCTGGAACCACAAAGAGAGGCTTAGAGGGGTTTGTGGTCCCCCCTCAGCCACCCCAAAGTGATGTGCAGAAATGAGGCGATCCCAGCAACAGGTGGAGCGGGGTAAGTGCGTGAGTCCAGGGGCAGACAGAGGGGACCTGTTCCCCCAGCAGCTGGGTCAGCAAGCTCCCTCACCGGGGCCATTGGCACCCAAACCCCACTGTGGGTAGAGGCCCATCTAGACTTTCTCCCTCAATCCCCTCCCTCTCTAGCCCCCCAACTGTGGGTAATTGGCCCCACCCCACTGACACTGAGGGGAGGAGGGAGTCCTTCTGCCGAGGGGCAGTGATGGGGATGAGTCCACTCCTTCTCCCCAGGATAAGGAGGGGGGTGTCAAGGGGACCGGCTGGAGCTCCAACTAGCAAAGGATCCAAGAGCATCTTGTTGCCCGCCCGCCCTCCCTACCTCGTTTCCTTGTCAATTGCATGGGTGTCCCACGTGGGCACGGGGAGGAGAGTCGTGGCCCTGAACTTCCCTCGCGCGGAGTGAGCGGGATCCGCGCCGGAAGGGGCCCCTGCAAGCAGCTTCTCTGCTTTGCCCCCAGGAGGATGGCAGGAGGGACCCGGCTGCCCCTCCCCAGGGTCAAAGGAGCCAAGTTAGCCTGGCTGGCAGCAAGATGATGGAACTTCTCCGCCCCAACCTGACGGCGGATGCTGGCTGGGTCAGCCGCGGGGCTGGCTCATTGCCCTCGCGCGTCCTGGTTCTGCCTCAGGACGCTGACCGCTGAGATCCGCTCTCTGCGCGCCGCCTGCCGTGGGTTTGGGACTTGGCTTTCTCTCTCTCAGGTGCAAAACAGGGCTAGGACTAGCTCTCTGGGGAGCAGGCCGCAGCCATCTAGGATTCTGGGCACTACCTTAGACACCTAGGGACACTAAATTAGGGGCAAGAGAGGCGGAACGGTGTCGGTCTGTGAAAGAAAGTAGGACTGCCTCAAAGGCTTGACCGGAAAGCTTGAGGTTGATGAATGGTCCATGGGGACAGCTGGGACCTAGCGAGGTCTTAGGAATGGAGAAGGGGCATTGGAAGGTTGCAACTTGGCTGGCACCATCTGCAGGAAACACCCTTTGGATTCCGAGGTCATATTTCTCCCCCCTTGGGGAGAAAATTTCCGACGGCATTGGCGGCACAGCAACCCATGGGGAGGCATCACCTTCCTTTCCTCCATCTAGCCGCAGGCAGATTTGGGGGGTGGTTCAAAGGGATGGTTAAATATCCAGGCTGGTCCTTCAAGAGACTCACTAATGCAAACTCTACTGTGGACACACGAAGTCGCCTAGCCTTCATCCCCGGGCTGGGGAAACCCGAGCTCTTCCCTCTAGGGAACAGAAGAATGAGAAAAGGCCGTCACACCACCCAGCCTCGCCTCCCAACTTCCTGGTATTCAAGAGCCCGGTGGAGGGGAGCCAGGGAGGTGCCTGGTGCAGCTGACAACAGCAGGCCGCTGGCAAAGGTGGGGAGGGGTTTTGGCTTTGGCTTTGGAGCTGGGAGGCAGTTACAGGTCCCCTGCTCTGCACCCGCGCGGGCTGAGCTGTGGCGGACTCACTAGCATGCCTTGTTTTTAGGAGAGCCTGCAGGTTAATCAGTGTGGGGCAGCGTTGAAAGGTTGGGGACTAGAGCCCCTAGCTTGGGAAGCAGGCTGCAGATGACCTCTGACCTCGAATAGGCCCTCACAGGCTAGGGTGAACCCACAAAATGGTGCTCTTTGCCCATACCCACCAGCCTACCTTCTTCGCTCTCCCCAGCACGATTAATCTACCAGGGCTTGCTGGCACCTCTTCTCAGGGTGTGGAAATGCAGAAAGATTTCAATAAGTCTCCAAACTGTGCTCCTGAGTGGTGATTCAGTAGCTGCGGCCAGTGTGAAAAAACAAGTCAGGAGAAATCATTGGGGGTGTGTGGGGTGGGGAGGGAATCAAATCTAGCATTTTCAGGGCTTTTAAATTCTTGGATTGGTGGGGTTCTCAGGTCCAGGGGCCTAGGGACTGCTCCTAATTCTCTCACCGCTCCTTCAATGAGAGGACTAGCTTGCTAAGTGGGGTCAGAGTTTGAACCAAAGAAGTTATTTACCCTTGTTCCCTGAACTGGCTGATGATGGAGTTGCTACTGAGAGCAGCTTAAGGTCCCAGTTGCCTGCCTGAAGTCCAGCCTCTGCAGCAATTGTTTGCATGCTTGTGGGTTTGTAATGCATAAAAGACTGCCAGGACCTGGGAATAGAAGTGACACAGGCCTCTCAAATGGAGGACTTGGGCAGCATTGCGGGTGGACAGAGTCCTCTAGGGAAATTCACGCCCATTTTCTTCAGAATCAGAAAAGTAAATGCTATTAGTTCCAACCAACCAGGACTTTTCTTATGCCAGCTATCCTGCCATGAGGAAATTTTAGAGTAAAGATACCCAGCATGCTATCCTCCTGTAGGAATGCAAAGTTGGGCCTGCTTTCTCTCCTGAATTGTGCGGGAAGGAGCCTATTACCTTTGGGGATGAATTCCTTTTGGTTAGAAAGAATTGAAAATAAATAAAACCCTCTGGGAAACGGTGAGTCTACCCCACCCCTCAGGCTTGGACCTGGAAAAGAAGGGAGAGGGAAGGGTGAAAACACCCAAGCAAGTTCATGTTCTGTCTGGGGATCGCGGGAGAGAGAAAGAGGTCTTTGAACACAGAGAACTGGAAAGCCTTTGAGATAGCAGAGCCCCACTTGGATTTGGCCTGTGGTTCAACAAGTTAAACAACTGCTTGTTCTGTGGGCTGGAGTGTCAAGACAAGCAGACTTCCTCATTGACAGAGGGCTTGTTGTGTTTGTCCAGCCTGAGACCTTTTCAATGACTGTTTGTCTTTCCAGGCCCAATTGAGGGCTGGGGCTGGGTGGACTGCCTCTGTTTGGCTGCTCCACGGCCTTTCCTGGCCTGACAAATGCAGAAGTCCCCGGGGTGTGTTTCAGGCTTTAGGATGGCCAAAGGCTTGCTGGTTCTATCCGCAAAGTGAATCTGATAAAGAATGCAAATACCTTGTGGGGGGGAAGGGAGCAGATTTTTTCTGACTCTCTTAAATAAGAAAGGGGGAAGTCAGGACCAGATGATAGAAATGACACCTTTCCCCTCCTAATCTGGGGAATTATATGTTAAATTCAAAAAATCAACCATCGATGGCTTCCGGAGGGGGCTAGGGGAAGAAGCCATGTGAGGTACTCCACATCAGCAGAGCATAACAGGATCTAGAAATCTGCAAAGAAATTCCTCTCCTCCCAGCTTCAACAGTTACAACTCAAGTTTTAATGTGCTAACTGCCCAGCCCTCCCCATTACATCTCACTAAACTCAGTTAATACACTTAAAGAAAATAATGGTGGCTTCTCATACAAGCAATTCAAATTCTAAAAGTTAGAGATGTTTGCACACTGACTGAAAAGGTGCTTAATTTTACCTGCTAGGGAGATCAAAAAGTGAGTTTAAGATAAAATTCTTGTTGGGGACTGATGATTTTAATATTTTTTTATTATCAAGAATATATTATTTTTTAATAAATACAGGAAGTTCCCAGCACACTTTTTTATTTTTTTCACTGCCAAATTTGAAAATGGTCAAAGAAAGACTGAAAGACTTTTCAGATCAGTACTTTTTCACTCACACATGCAGGCCACAAAATCTTGCCATACGCGTATAAAAGTATTTAACTAGTAACTTGGTCTTTTTCCCTTAACAGGCTCAAAGTCAGAAAATGAGATTCAAGACTTCCTTGGCGATGAGGAAACGATTGCGACTTTACCAAACTGCTCTGAAAGAGTCCAGTAAGTTAAAAATCCTCTTTTGAATATTAGTTTGCTGAAGTTTATTTATTTTTTTTAAATAGGAAGCTTTGTTTGTTTGTTTTTTTTGCTTATGTTGGTTGTGAGTTTGGGGGTGTTTCCTGAGTAAAACTTAGAACAACACCTTGGTGCTTGATGTATTTGTACACAAATCAGCGACTCAAAGTCCCACCAGCAGCTGACTAATCTCCTTCAATGCCTACTCATCTGGGCGTTCTAGAATTAATATTTGACGACTCTCTCATTGAAACAACCACCCCTGACCTTCTGCAGTTCCACTGTCACATTATTCTATGACATATTCATCTTGAATTCATTTCCAGACGATTTGATTGGAATGAGGTTTGACATATATTGGCTTCCATGAAAGAAGCATACTTTGATCTTGGTGATGGGGTTTACATGATATGCATCATCTTTACCAGGGACACCAGCCTTCTGCAATGTGGTGGTGATGATGTTCCCACAATGTGGTGTCTGAACAGAGAGTGACTGACAGCCGCTCAGTCAGGAATACCTTCATTGTGAAGAATTTAATTTAATATTCCATTTAGAATAAGCATATGATTTAGGGTTGGGTGTTTCCCCTTCCAGGCATCTAGTTTTCCTCATTTCAGCTACACCACCAGCTGATGGTTGCCTCCAAGGTGCTTCTCTGTTGGTAGGAAAAGCAACCTTCTTAACAAAAGTTAAATGACAACTCAGGAAATGGCTCTTTTCTATTATTTTGGGGTGATGTGATGGCAGAATTCTCAAGAGAGGTGTGGTTTTTATGTAAATTCAGTTGTTTTAGTTCTTCAGTGCTGTTCTGAAAGATCTTTTAGCCATGTTGCTTAATCTTTTGTTGAAAGATGTTTTGCAGAACCATTGTTTGAAAAGTAAATTCTATCCAAGTATATTTTCTTTCATACTCAGTTCCATTAATGATGATTAAAGCACAAACTTGCATAGCAAAGGGGAGGAATGTCTGCAAAATCCTGATAGATCTCATCTCCTTTGTACAATATGGGCCTGGACGAACGGTGGCCTCCTGGGGTTTAAGTTATTTAATTATTTTCCCATAAGAATAGAGACAACCTTTCACTGCAGGAAACCTGAAGTCTGTCTGTGAATAGCCTATGAAGAGATTTGTCCCTAGTTTGGGGTGGTAACCTGGTCAGAAATAAGGACGAAAAGAGTGAACAAGTGGCTGCAGATTTTAGATACAGAACATCCAGGCAACAAGGGTTATGCTTAACCAGGCTCTGAGCAGTGGCCCTCAGCTCATAGGATACTGCTTTGGGCATAACCTGCAATAGATAATCATCATTTAGCATTGTTTAAAAGAGCAAAAATGAAAGATAGCTCAGTCACGGATCTGAAATTTCCCTCATTTCTTTCCTTTCCAAGGGAGAGAGGTTCAGACATGTCCCCATTTGAGACAATGATGTGAGCAGCTCTGGCAGATGGTAGAATAATCAAATGTCATATTTCTATACAGCAGGACTAGAAAATCAGTTTAGTTTATGCTGTTGCATTGGTCTGGCTGGGACAAACAAGGGTATATAGGCCATGATTCTGGGCACTGGAGAAATGTTTAGTGTCTGCTGGTGAATCACACTCCAAACAGGCCCTCATGAAAGCCTCCAGAGCTCCTTTGACCTCTGCTGAAAGATCTTTGGACTGCAGAATATTTCTTTCTTTCTTTCTTTCCTTCTTTCTTTCTTTCTTTCTTTCTTTCTTTCTTTCTTTCTTTCTTTCTTTCTTTCTGCAAATGAAGTAGAAACGTGGACTCAATGATGCTATAAACCCCAGAATGGTTAGTAAAAGAATGTTGCAGCCAAGCATTTTGGTATTAGAAGTAAGTGTGGTGAATACATTCTAAAAGAAAAATTCTGATCACCACAGAGGAAGATGCTATTCCTCAGCCTGCTCAACCAATAGTCAATGAAACCTGAACTCCTTGTTAGCTGGGCACTGGAAGACTCAAAGGAATATCTCTGAAACGTAAAATATGCTTCCTTGACATTAGTACCCCAGCTGTCTTTTGCGGTTAGCTGGATACTGCTTTGGTGCTAATATCAGAGATAAGCCTTGAAGACCCTTATATAATGGCCCAAAGTTTCCTGTTTATAAACATTAGTGGGTGAAATGGATTTTTTTTTTTTTCTCTATCCCTGTCCCTGGGAAAATGTCCAAACAGGAGAATGCTTGGTCCCGGCCCATAGCTGTATTTAGCCACCAAGGTGTGAACCATGTGGCTCCGAGGAACTTTCCAAATCAGGCAGCCTTAGTGGCCTGCTGGTTGAGTGACCCCTGACTACTCAAGAAGCATGGACTCAGGAAGGGTCCAGATGTTTTCAGTGCTTCCAGAGAAGGCTGCATATGGGAGTGAGCTCCGTAGGGCCAGGTAACTGTCGGTGAATTGGACTGAATCAGATGTATCTGCTCTTTTGCTGTTGGCATAAAAAGCCCTATACATGTCCAAAGCCTTTCAAGATAAAGCTAGTAAGAGAGAGTGTGTAATGTACTAACACTTTCTGTTTATAAAATCTCTGCTCCTTCTCCCCGGAGTCCACAGGGTCAATGCTTAGAATTCAAGGGGTCTGACTATTTGGATAGGAAAAAAAAAATTACATCTTTATTTTCACCACCTTCTAATGGAAAGGTATAATTTTATTCTATTATGAGTGTGGGCAACAAACACAGTACTATTAAAATTAACTAGCTTCGCCAGGGTTCCAAAAGGGTGCACAGCCTAAAACAATGTACATACATACTCTTATTCTGTATATTTATTCAAAGATTTTGATGCAGGTGAGGTCACAGTGTGTATATTAAGAGATCCATTTTTGTGCAAATCAGAGTTTTAATAGAAGTCAAAGTGGATGATGAGATTGACAAACATCCTGAACAGTAGGTTGTAGATGGCCTAGGTTCAGGTGGGAAAGAAACTATTTTAATTGCTGAACTACTGCAAACATGCTCTGCACTTAGGTCTGAATGTTACAGGAGGAGATGACTAAGCTAGCTCTGTGTTGGGGGATGCTTAGGAGAAATGGCAAGGGATCCCAGGTTGGAACATACACATTTGGGCTTTTGGTTTTGGTCTTCGTTCTTTTCTGAGCCCTGGGTTCCACCCAGACTAGCCTAGAAAGCTGAATCATCCAACAGACACCTGCACCATGGGGAGCCTTGAAACCATTCACGGAGACTAGAAACACCTCAGATAGACACACAGATCATTCCTGACCAGGCTTGGAGGAAGGGAAACAGGATGGGGGACCACAACAGAGTTGTCTGTAGGCAGATGGGTAAATCCCAGAAAGTGAGCATGGGAGAGCATGAAAGGCAGGAAAGGAGACAAATCCTCAGAGTCTAGTGTCAACACTGCTGTGAAAGCCCTTGGTTTCCAGAGCAGACAGTGTTGGGCTGTCAAATGTTCTCCTTCAACTTTTCATTTTTTGATGCTAATGCAGCATCTATTGGTAGTTGCGTAAGCTCTTCCGGCTGGAGGAGCAGAAAGACCTGCACTTGTCAAAGCCTGGAGAAATTGTTGTGGAAGTTAATCCCTCACTAAAATGCACCCTGAGCGGGAACAATGTAGTAGATGAAAAAAGTCTCAAAGAACCTGCCAACCATTATAAATAAGTCAATTATTTTTGAAATTTAAAAGAAATCCTTATTTACTGACCAGGAAATGTATAAGAATAGTCCTTGCTGCTGGAAATGGGTAGGGCAGCTCAAAAACCCTGAGTCCGAGTTCACTGTAATCTGTCCAAACTTCTTACCTCTGCTAGGGGTACCAGGATCTTTACTTAATTCTTAAAACTTCTCTTAAAGAACCATTTCTCTGCCTTGGGGTGCGTTCTGTGACCACCAGGGAGGCCCAAGTACTTAGGTTGGCATTTTCAGCTAGAGACCAAGGCAGGGGTCCAGGCCAGCAGCCCTTTATTGCCAGGCGATGTAGCCGGCCCTAGAGGGTCGGCACAAACAAAGGATACCCCAACCCCCCTTCTCTCGTTTTTTTTGCCACACTTGGCTGGACCAGAACTGAAGGGTTTTTTTTCCACCTCACACCCCCCACCCCACCCCAAGACGGTGGAACCCAAATCCCGGGAGGGTGTCTGCGAGAAGAGGCCATGAACCCTCTCACAGCCGGGCCGGGTAACGGGGCGTCTACTCTTATCAGAACCCTGAAGGCAAGCGAGGAAGGAGGCAGACACTCTGGCCACGGGCAACAAGTGGCGGGAGCTGAGAGTGGAAGTGATTCCTATGTCCCTTTTCTCAAAGGCTCGGTCTGGCGGCAGGGTCTACAGCGCTCATGGAGACCTGCAGAGTGAGGAGATGTTCCTTCTTGCTAGCTCCCCTTTGTTTCTTTGTCCAGTCCGCCTTCGGGGAACTGCGCTTTATGGCTGGGAGGATTCTTAGTCCATCTCAGGAGGGCTGTGTGGGTTCGAAGCCAGCCTCTCCAGGTCATCACCTCCTCCTGCTAACTCCTGGCTGTGGTCAGGGCTGGATTCTTGGGTTTACTGTCAGTGAGAGCGCCAGGCACCGGGAGGAGGAGCTTCCAAGGCTAAGTCGGAAGAAGGGAGAGGGGGAGGGGAGAAGAAAGGATACAAGTTGGAAGGCATAGTGGGGTCTGAGTTTCGGGAGAAATGTGTGTGTATGAGAGAGAGAGAGAGAGAGAGAGAGAGAGAGAGAGAGAGAGAGAGAGAGAGAGAGAGAGAGACAAGAACTTCGGAGATAGTAGGAAAATAAAATTAGGCCCACGGGCTGCTGGCCTAGGCGTTCTTTTGCTCCAGGCCACCTAGTCTGCAGCCGCCTTTCGTCTCTGGATCGCCGCCCTCGCTTCCACCCAGCTCCTGGGACAAACCGCCGAAGCCGTCCCCTTGCTCTGGGTGCTGCCCATCAATCCCGGCAAGGCTGGGTACACTAGGTCTGCCCCGAGGACGTGTGCACGGCAACACCCGTACCAAAGTCGTAGAGAACGGAGGCATTACCGAGCCCCGCTCACTTCCAACAGCAGATCCACCCAGCTTTCGGGAGATAACCGGGAGGAGGCTCAGGGGAGAGAAAAGAATCCGTGCCCGGGTCAGAGCGCATGAGCAGAAGTGGGAGATGATGGGGGGCGAGGCGGGAGGAGGAGCAGGAGCTGTTGTGTGTGTGTGTGTGTGTGTGTGTGTGTGTGTGTGTGTGTGTGTGTGTGTCCGCGTGCGGCAAGACCTGTCATCGCTGACGTCGGACCCGGCGGCGGGCCAATGGGCGACCTAGGCGATTGTTCCTCTCCGCGGGCCCCTGCCGGGGCCCCGAATCTCCATTCACTTCCTCAAGCGCCCCGCTGCTGCCTCTGTAGTGTGCAGGTTTCAAGTAGGCTTTAAAGACCGAGAGAGAGCAAGGGGGAAAAAAAGTCACAATCCAAAACTTAAGGGGGGGAAAAAAAACTTTGCAGAAGTTGTTTTGTGGTTCTTCTTTCCCCTCCACGCTGTCAGGTGACGGTGGCATGAGCGGCCAGACCTAGCGAACTCTGGGGAGTCTGAACCCGTATGCAGCAGGCCGCCCACTCCCAGAAGACCCGGGCGCTAAAATTACTATATATGGCCCGGGAGCTTCAGCAACACCACCACCACCTACAACATCCCCACTCCCCCGCAGGGCACTGGGAGTTGGCCGCGGAAGCGAGCTTGCGGGGCAGGTCTGATCTCCCCAGAGCAGAGCCTAGGGGCTCCCAACCGCCCACAGACTGCACTGCGCGCCCCGCTGCCCCTTCCACTTGCCGCGCCGCCACCACCCCTCTCAGGCTCATGGAGCGGCAGGGGGCTGTACCCAACAGCCGCCCAGCCCGACCGCGGCGCAGGCCCTCGGCCTCGTGCGGTCTACTGGGTCCGCTGCAGCCGCCGTCTGGCTCCAGGTCTCGGCGCTGAAGGCAGAGGCCGTAGCGCGGCTGGGCTGGGGCTGTCCCCCAGGGCCAGGTGGAACGCGCAGCTCACTCCACATGTTCTTACCCTCGTTATTTGTCTCGACAACAGGTAGTAGCTCCGGACACCATGACCCCCAGCTCGCTGCTGCCTCCAGCCCCTCGGTGTTCCCTGGCCTTCACGAACAGTCTCCCGAGGCCTCGGCCAGTGGCACATTGAACGGTCTCCTGCGTCTGGGGCTCCCCGGAGAAATGTACGCGCGGCCCGAACCCTTCGCCCCGGGACCGGTGGCCCGCAGCGACGCCCTAGCAGCTGCCGCGGCCCTGCACGGATACGGGGGCATGAACCTGACCGTGAACCTCGCCGCACCCCACGGCCCTGGCGCCTTCTTCCGCTACATGCGCCAACCCATCAAACAGGAGCTCATCTGCAAGTGGCTGGCCGCCGACGGCCCCGCGCCCCCGCGCCTCTGCTCCAAAACTTTCAGCACCATGCACGAGCTGGTCACGCATGTCACTGTGGAGCACGTCGGCGGCCCAGAGCAGGCCAACCACATCTGCTTCTGGGAGGAGTGTCCGCGCCAGGGCAAGCCCTTTAAAGCCAAATACAAACTTGTAAATCACATCCGCGTGCATACGGGCGAGAAGCCCTTCCCCTGTCCTTTCCCGGGGTGTGGGAAGGTCTTTGCTAGATCAGAAAATCTCAAAATACACAAAAGAACTCACACAGGTCAGTATTCGGCACTACCTCATGCAGACCCTCTGGGGAAGCAGGAGGCCTCTTCTGGGCCCTCGGGCTGAATTTCAAGTTTCATCTGGGGAGAGGGGGGGTATTTGGTGTTTCCATGAGTCAAGTCCATAAAATATAATTATTCCCTTCTATTAGAATCACAGAAGTGCCTGAGGCCGAGTATGGGGAGGGTAGCAGGGGATTTCTTCTCTGGGTGGCTAGGGTGAACGTGTTTGGGTCTCTGAGTGTGCAAATGTGTGTTCCCTGCTCATTGAGTTTGACTTTAAGGTATTTAAAATATCAGTTTCTCAAAGTCTTAAAGACATAGGAACAATTTAATTTTTCCTGGTTGCTTTGGAGAGCACCCCTCCAGCCTATCAACCTGACACCACCTGAATTGAGGGGTCATCAGGCCCTTGGTGCCTTCTTTAGGATTTGGGGTCTCTGGGCTAACTTTGTCCCGTTTTGGAGCCTTGATGACTGGACACTTGGGACGTTTGACAAATCCTCCCTTCTGCTTTAGCAGAGATCCAAGGAGACTCATCCGCCTTAAATGTCATTTACCGAGCTGTTAAGTGAAATGGGGACATGTGTCAACCACATCTGTTAGTTCTAGTTAACAGTAAGAAAAGGAACCAGGGCAAGAGCCTGCAAAGTTGAACTTCCCTGGCCAGAAGCATCTCTAATTAATGCAATTGCAAGGAGAAAGTTTTCACACTTACCAGAACAGCCTGTGAAGTTACATTAATTAGTTTAGCAGTCATGTTTGTACTCTACTTAGCTAGGGTTTTCTCGCCCCCTCCTCAAGTTTAGGAAGTCAACATCTCCTCTCCTTTGTGTGTGTGTTTTTTTTTGTTGTTGTTTTGTTTTGGGGTTTTTTGGTTGTTGTTGTTGTTTTTGGCTGTGGTGGGGAGAACGGGCCGGTGGCTAGACCAGGATATAAAATAAGTTCCACCTTGGTGCCCCACTTCTCCTACTCCCTGGCGCTCTGCTTTACTCATCTCTATTATTGGTGGAAACATTGGCAATAATTAGAGTCAAAGAACTCTCCCAGGCTGGCAGTGCCCTGGAAAGAAGTTTGCTAAATCCCACCTTCTCCCACAAACCCTGCAATCTTGGAGGCTTTGGCCAGGATACTAGCACACGCGGAGGCCAGACCAAAGTCCACTTTTAGTCTCCCACTTTATTTCCGGACCATGTCTGGAAAAGTATGGTTTTCTGGAGCTGCTTCCAGGATGCCCCCCCCCCCCCAGAGTTTCATTCCAGGGTGAAGCGTAAAGAGGTGAGATACTGATCACCGCCCACAAGCTGGCTGCTCCAGAGGCCCGCGGCAGCACCGCAAAGGTAGACACGCAGTTCTGAGCCAGAGAAGGGACTCATTTTTAATGACAGGGGAGTTCTAAACAAACAAACTTTTACTGCTCTTTGCTGGCCTACTGTTTGAGGGCCGTGAAGCAGAAAATGGTTAAATTCTTAGTGCAATCGACCTACAGCAGAGAAGCAAGTTCAGTGCGCCCGGGCTGGCTCAGGTTTACTTCTATTCAGGACCGAATTCTTGGTGCGTCTTTTCCACTGGCAGTCCTGATTCATTATCGCTGGCGTTTAGAAAAATAATAAATCTACAGAGCCTCGTCTGGCCTGCTCCGGCATTTCTCTCAAACCCCCCTCCGAAGTAATGAAAAGAGGGGGGAAAAAAACAACAAAATGTTTCTCAAATGGCAATAGACCTCACTACAAATTATTCATGAAGACAGTTCAACAGGAAAATAATTGCCTTTTCAAATATTAATGTCGTTTCATTTCCTCGAATCGCGGAAGCAGCGGATAGGAGCTGATGATATCTCGGGAGTTAAAATTCGACCAGATCTGAATCCCGGGCCTGGCTTCGGAGGCTGCTGCCCCAAGCCCGCGCCGAAAGGTTTCGCTTTGTGGCGGTCACGGCAGTCCCGGAACAAAGGTGCGGCCGCGGGGGATCCGCGGGCCAGCCGCGCGCTCCGGCCTGTCCCCGCCGCCGGGCGCCCTTCCCGGGACCTCTGTGCCGCGGGCGCGCCCTACCATCCCAGGCGGTGGGTAGAGACAGGCAGGGCTGGGGGTCTGAGGTAGAGAAGAGACCGCGCCCGGGTCGAGACGCTGGGACCACTCGGATCAGCCACAAGTGCCAGAAAATGGCGCTAGCGAACTGCCCCGCCGCTGCCAAACTTTGTCGCGCGGGCCTGGCGCGTGCTGGGGAAGGGGTCTCTCTCGGTAGTCGAGCTTCTGGGAGGAGACTCCGGGCCTTTCACGACAGCCCCAGGACCCGCTGCTCGGGGAGGGCTGCAGGGCCTGGGACCAACCCTGCTCTCCACCTCCACCCACCCAGGGCTCAGAGCCCAGACCGGTGGGAGGGAGCGGGCGGAGGCAGTGTGTTGGGGGTGGGGTGGGGGGTGTTAGACAGGAGACCCGGGCGCCTCCTGCAACTGGGGAGAGGCCGTGGGGGCTCGGGGGCGCGGCCTCTCTTGGCCTCCCAGGAGCCTCGGAACTTCCAGGCTGCCCGTGTCACCTTCAGTGCCCTGCTTTTTTCCTTCTCTGCTCCTCGTCTGGGACGAAATCATTGTTTCTGTTTTACGTGAACGT
Organism: Tadarida brasiliensis; assembly: GCA_030848825.1. Classification (NCBI taxonomy): domain Eukaryota; kingdom Metazoa; phylum Chordata; class Mammalia; order Chiroptera; family Molossidae; genus Tadarida; species Tadarida brasiliensis. The sequence goes on along the minus strand of CM061260.1, from coordinate 106,076,357 downwards.
CGAACGAGGCGCTCACAAGATGGGATAAGTGTGTGGGGAAGATGGGGGGGTGGGCGGCAGTGGGGCAATCAATCTTAAATTCCATTCGTCCTCTGTTTTCTCAGCAAATCTTGTTTCCTTTTGCAGGTCCTGAACTGCATGGTTCTTGTAAGAGATTTTAGAGAGGAAAAAAAGAAGGAAGGGAGGGACGAAGAAAAGTTTTAGTTTGGCAGATATTAACAGGGACTAAAGGGAAGAAAACGAGAGGCAAATAGGGACACTGATTTATTTTGCTTGCTTATTTATTTATTTATTTATTTATTTATTTATTTATTTATTTATTTATTTATTACAAAGCGGTACCGGTGTCCCGAGAAATGGCAGATTCTAGCACGGTTCAGCGATCCACTGCGCTAGCAATAGTCCTGCAGGGGGAGGGCCAACGGCCGGGCGGGGAGCGAGCCCTGGGTTCACAGACCTCTGCGGCGCGGAGGCGACGGTTGTGCGCAAACCTCTGGCTCAGCCTGAGCCTGGGTAGGGCTCGGGAACAGGGGCTTTGTTTAAACCTGCCCCCAAAGCGCCCGTCTTTCTAGGAAGTCGCGGGAGAAGCGACCACAAAGGCAACGGTCCTCCAGCCGCGCAGCTCTTTCTTCTCAGCCAGAAGCTTGGTGGCGGGTCCCTCCACCCAGGGCGCCCGGCGGCATCCAATTGTTTCAAGCGCCCAGGCACTTCCTCCCCTCCTTCCCGCAGCATCTGCAGCTCGGCAGGAACCTGGGCTTCCGGGTTCGGGTTCTTTCCTCCCCCACTCGCCTGCGAGTCGAGCCGGCGGTGAGCTCCGGGATTGGAGGAGCTCGGTCCTCCGCCAGTGTTTCCACCCTAATCCGCGCTCGTGCCTTCCCGCGGCTCTACAGGGCGTCGCACCGGGGAGCCAGCCGAGTCCCTTGCGGGTCTATCCCTGCTGACCGCTGACCCTCCGTCCGCCGGGACGGACCTGGAGGGACCGCAGCAGCTCTGCTCATACCGAAGCCTCCACGCTCAGGGGTGCGATTGCGTGATAGGCCGCGGATCCCTCGTGGCCCGGGCGGATCCGGCGGCACCGGCCTCTCAGCTCAGGCCTGCGAGGCCCGACTCCGGGGCGCGGTGGCCTGGGGAGGCCAGTCGACCTCTCGGGCTGTTGGGACTGGAAGAGCCGACTGCCCGCCGCAGCGTCTCCCGGAGACCGCTGGAGCAGCGTAATAAAATAGTATTGGCGGTGCGCGTAGGTAGCGGGATCCCGGACGGTTCAGGCAAGATTTGAAGAATGCTGTTAAATGTTTGCCCTCAGGGGGTCGAAGGGAAGGGGGAGGGGGCCCCATTTCCTGTAAAAATCGCCTCTGAAGTGAATCATTGCTCAGAATACCTTTCCCTACGGCACAAACCCACTTTATGCACATGTCGTGTGCATCGGCGGCACATTCTTCAATTATCCCATCGCCTTGGCGTTTACACAAAACCTACTTTAGGAAGCAGTTTGGGCCAGGATGGGGTGTGCGCGGGGTGGGTCTCTGGGCGGGGAACAGAGACGTTTGGCTGGAACAGCGACCGTAAATTGAGCAGATGAGACCTCCTCGGTCAACTCTGTTCTCTGGGCAGAGGAGCTCCTGGCTCCGAGTGGAGAAAAATTGGTGGAAAACAATCGGAGTAGATGAGGATTTTCCAGGATGGAAACTCAACTAAGATGGAGTCTTTGTCGCTCCTCCTCCGTACCCTCCCCCAGGCCCAGGCAGGAGAGGGGGAGGGGTGGAGGTCTGCAGGAGACAGATCAGAGGGCGCGCTCCGAGCCGAGAAGGGGTCGCTGGGCCTCAGGGGCCGAACACAAAGGTTTCTGAAAATCTTTACTGATTCTTTTATATATAATGGAAGAGAAATTGGGGTCGGTTTGTGAGGCCGAGCTGGGCCCCGGCTCACACGCACTAATGTCTCTGCATTGCCTCCACCAGGGGAGAAGCCCTTCAGGTGCGAGTTCGAGGGCTGCGAGCGGCGCTTCGCCAACAGCAGCGACCGCAAGAAACACTCGCACGTGCACACCAGCGACAAGCCATACACGTGCAAAGTGCGTGGCTGCGACAAGTGCTACACGCACCCCAGCTCGCTGCGTAAGCACATGAAGGTGCACGGACGCTCACCGCCGCCTGCTAGCTCTGGCTACGACTCGGCCACTCCGTCTGCCCTGGTGTCACCTTCATCGGACTTCGGCCGCGAGCCCCCAGTGGCCTCCTCGGCGGCGGTGGCGGCGCATGGCGCCGAACTGAGAGAATGGTACGTGTGTCAAGGCACTGGCCGGGTCGCGACTGCCCCCGCCACGCCAAGTCCCGCGCCACCACCTGGCCCTACCGCTGCCGCCGCCGCCGCCTCGGGTGTTAGGGCTGCTGCCGCGGTTGCTGCTCTGCGTGCTAGTCTAGGCCCGGTCCTTGAGGCTTGAAGAGAAGGTGAGGAAGGAAGAAGGAAGGAAAGAAGGAAGGAAGAAAGGTCACTAGTAATAGTTGTTAGAGCTCATTAAATGCTGATAAAATATCCATTATTTAAAAATGTAAATATGGTACTAATTCATTCTACAGCCCTCCCCCCCCCCCCACACACACATCCACGCAGACACCGTCTTGATTGGGTAGCATGAAACCAGTTCTGGGGTAAAGAAGACAGATAAACAGACGGGCAGAAAGTTGCAATCTTGGCAACTTCAGGTGACAAGACTAAGGCCACAAAGTCCTCGCAAGGTTAAGAGAATGGGAACTGTTTCCTCCAGGATGGGACGCTGGGATTGCCACGCCCCACTCCTTTCTCAGCTCCCAGCTGGAGCCTGGTCGGAAATTCGGATCACTTATATTTTACCTATTTCCTTCCTCTTTTGCTTCCTTACAATTCCCCATCACTCAGCTGTACTGTGAAACAAAAACACACAAGGTCCAGACTCCAAAAATTTCAAGCACTTCTAAAATGGAGATAAGAGGGTTTCAGCACCACCCCTGGGGATCACATGCCCCTCCCCCACGGACTGACCCAAGCACACAGATACCTCTGTCCGCTTGCCTGCATGCTTCATATACACATTATATACTTGGGGTAAGGGGTGAGTCCAAACAACAGGAAATTCAGACAAAAGAGTGCTGGAGGGGCTCTGGGATTCAATGATCTGAGGACTCCCCAGATCAATCACCGTCTCCCCACCTCCCACCCTGGTCGAGTCTCTGCTTGTGAAATCTTGTGGCTGCTGGGCGCTAGGAGTGCAGCGAGCCAATGACGTCATTGAGCCAAGGTCTGCACTGCAAGGGATCCGACGTAGGCCACAGTGTCTGGATAAACCGAGTCAATTCTGTAATGGTCTGTCAAAAATCGCACCATGTTGGTCTTTGTTTTGTTTTGTTTTAAAGTGAAGAAGGGGACAAGAGATGAACTAACAAATGTTTTAAACCCAAATGGATTTAGACTGAATGTGTATTCTTATTTATTTTTAGAGAGAGAGAGAGAGAGAGAGAGAGAGAGAGAAATATGGCTTTGTTGTTCCACTTATTTATGCATTTATTGGTTGACTCTTGTATGTGCCCTGACTGGGGATGGAACCCGAAACCTTGGTGTATCAAGATGATGCTCCAACCAACTGAGCTACCCGACCAGGACTGAATGTGTATTTCATGTGCTGTGTACTAAGTCACCAGAAAGAGAACCAGATGTTGTTGACAGGGGAGAGGAAAGCCTTTGCAATTGTTGCTAAGGGGGGAAAATTGGGGCCTATTTCCCAGTCTGCCACCCTTAGGGAGAATGGGGTTTCCCAGAAATCCTTGTTGAGATTTGGAGGGAAAAAGGAAAGGAAAAGAAGGGGGGGGCACATTTTGCAGACCCATTACCGTCCCCTAATAATTTGGAGATAAGTTGGGTTAGGTATTCCCACTTTGGGGGAGTCTCTAAAGAGCTCAGTTTTAAAAGTTGAGCCCGGCAAACAAGTCCTGGCCCTGCCACTCTGCTGGGTCTTCCTCCACTCTCTCCTCTTCAGCCGCGTTAGACAGTTATCACTCCTGCCCAGCAGCTCCACAGTTTCATCAGATAAATAATGTCCTAACTGGAGTGGGACTGTTTTCATTACCCCTAATAAAAAACAGAATCTTCCCAACACATCCTTAGTGAATCTCTCCTTGTGGAAGGGGGACTAAAATCCCCTCTTTACCCAACTACAATAGGGCCCAGAGGCTGCCTGGTCAAGGGTCGGGTTGGCAGCAAACCTTGTTCCCCTCCGGAAACACCCACCCGGCGGCGGCCAAAGTGCAGAGGGCATCTGGGGAATTTGCATCTTCTGACGACGTTTAAAATTTTTTTCCCATCCCCAAATTGGACTCGTTTCTTTCTCCTCTATTTCTAGACCCATTTTGCCTTCCCACCCCCATTCAAAATAATAAAATAAAATAACAATGTTTGGATGGCCACTAATCGCCTTTAATTTTTCATTTGCTTGTTACAGATGTCCGCCGCGTTGCTCCTAAGGTAATCTCGCCCCGCGCAGCTGAGAGCCCGCATCTCGAGCCTGCGACATCAAAGGGCCCGCGCACAAAGCAATGTTTCTTCGCCACGGTGCATCTTCATGGTAAGTTAGGATTTCTATGGCAATGGGCAAGTCGCACTGAAATCCTGAAAGGCCTGGCCTGGAGCCCGTCCAGGCTTTTCATTAAGGACATAATATTTACGTCTAACAGGCCTTTTTTCTTGTGTATACAAGTATATATTTTTGTTTGACGCGGACTAAATCATTTTCATTTAATTTCCGGTAAACAAAACCCACGCGAATGGGCACTTGTTCCCGATCATAATAAAAATGGATAATAATGTGAGGGAAGAAAAAGGCCGCTTGAATCGCCGCTCAGCCCCCTTTGTTTCTGCTTTCTGCGGTGATCAGAGGGCGCATTTGGGTTTGATGGCCAGTTTCTAAAGGCGAGGAAATGGTTTGTAAGAGGGGAAAGAAAAGGAGAAAGGTCTAATCAAGCTCGGGTTGTTCAAAGAGTTGGGTTTTGGGGTTGAAAGTGTGAGTTTGACGGTGCATCAGCATGCCGCGTTAGGCTCGCCATGGAAATAGGCGCGGGGAGCGGCCCCTTCAAAGGCGGCACACTTCACTACAGACACTCTATGAAGATACATTTGCGCTGACCTTTGCTTTCACGCCATCTAATACTGTCACTACGTTCTCCAGTCTATACTTCCCCCTTAGGACCTGCCTCGCTGACGTTTAGGGGTTCACCCTGCATTCTAATGTAGGTGGGCGCTTTGGCGCCAGGGACACTTTCAGAAAAGGGAGGAGCCGGACTCGGAGCATCTTGGCTGAGCCTCAAAGAGGCGCCAAGGTCAGGAGTAAATAACTTTAGGGCATACTCAGAAGCTAAACAAACGAGCCTCCCAAGCTCAGCTTTGTGCAAAGCATCTCTCTGCATCTTGAGCAAGGTGCATGCCTGAATCTGAATGGAACTTGCAGGGCAGGGGAGCCACCCTGGATGAGTCTGGGAAGTTCATACAGTGACTTTCAGTCATTTCCACTTTGGCCCCCAGCACAGCCCATTTTGCTCCTCTATCCCAGAAGTCTCTTGCAGCCCCCCCACCCCCAAACTTGTTTCTCCCTAGAGTGTTGTGTATAGTACCCCTCTGGCCTGGGCTGGCCCTGGGCAGGAGCTCAAGAGTGCAAGGCCAAGGGGATAGGGAAGATGGCAGGAAAGTTAGAAGTCCATGTTCCCTTAATTGTCATGTTGTTTATTTTATCCAAGTACCCCGGAGAATAGGGGAAAAATAAACATGGTGGAAAAAAAATCAAACAGTGGAGTCTTCTTTAGTGCCAATCCTTGTGGTTGAATAAAAAGGATGGTCCACTTTCTATTGAGCTGAGAAATCTTTGAAGTGGGAGTTATTATCTGAGACATTCCTGCTTGTCGTCCTAACAACGCTGATGAAACGTAAAAGGTTCTTTGTCAGCGATTTGTTCTCCTCTCTGTCAAACTCCCTCTGCCCTGTTAGTTTCAAACCGTTTCTAAAGAGATAAAAATCAGACTTCTTTAAAAAAGAAAAGACACGCACACTAACTGGTAACTTTAGGGCCAAGTCCTGCTTAGGGGGAAACAAAAGGAATGCACAGACATCAGGTCCAAGGCCTGTGGAGGTGTGCAGATGTTGAGGGCCCTTTGCATGGGCTCTGACACATGCATGTAGGCTTCTCTATGCTCTGGCTTGCACTCAGTCAGTCCAAGTCAGGTCACCTGAGCCTCCCCTGAGGACCCCTCAAGCTTCCAATATTCTTGCCCAGGATCCTTGGAACCTAAGACTGCAGTCAAGTTATTGTTAAATGTTTCCTGCTTCTTCAAAGACAATCTCTGCTAAAAAAAAAAAAAAAAAAATAGACCCATTGTGTATTTCTTCTCACTAGCAGCAATCAGCAATCCATTCCCGGCCATTAACAGAAAGGAGAGTAGCTTGAGGGAGAGAGACGTTTTTTATAATTCCCTGTTTTCTTCAGAATCTTGGCAATGGGAGTTCAGAAGATTCAGTTTACAAGATAGTGAACCCAGAGTGCATGCCAGTGTCCCTGTTCCCATCCACATATGCAGTTCTTCATGTTATATTGTGCCCAGGGAAAAACTTGCACCCTGTCCAGCTTTCCCCAAACCTCTTTGGTGTGGTTTTAAAGGTGGTTTAAATAAACAAGGATGTTCCAGTCTCTCCACTCCGTGTGTGCTGACTACATGATTTGTAAAGAAGTTTCCCCAAGCTGTAACCCATGCTGTCATTATAGTTGCAACAAAATGTTGTCTCTTATATTGATTTTTAGTTGCTTACTTGAGGTCCCCATATGTTTATTTATATTGCTAATTTATGGGAAAATGTAATGATTACAATAAATGTGAATTATACAGACAGGCAAATGTTTTGTAATCATAACTCACACACACACAAAAACCTGACTGAAACCTTAGACTATTTAGTTCCCTCTCTACCCACACTGTTTGTGATATATCATCTGTCCCCTTAGCAGCCTAAATTATGAACTAATTTGAAATAAAAAAGTTGTTATATAGTATTTGACTGAAAGTGATTGTTAAACGAAAACACAGTTGAAAGAGGTGGCTTAATCTCGCTGTAAATATGTAAAACTGAATTCCAATCTGTGGTTGTTTCCCCCCCCCCCCCAAAGACCTTTGAGGACATGGAGCTCCATTTTGCTATTTTCTTTGGAAATAAAGGATGTGATGTTTTCCTTCTTCGTTTGAATCTGAATGTCTTGTCATTGCTTCCTCATCCTGGGAAAGATGTGGGGCTCTCCCACAGCCTCCAGTCCCCTTCCCTGCCTTCCTCATGGCTTCACAGGCACATCTCTGAAGCCTACTTGCTTAGGGTAGAAAAACGGAGGGACCAGTCAAAGTTGCCATCTGGAGGAGACCTCCCTCACCCCCAGTTTCACCCCAGTGACATTGACACTCATCAACTGATTTCCACTGCGGAAGAAGAAAAGGTAAAATGCTCTCAGTGTCTTCTGGGAAAGACTGTCTTCCTGGGGCTCCACAGGGCTGCACCCTCTCACCAACCACTTCTGCCTGTTCTAGGAAAAAGTCTAGTAGTTGGCGGGAATCAAAACAGGGAAAGAAAATCACAGGGCAGGCTGGCTCCAATCCCTGCCTGAGCCTTGCTGGGGTATGGAGAGGAGGATAGATAAGCTGCAGGATCCCAGCTGGTTCCCACTCCTTCCGGGTGAACTGAAAGGGCCAAGCCTCAGACCGTGTGGCTACAACCCTCACGACTTCCCTGGGCCCCGGTTGGAATCCTTAGTGGGGTTCAGTGTCCGATGCAGGGGCCCTTTATCTGGCCCTGCCACTGGAGCAATAATTTCGGATTTTTCAGAACCACAGGGTCACTAGAGCTTTCTCCCACCTCCCCAGCAGCCTGGGAGCCTCTAGGCCCCCGAGTCCCCTCGTTCCCGCTCCCACTGCTGCGCCCTTGTTCACATCGTGGGAAGTAGATTCCCGCGGGCCTGGCTGGAGTCGGGGCAGCATTGAATGGAAGGACAACCGCTTTGGGGGTCGGAATGCTAGGTCCCCTTATAGAAAACCTTGGAGACCCAGCTCCTAGAGCAAAGGTTGCAGTGCTGAAGACACGGTTGGGGGAGGGACCCCAGCGCGCCAAGGCGGAAAGGCGACACACGTGCGGGTGTGAAATGAACGGCCACAAGGGGAAGGCCCCTGGAACCGCCGTGCCAGCTCGAGTCTGCGGGAGCCACGAGGGAGGAGGTCACTGGACATTAGTGCTGGGGTGAACGCCCCCTCCGGTCTCTCTCGCAGAAGGAACCCCCTCCTCTAGCTACCGTACAAGTTGGGGGGAGTGTCTCCCGTTGCGCGTGTCCCCCCCACCCCCCACCTCTTTGCGAGAGCGCGCTCCTTAAGGCCCTTCACCGACGGACTCGGTGTGGTGGGGAGAAGTGGGCTTAGGAAGAAACCAGGGCGTCCCCGGCCAGGGCTCTTCTGGCCCCCGGCTCCTTGCGTCCCGGCCCGGCTACCTGGAGTCCGCAGCCGCGCCAGGAGAGATCCCAGTCCTTCCACCTGCCCCTCTCCAGGCCGCCGGGACCGCGCCTGCTGCCTGGGCCACGCGGAGTGGCGGCCCGGCCGATGCCGGATTGGGGTGGAAAGAGAGTCGGAGGAGGGACTGCTGCCCCTGACACCCCTGGCTGGTCTCGGAGAGGAAAAGGCCTGCCTTTGACCCTTCTTAGTCAGAGTTGGGGCGGAGGAATCCAGGGATTAGAGGGAGAGGAAAGGGGAAGTGCGCTGGGACACCTCAGCGCCCTGCCACTTGGAGAGCTCATACTTCTCGCAGAGGGTTGAATTCACTGGTTCTCAAGTGCCCATGGCTAGCCTCACCCTGAAGGAAACCGCCCTTGTGCTCTGGGGAAGTTACACACCTCCCATCCCGAATAGCAGGGCCGAGGGCAGTTGGGGGAAATCTTAGACAGCTGATGATTTCTCCCTTCCCTGCTTGGAACAAGAGCACCAGGTAAACACTGCGGGAGTGGTGGGGAGACTTTGGCTGGAGGCCAGTCTCTCAGGCTTGGCTACCTATGGCTCTGTGCCCCCATAAGTGATGAAACATTCCCGTGGTTATTTCCTCATCTACTAATATGGAATTTAAAAGTTTGTTTTGAGCGTTCAATAGGATCATCTTTGAAATATTTAGAATCTACATGTAAAGCGCTTGTTGTCATTATTATTTGCATGACTCCCTCGTTTAGACACACCCCCTGGCATCTTCCTGAATAAGATCTCCAGAACTTCCTAGAAAATGTGGCATTTGCCAGCGTTCTCAGGCTCTGTAGCAGGGTGTGCTTCTCGGGGAGCCCAGAGGCTAGCTGAGGGTTTGTGAGTTTATGCTCTCCGAGTTTCAGAGCCCTCTACAGCAGGTCACTGAGGCAGAGATAATCATTTATTTTTAAAAGGCTCAAGAAAAAGTGAAGGGAATCAAGTGCATTTGGGGGCAGAAAGAATCTGGAGAAACTCAATTGTCTTACTGTCATACCCCTCATGACTTGTTAAGACACTAGCACTGCAGTAAACTCCATGGCCTGGCCCGCCCAGGTGTTGATTTATTTTTATTGTAAGTCTCTGCAGCTGGAGTCCTATGTTGGGCTGGAGAGTAGAAATATGAGAGGGGGTGGGGCTGGGTGGTGGGTGACCAAATACAGAGTGTTTGGGTGGGCAAAAGTCACACAAAAGCACTTTTTTTTCCTCCCCAGGAAGGCATCAGTACCTGTTTAATAATAATGGTTTTCTGATACTGAACGCTCATTCTGGGGAAATTAATGACATCTTTGTGGGGCCGAGGATCCCACACAAGCATGTTCCACTTGTCACCTACTTCCTGTCTGGGCATCAGGCTGGTTTTGCCTTTTCCCCCAAATATCCTCAATGAGGAAAATGCCTGAGAGTTTTCTAGGAACTTTATCAAGTTCAAACCCCAAAGCCGTTCAAGAAAAAGAAACTCAAAGGACAATTTGGGGGAGGTTTGGGGGCTTGCCTCTGAATCTTCCAGTGGCTTTGCACACATCCAAAACAGCTGGATAGAAAAAACTATAAAGAAAAAAGTTACAACAGGATGCCAGTTAATCGATGTAAATATGACCAGAGAGGAGGATTTGAAACGTGTTATGCATTTTTGGCTTCCTTAGAGCCACTGTAACCTCGGTGTGAGCCAACGTGCAGGACACACACATTAATTCATACAAAACAAGTGGAACAGGGATGGGCATGGTTTTGTACCTCAGTGAATTGGCAGCCTTGGAAAGTGTCTGCAGAGAAAAGAAACCAAAATCGGGTCAATTTCTGTGGTTTTGGTTGGACCTTGAATTTGTAGAAGAGTGGCAAAAAAAAGAGGGGGGAAAAACCAACAACAAGAATATTATCAGATGATTTATACAATGTATCAGAAGCATGATCCAGTTTCTTCTTGTCTGTGACTGACAAGATCAGATTAACCAGATGAGGATAGTATTCTTTGCCAGAACTGGGAAGAAACTGCAGACAGCTCAAGGTTCTTGGCTTGGTCCGCTGCAGAGTCTCTCTCAAGGTGGAATGAGGCCTCTAGCTTTTGTACTCATCGATGTATTCATTAAGTGTTTTAAAAAACACACCCTGCTTCTTAGTGAAAAATGTTTTGCCTGAAATGTGCGTATTTCTAAGTCCCCCAAAGCTTTTCTTATTTATTTTCTCTGAGAGAAATGAGGAGAATTGTCTGATGTATGATGCACATAAACAATTCTGAATCATACTACCCACTTTTACCTGAGAAATTTTGTGTTTCAAACATGCCGTAAACATTTCCCCTACCTTTTCTTATTATCTGCCACTGCATTTAGTAAGCAAGGATTCCATCATCAAATTCTTTCCATTATTCAAAAAACCTGCCAAATGTCTCATTAAAAAAAAGTGTAGAAACACAGAGTTTCCTTTAAGTGTGAAATATCATTTCATTGTAAAAAGTAAAAAAAAAAAAGGGGGGGGGCATAATCCAACTTCCGGATACTGTTCTGAATTATTTCACCAGACCCTTTTAAAAAGGGATTAGCAGGGCTTTGGAAGCAAAATCCTGTTTTATTCAATCTCTGATTTTATGTTATAATTACTGGTTGTAAAGGCTCTGGAATTAGTATGCAGGCACTGTCAGGACATAATGCAGGTGCTATTCTAATGGTTCAGCTTTTTAATTAAGAAAAGAGGTAAGAAAATTGAATCATAGAAACACTTTTGTGAGAGCTGGGAACATAGCAGAGACTGCATGAATAAAGCCTTTATACCTTCCCCTGACAGGTCAGCTACCAAGGCGTTGACTTACGACCTTTTCAGGGCCAGACAATAGTTAACAGCTTTCTCACCTTGTCCCCACTGAACCTTTTCTTCTGGAACAGATCTTACGGAAATTGCCTTAAGTAGCTTGACTTCCACAAAAGATACTGCAGTTAGAAAAGATACATGTCCATATTGAAATGCCTGTTTTTAGGTCCCAACCACAGATCTCTTGTTCTCTGGATCTCTTCTCATGGGTGGGGTAGGGGTGCCTGGAAGGCCCCGATGGTGTAAGAGGAATGGACTCTGTCCTCAAATACCCACACGGAGGAAAAAGCCAAGGCCGAGGTAGATCTTCCTCCATCCTTGGAGACACAAAACAGGGAAAGTGCGGAGAAAGAGAGCCAGGGGGTACAAGTAGTTCTCAACTTCTCCGAAATGGGCTCTTCTTGAAGCAAGAGATTTGGCCTGAACACGATAGATTGCCTCCTTGGAGGCAAGGCAGCTCAAGTCAGTGGGTGAGTCATGGTCCTTTGCGTGCTTCTTTAGCTCTCCAGATACCCTCAAATAATCATCACCTGTGGGTAAAATTGTTCCTGCCCAGGACACCTAAAGACAAACCCTCCAGCTCTCCCACAAACTCTCCTTCCTACAAGATTCACGCTGGAGCCACTCCAGCCTTGAGACACTAGACAACTGGGCCTGTCTGAGCCTCTGGGTCCCCCATGGTTCTCCTATCCCTGGCTTTGCTACAGCTGGGATCCCGGATCCAGCCTGTCAGGGAAGACCCACTCTATCTTTCTTAGACCCCAGTAAAACTCGGAGTCGTCACCTTTTCTTCCAGAATTCGGCCCGAGTGTGTGATTAGGAACCTGGTCCGCGGCCAGCAACCCAGGCCTTGCCCTGGCGCAAGAGGCCAGGGCGCCCCTGGGCCCAGCCGAGAACAATGCGAGTATTAGGATATCAGCCGCCCTCGCGATGATCACGCGTTCAACGATTTTGTTTTCACGGCTGAGGGGGCTTTTTTTCCAATGTAAATCAAGCGCTTTAGTTATTAAGGCCGAACACTAATCTCCAACAACCTTGACATAATGTGGCCGAGCGCGCCGGCCCACTTCGCACCTGCAGTCTGAATAGGGCGCCTTGTCAACGGGGGACACGCTTGTTGCCCTGGCTTGCAAAGGAGGGGAGTGAATAAGTCAAGCTTTGTGAATGCCCATGCGCGCTCTCCCTCCCGCCTTTGATCACGGAAAATGTCTTCTAATTTGTCCCTTTTTCATTGTAACAACGTTTTCAAGGCTCTTTCTATTTTTCCAAACCACATTTTTATAAAGAACATAAATCGCCCCCCGAAAACAAAAGGGGCGCGCCCCGGCCAACTGGCGCCATCACGCTTCAGTGTTCCGTGGCTCTGGAAAGTTTGTTGCTTCTTGAAGCTGCGCTCACAGCAGACACTGGGCTGGAAGGCCCTAAGTCTAGATATCCACACCCCAGCTTCTGTAAGGAAGTGGTAACGGCCGCCGTGGGAAGGAACTGGACAAGGGACTCCCTTTTGGGGTAGAGGAGAAGGATCGGAAGGGCCATGGGACTAAAATTCATATGACCACGACCCAGGGGCAGATGTGTCCCTCAGGAAGGTAATCCACCTCCTGGCTCTCCAGAAGTCAGCAGGCAGTTCTGGGGTTCCCTGGGAGTAGAAATGGGTGATCCACCTGTTCTTACACAAGGCAGATGCTGGTGCTCATTCCTCTCTAACTACAGCATTTCAAAACCGCTCTTCTCCCTCCTCTCCCCACCACCGCCAGGGCAGTGGTCCTGCATCTGACAGAACCTGGGGAATCGGGGGAGGGGTATCTGGAGAGGCTTCCTGTCCACACACGATGCCCCAGATCTTTTATGGGGATCCAGAGCATTTAGAAAGAAAAAAAGAAATAGTGCCATTTTTATCTCCAGCTATGAAGCAACCTCCTTGCAGAATGTGGCTTTTATTCCGGGTTGCAACTCATTCAAATCCGCTCTCTGAAAACACACAGACATTAATGACTTTGATGTCTCATTTGGTGGGATATTAATTATCATGTTTTGTGGGACCTCTTGCTAGGAACACTTTTATCCTAGAGTTTTAAATTTCTCCTCTTCTTCTAGAAGATCAAATAGTTTTGTGTTTTTTTTTTCTATGATAGAAGCAGGGTAAGACTTCTTTTTTCTTCCTTTAGTTATTACTTCAGCTCAGGCTCTGGGTAAGAAAACTAACATAACCCACTAATACAGTTTAAAACACTTTAATGTCTTGCCAAGAAACACACTTCCTTCAAGAGAGAAGTCAACATTTGTTTTTCACATTAAATGGCATTTAGTTGTCAGTGGAAAAAAATAATTCTAAGGACCACTTTTTAATTCGATGGATAACAACCGCAGGGGTCTAAAAGAAAATAACGACGATAGCTATAGACACAAATAACTAAATTACCAAAACGTTAGTATATCTCCCAGCTTCATTAATATGTAACAGACTCCCCAGTTAATCTCCAAAAGCTAGTGTTTCCCCTGTAAAATAGCACTCTGGGACGAATTGTACATGAGATCAATCACTGCTAACGCAGGAAGGTTTACTGCAGGAAAGAAAAAAAAAAGCTATTTACACCTTCAAATAGAAGCTTTTCAGATTTAAGAGTAAGAGCCATACATCACCAAGAATAAATGATTATGAATTGGCAAACGCGCCCTCCAGCGATTAGCTATGCGACGCTATTTATCATTTCTTGGGTGGTGATGGAGGTGGTGGTTTTTTTCTTCCTCTCCTCCTTTTAAATGCATCTGAGTGTTTGGAAAGACAAGCTTGACAAGCAGAGGAGGAAAAAAAAAAAAAAAAAACACCGCGGGAAAGTTTGTTTTTGCATATACTGTAAGTCATCAAAACATGGCCTTGCAGCTATAAAAGGGGTCATGTATGGCGAGCTTAACGGGAAACAATGCAGCCCTTTCATTGTTTCATTTGTTCTTAGAAGATTGTATTTCCAGTGAAGTTGACACGTCAGCAGGTATTTTTTAGTCCCCCCCCCCCATCTCTTAATTAATCCTTTCCCTCATTATATTCCCCCTTTCATCTAGTCCACGTATTCAGGTAGTTCACCATCAGTGCAAGTGCACCCCGCCCCCAGCTCGGTCCCCCTCTCCTCCTCTCCTTCCGAACTTTCTTTGTGCGCGCGGGAGGCGCTCGGTGCCTGCGCTGGCGCTTGGGCCGTGTGGCAGCGGGCATGCGCAAGACCACCGCCTGGAGGCCCGCTCAGCCACAGTTGTCCAGGGAAACCGTGCTCCCAGCCAGGCACGGGGTCAGGGACTCCTGGGGACCTCGCTTGCTGTTTGCAACACAAAAGCATATGCAGCCCCTAAACATTCCAGCAGAGACAAAAGCTGGAGCCGAGGACTGACTTAACCCTGGTTAAAACTAACCCACAGCCCGCCTCCAGGGCCCAGGCCCGCGCCGGAGGCGAGGGGGAGGCGCGGAGACCCGGGTAGGGCCTGAGGCCAGTGGAACTGAGCCCGAGCCTTCGCTGGGGTAGGGACCGGTGGTGGAGCCGCTTCCTGGCGTTACAGTGAGAACCTGCTCTCAAGTAGGGTAGAAGGGGCAGGGTAGGGGTGAGTGATCAGTCTGGAACGGAAGGCCACTGAGCCGCTGGTCTGTCAGCCGGCAGTGTCAGCCTGAGGGACCTTTGGCTGGAGAGCGGCGGAGCCATCTCCGCCTGAAGGTGGTAGGAGTGTCAGCACTTGGGTCGGTTAAGACACCAAATATTTAGCAGAAGGGCGGGTAGAGCAAACATTCTTGGGCAAGGACTTCAGAAGTCTGGGTCCCTAGGCCCGGGGCTCACCTGCCCTGAGAAAGTTGTCCAGGTTTGTGATGGCCGCCTTTGGTAGCTGGGATAGACTCCACGGGCACACTTCAAGGGCTTCAGCGTCTCTACGCCCACTGGGGCGTTGGGTGTTGAGAAGAGTGGGAGGTTTTGGGGACCAATTACTGGGCTCTGCTAGGAACCCCAGCGGAAAGAGAAGATGCCAGGGCAATTATTGCATGTTCCCTATGGCTCACAAAGACAGATCTGAGTTGTGTCCAGGGCCTTTTTCCCTAGGTTGGAGAGATTATAATAGGGCTAGGTGGGGAGTTGTGGCTATAAGTCTGAACACTCCTTGAGAGACCTTTCAAGCAATCACACAGAAGGCCTTTCAGATAGTCTCAGGTTGTGGAAAAAACTTAGGGCATGTCCCCCATAGGCAGGAGAAGGGCCCATTTCATGAATGCTTTATGACGGACTCTTCAAGCTGAAGCATTTGCAAAGCATTGTACTTATAAACACAGAAGAAAGATTCTTGTCCATCCCCAAAGTTGATTCCAATAGTTGGAGGTTGAATCTAAAGTATCTATCTAAACATGCACTCTCAGTTTTAAAACATATTATGAAGTTACCGCAAAATAGATTAACATCTGGGGATTGGGAGGAGAAATGAAACATCTCTCATTTGTATATCATTTTCTATTATGTAAACTTTTCTCTCCCCTTTCCCCATGGAATTGTTCTCCCATTTTGATAACTCATGACAGGCTGGTGTAGAAAACCTGCTTGGAGGATAATATGTTCAGACAACACTGACCTTCTGATAATGAATTTCTCTTTTACTTTGCGAGACTGGCATAGCCCTGTGCTTTAGAAAAGAGAGATGGAGAAAAGAAATGAGATCAGAAGTTTGAAAGACAAAACATATGCTTATTCCTCTTGTATCTCCCTCCCAAGAAGCCTTTAATACTTTGCACCTAACATTGACTTCAGAAGAGAAAAAAAAAGTCATCATAAAGATTTAATTTTGAAACTCCAGCAAAGAGTTTCTATTGTTCAAGATTTTATTCTTAATTTTATATCTTAATTTCATTATTTTATCTGGTACAACCTATTTTTGAAATAAAGGGTTCCCTTTATGATATGTTTTCAATAGTGCAACTCTCTGAGGATCTATAATATTATTTATCTGATTTTTGTAGCTATGAGGGCTGTACACACGATGTAATTGCTTTAACATGTTTTCATAAATTACATTCAGAAATGTGTCATAGTAAATTACCTTTGTAATAAAATGTAAAAAATGCAAATGGCTGTTGTCTTTATTACGTTTTAAACCATTGGTTTATCTGCCCTATTTCACTTGTCACTTGCACAATATGTTGGCTAAAGGGGCGGCACAGTTTGATAACAGAGAGCTGGGTCCTGTGTGTAATCTTGCAGGCACGTACAGTTTGGGTCATTTCCTCATCTCCCGCAGAAAAGACATTATCCCGCTCATATTTACATACTTTTCAATATTTGTCAAACAATCATAAATTATAAATTAATGAAATGTTCGACAGTCTTCAGAGATCAGACTAATGAAGACATTTACCTTTTTGGTGATTTTGAGTCTCATCTTTGTAAGTTTAATGACATTTTGACGCTCATGCTTTATTAGGCTTTATTAGATTTGTCCTTCACTCCCGCTGTCATTCAGATGTCTCTGCAGAAACATCACCTGCTTCAGGTACAAGAACAAATTGACTTAGACCAGGAAACCTTCAAAACAGGTTCTCTGCAACGTTAGTTTTAAGAATCAATGTCGAGTTGGGTTTAAAAGAGCACTGGAAATTTTTACCCTTCTTAAATTTTTAAATGAGACTGCTGTTACATTTATTTTACTGGCAGGCAATAATATGGATCCTCTGACAGAGGTGCAGCTGGGAGACACTGTAATTTCAAAGTGATTTACAGCAGCACTATCAGGAGCAGCTCTGATCAGGATTTCACCTTTTGGAATTTTATGAAATTTCCTTTGGATTAAGTCTAGGCACACAGTTTGTAAACCACCTCCTGAGTCCAAAGGCAGAGGGTTCATTTAGAACTTTGCCTAAATGAGCTGATGAACACCATCTTACCCAGCTCTAGTCTTAGGCAAGCACAAAACTCCTTTTCTAAAATGCTACCACCCATTCACTGGGTGCTGCACTGACCTGAGATCCTCAGAGGGAAACCCACGTATGTCCTTCTCAGCCTGGGACAGAGAAAGGATGGTGTAAATGCCTTGTACTGGTGAGGTTGACACATTTTCCTGAAAAATATTGGTTCCTCCTGCTCTTATTATGATTGATAGCCATGGGGATTTGTAATAAAGTTATAGGCAATGAATTTAGTTTAATCCAGACAGGTCAAATGATCAGCCTTGACTTCAGGTTCAAATAGTAAATCACATGGAACAAATAAACATCTTTGCCACTCATCCCAGCCACGGTAAAAATGAGCTGAGGCTTTGGTACCATGTTATTCTAAACAAAGAGCAGGGAGCCCAGGAAGTTGGAATGTCAGTGTCTCTGTCATCAGGTTGGGTAATTTCATTAGCCCTCTTGCAAATTTTATCAACCCATGTTAGTACACATTACTCCACTGGTCCACCAGACGGTTTGCTTTTCAGGAGGGATATGCATCCTTTGAGACATAGTGACATTTGTGGAGATGGGAAGGGGCTGCTGGAAGAGGGGGTACTCACAGTTACCCTGAATTATCTTTAAGTAGAAAGAAATGTGTGGAGAGAGAGAGAGAGAAAGAGAGAGAGAGGCCAGAGAAAGAGAGAGAGACAATTTTAGGGGCGGCTGGCTGCCCAGCTGCAAGCCTTTATACTGGTCCATTACATCCTCTTCAGCCAACTCGGCTGAAGCACAAGGCATTCTCTGGGAGGGACGTGGACTTAGAGTTTAGACTTTGCCCTTTTATAAAATATATATCAGGGATAAACCAGATGCCCATTAAAGGCCACAATCAGAACTTATAAAAATATTGAGAGTGGCTTCAATATATTTCCAAACACTATTTTTTAAAAATACACAATGGAGTTATTACGAGTCTCCTTGGTGAAGTGAGCATTGCTTCCACAACCATCAAAAATTGATATGTACCGCTGGTAATTACGTGCCATCCTGAAGATAGGCTAGGAGCAATTGTCAATCCACTTGCATGCCCGTTGACTAGCAGCATCGAGCTGCAAATAGCTTGATTAAGTCATACATGTGGACTGTAACCACATTGCCTCATTGCATTATGCACACTATATCTCAATTTATTGGACAATTAATGGGAGAGCTCCATCTCAGGTGGGAATGTCATCCACCCTGCACCCAAGTCCCTTTCAAATGATATTTGCTACCCAGAAAACCAAGAACAAGGGAGAATTGAGAGAGAGAGATGCCCAGTGGGGAGTGGGGGTGAGATTTGTCGGGAGCACACTTTGCCTAACGGAGTTGTCGGAGTGGGGTGCCATAAAAGCTGAGGCAAAACCAGTGCTTGGGACAGATCACAATTCATGTCACATATTTAAGTGGGCAGAGTCCCCATTAGATTAATTATAATTGTAAAGTGCAAAGCCAAGCCTATTCATTAATCATAAGAAGTCTTTAGTCCAGAAGGTCAGGGGTCTGTTTGGACTGCTATTTAAATCAGTTCCGCTTTACCACCCCACCCCCAAACATATCTACTGGCCACAGGCAGTTTGTTTTTTCAAGGTAAAACTACAGAAACCTTCAGGTGAAACCCAATTGATTTCTCCCCATCTGCAAACAACTAATACACAAATTTCTGTTTAGGAATTTCTCTCGCTTGCATCTCCATTCTTGAGGGTTTAAATTATTCCAGGTGATGGTAAGGAGCTTTGGAAGCAGGGGGAGTTGAGGTGGGGGCCCTCTATGCACTAAGCCAGCAGCCTTTGACTCTTGGTGCCCCCCTTCTCTTGAGGACGCAGGGATCTACCCTATTTGGGTGCCAGGGAGTATTCTAATTTGGATCTGAGGCATGAGATGCCCAAGGTAGTCAGAGCAATGACAGAAGGTCTAGTCCTCAGACCGGGTGGAGACCAGGCATCCTTTCGGTATTTCAAATATATCAAATAAGTGGGTAACTCCAAGCTGGTGGTCAAAGGACTGCTCATATATGAGCCCAATAAATGCTGGTTGATATGGGTCAGCCCCAGTCCTGTAGATTTTTAGTTCGTTTGCCCCGTAAGATGAGGGCATTCATTTTCACAGCGGATTTCGGAGGTCTGTCTGCATTTTGAGCTGCTGCTGTGTCTTCTTCCTCCAGGGTCCTGGAGCAGTTGGGGGCCAGCGACTCTCACTGGACCCTCTGCACCCTCCCCACCCCCCTCCCGCAGGTCAGTTAGGGAGAGGGAAAAGATTTCCTCCCAGCATCCTCTGCGAAAAATACCCGAAGTGTGAACTTGGAGCGCGCTGGATGGCTGGTCTGACCCTCTCAGCCACCGGGGCATCTTTCTCCGGTTCCCCTCCGGTAGTGTTTTCTTTGCTTCCAAAATGTATCAAAGCGAGCACCTTTTCCCAAAAGGTATTTTCCAGCCCAGCTTTGGAGGCTTTTACCAGGGTCTGGATACTTGCGAGGGACCAGGTTGAGGATACCCCAGGCCTTCCCAGAGATACTTGGGGTTCTGCACCTCACGCAGGGAGAGCAGGGGAGCAACCAGGCACCCACTGGGCCGGGCTGATGTGGACTGGGAGAGCTGTTCCCATCCCGGGACCGTCGGGATCTCTGTCGGGCTTCAGGGGTCCCAATCTGAACACGTTTGAATCTGCCATGGGTCCTGAGAACCGCTTGCTGGGAGCCTATGTCTTGGGGTACCGTAATGGCAGAGCCTACGCCAGCATTCATGGTAAAAACAGCAGCGGTAACACCGACAGCGCATCAGTAAACATTTATTGCTCGCATTCTATACGCGCTTCGCATCCAGTCTTACTTAAAACGAACAAACAAACAAAAAAATTCCCTTGAAACACTTTCTATTTTTTTGCGCCCATTTTAGAGGTGAGGAAACAGAGGGTTGGGTGGTTTAACGGACTGTGTTCAGGGTCCCTCAGTCAGGTAGTGGCAGAGCAGGTACCTGGAGCAGCACGCCGCTACAGCGTCCACGTTCTCCTGCCTTGAGCTGCACCTCCTTTCCGGGAGGTTGGGGAGTTCAGATGCTACCCCCGCCCCCTTGCCGCCCGCCGCAGGCTCGCCGACCTCGATACACACCCAGCGCTAACCCTTGATCTCAAGGACCTCTGCGACCTCTTTCCCAACCATACCCCAAAACCCCTGAATGTGGGCCGGCAGGTGACTTCTGGTCTTAGACCTGGGCCTGCAAAGCCCAAATCTCCAAATCCTTCTAAAACCCAAGCCTGGAGAACTGTAGTCCGGCTACGGTGGAGTCCACCCGGAGTCCTTCACAGAGGTGGTGCCACTCTCAGACCCGACTAAATCCTGTCAGGGTCAACGCTGCGGGATGGGAATCCTGGGTGGCTTCTCACCCTCTCCCCACTCTCCAGAGGCAGAGCCCCAGACGCTAAATCTGGACCCCTGTTTTTACTCTTCCACCCCAGTCCCCCACTCAGCCAGTATCTGGCTCCAAGAACGTGGCTCAAATAGGGTGCGTATTAAATTCACAACTTCCATTCCAAAGTTGGAATGGAGCCACTGTGGCCACCCTCGTCTGTGTCTCTCTGACCCCTAAACACGTTATAGGGGACCCCTAGGAAATTTTCCGGGGATATGACGCTCTGCGGGTTGAAATCGAGAGGGAGCCATGAGGGTACAACACTGAGGGGTGAGCCTTGCTCTTCTGGTTGCACGGGGGGAAGGGTGAGGCGGGGGTGGGGGTGGTTTTGACAACATATTTGTTCTTATATTCACAAGCCTTCGCTGCCCGAGATGGCAGAGGCCCAGACATTTCAACCAAGAACCCGATGGTAGCCCGCCATGAGCGGGCCTACCGCTTTCAGAGTTAGTTTCACACCCGGCCAGCCGAGCAAGTTCGAAAGTTTAAGTCTATTATCAAAGGGGAAATTGAAAAGTGACTTCTGCAAATCCCAAGGCAGGGTCCCACCAGCAAGTTCTGGGATGGGGAGCGGGGTGGGGGACCAAAAGAGAGGTGGAAAAAAGAGCGGGGAAATCAATTGGAAAAAAAAAAAAAAAAAGATACACGCGGGATTAAATAAGTTAAGAAGCTCAGCCGGCGGAATTCTAGATCTGGGTTTTGAAATCCAGAGGGTCCCTCTACCTTTGGCCATCTGGCTGTTTTAAGCTCTGCCCCATGCTGTATGATTTTAGTTGAAAATCTCTTCCGTTGCAGCTTTGCTTTTATTGAATTCATCAAAAGCAAACTTTCCCTGAGTTTTTTTTTTTTTTTTAAGAAGGCTAAAATAATACGCCGACCACTGTGACATTCTCCGCGCCCAGGCCATTTTTCATAACGCCGTGGACCCGCTTTTGTGCCTCTGAGGCGACTAAACAGATGAATAACGAGCAAAGTCTCCCGAAAGTAAGCTAGCAGCTTTCTCAGCTCCCAAAAAGTTAACTGAAATGAGGGGTTCACTTAAAAACTCACACCCAAAGATGGGGGCCACACTTTCATTACCCTGAATGACAACGACGTCTTTTTAAAAGCAACTACCTCTCACACCAGCGCGTGCGCGCGCGCGCGCGCGCCCACACACACACACACACACACACACACACTCACACACAAACACACACACACACACACACACACACACACACACTAGCACACTTACGCACACAAACCACACAAACTTTAAGCCTTGTGAAGCTGCCCAGGTGGTGTTTAGGGAACTTTGTTTAAGAAAGAATGAAGAAAGAAGTATTTGAGGCAGAGTCTAGCTAGCAAGATGTGAGAAGTGTAAAACCCGTTTTTTTTTTTTTTTTTTCCCAGTTCTCAAAAATCATTTTTTTAAAAAAAACCGCAGCTAGTTTGAAACGGTTTCTGGCAAGAGGAAAGAAAAGACTGCATCACTAAAGGAAGAATCAAAGTGTTAAAAGGACGCCCAAAATGTAGTATTGTGGCAGGTGGGGTAAGTTTACTTTTTTTTTTTTTTTTCATGTTTTCTCTTTGGTTTTGGAACACAGTGAAAATGCACTTCGGGGAGAGTTATCCTGTTGTGTTCAGGGACGAGAAAGTAACTCCAGGTTACCACCCGGGATGGCTGCCTCCTGAGACTTTGCTGCGGATTTGCGGGTGTTTTACAGAGGGACGCTTTCTTCCCCAGCCTTGTTATCACGGTCCCTGAGGCCGCCGAGCCTTGAGTGACGGGGTCTGGAGAGCCGCGGTTGGGCACAGAGGCAACAAGTCATGGGCTGTAGCCCCGAGCGAGCGCCGCGCCGCGCCGCAGCTGAGCCAGCGGCTGGCCCGACTCTCAGGAATGAATTTTGCGCGTATAAACTGCTTGCTTGTGGACGCGCACAGCTGCGACCCTCGGGTTTATCAGGGGAAAAAAAAACAGTTCCCTTAAATGGACGATTTGGAAAAAGTCAGCCATTGGTTCTCGCCAGATGATTATTGATGCAAAGTAAACCCTCTGGGTTGGAGCACGCGCGCGCGCGCGTTTGTTTAACCCTAAAAGTAGTCCACCTCCGAGTTGCTCAAGTTGACATCCACTCGAAATCGTTTGTATTTTTTTTTTTCTTTAGGGGCTGGGAAAATAAGTAGAAGTGATCTGTGGGAGATGGTGTAGACATACTAGGTGAGAGGTATATTTCGCCAGAAAGCGTTGCCCTGTGTTTGCTGAATTGTAGGAAACTGGCCTCAAAGAAAATCGAAAAGGCGGCTCCCAGCGCGGGCACACAGACGTGTGTCACAAACGCGTATTTATATGCACTTTCCTGCCACTAACCCGCGACTCTGGGATTCGGTTTTGCGGTTTGAATAATATTGTTGGTCTGCTGTGTGTTTCAGGACATGGCTATTTAGGCACACGTGCGGAGTGGTCGTCCATTTAATCGCTGAACAGCGACCTGCTAGCGTCTGCCATAAACCAGATTTTATTTATTATTAGTTCTCCCCTACTCAAGAATGGGGACTAAACGCGCGCTGCGCCAGAGGTCGGGCGGAGTGGATCCAGGCGCTGGAAACGCGTCTTCCCCAGTTATTTCTGAGGAAGCCAAGAGACACTGACCGGGCAGCTGGAGAGAAATTGACAAGGGAGTTGCTCCTTTATTCGAGGCGATTTTGTTCATTAGCAGGCGCGACTCCTGCTCCTGGGTCTGGCGGGCGAGCATATAAAATGCAACTTTTGCCCCATTGGTTCTCTAGGTGAATTAGCACATACTGGGACTGAACAGTCCTTGACCTCTGCCTTTATGTTTGCGCAAATGTTTGCCTAAAACACAATCGGCCTTGACAAGGGAGCATGCTACCGTGTGACACTGCCTATTCACCAGATAGATGTTCCCTGCCACACACGACCCAGAGACGCCTTTTAAATAGCTTAGGTATTTGTACAAACCGTATAAATTAATGTCGGATGATTGCCAGTTGCTGGTTAAATAGAAGACAATTAGATGTGAGATACACCTATCTCTGTTTTATTTTATTTTATTTTTTCCCCTTAGACGAGTCGACAAAAATGATTAGGAAACAAAACCGGTAGTGGAGAAAAGTTTGTTTTGGGGAGTCAACAGATTCTTGTTTGCTCAAATGGGCATATGAATGTAGTCCCCTCTTTACAAATGACTTTTCCACAAAGATGGGGAGTGGATTATGGAAGAGAGGGAACAGTGGGGAGGACTGTGAGGAACTAATGCCCAGGACAATTGGTGATGGGGAGGTTTGGAAAATGAACCCCAAGATCCTAGAGGATTTATTGTTCCTGGAGGAGCCATGAGTGTCCAGAGGCTCTCAGGGCCCCAGAAACCCGTGGGACTTGGGAAGTTCTCTCCATTCCCAAACTTTATGGTTCTAAATGCTTCCTCCAATAAAATTAAATACTTTAGCAGGAGAAGCAAAACATCTTGTAAAATTTTTGAATTGGTTTAAGCCCTCTTTTAACTTCCATATTGTAGATCTGAAATGATTTAGAGCAACAATTTTCCACCTTTTTCATCTTATGGCACACATAACCTAATTGCTAAAATTCTGAGGCACACACAAAATATATTTTTGCCGATCTGGCAAAGAAAAAGGTATAATTTTGATTCATTCACACCAGATGGCTATTGTTGTGTTGGCTGTGTCAGTTTTTAAAGATTTTATTTGACAATCTAGGGGAAAAGAGGTCAGTGCCTGTGACTAAATAGTCAGGTATTGCACGTTTTAAAAATTTTTGCCGTACACCCACGTTTCGTAGCACACCGGTTAAAAAAAAAAACACCCTGATTTAGAGGACTGGGCTGCTTTTCCCTGAACTTTGACATAGAAAAAAACCCTGAACTTCCCTTAGCTATTGTTTCTAGCTGGGTTCAAAATTATACACATTTTTTTCATTACCAGCAGGATGACAAAACCTCACCAATTTCCAGGACTTAATTTCTGGGCAGATTGGACCTTAGAGGCAGAGAAAACACATTAAGAAAAATGGGGGTGGGGGCATTTGCAGTATTCCTTTAGGGAGTGTCATTCCTTTGGGAGAGAGGAGTGTTTGCTGTCTTCGTTCCAAGAGGATACAATTGACCAGAGCAGCACCAACTCCAGCCATAGCCTCCAGGAGCAGATTTGAATGTCTGAGAGCTTCTCTGTCCAAACATTGGCTGGGTCTCTTTTAGGGTTCTTTTAAACATCTGCAGGTAGATGTTCTATTTTGGAAGCCCTTTCTCTCATTCTCTGGGCAAAATTTACCATCCCTGTGGTGGGCTGTGGGTCAGAGGAGAGGAAAGTTTGTCAAAGGCTATGTTCTGCATAGAGTTTTGGTATAATCCAAAAGTAGCAGAAAGGTATGAAGAATAACCCCAGAATGCAAAAAAAAAAGATAAATTTAAGTACAAGAGACTTGCAGAGAATTGTAATATGGAGGGGCTTGCAAGAAGAGTAAGAACAGTGATACAGGAGAAATTTAAGGAGAGTACCTCTATAATTAACAGATCAGATTCATTAGTTTACCCTTATTATTTAATTAATGATGTAGCAGGTGTGAACTATTTCAATACAGGTCTGTAAGTTTGAGAGAAAACAGCATGAATGGTAGCCTGTATCTTTTAGTTTTAGGTTAGAAATGCAAGCAACTAGATATATATGCACAGCAATGGCACTTGAGTTTTCAGAGGATATTTGTCCATTTTCTTAAACTTACAATCATTTTTTAAAGAACTGTTTCATTTTAAAGCAAAATGATTCTAGTCATTTTATTCTCTCTCCGCTCCTTCTCATCATCCCCTAATCTTTTAGAGAATTTAGAAATTAAAGATATACAAATGTAAAGATATTCTACAGTGACATGTAGAAAGCATGGCAGTCAAAATATGTTTCTAGCCTTCAACAGTAAGTTTGGAGCACGCCTGTAGCTATGTTTGTGGTAGAAGAGGCTTGTTCAGGCTTATAGGTGAATTGGGACCTAGAATACACAACCCGTGATGATGACTACAAGGGATTTAGGTTCAAGTGTAGTCACTGTAAAAAATCAGTTTAGGAATTAAAAGAACTTCCAAGTTTGCTTAGTTTGAAATAAATATATTTTAATAAAATACATCAAGTTAAAAAGTCTACATCTCTACATATCATATAAAACATATACAGGATATATAAACCATATTATATAAAACATGTAGGATATAGGTGAACTATATCCTAGGCACTAACAATTCAAGTATTTAGTCCAAGAATTCAATTACTTATTTAATTATAATGAATCTAATTGAAGATGAGAGATGATTAATTCAATCTGTTGCTGACAGACATCTAAACATTGTACATATTTCTGGCAAAAAACTATTGAATATTTATATTGTGAAACTTGTTGTTGGTTTAATCTAGCAGTGTTCAGAGGACATATTAGTAATTTGCTAAAGACGTAGCATAATTGCCAGAACTATTCTCATTAAAATGAATAATAACTTTAATGGAGAAGAGAGTAAAAATTTAAGAATTGTTTCGGAAAAAATTGACCTTTAATAGTAACATTATTTTTCTCAGAGCAAAAGATGTAAAAATATTAATTTATAACTATATTTGAAAAATTAAGGTGACTGTTTTGTTCCTATCAGTTGAGTGTTTGAGAAAATCTCTGCTGAAAATGTCTTTTCATTTGAAATTAATATTCATTAAAGGTAAATAATTCCCTATAATTGAAAACAAAACAAATATTTTAAATAACTCTATAGTTAATCTCTATGTTAATAATTTTCTTACTGATTTGATTACACGATGGCATCTGCCAGTATCTGTGAAATTTTATATTTTACTATGGAATGAAATCAAAGTAAAGTTAGGTTTCAGGTGCTAGAAAGAGTGCCCTAGACCTTCCTCCCATTCTAGCCCCTCCAAGGTAATTCTTTTCTCTTTATTTATGTAGCCATGGCTTTATTACTTTAACAATCCTCATTAATTACTTACTACTAAATTTCATTCTATTCTTCACATGAACATTTAACTATTAATTACAGAACTTGAGTTGGAACAGCCCAAATATGCCACTTCTAGGCATTGTGTTTGCGCATGCCCGAGTCAGGTAGTCTGGGTTCAGAGACCAGCCACTCCCTAGCTGGTGACAAATCTTCATGTTATTGCTACCGAGAAAATAGGGTCCTTGCCCCTGCATTTTGATTCACACCCCAATTACCTACTGATGGCAAAGAGAACGGGGAGGCTGGGGCAATACAGATCAGGAAGGGCATTTGGAAGGGGCCATGCAGAGCCTTGCCCAGGAGGTGAGATTTAAGACCTGGATCTGTGGAAATTGTTCCTATGGACAGTCATGGAAAATCTCAGACTTGGAGAAGTCCGGGCCCTCATATGAATCCTCTTTTTTTTGGTAAAAGTTGTGAATTCCAGGTTAAAGAAGTGGGAGGGAGTGGTGAGGCATTAGAGGAGAGTGGGAACCAGTTCTCACCTGGCATTTCAGGAATCCCATAATTTGCCCCTAGGGCATAGCCGAGCACCTGTGTTAATCAGTCACTCAAAGAAGCTGGCCCCCACAGAGAGTGTGAGCTTGGCAGGTGCCAAGAGTGTTCAGAGGGGGGAGGGCTCAGTCTCTGATTTACCTGAAAGCAGCCTGGTGGGGGAGCAAGGCCCAGGAGTGTCCTGGCTCCCTACTCAGTCACTCACACATACCTGATCCCTGTTCATTTACCTGCTCAGCCTTCCTGCCGCAGCGTAGCAGGGAGCACGCTTGCCCATCCACCACCCCCTTACTTCCTCCCACCCCCTCTATGTCTCACACCCTCTCACCCTTTCATACCTCCTCAACCCTCCACAAACGCTTTCTTCCTCACACTTCTTAACAGCCCCTCCTTTCTCTTCTATCCTCTTCTCCTTCCCTTCCACTCCCCCACACACCCACAAACCCCCATCTCCTCCACCCCCGTACTTCTCTCACCCCTCTGTACCCTTTACCACTTCATACCTCTTCGCTCCCACAGTCCCTTATACTCCTACACACCCTTTCACAGCCCCAGAGGTGCCCCTCACCCTCTGCCATGTCTGTACCTCTCATCCTTTTAATCAGTCACTCCCTCTCCTGCCGTCACACCCCCTCATCCTCCACAGTCCTCACATACCTGCTGGACCCCACCCCCCAGCAATTTCACCATATTTACATGTTTCACAGCCCTCACACAGACTCCACCCTCAGACCCCTACTCACTCAGGCACACAAGCCACAGCCTCAGACTGCCTTTTCCTCAGTGTTTTTTCTAAAAAAAAATATATATATATTTTAAATTCTCACCCCAGGATATATTTTTTCTCCATTGCATTCTTTAGAGAGAGTGGAAGGGAGGAGGAGGAGGGGAGAGAAACATCTCTCACATCGACTGCTTGCCTCCCACACACATTGCTTCTCACATCCCACACTCGCCCCACCAGGACCAGAAATTGAACCCACAACTTTGATGCACAGGTTGATGCTCTAACCACTGAGCCACAGAGGCCAGGGCTTCCTCTGCTAGTATTTGAGGTCCTCTCTGGGAGAGTCTCCAGCTTTCTTCCTTACCCCAGAGTCAGCATCTTACCCTCCCTCATTCTGGACTTGTCTTTGGAGAAGAGGACAGAGCTGCCCCCCTTCACCTTTCTCACCCCTGTGGAATTAATGTCAGAGCCACCTGGTGCTGGCAACTACAGAAGTTGCTGCCTGGTGCCCTGTGCCCAGCCAGGAGCAGATAGGAGCCAGAACCTCTGATCTGACTTCTCTGCTCTTAGTCCTCAGCTTCAGAGAGCTTTTCCTTGACTCTCCTTCCAGATTTATCTTGCAGAGTTCAGGGGCAAAAAATACAACATTTCCACTAGCAGGGTGGGTGACAGGGTCCCATAGCTGGTGGTTCTTCAACTTGATCAAGCTTTATAATCAACCAGAGTCTGTTCAAAACAAAACAAAAACAATCAGAGATTGATCACCTCCCCCTGCCCGAGTTTGTGATTCAGGAGACCTGAGGATGTGCATTACTAACAAGTTTCAGGTGATGCTGAGGCTGCTGCTCTGGAATCCCATTTTGGAGAAATTTAAACAATGTCTCAGTAGTATGAAATTATCCTATTGTACAGCTAGAAGACAGATAAAAGTCCAAAGAACATCAAAGTTCAATAGCAGAGTGATGCGGGCTAGATGGAAACAGTGCCCTAAAATTTTCCCAAGCTAGAAAATACAGGGTGAGGCAAAAATAGGTCAACAGTGATTCATATGAAAAATATAATCATGAATAAATAAATAATAATACAAGAATAAATGCTCTGTTTTGTGTACTCACAACTTTTGCCACACCCTGTTCTTTGGAAGTGTGAATTCATTCCCATGAATATTTAGTTTCTCAGAAAATAACCAAATCATCTCCATGGTTAGGGCTTTTTCCATGAGAGGAAGGGAGAAAGAAAGGAAGTTTTGTCTAGGACAGTCTTTTCCTAAGCTCTCACTGACCATATTTTTATGAGGCTAATGATGTTAGAACTGAGGGTTTTGGGTCTTGGTTCACTCAAAGTGCTAGTCACTGTGAGAAGGTTTGTTTTTGAGCCATGGATTGTGTGTGTGTGTGTGTGTGTGTGTGTGTGTGTGTGTGTGTGTGTGTGTGAGTTAGAAGGTTTGCTGACTACCTTTGTGGTTAGACCTCATTCTAAATGGACAGGAGGGTCCAGGCTCTAAGAATCACCTTTGCTAGCTTGGGTAGTGGTTACCATGGTTACTTCCTGTTCCTTTTCCATCTGCTTCTGAAGAGTCCTCTCACGTCAGTCCTTCTTAAAAGCTAGAAGGTGGCTCAGAAACTTTTGGCCAGTTTATGTTCTGCCTTTTCAATTGTTTATGGAATGGTTTTCTTAATTTATTTGGAACTTCAAAGTTATGGGTAGAGTGAGGAAAAACATAAGAAAAATTTTAAATCCCTCAAGTTCAACTTTGTGTGTGTGTGTGTGTGTGTGTGTGTGTGTGAAATGCTTTATCAGTGAGGGAACACATATCATAAGCAGTCATGATGCTGGACAAAAGTTTTTTTTTATTTTATATTTGAGTTTATATTACAATATAAATTCCAAAACCTGGTCACTTGGGCCAAGAATGTCTACACATTTGTCTCCCAGATGATTTTGCCAACAGTTTTCAATCTCATTTTTTCCCCCCTAGGCTTAGTGACCAGGGCAGAAATTTGTAGAGATTAAAATCTAGGAATTCTGAGTTCTGAGAACTTCTCCAGAGTTTGTACAACCTTTTCCATGTTCACAAATCCTTAGCAACAGTTTAACACTTGAAAATGTTTCCTCTTTTCTTCTCATATTTCAAACAATTATACTGTTCTAATATGCATTAAGAAAAATATAATTGCTCAAACACATTTCTCATATAATCCTATATGTAAAAATAACTAGAATTTTGTTAATGCATAGTTTTTATCCTGGATTAAAAAAGTAAATTTAATTTAGTCAAATGTCCATTTGCTAGCACATGTGCTTACTTGTATTCTAGCAAATACATTAAACATTACTAAAATGTTTCAAGGGATCGTCAGCACATCAGCTCCTTGAGAAATGTTAGGATAAATATCACACTACCAAAACAAACTGATTGTCCAGATTTTGAAGGTTTCAAGCTAGTCTTGCTTTCCTGCTCCCATTTTATGATCTCTGTATATTATTTTATTTGTTTTATCTTAAATTTCAGCTTTCACCTAATTTTATTTCAAGTTGCAGCTTTTTAAAGTCAGAGGTTATAAATGAGATTGAATATTTAATGTTGAATTCATACTGAATATATATATATATATTTATTTATTTTTTGTTAATCCTTACCAGAGGATATTTTTCCATTGATTTTTAGATAGAGTGGAAGGAAGGGAGGGAGAGAGAGACAGAGACATCAGTGCATCAGTTGGTTGCCTCCCACACCACCCAGACTGGGGAATTAAACCTGCAACCCAGGTACATGCTCTTGACTGGGAATCGAGCCCTTAGGTTCGTAGGCCAAACTGTCCAGGGCCAAACTGAATACAATTTTGAAGTGTATAAAATGCACATTTTATATTAACTTGAAATTGAGATGAATGTAATACAAATCTATTTGCATTTCCTGCTATCTAAATAAGAAGTTCAATAGGACAAAAAAATAAATCTCTAAGTGTGTTGTCTGTATATTGTACCCAGATGTAACCAGTTCAATTAATATTGCTGCTATATTTAAGTTGTGGGCGATGAATATATTATCTAAAGAAATGTTCCAAGTATCTTTAGGTGGAGGATCTCACAATGGTCTTGGTTTTAGTATAATAGACCAGATATGTTTGGCTCAGAGACGGTCTCACCAGAAATATATTGTGGCAAATGACATCTGACCATAATGATAATATTGATGTTACTGTCACTTTGGGAAAAGCCCACTGAATTTAGTGTCTGTTTACAGATGGTTTGGCATTTCCCCCAACAATCTAATCATCCCTTATGGCAAGGTACTGCTATTGGTTGTTTCCTGACTTTTAGTGTGTAACCATTCCCTCTCTCCCGCCCCCTAGCGGAGGGTTTGGCAGTGCACCAGCAGCTGGGACAACCAGCGATTATTTACCGATCACCTGCTGTGCGCCAAGCACTGTGGAGGAAGCTGAAGTGTGTCCAGATCAGGCCAGAGTCCCATGCCAAGCAGGGGCGTTGTAAGATGACTTAAATTTGAGCAGATATTCTAGCTTTGGGTCCTTGTGGCTCCTCACCAGGGGCCTCTTCAGAACCCTGATCTCAACCATGTAGTACTTGTACCCTGACTGGACATCTCGGTCACCAGAACCTCCTAGCTGCAGCCAGGTTGGGACAGAAAGGCTGGTCGCCCCTGGGCGGGTCTGGTTATAATTCGCGTCCTCTTGCATAGAGCTGTCCAGTTTGACCTCTAGCATAACGGAGCTTGGCTCAGCATTGTCAGACCTCGGCTCCACCACGCTCTGTTTGAAGAGCCCCATTTTGTGCAGTGGCAGCCAAAACAAAATCTAACTTTCCTCTGTGACTTTGTTCTTTTTATTTTTAATAGATCAAAGACATGGAGGGGGGGAAGGAAAAGCAGGAGAGGGGGAAAAGGAGAGGGGGGTAGGGATTGTTGTTGTGTCAAGATGCGGCGCCCATTTGAGGCCACTAGCCCCATTAGAAGGCAAAAATGCTCAGAAAAGGGCGAGAAACCTGCACTTTGGAGGGGCATTGTTTGGGGGATTGGAGACGTGGCCACCGCCGCGGCAGCGGCACAGTACAGTCTCCATGGCAACGCAACCTACTGCTGCTGCCGCCAAAGTTGAAGGCACTTGAAAGGACTTGAGGAGAATCATAACCCTATTTCGGTTCCCGGGAACAACGGGGAGAAAATGAGGCAGAGAAAGAAAGGAGAAGGAAAGGAAGAGGAACGGAGGAGGGAGGGTGGGAGAGAATGAGAGAGCAGAGCCAAAGAGAGAATGAATATGAGTGAATGAATGAGAGAGGGAGGGAAAGAGAAGAGAGAATGGGGGGGGGGGAGGGAGGCCTGTGAATGCTGGCATTGTCCCTTCTGTTCTGAATCTGATTTACCATATCATAACCCCCAGGAAGAAGAAAACATCAATATCCTGAAGGAATGGAGATGTTTCTATGGAAAACCTAGGAATTTTAGTCCATAACAGATCTGGTGTAAAAAAAATCAAAGAGATCAAAGGCAGAGCTCCCTGGAGTATAGATGCGTCTCTGAATTAAAGATGGACGATGCAGACTACAAAGTACTTTTTTCTTCTTTATTCAGTCCTGTTTCCATTTCAAGGGAGACGCTGGCCTCCTCATATCTGAACTAGACCATCAATGCAAACAATGTCGTGAAGGGGAACAAAAGGGGGGGGGGCAAGCACACCAG
Source organism: Tadarida brasiliensis (assembly GCA_030848825.1). NCBI lineage: Eukaryota > Metazoa > Chordata > Mammalia > Chiroptera > Molossidae > Tadarida > Tadarida brasiliensis. The sequence goes on along the minus strand of CM061260.1, from coordinate 106,043,729 downwards.
GAAGAAGTAGCTTCTTCTGCTCCAGCTGGGATTCCAACCATCTTCTCCAGCCGTCTCAGTGGAGGTGTCAACCCAGCCCTCCTCATAGAAGGACCACCTGGCAAAACCCACCCCCACCCTCAGTCCTACAGGGGCACTTTGGAAAATGAGATGCCCTGAAATCAGGGGAAGGGAAGTGGTGTCAGGCTGGCTTCTTGCCTCACCAAATTAAGTTCAGGACACTATCAAGGGCTTAGCATGACAGTTCTAGTGTGAGGAGAAGACAGCAGGCTCTTTAAGCCTAGATGTGGACTAGGGTGGGGTATAGGGCACACTGGGTGAGGGACTTGGGGTCAGCCCCAACAGTTGTCTTTTTGGATGTGGGTTCCTGGCAGCAGTTCCAGGAGAGGGGCCCCCAAAGGGGAAGAAGTTGAGGGGAACCCAGTTAAATGAGGCATTCTCTTGCCTGACAGTTCCTCAATGTGCACTTCTAAGAAACAAATTCTAGCCCAGCTGATGTGGCTCAGAGCTTGAGCATCAACCCATGCACCAAGAGGTTGCCAGTTCAATTCCCGGTCAGGGCACATGGCCAAATCCCCAGTGGGGGGCATGCAGGAGGTGGCCAACTGATTTCTCTATCATTGATGTTTCTATCTCTCTCTCCCTTCCTCTCTCTCTAAAATCAATAAAGAAAAAAAAATAAAAAAAGAGAAATTCTAAGTGGTTTTTTTTAGATACTCATGGCAAGAAAGATTATTTGACTTCCATTTTTCTTTCTAAACCTAAGGAAAGAAATTCATGGATGGGTTTCCTGAGTGTATCAGTAGAAGAGCATGGAAAAGAACAGACCAGGAGCAGTCCTGGATGAGTGTCCTCCATGTGCCCAGGGAATTCTGTGGCCTGGCCTGCAACCTGTGTGCATTGGCATTTGTGACCTCGAGCTCTGAGAAGGGATGTCCCCATTGGCAAAGTGTCCTGTGGGCTTGCTGTCCTGCTTGTTCTGGATCTTGTGGCTGGGATATTAAAACAGTGAATTTTCAAAGGGTGGAGACACCCTGCTTCCTCCTCAAAGAAGCAAAGATAGTCAGCCAGGAGGACTGGACATGTGTGTGGGAAGCCAAACCTCCAGGGGCTGTGTGCCTTTGCCCCGCCAGTCTCCCATCCGATGTCTCCAAAGCCAGTGCTAGCAGATGAATATTAGAGACGTCAATTAAGTTGTTTGCAAACATGCGTGGGCCTGTGCCATCCATGGGGGGAGAAAGCCAGTTCCCAGGGTGGAATCAGCATCTGTACAGGCTTGGAGTGGCCCTGGGGTCAGGCCCAACACTAAGTAAACAGTGCTGGGCTGATGGGCTCCTTTGTAGCAGCTGCAGCTGTCCAGCCTCCCATTGTCTGGCCAGGACTGGAGACTCTGTCGCTGCCCAAGCGCCAACTCAACTCTGTGCACAAAAACCGACCAGGGCTAGCTACACTCTGCTCCCACCACTAGGCCTTCTGTTCTGCCTCTCCTTCAGCAGCCCAGCCTCTCCAGACATATTTTTCTCCATAAGTGACAGAGCATGGGTACAAAAAAGTCCTGAATGTAGAGGAGAGTGGGGGAAAGGAAAAAAGACCCCTCTCTTCCCAAGAATGGGGTGGGAAGAACATCATCGTAGAACAAAAGGAGGTTGGAAATCACAGTAAAACTGAGAGCAAGAATGATCTTGTTAAATAGGGAATCTTTTTTAATCCCCAGTTGTCAGTCTTGCAGTTATTGGATGTGTCCGATGAGAGAAGACCAGGTGCCAGGGGCCAAAGCAGTACCTTCCTGAGTTTCTGGGCAGGAGGGGGTGGTCTTGGGTTTTGATGGCTCACTCGGGGCAGAAATGCTCCAAGGGCTAGACTCCCTGGGTGGCTCCTTGCAGGCCTGCATTTCTGCTAAGGGTGAAACCCGAAATTCCAACACTCTTTCCCCCAAGGACATTTACTTTCCCCCACCATGGTGCTGGGTGCTGGGTGGTGGAAGCTCTGGGGAGGGATGATGGGTTTAGACTGAGTTTTAGACTGTTTTGTCAGGCTCACAGTCTCCCAGAACTACCCCATGACTTCAGCTGTGCTGTGGGGTCTGAGCTGCTTGGGATGAAATGACTTTTCCTTCCTGAAGCCTGGCGCCCTAGGGAGTGGTGTGGGCTGAGAGGAACCTTCCAAAGTTTCTTGATGAAATAAGGAGGTGGCTCCTGAGAAAATGCCCTTTTTACAGCTTCTAGACCCATCTCCACCCAAAGCACTCTGCACCCTGTGGCCCCCACTTCAGAGTGATTTGTGGGACACACTTCTGAGAATTACGGCCTCAGTGGCCATAAAGGAGGCTTGTCCAGCTTCCTGGGGCCTGACTTTTAGGTTCTCACTGAGACCAAAATCAGCAGAGCTTCAGATCCTCAGAGAGCCAAGCTTGAGCCTCCTCAACCCAGATGGTGGCCAAGTTCAGAGCTGTGGCTAATGGCACCTGCCAAATAGTCAGCCACTTCCCTCCTAGCTGGGTAGTGGGGGAGTGGGGGTTGGGTGGGAGTGAGGGTCAGGTGGGAGTAGGGGAATTGGCTGCTCTTCTCTTGGTGTTTGGCACTAATTCCCTCCTTATCCTGTTTTTATATTTAGAGAAGTAAAATCTTAAATTCCCCTTTCAATAACAACTGTGTCCCAGACCTTGGAGAGTAAGACCATTTCATCTGTCTTAGGTGGCTTCTTTCTGATCCCTTTTATCTAGCAAACTCCTAAATTTAGAAAATTGGAGGTAAAAATCATGCCAAAATTATAAAATGCTATCAGGATATTGCTGCTGAAACAAACAAAACCAAACCAAAAAACAAACAAACAACAACAACAAAAAAACCCTCCAGGGCCTGATGGAATAAAAGCCCTTGACTAGGACACAAGGATTTCAAGGACTCAAGCCCCTGCCACCTCTCCATCAATGCTCAATAAATTGGATTGTTTTAAATTTTTTTTTTAATGAAGGACCGAGAGAGTAGTGAAGGGTTCAGCGAGGACCGAAGTTCTGAGTAGCAGAAGTCAGTGTTCCTGAAGGACAGGTGCTGGAGGAAGCCTGACTTTCTGGCCCACGGGCCCAGGGTAGCTTAACCGAGCTTTGCGCATCCTGACCTCTGCTCTGGTCACGTGCTGGTGTGAGTGACACGCTGTACGGGGTGGAGGGTGGAGTGGGGGGTCATTAAACCACCCACCTGATTCCAGGAAGTCTGTCTTCCTGTTTCCCAACCCCGAAAGCTGTAGGAGTTAAAATAAAACTTTTGAATGAACTCGAAAGCCTGAGGTTCCGGCAAGCTGGGGAGGGGATGTGGCAGTCAAGAGAGTTTGTCTTGTCAGCCTGGGTCCCGTGGGCACATTTAGATGGGGACCATGAATGAGCCTCCGAATACCGTTCGGTGTGAAGAAGCTTTTTAGCAGCCTCTTTTCCAGAACATTTATCCGCCAGTTGCAGGTTCTCGTTTTTGCTTTTGTTTGGTGAGACATTTGGCGAGGACAAATCCGATGGCAAAGCGTTCCTAAAGCGGTTGTCCAAATTCATCCAACATCTGGCGCTGGGGGCGCGCGAGGCAGAGGGGCTGGAAGGGGCGCGGGGCGGCTCAGCCTCAACTTCGCAGACGCTGCGCTCTGCTCTGGGTGGGATGCGCGCCTGTCCAGCTCGCGGGGTTACCCTATGAATTGGAAAGGACACGGGAAATATTGGGTAACTTTGCCACACCCCCAACAAATAAACAGGGTCATTAAAATGACGCAAATGCTGGCGCTGGACTTTACGGTTTCTAGATTATTAAGGGCAGCGACTTAAAAAAACCTTAATTAAGTCTAATGACGGAGCTTTTCTTCTCGTGAATAGTTGGCGGGTTAAACCAATTAGACACATTCATCAAAGTCTTTCCACCCAGTTTTTACGGACATTAGATATGTTCTCAGTACTGCGCAGAAACTCGCATATTCGTAACGGTCCAGCACCCGCAGGTTGCGGGGTGGGGGGAGCGCCCAGATCCGGATAAGAAATGCCATCCCTCCATCCGGTGCCAGGAGACTGATCGCGCCGGGGCTAGGAGGGTTCACGCTTGGATTTTTCTAGTGTAACACCAATCCCCTTCCCAAACAACTTTCTTTTCCCAAATACCCCTCAAAAATTAACAAACTTTCCGTTCTCTTTGTCCCTCTGAGTGGTCAAGATTCCTGGGTATGGGCGCGTTTGGCAAAAGCTGTTCTTGGAGCAGAATAGCTCCTAGAAAAGGCCAGAGTTAAGAACACTCAGAATGGAACTCGAACAATAGGAAAATAATCTTAATTCTCCTTTGCACTTCCCCCAGAATCTCGGAGGAGGCCAGAGACTAGTGTTTCCAAGGGCCCCAAATCTGCGGGAACGGGGTGGGGGGTGTCCCCGGGAGAGCAAGTGTGGAGGATCCCTTCCCCAGCACCCGGAGTCCGAACCGCCTGCTCCTCCCACCTCCCAGTTCAGCCGGCCTCGGTGCGAGGTGATTTTCTCGAGCCAGTTTAAGATTTACTGGCCTCCTCAAATTGGAGTTCGGATACAGTCTCCCCTTCCCCTTCAGCCGTCCCCCCCACCCCGCCAGCTGTTGAAGTTGAACTTCCCGGGAGCGTTCCCTTGGCCTGGGCTGCGGAGCCTTCTCTGAAACGGGATTTCTGTCTGTTGGCTCAGAACCCCGCGTGTCCACCCTCTGAACGGGGACTTCCTCTCCCTTGGCGCGGAGTGAGAGAGCGCTGGAGCAGGCGGGGAGCGAGCAACCAGTCCTTGCTCCAGGCTCCTGTTTAAGGCGACCACAGACTTTTCAATGACAGGTGAAAGGGCGCGGAATGTGGCTTTAAAGCAGATCCTAGTGCCTAACATGCGTCACCTAGCATATGCCCTGAAGTGTAACATTTATATATACACATTCATGAAGATATATTTCTATATATTTATCTCACCTAACAGATATCACTGAATTTGGTGTATATTTATAAGCTTTCATTTTATTTTTTCTATTACAAGAGTACATTAAGTAATATATGTGTTTGTATTACCTGGTGTATGTTATTAGGATATACATGTGTAGAAGGTGATAAATATTCTGTTAGATGTGTATTGCTATTTGAGAACTATATCGTATATTAGAGATGACAAAATTGCATGTAGGGACCGATATTATCTAATAGGAAGCATGTTCTGTATTAGGTGATATATACTAGGCTGGAGATATATGTATGTATTTATTTTTAGAGTGTATGTACAAACAATTTTGGGTAATGCAGAGTGGAACCCTTTAAGTTCCAACTCTAGCAAAGGACCAACCCTGACTGGCCGGCCAAGACAAAAAGCTCCTTTATAAAGCCATTGCTAACTTTTTCGTGACCATTTCTCCTGCGTCACCTGCACTACCTTTATATAAATAAGATCATTAAAAAGCTAGTTTGTTGTTGTTTGTTTGTTTGTTTGCTTCAGTGCCAGAATGGTCCCTCTGCATGGCGACCTTGGAGGGCCAAACTCGCTGGTGGAGGTTTTGAGACCTGGGGCAAGGAGACCTGAGCAGAAGGCGTTGACTCGGCCCTAGTCCTGCTGCCAGGGACGTGGTAGCTGAGCGCAAGGGATAAGATTCAGGTTGAGAGTCAGCATTTGGACTATTAGAAATGCGAGCACAGTTCCTAGGTGGATTTTTTTTAAAGAGCCAGGGGTTCTTGAATGTGAGTCTGTGACACCAGGTTTCGGATGATTAGGGAAACAGGGGAGAAGCAAGTCTGAAAAGCTTCGATTTGCAAGAGGGCAAACTTTTTGAACTCTCCATGCAGATGGTGCAATTCTGTCTGGAATCATTTTCAGCTCCCCCGGAAGCTGCTCTCCAAAAGTAGTCCCGAAGTAAATGAACACCCCCTCCCTTCTCAAAGTCACGCCTTTAAAGGGAACACAGTCGGCCTAATTATGCTTGTATTATGCAAGGAGTTGCGCAGAGGCTGGAACTTTAGACAAATAATTGAGCCATTGAGCGCGGCGGGCCGGCCCCCCCCCCCGCCCCCCAGATTTCATCTCCGCGCACTCGGAAGGCAGGCAGGGGACCCACTGCCACCTGAAAACCGCCACCAGGTGCCGAGCCAGAGACTCCTGCCTAATTAATCCACTTTTCCTACCGGTGGATGTCAAGATTTTAGAAAAAGGGTTGAAGAAAGGAAAAGGGGGACACCAGGGGTTTTCCCCACCTCTCTGGAGTCGGAGCAAAGTTGCTTTGCTAAGTTTTGTTGTGATTCCCTGAAAGCTTTTGTAGTTAAGGCAAAAAATTGAGCTGTCCCGGGGAATTGCTTGGAAAAGCTTCGGGGACCATCAGGGGAGCCTTGAGGAGACAGAACCTTTTGGAAAATGAATGTCTTCTGTAAACATAGTGATGCTTCCGTAGTGATTCTGTAAACCTTCGCGGTCAAATAGGTTCTCAAAATTGGGGAATAAATGGGGAAAATGTGAAGACGTTTATAATCTCTAGACGAAGAATTAGATCAATTTTCCAAATAAGAATACACTTAATTTAATCTCAGATATAATTTCCTGACTGAGTAGCAAAAACTGGGGATTTTAACTCAGAATGACTCTGCTGGTCACCCAGCTGCAATTATTTATGATATTCTACTTACTATCAATTCCCCATTCAAAAGTAAATAATTCATTTCCATTTACTTTAATTTGGCTAGGACTTCAATTGCATTTTCAGGATGGGGAGTTGCATATTTAAATAATATCCTCAAAAAAGAAATATCTGTCTGTAATTACCTCCACACCTCATGAGTTCACAGAGAAACTGTAAGAAAACGATTGAATAACACCCAATTTGGCTGATTAATCTCTTCTTAAATTATATTTCTTATGTTAGCAAAATTCACAATATACTAGCCCTCTATGAATGTAATTTGGAAAGAAAGTATATACAGGCTTTGAAATTTATAGATGCTAAGGGCTGAATGAGCACTAGTGTAGAAAACCAAGAGTCCTTGCAGATTGTCAGAAAGATTTTCTTTAAAAAATATAGATGCTTTGCTGCTTTTCAATTAGTTGATCTCCTCCAGCTTTAAAAACTCCACAGGACTCTAGCTAAAAGTGTACACAAACATTTCCCCAGAGGGCTTATGTATATTTATTTATTCATGAGCCCAAGGCAACCAGTATTTTATAAGCAGAGATAGATAGTAATGGGGTGAGGGGTTGGTGGAGGTAAATGCTTCTGAAGTAGTTCCAGAGAAGCAAGTTCCTGAATGGTGTTCTTCCTTCAGAAAAGTTATTTATCAACAAACAAAAGGTTTCTGTGAAAATAGTCAAGATGCCATGAGTTAATGGGTTATGCATCCCCCCATTAACAGTACTCTGCATTTTTCAGTGACCCTTTTCCTAGCCACAGGCACATGTATAAACCCCCGTGTAACACAGACATATAGACCAACAGAAAACATACCTTAAAAGATAAATAATAAATACAAACATTAAAACGGAGGCGGCTGGGGAAGAGTCAGAGTAAGTAACATAGAATAAGAGAACATGAGGGCTGTATGGACTGTCAGCTGAGTCAGTGACTTTAGCAAGTGGTTATGAAATCCTGCCTGGTTGAAGGCATGAGCATCCTTGGGGAGCCCCTGACAAGGTACCTAGGTCCTACAGAAACTGTAAAGTGAGTACAAAGCCCATAATATATGTTTCCTCCAGAGTAAGAATTAAAATTGGGAAAATGGTTCTAATCTCACATTTAATAAACACTTAGGAATCTGGGAGACCCAGTGAAAGTTGCTTATTTTGAGTCTATAAAGTATTTGCACTGACTGCCATTACTCTCCCCAAACTTCTCTGTATACAATTTCCTGTTCAGCTGAAACTCCCCTAAATTTTTATGAGAAATCCCTGATAATCTACATGAGCCCTAATGCTATTATACCCCAGCCCTTTATCATCATTTAAAAAAGTAAGATACATTCATTTAGAATGAATGATCTGATTCCTCGAATTATACGATTTAACTCTCTTCTATTAATATCAGTCAATTACCTCTGAATTTTACCTCTATAAGCCTCTATAATTCTCCTTTACTATAAGGACAAGTCTAGTTATTTCTAAGTGTGTTTGTAGCATGGTTCTTTGACTATAAGTTATTTTTATTCTCAGTGTTAGTTGTTAATGCTGTTTCCTGAACACAATAAATAGCTATAGATCCTGAAATGTCATGAAGTTCTGGTCCACAGTTATGGTCAGAGACTCAGACTATTTTTTTTAATATTATTATTGTTTTATATTTAAACAAGTGAGCAAAACTGTTATTTGGTTATTAATACAGATTATTTTCAAACAATTAAAAATATCCATTAAAAACACAAACAAAATATTTCTTACAAAACTTTGCTTATAATGACTTAATATGCCTTTTCCTTAGCTTAGACATCCTCTCTCTCCTATGAAGATTTCAAGGCAAAATCACAGCATAGCAATTGGAATGAGGACAACAGGGCAAATAAAGTTTTCTAAATATGCATGGGCTTTACTCTGTGGTTGGTCAGATTATAAAAGAAGACACATGATTGTCTAAGCTTATAGGTAGTCTGAGAGAGTACTTGAGGCAAGTGTAGTGTCCTGGTATGCTTCGGGATCCGGATGGGGAGTTAATTATAATTTCTTTCCCAAAGGAAACATTTCTCTGTAATATTTGTTGCTTTCAATATCAACGAACCTTATATTGGAAATCTGGGTGTGTGACCTTAATCACCTAAGGTGGAGGAATAAAAAGTTTGTATTATCTTCTTACATTATGAAGTATAAATGTGAATTAAATTAATATAATCATTCAACTAGCCAATGTTTTAAAAAATATTAGCTTTATAGATGCATCTGTATATATGTACCTATACATATACACAAATATGTATATACACAGGAGCAGATTGAAACAAATTTAAGAGTTTAAAACCTTTTTTATGTTATAGGTTGTACATTTTTACAAAAGTACAAGCACTTTAAAAAGATAGTCTCTATAAACTTATTTAGTCCAAGTAACAAATGATAAAATTAACTATATGCTAAGAAATAAGATTAATATAATATATGCCACCTTCTCTAATGATCATTGTAGGTTTCAAATTTTAGATATTCTTCCATCTTATTAAATAAGCTCCTCTTGCAGGACCTTTGAGTTAGATATTGGTTGAACCACACCTTTATTATGTTGGTTTATTAAAAAACAGAGTGTCACATTGCAGCAGCATTCTCCCAATTTTTTATAGTGTTGAGAGTTAAGGGAAAAAACACAATGATTTCACATATGAAATTATTCTGATCAACTCTGTTCATATATACATATTTACATAGCATATGTATGTGTATATATACATATGCACATGTTAAATCAAGAGACTGTTTTTACAGCCTCAGAGAGAATCACAGGGAGAGAATTCGACATGTTCATTTCATATAAACATTTAGAGAATTTTTATAAAATTAACAATGCCTGAAAGAATTGTAAGGGATCCATCTACATTTAGGGATGTAGTGTGGAAAGGTAAGCATCAAAGCTGGCTAAAACAAAATATGAGTGTCTAGAGTATTTCTTTTCATTTAGGCAATGTTGGGAGCAGATATAGTATAAGAGAGGCTTGTCTTTGGTAGAGCTCCAAACAGCACTTATTTCGGATCTTTCATTTTACAGATGGAAAAAAATGAGGTTCCTGGAAATGAGCTGATTCTAAGAAGCATGACTAGCTAGTCTAGGACCAAATCTAGGTCTTTTGATCTCCACATAGCTTTTTTTAATGGGACAAGCCACGTTAATGATAACTGTAATTTCTTTGAAAGGCAAATCTGTGCCTCTCACAACTTTATTGTACCTGCACGTGCCTCCGAGCAGAAACTATCAATGAAAGCAATGAAATTAAAGTCCTGCCTATGGACTGCATTTCCTTCTTTCTTTCTTTTTTTTGTTAATCCTCACCTGAGAATACTTTTTCCATTTTTTCCTAGATAGAGTAGAAAGGAAGAAGGGAGAGAGAGAGAGAGAGAGAGAGAAACATCGATATGAGAGAGACACATTGATTCGTTGCCTCCAGCATGACCCCACCAGGCTGGGATTGAACCTGCAACCCAAGTACGTGCCCTTGACCCGGAATTTAACCCATGACCCTGTAGTCCCTGCTCATGCTCTAACTCTGAGCCAAACTGGCCAGGGCTGGACTGCATTTCTGAAGGACTGCAAGACCAAATTACTCACCAGAAACCTGTTCAATTCTGGAAACCTTGTAATAAGGGTGCAGTAGGTAAGGTATGGGAAGACACTGGTTTAGTGGGCTCTAACTTGAGAGAGAAGGAGGACCTCAGTCCTTGGTCCACTGATAATAATGATTCCAAGGATGAAATAAGTGATGTGACAAAGACACATACATGAAAGTTTTTAGAAGCCACAGGAACCAAGTTTCGTGCCAGAATATGCATATAGGTAGGACTTTTGAAAGGACGATATACTCTCAGCAGGTACAATTCTGGAAGTAAAATTTAGCATAGAATAAATTATCCAAATACTATACACTTAAGTTATACATAACTTAAAACATACACTTTATTATTGTTTTGTTTCTGTATGCCATTTAGGATGTAAAAACTCTTTAGAGGCCTAGAAAAAACAATGTTGATTGCCTTGTATTTGATTTTAATTCATTTTGTAATGACTCTCCAAATTAGTAAAATTTTGTGTTAAAAAAATAATATATAGGTCCTATTCCTACTTTTTAAACTGACAAAGGTAAATACTCCCAGTTAGGTTATTTTCCAAGGGAAATCTTGGGAGTAAACAATATTTGATCAATTAATGGTTACAGAAAGGGCTTTTTTATGATAGCTCCGGGGAAATGGTTTATTATTTGAAATAAGTAAATGCTGATAATTTTGATGCTTTGTAATATTGTGTGTTCATAAACCAAGAAAAACATATCTGTAATATATAGTTGGAGTAAAGAAAATGCTATAATGCTTTTTTTTTTTTTTTTTTTGCCTATGGAACAGTCAGGCATTTGCTACATTTGACTTATATAATCAAAATTTGTTGCCCCATTCTGGAGGCTGTAAATTTGGAAAGATAATTGATATGCTGCCCCTCAAATGTCCTCTCTCTTAGCTTGAGGATTAGCTTGGCCTGGGGTGTTTACATCAATACCTATATGTGAGACTTACATGATCTTTTGGGAATTGAGAATTTTGTATATCCTGGATCACCAGCTTACTCCATTCTTTTTTTAAAATATGTTTTTACTGATTTTTAAAATTAGAGATAGAAGGGAAAAGAATATATATATAAACATTGATGAGAGAGAAACATGGATGGGTTCCCTCCAGCACATACCCCAACGGGGGATTGGAACCGAAACCTGGGTATGTGCCCTAACCAGGAAATGTACCAGCGACCTTTTGGGGCACTGGAAAATGCTCAACCAACCGAGCCAGATCTGCCAGGGCTTGCTTTTTTTTTTTTAATGTGATTTTATCCCACTACAAAAGATATTTCTAGTTGATGGTATGATAGTGCTACAATCTAGATGCTGTGGAAATGTTTTTTCCAAGGTATTTTTTTGTAACTGGGAAAATATATCCCTATTGCTATTGGCATACTTTAACTAGAATGATAAAACAACTTTTAAAATATGTTTTTATTGATTTTTTTGGAGAGAGAGAGGGAGAGAAAGATAGAAACATCGATGTGAGAGAGACACATCAATCGCCAGCCTCCTGCACTCCCCCCACTGAGGATTGAGCCCACAACCCAGGCACGTGCCCCTGACCAGGAATCCAGCAAGGAATCAAACTGGGATCTCTCAGTCCATGGGACAAGGTTCAATCCACTGAGCCACACTGGCCAGGCTAAAAAATGTTTTTAAAACAGAATTAAGATTGGGTTATAAAATCAATGGGAGATGTCAGGATCACAGAGAGACTGTATTTTGGGGTTTTCCATGCAACTGGTTGACTTGATTTTATCCAGATGTGGGGTAAAGCATGGGGATGCAGTAAGAGATTAGTTCATTCCTTCCAGAAAATGTTACATTTTGCATAATATTTAGAAAATGTAGATAGATTGTATAGTGAACTGGATTATAGGTTACTAAAACCACTGAAAAAGCAGATATTTATATGCATGTTTAAAACTGTTCCTCCTGCCCTGGCTGGTTTGGCTCAGTGGTTAGAGTGTTGGCCCACGGACCAGAGAGTTCCGGGTTTGGTTCCTGCTAAGGGTGAGGATTAAAAACACACACAAAAAAACTGTTCCTTCTTCCAGTCATTTTGGCTATTAAGGCCACTTTAATACTATAAAGTGGATGAAATGGCAAAATCAGTTGCCTTCGTGGGAGTGCCCTTCAGATGAATGTGGTGCTAGAGTTTTTAACCCAGCCACTTTGACAGACATTATTGTGGCGATGTTGTCTGACCTATTGTTTCAACACACTGGAAGACAAATAATTGCGTAGAGGTTAATAAAAGACATAAACAAGAAAAAGAGCTTTCATCCATTTGGGTTAATCGCATATTGGGCATTTTACATAAAATATCCAATTTAATTATCACATGTACCTCATTCAAGAGGTGTCATCTTCGTCCGGCTGGTGTGGCTCAGTGGTTGAGCATCAACCCATGCACCAAGAGGTTGCCAGTTCAATTCCTGGTCAGGACACATGCCCAGGTTGTGGGCCTGATCCCCAGTGCGGGGCATGCAGGAGGCAGCCAATCGATGTTCTCTCTCATCGATGTTTCTAGCTCTCTCTCCCTCTTACTTCCTCTCTCTCTAAAAATAAAGGAAAAAAAAGAAAAAAAAAAAAGAGGTGTCATCTTCATTTATAAAGAAAATGAGGGCTCAATGAATTGAAGAAACTTGCCCAATGACATCCAAGAGAGTAACCTTGTAATTTCTCCTTCAGAGAAACTTTTGAGTATGAAAGGAATAAGTATGCCTGGACAACGGGAGTAAAGAGAAATTCCCCTAGACCCACCAGGACACAAAGTTATTCACTCGGTATATATTGGAGTCGAGCAGGCTCCACCAGTCTGGAGCAATGCTGTTGCCATTATTGACCTTGTGGGAGTAGTTGATTAGCTGAGGATGACAGAGAGAAAGGAAAGAAAGAGGTTGGTTCTTTGATGACCATGTTGATCTACCCTATCTCCCAACTTCATGTTAAGTAGATAACAAATATCCTTACTATTTAAGTCTTTTATTTGGTATCCTGTAACTTGATGCTGAATATACTTCAACACAAGGAAATACATACAGTAAATTGTATAAGCAATAGCAACAATGTATGACATCTGATAGGATGAGGGGAGTATAGGACACTAGGAGAGGTCACTTAAAATCACCTTGTGGTAGTGTGTGTGTGTGTGTGTGTGTGTAGATGGTGGATGAGAGATTCCTGGAAGAAATAACATAAAATAGAAACAAAGGCATTGAATTGAATTCTGTTTACCTATATTGTTGTATTTAGGAAATTGTAAGTTTCCCCTCCCAAGAACTTTTGGCCTCAGTGATTTACAAGTGCTTTGCTTTGTAATTTGTCTTGATAGGCAAGTAATCTGAGACTGAGTTGCCAGGTTTAAGTGATGCAGGGATTCAACTTGCAAAAGTACCTGAAAGTTTTGCTTTTATTTCATTTATGTTTTCACTTTCAAGAGTTTGTCTCAATTTTCTTCCAAGCTTGACGGTGTGAAGTGTTTTTATGCTGGTTATTTTTTTGGCTTCTATTTTTCCTTTGTAAAATCTCCAGCTTTCGTTGGGTGACTTTTTGTTGAGCTAGAGTTTTAAAAAAGGAAGACCTCTGAATTCATGAGTGATTTGTTAAAAAGAAGAAATATACTGAGCAATTCAGAATTATACAAACAATGCCAATTGCAGTAAGACCACCTGTTCCACGATAGTGGGTCTTCAGACATGGTAAGCACACTTTCTTCCCAGCCTAATTGCCTCAGGATGAGGCAATCCTGTGTATCTGTTCAGAACCATTAATAACCTACTTCACCTGATTGCAAGTGTTGTTTTTTTTTTTTTTTCCTTCAAATTTGTCAAACGGTAAGTGGAAGGACTTTATGCACTGATAAACAACAAAATTGACCGGATTTAGCAGTAGGTCTCAGCAAAAGGCAATTTTTTCTTCCATCTTCCATCTAATTTGACAACTAATGGTTTTTGAAAATTTAAAGCTGGATGATTTCTCCAGCACACTTGCTAGATTTTGATTAGATCAAGTATGGTCTGCTTCTGCTTTGTTTTGGGGAATTTTTCGCTGCATGTATTGCCTCCCATGTTTTTGTGATTCAATACAGATGGACAGATTGCCATCTCTTTGTCTCGTGATAGTGATATTCTGCTCATCTGTTTCGTTCTTGGATTATTCCTATTATTACCATTTGATTTGTGTGACTTTGAACACATTACGTAACCTCTCTCTGCTTCAGATTTATTATTATTTGTAAAATAATGAGGACGCTAATGAGATCATGGGATAGATTTTCTGGGCAAATAGCTTTAGAAAATCATCGGGTCCGAAACAATTCTGGAATTAGCACACACTGACCCGCTCTATGTAATTTGTTTTCCAACCATTCTTAGAGTTTTCCTTCAGGGTGGAGGGAATTCTGCTATGGCTCTCAGCCTTAGCATTTTCTGCAGGTGATGTTCACTTTACAGTGATTTTTAAGAACCATTTTAAAGGGAAAAGCAAATACAGAACAATTACAGTTTTGTTATTCTTATTTTTTTAATGTGGAGAAAATGGTGTGCTCTGTGATGATGGTGTGGGGCTGTAGGGATGAGGTTTGTGGGTTGATGGGATGCTCAGATGTTCAGGGACACTCCCTGCAGTATGCTTTGTGTCTCTCCACTGCTCCACACTTGGAGACTTAATAACTGGGCCTCTCATCCCCTTCGCAGAGGGTAGGGTTTGAGTACATTTTAATTTAAACTATAGAAGCATAAAGATCTGACCTTTGTAAATGAAAAGGAAGCAACACAAACCATGTATAGTTTAATGGCAAAATGAAAGCAAAAGCACAGTTAGAAAACATAGTGTAGAAACAGAATTGTGCCAAGGAAGCATAGGGAAACCCATCAAGTGCGATAATTCGGGAGCAAAGAAGACTTTAGATGTTTCAAAAAAGAATCCTGAGTGGTTTGCAAGACTCCAAAACTAGTACTAGAAGTTCACTTTAAGGATGTATTAAAGACAGGAAAATTACTGGAAAATCATTTGGGTTCTTTATTTTAAGAGTAAAACTGTATGTAGAAAAAGGCGGAGTTTTCAAGTCAATATGATCTTTCCTGGTTTACAAGGCTCTTCGTGACCTGTCTCGACTCTAAGACTTGCTGACTTGTTACCATGTGCACGTTATAAGCCCCTATTTTATTTTTATTTTTGGTTAATCCTCACCCGAGGATATTTTCCCATAGATTTTTAAAGAGAGTGGAAGGGAGGGAGACAGAGAGAGACATCAATGTGAGAGAGACACATCGATTGGTTGCCTCCCGCATGACCCCCACTGGAGCCAGAGATCAAACCTGCAATCCAGGTACGTGCCCTTGACTGGAAATCGAACCCACAACCCTTTGGTTGGAGGGCTGATGCTCTAATCACTGAGCTGAACTGGTCAGGGCAAAGGCCCCTCTTTTTGCCTCAGTTTTTTAAATAGGGAAAATAATAATATCTGTCTCTAAGAGTCTTTGTAAGAATGAGATGAAATTATAACATATATAGTTTTAAAAGAGTATAAGAATAAGCAATCATTTAAAGTTAGATATTATTATTATTGTCACTACTATCACCATCATCATCATCAGTGAAAGATATTTTGCAAGCATACACATTGGATCCAGATCCCTTGGCTTTTAATCCTGACTCCATCGCTTGCTACCTGTGGGTCTTTGGTCAAGTTACTTAAGTCTCCAGGTTTCTGTTTCCTCATTTGTAAAATGGGAAAAATAGTATTTTCTTCATGGGATTACTGTAAATATGAAATGGATCAATGTATATAAAAGGTTTACAACTATGCCTGGCTCATGGAACATTGTCACTACGATTATTATTTTTCTGACCTAATTTGATCTCACTCTGCCCTTCAGCCACACTGACTCGCGTTCTGTTTCTTATGTACGGGTTCTCTGTTTCTTATGCTTTAGGTTTTTTTACCCTTGAAGTCACCTCTTCAGCCACCCTGACCACCCTGTCTGTCTTGCTCCCCACCCACAAGTATTCTCCAGGTCAGTTCCTGTCTCAGTTTTGTCCCAGCATTTCCTACCTGACATTATCTTTGCTTCCCCGATATTATTTGACTCCTCACACTCTTACAGAATATAATCTACATGCTTTGTTTGCTACTGTGTCCCTAGGCCTACAGCAACATCTGGCAGATAGGAAGCATTCAAAAATAGTTGTCCGGAAACAGCTCAAATGTCCATCAGTAGATGAGTGGATAAAAAAGCTGTGGTACATTTCCACAATGGAATACTACGCAGCTGTAAAAAAAGGTCTATTACCCTTTGAAACAGGATGGAGGGACCTGGAGATGATTATGCTAAGTGAAATAAGTTAGTCAGAGAAAGACAAATATCACATGATCTCACTTATATGAACACAATAAACTGATGAATAAAATAGAACCAGAGGCATGGAAACATGGAACAGTCTGATGAATTTCAGAGGGAAGGGGAGAGGGGTGGGTGGGAAGAGATTAACCAATGAACTTGTATGTACATACGCATTACCCATGGACACAGACATAGGGTGGTGAAGGACTGGTGTAGGGCAGGAACTGGGTGGTGGAGGGCAAGGGGTGGAAAAGGGGGGTCAGCTGTAATACTCTCAACAATAAAGATTAAAAATTACAGTAATATGTCAAAATCGTGAACAATGTTACAAAGTTAAAAAAAAAAAAAAGGACAGTCTAGAATAGGTGTCTCAAAATGTAATTCATGTGGGTGATGTAGTGTTGGATCCAGTGTTCATAACTATACACTCTCTGTCCAAACAAGGATACTTTGAGAATAAAAGGGGGTCCCGTTAGTAATCATGTTAAGACAGAAAGCAGACACTGGGATGGTCCAGGGTAAACTTCTCCACGAACTAGCTGCATTAGAATTACAGGTGAGGATGGATTCATAAAAATGCAGATTCCCGGGACTCACCCTGGCATCTATATTTTAGGAAGAGCCCTGGATGATTCTGGAATCTGCCCAACTGTGCCAGAGTTTGAGAACCACTGGAGCTGAGGCTCAGGGGGCTTTGTCCTCGGTCCAGGAGGGGCCCCTAAAGGTGTTAAATATTTATTAACACTGGTGTGTAGGAGCTGCAGTGGTGAGATCGCTGTGCAGGAGCCAAGTGCTCATTAGCACTTGTATGGGAACCTCTGCCTGTCCTTGAGAGTGAGTTTCTTGGCAAACAATGAGAGTCTTCATGAAGCCCTTCTGCAGAGGGAAGACAAATTTGGGGTAATGTAGTGCAAATTGTAAGAAGTGCGTGCATTAGCACAAAAGAGATTTAATAAGTCTGCAAAAGAGATTTAGTATGTCTGGCCAAAAGATGTAAATTTTGGGAGAAAAGGTGAATTATAGTAACTTAAGTAAAGGCTAATCACTTATACTTGAACCCCCCCCCCCTGCCTGTTTTTGTGTGAAAACATAATGTTTTTTGAGAGAGTGTGTTGGAGTTTGTAGATCAGACTAAAACCATAAAATATGAAATGTTTTGTGGATTTTTTTTGCTCACATGTGTTACTGTTGGTGGCATGGGCGCTATTTTCTGATTATGGGGAATAGTAGTAAAGCCTTAGTATCCTCTGACTTTTTCTTAAAAATATGTTTTTCTGATTTTTTTTAAGAGATAGAGGAAGGGAGAGAGAGGGAGAGAGAGAGAGAGAGAGAGAGAGAGAGAGAGAGAGAAAGAGAGAGAGAGAAAGAGAGAGAGAGAGAGAGAGAGAGAGAGAGAGAGAGACATCTATCAGTTGTCTCCAGCACCTTCTCTGATGGGGGATCGAACATGCAACCTGGTACGTGCCCTGGCCAGGAATCAAACCAGCAACGTTTTGGTGCACAGGATGACACTCAACTGAGCCACTCGGGCCAGGGACCCTCTGACTTTTTATTTCTCACTTCTATCAAGAATTCTCCTCCTTGTCCATTTCATCTGCCTACAGTGGGAATGAACTACTAATAGCCCTTTTTGGTTTTCCTCAGGCCATCACTAATCTTATCCCTTTTCCAGGCTTCTTTAGCTTCTTTAAATTAATTCCCCTTTTGTGCATCCCTCATGCAGAAAGGTAATGCATGAATTTATATCTTCACAGCTTAATGTCCTACAGACAAACTTGTTGATTTCTTTTTATTTTTTTTCTAATTTTTAGAATCTTATCCTTAACATTACAGAAAATTTTATTACTCTAGCTATCAAGAATCAACATTTTCTTTTTCTTTTTTTTTTTTTTAAATATGTTTTTGCCCAGCCAGTGTGGCTCAGTGGTTGAGCCTTGACCCATGCACCAAGAGGTCCCGGTTCAATTCCCAGTCAGGGCCCATGCCCAGGTTGTGGGCCCGATCCCCAGTGGAGGCATGCAGGAGGCGGCCAATGGATGTTCTCTCTTATCGATGTTTCTATCTCTCTCTCCTTCTCCTTCCTCGCTCTCTAAAAAATCAATAAAGAAAAAAAAATATGTTTTCATTGTTTTTTTTAGAGAGGAAAGGGGAGAGAGAGAGAAACACTGATGTGAGAGAGAAACATCCATCTGCTGCCTCCTGCACGCCCCCTACATGGGGCGACAGTCAGTCCACTGAACCACACTGGCTGGGCCAAACTTGTTGATTTCAACAGCAAGTCTTCATCCAACCTTCAATCTCTGTTGAATAGTTTATTAATGATTTAAAGAAAACCATTAAATCAGAGATGCCATTTTATAAAGAGACATATTTAAGAGACATAGAGATGTAATTTACATACTGTGGTTTCCTATCATTTCCCATGAAGTAAGAAGAAATAGAAGGAGAAGATGTTCTTGTGAAGTCTTTATTTAACATAGCATAAAAAATAAAAATTTATCCACAGGCATATTAAAATAAAATCGGAAAGTGCATCTTTCTCTTACTGATTACCTTCAGTTTGTATAATTTATTTCTCACTATGTAAACCTAATCCTGAGGTTTGACAACCACTCCAAGAATCTGAATTTGAAAGACAGAAGTAAGATGCTGTAGTCAGCTATTTCCAATGCCGGGAATGAGAATGCTGTGTATGGAGTTTATAGAAATGGTTCTCAGCCCGGCCGGGGTGGCTCAGTGGTTGAGCGTCGACCCATGCACCAAGAGGTCACCGGTTCGATTCCCGGTCAGGGCATATATCCAGGTGGTGGGCCAAATTCCCATTGTGGAGGGGCATGCAGGAGGCGGCCAATCGATGTTTTCTCTCATCGATGTTTCTATCTCTCTCTCCCTTTCTCTCTCTCTAAAATCAATAAAGAAAAAATAAAAAAAGAAATAGTCTCATAAATACTTATGTTAGGCTTGCCATAATAATTGGAAAAAAAAATTCCAGTGTCATTGGAAATTGGGTGTATGTGACTTTAAAATGTTTTGGCTTGTAGCCAGCCTTTCTCCAGCAGGCTCGCTACTTTGGGTAGCAATTGGCAACTTCTTTCCCAGGTTTTCCAGTTGCTGCAGTTTTAAACAGCAGGAGGGTGACCTTTCTGTATTCCGAACACCTAACAATCCCTGATCAAAACAAATTTCTGCCTCTTCAGCTTGCCTAGAAAGATTGTTTCTCTGAAATCTCCTCTAGAGACATGGAGATATCTTAATTACTTCTAACATTACTTGAGTATTTAAAGTATTACATATTACAATATTTAACTAGCCATGTTCCAGGGCATCCTCCACCCAAATAAATTAGCATCACTATGCTAAGACAATCTATTATTATATCATAGCATTTGTCAGAGTCATAACTTAAGTAGAAAATAAGCTAATGTTTCTTAGTGAAACATTAGTTTCCTAAATGGTAGGCATGTTTGCTCTGGGAATCAATGCCTTCAATCTAATAATATCTACAGTTTCCAGAGCCAAGCTGTTGTTGAAATGGGCTTCTAATTGAGAGAAGTTTTATTTTGCAACATGAATCTCTCACCCTCTCTTTTCGCCACCTTTGAATTTACTGCAGTTTGACTGTAATTGCCTTCAGGTTTTAGTTTTGGGATCGTGGTCTGAGAATGTTGAAAGTGTAAATTTTGCCATAATTCAAAGAGCATACCCGAGGCTGCTGTAGGCTTCTGGTTGTCATCTTTTGGAAGCTGGAGCAGAAAAATGCACATTTAGTAAAATCAGATTGAGCACCATTTCTTTTTCTAATCCTTGCGGGTATGTTGCCAGTGAATGTGATAGGTTGTGATGACATGAGAAAAGAATTCCAAATGCACACTCATGGAAAAGTCTAAACATGACAATGAGATTTTATTGTGAATTAGGGGAATGAATACACCCTCGGGGACGTAGAGGGTGGGCAGCCTCTAAAGCACTGCCACCAGGCTTCTGTTAATCCTCCATACATCCTCTGGTTCAGGTAAGGACAAAGAACCATTCAAATTATCCAACTCAAATTCCTAACTTTTCCTGGGCCTGGATTGGGCCCTCCTCCCAGTAAATTCTATTGAGGTTTTATGTCCTCTATCCAATCTCATTAACTTTCTGATTGTTCTCAGGCTAGGCCCTGCCCCTCTGTTTCATCGCCCTGACTCTCATTGCACATATCCAAAAGTTTCATTACATAATCTAGTTCCTATTGCTCATACACCCAGCAGAGGAATTTCCTCCCCTTCCTCCAGTACTGGGCTTTCAGCACTCTTGGGGGAGACTTCCTGTCCTGTTCCTAGAATTAAGCCTCCTGGAAGCAGTCCCCTACAGTGTGTGCATGCATCTGTTTACCAGTAAACTAGATGGGATTCTCTCTGTTGCCTGCTTCTGCTTCCCAGTTTATTAAGGTTACTTAATTCCCTTTTACTTTCTTACTTGTATTAATAACTAGCTATTTTTCTCATATCAATAACTAGCTACCTACGCTGATATCTCTTCACCCAGGGAATATGAGCTTTTATAATCTTATAAAAATGGGTCTCCATCTTCTGTAACTGCTTCATGCTGTTTAGGGGTTAGGCCTGCCTAGCCAAGGCTCTGAGGTTCTCGCCTATCTGTTAAAGGAAGAAGGACGCAGAAAGGGAAGTAGCATCTTCACGCAGGGAAGAGGGATTTTGTAAAAGTCCAGATCAGCCAGTTGTCCCTGGGAGAGAGCACTGGCAAGATCCAAAAGATGACGTTGTCCAGAGAATGGCACTGCTGAACAGGCTGTCATTCTGTGGTAGAGACATCCGCGATGTGATGGTCTTTAGATGGGAGGTTTTTCTTCCTAAAAAGAAACTTCAAGTCCTCAAGGTGTTGGCAGTCATACCTGTGGTCATGGGCTCCCTTTCCAGGACTCTCCTGGGGATGCTCAGGTGAAAAAGTTTTAATTCTGGACAAGGGAACCCAGCTATTAATTTCTTGGAGTTTCACAGCTGTGGGAACAGTTAGGAGAACCTAGTTGGGGCCTTTCTACTTAGGTGGTAATTGGTTAGTGTGAGGACCTTCCTTCCTTCCAAGTTTTGAGAAGGATTAGGTCACCTGGGATAATTTGAGCAGGGATGGAACTCTGATTGGGCATAGGCAGAATTTTATTGCCATATCTAGTTAGGGCTTTCTGTACTTGTCGTGAATAAGTTAAGTATTTGACAAGTTCATGTGTCTCAGTGTTTAAGAGAAAGGCAGAAGTTAGGAAGGGCCTTCCATACAACATTTCAAAGGGACTGAGATTAAGGTTTGCTTTGGGGGCTGCTCTCAATCTGAGAAGGCTATAGGTAAGAGTTGTACCCAGGTCTCTGAAGTCTCTTGACACAGTTTGGCTAGCATTCTTTTAAGAGTCTGATTTGCTCTTTCAAATTTTCCTAAGGATTGGGGTCTCCAACTAGTGTGCAGATGATATTGTATGCCCAAAGCAGAGGACATTTGTTTAGTAATTTTAAAAACAAAAGAAGGATCATTATCACTTTGTTCTAGTGGGGTATGCTTCCACCCACCCCGTGAAGGTATCAATAAACACTAGTAAGTATTTATTTCCATGGGAGAGTGGCATTTGAGTAAAATCTATTTGCCAATCTTGTCCTGGATAGGTTCCCCATCTTTAGATGGGGGTAAAGAGGGGAGGGGTTCTAATCCTTCCTCCCAGGGTGTTAGCATAAATCACAGGCCTTTTTAACTTCCTTAATAGTCTTAAGAAGTCCAAATGCTGTAAAAATTCTATCAACTAGTGAGGTCCTTGCATCTCTGCCTAAATGAGGCCCCTTAATGATTTTCTATTGAGAGTTTTGAGGGAGGAATAGTCAGTGATTTAATTCCCTCCATCCCTCAGTTTTTAGCTGATATCCTCATTTCTGAGCCCAGTCATTTTCCTTCTTTGTGTATTGTAATCTCTGTTGGGGGACAGAATTCTGTGGGAATAGGCCAGCCTGTAGTGGGGCCGATTGTAAAGCAGCCCTTTTTGCTTGAGTATCAGTCAGGTTATTTCCTGTAATAATATCTGTGTCTCTCTTTTGATGTCCTTTACAGTGAATTACAGCTACCTCTGCAGGTTCTAATATTGCTTGTAGGAGAGCCAATATTTCCTGGTGATGTAAGATAGGGGAGTTCTTTGCTGTTAAGAGTCCCCGTTCTTTCCGTAATTCTGCATGGGTGTGGAGGATGAGGAAGGCTTCGAGTCTGTATGAATATTGACTCTTTGTCCCTTTCCCAGTTGTAGGGCTCTAGTTAGGACAATGAGCTCAGTCTTCTGCGCAGAGGTGTTAGGAGGCAATGCTTCAATGACCTGATGAAGTTCTACTGCTATATATCCAGCTTTTTAAATTCCTTCCTTTGTAAAGCTACAGTCATCAGTAAACCATACTTTGTCTGGATTGTCCAGTGGCTGGTCCTTTAGATCAGGCCTGCTTGAATAAACTTGTTCCACTATCTCTGTGCAGGAGTGTAAAATCTCCTTTTCCTCCACAGGCAGGAGGGTGTCAGGATTAAGAGTTTGACATACTTTAAGAGTCACCTCAAGAGAGTACAAGAGTAAGGTCTGGTATCTAGGGAGGTGCCCCCCTGTCAACCATTGATGGCCTTTAATTTATAGGAACCCTTGAATCTGGTATGGGGTCAGGACCTCTAGCAGCTGTCCCAATGTTAATTTTGTGGCCTCTTCTACCAGGAGTGCTTTGGTTGCAATGGACGGACCTTAAACATGCTGGCCATCCTGTTGCCACTGAGTCTAATTGCTTAGAAAAATAGGCCACTGGTCTTGTCTCTGGCCCACATCTTTGGGTAAAAATTCCTAAAGTCACTCTCTATTTCTCAACCACATATATGGAAAGATTTGGGATCCCCAGGGCTAGGGCTGTTGTGAGCAAATCCTTAATTTTTCTGAATGCTTGCTGCTATATGGACATTCAAGTGGGTCAGAGTCCGAGCCTTTTTAGGGATGCATATAGTAGCTTAGCAATGAGTCCAAATCCTGGTATTCAGATTCGACAGAAACTTACCATGCCTAGAAATGTTCTGAGCTGCTTCTTTGTTTGGGGCGGTCCTATACATAGGGTAGTTTCTCTACATTGGGCTGACATTTTTTGCTGACCTAGGCTAAGACATGGCCAAGGTATGTTATTGTCTGTTTAGAGATTTGAGTCTTTGCAGGGGAGACTTTATATCCTTGTTCTCTCAAGAGATTGAGGACCTGGATTTTATTTTTGTTTGATTCCTGCAAGGTGGGGCTATAGATTAATATGTCATCTATATACTGTAAGAGAGCTCCAGAATTTAAAATGAGTTCCCTGAGTTCTCTGGCAACAATGTTGCCAAATAAATGTGGGCTGTCCCAGAAGCCCTGTGGGGGGACTGTTCACGTGAATTGTGAGTTATATCAGTGGTTGGGTCAGTCCTCTCAAAGGCAAATAAAAACTGAGACTCTGGGTGTAAAGAGATGCAAAAGAAAACATCTTTAAGATTTAAGACAGTAAACCAGTTGGGCCATCTGGTATCTGAACAAAAATAGTGTATGGGTTAGGCACTACAGGATGCAAAGGAATGACTGCCTCCTTTATGACTCAGAGGTCTTGTACCATTGTATATTCCCCACTTGATTTTAGTACAGGTGAAATTGGGGTATTGCAGGGAGATTGACATGGGACTATAAGACCATACTTTAAAAATTTATCTGTGATGGGCTGGAGACCTTGCTTGGCCTCCACTTTAAAAGAATACTGGTGTTTACATGGGGATTTAGTCTGGTCCTTGAGAAATATTTTTTACTGTTTGAACAAATTTGGCTTTGCCTGGAACTCTCCTTTCCCAAACCTGGGGGTCTACTTGGTCCCATATCTTGGGGAAAATTGTGTGAGGCAGGGGTTCTTCAAAGGACACAGACTAGCCAGAAATAAATCAGGGGGCTCTGGTAGGCTTAAGTAGCTGCTAGTATGGCCAAAAATCTCTTCCTAATAACAGACATGGACACTCAGGAATAACTAGAAATCTATGATTCATTATGATGTCTCCTCAAATACAGGGAGTGGCTCAGGAATGCATATAGACTTTACCTGTCCCTCCACCCCCACAATGGAGCAAGGTTTTGAAGAAAAAAGACCAGAATAAGAGCTTAAAACAGAGTAAGTGGCTCCTGTATCAATTAAAAATTGAACAGGCTTACCTGATACTTCAAGGATGACCCATGGCTCCTCCCCTTTAATCTTGATATTTGTTCTGGGAGCCTCGGAGGACACTGGGCGTCTTCAGTACTTTAACACCATTTGTGGAGAGAGGCTATCTCCCTCCCTCCTTGGAGACAGGGGACATTTCCTCTTCCAGTACCTCTTTTTTTTTGCACAGGGACAAGGAGTCTTAGGTGCTTTTGGTCTTTTGCTCTGGCGGCTCTTTTCAGGACTTTCTCTGCTCCAGTGGTCTGGGCTCCTACAGGAGTAACATACTCTGTTTCCTAGCAAATTCAGGGGAGAGCGACCTGTGAGTCGTCCCTGAGGTGACCCTACCACTCATAAAGCAGCTGCCAGAAGATTGGCATGCTTCTTTTCTTTGTCTTCTTCCACCTTAACTCAGTTGTGGAAGACAAAGAGAGCCATGTCTATTAATTCCTTTACTGGGGCTTGGGGGCCTAGTGCCAGTCTCTATAGTTTCCTCTGGATATTGGAGGTAGATTGATTAACAAAGTATGTGGCTAGCCCTGGCCAGTTTTGCTCAGTGGTTAGAGTGTTGGCCCATGGACTGATGAGTCACGGGTTCGATCCCGGTCAAGGACATGTACCTTGGTTGTGGTTCGTCCCCAACCCTGCTCGGGGTCTCGCGGGAGGCAACCAGTCGATGTGTCCCTCTCACATGATGTTTCTCTCTCTCTCGCTGCCTCCCACTCTACCTGAACAAAAATGGAAAAATGTCCTGGTGGGAGGATTAAAAAAAAGAAAAAAGTATGTGACTAGTTCTATTTCTCCTCTAGCTGAGTCCAGATCTATGCTGGCATATTTGTGAATGGCCTCTGTTACACGAGAGTAAAAGAGATTGGTTCTCCTCTGGGAGCTGAGTAACTGCTCTTACTTTGTCATAATTGACATCACTAATGCTACTTTTTTTCATGCCTTCTAAAAGGCAGAAAATTATATGGTCTCTATAAGCCTGTCCTAGTTGCCCTGGTTGATAAGACCAATTAGGGCAATCTGGGGTATGGCAGTCATTGCTACAGGAAACCTGTTTGGCTGGGGTGATTGTAAGGAATCTGCAAATTCCTGGGAGGCCCCCAAATCTGGAGTCTGTCCTCGGGTTGGCAGCATTGGGAAAGAAGGATGGGTAAGTCCTTCCAGGTTAATTTATATGTCTGAGGTATCATAGCCTGAAACTCCCTGATAAATCTCATAGGCTCTTCTGAAAATCTACCTGGCTGTGCCTTGCAATCTTTCAAATCTGACATAGAGAAGGGTATATGAACTGAGGTGATCCCCTCCGGCCCCCCTGCCACTTCCTATAGGGGGCAGAGAAGGTCCAGTTCCAGATATTTGTTAAAAACATCTGAACAGTCCAAGGAACCAGGGGGTGAATGATTGAGTGGAGGTACCTCTATTGGAATCTCTGAGGCTGAACCTTCAAGCGTGTAAGCCACTGTAGAGGCACCTTTATCCATTGTCTTTGAGGAGAGAGAATTTCCTTCCCTGCAAAAAAGAGGGCGGTGTTTGGGTAGCTAAGGGAAAATATGGGCATCCTCAGTTTTCCCTAGTTCCACATTGTATTGTCAGGTACTAAGACGATGCACAATCCTTCACTGCCAGTCTCAGCATACTGAGATTCGAGTCTCACCCTTCCCATGCAAAGGGCAGAGACCTTCTCAAAGAGCGAGGTAAGCTTTATGCCCCACTATAATGCCAGAAGTACTTGGATGCAGACCTTGGGAGCAAGCATCCTTAAGATTCCATGATCTCCAAAGATCCCATTTTCCCTGTTCTAAGAGTGCCCTCATTTGGGAGAGACTAACCAGGGCCAAAAGTGATGAGGGCTTCTTGCTCAGAAACCAAGACCCCTTGGTACGATATGAGATATTTTATTAAACATGCAATAAAAGCAAAATCTAGCTGGGATACTTTGCTAGCTAGGGTGAAGAAATGTCTTAGCTTAAAACAATTGTGCCAGGTTACTAGATTGTGCTGGGAGAGAATGGAGACAAGTAAGGCACATGGGTCAATAAGGGCCCTACCAAAACTGCCAGACCCTAAACCCCTGGAAGGGTGTAGCTGAGGCTGGTGCCCCAGGCCATAGGAAAGAGATGGTCACCCAAGTCCTGAGGGTGGAGCTCGAGGCAGTGCTGCTGTGACCTGTGCAGGGATGGAGCTGTGAGGAGGAGGGGAGTTCTGAGTCCAGGGCCAGAGCAGGCAGACTGTGCAAAGGAGCACATCTCTGCATCTCCAGCCACTGAAGGGAGCTGCTGGGAAGGGCACATACAACAGGAAGGTCATAAACTACAACCCTGTCATGACCACTTACAAAAAAGATCAGCAATGTTGGTCCCCCATATAAGGGGCAAAATGGAACTAAAATACCAGTCAGACTGGGCATCAGAGGCTAAGCAAGGAGAGTTAGATGCCATTAGAAAAAAATTGGTTAGAATATTCCAGTGTCTTCAACAAGTCCTATCAGGGAGTAGCCATGGGGTTAGGGCTCTGTGTTTTACTTGTGAACTAGTGTTCCTTGGTGAACGAGTTTGTCTTGATCTTTGTGGGCAGCCTACTGCATCTGGTCCATCTTGTTACCAGGTTATCCTCTCATGGAGAGACTTCTTTATTCGGTGGCAAGCACCCTAAGGGCATTTAAATGCTTGACCGGTGCCCACCATCAGTTTTCTACTTGAAAACACCTGGGACTAAAGGTGGATAAAGGAGATAGAGAGGCAGAAGGAAAATGGAGGTGGGGACATGAATACCAGGGATGGGGCTCCTGTTCCACGAGGAGGGAGTTCCAAATGGTACCACACGCAACTGCTTCTCCCTCCTGGCTGGCTCACCAATCTGTTGCCAGTGAGGGTGATAGGTTCTCTTGTGGTGATGTGAGAAAAGAATTCCAAAAGCACACGCATAGAGAAATTTAAATGTGACAGTGAGATTTTATTGTGAATTAAAAGGAATTAATACCCTCAAGGACGTAGAGAGTGAGTGGGCTCTAGAGTGAGACTTCTGTTAATCCTCCATAGATCTTCTTGGTTCAGGTACAGGGCAAATGACCATTCAAATTATTCAACCCAAATTCCTCACTTTTCCTGGGCCTGGATTGGGCCCTCCTCCCAGTAAATTCTATTGAGGTTTTATGTCCTCTATCCAAACTGATTACCTTTCTGATTTTTCTCAGGCTAGGCCATGCCCCTCTGTTTCATCACCCAGACTCTCATTGCACATATCCAAAAGTTTCATTACATCATGTAGTTCCTATTGCACATTAACCCAGCAGAGGAATTTCCTCCCCTCCCTCTTGTGCCAGGCTTTCAGCATCCCTGGAGAGGTTTCCTGTCCTGTTCCTAGATTTAAGTCTCCTGGTGGCAGTCCCCTAGAGTGTGTGTATGCATCTGTTTACCAGTAAACTAGATGGAATTCTGCTCTGTTGCCTGCTTCTGCTTCCCAGTTTATTAAGATTACTTAGTTTCCCTTTGCTTTCTTCCTTATATTAATAACTAGCTATTTTCCTCATAGCAATAACTAGCTACCTATGCTGACAGTTATAACTGAAAATGTTTCTCTATACAACTATCTGTAGTTTAATTTTTAGTATAACATTAAAATTATATATTAACTAATAATTTGTCATCTATGGTATAAGTTTTCATGAAAGTTTTAACAAGAATATGGTGTTACACTTAAGATTTTGTCTTGGGCCCTGGCCGGTTTGGCTCAGTGGTTAAAGCATTGGCCCGCAGACCAGAGAGTCCTGGGTTCAGTTTCCGCTAAGGGCACAGTTCTTTGGTTGTGGTTTGTCCCCGGCCCCGGGGCTGTGTGGGTGGCAACCAGTCGATGTGTCTCTCTCACATCGATGTTTCTCTCTCTCTCTTCCTCGCTCTCTCCCTCCCGCTCTATCTGAAGATGAATGCAAAAAAAAATGTCTTCGGGTGAGGATGAAAAAAAAAATTTTTTGTCTTGGTTCCAGGTTAATTATAAATCGCCTTGTATAAAATTTATCTTGTATTCACAATTATAATTCCTCTTTTCAGCTCACTTTGTAAAAATGGATAGAAATCACTTCAAAGTTTTATTGCTTAAATTTCAAGCCATATTAATTACCAGACAAAACATGTAGTATTTTTATAGTTGAATATACAAAAGGAGTATCATATCTATGTGACATGAATTGATGATTCTGTTATTCAAATGGTATATTTAGATTAGATTTAATTCCTAAAATATCCTCCAATTTTTTAGACCTACCTAGGGAAAAAAAATCTATAGAGAATAATTTTTTTTATCAATCCTAATCCTGGTTGGTTATTTCTCCTTTGAAAGCAGTACAACAAAATAGAATAATAAATAGGACAGAAATTTAATACTCCATAAGAATTCTAAATTCTTCAATATCTATGTTTAAAACATGATATTTTTCTAAGTAGGATAAATTATGACATTCTGGTTTTTGCATTTAAAATACATTTTTCTTAGAATTTAAAAACATATAGTCTTTGAAATGATTTCTTTTCCACCAATGTTTATACAATTTCTATAGCTATATAGTTTTCCGCTGATCAATCAAAAATAGAATTTCAGAGTTATGCATTTATAGTCATCTAATTATTAAAACTTTCTCAAATATAGTTTTAAAGCAATTTAGAAAATAGTGTGGTGCTAGAAATAATGAGAATCTCAGAAAATAATGTCAACACATTAGATATTTAAAAGAATGGAGATGGAATTCTAGGAAAATATAATACAAAAAAGAACCAGATCTGACAAAGATGTAGGGGATAAAGAAGAACAATTTAGATGAAGAACATTAGCTATAATGTTGATTGAGGCAAAAACAACATAACAAAACTATTATTTTTGGCCCTTCCTAGGAAAAAAGGAACAACTACAAGATTGGCAGGACATGTACTGGAAAGAAATAAAAATTCCTTCATGAAAATTGGAAAATATGGCCACAGGCATAAACTGAAAAGAGATAATGAGAACTGCATGGGAGTGGAATGCAAATACGATAAATTTGAAAGAGATGTGTTTTTTATTTGTATAAATTTTTATCAGCTTTTTCTAAAATAGGAGGATTTGTGTAACAGAAGAGATGTTTCATATCGAAATATCTTATTCTAATTGTATAAGATTTATTTAGATTTTTAAATTAGCTAACTTATATTTAGGGCATACACTAAATACTTCTATATCTATATTTGAACTGGAAATAAAAACGGCAATTTTATCCCTATATATGTTTACAGATTTTAAAAATAAAAATTACCAAACAAAAATTAGATTAAGAGAGTTTCATAAGAGGAAAGAAAGACACATGTATTCTACTTTAGAGGACTACATAACATCACTCAATTTTAGAATTTCTGGTGAAAAACTGGATGTTTTTCAAATTTTAAAAAAATATCTTTATTGATTTTTAGAGAGAGAGGAAGGGAGAGGGAAAGAGAGAGAGAAACATCAACGAGAGAGAGAAGCATCAACATCAATCAGCTGCCTCCTTCATGCCCCTTGCTGGAGATCGAGCCCTTACCGAGTATTCAACCAGCAACCTCTTGGTTCATGGGATGATACTCAACCAATAAACCACACCAGCTGGGCAAAAAAATGGATATATTAAAATTTTAATTTTTTTCAGTATTTTAAAAATTGTTGACAGTATTACAGATGTCCCCATTTTCTCACTTTTTACCCCTCTCCACCCAACCCCCATCCCACCCCAGGTCTTCCCAATACTATTGCCTGTGTCCATGGGTTATGCATATATGCATATATGTTCTTTGGTTAATCTCTTCCTGTCCCCTCTCATACCTCAACTAAGATCTGTTATTCTGTTCCATGTGTTCATACCTCTGGTCCTGTATTGTTCGTCAGTTTATTTTGTTCATTAGATTCTACATATAAATGAGATAATGTGATATTTGTCTTACCATAATTGACTTCATTTGTTTAGCATAATAGTCTCTAGGTCCATCCATGCTGTCTCAAAGTGTAAGAACTCTTTCTTTTTTTCTTCTTCTTTTTTTTTTACAGCTGCATAGTATTCCATTGTGTAAATATACCACTGTTTTTTAAACTACTACTCTACTGATGGGCACTTGGGCTGTTTCCAGACCTCACCTATTGTAAATAATGCTGCTATGAAAATTAATGTGCATATATTCTTTCTGATTGGTGTTTCAGGATTCTTTGGATATATTCCCAGAAGTGGGGTCACTGGGTCAGGCAACAATTCCATTTTTAATTTTTTTAGGAACCTCTATACTGTTTTCCGTAGTGGCTATACCAGTCTGCATTCCCACCAGCAGTGTACTAGGGCTCCTATTTTCCCACATCCTTGCCAGCACTTGTTGTTTGTTGATTTATGGATGGTAGCCACTCTGGCAGGTATGATGCGATACCTCATTATAGTTTTAATTTACATCTCTCCGATGATTAGTGCCATTGAACATTTTTTATATGTCTCTTGGCCATTTGTATGTCCTCTTTGAAGAAGTGTCTATTTCAGATGCTTTGCCTATTTTTTAATTGGATTGTTTGTCTTCCTGGTATTGAATCGTATGAGTTCTTTGTATCTGTTATAAATTAACCCCGTATCAGAGGTATCATTGGCAGATATGTTCTCCCATGTTGTGGGTTACCTTTGCATTTTATTGGTGGTTTCTTCTGCTGTATAGAAGCTTTTAAGTTTGTTGTAGTCCCGTTTGTTAAATTTTCCTTTGTTACCCTTGCCCTACGTGATGTATCATTGAAAATACTGCTACATGAGATGTCTGAGATTTTATTTCCTATGTTTTCTTGTAGGATTTTTATGGTTTCATGCCTTACATTTAAATCTTTTATCCATTTTTAGTTTATTTTTGTGTATGGTGTAATTTGGTGGTCTAGTTTCATTTTTTTGCATGTACCTGTCCAATTTTGCCATCACCATTTATTGAAGAGACTATCTTTACTCCATTGTATACTTTTACTTCCTTTGACAAATACTAATTGACTGTATTGGCTGTTCATTTGGGTCAATTTTTGGGGTCTCTGTTCTGTTCCATTGGTCTATATTCCTGTTCCTGTGCCACTGTCAGGCTGTTTTGATCACAGCCTGGCAGTGGCACAAGATATCCAGTAATTGTGATCCCTCCAATTTTGTACTTCTTTCTCAAGATTGTTATGGCTATCTGGGGTCTTTTTTAGTTCCACATAAAGTTTTGGAATATTTGTTACAGATTTATTTTTCAAATCCATGTATACTTTCAGTTGTTTATATCTTCCACTATTTTCTTGTTCATTGTCCTATAGTTTTCCGAGTACAGGTCTTTTACCTTCTTGGTTAAGTTTATTCCCAGGTATCTTATTTTTTTGTTGTTGCAATGGTAAATGGGATTTTTTTTTTTTTTTTTTTTTTTAGTTTCTCTTTCTGAGAGTCTATTAATGGTGTATAAAATTGCCATCAATTTCCAGGTGTTAATTTTGTATCTCGCTACTTTGCTGAATTTATTTATTAAATCTAGCAGTTTTTTGATGCAGTCTTTAGGGTTTTCTATGTACAATATCGGTTCATCAGTGAGTAATGACTATTTTACTTCTTCCTTTCAAATTGGGATGCTTTTCATTTCCTCTTGTCTGATTGCTGTGAATAGGACTTCCAGTACTAAGTTGAATATGTGTGGTGAAAGCAGACATCCCTGTCTTGTTCCTGATCTTAAGGGAAATGCTTTTAGCTTTTGCTCATTGAGTATAATGTTTGTCATATATGGCCTTTATTAAGTTGAAGTATGATCCCTTAATTCCCACTTTGCTGAGTGTTTTTTTAATCAAAAATAAGTGCTGGATTTTGTCATGCTTTTTCTGAATCTATTGATATGATTATATGGTTTTTATCCTTCATTTTGTTTATGTGCTATATCATGTTTATTGATTTGCAAATATTGTACCAGTCTTGCATCCCCAGAATAAATCCCACTTGGTCAAGGTATATGATCTTTTCAATGTATTGCTGGATCTTATTTGCTAATATTTTGTTGAGGATTTTAGCATATATGTTGATCAGGGATATTGGCTTATAATTTTCTTTCTTTGTAGTTTCTTTATCTGGTTTTGGAATTAGGATAATGGGGGCCTTTTAAAAAGAGCATAGGAGTCGTTCATCCTCCTCAATTTTTTGGAATAGTTTTAGGAGGATAGGTGTTAATTCTTTGTTGAATGTTTGGTAAAACCCATCTTTGAAGCCATCTGGTCCAGGGCTTTTGTTTCCTTGGAGTATTTTGATTACTGCTTCAATTTCATTTGTTGTTATCGGCCTATTCATGTTTTCTGATTATTCCTGATTGAGGTTTGGCAGATTGTATGTTTCTAGGAATTTGTCCATTTTACCCAGGTTGTCCAGTTTGTTAGCATATAGTTATTCAAAGCATTTTCTTATAGTCCTTTGTATTTCTATGATATTAGTTGTTACTTTGCCTCTTTTATTTCTGATTTTATTTATTTGGGTCTTCTCTCTTTGTTTCTTGATGAGTCTGGCTAAGGGTTCATCAATCTTGTTTATCTTTTCAAAGAACCAGCTCTTGGTTTCAAAATCTTTTTTTTAGTCTCTTTGATATTCATTTCCACTCTAATCTTTATTGTTTCCTTCCTCCTTCTTCCTCTTAGCCCTTTCTATTTTTCTCTGTCTAATGTTTTTTTAGTTGTAGGGTTAGATTGTTTATTTGAGTTTTTTCTTTTTTCTTGAGGTAGGTCTGTAACATTATGAACTTTACTCTCAGGACTGCTTTCACTGTGTCCCATCGGTTTTGTGTTGTGTGTTCATTTTCATTGCTTTCCAGGAAGTTTTTGATTTCTGTCTTGATCTCATTGGTAATCCATTCATTGTTTAATAACAAGGTACTTAGTCCATGTGTTTGCATGTTTTTGAGTTTTTTATTGTAGTTGATTTCTAGTTTCAGACCACTGTGATCTAAGAAGATATTTGATATGATTTCAATCTTCTTGAATTTGTTAAGACTCATTATGTGTCCCAACATGTGGTCTTTCTTTGATAATGATCCATGTGTACTTCAGAAGAATGTGTATTCTGGCACTTTGAGATGAAATGTTCTGTAAATATCAATTAAATCCATCTGATCTATTGGGTTGTTTAAGGCTGCTCTTTCTTTGTTGATTTTTTTGTCTGGAAGAACTGTCCAATGATGTCAGTGGAGTGATAAAATGCCTTACTATGAGTGTATTGCTAGCGATCTCTCCCTTAAAGTCTTCCAAGAGTTTAAAAAATATTTAGGTGCTTCTAATTTAGATTCACATATGTTTACAAGGGGTATAGTTTCTTGTTGGATTGATCCTTTTAGTATTATGAAGTGTCCTTCTCTGTCTCTTGTTATGGCCTTTGTTTTGAAGTCTATTTTGTCAGATACGTGTATTGTCTCCCCCGCCCCCACATAGAATATTTTTTTTCTTCCTTCACTTTCAGTCAGTGTGTATCTTTTGTCCTGAGGTGCATCTCTTATTGACAATGTATATATGGGTCATATTTTCTTATCTATTCAATTACCTTATATGTGTTGACAGGAGCATTTAATCCATTTACATTTAAGTTTATTATTGATAAGTATTTATTTATCATTATTTTTCCCTTCTTTATACCTATGTTCCTCTCTCCCTTAATTTCTTCTTCTTAAAGCACTCTATTTAACATTCCTTGCAATGCTGGTTTGGTGGTAATGTACACTGTTAGCCTTTTTGGTTTATTTGGTCTGAGAAAGTTCTATATTTCTTTTTATTTTTTTTTTATTTTTATTAATTTATTTTTGTTACAGATGTTTCTCCTTTTCCCCTCATTGTCACCCTCCTCCCCCTCCCTCCCTGCCCTGTCCTCAGTTTTGTTGTCTATGTCCATTGGTTATGAGTACATGCGTACAAGTTCTGTGGTTCATCACTTCCCTCCCCCACCCCCTCTTCTGGCAATTGTCAGTCTGTACCCTACTTCCACATCTCTGGGACTACCCTGTTCCTCAGACTGTTATGTTTATTATATTCCAGAAATAAGTGAGATCATATGATATTTGTCTTTCTCTGTTTGGCTTGTTTCACTTAGGATAATAGTTTCCAGGTCCTCCCATGTCGTCGCAAAGGATAAGAGATCTTTCTTTCTTACAGCTGCATAGTACTCCATTGTGTATATGTACCACAGATTTTTAATCTATTCGTCTACTGATGGACACTTGGGCTGTTTCCAGATCTTAGCTATTGTAAATAGTGCTGCTATGAACATGGGGGTACATATATTCTTTCTGTTTGGTGTTTCAGGCTTCTTAGGGTATATTCCTAGGAGTGGGATCACTGGGTCAAATGGTAATTCAATTTTTAATTTTTTGAGGTAACACCATAGTGTTTTCCATAGTGGCTGCACCAGTTTGCATTCCCACCAGCAGTGTACTAGCGTCCCCTTTTCTCCACACCCTCACCAACACTTGTTGTTTGATGCTTTGTTGATGGCGGCTATTCTGACAGGTGTGAGGTGATACCTCATTGTTGTTTTAATTTGCATCTCTCTGATGATTAGTGATGTTGAGCATTTCTTCATATGTCTCTTGGCCATTTGTATGTCCTGTTTGGAGAGGTGTCTATTTAGTTCCTCTGCCCATTTTTTAATTGGGTTTTTTGTCTTCCTTTTGTTGAGATGTATGAGCACTCTATATATTTTGGAAATTAATCCCTTATCTGATATATCATTGGCAATTATGCTCTCCCATACAGTGGGTTGCCTTTCCACTTCGATGGTTGTTTCTTTTGCTGTGCAGAAGCTTTTGAGTTTGACGTAGTCCCATGTGTTCATTTTTTCCTTTGTTTCTGTTGCCTTAGGTGATATATCAGTGAAGATTCTGCTGCGTATGATGTCCGAAATTTTGTTGCCTACATTTTCTTCTAGGATTTTTATGGATTCATGAGTCACATTTAAGTCTTTTATCCATTTTGAGTTTATTCTTGTGTATGGTGTAAGATGATGGTCTAGTTTCATTTTTTTGCATGTAGC
Source organism: Tadarida brasiliensis (assembly GCA_030848825.1). Taxonomy (NCBI): domain Eukaryota; kingdom Metazoa; phylum Chordata; class Mammalia; order Chiroptera; family Molossidae; genus Tadarida; species Tadarida brasiliensis. Next base: position 106,007,907 of record CM061260.1, on the reverse strand, counting down.
TGTCCAATTTTCCCAACACCATTTATTAAAGAGGCTGTCTTTATTCCATTGTATGCTCTTGCCACCTTTGTTGAATATTAATTGAGCATAATGTTTTGGGTCAATTTCTGGGTTCTCTGTTCTATTCCATTGATCTATGTGCCTGTTCTTGTGCCAGTACCAGGCTGTTTTGATTACAGTAGCTTTGTAGTATAACCTGATATCCGGTATTGTGATCCCTCCTACTTTGTCCTTCTTTTTCAAGATTGCTGTAGCTATTCGGGGTCTTTTTTGGTTCCATATGAACTTCTGAAGCATTTGTTCTAGTTCTATGAAATATGTTGTTGGTATTTTGATGGGGATTGCGTTAAATCTATAGATTGCTTTGGGTAGTATGGACATTTTAATGATGTTAATTCTTCCAATCCATGAACAAGGTACGTGCTTCCACTTTTTTATATCTTCCTCTATTTCTTTTTTCAATGTCCTGTAGTTTTCTGCAAATAGGTCCTTTACTTCTTTGGTTAAGTTTATTCCTAGGTATCTTAACTTTTTTGCCACGATGGTAAATGGGATTGTTTTTTAGTTTCTCTATCTGTGAGTTCATCATTGGTGTATAAGAATGCCTTCGATTTCTTGATGTTAATTTTGTATCCTGCTACTTTGCCAAATTTATTTATTAAATCTAGTAGATTTTTGATGGAGCCTTTAGGGTTTTCTATGTATAATATCATGTCATCTGCGAATAATGACAGTTTCACTTCCTCCTTCCAATTTGGATCCCTTTTATTTTTTCTTCATGTCTGATTGCTCTGGCTAAGACTTCCAGTACTATGTTAAATGAGAGTGGTGAGAATGGACATCCTTGTCTTGTTCCTGATCTTAAGGGAAATGCTTTTAGTTTTTGTCCATTGAGTATGATGTTGGCTGTAGGTCTTTTGTATGTGGCCTTTATAATGTTGAGATATGATCCCTCTATTCCCAAATTTCTGAGCGTTTTTATCAGAAATGGGTGCTGGATTTTGTCAAATGCTTTTTAAGCATCTATTAATATGATCATATGGTTTTTATCTTTCATTTTGTTTATGTGATGTATCACATTTATTGATTTGCGTATATTGTATCAGCCTTGCATCCCTGGGATGAATCCCACTTGGTCATGGTGAATAATTTTTTTGATGTATTGCTGGATTTGATTTGCTAGTATTTTGTTTAGGATTTTGGCATCTATGTTCATCAGGGATATTGGCCTGTAGTTTTCTTTCTTTGTAGTGTCTTTTTCTGGTTTTGGAATTAGAATTATGCTGGCCTCATAAAACGAGTTTGGAAGTCTTCCTTCTTCTTGAATTTTTTGGAATAGTTTGAGGAGAATGGGTGTTAGTTCTTCTTTGAATGTTCGGTAAAACTCCCCCGTGAAGCCTTCAGGGCCTGGGCTTTTGTTTGCTGGGAGGGTCTTGATTACATCTTCAATTTCCTTCATTGTTATTGGCCTGTTCAAGTTTTCTATCTCTTCCCGGTTCAGTTTTGGGAGACTATGTGTTTCTAGAAATGTGTCCATTTCACTTAGATTGTCGAATTTGTTGCCATATAAATGTTCATAGTATTTGTTAACGATCCTTTGTATTTCTGTGGTGTCAGTTGTTACTTCTTCTCTTTCATTTCTGATTTTGTGTATTTGGGTTCTCTCTCTTTGTTTCTTGGTGAGTCTAGCTAAGGGTCCATCAATCTTGTTTATCTTTTCAAAAAACCAGCTCTTTGTTTCATTGATCCTTTGAATTGTTTTTTTGGTCTCCATGTCGTTTATTTCTGCTCTGATCTTTACTATTTCCTTCCTTCTACTTGCTCTAGGGTTTTCTTTTTGTTTGCTTTCTAGTGCTTTAAGTTGTGAGGTTAGGTAGTCAATTAGAAATTTTTCTTATTTCTTGAGGTGGGCCTGTATGTAGTGCTATGAACTTCCCTCTCAGAACTGCTTTCACTGCATCCCATAGATTTTGTGTTGTTGTGTGTTCATTTTCATTAGTTTCCAGAAAGTTTTAATTTCTTCCTTGATCTCCATGGTAACCGATTCATTGTTCAATAACATCCTATTTAGCCTCCATGTCTTCAAATGTCTTTGCATGTTCTTGTTGCAATTGATTTCTAGTTTCATACCGTTGTGATCTGAGAAGATGCTTGATATGATTTCAATCTTCTTGAACTTGTAGAGACTTAGTTTGTGTCCTATCATGTGGTCTATCTTTGAGAATGTCCCATGTGCACTTGAGAAGAATGTGAATTCTGCAGTTTTGGGGTGTAATTCTCTGTATATATCTATTAAATCCATTTTGTCTAGTGCTTCATTTAGAATTTCTGTTTCCTTGTTAATTTTTTGTCTAGATGATCTATGCAGTGATGTCAGCGGGGTGTTGAAGTCTCCTGCTATGATTGTATTGCTGTCGATTTCTCCTTTGAAGTCCTCTAGAAGATTTTTAATATATTTTGGTGCTCCTATATTCGATGCATATATGTTTACCAAGGTTATATCTTCCTGTTGGATACACACTTTCAATATTATGTAGTGACCTTCTTTGTCTCTAGTTATGGTCTTCAGTTTGAAATCTAATTTATCAGATATGAATATTGCTACCCCAGCTTTTTTTTTCCTTTCTCTTTGCTTGGAAGATTTTTTTCCATCCCTTTACTTTCAACCTATGTGAGTCTTTTGTTGTGAGGTGGGTCTCTTGTAAACAACATATATGTGAATCATGTTTTCTTATCCAGTCAGCTACTCTGTGCCTTTTTATTGGAGCATTCAATCCATTTACATTTAAGGTGATTATTGATATGTACTTATTTATTGCCATTTTTGTTCAGTGTGGTTCTGTTTTTCTTCCTATTTCTTCTACTAATTACAGCAGTCCTTTTAACATTTCTTGCAGGGCTGGTTGGTGCTAATATATTCCCTTAGCCTTTTTTTTTTGTCTGGGAAGCTCTTTATTTGACCTTCTATTGTGAATGATAGGCTTGCTGGATAGAGTAGTCTTGGATCGGATCCTTGTTTTTCATGACCTTGATTAGTTAATGCCATTCCCTTCTGGCCTGTAGTGTTTCTGTTGAGAAGTCAGATGATAGCCTGATGGGGATTCCTTTGTAGGTAACCTGTTGCTTATTTCTTGTTGCCTCTAGGATTCTCTCTTTGTCTTTAATTTTTGGCATTTTAATTATTATGTGTCTTGGTGTGGGCCTGTTTGGGTTCTTCTTACTTGGGGCTCTCTGTGCTTCTTGAACTTGAATGCTTTCTTCCTTCACTAGGTTAGGAAAGTTTTCTGTCACTATTTCTTCAAATATATTCTCTAACCCTTGCTCATTTTCTTCTTCTTCGGGGACTCCTATAATGTGAATGTTATTACGTTTCCAGTTGTCCCACAGTTTTCTTAAGCTATCTTCCTGTTTTTAAATTGTTTTTTCCTTTTGGCTTTCTGATTGATTGATTTTTTTCTACTCTGTCTTGTAATTCAGTGATCTGGTCCTCTGCTTCCTCTACTCTGCTGGTCAGTCCTTCCAATGTGTTCTTTATTTCTGCTATGTCATTCTTTTTTTCCACTTGGTTGGTTTTCATGGTGTCGATATCCTTACTCATGCTGTTTAGTTTCCTCAAGATCATGGCTGTGAACTCTACCTCTGATAATTTGCTTAACTGCATTTCATTTATCTCCTCTTCGGTAGAGTTCTCTTGTTCTTTCATTTGGGATCTGTTTCTTTGTTTCACCATTTTTGCTATCTCAGTGGGTTTTGGAGCCTGCCAAATTTTCCCTGTGGGTGTTGGTGTTCTGCTATTTGTGGCTCCCTCTACTGGGTTTGGATGAGCGTGGAGGGCCCTCCTTCAACACCACTGTCAAGTCTCACTTTCCTGGGTAGATTTGCAAGCTCAGGAAAGGTTCAGTTATGCTCTAGCTTTTTGCCTGGAGTCTATTGGCCTCAGTTACTTGAAAAGCCTTAGGATCTCAGTTGAATGAGAAACTCCCTCAGGTGTTTATAGTGTGAGAGGATGTCCTGAGGGTGGGGCCGATGCTGGTTGTTAATGAGCCTCAATTTGCATTTCTTTACCTCTTTTCCTCACCTGGGAATCTCTGAGGGAGGGGCTGCCACAGCTCCCGGATGTAGTAAACTTGGCTGCTGTTCTGTGTAACTGGGAAGGAGGGGCTGGCCATCACCATCCTTTGTGGCCACAGCTCAGCACAAACTCTGAGCACCCTCCAAATCCCAGGTGTCCCCACAGAGTTCCAGTCCAGTCCGCCCTCCCTCTGCTGGAGCCCCAGGTGAGTGGCTGTGGCTATTTAGAGCTCTGTCCTGGCCCTTTGCGCTGTGGAGCCACTGGGGCTCTTAACCCCGAGGGTGGGCACCGCCGATGCCCCCAGCTAAGGCCGCTGCTCACAGCTAAGGCCACTGCTGTCCGTGGGCTCCCAGCCCGCCACCCTCACTTGCCTCCGCAGATCCTACCAGGCTCAGTCAGTGTCCCTGGTTGTATGATCCTCTCCCGCTGCTTTTCTGTTGCTTTTTCCCGACGATTTGTTTTTATTTTAGTTGTAATTCCCGTTTGGTCCTGGGAGATCGTCTGTGTAGCTTCCATTCACTCTGACGCCATTTCTGGTCTTTGAAAGTTCTGTATTTCACCTTCAATTTTATTTTATTTTTTTAATAATGTTTATTTATTTATTTTTGTCACAGATGTTTATTCTTTTTTCCCCCATTGACATCCTCCTCATAATCCCACCCCACCCACAGCCTTATTGTCTATGTCCTTGTCTATGCATACATGCTTATAAATTCTGTGGTTTATCTCTTCCCTTCCCCCACATCCACCTTCTGAGGTTTGTCAGTCTGCACAGCACTTTCATGTCTCCAGGTCTTTTTTACTCCTCAGCATGTTTTGTTCATTATATTCCACAAGTAAGTGAGATCATGTGATATTTGTCTTTCTCTGATTGGCTTGTTTTGCTAAGGATAATACTCTCCAGGTCTCTCTATGTCATCTCAAACAATAAGAGAACTTTCTTTCTTACAGCTGCATAGTATTCCATTGTGTATATGTACTACTGTTTTTTTTATCCACTCATTTACTGATGGACACTTGGGCTGTTTCAAGATCTTAGCGATTGTAAATAATGCTGATATGAACATAGGGGTACATATATTCTTTCTGATGGGTGTCAGGCTTTTTAGTGTATATTCCTAGAAGTGGGATCACTGGATCAAATGGCAGTTCAATTTATAACTTTCTGAGGAAACACCACATTGTTTTCCATGGTGGCTGCACCAGTCTGCATTCCCACCAGCAGTGTACTAGAGTTCCCTTTTCTCCACATCCTCACCAGCACTTGCTGTTTGATGATTTGTTGATGGCAGCCACTCTGGCAGGTGTGAGGTGATACCTCATAGTTGTTTTAATTTGCATCTCTCTGATGACTAGTGACACTGAACATTTTTTCAAATGTCTCTTGGCGATTTGTATGTCCTATTTGCAAAGGTGTCTCTTTAGGTCCTCTGCCCATTTTTTTAAATGGCTTCTTTGTCTTCCTTTTGTTGAGTTGTATGAGTACTCTATATATTTTGGAGATAACCCCTTATTGATCTATTGTTGGCAATTATTTTCTCCCATATAGCAGGTTCCCTTTCCATTTTGGTGGTTGTTTCTTTTGATGTGCAAAAGCTTTTTAGTTTGATATAGTCCCATGTGTTCATTTCTTCCTCTGTTTCTATTGCCTTTGGTATTGTATCAGTGAAAATTCTGCTGCATGTGATATCTGAAATTTTGTTGCCTGCATTTTCTTCTAGGATTTTTATAGATTCATGAGTCACATTTAAGTCTTTTATCCATTTTGAGTTTATACTTGTGTATGGTGTAAATTGGTGGTCTAGCTTCATTTTATTGCATGTAGCTGTCCAATTTTCCCAACACCATTTATTGAAGAGGCTGTCTTTCCTCCACTGTATGCTCTTGCCACCTTTGTCAAATATTAATTGAGCATAATGACTTGGGTCAATTTCTGGGTTCTCTGTTCTGTTTCATTGATCTGTCTGCCTGTTCTTGTGCCAGTACCAGGCTGTTTTGATTACTATGGCTTTGTAGTATAACCTGATATCCAGTATTGTGATCCCTTCTACTTTGTTCTTCTTTTTCAAGATTGCTGTGGCTATTCAGGGTCTTTTGTCGTTCCACATAAACTTTTGGAGTATTTGTTCTAGCTCTGTGAAATATGTCATTGGTATTTTGTTGAGGATTGCGTTGAATCTATAGATTGCTTTGGGTAGTATGGGCATTTTAATGATGTTCATTCTTTCAATCCATGAACAAGGTATATGCTTCTACTTTTTTATATCTTCCTCTATTTATTTTTTTCAGTGACTTGTAGATATCTGTGAATAGGTCCTTTACTTCTTTGGTTAAGTTTATTCCTAGGTATATTAATTCTTTTGCTGCAATGCTAAATGGGATTGCTTTATTAGTTTCCTTTTCAGTGAGTTTGTTGTTTGTGTACAAGAATGCCGTGGATTTCTTGATGTTCATTTTGTATCCTGCTAGTTTGCCAAATTCATTTATTAAATCTAGTAGATTTTTGATGGAGTCTTTAGGATTTTCTGTGTACAGTATCATGTCATCTGCAAATAATGACACTTTCACTCCCTCCTTTCCAATTTGGATTCCTTTTATCTTTTCTTCATGTCTAATAGCTGTGGCTAAGACTTCCAGTATTATGTTAAATAAGAATGGTGTGAGTGGGCATTCCTGTCTGTTTTCTGTTTTTAAGGGAAACGCTTGTAGTTTTTTCCCATTGAGTATGATGTTGGCTGTAGGTTTTTCATATATGGCCTTTATTATGTTAAGATATGATCCCTCTGTTCGCACATTGCTGAGCGTTTTTATCAGAAATGGGTGCTAGGTTTTGTCGAATGCTTTTTCAGCATCTATTGATATGATCATGTGGTTTTTATCTTCCATTTTGTTTATGTGGTGTATCACATTTATTGATTTGTGAATATTGTACCATCCTTGAATCCCTGGGATGAATCTCACTTGGTCATGACGAATACTTTCTTTGATATTGATGGATCCTATTTGCTAGTATTTTGTTAAGGATTTTGGCGTCTTTGTTCATCAGGGATATTGGCCTGTAGTTTTCTTTCTTTGTAGTGTCTTTATCTGGTTTTGAAATTAGAATTATGTTGGCCTCATAAAACGAGTTTGGAAGACTTCCGTCTTCTTGGATTTTTTTGTAATAGTTTGAGGAGAATGGGTGATAGATATTCTTTGAATGTTCGGTAAAACTCCCCCGTGAAGCCGTCCGGGCCTCCGCTTTTGTTTGCTAGGAGTTTCTTGATTACTTCTTCAATTTCCTTAGTTGTTATTGGTCTGTTCAAGTTTTCTATCTCTTCCTGGTTCAGTTATGGGAGACTGTGTGTTTCTAGAAATTTGTCCATTTTGCCTAGATTGTCCAATTTGTTGACGTATAATTGTTTGTAGTATATTTTAATGATCCTTTGTGCAGTTTTTCAAAAACCACTATAGAGTGAAGCCAAGAAAGTTGAGGCACTAAGTGGCGAGGGATGAATGTATATAAATAAAGAATCCTACTTCACGGAAACTCATTTATCGTGGTAGAGTCTGGAACTGATTAACTGCAATAAAGGAGGGCCGACTGTATTTCTGTGGTGTCAATTGTTACTTCTCTTTTGTTTCTGATTATGTTTATTTGGTTCATCTCTTTTTGTTTCTTGGTGAGTCTGGCTATGGGTCCATCAATCTTGTTTATCTTTTCAAAGAACCAGCTTTTTGTTTCATTGATCTTTTGAATTTATTTTTTCATTTCTATATCATTTATTTCTGCTCTGCCATTTACTATTTCTTTCCTTATACTTGCTCTGGGTTTTTCTTTTTGTTTACTTTCTAATTCTTTGAGTTTAGGGTTAGAAATTCAATTAAGAATTTTTCTTGTTTCTTGATGTAGGCCTGTAGTGCTATGAACTTCCCTCTCAGGACTGCTTTTGCTGCATCCCATAGATTTTGTGTTGTGTGTTTATTTTCATTGGTTTCCAGGAAGTTTTTAATTTCTTCCTCGATCTCCTTGGTAACCCATTTGTTGTTTAATAACATGCTATTTAGCCTCCACATGTTTCAATGTTTTTGCTCTAATTGATTTCTAGTTTCATGCCATTGTGATCTGAGAAGATTCTTGATATGATATCAATCTCCTTGAATTTGTAGAGACTTACTTTGTGTCCTAACGTGTTGTCTATCTTCAAGGATGTCCTGTGTGCACTTGAGAAGAATGCATATTCTGCAGCTTTGGGGTGAAATGTTCTGTAAATATCAATTAAGTCCTTATTTTGTCATTTAAGGACTCTGTGTCCTTGTTAATTTTTTGTCTAGAAGATCTGTCCAGTCGTGTCAGTGGGTTGTTAAAATCACCCACTATTATTGTATTGCTATTGATCTCGCCTTTGAAGTCCTCCAAAAGATTTTTATATATTTTGGTGCTCCTGTGTTTGGTTCATATATGTTTACCAGGGTTATATCCTCTTGTTGGATTTTTCCTTTTAATATTATTAGTGACCTTCTTTGTCCTTTATTATGGCCTTCCTTTTCAAGTCTATCTTATGAGATGTGAATATTGCTACACCAGCTTTTTTTCTCATTTCCATTTGCCTGGAAACTTTTTTTTCCATCCCTTCACACTCATCCTGTGTGAGTCTTTTGTTGTGAAGTGGGTGTCTGTTACACAGCATATATATGGGGTTGTGTTTTCTTATCCAATCTGCCACCCTATGTCTTTTGGTTGGGGCACTTAAGCCACTTACATTTAAGGTTATTATTGATAGATACTTATTAGTTGCCATTTTCATTTTATACCTGTGTTCCTCTCTCTCTCTCTGTTTCTTCTTCTTACAATAGTCCTTTCAGCATTTCTTGCAGTGCTGGTTTGTTGGTGGTAAATTCCTTGAGCTTTTTTTTTTTTGTCTGTGAAGCTCTTTATTTCTCCTTCACTTTTGAATGATAGACTTGCTGGATACAGTAGTCTTGGATTCAGACCCTTGCCTTTCATTACTTTGTACACTTCATGCCACTCCCTTCTGGCCTGCAGTGTTTCTATTGATAAATCAGCTGACAGTCTAATGGGAGCTCCCTTGTAGGTAACTTTCTGTTTCTCTCTTGCTTCTTTTAAGATTCTTTGTTTGTCTTTAATATTTGCCATTCTAATTATGATGTGTCTAGCTGTGGGTCTTTTTGGGTTCATCTTGCTTTGGACTCTCTGTGTTTCCTGGACTTGTGTGACTTTTTCCTTTGCCAAATTAGGGAAGTTTTCTGTCATTATTTCTTCAAACAGATTCTCTATTCCTTTCTCTGATTCTTCTCCTTCTGGTACCCCTATCATGTGAATGTTGTTACATTTTGTATTGTCCCAAAGCTGCCTTAAACTATCCTCCTGTTTTTTAATTTTTTACCCCATTTGCAACTCTAATTGGGCATTTTTTTCTACCTTGTCTTCTAACTCTCTCATTCAGTCTTTTGCTTCTTCTAATCTGCTATTGAATATTTCTAAGGTATTTTTCATATCAGCTATGTTATTGTTTATTTCCTCTTGATTTTTATTCATCTTCTACCTCTTTTTTTAAGCTGATGTAATTCCTGCTAAGCTTTTATAATTCTCATTAAGTTGCTTGTAGTTCTCAATGAATTGTTTGAACACCCTTAAAATGATTGCTTTGAATTCTTTATCTGACAAATTGCTTTCTTCCATTTCATGTAGTTCTTTTCTGGTGATTCCTCCTTTTCTTTCATTTGAGTGTTGTTTCTTTGTCTCCCCATTTTAGCTCTAGATCTGGTGAGGGATGTTGGGATGTGTAGGCAAGTTGGTGTGTATCAAATAAGGCTTCTGTGCTTCCCAGACTGTTCTGGTGTGTGGCGCCTCTTGCCTGCTATGGGTCCTGGAAGATAGACTCCTGGTGGCTGGTATTTGTCTGTCCTAGTAGACACTGCTGCTGGGGCCATGAGCTCTGCCAGAGGTACAGGCAGCTGAATTGCACGGGCCCCACTGGAGCCCCTGGTCCCACTGGTGCCATGGGCTGCTGGAATGTACGGGCCCCACTGGAGCCATGAGCCATGGGTCTTGCTCCTGGTGACTGAGGATCACTGCTGCCTGATGGGGCTCAGCTCTTGCTCAGCCTCTGCTGATACTGCTGGGGATGGGTCTCAGCTGCCAATCTGTGCTGCTGCTGCCTCAAGATGGATGTCTCATGAAGGGGGAGCACTAGTCAGGTTCCTGGGACCTTGGAGAAGATGGACCTACCCCCAGGCCAGTCACTGATGATCCCTAAGACCATTCAAACCTGTAGGCTTGGCCTCTGCTGCTGTCTCCTTTGCAGGGGTCCAGATGCAGGGTATGGCAGGCAGGGTTCCTGAGGGTGGGGTGAGCCATACCCCCTAGGATGAGGTATGTGCCTTTTCCTGAGCTGTGGCTGCTGGGAGGGGCCTGTGCCTTTCAGGAAGAATGGCCACTTTGGTTTGAGAGGGATATGACCCATTACAGGTCTCTAGGCTGCTGCTTTTCCAGGCTCTCCCTAAGGCTTCCTGCCCCAGCCTCTCCTTAGGCAACCCCAGTCCACACCACCCTCCCTCCTCTGAAGCCTCACTTAAGCCTCACTTCGGGTGAGTAGCTGAAAACAAAAATCCTGTGCTCAGTGTTAGAAAAACAACAACAGCAAAAAACAAAACATTCCCCAAACAGTGGCTTTATCTCTGACCAGCTCTTTTCTCCCTGTGGTGACCAGAAGCCCCACTGACTTTCATAGCTAGGTGTTACATGGGCCGCTGATCTCAGCTCTGGTGCTCCAGACTAGGGAGCCCAGACTGGGGTCCAGGCTGTGATCCTCTCAGGGAAAACCAGCCCCACCCCACATTCGAGAGATTACTACTTTCTTTGGCCTGCCACCCGTGGAAGCTGGTCCTGCCCTTCTAGTTACCCTGCCCTTTTTACCCGTCTCCATGTGGTTTCTGCCCTTTCTTGTTATAAGTCTCCTTTTCAGCTGGACCTCGGCTGGTAATTCCAGGTAAATGTCCCCCACTTTATTTTTATTTCCAGTCTGGCCCTGGGAGGAGGTGTGTTTATGTCCCTCAATTGTGTGATATGAGAATTTCTCTTAAATTTTAATTTTTAAATTTAATTTAAAAAATTAAATTTAAAAATTAAATTTTTAAATTTTTAAATTAAATTATTTTAATTTTTAAAAATAATTTTTAATTATTAATTTTTAATTTTTAAAATTTAAATTTTTAATTTTTAAATTATACTTGACATTCAATATTATTTTATATTAGTGTCAAGTGTAGCATAGTGGTTAGACAATCATATACTTTACAAAGTAATCTCCCTGTACCTACCTGGCACCATATGTAGTTATTACCATATTGCTGACTATATTTCCTATGCTATATTTTATATCCTGATGACTATTTTGTAAGTACCAATTTGTACTTCTAAACTCCTTCATCTTTTTCAACCAGCCCCCAATCCCTCTCTCATCTGGTGACCATCAGTTTGTTCCCTGTATCTATTGTTTTCTGTTTCTGTTCGTTGTTTATTTATTTTGTTCTTTAGATTCCACATATAAGTGAAATCATATAGTAGTCTTCTTTCTCTGTCTGACTTATTTCTCTTAACATCATATCCTCTAGGTCCAACCACATTGTCACAAATGTTAAGATTTTGTTCTTTTTTATGGCTAATATTCTATTTTATATATGTACTACGGCCTTTTTATCCGCTCATCTATTTGATTGACATAGTGAGCAGAGACGGAAGTGGTCAGGCTGGTGTGAATCACATCAAGAGGAGATAGATCCTCAGGGATGATAAAAACAAAAAGGTCTGCTGAAAAGAAAACTCAAGAAGAAAAAGAACAAGCAGGACGAAGATGGGAAAAGAAAAATGCTCCAAGGAATTTAAGCTCAAACAATAATCCTGTCTCGATTTGCACAAATATTTACTTAATTGGAATCAGCATACTGACCTTGTTATGCTCATATCTTATAGCACAAACTAGATACTCTGATACTCAATGGAGATAACCTTAAAGAATAAACTTGGTAATTTACTTTGCAAGGTCATGAAGCACCAACGGTCTTGGCACTGTTTGGTCTCCTTCATCCCTCTCCATTGTCTGTGAGAAACAGGCAAACCATCTTATCTCTTTCTACACATCTGTCCAGTGCCCAGCCTCTTGTTTGGATCCAGTGGCATTTAGCTCTTTGAACATAACAAACTCCTTATTAAGGTTCTTAAACTTGTAATTAAAAACAGATTGCCTAGAGAACATTGTAATGGCTCCGTAGAAAAACACTTAACTCCATTTTCAAAATATGAAATCAAACATTGCAATTAATTATGGAATGTGCCCGGGCAACCCTTTCTCACATGGGAGTGGGTAAATGTTTTCTGATGATGGCTAAATGGTGGCCTTGTGCTCTCTCCATCAGCTGTTTTCATATCCCTTCAGCTCCTTTGGCATGCATGTGCCCTTCTGTGGTTTGTGAGGCTGGGTTTTGCAGACTCACACTCGTTAAATTAATGGTCAATGACTGAGGCTTTGTTGCCCTTACTGCAGATCTTTACAAATTTGTTTGCACATCCTTTTCCGTGCTGAGTATGTTTGTTGTCCTTACTGAACGTCTGTCATGCAGCTGTCACTCTGGCCATTTCACTACTCCTCTGCCCACCCTTCACCTTGGCTTTCACACTGAGTTGGGCCAGTGTTTCAGGGTTCGTCTCCGCTTGGTGACTCATGGCATGTACCCACTCATCATTCATAGTATCATCTATAGTTGGAGGAGGAAGGCCCTTTTATCATGGTGGCGGTGGGTTTCCAAGCTCTCTGATCATTTCCCTTGAAAAAGGATGGTTCTCGGGGCATCTGGCTGACTAGGAAGTTATGGGTACCTCACTCTGATTTCACTGGTCTTCTCTTTCTGACTTTCCTCCTTTCTTTCAGGGCGAGGTCTATCTCCCTTCCTTAGGAGATTGAAGCTGAAAAAGTCTAGTTGCCTGCAGGACCTCTTAGAAGCTTATGTTCATTTTTCTGATCCAAGAAACCAAATAAGCAGTGTCTCAATAATACTTTTGCTTACTGACTATGTGGCCTAGGGTAAACTACTTAATCTCTCTGTGCCTCAGTGTCTCCTCTGTAATATATGGGTAAGGATTCCACCTACCGTCCAAAGTTGAAATGAGCTGTGTAAGGATGAGTGAGTATGAAATTAGTGTGTTGTGCTCGTAACACAGTATTTGGCACACGGCCAGTGCCATGCAAGTTTTACTAATTTTATTATTATTCTCTCAAGAGCGGATCTATGAGTATAAATCATGGGCATGTATGCTTGTTGGGTTGTAGGGCTAGAATGAGACATTTAAAAAATATTTTTCTTTATTGATTTTACAGAGAGAGAGGAAGGGAGAAGGAGGGAGAGATAGAAACATTGATGAGAGAGAACATTGATTGACTGCCTCCTGCACACCCGCTACTGGGAATCGGTCAGCAACCTGGGCATGTGCCCTGACCAGGAATAGAACTGGCAACCTCTCGGTGCATGGGTCAACGCTCAACCACTGAGCCACACTGGCCAGGCTAGAAAGAGACATTTTAATCACTCATGATCATAATATGTATCTTATATCCTGATGTAATAATAAACTTAATTTCATGACAACATGTTTTATAATGACATCTTTAGGGTGTGAAATATGTGTCTTCTTTCCTAAAATAATGATTGAGATTATGTGGCTTGAATTTATGCTTCGCCCAGAACTATAGAATTCACTTCTTTTGAAGGGGTGGTGCACCACCTTGATTATTGTACTGGGGTGATGAACATTTTGCAAAAACAGTTTGAATAAGATTTAGGATTCTTAACATTTCCAGTTTCAGTAAAAGGGAATTACTGTTCCCAGCTGAATTGTAATCCTATGATGAGCAAGTGAAGAGGTTTTTTCTTCAATTTAGTTGCTCATATGGTAAAATATGAAAGAGAAATAGAAATTTGAAATATATGAATCAGATTTTTGGTTCATATATTAATTAGACTCCACTTTCAAAATTTGAAATATTTTGTAGAGAAATGATAAAGGCGTGTTGAGTTTGGCTCAAAGCATAGCTTTTGAAATTTATGGAACAATTAACAGATTTCTTACGAACTAGCCAAATTGTGGATTGTGGGGATGGTTGGGGAGAAAGTGAAAGTTTTTTTGTTTTGCTTTTGTAAAACATGCCTTTAGAGAACAATAACAATTTTTACTTTCAGCTCATGAAACTGCCAGAGTCCTCTGCTGTCAGAGTTTATGGAGTACATGTGTTTGTTGTTTAAAGCTTGGCAATCCCATACACATTTATAACCTGTTAGAAGAGTAAAAGCTATTGTGTTGGTTATAATTGACATGTAACATGTTGAGATATAAATGCTAGTTGTAGTTTTATATGTTTACCATATGTTATATAGTTTTCTGTGTTCACTTTTGGATATTTTAAACCTCTAAGGTATTTTAAATGGTAAAGGAATATTAGTCAGCCTATATTTATTTTTTGGAAGAATGACATTTGGAATTTAAGATGCCTGGTTTGTTGATTTTTCTATAAATTATTTAGAGAGAAATAATAATTTATAGGCACTTTTGAAGCTTCACAGGATTCAAAATGGCTTTGGAACATGCAATTAGGCCTGTGCGTTGCGGAGAAAGCTGGGGCTGTTTCTACACTGTGATGTTGGTATTAATGTCAAACACCAGGAAACATTGTTTCACTAATTTCCCCCCTCTCTCCTCCGTCTGTTCCTCCCCTCGCTCCCCCCCCTTTTTTGGCAATGATGGCAATAATCTATTGCGCTTTTAAAAGGGAGCATAATTTTACCCTTTAAAACGTTTAAAATAATACAACCAGCAAAAGTATGTGCACCATATAGGCACTTAAGAAAGTTGTATGACTGGTCACACAACCACTCTGGTAGGTAGAGTGAAACTTGAAGTTTTGTTGTTGTTATGGAAGAAAACCTGCTAGTAAACTATAAATCTATAAATGTTTGTAATCCTCTCTAAGTAAACATCTCTCTGTGGGACTACATCACTGTAGGCTAAAATTTCAGTATATGTATTTTAGATTTGGAGGAGATGATTTTATCTTTACCATAAAGAACTATTACATTTGTAGTTCTATCATATTTTAAATATTATGAATATAAAGGCAATTCCATATGACACTGTTTAAATAAACCTATATTAGACTTTCTTAGTAATTAAGCAGTTTCTACAATATGAGACCAATAAAGCAATTTTGGTTTGAAATAGCAAATGAATTAAAGGACTAATTACCAAGAAATTACCCTGTATTATTTGATTGCTCCCTACATAATGTAGATGTAATTTTTCAATACATTATGGTTTTATTTTCACCTGATAAAATCAAATGGATGGAGGTAATCCAAAAACATCTATCTAACACAACTAGAAGTTTGCCTTCGAGGGATACTGAGAAACATCATTTCCTTGCCTTTTCTTCTTATGATAACCATAGGAAAAGTCCAGGTCTATGATCACATTTAATTTGAACTGCAGAAAAAATAAATCATTAACTTGTTTAAAGGTGTGAAGAAGGATTGATTGCTTTTATTCTGCAATTAATATTTCCAGAATTTGAGATTAGGAACATCTGACATTCAAAAATGGGAAATGGAAAGAGAAAACAATGTAAATAATTTTTTAGCCAAACATAAAGTGTGAATTATAATGGAGGCGGGGAAGCAAAAAACTCAGTAAATAAGAATGTGTATTTCCATCTTTTAAATATTTCTGAATGTTATTGAGTATATAATAGTAAAATAAAGAACATTTACTTCTAAATCTGCTGTATTTATCTGAAAGAACGAGGATATTACTATTAGTGTTGTTGTT